>CM062851.1:17485196-18874316 GCA_031772225.1 Eubasilissa splendida
TACATGGGCAAATGTACGTATACATATATTCAAGCGTGATCAGAGTACGAAATATGTTCAGATTAATAACTAAGATGATGAGTTAAATGAAGCACATATGTAACGTCCTCTCTGGACCAGGTCAATAATGCAGTTTTTATTTCAATATAGTTTCTAGTAAGGTAAGCTATGTAAGTATAAGGTATTGTTTACATACTAAATTACTTTACACCTACAATACGCACTTTCGTATGGAGCAGTCTTCAGCAGCACTGAATGTCTTTAAACTCTCAACATAAATTACGGAAATCTATTGATGCCTTTTTTCTTTGGTTTAAGTGCGAAAATTGAATCTATATTTAGTTTTATCATTTTGGAAATGAGATGTTCTCAAAGCATATCTCGTACTATGATGGCCGAGAAAGAAATAAGAGAAAGTATGAGATAATATATTTTGTTTAAATTATTTCATGACATTTTACTCCATCAGGTGTAAGGTTTAAAATCATTTCCGGAGGCTTCATGAGAAGCAGACAGAACGCTCGGTTTAGAATATTAGAAACATATTTTTAAAACGTTCAATCTCGTTACAAGTGACGTAGTGCCACTTTGGTAGGAATGTGGATTTTGTGAAACATCTCAGGACACTGCCTAGGAAAAATATTGATAGAATGGTAAATCGTTACGCGCAAGAAAGATAGAAATAAACGCAAACTACCCGTATAGCCGATGTTCATTACTAGGCCAACCGTATTATGTACGTTTAATGCGTCCATCCTAGAACGGTGTTTATACATCAGTTTCAATATAAAAATGTGTAAAATTGTAATAATTGAATTCAACCTGTCCTCTCCGATGATGCAAACTGAATTAACATTGCCTCTAATTATGTGATCTCTATAAATATTCTAAATACAGAGTTTACATTTTAGGTAGCCCTCCGTAATATATTTATGTACTGAATAAAATATCTAGAATATATAAGTATTTACCATATGCAACAATATTTTCTCGAAAAACCTGACGTGAATTTGTCAATAAGTGTATGTGTACGTGCGGAAAGGTGCAGACGGCGCAGTGTGCGGGGCGCGGGGTGTCAGATGCCGATCGTCACTTTAGTGACAGAGCGTGCGCTGACCGAGTTAAACGTGTTATATTCGTTTTTATGCTGTCGTTCGTGATGATCAATGTTTTTTCTCATTTTTAGCACACTTTTATACAATACTTGATATATAACTTACATATACATCAACTATTATTTTAATTATTAATATAAGTAATAAATGTAAAATATTCATATTTATCCGACTTAAAAATGGCAATAGTCTACATGTACACTGAGTTTACAGCACCGGAATGCGCGTTTTTATTTTAGCACCGTAAGGGAAGGGTTAAAATGACAATTATTTACTTAGGAGGATTACAGACACGTAAAGGGATTTTGATTCTTAGGAAAAAAAGTCGTAAAGACTGTTTTTATTGTGTAATTAGAACACTTCAAAAATCATTTATTATCATCAGATCATCAACTGTAACTGAATTGTGCGTTTATTTGATCATGATGATAAATAGATTTATGCCCGTGAGATTAAACTAATTATCAAAAATTATATTACCCATTTATGTTGTAAATTAATAAAATGTACAAAATATGCTTACGTAAATACACGACCTACATAATATAGAAATTCATAATTAATCGATTTTTTTTAATGTAAATTATCAGTCGCATTAATTCAACAAAAATAACATCGTCATAATAATCGTTATCTCATTTTGTTAGCTAGGGATTTTTGATTATTTTTAAGATATACAATAATATGAATGATGACATTTTTAACGTAAAAACGTAAGGAATTCTTGAAAAATAATTCTCACGTTTCGCGCGATTCTCATAATCTGATTATGCCAGACGAGGCAAAGGTATTACTCAGACGGTGAAGAAATTGATTGTGGGCTATTTATATTCAATCACATTAATCATTAGTTCCTAGTAATTATATGCAAATTTTCAACACAAATCTTATTCCAAGAACTTTTTCAAAGACACCAGCAAGTTAGTCCTATTTTCATAACCGCTTAGTTTAAAAATAGTCAGAATATTTATGTGACATATATTCCGTGTACGCATCTCTATTAAAGAATATATATAACTGTTAGTATATCTGCCACTTCTGATAGTTTTCTAGAAACGTCACATTAGCAATTAACTCCCTTAATACCTTTTCTGAACCGGAGGGCCGAGATCAGACCAATTCGGTCCTGGCAAATGTAATTCAGGTTTCGGGCGAGGCACTAGTATCAAGGCATTCGACATATTTCAAGGTCAGACAAGGCTAGGGCGCACGTTGCCTAGCTAGTTTAGGCCCAAAAATATCGGCCATAGCATATCTGAGTAAAAGTTTAATACCAAATTCCAATCTCCCAACTAAGAACCAATTCCTGTCACGTGAAAGATATCAAAGATACTTTAAATTCCTAATATTTATAATTATTTTTAATGAGATCGAACTGCTTTCAAAATATAATTAATTTTACATAGATACACTATAATTGCTTGTAGTATAGTGGTTACGATACTTACCTAGTGATCTAGTGGTCGGGGGTTCGAGCTACGTTCCATAGTGAGATGTTCCCAATTATTATTAAACAAATTGTAGAGTTATGTGTCCTGCCTTTTTATTTCATCTTTATTACATACATATACTTACATTATATTTTTTAATATTAGCCTAACTGCGTGACAGGGCCTAGGTGAGGGATATTCTTATGAGGCTAATATGTATATTTGTTATCTATTTCAGTATATGTGTGACAGTAGTGGTTCTGAACGTCCACTTCCGATCGCCACAGACTCACACGATGGCTCCTTGGGTCAGGAGAGTCTTCATCCACATCCTGCCCAGGATGCTCGTCATGAGGAGACCGCATTACCAGTTCCATAGAAGAGCGTAAGGATCTAATTACCGTATTTCCTCGATTATAAGATGCATGTTTATTCTTATTTTGGTGTCTCTGGATTCGGAGGTGGGTCTTATAATCGATGGCGTCTTACAATCGCTGTAAATTCTGCAGTCGTAATGAATCATTACTGATTACTAGTAGAACTGAGTCTAAAAGTGATTCATGAAAATCTGAAATCTGACACTGAACCTGAAGAAATTTCAGATAGTAGATAAATTATATTATTTTTATTTGTTGACTTTGTTTTATTAAACACTTACTGAGTTTAAATACATCTACCGGTTTCGAAAAATACCATTTTCTTCTTCAGGATGTCAATACTAATCAAAATATGTTGTTTCTTTACCAGAATCTATTTTTAAAAAACAATAATTATTAAAAATAAATTTAGTACCTAACTCAAATTGTTACTTAATACAAATTTACTCGAATAATTTTAAAAAAAAAAATTTAGAATGGGACTCGCAGTAAAATTTATTTGGTTGTTTATAATTTTTTGATTAGTTTTACACGCTTTATTTATCTCCAACGATTCCAAATTATTTCATTTATGACCAACACCGTTTACATGCAAAATTGACAATCCCAATTTTTTATCAAAACCATGACCATTTTCTGATCAAATGATTAGAAAATTCTGAAAACCCACTATTGTTCAAAGATCTAAAATGCTCCTTTAATTATATTAACTTTATTATAAAAAAAACCTGCGATCCGTAATGGACAGGCAAAAAATATATGGTTTCTTCCTCGGCACCACACTCACACATTGGGGAATCTATTAAGTTTAATCTGAATAAATGTGAGGCTACCTGGCAATGTCTTTTTCTTGTTCTTTTAGAGACATTCCTTTTGGCGAACCAGGGGGTGCGGGGAATAGATTTTTGAATTATTTTAAACCTTTATAATTATTTGGATCCATCCATTGTGCAGTCCAGATAGAATTCGTAGGTTTTTTTTACCATATTATGTCTGTCATACATTGGGATATGGAATTGATGAGGAAAAACTCCGGAAAGAGAGGCCTCCTTGGCCAGTTTATCAGCGCATTCGTTTCCATGAATTCCCTTATGTGCAGGAATCCAAATGAATGACACCTGTTTATTGTTGCTTTTATTAGTCTTCAAATGTCGAAAAAAAACGTATATTTTATTTTGATTTTGCCTTTATTATGATTTGCCTTATTTATCTTGAAATAGCACAAGTATTTAAGTATCTCAATTGATAATATACAGACATTTAAAAACGCTTTAAAGACAACTCTGGATATCATATAATATTATATGACACAAAACAGAGTAGCTGTGTAATATGATTTTTGTGTGATTTCCAGTATTACAGCCTCACGACAGCACGTGCTGGTCCGGACCTGCAACGGCCTGGAGTTGAGAGCCCCACCCCCCTGCATGGCAGCCCCAACCCTCGCACGGTAATATTACCTTTCATACTCCTTTATACAATTCCTCGTTATGATGATTTATGGTAAATAAACTTTTAAATTTAGTTTTTCTGGAAGCTTTAATTTAAGTTGGCTTAAAAGCTATTTACTCTATTGAACTAGATGTGTTCCGTGCCGATTAACTTATGTATGTACCAAATTAATATCGTATTTTAATTTATCTTTCTCTATAAAGAAACGTGATTTTTTTCAAATAATTCCAATACCGTGATAATTTAACTATTTAAATTTCTCTGCTTCTATCGAATCGTCGAAAATAATATTTCAATAATATAATTCCTCAATTTGCATAACATAATGAAATATCTCACTCAATTTAACTCGGAACTTAGCTTGGTCTTTGCGGTCCACCCACCAGATATCAGTTCACCCAACGATCCATTTATATTTTTTATTACTCATGTTAAAATTCTATCTCTTTCGGTGTCATAATTTTAATCTTCATCAAAGTTTCCACTTCCTCCCAAACGAAAGTAGATAATTTATTTAAAATATGTCAGGAGTCTACTTTTGATAAAAATATAAGTATTCAAATAACTTATTTATTATATAGCAATTCATCACTCTCAGGTTTTTGTCTTAACGAGACACTGGAATGAAAATGTTTAAAAGCCGATAAATATTATCAGCGACTAAATTTTCATTATTAATGAGAACACATTCTTATTGTGAAATTGTAATTATTCAGAACATAGATCTGTGATATTTTAAATACTAATTAAATGTATTAATTAGAAAGATATACATATAAAATCAATTTTACCGAAAAATATTATTGTTGGTACCGGGATTCGAACCTGGATCACTTGCAATCCAAGGAACGTGCATTAACTGATTATGCTATACCAACACAGTGCTTTGACGACAAATTTTCGAACCTATATATTACACTTATTAAAATAATACATTTATCGTTCCATTATTTGAAAGAGATTCAGGTTCGAATTCTGGTAGCAACAACAATATTTTTTGATAAAATTGATTTTATATATATATCTTTCTAATTAATACATTTAATTTGTATTAAGAACAATTAAAAAAAAAAAATTGGTATCCCTTTCTAAAGATTAGTTATACCGGCCATCTCTGTTTACTATTATTTTTATGCATGCATAAGTACACATCTAATTAATCATTTTGGGAATGGTAAAATTTATAACATAATTTATTAAATGTCAATTTATTTATGTCTCGTATTTTATATAATATTAATTATATAATACAATATGTTGTAAAATTATATTCAGAGTCTAAAATATTTCGATAATGAAAGTCGCGTAAATATTATTACTAGTACAGCTCAGTGCTAGAATTCTTAGGTGTTTCTGTCTCCATCTTAGGTACGGTAGATTTATTTGAGCTCAGGCAGGTACACATTTTGGACGTGCGTGTATTAAATATAACGCTTTGTCAGTTCAAGCTTACCTCTTTACAGCCAGAAAATTGTTCTCGTTTACCATTAGGGTAAGATTAAGTAATCATATCTCCATTATTCAAATTAATATAAATAAAAATCAAAGATGATAAAAGTTAGTCGTGATTTTTAGAATCATCAAAAGGAAAAAAGTGAAAATTATATTTTGTAAATTAAGTTATTTGGATCGGGCATTTATCAATGAATTATAATTCCGCATCGACCAAAGTTCAGAAAAAATCGCATATTTAAAAATTAAGTATAGAGAGAAACATGAAATTGTCGTAAACATTCAGAAACAACGGTATTCGGATTTCGAATCCAGACCAAACCATTAATACTCAAAAGGCTTAAATTGTTTACAAGTTTTGGGTACAATTATCTATGTTTTAAAATTCAGTTAAATGTATTTAAGAAATATAAATATTAAAAATACAAACCAATATATTTATGTATGTTCGTAAACGAGAATATACAACTTTTGAAAAATGTTAATGAAAATGTAAGATGGAAGTGCTTCGAAGATTTCTTTACGAAATCAATTCACAGTATAACCATGTATATTTCGAATATTAACTATTTACACTAGGTTTCATTATGTTGTTGACATCAAAATCAATTGAGACGTCTGGTATTGGTATAGTCTTACATTAAAATAAGCAGTAATTTTAATGTAATGGCTGTATAAAAAATTTTAATAAACATATATAAAAAAAAATACTTAAATATTTTTTTGGCAGTAAGATATACATAAATATGTATAAATTTTTATATATTAAAATTTAAAAACACATTAATCTAAAACTGACTTGTTTTGACATATATATTTTACCCGTCACACCGTGCGACGTGACGAGCTTAAATATGTAATGAACTTTGTCTAGACCTTAATGTTCCCGTACAATACAATTCGTAAGGACGCTTTTCTGAACGTGAGAGTTTCTTTACATTTTTTCCAATATAATAATTTTTGACTGCAATAAACATTTCTTTGAGAATAGTATGTTATTTATGTACTTACCATCACACCGTTTCCACGCGGGGATAGGCAGAGAGGATAGAGTGCCAAACTTTTCTGTCCTGACATACAATTCTCTCGTCATTAATATTCATAGATTTTCTGATACAAGCTCGCCGATTATTGAGGCTTCTAACAGGACCATCCTCCAGTATCTGGTATACTTGGTCATGCCAAGTCTTCCGCGGATATCCTTTACTTCTGGTGCCATCAATACTTGCGTCATATACCTTTCTTACCATTCTCTCCTCATTTATCCGTTCCATATGACTAAACCACCTAAGTGATCCTTTTTTAATCTTACTTACTATATTAAGATCAGCTTTACATTGTTTCCTTATTTCTTCATTCTTTACTCTGTTATAAATGGATCTGACGCATTCAGTCTACTTTCGTTCCTCTTCTGCCAGCTTTTAGGCCTCACTTCCATACTATTTATATATTGCTCACTAATGTAATAAAAAGACAAGAGATAATAATAGGATATACCAAGAATAGTCAACGTAATAGTACAATACATTCTTGGGCCATTACAGCCTCAAGGAGATCTTTCTGAGCCAGTTGCGTCAAGAACCCAGGTTCCGCTGGATCCCAACGGAGTTACGGTCTCCCAATCTACTCATAAGTCGCTGGATTGACAACATCTTTTTTTTCATAAGTTCGGCAGAAATACTCGGTGGCGAAAAATAATAGACCGAGAAAATTGGAATACACACGGGGAGGTCTTCTTCCAGCAGTGATAGAAAACAGGTGATAATGATGATGATATGGAGGTCCATCGCCTCCACAATCATCATCATCATCGCCGACGATCCCTGAACGCAGCTTGAAGATACATGCCTCAAAAATACGTCCGGTACCGACGCCAATACGTGCCAATAATATGCGCCCGCATCCTTCCGGGAGGCCGGCCCCTGAGTGCCACTCCTCTCGCTGCTACCTTTCAATTAATATCTCCAACAAACGCTCTTCAGCGTAGTTCAATCAACAATAAACTGTCAACTGTTGGTAGTTTCTCTTCTTCAACCTGCTCTGGCCACACATACACAATACATGACCGTGATCATCATCAAATGAACATGAGTGATGGGCAGTTATTGGGGCACTCATCATTCACATCACAGCAAATTCTTCTGATTCAGCTTGTGTACTGTTTCACCAAATTTAAACATGTATCCACACAAATCACATATCTCGTAATTTTTAATACCATTATATTACGTTATATCAGTGCTATGTTTTATTGTCTCTTCCATGTCTCGTCCACTACAGCTTCCTTATGTTCACCTTCCTCAGAGTATAAAGTCGTATCATTCGTGAAGTTCTGAGTTATTTAATCTCCTCCATTCTCCAGTTAGATTCGGCCCGCTAGCTGCATGCGGCTCTCTTCATAGGCATTTGCGACTCTTCAACTCCAGCTCGTATTTTCATCTAAAATCATATTTGATACATTGAATAGTTTGTCTGAAATATATAACACAATAAAATAACTACTACTTGCCATGCTCACAAACTTTGGCTCTACCTATTAATGCGTTACATTTCGTTACATTACATTCCCATCCGTGAATTAAATAAAAAATATGTTAAGAAGTAAATTAACTGATGATAATTTACAATGATGGCTAAAATTGAAAACAAGTACCTAGATACACGCAAGACATAGCAAAGTTTTCAAAAGCGATGCAAGGTTACCGTTCTAACTAGTAAACTATATAAAGCTCAAAAAGTGTATAATTATTTATGTTTTGTTTTATAGTTTAAGTAGTGCACTGAGCTACTGAAGCTTATAACTCCCATACATTTCATTTTTGTTGTGACTGTATTGTGAATTTGAGTTTTAAATAAATATACTTTATCTCGTTTTTTTCGTCATTAAAAATATTGAGATTCTGTTTACTTAATGTTTGGCTTTCCTCACTAGAAAGTATTCCGACCCTCGGGTTAGGTTAGGTTATCACGTATTGAGACGTAAATCTAATAAGAGCGTAAATATATAATACGAATATATATTTCTAAGCATTCACAGACTGTGCTCCAAATATATTTGCAAAAAAATATGGATTTTCTTTTCGCTGATTGTCATACGCATTACTAGTCATACGCATCAACTGATAAGGAGAGTGACTGTCGAAATAGATATTGGAGACGGGTAATTTCCCATCGATATCATATGTGATTATCTTCAAATACTTCGTGAGCGATACTTACACATTTTATAATCAGATATTGATAACAGTTTAATATTCAATGATAAAGTCAACATAACATTGAAAGATTTAAAGTAGATCTTTTTTAAAGATAAACTTACCTTGGACTAGAATCTTTTCAATTACATATTTTTTTATTAAGGAGAACACATTCTTATTGTGAAGTTGTAATTATGCAGAACATTAGTCTGTGATGTTTTTAATACAAATTAAATGTATTAATTAGAAAAATGTTCATATAAAAACAATTTTATCGAAAAATATTGTTGTTGCTACCGGAATTCGAAACTGAATCTCTTCCAATCCGGGGAACATGTATTAACCGATTATGCTATAGCATTGACGACAAATTTTCGAACCTATATGTTACACTTTTTCAAATTGATACATCTATCGTCCCATTATTTGAAAGCCATCTTCTTTATTTTTACGGAATCTCAAATACCTTTGAGTAATCCGATAAGAAACGCCTGAATTAACAATTCAATTTTGGGCACATTGATACAACTTCTATATTATTAAGGAGAACACATTATTATTGTAAAGTTGTAATTATTCAGAACGTAGGTATGTGATGTTTTAATACAAATTAAATGTATTAATTAGAAAGATATACATATAAAATCGATTTTATCGAAAAATATTGTTGTTGCCACCGGGATTCGAACCTAAAATTAATTAAATGAATGTAATGAATTTAATTAGTATTAATCAAAAAATTGGTAATAAAATTATTATTTTACTTTTATTTATTGGCGAAGTTGCGGTACTTCAGAACGCATTGTGTGATAATTAGATCAAAGTAAATATGCCAATAAAAATCACAACGGACAAAATAAAGTTATTTTTACTTTGGTTTTAAAAAAGTGTATAATATTAATTGGTTACGTCGTTTACATAAACGTGACTATTGCTTGAGTCACTTGAGTTGAACAAGTCCTACGACCGAGTGCTGAATCAATCTCGGTCGGTTTTCTATAGATCGATAGCGATAGGATGTTACAATCGTCAGTGTGACATTAATCAATTTAGTTTGAAATTAAGATCCATTACTTACGTAAGTGGCTGTTTTTTCTCCAAATATTTCCGGAATTGTTTTATTAAATTATTTAAAAAATATATTTAAGATTGAATGACGAAATTAGACGGCGTTTTTTGTAAGTAATTTCCTTAGGGAAACCTAGAACGACGTTTTGTTCCGGCTTGGTTGTGGAAGATTTATATCTCCTGCGAAATGTATGCTCGTATTATCGTACCAAAACGTCGGCCTAGGTTTCCCCAATGAAACCATATACAAAAAACGCGATCTAACCTAGAAGAGATGCCAGTTCCATATATACATACATACATATTATTTTAATGAAAATATCAATTACGTCCATCATAGATATTAAAATCGTAATTTTTAAGCTAAAATCACTGTTACTAATATTAAAAAAATATTTTTTGTTTAATATTTTATAAATAATATTTCTAAAACCCAGCAAAATAAAAATAGTTAAGGAATAATTGTACATGGGCCAGAATAAATATAATAAAAATGAATAAAATATATTAATTCGAAAGATATACATATAAAATCAATTTATAGAAAAATACTATTGTTGCGCCACCGGGATTCGAACGTGAATCTCATTTATCTAACTATGCTACAGCGACGATATTTTTAGCGACAAATTTTCGAACCTATATGTTACCTTTTTGATATTAATACATTTAACCGTTCCATTATTTGAATGAGCCATCTACCTTATTTTTACGGAATCTCAAATACCTTTGAGTAATCAGAATTATCAATTCATTTCACAGACCGTCTGTTTTGAATAATTACAACTTCACAATAAGAATGTGTTCTCCTTAATAAGAAAAATGAATTTGGAACAGAAAATATAATTAATTCTCTTTAAACATTGTTGCCAAAATTTAATCTGGGAATAATATGTTAGTATCCAAGTCTACGTATATTTCGGTAAACTCTTAATTATCTCCGTGCACGGTAAATTTCTTCGCGAATACAATTTGGCACGCTTTTACCAACATGCTTTAATGGAATTCGATAAATAGTATTCTCTAGGCAAATACTTGAATTTACTTGACTCAGAAGTTAAGTGCAAGTAGAAAGTTTTCTTTTAGCCAACGCGATTCAGTTGGTTTGATGAAGAAATTTTCTCACGCCGACAAAAATACCATAACAGGAGACACTTTGAACTTTTTAATGTACCATTTTGACAAACGCATTATTAAAATATTGAAAATGATGTTTTTATACGGAAAATACGTTTTTTTTTAAAATAATAAATAATAAAATGAGAATTTCAATGGGAGTTTTCTATTTCTATTACCTAGTTGAAGTTGTTCACATTAGAAGCAAATACAGCAATCTTCGTATGAAAAGTTACATGACAAAATGGCCGCTCGGTACATTTGACTAATTTGTTATGTAATTATTGCTCCCGCTTTAAAACGTGATTCATGTTTTAAATTGTAGGCCGAACAATTTGAAAGCGAGAGTTAAGAAAATGGATCATCGGTCTGCAGAAGTATCATCATTTAAATAAAGCTGGAAAAGCAATCTTGGATTTGGGAGTCAATCAAATTTTTGAACAATATGTCAATTGCTCTCATTGATTTACATGGGGATTGACGTTTGACGTAAATATATCTAAAAGTTCGCTCCAGTACTGGATGACACTTTAGAGATTATGAATACAATTACAAAACCATTGAATAACTCCGAAACCACAAGTTCGACTGAGACGATTTATTATTCTAACCGGCATATAGTCTGTTCTCCCAAAATATCACCGCCGCGCAAACGCAGTACGTGAGCAGTTGCGATGCTGGTTTTGATCTCAAATGATAGATCTTGATTAGATCTATGCATTTCAAGTGCACTTAAAAGAATTTAACCAGTTTTAGTTAGTAAAAAATATCAAACAAGAAAATAAAATTTCACGATGTCTGCTAAAACTTGCGAAAAAGCCAACATAAAATGTAGAAGACCCATCGGCGTATCTGAGGCGTGAATGACGAATGACTTTTTCGTTCCCCAATTGAATGACATTAATACGGAAGAGCTGTGGATTCAATAACAGGGCGCAACATGTCACAGCGCGTGCCACAATCGATTTATTGAAATAAACATTTGATGAGCGCATAATTTCGCGTAATGGACCTGTGAATTGGCCTCCAAGATCGTGTGATTTAACACCTTTGGATTATTTTCTGTGGATATATGTGAAGTCGCTAGTCTATGCTGATAAACCAAAGACGATAGATGACTTGAAAGTCAACATTCGTTACGTTCTTGCTGATATATATCCCCAGCTGCTCCAAAAAGTGGTCGAAAATTGTATTCGAGATTGCTCTGTATTCGAGCCAGCCGCGGCGCTTATATGCGCGAAATCATATTTAAACACTAATGGCATAAAAATATCTTTCCAATAAAGCCAATACCATGGCATCACCATGATTTTGTTTTATATCATTTTAAAGTTCTATGCCTCTAAAAAAACATTATTTATATACGTCACGACTGCGAATTTCGACAAAGTCACACCGATCTTTTTTAGTTCAGTTGAACTGAAATTAATTAATATATGTGTTTTTGGTTTTGAAAATACGTCTGTATATGTTTAGATTTATTGGATATTATTATAACTATATACTTATTAATTGAACTAAGAAAAATTTTAAAAAGTTAGTTCAGATTGATGTAATTGTTTATTGAGAATGGGTGTAGTTTCACAGTAGGAAAACTAAAATTTAAAATATTTTAAGTAATTCCTATTATTTCAGTCTAGTTGGTAATATAATAACATAAATTACATAAAAATCATGTCTTCAGTACTTCGCTTAAGTAGTAAATTAAATTGCTTTTTCCTGATGTGTATGTATACAATGAATGGTTTATATATACTTCCAGTGATCTGGACCCCAGCATGCTGGGCAGCACGTGCCGCATCCACGGCTCGCCACCGCCGCCGCCCCCTCCGGCGGGGGCCGAGGGAGGCCCGGGGCTGTGCGCGCGCCTGCAGCACTGGCACCACTGCCCCGAGCTGCACAAGGCCATCGACGGAGTGCGGTACATCGCCGACCAGACCAAGAAGGAGGAGGAGTCCACCAGGGTGGGCCACATTCAGTACCTTAAACTACGAAACATTTTGCATCAACTTTTAGGCTCTAGGCTGATGTGTCTCAAACATAACCATATACAATGGTTCCATGAATTTCGAGTTTAATTCGTTCCGTGACGGAGCTCGTAACTCAAATTACTTGTATGCCAAATCAATTTCGCCCATTTAAATGAACTGAAATGACATTAATCCGTACCGGAGTCGCAAAAAAATCCGCAATTCAATTTGTTACATGTTTGTAGCGTAGATAGCTCGTGCCTTCTTGCAGATTATAGCCTCCGTCGCGTAGTAGCGTGCAGTAGACACAAACTTAGTTTTTGCTGTTATCGACGATGCTAAATTATAAAATAAAATAAAAGTTAGATTTTAAAAAAAATTTGAGAACAATTCTATCAGTTAATTTAAAAAAATATATAATTTTTATTTTCACTTTTTACTATACTACAATTTATTTGAGTTGTATCACGACTGGTTTCAGAAAGAACAGTCCTTCTCATCTATGTGTATAAATTGAGCAGATTTAAGCACAAATTATTTTTAAAATGGAGAAAATCGGCAGACGTCAATATGCCGACATAAATTTAGTAGGAAAGTATTTCGTTCAATACAATTATTACAAGGATTGAAAAAACAAGTTAGGTTCATTCAAGACCTAAGTGCTAGCAAATTGCGGATTAAAATACACATGAAGTTGTTACAAATAGTTCGCAAATATGCCATGGCTACACAAAAGTCGTGGGTTACGTCATAGACAAGGTTACGCTAATCCAGGAAATAACAGGTAAAATTTTATGGAGTCTTTTCATTACATAAGGATTTTTAAATTTATTTTTATTTCACATAATTTTTAGTAAGGTCCAGTTTTTTTTTTGTATGCAGTGCACGCCCTTGCCATCATGGTATCTCTTGCAAGCAGCTTCTCCATATTTTCATGGACAGATGTCCGCTGTTTAGAAATAATTTTAACACCCTTGACTGGCGTTATAGTCTTTATCGATTTCTTCTGCACAAGTATGGTGCAGATCGTAGAAGCGCTACTCTCGTACTGTTACTCCAAGTCGACTACACGCACACCTTGATCTTGTTTTTCGATAATTTATTTCCTTAATTCAATGCACGTCATCCGCTTCTTCTTCTTTGCACTGTCCTTCGGACCCATGGTTGGAAAAGTGAAGTTTTGCAAAAAAACACAAATGCGAGCACAACACTGATGCTTCCAGTGCGTAATCGCTTAAATTGAACGAGTGAGATACGGGATACTGGGCGGATGTTGCGGCAATTACTGTGGCGTTCACTGCGCCATCTAGTGGTGGGGTATTCGAAGCTGGCTCGTAACCCGAATTTTAACTCTCAACTCAAAGCAAAAATTTGACAGAGAGACGGGTCGTATCTCGAAAAACTCATTAATTGGGTCACTTGTTAGTCCTGGACTACCACTGTACCTAAAACATTATCCTTTAAAACATCGTGTTCGCGTATGGTGAACATTTTTTAATTAAATTACGCCGTTTCTCTCGAGGGTAGTCATAAACCATATCACGCCACACTCTTCTATGTTGGGATTCCATTCTTGCTACGTCCATCTTTATGCATCTTCTCATGCACGTTCTACGATATCTGAAACTCTTAACAAGGTTGATCTCCAAATTTGGTTTATCTGATCATTCCAAGTCTTTCGTGGATGCTCTTTGTATTTGTTACCTTCAAAATTGCCCCATTTATTTTCTTTATCACCCTCTCCTCGCTCATACCATCTCAGGAAACCTTTATTATTTTATCGACTATACTACAACCAGCTCTACATTCGCCCGTATCGTACATGCAGCTGCGTGGCCGCATTTCTACTGCATTCTGATCTGTATATGTTAGCGTAATTGTCAAATATCAAAGTTACTTTTAAAATTACCAAAGTAGTTTTAAAAAATCCGCTAGATGGCCATTCAGATTAGCGAAACATTATAATGAATATTAATATTCATTTACAATATTTCCGCATTGGGCAATGTTAATGATTAAGATACGTATTCATTTGAGATTTTAAGTTAATTTTTTTTACCTGTCCATATTATTTAATTCCTTTAAGTTCACTATATCCTTCATGTGTATGCTTTTCACATCCTTCTGACAATAATTATATCAATTGAAGATGGCTGTAGGTGTATATATGTATATAGCATGTATCATATTACAAATATTTTATTTACACTACATAGTGCATTGTTAAAGCAATATAACAAAGAATTTCTACATTGAAATATAGATCCTACGAAACCCTTGCTGCTTAGAGGCTGTTATCGACTACAATAGCCGCCCGCAGGGCCTAGCAGCAAGCAATCAGCAACAGCCGATAGCTTTTCTGCTTGTCATTCATTTTATTTTCCGCAGTTACTCTCCTTTTGATATCATTTTCAACCTTGCCGTACCGTTATTGACACACTGATATCACCGATACATTTTACGATTAATAATAATTGCATATTTGATTGTGTTAGTTACGTTGTGGTTGAGCAAATCTTATTTGCTTATAAATTATATTGTATTAATATTGAAATTCACGGAGACTGGCCACTGCAAATGTTATGCTAGAATTTATTTTAATAAATAATTAAAAATAATGTAAATAAAAACGTGCTTTCTAAAAGAACAAGAATGTAAAACGATAATGTCAGCTGATAAGTAATGGTGAACGATCACGTAAAAATCGAGAAATATCGGAAACAAATACGAGTGTATGCGGGTAAAAAGTACAACCTGTACCAAAATATTTTATTCGTTGTTCTGGAAAACCCCGTGTGCTGCTGTCTCAGAATTTTCTGATAGCCGATTTATGAATCTCTTCAGTGACATTCTACAAATATCTAATTTTTTAAAAACAGCACGCAAATATTTATTATCTGTTATCATTAACTTGTTTCATAACGCTGATGGAAGTCTTTCCCCGCTCAGTTTTTCTAGAACACATTTACTCGACTGACGAAGTGCGAAGCGAAGCGAAGGGGATATCACCACATCACGCGGTGTTTACATGTAACGTTTATGAGATATTTGCAATGGAACTTTCATCCCCACCCAACCCTACACAGATTAATTTTTTTCTCACTCAATATCTTTCAGCGATACCACATAGAAAAAATTTAGCGACAATGCTGTGTCAGGGCTGCAATGAGTCGATGAACCGGAACGAGAATAGGCATACTGGAGAAATAGAAAAACAAAATGAATGAAAGTCGGGAAATTTAGAAAATAATTCGTTTAAAATTTTAATACCAATCTTTATATATTTCTAGGTCAAAGAGGATTGGAAGTACGTTGCTATGGTATTGGACAGACTGTTCTTGTGGATCTTCACCCTTGCTGTGGTGGTCGGCACCGCTGGTATAATTCTCCAGGCTCCAACACTGTATGATGACAGAGCTCCTATAGACGTTCGATTGTCTGAAATTGCTTCGGCGACTGCTAAGCCTCGAGCTCCACCACCTCGTTAATTATTATCATCTGTTGATTACTAGTGCTTCAATATATTATGCGAATACCGAATAACTCTATTTAAAATTAACGGTACCGTGAGTTCTTCCTTCATCAATTGATGTGTATTCCGAGAGAAAATACTCTTTAACGGATTTACATCCAAGGACTCGACTTATGGGAATCTATTTGAACCTTTAGGAGTTGATTGATAATATTTCGGCAAGCCCTCTGCCGCCGACGGGACGCGACTCGACGCTTATAGGCGTTCTGTTGGTGCTACTGTTTTTATTGAATGAGATTTGAGAAAAAATTCATCACCTGGGAACAAACTCATTTATTGGAAGTTATTCTTCATAGAGATACATGAATAAATTTTTGATTATGATAGAGATCAAAGTTAGATTATGTTCATGCATACATCGAAATTTTCTCTTTCGCACGCCACATCCGGAGTCTGGAGACTCGTCTGCGTTGTCAGATGATTTCTGTACTTGTTGAGGCGAAGAATGAATGCAGGCATTGCCTGAATATTACTTTTAATTATTATTTTTCTATCAAATTAATAGTAAAAATAATTGATAATAACAAAAAATAGCTCAAACTCGTCGTACTGCATAACTCATAATTGAACATTAAGTGATTCATTTATTTATTTTTTGGAATATATATAAAAATATTTAGATTTGTTTGGTTTTGGTTCACACCGCGGCACATAAATGATCGTATTATTATATACTGCGCGTGAACATTAATTAATATTTCTAAACAGACTTTCCAGGTCGACTGGAGATGATCTTATCTTAATAGATTTTTATTAAATTTGAATGATTGGAATTAATTTTTTAAACTGTAGGTATTTCTAAAAGGTACCTACATGTATCTTCGTATATTGTGTATTGGGGTATTAGATATTAGTCGTTACCCTAAACATCTCTTAGCTTTACGTTTAGGGTGAAGGTACCAAAGTTATAATGGATAATAATAATTATTATTATTGTTATAAAATGTACCTTTAATATACTGAAACACTGTGTTCATTTATAACTACCTACTTGATAACTACTTGAGAAAATGTTTACCAAAACATATTTTCAAACCAACAAGTGCATCAAAACATTTGTGACTAATCGGCGAAAATGGTTTTCGAGACTATCAACTTTGTATTGTTTAATAAGATTCATTTAATGTATTGAGTTAATCTATACTACGATATAATATCTTTGTTTCAAATCCCAAAAGTCTTTTTCATAATAAAATTTGTAAAATAAAATAATGGATGGGTTTAATGAAAAAATACAAATTATATTTATTAATTAGAAAGTATACATATAAAATCAATCGTATCGAAAAATATTGTTGTTGCTATCGGGATTCGAACCTGGATCTCTTTCTAATCTGAGGAAGGTGCATTAATCAACAGTACTTTTGACGACAATCTTTCGAACCTATGTTACACTTTTTCAAATTAATACATCTATCGTTCCATTATTTGAAAACTATCTGCTTTATTTTTACGGAATTTCAAATACCTTTGAGAAATACGATATGTTCTGAATAATTACAACTTCACAATAAGAATATGTTCTCCTTAATAATAAAAAAATGTTTATTTTGCATTATAGCAAGTATAGTCTCTGGGAGTTTATTTCTAAAAAAATTATGTTTTCTAAATGTGATCCGTTATTTCGCTGGCACTCTTCTAAACGTGAGACAAAATTTCTGCAAACTGCTCGCCACATATTTTTTGTGATCACTGCCATTTCTTTTCGGATAATTTCTTTTAATTGCTCCATAGAGGGAGGATTGTTACTGTATACCTTTGATTTAAGATAGCTTCATAGGAAAAAGTTATTTTATATCAAGTGAGGGCTACGTGGAGACCAGTTTATTTCACCTCGTCGGGATATCAATTTTCCATGCAAAATTTCACGAACAACTGGTAAAGACACGCTTCATAGCGACTGAATTCCCAAGGACGTGGCTAGCGATCCCCGCAGCACCAACGCACGTTGCGTTGGTGCGACTAATAAACCAAAATGAAAAAGACTTTTGGGACACACTGTACTTAATGAACCTCCATCCTTTCATTCTCAATACCCGAAATTATCGTCAATGGCTCTTCTGACTCGTGCTAAATATTAATACCACTATCGTATATTTTATAAAAATCTTCCTAAATTGCCGTTTTTAAATAATGTATCATCAACATAGAATTCTTATACTGATCATTTTTATACTCAAAATATATGTATTTATACAGAATTGTGTAAACCGCACATTAAAATATATGTATTTATACAGAATTGTGTAAACCGCACATTAAAATAATTTATTTGAGTATGTTTATACTAAAATGTAAAACACAATTATAATTATGTATGTAAACTAGGTACAAATTGTACCCCCCCGAAAATAAATTATTCTTATTTATTGTTAAGTGTCACATGTATATAGTTCATTATCAAAACACAGATTTTCTATAATGGTATGAAACATTTTAACTACACATATTTCTTATTACTAACATATATTTGAATGATCGAAAAAATATCAATTTTTATTTAAACGAATTATTTATATTTACGAACATAGGTAAAACAAAAATATTAGTCATTAAAAATATAACGAATTTAATTAATTTACGAGAATAATTACTACCATTTGTAAAATTGTTTAATAGTCTTAGGTTAAGAATTGTACATTCATTTGATGATGACGTTTATCTACTATGAAATAAACAAAATAATTTAATAAAAATAATGTAATGAAATTTGTACATTAATACGAAATAAATTATTGAGATATTGGGCGTCCAAAAAATAAATAAAATATATTATAATTTTTTTCATTATATATTAAAACAGTATATCGATTAAATGGTTTGTGATCATAAAGGATTAGAAAATTAACAGAATTATTTTAGATTAATTTGTTAGTGTATAAGATATTATTAATAGTTTATTTTTGTTAAATGATAATCAAAAGTCATTCAAATTATTGAATTATGTTTAAATTATTTAACAAAAAAAATGTCTACATAACATTGAAACAACTACGTATATTTTATTAATTTTAACATATTTAATTACAATAAATACATGCATTTCAATGAAATTATGCAAAATTATTTCATATCGATGTAATATACAATAAACCTTATGAATAACTTTTTTTATTTCAATTTATTTTTGATCATAATTAATATCTCAACTTGAAAATAATAAAAACTTTTTTCAGCAACTAAAATGATCTAAAAATGGATTTAATTGTACGGGAATTTCTCTCGTATTTAGAAATTAACTATAATTAACAGACGCAAATGCACAGAGATTTATATTAACTGATATTTTGTGTAGTGCTAGAATTTAAAAAAAAAAATCAAATGTAATTTTTATTTTACAAATCTATTATTAATTAAAAATATATGTTGGTCACGTTTTACAATTCTAAGTAACTCAAGGTTGCCAGTATTCATTTATTTAAATTATTACATATTGAAAAATCTATGTGATTTGAAATATTTTATGCTTTTTTACATACCATTTTAAGACAATTGTGAATATTACAAATCAATAAAGATTTCCAGGTTTGACTTCGAGAAAGAAAAAGAAAAGAAACTATTTTCAAACATGGCCTAAACTTCATGTGAAATTAGAAAGAGTACATTTGCCAATTTAAGTAGTATCTTCAGATTTTCAGCGTCCGAGTCCGTATGAAAATTTTTGTCTACCACTGCATCTATTGATTTATAGGTGGAACAAATATATATAAATTTAATTTAAAATGTTGTGTGAAAAATCATTTAAATTTATTTAAATATTCTTATGACATCGTAATTGTTACATTAAAAATGTTTTTATTTAGGTAGTATATTCATTAAGAATAATAAAACTTAACTCTGAAATATTATATTATTTAAATATAGAAACGTATTTCTGCAACATTATTTAATCATTTTCAAGAATACATTACATCCTTTACAAAATATGAATTATTTGCATATTTTTTTACGATTACAGATTACAAAGTTGTTGCGGTTACAAATTTATAATATTTTATTGAATTTTATTTATTCTTAAATATGTTGACTTGGGCACAGGTAATAGCAGTTTATAGCACACGTGAAAATGTATAATGGATTATAAAATTATTTGCACAATATGTTTTTTTTATTTCATACCAGATTAACCGAAAATATTATAAAGCGACATATTATATACGTAGATTTGTAGTTTTTGAGTAATCCACCAAATCTAAAATTATATTCAACCACACAATAATACGCCATGCTGTTATATACATGAATGAAGCATGAACTCGTACAAAAACTCGAAAAAATCAATGTATAAAAAGTTTATGATATAATTGAAGGGAAACATTTGTACTAAATATTTGATTATTATTATTTAAAAGGAAAATAATTAATTTCAATAACACGAAGCCTTACCCAAATACTGAAATAAGCTGGGACGAGCTCATTGAGTTGTCGATCGACAGAAAATCCTGTGGGCGCTTTATGGAGAAAATATTATTCTATTGGAAAGCTTATTGTCTTATTTCTTATTATATTATTTCTATTAGATTGTGGTTAAATGAAAAGAAACCGATAATTTCTCATTTACTGTTTTCTACTTTTTCAAACATGTACGTAAGTAATCACAAGAAAATAAATATATTTGAGACGTAAGTGAAATGTGAGATATTTCAGTCTCCCGCACAGCATCCTGAATTTAAAGAGCACGGAAAAATAAATTACCTACCAAAAAATATGGACGTTGAGTGTGCGAATTGTGGAATTATTATCAATGAACTGTTAGCCTTTACATAACGGAAGGTTGATTGTATCGATGAAGTAACACTTAGTCAGTTGTGTCGTGATGAATTCACTGAGGAAGAAGTCGATCGAATTTTGGAAAGGCGCGTGACTAGGAAAGGGGAGCGCCGGCAATCAAAGAATCTTCTAGATATCATCAAAGCTATGAAGGAGACGGATCCAGACAATCTACCCATTTATGTCGCTCGCCAGCTGGGCAGATTATCATCTGTCAACATACAGATACAACAAGGAGATGGACGCCCTCACGACATAGGTATACATGGTCAGAGTCCAGCTAACTGCGCAGATATCGTCAGCGATGCCGAGAACTTCTCGAAGAAAATATTTAATATTTACGAACACAGATTGAAGCCATTCGCGTTGAAAATGCTTCGAAACTTCTCTAGGCACGTCAAAGAAGTGATCTGGTACACTGGATTACTCTAAAGTAGTGAAACAAAAAAATAAACAAGCAAAAGCATTACAAATAGTAACGAGGTCATTGGCGCGTCATCAGCCAGCGCCAGCACGCACTGCGGGACAGCAGCGCCCTCAACAGGGCCGGCGCTTCGCTCAACTCCGGAGTCTCCGAAAAGATCCAAACGTGAGGATGGACAAAATATTCAGGGCCCACCAACTCGCGGACCGTCGAATATCGTGATTTCTGAAAGCGAGCTTCAGGTGATAAAAGTGATTAAACCTCACCGCAGTCGATTCGGAGTGGTAAACCCCGTAACGGCTCTATCACCTAAGAGAGAAGGAAACTTAAATATTATTTAAAGGCCGTATTTAAAAAGAGACTAAAATACTGTCGGCAAAATGACGACCAACTACGAATTGATAAAATTGCCTCACGCTTTCAAAGCAAAGATTTAAAAAAGTTCTTGAACAGTATGGAAAATAGTACAGTACGGAAAAGGCTGGAAAATAACCAATCCAAAATTTCGGGCATCTAGTCATGTTAATAGAATATCGGACATACATAAATTTTCAAAAATATTCAAATAAGAATTTTCTGAGGTCAGGATAGGCATAGGCAGCAAGAGAACTCAGTGCGGTGGGAAGACGCCAACTCCAAGCCATTTTACCTGCGCACTGGGATGAGGTAGGGTGGGTGCATGTCGCCAATCTTCTTCTATATGTACATGGACGAATTGAGCGAACGACTATCCGATGAAAAAATTGGCTGCCACACGAGCGGGACAAATGTGAACCATATTAGTTATGTCGATGATATGGTTATACTGGCGCTAACTGTAAAAGCGAAAATCGATCATAATGGCGTTCAAATATGGAAAAAGGCCAGGTAATATTCCTTCCGTGTGGCTGGACGGGAAAAAATTGAGCGTTCAAAATCCATATACTCGAATCAGCGCAATGCTGAAAGATTTGAATATGATGATCTTTAAGCAGAAAATATATTTTAATATAATGGTATTTATTTACAAAATCCTTAATAAGAAAATATTAGCGGAATTTACACAAAAAGTTGATGAAAATCAACATGAGCATGAGCATCGTACAATAGGAAGGAATAGACTAATACCGCCATTCAGGAAGAAGGCCAAATTTCAGAAATCAATGATATATAGTGCGATGAAATTTTTTAATGAAATGCCAAGAAAGGGGGAGAAATTGAATAGATTCAAAATGAAACTCACCAAATATGTAAAAGATAAATTTTAGTAAAAGAAAACACTTTAATCTTGTTTATATTAGATCAAATATAGGAGTGGTTATGTATGCACTATGTTAAGAATGAAATACATAAATATATTCAATGAAGATGGACAAGATGATGATGACATCAAACGACAGACGAAACAGTTGAGCATTCATGCAAATATGCTGTAGCGCATCTACAATGTTTGCCGAAGGCCGTATACATGGATTCGTTCCGTTTTTGAGACATCCAGTTGCGGGCGTAAGGCTGCGGCTGGAACTCAGCACCAACTCTCTAGTACAAGCGGCGATCTCATGGAAAGCTGGTTCGCTAACCAGAGAATGGAAACGACTACAGAATACCAACAAATACAATAATAGCCGTGAATGAAATGTAGTAGTTGGTTTATATATATATATATATATGTGTGTGTGAACATTTTTTTCTACTTTTCTTTTCATAAAAAATATGGTATTGTTACGTAAATGTATTCTATTATATGTATAATCTTAATGGCAATTCGGATCTTCATAAAACAAAAACTTTATTATTTAGGAAAAATTATTTAGGAACATCTTACCTCACTAACACATGATCAAGACGAGAACCAATTAAAGTATAATTTATCTGGTAATATCATCAACATATTTATGTAAGTGCCTTGTGTCAGGTCAGCTTCAGGATATGAAGGTTCGCCAGAATGCCTCCAACTCTTGATGCAGAATTATTGCATTGTGGGGACGTAAGTCCTAAAGCGTATTGATACAATCCTCAAGCTTAATTGTAATTATCTCTTGGACTAATCCAGTCTTCGAGTAAAAAATGAAATACTGCAAGTGGCCATTTCAAATATTACTAATCATTTTATAATACACAAACAAAAATATTATTGTTGACATTATACGTTTTATATGGGGGTACTGTTTCATGATTCAGTCGTTCTTAAATCGTCTGATGCCTTATATCTATGCACGAAAATTACTGACATGAACTCACGTGCTGAACGCTGAACATGATTTCATACAATTTTATTTATACTACCTCAAAACGAACTGTGAGTTCTCCATCAATTTTTTTGACAAACGAGTACCCACAAAATGTTATTATGCTAATGATATCAGCACTCCGATCTCTTTATGTGTGTATTGAAGATTAATGAAAACAAAATTAATCCGCACTCGGCAAATTCTCAATACATAAATACGTATACCGTAAACAGCGTGGTTAATTAGTTTTCGCATAGAATCACCTTGTTATCTTGACAGTAATTATTAGTTGATTAAAATTTATGTCACCAAGAAATAAAACTCATTATTTATTATCTACATATGGAGGTAGATGGTGTTTTAAACATGTCATTTGCTTATAATTTAAAGGTAGAATGTGGAATGAGAGAAGTCATACGTCAGCCTAACAGAGCCGGAAACGCCATTTTTCTCAAATTCTCAATTTAAATTTAATTTTCTGTGCAATTCACACTGCGAACAATACGAAATTAAAATTATTTCGGCAAAAAGAGTTAGCAAATAATAATATAGCCTTCTACATCATACATATTGTAATGTACCCTTTAGAAATCCATCAGATCTTATATTTAAAGAGCGCAATGCCCTAGACATAAGACAAATCTACATGTTGAGACTCATCCAATATTTCCATGCTAACAACAACTCACCCCAAGCAATAAAACATGGACACAATACAAGACAAACAACTAACATATATACGCCAGTTCCGAGAGCAATAACGACATTTTATCAAAGATTCTACATATTCTTAGCTCCGAAACTGTATAACACACTCAGCACCAACTGGAAATCGTTCACTTCCAATAAGATTACACAAATATGAACCCAATATATGATCCAATTGGATAGAGATCAATCAGAAGCATCGCTATCCAATATTCTAACATAATCATTATACAGTGTCTACATTAATAATTCACTAGTTCTACTTTTTTTTCTTCTATTTTTTTTTTATTCCTGTCGAATTAATCTTTCTTGAATTAAATAACACCACAATAGCACGAAAAAAACTGGCTACTTTAACACAGACGGCAGTTTAGCAAAGTAGCCAGGATAATGCTGCATATGTTAGAGGTAGAGTCTACTCCATCCCACATAATAAACTACGAGTACATACTTAATTGCAATATAATTGTATCTTATGTTATATTATAATATATTCACTTCTGTTACAACAAAAACATCTCGTTCTCGGCTCGTCTCCACGGATGATATGTTTATGAGATTTTCGACTCGATAATGCTCCCATGAGATAATTTTGAGACAACTCTCGGCTTTTATAGTGCGTGTACATCGTGAGAACACCTCACGCCACACTGTGCTTGTCGTTATATCATACGTTAAATATCAGTCCGTTGAACATTGATGTTCTGTGCGTCAGTTGGGTGAATTTGAATCTCCCACTAGCAGTTAAAACGAAATAAATGTTGGTAATAAAAAATATTTTCTGTTCGTCTAATTTTCACAATAAATAGTTGCAGGTATGTAGGTACAATACAAGGTAACGTGGGTCGAATTGCGCTCAAGTTGAACGTCGTGTACACAGGTATGAGGTTTTATCTTTCTACCAATATCAAGCTGATCTCTGAGTTTATCTTCAGATCAAAATCTCAACAGGTGCATAAAAGTATACATTCATCCTAGCTCAATAGTTCACTGGCCTATGTTATTATGTTGTCTCTTTGTTTCATTCGTTTATCCCTTCTTCCTTATATTTTGCTCCGCTTAATCTTCTGGGGAAACTTGTACCTATTGCATTTCATTATGTGATCAAGGTATTCGAGTTTTTTGCTTTTTGACAATTGTCAGAAACTCCGTGCGGTACGATACCTACTTCTTCGTTTATCACTGCGTCCACCCAAGACATCCACCCTAACTGATATATATTTTAATATATCAACATACTCGCAACACATTCAATAAATCTCGTCGTGAAAACATGAAAAATTGTTTCGGTTTCCACGGTTTCATATTCAATGATTTCTACTATGTTTAATAACTATGTGAAGCATCAAACAATGCTTAAAACCATAAACGCTTTTTATAAAAACTGCAGTTTTTCTACGCACCGGCACTGTTCAAAATTAATTACTGATTTATACTTGTTAAATGATTGTACCGAATCGAAGGTAGTATTTAAAAAAAAGATCTGACTGAATGTAAGTCATCTCACACAGTGTGCCAGGGAGTTATATATCAGCCATCAGTCATCATGGGACTACGTGAGTTTTACTATTTTTTAATACAAATACTGCCCTTGAAGTGTATAAGTTATTCATTAAAAAATGTATTAACATATTTGTACGCATTGATACATAATATACGGTTACCCTACTTGCCTACTTTACATATTTGTTACTTATTTAGAACTTCAGTGCATACTGATTTTTCATTTGGAATTTATCATTTATATCATCGTCTCAAATCTCATAAAAATTAATTCCTATAAAACTGCATTCATATATATTATATATACAAAATGTAGGTACTGTTAATTTTTTGTCATTAGATCCATTGAGAGGTCGCTGCTAATAATATTATAGTTTTCATAAAATTTTACGTAGTAATTAGGAATAGGTGTAAGAATGTTGTGTTGATTAGGGCATCTAATGAAATATTATTATTAATCTTCTAGATATCATAAAATTGTTCAAGAGACATATTTTATTATTCCGTTATACAATAAAATGACGATTAGAACTACGTATACAAAGATAATATTACTACTAACAATTCAGCTTATCCTATCATGTTTACGTTCCTGATATTTTAACTGAGCTCTACTTTAATAAATAAAATAAAATCCAGAATACACAGCTTCAACTAATTTAAATCGTTACATGAAAATTGTGTATAGTTTTTTACCTATCGATTACCTTATCAGGATTATATTTATATAAATAATAAGATAAAACACTTTATTTAAACCACTATTTGTTGATAAATCAACATGTTTCGATACCTATGGTATCTTCTTCAGGAAACAATGAATACTAAAATTTAAAATGCCAGAATAGATAAAAACAAAACTTTTATGTTCCTTCCTCGGGAGGTCTTAAAATCACGACTTGATACTTGTAAATAATTCGTTTATTGATATATTATAGGTGCACAAATGTATAAGGTAACGTGTTTACGGATATGTATTGAAACGAATAGACTTTAAGTTCATTCTCGTTTGGATGTTAGATACGATCTGATCTCTGAAGGGCTGTGTTATAGTTTAAAAATATATTTTTCTCATTAAATAATATAGAAGATAATTTAAATCCAGGTAAACGAAGTCATAAATTATATGATATGCAATAATCGTTTCAACACACATCCACTAACAGAAAGCATAAATAATAAGATAAGACAAAACTATTAAAATAATGGTTCTGACCCATATCTCTCCTCACATCAAGAAAGGTTAAGGTTGACAAACTAAAAGATAGGGATGTGGCTTCGGAGGGTAGGTACATACATAACAAAACTATAAAAGTAAAAGTGGTAGGTAACTAATTAGAAACTACGGTGAAAACAAATTTAAAAGGTGACTATTTGTAAAAAGGATTTGGTTATTTATATTTATACTTTGTAAACTCATATAATTTTTCAGGTGAGATGCAAATGTTGCTGTTTATTTTCATTACTGAATTTCAACGATTCTCAGCACAATCACATATAGATTTTCTGAATTTGAATGATGAAAATCGTTTAGACAAGACGCGCCGCAATGTGGAATATAGATTACCAGAAGACTTTGACGCCGTTGACTATCGCATTTCAATAACACCATACTTTGAAGGTGATAGAAGGTTTACATTTGACGGGGCAGTTGTGATGCAATTGAAAACAAAAACAGCTAACCTACAACAAATCACTTTGCATGCAAAAGAT
Organism: Eubasilissa splendida; assembly: GCA_031772225.1. Taxonomy (NCBI): domain Eukaryota; kingdom Metazoa; phylum Arthropoda; class Insecta; order Trichoptera; family Phryganeidae; genus Eubasilissa; species Eubasilissa splendida. The sequence goes on from CM062851.1 coordinate 17,513,234, forward strand.
CTTACACTGACTAAAGAGGATATATCGATAACCACTGTGGATGGTTCAGCTATAGGTGTTGATGATATAGAAACCGTCGACGTCTACAGCTTTTTGAAAATTAATCTCACTGTTGCTTTAGATCAAGGGAATACTTATGAAATCAGTATTAAGTATACTGGTTTGATTGGAGAAGAGATGCTTGGATTCTATAGAAGCTCTTACAAGGAAAACGGCGAGACTAAGTAATTTAATATATTAATGTGCTATAAATAAAAGCCAGTTAATCATTTACATCAGCATTTAGTGTATCTAATGAATTAGTTCATTGTGTATATTACTAATTTAAATCTAATAAATATATATTTTTGCATCATCTCACACAATAGACCAGACCCACATATATTAGGTAAGCTAGACCTTTACATCCATGGGGTGAGTATTGTAAGGAAGGATTAGAATAGGACACTTGTCAAGCAAAAACCGTTCATGCTTAGCAATTTTTATTTATTATATAATGAATATTCAATTTAATAAACATTTTAAACATTTGTTGCAAATATTACATTATGATTTTTATTCATTTTAATATAAATTATTTATAACTTTGTTTTTACTACTTTTATGAGTTAAATTTAATACACCAACTGGTTTCGGAAAATATCATTTAAATGATATTTTCCGAAACCAGTTGGTGTATTAAATTTAACACATAATTTGGTTAAAAACAAAATTATAGATAATTAAGTTGAAAATATTGATTTAATAATTATTAATGGAATAGGTCATTTTTCTAGATACAAGAAAAATGTTCAATTCTCGTCCACGTGTTTACAGGCTTCATTTTTTAATACTTTTTAGTACAGGGTGAATATTATGTTCCAGACCGATGTTGTTTTTGGATAACTAATAAATAAAATACAGTTTTTTGATTTTTTTTTATACATCGATTATTTGGTTTATTACAATTATGTGTAAAATATTACAACAGCCAAGTAGCCGCTTCTGGCAGCGACACAAATTATTGCTCTTTTAACTATATTTTTAATAACATTCTCGCACACTTTACATGATATATCAGCAATTTCATTTCGAATATTGTCCTGTAATATCGGAATTGTTGTTGGCTTATTGGCGTAGACCTTTCCTTTCAAGTATCCCCACAGAAAATAGTCGGGACTCGTCAAATTAGATGATCAATATCATCACGTTTTGACATTGCGGCCGGGAAAAATTCCTCGCAAAATTTCAAACGTAGCTCAGGCTGTGTGTGAGGTAGCATCGTCCTGTTGAAACCACATTTTTTTCAGATCCATCAATTCAGCCACCAATAAGTTTTCCAACATGTGACGATGGCGACAGCGTCTTCGGTTTATATGCCAGTGTGTATAGAGTTCAAGGTTATTTAATACACATTGAATGGTTGACATGCCTGGCACGTGATGAACACCAAAAAAATCACGCGACTTTATTTGTATATTCACAATTGAACGATTATTTAGATAAAATGTTTTAATGTCCTTAACACGTTGCGAGGCGTTAGATGCTCCATAATAAATTAAAATTAACTTCAAATTTCTGCTAAACCAAAATGGTGGCCTAACAAAATCGACCTGGAACAAAATATTCACGCTGTAAGATGCACCCAACATTGCATTCTTCTTTTTTTTCTTGACCATATGATGAGAGCTCATGCTGCGATCTCTACGAAATCAATTTTCAGACTGATTCCTAATTACTGTTATTGAACTGTAGTCAGTGTGTGTGGGCTTTACGACTAAACTGTTATGTCTTTCAAATGTCATACGTCATACATTCAGTTCGACAACGACCAAATTGTCGTATGACTTCGTGCGCTAGCTCTAAATCATCTTAAATTTTATATTTAAACAAGCTATATCGTTATATAATGAAGCATACCGATATCAAGTAGCAATAATAAAATAAAATATATTGCAAAGAAAATTACTAGGAATAGATAAATTTTATTATTAAAATCTGCGTGGGTTACTATTTCTAAATTAATTAATTTATTAGCATTACAATACAATAATTAAAAAGTAGTGTCACATAATATTGTATACCAAAATAAATTTATAAATCAAGTACATACATATTATTTAAACGTTAAATATAACAATCCAATAGTCATTCAGTGCGGGTGTATTATAATGATACATTTTCAGATGGCTCGGTACAACGCAGTTTCAACCCGTCGGAGCCAGAAAAGCATTTCCATGTCTAGACGAACCGCAATACAAAGCCACATTTACAGTGACAATCATCCGGCCCAAGGACTTCAGTAAATCCTTGTCCAATATGCCTATTGAATTAACAGATAATTCGTAAGTAATACAAATTAAATTAATCAACTACAACAAATCTATTTATCCCGGTGGCAACTAACATATTTTTTCGATTAATAGATTTTTTCTGTTGTAGATTTGATTAATTTAATTTGCATTAAAAATACCACAGAACTGTGTTCTGAAATTGCAACTTCACAACAAAAATGTGATCTTAAAAATTCTTAAATATACCTTATTACAGGAATCCAAAAATTAAATTATATAATGACTAAAAGTCATATTGCTACTCGATTATTAGAATTTTTTTAAGAGAGTTTAATTTATTGTATGCATTAAATATTGCTCAACAAAAAACATTATATAAATAAAATGTTGGGTCAAAGGGCAATCGTATGATGGGAGAAAATGTGGTAAGGTGTGTAAATATGGGTAAATTCATATTTAAGCAGCTATGTAAAAAGTTGTGAAAAATGTGCGAGAGATAATATGAAAGATAATAAAATATAGATTATTGAAAAGTAAAATAGTATAAAGTACAGTTTTTCAGAAATATTTTCCACTACATTTTATTTAATAGATTTTTGATTGAATCGGAATCTACTGATTATTTCAACTGAACAGGTCTACCACAACCGTAAAAGAGACCTTTTTCAAAACACCCGTCATGTCAACATACTTGGTGGCGTTCATCGTATCTGAATTCGAAGCAGCGTCGGAAACAGAACAAACTGAGCCAAACAAATTCGGAGTCTGGGCTCGACCAGGAGCTAAGACCATGGGGAAATATGCCTTTGACACTGGGCGTGATCTCGTCGCATCGATGAATAATTTCACTGGTATCGATTTCTATGGAATGAATGCTCACATAAAGATGGATCAAGCCGCTATTCCTGATTTCAATGCTGGTGCTATGGAAAATTGGGGTCTCTTAACATACAGGTACTCGGTTCATAACGTTATTGAAATTATTACATGTTCAATTTTACTAGAAATTTATTTGCCCTTAAAATATTGAATATTGAAAAGGTTGTTATGCGTCAGTATACTCATATTATGATGACGAAGTAAAATAATAAATTTTGTATTTCTTAAATCATACATGCTTATAATTAATTTTCTTATTATTAATATAATATACAGGGTTATTCAGAATAATGGACTTAATTTTAAACTGCGAACGAGTGATAATAATCACAATAAAGTTTATAAATGTTCAGTGTGGACCCAATCGGTAGCTGAACTCGTTCCACACCCGATGAAGCATGTCTTGTGTTACTGAGTTCACCGCAGCTATGATACGGCTCCGCAGGTCGACCAGAGTTGTTGGTAGAGGTGGTACATAACTGCTTTTTTACGAATCCCCACAAAAAAAAGTCATAGGACGAGAAATCAGGAGATCCTGGGGGCCAGAGTAATTTTACCCACAAATGACTGCTTGGTGGCGCGAGCACTCTAGCGGTCGTTTGCATAACTATGAGAGATCTAGCGATGGGATTCAAAACTTTCAGACCTCCTCTATCAATTGTTATGTAGATCATTTACATGCAACGTATAATTCAGGAAATAAAACCGTGTGAATTTGAGTTTATCGTTTTGAATAACCCTGTACAAAACTGTTACTACGGATTCAAACAAGAATATAAATTAGTTTAAATTTAATCAAAACATATTTTTGCTTCTGAAAACCTTCAAAATTCTCTATGTAGTCCATTATACATTGCTAGGCGTAGTGATCCTAGATGTCTTCCACTGTCGTAACTGCCTTCTGTCTTCTTCTTGGTCTTCTGCTGCATGCGAGGCTACTTGAGCGATGATGCTGTCATGTATTTTATTTGATTAATCTTGTAGGGGATCGCCCTTTCACTCTCGAGTATTATCAGTTTCTCCGGACTATCTTCACATCGCCGTGTGACCGTACTTCAGTAAATGTCTTTTGGACAAATTAGACAGTCTGATACTGATTTTTAAGTTTTGGAAAATTAACAAGTTTGTGCGACTAGCCATCAACGAGATATATTTAAAATTAATCAAGCCAAAACATAATTAGTATCCATAATATAAAATGTTGATTTAATAACTGAAGTAAATATATAATACAAATATATTATTGTATTGTGCAATATAATGAATATGTTTTCAGATTTCCAACGATCAACAGAATTTTGTATATTGGTAAAAATAAATTAAATGGAAAGGGATTTCAAAATATTGACTAAAAAGGTTATAAGAGGCACCTTTCCATTCCATATTTCATTAAATTTTACTCTTTTAATTATTCTTCCAGAGAGGACAATCTTATGTACGATTCGGAAGAATCCTCGGTCACATACAGGCAATTAATCAACTCAATTTTAGCTCACGAAATAGCTCACATGTGGTTCGGTAACCTCGTCACCTGTCACTGGTGGAGCGATGCATGGTTAAACGAGGGATTTGCAAAATACTTCCAGTATTTTCTACCTGATACGGTAAGTGACAGCGTACAATCACAATTTTTTTGTAATATTTATCGAGTAGATCAGGGCCGATAATAGCGTTTTAATAATACTACACGAATTACACAAAGTACTACCTGAGTGATTAATTCAGTCACTTTTAACATATGTACTGTTTCCGCGCCTTTACAAGGCGAAGCCCGTCTCAAGTAAATTAGCGAGTAGAATAAAAAATCAAGTGTTTTATTTTCACATATGTGATTATGTAGTTCTATAAACTTACTTCGGAAAGAGTAAATATTAAAAACTGTAGCTATATAAAAATGGTAATGGTATATAATCACATTTAGATATAAGTTTCTTAAATAAGTTTAATTTAAGATCAACTGTATTCAGGTGGAAGACCTCGACATGACAACCCAGTTTGCTCCTTCGGTACTGCAGATAGTTTTCTTATACGATACGTCGGTGCACTCGGCCCCGCTCACCAACGCCGACGTCAACACGCCGGCCCAGATCAGCGAACACTTCGGGACCATCTCGTATAATAAAGGAGCATCCATTATTAAAATGATCGAGCACTGGATCGGAACACAGACATTCAAGAAAGCTTTGAATAAATATCTTGAAAAGATGTAAGTTCAAATGATACAGTTTAGCGATCTTTTCAAATCTATAATATTATCCATACATAAGTAAGAACATAGAATACATAAAACACATACACATTAATATATTTTAATAATTCTTGTTAGTTGTAGAAATACATCCGATGTTATATTTTTATTTGAACCTCTCGTCTGTAAAACTAGCTAACTAAAAAAATCATTTATGTACGAGGCGTATTTTTTTAAGTAACAGAATTCAATTTTAAAGAAACAACATCATCTTTACAACACTTTACTTTCTTCGGACGCTACATACCTTAAACTACTTCTCAACATAGTCGCCAACATTATTAAGGCACTTGTCATAACGGGGCGCCAATTTGTGTATACCTTTGTCATAGAACGACGCCGCCTGGGATGAAAACCATGTCTGTACTCCGTCTTTGAGTTCATAATACCAAATCAGAACAAAACAGGACTTGACGTTGAATATTAGTTAGTTTCATGTTTCAAGCATTCAAAAAACGAATCACGGACCGTATCTAACAGTTGACGAGCTGATCTATTGTCTTGAACATTTCAACCACTCACTACAAAATGTAAATATTTCTGCATGTTACCATACAACAGAATGAACACCAACAGATGAATAGCCATAGCGCATGCGCAACATCGCAACTGCAGGGCTAAACCGAGAATATCCGCCAACGGTATTTACTTAAAAAATTCGCCTCGTACCTTGAATCACATTTATTAAACGCTCGATTTTATGAGATAGTTCTCTAAAACACAGTTGAAATAAACGGTAATTATTTATTAACCTACGTAAAAATTCAACTATAAAACCCTCTCTATTAAACACGTGTTTGTCTAATTTTTTTCTCTCGTATGTGATCTTTTCTGTACTTAAATTTGCCCCTCTTAAAACTAACCGAATCGCATCTCTGAATTTAAAAGTACATACTATAGTTTCATTTTTAATAAAATAATAATAATTTTATCAACATGCTAATGTTGAATAGAAGTGAGAAAAACATTATGTGAACAATTTTAGGAGTTTTCAAGTTGCGAGACCCGAAGACCTTTTCAAAGAATTGCAGAATCAAGCCGATTTAGACCAAAGTTTAGTAGCGTATCCTAACGCTACTGTAACAGCACTGATGTCTTCGTGGACAACGCAGTCAGGATATCCGCGACTTCAAGTCGACATCGATTATCAAACGGGGAAATTAAACATTACGCAAGTACGTATTTTCCCAAATCCACTCACGTGATCACTTCGGTACCACTTACGCAATCAAATAGTTTCGCGACTTTTTTTAAATATATGACTCGATGGGAACGAAAACTTAATCGCTGACAATATAATATGCGTTAATGTAAAAAATACATTTTATTTACACAAAGATTTAATTTTCAAAGAATAAATACTTTTACTGTTGCATAAATGTGTCATCAACTATCGGATTTATGTTTCCACAAAGAATATGTGTAGAATGCCCCTCGTTCCGCAACTAATATTTCAAACCCCTTTCCTATACGTTTAATTTATTTCGTGTATATTCATTTACTGGTCTGTGGTAACACCTTAAAAATACATATTTATGTAAATATGAAAACACCTACAAAAATGCAATGTGTAGGTGTTCACAATTTATTTTTACCGCATTTTTAGGATTTAAATATTCTATTTTGATATCAAATAAAGTCATATTCATTATCTATCAATGCTAGCATAGCAAAAATATTGTGTCCATCTAGATGTTTTTTTTAGATATAATAAGTATAGTACCTATAAAGTACAATAGTATGTAGATAATACAATATTATTTTACAAATATATCTACAAGAAACAGAAAATCATTCAGGTATAAGATAAGCGATTTAATGTATTCTGTTCATTAACGACTTCATAGGAGACATTTAAAAAATAAAATTTTAACTGAATCACCATCAAAGCCGTTTTACCGCAGAGGCAGGCAGAGAAGATGGAGCTCCACACTCTTTTGTCTTGACACTCGCCTCATCCACATTCATACATCATCTCATGTAAGCTCGTCGATCATTGATGCTTCTAAAGGAATCATTTGTCAGTTTCTGGTTTACCTGGTCATGCTAAGTCTTCCACGGATATCCTCTATTTCAGGTGCCATCAACACTCACGTCAATATATCTTTAAATACAAATTAAATGTATATCTTTATAATTAATACATTTAATTAGTATTTAAAATATCACACACCTATGTTCTGAATAATTACAACTTCATAATAAGAATGTGTTCTCCTTAATAATATATCTTTCTTACCACTCTGTCCTCATTCCTTCGTTCAACATGACCAAACCACCTAATCCTATTCGCAATGGTAAGATCATAAAATATTAGTGTACCTTTTCCCTATACACACCTCGGATTTAAAAATAAAAATATATATGATACAAATTTAATGAATCAACTAGAAAGATAGATATATAGAAAAAATCAATTTATCGAAAAAATATTTAGTTGCTACCGGGATGGAATGGTTAACACGTTTCTCTGGATAAGAACTGGTCCAGGTTCGTATCCCGGTAAAAACTAAATATTTTTCGATAAATAGATCTTTTCTATATATTCTTCCAGTTGATTAGTTTAATCTATATTAAAAATACCACAGATTTTTCTGAAAATGTAACATCATAATAAAAATGTGTTCTCTTTAAAAAAAAATTTTTAGACAAGAATGACTATGTTTGGGGAAGAATCATTACCGGATGTACTGTACCAAATCCCCATCACTATAGCAACTAAGAGCAATTCCAACTTCGATGATACAAAACCAGTAATTGTTATGGATACACGGAACCTTGAAGTCAGCAAGGGGAATACGGACATAGAATGGGTTGTACTGAATAAGAAACAAATAGGTACGAAATATAATAAATATTTCTATAGATACGGATTTTCACCATTTTTTTAGATATAACTCATTCTTACAAAAGTTTAATATTTCACCGTAATTTTATTTCTTTCAAATCAAAGTCTGTTTTTTAATTATAAAAATCCGCAATTATAATAGAAGTCAACAAGACGGAGAAAACTTATTTAAGCCTTTTTAAATCTTAATAAATAAAGTATTATTGTATTTGAGGTGTAATTTAATAAGTTAAAAAATATTCAATGTTTTTTTAACGTTTTTTCTTATCAATTTTCTTCTTAAAAATTTTCGTAATGCATAAACTTTAGTATTGTAGATAATAGTGGATAAAAAAATATATTTTAAGTTTTACAATTAAAACAAACCAATGCCTATGTTTTAGGATATTACAGAGTAAATTATGATGCAAATTCTTGGAAAATATTGGCCAGTACTTTGAAAGGAGCGAGTAGAACTGACATCCATATTCTGAACCGTGCACAAGTGAGTGTGATTTTTATGAACGAATTATAATATTTATTGTAGTTGCCAAATGATTGCCAACTAACGATAAACTTTAGAATTAAATAAGTAGTAATACAGATTTATATTATTGATAGAATCGGCGTTAATATATACAAATTAATAGTAGTCCAATTTTTCTAATTGTGATGGGGAGATTGTTCAAAAATTTGATGCCTTGATAAATATTGTGATTTTGGGTTGCGGTATATTTTAGTTTTGGAATATCAATTTGGTCTCTAAATCTTGTAGTTAAAAATTCGCTTCTAAAGTTTAATTGATTTTTAATTTTGAAAATATGGATTTTTTTTTTTTGTATATATATATGTGTATTATTTTTGGTACTTTGAAATCTGTGAAAAGTTATATACTTGGATAGTCTTCATTATATATTAAGACATATATTGTGAATTTTTAACTTTAATATTTTCCAGATTGTTGATGACGTCCTAAACCTGGCTAGAGAAAACGTGACGAATTACGGAATAGCTTTCGATGTGATCGAGTTCCTGGCGGTGGAGTCAGACTATGCGCCTTGGACGGCGGCATATGCTAACTTCAAGTTCCTTAGATGGAGACTTTCTTATATCCCGGATACACTACCAAAACTTGACGTAAGCGCATAACTGGTTCATTTCAGTATTCAAGTTATCGAATTGTAAAATTGAAATCCCATATCTTTTTAAATTAAGAATGAATTAAATTTTATTATAAATTATTATTGAATTATAAAAAAATATAAAAGTGGTTTGGAACATTGCTTGCGGGACAAGGGGCATTCTAAACATATTCTTTGTGGAAACATAAATCCGATAGTTTATTACATATATATGCAACAGTGAAAGTATTCACTCTTTGAAAATTAAATCTTCATCTAAACAAGACGTATTGTCAGCGTTTAAATTTTCGTTCAAATCGAGTCATATATTTTAAAAAAAGTCGCGGAGTTATTTGATTGCGTAAGTGGTACCAAAATTATCACGAGGGTGACACCAAATTGAAAATATTGAAACAAGGAATTCGCGTTAGTTCATGTCTATATATTTGGTAGTCTGCATTTTAAATTCATATTGGTTCATGCATGTAAATTATAATTGTGTGCAATCATTTATATAAAAATACTTCAAAATAAATTCTGCAAATTTTCAAATATCACTTACAACTTTGATCATAAATTATGAAAATAAAAAATTAATTCAATTTTATATTTTCGTAGAAACTTTGTGGTTTGACATATTATATTAAATAAAATAACAACCACGAAATTTGTTATACGTCAACCGGTTTCGCTTATCTCAGGACGTAAGTGCACTCTTTTTGTATTTATGATTAGTTTTAAATACGGCCTGGTGAAGCTTGAGATAAGCGAAACCGGTTGACGTATAATAAATTTTGTGATTTCATACAAAGTGATAGTTATTTTATTTAATATTATTAAATTATAAGTGATTTTTTTTATCACAAAAAAATTACTTTATTTCAATTTAATATTTATTCATGCATATACCTTTACATTAATTTTTTGTGTGCGAGTTTAATTCTTAACCAGAATCAAGCCCTATAATATTAATAATAATAATGGATAATTTGTGTGGCGCCATTTTTGCTTCTATAATTATCTTTGTTTTTAAGATTAAAAATTGTTATTTTCACTCATGGAAATGACTTTTTGAAAAAGTGTGTTTTTAGTTACTTCTTAAATAAAATCTCTGATGCACTGTTTCTTATGACGGAGGGCAAAGAGTTCCACGCTTTCGGGCCTGCCACCGCAAATGTCCGTTTACTAGATTTAGATTTCTGGCAATGGTTGGTCGGTTCTACAACCCTTCTTGCGGCTGAAGTAGAGGCCGACCTGACAGTTTGACGTCTACCATTTAAATTGTCTAGGATACAAAGTTTTTGAAGGTAAAGACGCCATGTTGTGTGTCGCCTTGTACATATCTGCGCTTTTGTTTGGTTTTGTTTTGTTTATCCGCGATGATCTGAGTTTGATCGATTGATGATTCGCAATGAATTTTGTACTATCCTTTATACGCACGAGATGTGAATCTTTAAAATAAATTTCATACATGAAGATGGGCCATAATCATTATATTTTATACTCATATTTTACTAAATAACGGTCTCAGGTATAAAACAACACTTTTTAACCACTAATAGAATACTTCATATTTTATTATTACAGAACCACATTCTGACTTTGATGAAAACCGTAATTGATACTCTGGGATTCTCAGAAAATGCGACAGATTCGCACTTGACGAAGCTGTTCCGCTCCAGCACTCTAAGCTTCGCGTGTCGCGTGGGGCACAAGCAATGTGCCGATGTATCTGTGAGATTATTTGAACAGATGATGGTCAATGAGAAGAAGTAAGCTGGCTGTTTATTTATTAATTTATAAATTAACTCTAAGGTAGCTGCAGCTAAAAGAATAAAAAAATTGCACTTCATATCTCAGCATCATATCGCGAGAAGTAAACCAACCAGGTTGCAAAAACTAACATTAACGAGAACTTTATTAAGATAGGATATTTTTAAGGATATGACACTAGTACACTTGCTTAATTAATTTTCTAATAGTATTAAAACGTTATTTGTCTAAGAGCAGTATTTTTTTATGCATACCAATAATAGGTAAATTATTATCAGTATGTAAATTCGTATATGTAGGTAGGTGTATTAAAAAAAAAATTATTTTGGTATTAATAAATAATTAATTTAATCATAAATAAAAATGTGTTATTATTTATTTTAGTTAAGTTATAGTATAAAAATTCATAGAAATTTATATTATTTTAATTTTTTGACGGTAGATAATGAAAGTAGTTACAATCTTACCTCGTCTTTTTAGTCTTCAGCGAAAACCATCCCTGTAGCACCTCCCCTATGTTCATTTACTCGGGTCGAATATAGAAACATGACCAAAACATAAGCAGTAACCAAAAATCAAGTCCTTTAATTAGTAATATCGGTTATTTGATTTAAATAAGGGCTTGATAATTTATAACACTTTTAAAAATTTGAATCGATTTTCAAAGAAATACTTTTCAATGATTACAAGTTTAAATAAATAAATTTCACATCCGTGTTCCGGAATATTCTTTAGGCTTTCGAAGAACAAATGAAAATAAGAATCTTGCTCAGTTAGACAGAGTGTGATTCAGATCAAGACGATGTTAGAAATCAAAATAGACATTGTTTTAATAGAAACGGTCATGAAAAATTTATTATTTATAAAAAAATAATAATATATTAATTTCATATAGATTAAAATACTTGGTAATGTAATTTAATCAAGATAAAACTAATAAACCTAAACAGTATTCTTATAATCCTTATCAATTATGTTTTATATTTCCATAGGGTGGGCGCAAATCTTCGTCAGCACGTGTACTGCAATGGACTTCGTTATGGAAATGGTAGCCACTTTGAATATTTGTGGAATAAATACTTAACTAAAAATGTCATCAGTGAAAAGACCACAATCTTAACAAACTTAGGGTGCACAAAAGATGAGGTGTCACTGCTAAAGTAAGTCATAAATAGCGTATTAAAGTAAATAATCCTCCTATAATCCAGAATATACTATATTTTAGGGGAACACATAGTTTTTTGTAAAGTTGCATTTTCAGAACATAGTTTAGTGCTATTTTTAATTAATCAACTAGAAATATATACATAAAATATTAAAAACCATTAAATTAATATCCTAGGTGATTTTTGTGAGTAAAATGACGAATTCTATTTAAATTTATGTTAATAAAACCGAAATTTTTTATTGGGTAAATATTATGTTCCAGACCGATGTTATAATTGAATAACTAAGCAATGAAATATAATTTTATAATTTAGTTTATTACAATTATGTATGAAATATGACATTGGCCAAGTGGCTGCCTTGGCAGCGGCATAAATGCGCGCTCTTTTAACCATATTTTTCATAATATTTTCGCACACTACACGTGTTATTTTAGTAATTTCTTTTAGAATTTTATTCTGTAGCATCGGAATTGTTGTTGGCTTATTAGCGCAGAACTTTCCATTCAAGTACCTTTACAAAAAATAGTCAGAAGTCGTCATATCAGGTGATCAGACGATATCATCACTTTTTGACATTATGCGGCAGGGAAAATATTTTTGCAAAATTTCGAGCGTCACTCGGGCTGTGTGTGAGATGGCACCGTCTTGTTGAAACCACATGTGTTTCAGATCCAATTAACGCAAGTTTTCCAACATGTGACGATAGCGATCATTATTAATACTTACATTATTACCATTCTTATTTAGATAAAATATTTTAATAACTTAAACACGTTTTTGAGAAATTAAATGCTCCATAATAAATTGTAATCAACTTTTCTCAACGAATAATAAATATAAACTAAGAAATATTTGTCAAACCAAAATGCCGTCCAAACAAAATCGGCCTGGATCCATAATATTCACCCTGTGTTTTAAAATATTTTATTTTATTAAATTTTTTAGAATACAAAATATATTATTTGCAGGATGTTGGAACAAACCATTACAAAAGACTCTTCGATTAGCAAGCAGGATTTGATGACAGCTTTAAATTCTATCTTGTTTAGTAATGACGAAAATGTCGAAGTGGTATTCCAGTTTTTCAGAAACAATATCGCTCGTATTAAAACATTGTAAGTCCTTTCTGTTAACTGTGTGACTACACGATAAATAGGATAAATAGCGTTTTGAGAACGAATGCATGATACATAATGTTTATGAATATAAAATAAATAAATGTTCAGATACGTTGGGTATTCAAAATATTAGTGTATATGAAGAATATAGTTTTATATATCGCTTTCCAAAGAGCCCCCGAATCACTGAGAAAAGGGAACTAAATCAAGAAGCGACACAGTTAATGTGAAGAAAAAATGGAAAGAATTAAAAAATAATGCAAAGAAATATTGTTTTACTAAGTTAGGTTAGGTTTCTTAATACAAAGTCCTGACAGCAGAATAATAAGCTAACTGAGTATAATTGTTTACGTGGGCGCTTGCCACTTTACGTAGTAATCTATGTGTGTTCTTGACTTGTGAACAGCTGTCTTGAAATCCTTTGTGTACGCTCGATCTTAATTAGGACTCGGAAGCTCTAGGCTTATGGTCTGTAATTATTGATAATACTAATCAGCGACATCGATCCTTATATTTGTGTTTCTGTTCGTAGTTCACATTATATTGTGATATTATTATTTTGGTGGCACCTCGTGTCAAGACAAGTCAGCATTATAAATCCCTTGGGCGTATTAATAATTCATTTTCTTGAAAAGAGAACAAAAAAATCAATCTTCATTAATAGAAATTGACGGCGGAAAATTTGGTCGAATTTTGTTCGATCATTGTTATTATGGTGCAGTTTATTCTGCAAGGAATTCGGAGCTATAGTCCGTGAATTTTATTGAATATTATTGTAACACTCTTTAAATACAGTCCACATCTACTTTTAGACTTTAGACTCTAAACTTTAAACTCTAGATTTTTTCTTGTTTCTAAATTTTTAAAAAGATATTATAAATACACGTATACATGTGCTATTATAAAGTGATTTAAATCGAACGATCCTGTATTATATAGAAAATGATTAGAAATTCGATATTTTTTTATTATTTAAAAAAAAAATGGCGATATGTGGAAAAATGTATTGACTTGGATGGTTCATATGTTAAAAGTAAAGCGCTTGATTAGATTTGCTGTCCTTATTTGAATTTTCTGGGAATCCTTTGAATACACTACGTAGTTCTTAAATCATAGATTCACAACATGATTTACATGAATACGAGAAGCTTTTTGTCTTGAAAAGTACAATTAAATATGAAATATATCTTTATTTTAGCTATGGTGAAAATCTAAAAACTGTTCTTATTGATATGATTAGTCAAATGAAAGGAACACAGCTGCATAGGGTACGTACATAGTAAATATATATTTTCATTTTACTTATATCTAATATTTACTACAACCGATTATTAGTGGGACTTTATCATAATCTAAGAATCTATGACTTCAATATAATGTATTACATTAGTTACTTACACGGTGATATTGTTTCACATACGCTTCAAGAGAGAGTTATTCGATTTTTAACAAATTGAACACAATTTATAAATTTCAACAACTTCATTTTGGTGTCACGAACCCCAGATACATATAAAAATATCCCGATTGAGATGGAAACCTGCAACGGATGCAAGATTCAAAAATCTAAACATTAAATGATATCCAGGGGGAAGAGACTAATTGGAAGACCAAAGCTCTACTGGAGAGATAATGTGAATAAATATGGTAAGAAGAATAAGTAAAAATGGGCAGCAGAAAACCGAATTTTATGGAAGTGAAAGATTAAGAAAATTGAGCTGTTGCGCTACTGAAGAAGAAGAATGTACTTACTTATATCATTTGGTATTGATTTAATAAAATATAACAGTGACATATTTCGTACCATTTGTTAGGGATAATCAAGTGGACTGTATGAAAGAAATGTGGAGGAAGAAACCGGATGACACAGTACTCGAGAAATTATCACTCACCTTTTGTAGTCCCGTCTCTCTCTTCACACTCAGTAATAAAGAATCCCTAGACTGATGTTGGAAGTCACCTTTTAAGACACTTGAAAATTAAGCAGAAGGTACTGTCGGCTACATTGCAGGTATTTCTCGGTGTAGATAGGTGACCAGTGCGTATTTGAAAAGGTACACAAGCTTTATTGTTTACTGATTGCGCCGCGCTAATGGGCAAGTAAGTAGTTACCAAGTATGTGTCTGAAGGTTGAAAGGAATCTATACCGGGATTAGGAACTTTCTCTAACGAGTTACTTTCTATAATATTAACATGATTTATTCGATGTATTTAATGTTTATTACTGGTCCTCATGTAGTGGAAATATGAGAAAGAAATGAAAGCACTTACTTTTCGTCTGCCGGATTCTGGTTCATTCGTCCATTCGTGTATTCCTCTCTACCACAAATACAAGCATCGTGGGGTGTCTACAATGTTAACACTCGCGAAAAGGATTATGGTGTGTAAACGGGATTAAGGTAAGATTAATTAATAAGCGTTAGCGGAGTGAAGCGACGGTAGTTATCCGTACAAAAGTTCCAAGTACACCGAACTTGCTGCAGTTGGAAGAATTTAAGCACTGTGACATTTTCTTTCTTCTTTGTGCTTATGGATAGGTGAGAAAAAAAAAGGGACGGAGATACGCAGGTTAAAATTTGGTATAACGCGAATTGAATGTATGCATGAGGCAACAAAAAACTTAATAGAATTGAATTAATGTTAAATGGCGCTAACACCAAATAATATTTATTATCTTTAAAGGTTTCTATAATGTATTTCTGAAAAAGGGCTTGTCTTTTGTGTGCATTATTAGTGCAGATTCATCTCTTGTACGTTTCAATTAGACATTTTGCTTTTTCCGAAGCTTTAGTGAAATGATACCGCCATGTTGTTAGAGTTCATAAATTTGTTCCTACATGCAATTGGCTCATCATTATTTCAGGTCCTCGCATTTCTGAGAAACTCTGGCGAACTACCAAGAAGTGTTGTCA
The DNA here is from genome assembly GCA_031772225.1 of Eubasilissa splendida. NCBI lineage: Eukaryota > Metazoa > Arthropoda > Insecta > Trichoptera > Phryganeidae > Eubasilissa > Eubasilissa splendida. Next base: position 17,529,554 of record CM062851.1, read on the forward strand.
TTGCTGGAATAAATGCTGTCGCCTATGTTGGAGTTGGCTACGAGTGGGCCATGCTGCACAAGAGCACCATTGACTCATGGCTGGACCTCAAGTACCTGGGCGGTGCCAGTGCGGTTGCCTAATCTCTGCCGTATTGTCCGCGTTGCTGGCACTGCGATACAATAATATTTAAAAAAATTAAATCATAGAGTAATTTGATGTATTTTAAAATTTATTATTATATTATGTACCTAAAAAATGTGACAATTTTGTGATAAAATGTTTATTTAATGAGCGTTTAGTATTATTTGCAATTACTGTTAAATTAAAATAATATTGTTTTATTAAATAAAATAACAATCACTTTGAATGAAACCACCAAATTTATTATACGTCAACCGGTTTCGCTTATCTCAAACTTCATCAGGACGTATTTGAATCTAGTTTCAAATACGTAATTGTTAATTTATTTAGCATAATAAGTCAAACCACAAACTATAATAATGTTATTAATCATACTTGTATTGTTATGATTAATGACATTATTATTTTGGATACAAAAATGTTATAAAATTGACGTGAATTTATAGTTTACACCGAGGGTTCTGTTATAAATAATAATGTATATATAAATTATTTGATATAGATAGAATGGACTAAATTTATTAGCTTTACCCTTTATTATGGCAAGGGAACGGCCAATTGTGAATAGAAGATTATTTTCTTTTGAATATTTTTTAACAATTTTTTTTTTACGATGTCTCAAACAACATAGTATGCCATTTATGTTCTGAAGATGACATCACTTAAGTGATCTCCGTTCATGCGCAGCATTCTGACATCTCCGATGCTCGTAGTGTATGGAACGATGTAACATATCCTCGGGCACGTTGATGACCACGTGACAAATATTTATTTTTATTGTATCAACAGCTTGTGAACGATTTTGGTATCATACTCTTCAAATATCCTCATACGAGGATACTATATAGCGATTGATCTGGAGATCCTGCATTACAGTTAATCTTGCTTCTATTAGATTTGATTCCATTTAAGAAAATTGCTGTAAGCTGTAAGGTAGTCATATAGATTCTGGCAGAATGAGCAGTTACCCCCATCCTATTGAAATGAATTGACCTGAGGACAAAGTGCCACTTCATTGGTTGCAAAAGTTTCATCTGGCTGAGATGTCACGGTCGTCGCATTTCCCTTATTATCTTCAAAAAAAGGACCGATTATCCTATAAGATGACACTGCACACCAAATAGTTCCCTCCCACTGTGTAATGGTTTTTCATATAACCCATGAGGATTTTCTGTGAACCAATATCTAAAATTAAATGCATGTTATCCACTCTAATACTCCATGGCGTAATATGAGCGGCGAGCTATTTCCACCAGCGTTTTATCTCCGTATTAACACAGAAAAATCCCTTCTGGCACTGCCCACAAAAATTAGTTAAATTTCGTTTGTGTGTAAAAGTATGTTTTTCATTTTTTCTCTGAGTTAAATATTAAGGGAGTTACGGAATTTGATTGTATATTTAAATTAATTAAATTAAATATTAAATTTTATTGATTTTTTTTTGACTGGATAAGCCACGTGAAGAAGAATAAGGAACTTATTATTTTATTTTTTTCTAGTACCACAGGTGGCGGATATTGTGACGTCGTTTTATACACGTTCACCGACTCGCTCAGGGTATAACATGAAGTGCGTGGTTCCGATGCACAGAATTCACCATATCGCCTGCCACTCACATTAGCTAGCATTCTCAGGGAAAATAATAAGATTGGTTCAAGTTTTTATACAACAAAATTTAATAATTTAATCACATGTTAAAACATATGAATAGTAAAGTAGAATGAAATAAGAAACTTGTCATTTGAATGTGATTACATGCAAAGGTTAATTGACAAATCTTGCCTTAATACAATAATAAAATTCTTACTACCGTGTGAACATCTAAATCAACAAATTATTATTTAAAGTAATAGTGAGATAAAACACTTTGATTCGTTGAATGTGAAAATCTTCACCTAGGAAATTACATTACAACAATTTTGAATCACCTGATTAGTTTGTCAGGTCAAATGTAGCAAAAAATCATATTAAATAAATGTGATCAACAAGATTAGCAAGTTTATTAATTGAAATTTAAAAGGTGAGAAAAAAATAAGACTACAATACTTCAAATATTAACAATTTACATCGAAATTCGTTTTACAACTTTTGAAACGTGAGGTAATTTCGTTCATTCGGCAGTGATCCACAGTCTCCGTCCAGATTTGATGTTCCGAGGCACCCGTAAATACTTGTATTTCCTTACTTATCAAAACGTCAGGAAGACTGGGTCATCTTCTTCCATTTGAACTTACATGGAATCCCTTGCGTCCTCTTCTGTTATAAAACAAATTCAGTTGTCAAATTATGAAGCGGAGGAGACCAAATCGTGTCCCCATTCTGCTTTGTTCGTGAGAAATCCTTCATGAATCAAAAGTATTATCATCACATGACCTCTCTTATGTCATATAAGGAAAGGATGCATCCATCCTGTAATCACACAAAAAATTAGCAAACAAATCTTACAATATGATGCAGGGAAACACAGATGCCTAATATATTTGATTATTCTCACACTTCCTTAATTCAATATAAAGTCACATCTTCATGCTTTTAGTATCGGAACAACTTTCTCGTGCTCGTCAAAACTGTCAAAAGAAAGAATGCTATCGAGAATTTTTTTCTTACGCGGTGCAGTGTTGCCAATTGGTAAATGTCAACTCCCAACATATCTCGAGCGCGGTAGGTAAACAAATATAACGTCATAATATATTACCTACATATATGTATACATATTAAAAATTTGAGTGGAAAATGTTCAAGTTTCATGTTCCTATTCTCATTCATGTCAGAGATATAAGAATTTTAAAAAGTCGTATGTTTAAGATTATTTCATTTAATTGAAATATTTTATTGATTGCAAACTATATATTGAATACAAAAAAAAAAAGTTCAATGAGCTTTGAGTGGCCAGACTGTTCAATAATAGATGATTTAGGATCTGAAGCAAAGATATATAATAGATAATAAAGAGTTAATTTAACTAATATTTATTTCAAAGTACGTAAACTTAAAGTTTAATATAAATTTGTACAAATCTCAAACAATAATATTTTCCATAATGCTACCAAATTTGTACATAGCTCTTGAACATTTTTGACTCGTAATTTAGTACTTTCTTATTTACTTACTTACTTACCATCACGCTGTTTCCCCGCGGGGGTAGCGCCACACTCTTCTGTCCTGACACAATTCTCGCCTCATCCTCATTCATACATCTTTTCATACAAGTTCGACGATTATTAGGTTTACTACACCCTGTATATGTAGATAAACTTATTAACGAAGGATAGTTTCGAGGTCTCCTGGTTATGTTCATTTAAATTTTCGATAGAAATAATTAATATTTCTATCGAAATCAACTTAAAATGTTTACTTTGAAATTTCCCGTTTCCGTGCAGAATCCTATATAAATAAAAAAATTAAATATATTTAAAAAAAAACTAAAATCAGCCAAGAAATAGAAAAATAGGCAATCAGGAACTAATTTATTACCACATGATTTAAATTACTTACGGTATCAGAACACGCTAACTAAAAAAAATACGAAATACTGAAAGATGTTTATAAATATAGTGCGTTATTTTTAATGAGATCTTATTTGTTATCCGAGATGCAAAAAAATTAAGCTATGTTTATAATTATGTAAATATGCGAATTCTCTCAAAGGCTTGTTTGCATGAATATTTTTTACGGCCACAATATACGTATATTTGTGCAATAAACATGATATAATAATAAATATTTATTAGATAATTCATACACAGTCGCTTAAGATAAAACTTATTTTGAGACATATTGAGACTAAGTGAACTACTATTTATTATAAATTTCTGTGAATAATTAATATTAGTAATTGTATGAAACGCGAACCTATCTATAAAGTCTTTTTATATATATTTTTATCTTTAAATTAAACTCGCGTCAATCTATTCTATTATATAAAGTGCTTAATAAAAATGTCACAATTTTATAGAGTAGATGGTGTTTTACTTGGTTTTTAGTTTATGGCCCATGGTGAAAAGGGTTGGTTTATTTTTTATAAAGGTAAATATTTATGCTGTTTGTATTATATTTCATAATAACAGGAAAATGATTATTTTCCGTCATTATTGACGAGTTACAGGAAGCATCCCAGGATGTTCGCATTATAAAACACGTATATTATAAAGGGGTTGATAATTTTATATACTCTGGCTTTACAATACGCCACATAGAATAACTTAAAATCTAACTGACGTTAAAAAAACTAAGCCTTCTTGCTTAAATAATTGTTTCTGTGCCAGCAAGAGACTGCTGGAATCGAAAATATTGAGTCAATGAAGCAAACTGCAAATATTAAAAATAATAATATAACCAGTGGTTACCACTAGAGCAGGGAATAAAAAGTAATTAATGGTTGCGAAACATGGTGAAATCATGATGTAAAATGAAGAAAACATTTATGAACATTACAAATGGAAAATTAAACGGAATTAAAATGAATAGGAACTCGAACATTTAAAAACTTAAGATTCTGTATTTCAAAGGATTGAAGATATTCTAGTGCCAGATAACAGGACACCAGAGATCATCACGAAGTGAATACTCCAGCGAAAGTGATCTAGAGGCAGGCCAAGGAAGGTGGATCGGCTGTGTGGAAGAGGACACGCAAGATGCTAAAGTCCGGGAACTGAAAAAGAATAGCCGGGGATAGGCGCCGGTTGAGAGCATTTATAGAGGAAGACAAATTACACCCTCTGATGTAGATTAATCAAAATTGATACCTTATAACTAAAAAAAGCTTGCTTGTTTATGTTGGGTAAGAGTTTGATAATGCGCTTACAAGTTGAAATGCGTCTCAAGCAAATTAAACGAGTAGAATCATAAATAAGTGTTTTATTTTCACATATGTTAATTTCTGTTCTTGAAAAGTATTAAAATTATATATATTATTTTTGGAAAATTATCACAGTTTTTAAATGAAGGGCTACAAATATTATATTATCTAAAATATGACAATATTTAAAGTTTATTGGAACGCATAAATTCAAGACCGTTTCAAATACACCCTTTCGGTATTTTACAACACGTCTGTTCAAGCGAATATGTGTATTCAGAACAACGTGCGGCGCGAAAGTCGTGAGTATTACGTTTGATTTGTATACTTTTGGGGCAGAATTGACATGCTCAGCTTTATTTGTCATCTCTAAATTCTTCTGCTATATAATTCTAATTAAAACTTTAACATGCGGCCTCTGAATTATTTGCGCGTAGACCTGCATACTTAATACATAATATAATACATCAAATTAATTTGTAATTTTGATTTAGTTTGCAGAAATTATAGTTATGCACAGTATTTTTGATTATATGGAGTGCACGTCTCTGGTGGTAAGTAATGAGATGATTTGGAATAGCTAAGTTAGTATGGATTAAATTAGATAATGTGTGAAAACATATATTCGAGTTTCTCTTGCACACCGGGACTGATAAGATTGAACTAATCTGTTATGCACACATATATATGTATATATATATATATACATGGTCATAGTTTGAGTGTGTAATTAATATTATCTCTAAATTAATAAAGGTACTATTTGTAATAAAGTTCTCGCAGAGCATAATTTATCTCAGTCAGTGTGCCGAGTTGTTGTATCATCCATCAGCTATCATGCAACTGAGTGAGTTTTTAAAAATATTTTCTATGTGAATATTAACAGCATTATAGTCACGATCATGTAAAGATATTCATATATTTAATTATTTATCAATCATGTTTATTTTGAATGATGATATAAAACAAGACAACATAAATTCAAAACTAAACCATCAATGTCTAGCTAAATTATATGAATAAAAATATTCATTACGTGCGTATTTCTTGATTATTATTTAGTACATCAATAATTGTTATTACTCATTTCTAGTGTACGGAATTTAGTAATTGTGTGTTGTCGTAAAAATTATTACACTATTAAATTTGAGTACATCTCGAGATTTTCTATACTTCCCTTGTATCTCGGTCTTATCTGGCTATATCAGATTTCTAACCGGGTTTCGTGAATATACCAGTATTTGATTGGACAACAAATTTCAATAGAAATACTACCTATTGCAGTTAGTCTCATGATTCAATATTCTGAAAATTTTAACGTACTTTTTAGATCATAGATTGTGTGAAGTCAAAAGGCGAAGAATTAAAGTACATATAATTTAGTTTGAAAATAAAAGTTATAATAAATTCATGATCAAAATTAAGGATAAAATTAAAATTAAAAAACGCAATTTACGCATAACAACAGATAGAACAGAAATAAGTCAAATAATGAATTACATGTTGATCTATCACGTTTTCATACATTCTCGAAGCTTTGAGATTTAAAAAATGTCTATATACGTATTCGTTTATAAATTTAATGATTGTTATATGTATATGAAATATTTAATATACATATCTTTTCATATAAATTAAGGTTTTTACTGAAGGCTTACGAATACAATAAACTCTTATCATCTTTCCATATCAGGAAACTGTAATACTTTGTTTAAATCTCAACAAATCTTAATTACCCATATAAAGAGATATTTAAAAATAGATACATGTATGTATGCATGGATAGAGTACAATTTAAAAAAATAATCTATAAGATATTTTTTAATTTACCTATATATCGATATATTTGAATGAAAAGATAATCACAGTATTATTAAATTAGTAATCTATCAAGTGTTTTAAATTTTTTTTAATATATAAGTTTAATACAAAGGTATTACGAAGCATGGAAGCTTTCATAGTTCATAATGAAGAAAAGTATACTATTATAGAATAACAAGTATCTATAGTATATTAATTAGTATTTATAATACGAATACTATTATAGACATTAATTAATAAATTAAATAATAATTAGAATATGTCAATATTATTTACACTTTCGCACAAAGTCTATTGTGTGGTTCCTCATAACTTCTCTGAGTTTATAATTTTAATATTTAATTATCTTTTTCAAATTACTTAGATTCAAATAGTTCCATTTGTAATACAAAGGTCCTAACTAGTTTTCGGCGTTTCTTTTATATAATCCTCCGTCATAATAATATTTTTACTAAATAATAATTTCAGGAATGACGCAACTACCGCTTTTCATTTTGGTCATACTGACACTTCAGCACTGTTCGGCCCTGCCGTCTGTTGACTTCATGAGCTTGAGGGACGAAATCCTCCCAGAAGAGTTCGCTGGCAATGTAGATTATAGATTACCAGAAGACTTTGACGCCGTTGACTATCGCATTTCAATAACACCATACTTCGAAAATAATGGTGATAAAAATTTCACCTTTGATGGAGCTGTTGTGATGCAATTGAAGCCAAAGAAAGCTAACCTAAAACAAATCACGTTGCACGCAAAAGAACTGACACTAACAAAGGACGATATATTGATAGCTGCAGTAGGCGAGGATACGAGTATAGGTGTTAGTAATATAGAAATCGAAGAGCTTTACAACTTTTTGAAAATTAATCTCGCTGTTGCTTTAGATGAAGCGAAGACTTATGAAATCAGTATAAAGTATACTGGCTTGATTGGAAAAGAAATGAGTGGATTCTACAGAAGTTCTTACAAGGAAAACGGAGTGACTAAGTAATATATTCCTTAAATTGTATTTATAATTTTTTCACTACTAATTTCTTGTTTGAATGTGTTGCCTTTTGTAATTTAATTGTTTACATATTTTACACATGCTGTATATATATATATATATACGTTAGCAAACACAATCATAAATTATTCATGTATTGTACTGAATCAGTTTTTGTGATCATATTAATATTTAAAAAAATTATAATAATCATTTTTTTACATTTATACATTAAGAGACTCACTTAGATTAGTGACCATGACACCTTTGGGGTAGGAGAGGGCAGAAGAAAGACACTTGTCAAACAAAAGCCTTTATAATCGTGCTGACATTCTTATACAACGAAAAACAAACAAGAGCCCTAAAAAGTTTTAGGTTTTGAAACATGTAAATTGTATATTTTCTTGTCTTTTTAACATACTACAAATCACTTATCACAAACGATTAATGAAAATCATAAAAAAAAATTATATTAAAGTAGTATTACAAAAATGATTAACTAATAAAATAATTTATTATAAATAAATTATCAGGAAGATAAATACTTCACTATTAGATACATTCATTACAACATTCAACTTATTACGGATATAAATTTTGATTCTATTTATTTGTTAATATAATAATGATATAAAACGTGAATAAATACATTTGTTAAACAATTATACACATTTTATATGCTATTTACATTATATCCAATGAATTACTAACAATATTATTATTGAACAAGATAAGGTGAACAGAATTACATCATATTACACATTATATACAAACAATTATTTATTATATTACAACATTTTTTAGATGGCTCGGCACAACGCAGTTCCAGCCTGTTAACGCCAGAAAAGCATTTCCATGTTTAGACGAACCGCAATACAAGGCCACCTTTACTGTGACCATCATCAGGCCCAAGGACTTCAGTAAATCTTTATCCAATATGCCTATTGAATTAACAGATAGTTCGTAAGTATGAATTAAATGAGTCAACTAGGTAGATATATTTTTTATTTTAATATTAGAAGATATAATACATTTTTTAAATAATCAGTAGTATATATATATATGTATCTTTTTTAACATTTATTTATTCTCTATGAGAGTAAGACTTGTGTATAGAGGAGTATATACGAGAGTGTATAATTTATGTGTTATTATATACAGAAAAAAATTTTTTGTCCCGGTGGCAACTATAATATTTTTCAATAAATATTATCGCAAAACAAGTAAATCTTTATCCAATATACATATTATTTCAACAGATTATTCGTAAGTAAATCATATGTCAGAAATTCAATAATACTTATATTACAATTACTACAATTTTACCATAATAAATATTGCTACTCTATCAATGAGATTTTTGTAGTTATTTTGAAATATTTTAATGTGTACATGCTTTAAATATTATTTCACAAAAGGGGCGTTTAAAATATAATATTTCGCAGGCGGACTACATGCTAGAAGAAGATATGGAAGAATGAAAGATGCTGTGAGTGAAGAGAGGCGATGAAAGAGTATAGGAAAAAAAAAATAACTGAATTATTTCTATATATTTGCTGAACATAGTACCTTATATTAAAAAAGTAGGCCTTGCTAATATTATTTTAGGTTATGTAGATCCAGAATATTTTTTAATTCTTTGATCAGACTGGGCTCTACTGATTACTTTAACCAAAAATATTATTTCAGGTCTTCCACAACAGTGACAGAGACATTTTTCAAGACACCCATCATGTCGACATATCTCTTAGCATTCATCGTCTCTAACTTCGAGTCTGCGACTGGATCAACTGAAGAAAACAAATTCGGTGTATGGGCTCGCCCTGAAGCGAAGAAAATGGGGAAATACGCCTTTGAAACTGGTCGTAGTCTTGTTTCATCAATGGATAATTTTACCGGTATTAATTACTATGAAATGAACGGTAACATGAAGATGGACCAGGCTGCTATCCCTGATTTTTCCGCTGGTGCCATGGAAAATTGGGGTCTCTTGACCTACAGGTATCCATTTGTAATACTGTTAAAATTATAAATCTAAAACTCAATAATGAAACAAAACAAATGTGGTTTAGTCAATCGTAGTATTTTAAATTAATTAGGAATTTTACTCTAAAATATAATACTTACACATTTGAATATAAAATATTGTTTATTTTTATTATTAGACGCAGTAAACAATGGTACAATAATTATTATAATGATGCGGGTACACGGATGATAGTTATATCAGAGACTCGTTTCGAAAGTTGCGTAAAAGACAATACCTACAGAGTAGAGCTCGAAGCTATGATTCATTGTTTGTTATATTTTGTACACAAACTGGAATAACGGTATATATACCTTAAACAACAAATCATTTTACATGCGAATAATATCGAATTGTGCAATCCGTTCGGAGAGATCATCAATGACATTGACTAAAGAGGTTCAGAGGCATATTATTAGATTTTTTTATAATATATGTATAATCAATTCAAATATGAATTAAATGTATTAATTATAAAGATATACATACAAAATCAATATTATCGAAAAATAAAAACATTGTTGTTGCGCTACCGGGATTCGAACCTGGATCTCTTCCCTAACCGGGGGAGGTGCTTTATCCAACTAAGCTACAGCGGCACTATTTTTATCGACAATTTTTCGACCTTATATGTTACCTTTTTGATATCAATACATTTAATCGTTCCATCATTTGACAGAGCCATCTACCTTATTTTTACAGAATCTCAAATACCTTTGAGTGAATCTGATAGCAGACGCTAGAGTTATTAATTCATTTTTATTAAATTTTGGACACATTGATACAACTTTATTATTTTTAGGAGAACACATTCTTATTGTGAGGTTGTACTTATTCAGAACATAGTTCTTTATAATTAATACATTTAATTCATATTTAAAATATCACAGAACTATGTTCTGAATAATTACAACTTCACAATAAGAATGTGTTCTCCTAAAAATAATCAATTCAGTTCTCGAAAGTATTCTTATTTATTATTAATTTCAGAGAGGCCTACCTCATGTACGATCCGGAAGAATCCTCAGTAAAATACAGGCAGCAGGTAAACGCAATTTTAGCCCACGAAATAGCTCACATGTGGTTCGGTGACCTGGTCACGTGTCACTGGTGGAGCGATACATGGTTAAACGAGGGATTCGCCAGATACTTCCAGTATTTTCTACCTGATACGGTAAGTGACAATATTATATACATTTTATAGACAAGGATCGACTGAAATATATTTTATGATTATTTTTAATCTTATCAAACAACGAAATAAATACTTCACGATTTGAGTAATAGGATTGATGACGAGCGGGATTCGTGAGCACGGCGCATGAGAACAGAAAGTGGTAGGTAATAGTAGAAGCGTCAACTAGCAGTGCGTGAAAAACTATGACGTATATAAAGTGATGAAAACTGGAAACTTTTCAGTTTATGTCATCATTGCGTTACGTACTTTTACTCTAGCGCTGAACAGATAAATAAATAATATTCTTCATTGTTCATTACCATGGCTACACGTAGTTGATAACTTTCGTGTCTTATACAGAGAATATGAATCCTCCTAAAAATGCCGAATGTAGTAGCATAACCTACGAGGAATATTTATACATATATTATATATATATATACATGCGGTAATATCAAAGTTAAAGAATGATAAATAAAGGCGTATATAGTTAAATTAATTTTAATCCGTTTTTTTTTTACTTTGTTTGCTATTTAATGTAAAAAAAATAATTTCGCTGAAAAACAAATATAAACACCATAAATATTTAAATATTTTTTTTATAACAGTAAAGTTTTCTCTAGGTATATTTTAAATACTCTCATAACCTCAATTTTATAGGTGCAAGTTGGTGTTCATATTTTTTAATTGCATCCTTTTCTAAAATCTCAATAACATATTAGTTATTTTTTTAAATAGACTCATGTTCTAATATTTAAGTACACACATGTAAACGTTACTTGGGACATAATAATTATGAAAGAGAACGATATTAGTTAATAGTTGTAAATAAAAAATCAATAGAGTTTTAATACGAAAATTGTTTAAAAGACTGATTTTTTGTGTGAAATTAAGATTAAATTAAAATCTTTCGGTAAGAATGTTCTGCATTTTGGCAAATATTGAAAATTATAATATATACTATCTAATAAAGTAAGAAAAAAAAACTACACAGGTCGAAGCCATGGACATGGCGATCCAGTTCGTTCCTGTTCAGCTGCAAGCAGCTCTTCTCGCTGATACGTCGGTGCACTCGGCCCCGCTCACCAACGCCGACGTCAACACTCCGGCCCAGATCAGCGGACACTTCGGGACCATCTCGTACAATAAAGGAGCATCCATCATTAAAATGATCGAGCACTGGATCGGAACACAGACATTCCGAGAAGCTTTGAATAGATATCTTAAAAATACGTAAGTTTATTATACATACATACCATACATTTGATAATCTTTTCAAATACCTATATAATATTGTACACATGTAATGTACAAACATTTTATTTTTAATAGGTCTTTCATATACCACATACAAGGTATGTATATTATATTACAAATGTTAATACAACTCACTAATATATTTAAACATTATTAATATAAATTAAATTAATCAACTAAAAAGAGTAGCTTGTTGGTGTAGTGGTCAAGACGTTGGCCCAGTGATCTAGTGGTCGGGCGTTTACGCCTCATTCCAGGACACCAGCAAGTTAATCGTATTTTCATAGCACAAGCGTTTAGCTTAATTTGAAAATAGTAAGAATATTGATGTGACATGTATTTATTTCCTACTGGGATTCGAACCTGGACTTCTACCTATCCAGGGAAGTATTTTCACCATTCATCTATAACAATCGAATACATTTTCGACATATTTTGAACTTATTTTTCCAATTTTTATATCTAATTATTCTATTCTTAAAATCAATCAGCTTTATATTGTGAACGAGCTTCCCCGGATACAAAAAGATCCAAGTTCGAATTCCGGTAGCAACTAAATATTTTTTCGATAGATAGATTTTTTTTGTATATCTTTCTAGTTGATTAATTTAATTTGTATTGAATGTTCTGAAAATGCTAATTTGCAACAAAAATGTGTTGTTCTTAAAAATAAATCTTTTTTTTTGTTAATTCTCACTTATAATTTAAAATGAATTCACATATCTTTTTCTATCAAATATATGATTATTTAATAAAATAAATATCTTAGATCGGTCGATTTCTCTTTGCTGGTTCTGGTACATTTATAAACATAAATTAAAATATTGTCTCGTGTAAAGATATATAATATTACTATATTTTACATAACTGAGACAAATTTATTTACAAGTCAAATTTTAAAACTACTAATTTGTTAATACTAATGAAAAAAATAATTAAAATTATAATATTAAATCATTAGGAGAACACATTCTTATTGTAAAGTTGTAATTATTTAGAACATAGGTCTGTGATATTTTAAATATGAATTGAATATATTAATTAGAAAGATATACATATAAAATCAATTCTATCAAAAAATATTGTTGTTGCTCTTTCAAATAATGGAACGATTAAATGTATTAATATATCAAAAAGGTAAGATATAGGTTCTAAAATTTGTTGCTAAAAATATTGTCGCTGTAGCATAGATGGATAATGAACCTTCCCCGGTTAAGAAAGAGATCCAGGTTCGAATTCCGGTGGCGTAACAACAATATTTTTCGATAGAATTGATTTTATATGTATAACTTTCTAATTAAAATATTTATTTCATATTTAATATTAAATCACATTGAGCTTAAAACATTATTTGAACAATTTTAGGAGTTTCCAAGTTTCCAGACCCGAAAACCTATTCAAAGCCTTCCAGGATCAAGCCGATTTAGACGAAAGTCTGACAGCTTATCCTAAAACTACTACTGTATCAGCAGTGATGTCTTCATGGACCACGCAATCAGGATATCCGCTACTTCAAGTCGATATCAATTATGGAACAGGGACATTGAACATCACACAAGTGTGTACTTTTTAAATTGTGGTACAATAATGAACATCAATTATAGACCTAACTAATGTGCAATTAAAGTAAGAGAGTTCATAAAACACCTCTCCAAGCGTTTTTATGATGGCCACCCTAGGCACCAAAACCGCACGATTAACGTGTTATCGAAATATGATATTACGGTCCCATCGCGAATCAAATACCTCAAAACCGTCCTCCTTTAGAGGTTAAAAATCACTGCGCTAGCTAGCAGTCCCCTACCCCTTTTTGCAGAAATTTAATAATAATTCGTAATAACAAAATTTAACAGGTTCATAAAGCACACTTCACGATGGAGGAGCAAGGGGTCCACGAGACCCAGTACTCCGTAAACCATGAAACCAAAGTCCAAAAATTAAATTAAGAAGTACAAAATTGAATACCTAGCTTCTTATATACAAGAGCAGGCTTAAAAATTCGCGTCGAAACACTAGTCGATCTCAATTTATCATTATTATTTATAATTTGAACATTTATTGGCAGCATTTGGTATTACTTGAAAGTTTTTTCACATTTTATAGCTGTTAAACAGGAGGCAGTTAAAATATTAACTATAAATATATTCACTGTTATATACCTCTACAATTAAAACGTAAATATACTTTTATTTTTCAGTCAAGGATGACCGCATTTGGGGAAGAACCACTACCGGATGTACTGTACCAAATTCCAATTACTTTCGCAACAAAGAGCAATTCCAACTTCGATGACACAAAACCTGTAGTTGTGATGGATACACGGAACCTTGAAGTCAGCAAGGGGAATACGGACATGGAATGGGTTGTACTGAATAAGAAGCAAATAGGTAGAGTATAGAGTAACGGTTCAATAATAGAATTACAAACAGATACGCAATCGGTTATTGACGATTGCTTACTGCGGGCGGCTTTTGTGGCCAATTCGCGGCCAATAGTGACTGTTTTAAAAAAATGTAACAAACTGTTTTTTAGCTATACAATATACATTATATTATGTGTAATAAATAAATTAATTTTGCTTCTTCAATATTTGCAATATTACTTTGTGGCCTCAGTTTATATTAATAATTAAACAAAACACTTTGTTTAAACCACTATTTATTGATTCTTTTGATATTTACAAGAGTTTGGAAATTATACATACAAATACTAAGGATTTACAGTTAGATAAATTAAAAATTTTAGAAATAAGAAAAAGTATTAATAGCAAGCTTAATGTTATAAATAATCAAATCCTCTTTGCAAATAGTCACCTTTTAAATTTGTTTTCATATTAGTTCACCACTTTATAGTTTTGTTTTTATCTATGCTTGTATTTTTTAATTTCAGTATACATTGTTTTCTGAAGAAGATACCATAGGTATCGAAACATGTAGAATAATCAATAAATAGTAGTTTAATCAAAGTATTTTGTCTAAGTATTAAAATTAATTTTAACCTAGAGATATTAAAAACATGTTCGTTTTTACCCTGCTCGCGTCTCACGGAACTGACAGTTTAATCAAGCACTTTACAGCCACAAATGACACTATGCACGAAGCCGCCACATCCAGAAAGTCATAGATAATAAACGGGGAAGCGCAATATTATTATGGATGACGTTGATATCGAAAAGAAAAATAAAATCATGTCATGAATTTAATCACTATATTAATCATATCATATTTCTAAAAGTAGACCAACTGCACGGTTTAATATCACGTTTGTTATTTTAATATAAAAAATCTGTGTTGTTTAATAAATCATTTCAGTTACAACTTTGCAGGTTTCAAGATTTTAGACATGTTTTTTTTGTTTTCGTCGAGCGATGTTATTTTGTAAATGCTGAAGTACTTTTATATTGTGGACAATAGTGGATAGTGGTGGATACAAATAGATTTTTTTTTTAAATTTTATTAACGTTGTGGTTAATGTTGTTTTTTTTAGTTTTAAATTTATTTTTTAACCACTTAAATATTAATTAACCCACTTAGCGGTTTCGGAAACAACCATTACTTTCATCGGGATGTCAAATTAATTTATAATTTAAATAAAACGATGACTTTATTGCAGGGTATTACAGAGTAAATTATGATGCCCATTCTTGGGAAATGTTGAGCAGCGCTTTGAAAGGAGCAAGTAGAAAAAATATCCATACTCTGAACCGAGCACAAGTAAGTTTTATTTTAAGGACAAATTATTTGTCAAATGATTTCTAATTAATAATAAGTCTTTAAAATTCAGTGTTTGTAATATATTTAACATATCTCTGCGCGAAATACTTGCCTCCACTCCTTGCGGTCTTGGGCCTTGTTTAGTGCGACGTTTAGATCATTTCTCATTTTATTGGATATCGACCAATCATTCCCTGTGATCACCAGTTTCTTCATCTCTTCTAGTAACATGTTCAAAGTATGATATAATTATTTTCCTACATGCTATTGAGTCTTTCTTTACTGCAAAGTTTCTGAATAAATTCAAAACATTCGTTCATTTCGCAGTCCATGGTATATATAGCACACGGCGCCAAAACCATATTTAAAAAGCGTCAAGCATCTTCCTTTCTTTTCTTCTCAGAGTCCATGACTCCATACAGAACTATGGAGAACACCACGGCTTTAACCAATCGCATTTTAAAGTTGCGCGAGATGAAGCGGTTCATACAAATTTTAGTTATCTTCGATATGGCAGACTTGGCCATATCAATTCTCTTTTGGACTTCAAATTTAACATTTATGAATGAAAAAAAATTATGGTAATATTACAAAAATTATTTTAGAGACATTGCATATCCATTTTATCTCTTTTCCAAATAAG
This sequence comes from Eubasilissa splendida, assembly GCA_031772225.1. Classification (NCBI taxonomy): domain Eukaryota; kingdom Metazoa; phylum Arthropoda; class Insecta; order Trichoptera; family Phryganeidae; genus Eubasilissa; species Eubasilissa splendida. The sequence goes on from CM062851.1 coordinate 17,546,095, forward strand.
TATCGTGTCGAGACTAAAATAATGTTTACATTATTATTTTTTATTTATTAATTTAATAATACATAAATATAGGCATATTCTTGTGGGTTAAGTACTGATTCTGATTAAAAACAGGGTGTTACCTGTGGAACCTTTTTGTTGGTTGAAATTCTTCATTGTAATTAACCTAACCTCATCGTGAAACTGAAAACAAATACAAATTACAGAAAAATCAATATATTAAAAAAATATTTTAGTTACTACCGGGATTCGAACCTGGATCGTTACCTGTCCGAGGAAATGCAAACAAATACACTAAATTATTATTTATTTAAAATTTCAAGTAATAACATAGTAGTTACGCAGTTTATAATTACTTCATGCATAACCGCTTGAGGTATATAACTCATAACAATGATTCTGTAGTCGCTTCATGTTGTGTTTCGTATCCTGTCATTACATTTGAAGAAAGATTTATGGAAGGATATAACAAATATGTTGCACTGTCTACATATGAATATTTTACAGATTGTCGATGACATCCTGAACTTAGCCAGAGAAAACCTGACGAGTTATGGAGTAGCTCTGAGCGTCACCGAGTTCCTGGCGGTGGAGTCGGAGTATGCGCCATGGACGGCGGCATATGCTGGCTTCAACTTTCTCAGACGGAGGCTCGCTTATGTCCCTGATTCTTTACCAAAGCTCGATGTAAGTAACACGTAAATATTACTATATAAATATATAATAATTTTCGTCCTTTATACCTATATCGTACATTTAATAATGGCCTGCGAGCGTTTGACACGTGCACTCATATTTCTAATGATATAATTCAATAATTGTTTGACACTCGTCACTCGACTGGATATAAAAAAGTATTGCGCTGTGGATGTACAATTTTTGTAAATAATTGAATCTACTGCATATCTAATCAATCTAACATGATACCAGAAGTTACATGGATACATACTACCAACTATTTATGTTTAAAGTAAAAAAATATATTTTCCTGTCACTATTAATGGGCGTTTACCTATTTATATTATGACGATTGCCGAAAAAATTCGGTCAGCTTTTACAGGCTACTTTGTAGTAATTATTTAAAAAAATATGTGTACGGAAATATTTACGTATATATTTAAGGTATAATATATTTACATTTTTTATTTTAAATAATATATTTTTTTATTAAATAATTCAATGATTTCATACTTTTTTGGATATTGCAATATAAATGGCCGAACGCGAATTTTGACTTTATTTGAAAACGATATATACCAATGCAAAAATATTAATTTGTGAAATGTACAAATTTCTGTTTGAACCTTTTACAATCAATTTATATACAAAATGTATGGTCATTATATGGTATATTTCAAAATTTGGTGTACCAAAGATAATTCTATTGCGAAAAAGATTAAATAGGGTTCCGCCATTACTTTTTTTTTGTTATAATTACAATATATATTGTATATACATTTTTTTAAGTAAATGATTTAAGATTGAATAGATCTATCATAATAAAATTAATTAAAATCACGTATTGCTGTAGTTTTTTGCAAAAAGATTAGAAAACTTTACACTAAATTGACTCTCTAAAAAAATATATGGACCGTGTTCTGCCGCCTCTAAATAAATATTTATATTGCAGCAGCAAACGCATCTTTAGAGGATTACAGTATATTCTGTACAAATATATTTGTAATATGGCTGAAGATGAGAATGATATTGGTTTTGCGGTTATACAAACTACCCTATGTGTAATCAAAATTACTCGATCATAAGTAGATGGTTCGATACTTTTTTATTTCAGCACCACATTTTGACTTTAATGAAGACCGTAACTGAGACTCTAGGCTTCTCAGAAAGTGCAACTGATTCACACCTGACGAAGATATTCCGCGCTAATACCCTGAACTTCGCTTGTCAGCTGGGACATGAGGGATGTACCGGTGCGTCTATGAGGTTATTTGAACAGATGATGGTTAAAGGCGATAAGTAAGTCTATTTTCACATAATAAAATAGTTTTTTAGAAGAACACATTCTTATTGTGAAGTTGTAATTATTCAGAACATAGGTCTGTGATATTTTAAATATGATTTAAATATATTAATTAGAAAGATATACATATAAAACCAATTTTATCGAAAAATATTGTTGTTGCGCCACCGGGATTCGAACCTGGATCTCTTTCCTAACCGGGGAAGGTACATTATCCAACTATGCTACAGCAACAATTTTCGAACCTATATGTTAACTTTTTGATATTAATACATTTAATCGTTCCATTATTTGAAAGAGCCATCTACCTTATTTTTACAGAATCTCAAATACCTTTGAGTAAACTGATAGCAGACGCCAGAATTATCAATTCATTTTTATTAAACTTTGGACATATTGATACAACTTTATTATTAGGAGAACACATTATTATTGTGAAGTTGTAATTATTCAGAACATATGTCTGTGATATTTTAAATATGAATTAAATATATTAATTAGAGAGATATACATATAAAATCAATTTTATCGAAAAATATTGTTGTTGCGCCACTGGGATTCGAACCTGGATCTCTTTCCTAACCGGGGAAGGTGCACTATGCTACAGTGACAATATTTTATTATAAGCTGCATGCAAAATTTACATGTCGAAATAAATTATAAATCTAATGTCCCGGTAGCAGCCAAATATTTTTTCGATAGATATTTTCTGTATTTCTTTCTGATTAATTAATTTAATTTGTATTAAAAATTTGGTTTTGTAGACACCGATCAAATAAATTATGTCAACTTGTTAAAATACTTGATAGTTAAGTGGTGCCAAAATTTCGAGTACTGAAAAAATATACAAATATGTAAAAGAAAAATTTGACACCATTGCGTAATTATAAATTAGGTTAATATTTCCAAAAAATATATATTATTAGCATCGAATATGTATTAAATTTGTGCAATAATTCGTATATTTCCATCGACAGTATAAATGAGCAATCATTGAATAAAACATTTTTAATGTGCATTACATTAATTTTTAAATCATATCATATATAAAAATATGTCCAACAACTTAGGCGTAATACCGTAACCGAATATGAAGAAAGTGGAAAACTCAAGCAGCAAAAAAACTTTTGTAAGTAGTACAAGTATGTTAGTTATTTGATTAGTGTGAGGCTCTGAAAATTTTGATACATTTTCAATACTTTAATTTTATGTTTCATTTAGTAATAAAAAACTTAAAGTATTTAGTATTTAACGCGAGAGAACAAATTACATTTTGGATCCTAAAGAATTTGAAACGATTTTATAATACTTTAGATATTCTTCAATGACAAAACATTTAAAAAAATTAAATGTGTTCCGAACGAAAGATCCGACGAAAAATGTAATATTGGAATTGAAAAATTTCACCTAGATATATTTGTTGGATAGAAATTGTGTTTAGATTTAAGTGGTTAGAGATCGACAGTATTTCAACCCCGATCTGAAAGTCAAAAAGGGTAAAATGAATTAGTAAGATGTTCATATGCTAACAAAACTGAGGGTTGTACGTATACACGACATAAAACCGAAATTAAAAACTGCGCGAAATATTTTGATTAATTTTCCTCTTCATTTGTGAGAAAATATAATCTATGTACATATTATAATAATCTATATTTATTTATAATAATACGAACATATATTGAGATAAAAATCATTTCGATCAATCAATCAATGCACCAAATAAATGGACGCCTGTCCTCCACATAAACAGTGCGACTAACCGATTGAACCAGTTCGTGTGACCTCCAGACATCCCCACCACCCGCTTCAAATATCTAAAACTTTTAAGACGCGTAAATACGAAAGTGAGCTAATATTAAAAAAAAAAAATTATTCATGCATAGATAATCCGCAAACTGGATAATCCGTACACGAATAATCGAGAGTATACTGTATGTATTATAAAATATCTGTCTCTTTCTATCTTTTACAATCCTACATCCTATGACCGATCTAAACCAAATTTTGTATAGTTACTTTTTACAAAACACAGAAACCCTCCCCATGGCCAACGTACCCCTTTCCCTCAATAAAAATGTATATTATATTATATTAAATACCATTCATTCCAAATGTTGCATAATATAGACCTTGTAGTGTTTTTAAATCAATCCGTCAATCCTGTTTTATATTCCCACAGGGTGGGCGCCAATCTTCGTGAGCACGTGTACTGCAATGGACTGCGTTACGGAAACGGAAGCCATTTTGACTATTTGTGGGAAAAATACCTTAATGAGAGTGTTGTTAATGAGCAGATCACGATCTTGGGAGCCTTGGGATGCACGAAGGATGAGGTGTCACTGTTAAAGTATGTCTTAAATGATAAGTAATATTTAAATAAATTTATATAATATTATACTCAATCTTAATAATTGAAATTAACCGAAATTTTCGCATATTCACATTGAAATTTTGTATTTTAATGTGAATATGCGGTATAAAACCGATATTTAGTACTTTCTTTTAAACACTAAATGTATCATATAATATTTGCAGGTTGTTGAAACAAACTTTAATACAAGACTCCCCGATCCGCAACCAAGATTTGATGACAGCCTTCAATTCGATCCTAAATGGAAATGATGATAACGTCGAAGTGGTATTCCAATTTTTCAGAAATAACATCGCTGAAATAAAAACATTGTAAGTCCATTCCGATAACTTTGTGTAAATAGCTTGTAAGTATATTGTTTAAATAAATAATAAATCTACGAAACGATTTAGAAGAAAACAGGAAACTGTTTTGTCTTGAATAACATAATTAAACATTTAATATATTTGTGTTTTAGCTATGGTGAAAATCTACAAACTGCCCTTATTAATATGATTGGTCGCATGAGAGGATCACAGCTACAGAGGGTACGTGTTCGCTATTTTTAAAGTATCCACTAAAATCATTTTGTACTGGTGCTCCTCAGACTTGAGAACCTCTGATCTAATAAGATAATTTATTAGTTATGAGCATTTCATATATCGCATTAATATATTCTTAGATAGCGTTTTAGTCAAGTTTCAAGAGAGAATTTGATTTTTGCTTTAAACAAATTGAATATAAGTTTTTTAAATCAACAACTTTACTCCGGTAATAGCTGATTGCAACCGAACGTAAAAAATGTTCACTTGTTTTGTTGTTCTGACTTGCTGTGCAATATTATACGAACACTTTGTGTGTAATTATACATGTTACATGTTACTGTACGAACACTTTGTGTGTAATTATACGTGTTGCATGTAATTATAATTACTATACATTGTACATACGAGAAATATACTATAAGTGGGATGATAATTGTAGAGTCTACTGTACTTGGACGTTAAAACCGAACTGCAAAGTATAGGTATACTAAGATTTTATTGTTACAAGTAATGCGAGCCCTGTTCATCAAAACATCGTAACCGACATATTTACAGGAAGAGGCTTCAATTGTGCAGTAGTAATTAAATATTTTTTAAATTCGAAATATTGATTGAATCTTTATTTCGTAACTATTTATAAAAAGGAGTTGTAATATTAAAAAGGGTTAATTATTTATAGTGGAAGTTTTTTGGTTTTTAAGGAGAACACATTTTTATTGTGAAGTTGCAATTTCACAGAACATATGTATGTGATAGTTTTAATACATTTAATTTGTATTAAGTTTTTTGGGTTAATCAATTCTTTTGCTTTTTAAGCCTTATGCTCCGCATTGAGGTGTAAGTAAAATAGTTCCAGAAATGTTCTATGATTTATAAAATTGCCTTACAAAAATTAAATTAATAATTTAAGGTCCTCGCTTTCCTGAGAAACACTGACGAATTATCGTCAAGTATTGTGAATGCCGGAATAACCGCTATTGCCAATGCTGGTGTCGGCTACGAATGGGCTATGCTGCATAAGAGCACCCTGGACTCCTGGCTGAATCTCAAGTATCCGGGTGGTGCTAGTGCCTTCGCCTCATCTCTCACTTTACTACTCTCGATGCTAGCTCTGCTACTCAATAGTCATTAAAATAAATCCATATTTTCAAGATTAATTGTTATTTATTCGTTGTCAGTGCTGAGCTAAGCCGTTATTGTGACCGATGGAGTGATTGGTATTTAAATATCACTAGTTGAAAATATGTTTTTTTAAATAAAACTATTACAACAATGTAGCAATATGGGAGGCAAATGTTCACTTAATCTCTTTACTTGTCTTTTCATATTTGTATTTTATTATTTTGTAATTGGATATTTTCTTTATTTTTTTTTGGAAGAAAATGTTTAAACTACGATTGTTTTATTTTATTTTAGTCTTTATCATCCTTTGTGTTTTAAAAAAAATCATGGAATCGAAATAGTCCAATCGAAGAACGAATATAATAAATGAAATTGTAGAAAATATAGCGGTGTATATATACCACAATATATAATAAAAATATAGCAGAGGTTTCAAGTTACAAATGATTGTGTACAAATATAAGTACCGTAATCTGGGGTGAATAGCGACAGGTTTCAATATTTCCATCGCCATAAATCGACACATGGAAGAAGTACATAGAAGTACATACACAGATATACAACCGATGTTTTTTATTTAGTCAACGGTTCCTCTGTGTGTTTTTATTCAACAGAGAATATTCCATAAATGAATTATATTCCTTTTTATCTTACTATGTGATGAATAGGGATAAGTAGTGGGGTCAATAGGGACGGTACAATTATTATGTGTGTTTACTACTATTTTGTGGAGATAAATAAAACAAATTATTTACTTAACTAGTTCTGATACTTATTGTACAACAATATATTAAATTGCATTTTCACGAGCTAAAAATAGACGTATTTTGTTGTAAATGTTATTGTAAAAATCAAACTCACCTAAAAATAGGAGAAATATATTTTCAATCGTCATTTAAGCTTGGTAGGCATACATAGATTATAGTTTTCATTGCAGGATAAAAAAAATAGACTCTTTCAAATGACTTAAGAGTCTGGAAAGGTATGTAATAGCCTATAAATAAATTTCAGTGTTTATAAACTTATCTGTAAAGATTGTACTGCTTTTTACATTAGGTAAACAGGCGATATTTTAACATAAGTGTCAAAGAGCATTTAAGATTTTTAAATAGTAATGATTTCAGAATTTTTCAATGATGATGATCAAACTTTTGATAAAAATTCTGAATTGTCTGCTTTATATATATGTAATATTGGTCTTAAATTGAATAATTAAGAATCATTGGAAATAAACAAAGGGTGTGTAATTAACCAAAACATAAATAACCAACTAAATTTAATCACAACTTCTATTCTAAATTTTTTAAATATATTATCATTAAGTCAACTTCCACATCTTTCATCACTGTAACAAATTAAGTAAGGTATATACTAGATTTATTTTTTAATGATTATTATTTTAGTTAATTTTATTTAAGTAAATTTAAAAAAAGATTACAATAACGTGACATATGTGGTTTTGGTTAGTTAATTTGTTACTTAGACGAAGGAAATAGAATTTTCCGAAATCGGTTGGTGTATTTAAATTACTCATTAAGTGATTAAAAACGAAGTTAAATAATCTATACAAAAATGAACATAATAAACTACAAAGTTAAATTTAATAATAAATCATAAAAAAAACATATAATTTATCTGGAAGTACAGTGACATAATGCTAAAATAGTGTAACTTATTCAATGTGTCTCTATTCCTCTCATAACATGTCCCTATTCACCCCACAACTTGTATTTATTCAACTCACGACTTGTCCCCATTCACTCTAATACTAGGTTATAAGTGACACTTGACAGTAAAACCGGTATAAAATATTTATTAATGGGAAATTTTACTTGCAAAAAAATACTAGCCTTCGATATAACATTCTTCATTGTGAAATATTAAAATGAACTGAAAAACCTAATTGTTTAATAGCGTTTTGCGGTGTAAAATTCTGTCCGTTAATCTGCAAAATCTTTGAAATTTAATAATTCTAAATACTGTTATGTGACATTATGGTAATAATATTATCAATAGGTAAAAAAAAATATCTATTTTTTTAACATGAATTATTTGAGGTCCAAAACTGAACCCAAAGTGGCGCAATAAGACTTTCAACTTTTTCCTGACAATTGTCCCTATTGTCGCCAATGTTTTATTCACCCCAATTACGGAACAGGGTGAATATTGTGTTCCAGGCTAATTTTGGTTTGGCAGACATTTGGTAGTCGTAGAAAGTAGTTGATTATAATTTATTATGGACCATCTAACATCTCAACAACGTGTTAACGTAATTAAAACATTTTATCTAAATAATAATGGTAATACTGTAAACAATAATGGTGATCGAAATCGTCACATGTTGGAAAACTTCTTGGTAGTCGAATTGAGTCGATTGGGCCTGCAACACATGTGGCAACACAGCCCGAGCTACGTATGAAATTTTACGAAAAAAAAATCCGGACCGCATAATGTCAAAAAGTAATGATATCGACTGGCCTCCTTGATCACTTGATTTGACGGCTCCCGATTCCATCAACTATCAAATCCTGCAATCTCAAAACGAATATCAAAAAGTATCTTGCCTTGAATTTCGAATTATATCAAAGTTTCATTTGAGTAGATGTTTTTGAAAAAAGACTGGATGGCTGGAAAGGGGTGTGCTTCTGTTTAGTGATACGTCACTTGTCTTGTAGCCAAGTGAGATGAAATGAAATCCATAGTTTAGATCAGACAATACTTGAAAAAATCATTTTTTCATTAAACTATCGTCAATTGTGGTTGAGTTTTTCTTGCACACCGATACTGATAAGATTAATGTATTGTGTAATATGCCTATATGTATGTGATCTATACGTGTAATTGTTTTTATCTCTAAAGTATGGTAGTATTTGTAATAAAGATCTGATAGAAGTTATCAAATAAGTCAGTGTGCGAAGGATAGTCGTTCATGCATCGTCCATTAGCCATCTCGATCTTTATACTAAGTGAGTATTTCCATATTTACTATTCAAATATTAACTATTGCAGAATCAAGTCATAATAACGATCATAAATATTCTCTTCTTTTTTGATCTTCTAAATCTTTGATGAATAAATAATAAGACAATAACAATTCAAAAAACTCCATTGAAATATACCAAAATCAATATGAATCAAATTACTCGTTATATACATATATGTTAGTAGTTATTTAGAGCATCAATAATCGTTACAAATTTATAATGTATAGAATTTCGTATTTATGAATGGTTGTAGCAAAATTCGGAAAAACAAATTATTATAATATTGTAATATATTTTGAAATTTTCAATTTTTACATAGTTTTGCGTATATATATATCAGTTTCAAACATATTTTATATGCATTTTTATTTATTATCTTTGTTTTATTAACCACTAAATTGAGTTTAAATACATCTACCGGTATCGAAAAATACTATTTTCTTCTTCAGGATGTCATAACTAACTAAAACATATATTATTTTTTCTTTGACAGAATCTATTTTTTTTTTTAATTTTTTTTTTTTTTTTAGTATCAACTCAAATCATTACTTAATACAAATTTACTCGAATAATTTTTAGGAAAAAATTTTGGAATGGGACTCGTAGTTAAATTTAGTTGGTTGTTTATAATTTTTTGATTAGTTTTACACGCTTTATTTATCTCCAACGATTCCAAATTATTTAATTTGTGACCAACACCGTTTATATGCAAAATTGACAATCCCAATTTTTTATCAAAACCATGACCATTTTCTATCAAATGATTAGGTAGATTAAAATAGATTCTGTCAAAGAATCAATAATATATGTTTTAGTTAGTTATGACATCCTGAAGAAGAAAATGGTATTTTTCGAAACCAGTAGATGTATTTAAACTCAATTTAGTGGTTAATAAAACAAAGATAATAAATAAAAAATTAATTTTAACCACAAAGATAATATTGCCAATTTTAAAAGTATATTTTATATGATTAATATAATAATTTGTTTTCGTGTAGAAAAATGTTCCCGAAGGAAACAATTAAATTTGACAATAAACAAACATTTTTATTTGATGAATAATTTTCTTACTTTTTACAAACAAACTCTTTCAGCCACATACATATAATTATGAATATAATTAATTTAGAAAAATTTACCCTGTTCCATTCAAGTAGAATTTTTAATCGCGAATAAATAATTTCCATTTTAACGTGTCACTTGTTTGCTTATCTGCTGCACGTTAAAATATATTTATCATTCTTATCAATTAAACATCAAAGTTTTTACGATTCAAATATTTTATACATTTCTGAATAATACAATTATTTTAGGTATCTACCGAAGGTTTATGAATACATTAAAATCTTTTTAATGTTAAAACAAGGTGTCCCTTGGGATAACTAAATATCAAACACATTTTTGTTATAAACTTGTATTTTCAGAACATAGTTCGGTGGCATTTAAAATGTATTTAAGTGCTATAGCGAATGTGGAGAACGCGCTTCAACGGATATTAAGAGGTCCAGGTTCTAATCCCATTAGCAACTAAATATTTTTCGATAGATAGATTTTTTCTGTATATATTTCTCGTTAATTCATTTAATTTATATAAATATCACCCACATAAAAATAAATTTATTTTTTATTATATTTTTTTTAAATAACATAAAACATAAATTTAGTACGAAAAAATATGTTCATATTTCAACATAACATTAAGTTTGCTCAAATATGCACCGTGTTCATTATTTAAATTTAAAATAATAGAATTAATCTTTAATCAAATGTCTCCTAAACATTTTTGTTTTGAAGTTGCAATTTCAGTACTAGTTCTGTAGTATTTTTAATACAAATTAAATTAATTTATTCGAGGGATATATTTTAGCTATCGGGATAGATTTAATTCTGTTCTGGTATTTGGGATTCACCGCAATATAATGTTGATTGCTTTTAATATCGAAATAGTAGATGTATCAAATTTCAAAGATCTACAGATTATAAGTTCAAAAATTTGTCGTAATCGTACTTAATTGATATAGTGGAATTGGGTAGCGCATTTTCCCACAGATAGGAAATGGTCCATCCCGGAAGCAACTTAAATATTTTTTTGATAAATAGATTTTTTCTAAACCTTTCCATTTGTATTAAAAATATATATATGTATCCCGTAATTGGGTGTTGTATTTTATTACTGTACCTAGTTTCATGATATATCCACTTAATACATTCAAATATAAAAACTTATAATTTCATTCCAAGGCAATTTAATAAACCTTATTGTGCGAAGCATACACCAAATCATTTGATACCAAAATAATCCGTTTTATATTAAAAGATTACTCATGATTCTACGTATAGCAGATAAGATACATTCAGATATATACACGTATATAATAAACTTAATTAATACACATGAAACGTAAAAAATAACTTTTTTCATAGCACGGGATTAATGTATTGTTAAAAATACTGTATAATATATATTTATATATTATTTAAAGGATGCTTTAAGAGCACTAATAACCTCAGTAGATACCGATTTTTTTTTATATAATAACTAATTCCTTTTTTTTCTCAAACTCTTTCGTTGTTGGTCGTTGATAATTCTATTTCCTCTCAAATAATGTTTTGAAGTGACTCTTGGGGGGGCATTATATTGATGCGAGTCGTCTAAATTAAGTCAAATGTAATTTCTAACCCTTAAATAAGTAATGTAAGTGTGCAATCGTTAGTGGTTTATTTTTAAAAACATAGCTGATAGTGAAAGTCTTTATATCTCTGGAGAAAATTAGTATTGTATACCTGTGGTGCAATATAAATGAAAGATGAAATCCTTCTGTTGAAACGAAACGCCACTAATGCGGTATTTTTACTCTTTTCCATCCATATTTGTTCTGCAGTCTTCATCTGCGTAAAAAAGATGTTCTACAGTCGTGATCTCAACCTTACACCACGAATGCGAATAATCAGATGCGATGTGTTCTCGATATTATTTTATGAGATGGAAGTATGGACACTTATCGCAGAAATGATAAGGCGACTTGATACATTTAATATGTGGATCTACAAAAATATGTCCTAAATAATCATAATGAGTAGAGTTAAGAAATAAAATATTATGGTTCGGATGACTAAAGAAAACTAAGTAAAACAATAAAAATTCCAAAACATCTATATCTTGGTCATGTGATGAAACATCTAGAGAGATATTAGATATTATATTTCACAAATCATGGCTGAATAATCTAAGGCGGTGGATTAGCCAGTCTATTGTAAAGCTTTTCCGGGTCGCCGTGAACCAAAGTGCCAACGTCCGTTGAACGAAAACGCACGAGAAAAAAATGTGATAGGCTGTCAATGAATACTATATATTAAAAAATCTTTAAGTACAAGTTTGTTGGTTGCGTAATAAGCTAGATCAAAAACAATATTTAACAGTTTATTGTTTAGTAAAAATATATATAAATAATACTATGATGTGAAATATATTTGAATTGTGTTAAACACAACATATAAACACATTTATGAATATTACCCGATTTCAAATATAGTAGATTAATATAAGTAAACTATGTATATAAGTACATGAGCTATATATTTTATTTGTTAAGAAAAAAATAACATCTATTTAAATAGCACAGAAAAAACAATCTACTGTAACACAAACGAAATTCTGTCAATGTTACCTGAATAGGGCTAAATACAAAATAATTTGTCATCTGAAATGGTAATTTATTTATTTATTGTAGTTCACCACTCATGTAAAACACTAAAATATTGACAACAAACATTATCTTATCTTATCGAATACTTTATAAATTATATTAAATTAAGTAAACTTTCACTTTCACATTTATTTAAAATCAATTGGATTATTTAATTAAAAAGATATATATATAAATTACCGTTCGAAAAAATATTTGATTACCACTGAGATATAATCCCGGTACTTTTCGGGAATTTCGTTACTAATTTCGTTATGTTAACGGTTTAACGATTTTATTAATTAAAAAATATTAATATTACCAATATTTTTACTAAATAACTTAATTTTTTTAAATTATTTGATCTTTGACGTGGTTATCTAGCGATAAGTTACTCGCCTAGTTATCAAATGGTTGGAGGTTAGAACCTCTTCTGGCGACTTTTTTGTAGCACAAACGCTTAGTTTAGTAAAACATTTACGTTATAAAATTGCAATTTTCGAACATTGTTCTGTAATATTTGTAATACAAATTTAATAAATCAACTACAGAGAAATACAGAAAAAATATTTTGATGTGACAGGTAAGTATTCTGTGTACGCAAATCTATTTTAAAAAATCAAACTCAGTCTTTAAGAATTGTTAACTTATATCGCAAATTATCTCAAATTTTGTTTCACTAAGCACCCACAAAGCGAATCATTGACTAAAATACATATAATTCAAAACGTTTGTTTTATAGATTTTTTACTCTCTTAGAGTTTTGATTTGAATATCAACTATTTGTCTGTATTTTTAAAATCAAATGAATTTTTTATATTTTTAAAATTGTTTTTTAACCACTTAAATATTTATGAATTCAACAATATATGTCATTTGATTCAACGATTGGTGAATTAATTAATATTTAAGTGGTAAAAAAAACAAATTTAAAACTAATAAATGAACATTAATAACAAAGTTAATGAAAATAATTAACAAATAAGATATTTGTTGATGTGATAACCTAGATATTACTGCGTATTTAAAAATATATGTAACACATAAGTATCAATATAATACCTGCTTGAGAATTATTTTAATCTTGTTTACATTTTGCATGTAGATATTGTATTGTGTTTCTGAGAATACATATTAAATTTTCAACGGGCAATGATAAAGTTGCAAATGGGAATTATTACCGATAAGTATTTTTTATATCTTGATTAAATAAAATATATTATAAATAAAACCAAACATATGTTTAATTAGAAATATTATTATAATTCAAGAGTCTCTATTTTTTTTACAGTGGTCTTGTCGATGATAATTTTCAACTCCCGGTTAACTTGTGACATCTTCTTTCCCTTAACTCGCCACGTTTAATCTATATAATAGCAAGTTTTTTGAACGATAATGGTATTGACTTGTAATATAGTATTTCTATAATATTATTGTACTTTTTTCTATAAAACAAAGTTTTTAACTTGATCAATGGCACAAATCACTCTTGAAGAGTGGATTGCCTATTTAAAAGAAGAAGAAGAAGAAGAGTCTCTAAACAAATGAGAGACATGGTAGCGTATCTATGGCTTTGTTAGTTTAATAATTTATAAATTATTCCATAACTTGCAATAAGGTAGTGGAGTCATTTTCCTTTTAAATAATTCTTCAAAAAATCTCATTTATAAAACTGAAAGATTTTTACAGATGTCGAAAGTTGCGTGTTTTAAAAACGATCGGTTCACACCACACGAGATATGTGACGTCACATCTTCTGAGTTGACAAGTCTTGTAATCAAGTAATCTGGATTTTTTCATATATTTTTTTTAATATACTACGTAAGGTCATTTCTGACATACTCCACTGCCTCGTATGCCGGTAAAGGTAAAGGTCGGCATGTGTTGGTTGAGTCATTCATTGATTGAATCGTAAAAAATACATGCGGCAACGAATCATATCTCGCTTCGCGCATGCATCATAATGACGCGTTAATTACCATCAAAACTCGAAAGTTTGAAAGTATAAATCAATCTGCTGTTCGTACAAAATTTTACCCGTTAACAGATCTCATTTTTACATCATTTGATTAATACATATATCTGAAACGAAAAGTAATTATTACGTAGCAAAAAACTGGATTTTAAAATTAGGAACAATATTAAAGATTATTATATTAAAGATGAATTCGAGATAAATAAACATCATTAAAATAAATAAAGATAATATACCTATATTTATGCACCCACCTTTACAAATTTTAAGAAACATATTATTGCTTAATGAAAATATATTTTTGTTGTGATGTTGCAATTTCAAAACATAGTTCTATGATGTTTTTTAACACATATAAAATTAATCAAAAACAAATCAAAAAAAATATTTTGGTTGCTACCGGGGAATAATATACAGTTTATTGCTTTAAAAATATATCAATTATAAAAAAGACTATACAATATAAGTCGAAAATTTGTCGGATCTTAATAGGTTAATATGGCGAAATGTTAACGCATTTCGATAGGAAATGTTTCGGGTTATTGCCCCAGTAGCCACTAATTTTTTTTTTATAAATTGATTTTAATTGAATACATTAGTGGTATTACTTACTCAAATATGTTTCCAATGTACACGATTTCTAATCATTCCGGTTCTTCGAATATTATTTTTTCTAGATTTTCAGGATCCTTCTTGAGTTGAGCACAGCATCAGATTTCTTACTGATCTCTATATTTTTTCAGATATGACGCAACTGCCGCTTTTTATTTTGGCTACCCTGACACTTCAGCACTGTTCGGCCCTGCCATCTGTTGACTTCATGAGCTTGAGGGACGAAATCCTCCCAGAAAAGTTAGCTGGCAATGTAGAGTATAGACTTCCACCAGACTTTGACGCAGTTGACTATCGCATTTCAATAACACCATACTTCGAAAATAATGGTGATAAAAATTTCAC
This sequence comes from Eubasilissa splendida, assembly GCA_031772225.1. Classification (NCBI taxonomy): domain Eukaryota; kingdom Metazoa; phylum Arthropoda; class Insecta; order Trichoptera; family Phryganeidae; genus Eubasilissa; species Eubasilissa splendida. The sequence continues at coordinate 17,561,698 of CM062851.1, forward strand.
CTTTGATGGAGCTGTTGTGATGCAATTGAAGCCAAAGAAAGCTAACCTAAAACAAATCACGTTGCACGCAAAAGAACTGACACTAACAAAGGACGATATATTGATAGCTGCAGTAGGCGAGGATACGAGTATAGGTGTTAGTAATATAGAAATCGAAGAGCTTTACAACTTTTTGAAAATTGATCTCGCTGTTGCTTTAGATGAAGCGAAGACTTATGAAATCAGTATAAAGTATACTGGCTTGATTGGAAAAGAAATGAGTGGATTTTACAGAAGTTCTTACAAGGAAAACGGAGTGACTAAGTAATCTAATCCTTAAATAATATTATCTATACGTAATATAAGTATTTTGATTTCATAAACATTTTTCTCTTGCCATCTCGTAAATATAATGTAAGGTAGTCATATTAATTTAAGCAATAACATATGGATTTACTTTATTAAATGAAGCAGTCAAAAATACAATAGATATAAAAAAAAAAAATATTTTCTCCTATTTATTAATTACCTGTGAAGGGTGGGAATTGTGTGAGATATTGGAAAGAGGACTCTTATTCAAGCTTTCGCGGTTTTAATCTATTTTAACGGACGTTAAAGACTAGTATCCACGATAATCTCTCAATGAGACTTAAATCTCTGAGAGCCAATTTATTTTATTCGAACTCGAGTCGTATCCTCAAGAGAAATCTCATCCGTAGACCGTAACAATCGTCACAAGCTGCACGCGTTCTAGACTCTTGTTGTTCTTCGTTAGTTTTCTGACGTATCTTCTTTTTACTCTGAATTTTTCCCCTTATGGTAAGTTCTTATACTCATTGTCATCACATTTTTATTTGTTTCCCTTTTTACAAGTGCTTTATATGATGAAAAAGCAACACCCACATTTAAGAAACTGAGGCAAGCAGCATTACATCATCTGATATACAAATAATACTATATTAAAGTAACTTTTCAGATGGCTCGGTACAACGCAGTTCCAACCAGTCGGAGCGAGAAAAGCTTTTCCATGTCTAGACGAGCCGCAATACAAAGCCACCTTCACAGTGACCATCATTCGGCCCGAGAACTTCAGCAAATCCTTGTCTAATATGCCTATTGAATTTACAAATCAAACGTAAGTAAACTTTCTTTTATCCAATAAAAGATCTTTAATATTATTTGAACTCTCTTTGATGAGACCATACTACCTTTATTCGACAGGTCTCCCTCAACAGTTGAGGAAATATTTTTCGAGACACCCATTATGTCAACATACCTGCTGGCATTCATCGTCTCCGAGTTCAAGGCTGCGACTGGATCAACTGAAGAGAGCAATTTCGATGTCTGGGCTCGCCCTGGAGCAAGTACCATGGGGCAATTTGCTTTAGATAATGGTCCTAAGCTTGTCTCATCAATGGATAAGTTTACCGGTATTAATTACTATGAAATGAACGATAACATGAAGATGGACCAGGCTGCCATCCCTGATTTTTCCGCTGGAGCTATGGAAAATTGGGGTCTCTTAACATACAGGTATTAATTTATAACATTTTTGAAATTAAATTTTAACTAGGCTTCATTTTTCAAAGCCGATCTTGCTACCATTATCATCATTATCAGATTATTATGCCAAGTATACCATGTCAACATAATGAAACTAGAAAATGTGGTATAAGAACATTTTGAGATTACATTAACATTTCATTAAATATGGCACAATAAATCTTAAGTGCTGAACAATAATATTGCATTTGATGGGGATTGCGATATTGATATGTTGTATTAATATGATATATAGTATGATTGACTCGCCGAAAGGAGAAGAAAATTAATATCACCAGTGTGATTTGGGAGTTTGCGTGTGGGTATATGTAGTATCAGAAAATTTATGCAGGTGATGTTTTTAATCATGAGACTGCTTAATGTGTGAGTGGTGGATGCTCCAATATTCACTCATCGTTCACATGTCCGATTGATAGTTACAGGATGTATTGTGTATATTTTTTGTTTATCAATTCTCGGGAATTGAGACCATGAATTTTATTTCATTAATAATAATTAACATTTTAATAAATATTCATATGTATAATATGCAGTAATTATTAGAGATATTATCAGTGTAACAAAATATACGTTAATAATAATAGTTATTAAAACAAATTAAAACTGTTTGATGAAATATTTATTCATTAATTGTTGTAGCAGTTTTCACAAAATCTTACACATATATTGATTACAAAAACAAATACATCTATAAAAAATACAATACAAACATACAAAACTTACAAAAAAGAACAATTAACAAATAAACATATTGTAAGACAATAACGTCTGTTTTTGGCAACTGAAATCTTCTAATAAAGTTTTAGAAATAATTTAATCTTATCCAAAATTGTCTTCGTCAAAAGATGAAATAATTTTTACAAGGAAACATAATCCCCTGTTTGAACAAATCAACAAAAGTCGATGTCAAAACAATCTCTAACCATTATCATTTTTTCAGAGAAGCTTATCTTATGTATGACCAGGCGGAATCCTCGGACAGATATAGGCAGCAAGTCAGCTCAATCTTAGCCCACGAAATAGCCCACATGTGGTTCGGTGACCTGGTGACATGTCATTGGTGGAGCGATACATGGCTGAACGAAGGTTTTGCCACATACTTCCAGTATTTACTACCTGATACGGTAAGTGACACTGCACCAATCACAAATCATGATCCGCGTCCACGTAATGAGAAATGATTAAATAAATCTGTCATTTAATTAAGATAAATCTCAGTACCATGTGCTGAGATTTTTATCTGGAGATAAACTCAGATGTAAGCTTGATATTGGTAGGAAGAGACAACAAATTAAACTAGTGTACACGACTATTAATTGACTCATATCGATAATTTGTTTTTTTCTCTGATTTTTGCAAAAATATAATTTCCCGTAGAATTGCGTTTCTTAATTCAAAAAAAATAATCCGTACGTAAGTATTTTAAAAATTAGTATATTTTAAAGTTTAGAAACGTAGAAATTAGGATACATTAAGAATACAACAAATTTCTGAGGTTTTTTTACAAAACGTTTTCTGATAGAATTTAATATCTATTTATACTTATTGGGTTAAATTGGTTAGTTCAGTTTGGTTAGATTAGTTAGTTTAATTTTAAAATTCGATGGTTAGTGTTTTTTAATTTTTTTTTTGATTGTGGTATGGTATTATTATTATATAACATTATAATTTTTCACGAAATTTACAAAAGTGAAATGAGTTTTTTAAATTTCCAACTGAAGGGTCATTACTCATTTCAAAGTATGATACCGTAGTTTATTGGAAACCACGCCTTTTCCGAAATCTTAAATGTTAACCATAGAAAAAACATTTTCAAATGTCATAAATTATTTCAGATAAATTTCGAAACTTTAAAATGTAACAACTTTTCGCAACACTTATTTTACTTATTACAGGACCGGATATTTTTTTTCATTTTTGAAATAAGTGAACTTAATTCTATTTACAATTTGTAGCAAGATTATATCTTAAACCTAAAACTATAAATACATACAACTGTTTATTTTGAATAGTTAGACAAGCAGAATGCATTAAATTACAAACATTTATTCTTTATGTTCACTATTATGAATTGTATTTATTTAAGGTGGAAGCTATGGACATGGCGACCCAGTTTATCCCTCTCCAGCTGCAGACAGCTCTCCTGGCCGACACGTCGGCGCGCTCGGCCCCGCTCACCAACGACGACATTAACACGCCGGCCCAGATCAGCGGACACTTCGGGACCATCACGTACAATAAGGGAGGATCGATCATTAAAATGATCGAGCACTGGATCGGAACATCAACATTCAAGAAAGCTTTGAATAATTATCTTAACCAAATGTAAGTTGAAAACGTGACTGATGGCCCGTGTCCACGATTTAGATTTTTAAGAGATTTTTGACTTGAGACAATCTCTGAGATACGAATTTTGCTCCTGTGAGATTCTTGGGATTCAACTCTCAGATTTGATAGTCCACGTGTATATCCAAGTCTCAAATATTCACTGTATGGCGCTTTACTTCACTTTCTTGTGTGAAACGTCAAATGTCATTGTCGTTCGTCGGTCGAATGATTTTGAATCTCCCTAGTAGCAGTTAACATGGAATAAATGTTTGTATTTAACCTTCTTATATTAAAGTAAATGTTTAATAACTTGTATTTAATATTTTAGAATAAATAGATGTAGGAATCTGTATTGGTCTCAGGTGACATTTATATACACGTGTTTAATATCTCTGCTAACATGAATGTCGTGTTCACTGATTTGACCCTTTTTATACAAATCTCAAGCCGATCTTTGAGATACTATTCATATCTATATCTCAACACGTGTACATGGTATGAAATATATTTCAACTAAATCTTTGATGTTGTGTCTTCTTCCATACACATGAGTCTTAAAAAACATATTTTGAATATACATATGTAGAATGGAAATAAGTAATGTACAATCATAATATTATTTAAATAGGTCTTTCGAATAGTCGAACCGAGAAAAGGTATGTATAATGTATACGCATGATATGTATTAATATAATGTAATAATGAATTTTATTCTTGGAATACCGCAGACAGCAACTGTACAGTCAAAGTAATATTTAAATTAGCAACTTCTACAATCAAATGGTCAAAATTACTCAGAAATATTATTTTAACATTTTACATTGAATCTTCCTCACTGCTAACCCAACCATCTGTAAAGTTGGTTAGTACAGTACCATTTACATATTTAACATTTATTTCGTTAAGAAAATTTTCTCAAACCATCAGAATACAAAGTCTAATACATATTTCATCATCATGATTATTAGCCCTACAACTCCTGGTAAGTCTTGACCTCATCAATAATTTTCTTTCATTGATACCTCTCACTAGCCATTATGACGTTGTCACTCCATTTTAGCTTTGGCTTTCCCAAGCTCCTTCGCCATATTGTTATTCGGTCATCCTCTCCGCATAGCCCAACCACCGACGTATTCCTATTTTAATAAACCTTGAGACGCTTATCTTATTATACAATGTTTAGAGTTCATTGCTGTACCGTTTACCCCAAAATTAATTTTATTAAACCGGCTCAAAGATACGCATCATAATTTTATTTTCAAAAATATCCAGTGCATGCTTTCATTACCAATGTTTCTGACGCATATGTGAATACTATTTATTTAATATTATTTTTCATGCGAATTTGTATATTCTTAATAATTTTGCTTAACTATTTTGTAACAACAATTTCTTAACAATTACTTGTAACTTGTAATTGTTCTATTCACTGGAACATATTAATTTATTATTTATAATGTTATTGTGCGTGTAAAACATCCATCGATAGCGCAAATTCCTAGGTCCTGGGTTTTCTGTTGAAAATATAAAAATGTGTCACTTTAATACAGTCAGACAGCCGCTAACTTGGACGGACAGTCAGCCAATCTCGCAGATACAATCCGAACAGCTGGTTTTGCTGGATACTCTACCGAATCCTTTGCTGATTCTTCTGATGTTGTATGTTCGTTGGCCGGTCTCCGAAATTCCACGCGTGCTTTCGTTGATACGCAAACTGGGTCTCGCGCGCGGTCGATGTTTCTAGAGTATTTCTAGTAGTGGACTGACCCCGATGTCAACTGTAGTATTTCTGTTCAAGATAAGCGATGTATCCGCTAATACTAAAAATACAGGTCAATAAAATAAAAACAGTACTACCAATCGAAGAATGTAAAAACGTGCAAAACAGTTATACAATTTTGTTGATTTTTGTAGCGTTAACTTTGTAGTTAGAAATAATTAAAAATTGTATTTATATTTAACCTTGTTTAAACCACTCTGTTGTTATTGCGTCATCCAGTTCAGTTGTACACCAGTTCTGAAGAAAATAAATCAATATCTAATTCAGTTGACGTAAAAACAACACAGTGGTTTAAACAAAATTAAATATAAATACCATTTTAATGTTATGAAACTTAGTTTCCCTAATATAAATGACTAATAAAATGAAATTTTGTGAGAATTTATTACAAATAAATATATAATTTTGCCTTATGAGACTAACATAAATGAAACAATTCTAGGAGTTACAAGACTTCGACACCTGAAATTCTTTTCAAAGCCTTACAGGACCAAGCTACTACTGACAAAAGCCTTGAAATTTATCCAGCAACTGCTACGGTGGCAGCAGTGATGTCTTCGTGGACCACTCAGTCAGGATACCCGTTACTTCAAGTTGATATAAACTATAAGACGGGAAATTTAAACATCACACAAGTTTGTATTTCATTTTTATAACATAACATTTTCACTTTCATTTTTATAACATAACATTTTCACTTTCATTTTAATTTTGAATTTATATCTTATTTAACTGAATCTTATTTAACTCTTTTATTTTAGTTTTAATTTTATATCATTGCAATATCGGAAAAGCACTGTGTGCTATAATACAGTAAAATACTAGTGTAGCAGGCAGGGTACCGAATTATGTATTCTTACATTGCTGCAATGTTTGCACCTTATTTTTATAATAATGTAAAACACGGTAGTATGAATCTAAAAAATAAATTATAAATTATATGTTATTATTTACTGCAAAAACATTGTGCTTGGTCATTTTTAATTTAAGCGGGAGAAGGGCCGGGGGTATGCCGATCGTTAGCCGCGTCCTTGAAAATTCAGTCGCTATGGAGCGTATCTTTACCAGTTGTTCGTGAAATTTACCCAGGAAAATTAATATGCCGACGAGGTGACATAAACGTAGCCCCGACTTGACACCAATAGAATTTTTCGTATGGGGCTACCTTAAATCAAAAGTATACAGTAACAATCCTCACACTCTGGACCAATTAAAAGAAAACATCCGAGAAAAAATGGCAGCGATCACGGATATTACGTGGCGAGCAGTTCTCAGAAATTTTGCCACCCGTTTAGAAGAGTGCCAGCGAAATAACGGATTACATTATTTTTAAGAAATAAATTCCCAAGAACTGTACTTAAATGCAAAATAAACATTTTTTTATTAAATCCATCCATAATTTTATTACATAATTTTTATTTAGAAAAATACTTTTGATACATCTTGTAGTTAATTCAAATTTATATTTTGATTGTTTATTATTCACGATTTTACAGTTTTATACATTAATGAGATTTTTGTATGTTCTTTATATTAAAGATTATTCACTCATCTAATCATTGAACGATTTCTAATTTAGAATAATAAATATACAACCTTTATTTTTTAGTCAAGAATGACCGCATTTGGGGAAGAACCACTACCGGATGTACTGTACCAAATTCCTATTACTTTCGCAACAAAGAGCAATTCCAACTTCGATGACACAAAACCTGTAGTTTTAATGGGACAACGAAACCTTATATACAACAAGGGAAATACGAACATGGAATGGGTTGTATTGAATAAAAAGCAAATTGGTACGAAACATAATAAATAAACATAAGTTGTATCAATGTGTTCAAAATTTAATAAAAATGAATTGTTAATTCTGGCGTCTGCTATCGGTTTACTCAAAGGTATTTGAGATTCCGTAAAAACATAGTAGATAGCTTTTAAATAATGGAATGATAGATGATGTCATTTGAAAAAGTGTAACATGTGGATTCGAAAATTTATCGTCAAAAAGTACTGTCGCTGTAGCATAGTTGGATAATGCACCTTGCCCGGTTTGGAAAGAGATCCAGATTCGAATCCCCGTAGCGCAACAATAATATTTATCGATAAAATTGATTTTATATGTATATCTTTCTAATTAACACATAATAATAATTAAAAACATAATAAATTTGTTATCACATAGTTTAACTAATATTATAATTATTCGATGTCGAGAAAAAATTTTATATACTTAAAATTCGCCAGTAAAATACATTTTAGAGTATTTATTATATACCATATTTATTATACATTACATCTTTATTTTCCTATACATTATTCAATCGGAAAGAATTGATAGAATGTCTTCGTAGACAATGAACGTCTCCCTGGTGTAAACTAAGTAAATTGTAACTTTGATTATACTGTTTCAGGATTTTATAGGGTAAATTACGACGCCCATTCCTGGGAAATGTTGACGAGCACATTGAAAGGAGCGGATAGAACTCACATACATACATTGAACAGAGCACAAGTAAGTTACCCATAGATTGTTGCTATCAAGGGGTAAAAGTTAATTGTGAAAATCATTTGATTATACGCAAAATTAATAAAATGTAATCATATAGGCGCTTCATTTGTGTTGAGGAATGGAAGTTAGTTCTGCCACCTGCCGACTATCCTTCACATCTCATCTCTCATGTTAGAAGATAATAGTTATTGTACACTAAAATTATTATTTTTCTAGATTGTCGATGACGTCCTGAACTTGGCCAGAGAAAACGTCACGAATTATGAAGTAGCGCTCAGTGTCACCGAGTTCCTGGCGGTGGAAACGGATTACGCGCCCTGGACCGCGGCATATGCCGGCTTCAACTTCCTCAGGCGGAGGCTCGCCTACGTCCCGGATACCCTGCGAAAGCTTGATGTGAGCATTTATCTGCCTTATTTCAGTGTTTGTAACACATCATTGTATTTTATATGGCCCGTTTCCATCGATTGAGACGAGAACTTTTTTTTTTTTAAATTTTAATATTATAAAATATAATGCATTTTAAAAATAATCAGTAAGATGTATATCATTTTTTTTAATGTTTATTTCTTCTGTATGAGAGTAAGACTCGTGTATATAGAATTGTGTATATTTATGTTTCAGTTAGTCTGTGCACATACTTTTTTTACTTCAGATACAATTTTATAGTAGTCTGTAATTTTTCTAATCGTGATGGGAGATTGTAAAAAATTTGATGTCTTGATAAATATAGTGATTTTAGGTTGCGGTATATTTAAGTTTTGAAATATTAATTTGGTCTCTTAATCTTGTAGATCGGAATTTGCTTCTCATATTTAATTTTAAAAATTTTGATTATTGAATTTTTTTAATATATAATATGTCAATTATTTTTGGTACTTTGAAATATGTGAAGAGTGATTTTTAATTGTGATATTGAAGTTTTATATGCTCCTCCTCATATAATAACACCGTATTACAAATGTGACTATATAAACGTTTAATACATTATTTTCAGATTTGTAAGTGATAAGATGTTTCTGAGTCTTAAAAATATGTAGGTAGTTTTCCTTATTTTGTTTGTAAGATTAGTAATGTAATCTTTCCATTTGAGCTTGTTATCTATTATGATTCCTAGGTACTTAATATAGTATTTTTCTTCAATTGATGAAAATTATTCACAAGAATCTTTTTGAGTTGAACAGGCTTTGGTGTGAATTTTAATATTAATTTGAGTGTTATCTTTTTGTTGAATAGCAAATCGTAGAAAGTATTAATTGATGGTATCATCCGTTCACTTTTTTATGGTATTAACATCCTCATTTGCAATTATATTAGCGTTAGTACAAGTTTTTTCATTAATTATTAGTACTGTATCGTCTGCATAAGATATTATGTTTTCATATAATTTAAGTTTAAATATATCATTAGAGTATAAAATAAATAACAATGGTCCAAGTACTGTGCCTTGTCGTATGCCAATGTCAGTGGTTTCAGATGTGCTATCGTGTCTATTTATTTGTACTTTTTGTTTTCGGTATGTTAAGTAATTTATTAGCTGTGATGAAACAATGCTATCGAGGCCAATATTTTAAAGTTTATTATGTAGTTTCTTGTGTGAAATGCTATCAAAGGCTTTTCTTAGGTCTATAAATATACCAATGCATTTGTCACTGTCATCTATATGTTTGTTTAGTATTGAACTTATTTTTACTGACGTAAATCTCAGTAAACCCGTGTATACGATGTTCGATTTGACAGCTAGATTCGACTTCTGCACATAAACGCTACCTAGAACCACAGATGCCAACAGTTATTTCTGCAGAAAGTTAGACAAAGAGAAAGCATTAAACTACAATCATATGTTCTGTTTTCATTGCTGCAAGAGAAATTCAAATTCACCCAACGAACAAACGGAATGTCAATGGTCAGTGTACTGATATTTGACGTTTGATGTACAATAAGCGTAAAGTGAAATAAAACAAATATCAAACACGATATCGGCGGCAAGTGGCGATGCACGAATCTCTGAGACTTGTGTACACGTTGGACTACGAAAGCCGAGAGTTGTCTCATGGGAGCACAATCCATGTCTCTAAATAATCTTGTGTCTCACAAATTATCTCGAGATGAAAATTTCATTAAAATCTCATCCATAGATACGGGACATTAAAAATACAGTTAAACAGTTTGGTATACAATTGAGAAAGTGTTATATAATTGTTATTCCTATTTTAGTATAAGTTAACTAATATAGAATTAATGTGGATAGACAAATTTATAATTAATGGGCAATGAATAACCTTCTATTTCACATGTGCTTTACTTTACAAAATAATAATATAACATTTAAATATAATCTGGTGTATTTTAACTCTGGAGATTTTTTTAAATGTGACGTTGATATATAGGGTAATGGAATTTTTAATAAGAATAGTAGCCATGTTTACTAATATTTTGACAGCTGTCATTGTTATTTTTATTCAGTATAGTCTGCTATTCTATCATAGAACTCTTCATATTGGCACAAGTTGTTAAACCTTATTTAACTTAGTAAACTCAACGTGTGCTTCGTGAACTTTACGGTTGGTTCAATCATTTTCAGAAATTGACCTGTCACTAGGCCACCAATATCATATGATATCTCTCCGTTAGACTTTTTTTCTGTGGAGTTATGTAAAGTCACTTATGTATACTGAAAAACAACATGACTCGTGCTATTGGTGAAATTACACCAGATTTATGTGAAAGAGTAGCTGAAAATGGCATCGCATCAAGCGTAGTCGTGGTGCATGAAATTACATTCCATTATTAATGGCATCGAATGATCTTTCAAATAAAAATAAAATCTGAAATATGAATTAAATATATTAATTAGAAAGATATATAGTATATATAGTCGCTGTAGCATAGTTGGATAATGCACCTTCACCGGTTAGGAAAGAGATCCAGGTTCGAATCCCGGTGGCGCAACAACAATATTTTTCTATAATATTGATTTTATATGTATATCTTTCAAATTAATATTTAAATCATATTTAAAATATCACAGACCTATGTTCTGAATAATTACAACTTCACAATAAGAATGTGTTCTCCTAAAAATAAAATCATTGATATCACATTTGTTTTTTTAAATTTAATTCCATTTTAATGTTCTATCACGCTTATTGAATAACTTTTTAGTTCAATTTCGGTAATCTCAATGGATTTTTTCTAGTGCAGTACTATATTTAACATTAAAACTGTCTAACCATTATATTTTATGTGATATTTTCTAATTTCAGCACCACATCCTGACCCTGCTGAAGACCGTAACTGCAACTCTCGACTTTACAGAAAACACAAACGACTCGCACTTGACGAAGCTATTCCGCACCAACACCCTTAGTTTCGCATGTCAGCTGGGCCACGAGGAATGCGTCAAGGTGTCCAAGAGGTTGTTTGAACAAATGATGGTGGTCAATGGTGACAAGTAGGTTTATTTTAAAACCTTTTATTTATTAAAAGAAAATCGCATAAGATATAGATTAAAACTACCTTAATTATTTTATTAGTTTAGGTTAAGTACCATAAAATTAATAATATAACAACTTTATTAAAATGAACTACTATTATAGCGAGATTATAGTACCTGATACCTAGAAAGTCTATTTATTAAAAGTTAAGGTATGCATAAACTAAAATAAAACTTATTTTTTGATAGATTTATTCTGTGAATCATTAACGTTTCTACTAATTTCCTTAAAATGTTTCTAAAAACTAATTGTATGTCTTCTTAAAGATATAACGATGTAATTCCAATTGAATTGAAAATTTGAATTTATTCACTTAGATGATTGTTTTCTTTTCTCGTCTTTTTTTCATGTTTTGAATAAATAGAAGCATTAATAAGTCGAATATTAATAAAACATGTATAATTATTTTTCTATACCGTTGTATTCAGCTATCACTTTGTGGTTATTCATTATAAATGAAATTAACAAAAAATCACTTTGTTTAACATCTTTTTATTTATGGTACGGTACCTATCTAGTTTATCCTAAAGAAGAAACGGTGGTGCCGAAACTGGTTGGTGATACCGAAAATAATAAAAGTGGTATATAAATTTTCTTTTAACCTTTTCATATTTGATTTATTTCAAATATTTTTTATTATAGTACAATAGAGTGATTTTTGGGTAAGTTTGTGGTACTGATTTCGAAATATGAAATCGTATTTTCTAGATTGGTTCTAATTTTTGAGTTTTTCGAATAATTATTTAAATTTATTTATCAGGCCCGGTAGTCCACTTACAAATTACTTTGAAATTATTTCAAATTGTAGAAAAGTAAACGCATGAAATTTATAATGAAATTACATTCGCTAAAATAATAGGTAATCATGGTAAGTCGATTCAGATGATCATAATTAATGCACAGTACATAATAGTAAATGAATAGACATGAAATAATATCTACATATAGAAGAGGGGTTTGGAACATTAGTTGCGGGACGTAGGGCATTATACACACATTCTTGGTGGAAACATAAATCCGATAATTTTTTTACACATTTATGCAACAGTAAAAGTATTTACTCTTCGAAAATTAAATCTTTACGTAAACAAGACGTATTTTTTATATTTTGAGTCATATTTTAAAAAAAGTTACGGAGCTATATGATTGCGTAAGTGGTACCAAAGTGATCACGTGGATGACTCCAATATGAAATGATTGAGACAAGAAATTTTCCTTAGTTTATGTCTATATATTTGGTGGTCTGTGATGCATAGTAAATTTCTGCTTATACGATTTACATTTATGTAGGTTATCAAAACGTACAAAACGTATCGTAACGTACGGAGAGATGAGGGCAGTAAAATAGTTTGCTGTCTCCATATTCCAGTCTGCCTTTCTAGCATTACCTAGCGGGTCACCCATGTCCTGATAAAATTCCTAAAAAGTCGGATGCTTCTATCGTTGCGTAGTTAGTCGTCGTTCCTTGGTGGGCGATTACACGCTACAACTTGTCAATCAGTCATAAACTCGCTTGCGTCATGCATAATCGGACACTCCCATAATATGAGTTTATCAGTAAAATGTTTATACATTAACGAAACAAAGGTCTTTACATCTATCTCCAAATAGCACGAATGTGAAAATTAATAAATTGCACGAAACCATAACGTGATTTGTTTTCCGATAATGAATGAAAAGATAATCAAAAATTCCGTAAATTTAATGGTACTCGAGGACAAAAATAATGACTATATGTAGATTATTTTACGTTAAATAATTTTAAATATTTTTATAATATAATTCGCCTTGTAATATTTTTATAATTCTTTCAAAGACTTTTTTTATATCCACAGGGTGGTACCGAATCACCGTGAATTTGTGTACTGCAATGGACTTCGCTACGGAAAGGGTAACCACTTTGAACATTTGTGGAATAAGTACCTAACAGAAAATGTGGTCAACGAACAAATCATAATATTAGGAGCCTTAGGATGCACCAAAGATGAAGCCTCGCTGTTAAAGTAAGTCAGGTTTATTAAAAGATGAAACATTTGAAGAAGATAAGAATGTAGTGTAATCGATTCAGAAAATTTTCAAAACAATTCAATTATATATTTATTCACTTTGATATTAACTGCTGATGGAATTGAAATTCTTTTAAAACTCAAAACTAAAAAATTTCGCAGATTATTGACTCAAACCATCAAAGAAGACTCTCCTATCCGTGACCAGGATTTGATGATAGCCTTTAATGCGATCCTGAATGGAAATGATGAAAATGTTGAAGTGGTATTCCAATTCTTCAGAAACAATATCGCTGAAATTAAAAAATTGTAAGTTTTTTCCGTTAACGTAATAATATACGATGTTATAGTATAAAATAATTTAAATCGTGGATCCACGATGTGATTTTATGGAAAATAAAAGAAACATTTTAGTCGTAAATAACAACATTAAATTAATATTTATTTTAGCTATGGTGCGAATCTACAAACTGCCCTTAATAGTATGATCGGTCGCATGACAGGAACACAACTGCAGAGAGTAAGTGTTTTATTATCTACGAGGACGAGTTAAAAATTATCTTCACTTTCGCCATAACATACCTTCTTCCAACATAGCGTGCTTAGAGCTGGTACGACGCGGTCACGTGTGCGAAATTTGGTCTCGATCGCATCATTTGCCTTCTGGTTATTACAGTGTAAACATGTTCACATATCTGTAAAAGCTTTCTTATCCCTTTTATAGATAGCGCTAGTATAACCATATCATCGGCATAACTAATGTGGTTCACATTTGTCTCGCCCATGTGGCAGCCAATTTTTGCATCAGATAGTCGCTCAATTCATCCATGTACATATTGAAGAGGATTGGCGACACGCACCCGCCCTGCCTCACCCCAGTGCGCAGATAAAATGGCCCGGAGTCGGCGCCTTCCCACCGCACTGAGTTCTCTCGCTGCCTGTGCCACCTGTCAAGTATATCTACAACAGCTTGGGAAACGTTTTGCACGTGCAGTTTCGTCCATAATTTGTCGTATCTGACACGGTCAAAGGCTTTGCTCAAATCTAGAAAGCACGCGTATATCGTGATTTTTCGACTTTTAAAATAGTCCACAATTTGCTTTACGACAAAGATCGCATTGTCAGTAGACAGGTTCTTTTTGAATCCCATTTGGTTGTCTCTAGTGTTCATGTTTATTGAAATCTGGTCCATAATGATTCATTCAAAAAGTATTGCCATTATAGTGGCTAGCGATATCGGCCTATAGTTTTTGGGAGACGATATATTCAGTTGTTTCGACTTTAATATAGGTACAATAATAGTTATAGTCATATTCGCAGATATATATAGATGCTTGATCATGTGGATAGATACTCTCCTGCATTTCTTGCATGCTTAATACTGAGAGAATCATGTCCAGGTGATTTGCCGATTTTGCCGGTTGCCGGTCAAGCTGGATGTACGTTCGAGAGAAAATCTATGTCAGTCGGCAGAAGTCATGTTTCTTGAAGAAGTATTACGTCATACAGCTCGCAGAGGTCACGTACGAATTTTCCGGTTCATTTCACTGATCTACAATGATTGGAAACTATTTAAATTATTCCGGCCATTGTGATTTTTCAAGTTCCTCGATTCGAAGAATCTTCGGAAAAAAATTCCAGTCGTCCAAATCTCATTCGTCATCAGTGCCTTTATCTTTTCTGCACTTCCTTGCACTTTGAAACATCTGAATGGGGTGGGTTACATTTGGTTGAGTATTTCTACTTTGACCATGCTGTGTCCAACGCTTTCAAGGTATACCTCGAGATCTCGTACAGATGTCTCCTTATCAAAGCGAGACACATAGAGCGATGCTTGTATTTTAGCTACTTTCAATGTGGTCGACTGAGCTGAACCTTTTTGATTTTTATGAGTGCGGCGAGGTTTTTTCACTTTTACCACCTGAAACTCGCTTTCAGAAATCACGACATTCGACGATCCGCGAGTTGGTGGTCCCTGGATATTTTGGCCATCCTCACGTTCGGCTCTTTTCGGAGACTCTGGCGGCCCTGCTGAGGTCGCTGCAGTCCCGCAGTGCGCGGCGGCGCTGGCTGATAACGCGTCAATGACCTCGTTACTATTTGTAGTGCCAATATTATTACCGACAACTTTTGTTTGTTTATTATTGTGTCTTACCTCTTTAGAGTCATCTAGTGTACCGGATCGCTCCTTTGACGTGCCTGATGAATTTATCTTAATCGGTTTCGAAGCATTTTCAGCGCGAACGGCTTCAATCTGTGTTCGCAAATATTTAATATCTTCCCTCAGGACCTGGTCCTGGAGAGAAGTTGTCGGCATCGGTGATCATATCTGCGCAGTTATCTGGGCTCTTAAAGTGGATATCTCTGTCGTGAGGGCAGCCACGTCTCTCACTAGGCTGGAAATGTCTCTTTGCTGTATCTGTATGTTAACAGATGGTAATCTCTCCAGCTGGCGAGCGGAAAAAATGGGTAGATTGTCTGGATCCGTCTCTTTCATAGCTTTGATGATATCTTAAAGATCCTTTGCTTGCCGGCGCTCCCCTTTCCGAAATTTGCGCGAAGAAAACATCTTTCGCCCGATCGACTTCTTCTTCAGTGAATCCATCACAACACAACTGACTAAGTGTTACTTCATCAATACAATCAATCTTCCTCTGTATTAAGACTAACAGTTCATTGATAATAATTCCACAATTCGTACACTTAACTTCCATATTTTTTTTGGTAGAACGAAAAATGTGGATAATTTTTGACTTACCCTTGTGTATAAATTTTCTAAAACTTAACATTCCATAATTATTTCCTATAATCAGCGGTACGTACATTACCGTAGTAAGATTTATAAAAAAATGTTCCATGATTTCAAAAACGATTCAATAATAAATGTAATTTTAGGTTCTCGCATTCCTGAGAAGTTCTGGCGAGTTGTCTGAAAGTATTATCAATGCTGGAATAAACGCTGTTGCCAATGCTGGAGCCGACTATGAGTGGGCCGCACTGCACAAGAGCACCCTGGACTCCTGGCTGGACCACAAGTACAAGGGTGGTGCTAGTGCCGTCGCCTCATCTCTCGTTTTACTGTTCGCGATGCTAACTTTACTACTAAACAACAATTAAAACAAAATTAATATTTTTAAGCTTCCTTTGATTAACTTTTTTGTAGCATTTCATAACGGTTTGTTCATTTTGAATACAAAATAAAAATATTTAATGTTGTTAGATATATAAACGTGAGTTATATAATTAAATACATTTTTTTAAATGAAAATAAATTATTTATTATTGAGAAATGTACGTACAATGAAAGATGATACATATGTGTTCACATAATATTATATCATATAAATATGTGCCTAGTGATCCAGAAGTTGGGGTTTGAAGTCTCATTCGAGGAGAGCAGCAAGTAAGTCCTATTTTCATAGCACAAGAGCATAGCTTGGCTTGAAAGTGTTGCCTCAAAAATGAATGTATCATCATGCAGTTTATGGTCCAGGGTCTTCTCTGACCGTCTTCAATATTTGTTCTGCAGTTCCCTACCTATGTTCCTCTCTGCTGTACGTTCTGCGGAAACGCGCTAAGTGGAATTGATTCAGTATTGGTGACACCTTGTTTGTTCTCCGGATAGTTCCATCCGGAATTCTATCCAATCTGGTGTCGCCTAGCTACCAACTGAGCAGTAAACGATTGTTATAGCTCATGTGCACGGATGATATTTCTCTCGAGATACAACAGTAAAACTTTGAGCCAGAAGCGAACCTATGTGACACATTCAGCACTCCCGTACATTTAGCGACTCTCAGAAATCAGTCTCATTGAAGGTTGATCGTGAACACGGGCCATTAGTATCTATAATGTACATGTACATTTGTTACAATTGTCTTCTTTAGACTTACAGACATATCGGCATAGTTAAGGAGTCAAGGAGAAAGAAACACTAAATAAATAAATATAATAAAGTGAATAAATAAATTTATGATTCATTACTCTTACTTGAGCCAATGACGTACTTATGTTGGAACAATGCATCAAATAAATCTTTATATTGAATTTTGTAAAAGGTTTTCGGTACCGCTGAATAATTTTCATACCTACTTAGTTCGTCACTGTACAACCATAATAGTCTACCATACAAAGGGATAATTTGTGGACCTTTCCAAGGAGCAAACTAATAAAAATTATTCATTTTCATATTATGAGCAGACAAACTAGTAAAAAAATATATATTCAGGTACAAAAGATTTTGTTTACATATAATGATTATGCAATAATGAAGAAATGTAATTATTATATAAGCACACACATATAGGTACAGTGTTGTGATTGCAATCGGATTTATCTGTGACGTAGCGAAAGGGATTATACAAATTGATAATTTGTTTTTGTAGCAGACAAAATATCTGCCAAGTTTAAAATCAGAGTAGACTTTAAAGTGATTGATTTCATTTAAAATGTAATTATATTAACAGATATAATTGATTGACAGATTTTTCAAAATACCAGATATTATTCAAAATCATGCTCTTCTTAAAATATTTGTACCTGATTTGTAATTTACTTAGGTTTGGAATTTTGTTATTTTCGAAATGATTCGCATTTTTTTTTTAAATCTGCATATAATATATAATGAAGAAATAAAATATAATTGGAATTGTTCATTAATTTTTCAAATTTTTCGTATCTATTAATCAATCTTCGGTGTGGATTAGGTTGACGTAAACTGTTGTATTAATATTTATTATATGGGTTATTATTGTATTCTTTATATTTTTAACAGTGCAACTGGCCATGTGGCACAATTACTGTAGTGAAGCACACCAAAAAACTGTCAGGCTTAAGAAACTGACATATATGTTGTGTTCTTACTGAGAATCGAACCCGGAGCTCGCTGGATTACGAGGGCTACTATTTTATGGTTTATATATATGAAAAAAATGTTTTTAATTTAAAGCACATATTTGGTAAAATAGAGGTAATTATAATTAGTACGAGGGTGCAAGAGATGCTATCACCCATCAGCTATTTGATATC
Source organism: Eubasilissa splendida (assembly GCA_031772225.1). Taxonomy (NCBI): domain Eukaryota; kingdom Metazoa; phylum Arthropoda; class Insecta; order Trichoptera; family Phryganeidae; genus Eubasilissa; species Eubasilissa splendida. Next base: position 17,580,388 of record CM062851.1, read on the forward strand.
GTCTATCATAATGGCGCTAGGTAAGTAAAAAACTTTATTTTCCTTTCTGTATTTATTGCTAAAGTTTTATTTATAATTAAGAAAGCGTTACAAAAACACGAAGAAGCTCATCTATTTATGGTCGTTAATATTTTTTTAAGAAAAGTTTAATGATTCGTAGTGGAAATGAAAAAATGAATTGAGAGTAATTGTATTCCCTGATGTTTAAATGTACATCTGTAAATTGGTAGGTATTTTTACGTTTTATTACGAGAATTTTCAGAAAATAATATTGTGGCTGTAGGATTGTAAATATTACCCATACATGTATACCAGCCAAAACCTATGCATGTAATCTTTGGTTTTATTCTCGTGAGCTTCGTATTAATCAAAATCTAAAAATAAATTCAATATTTATTATGGTTATCTTAACAAGAAGTCGACATATTTAACAATATATTTAAAAAGTCATTGCTTTTTAATTAACTATACAATATTTCAAAACTATTGTGGTTGACTTCGTGGGAATTCATTGTAATTAAAATTAAAACGTTTTCTACGCTTACTGCATCATCTTCAGTAAGAAACAATTTATTACTGAAGATGACGCAGTGAGCGTCGAAAACATTTTAATTTTAATTAAAGTGTAGAGTGAAGTAAATAACGTTGTGTTTTATTTTATTAATTAATTAATTTTTTCAAAAAGTTAATGAACTATATACTTAAATGTTGTATATACTTTTAAATCAAAATTTTACTGTAAAATACAACCAAATACAATAATTCAGTTTTCTGATATCTTAATAAAGCTGTGAGATTTTTCAATGCATAACGCTTCTTAAATGGGTTTATTATTAATTTGTGAGTATTTATATGTCTACCACTATTATACACTCTTTTCTAATCAAAGTTAATGTTATCTGTGCATCTATTTACTGACTAGGTTACCTTCACAAAAGTTTATGATTAGTATTGATTATATTGCGTTATCTACTAAAAATATAATAAAACCTTCGAAACATAATTAGGTGATTATTTTAAATGATCCTTTTTATTATTTTTTGGATCTTTTAGATAAAACTATTATCGATGATAATTAAATATCTGTTCGTCAGTTAGTTTATACTTTTCAGAGCATAGTTTAATTTTTTTAAATTTACCACACACAATAAAATACATGCATGCTATGACTGTCAATTTATTGATATGCAGAATATTTTCAATCGTCCATGTCAAAACATATTAAAACCAAAAAAAATAGTAAAATACTCTGGATCTACGTGAAGAAAATGGTGTGTTACGTATTATGAAGATACATTTTGGGGTAATATAATGTGGCTAATTGAGACTGAATGGTTTAACAAATAATTGAAAAATAATTAAGTATAATCTAAACTTTTTTGTTTTTAATTATTTTATTTTTTTATCATATTATGTGGTGCACACATTTTGTGCATACCATGGACGGCAAGATGCACAAATGTCTCCATTTGCAGGAACTAAATATCAAGGACAGACTCTAAACCATTTTCCTGAGACGAACCCTTCAATTCTTTAGGCATTTTGCGAGAATGGAAAATAGTTTGGAGAAGCTTGTTGTAGTGAGTCACATCGAAGGACAAAGAGGAAGAGGAAGATCAATTGGACCGACCAATTTTAAAAGGCAATGGGCACTTCTCTATTGACAGCCTTAAGACCTGCAGGATACCGAGAAAAGTGAAGGAGCTTAATCAAGAGGGGTTCTCAGTCATGAGGGAACGACGTGGATAATGACTTATAATGTGCAATAATAAATCAAAATCGTTGAATTTTTTTCATCGTTCTGTGAACACTAAAATAATAGTGGAAGCTGAACATTTTCGTTTTTTATAATTTGATCTATACAGCGGATTTTAATAGTGGATCTTTTCATGAAAAATGTTTTTATAGAAAATTCAAATGACATTGCTACTATAGAATCATATACATTTCATTCGACTCATTAAAAAATTCCTATTTTTACCTGATATGACAACTTTTGAAACTTCTGGAGTTACGCGAAGGGGCGAGTCCATTTGTATGTTAAACGATGCCCAAATAATTCAGGAACTCAAGAACAATGAACCGAAACATTCCGTTTAGTAATTAAAAATATTCTAAAAAAGGACATTATTTATCAGCAAGACATTGGAGGGAATTTGAAGGTTGTGGTATTTCGTAAATACCTCAAAAAAAAATTGGTTACGGATTATGTTTTCTAAAAAAAATTTTATGTAGGTTTTCAAGTTATTTACGTTTTATATCCAATCAGTTTTATTTGGCGAATCTTACATGTTTTATGTTTTAAAAAACACCTCAATTAAAATAAATCGTAGTCAGTAATTTTTGAATCTGCGCTCCCAGAATCCGATTTTAGTCGGACGTCATAACTCACTCAGCCGCGGCCGAAGCAGTGGCGGTTACACGAAACACGTACACTATATATATTCGTGTGCGCTGCGTTTCTGGAGTTATATAATAAGGGATAGATGTAATAATCCCACATAGCTAATTGCGAACCATGCCGTCAACACTGGATAGATTGAATGCAGTTGTATTGTACTTTATAACATGGTCCCAAATAAAGATTAATTAGATTCCTACAAAAAAAGTAACACCACCGTTGCCAAAATACTTTTATAATCATCTTTTTTTGGTCACAACAATATACATAGTTAATGAAGAAAAAATATCACAATAAATTTAAATTATGGTAAAACCTATCACAAAGTACAAGAATTTGTCTCAATCGCATTCATCAGGGTTGAGAGTCATGATCTTCACGGGACAACTCCTTTATCAATATTATTCACTCTTACATTTGATTGGTCCTCTGCATACATTTGGTCTCCGGCATATTTCCAATGAAGATACAGTGAAAAGTTGTTTTTAAATATATAAATACGTGCGTGGATATTTTAAATAATTATAACAAATTTCAAACACACAGTATATAGTTGCTATACCCAAAGGCATGCCCATACCTTCGTTTATACATAGGCACGCACAAACATACTTTTTTTTACTCTTTATACCTAGATGGTAAGCGTTTTTAAATCAACAATAAATTTTTATCTCTCAATGACCAAGTTTGATATCAAGATGTATATCTTAAAAATGAATGCTGTAATCACGTTAAAAAATTAGACACTTAATGAAAACTGTTTTAATTCCAGGTCAAACGGTTTATTACAACTGATAAACATTCAATGAATCAGTTGTATTTGTGTGTGATAATGTGAGTAAAATTTTTATCTCTTAACTGACACATTTGAAATAAAGATTCAACAGAAAATAAGTTATCACCTTCCGTCCTCAGAAGGTAGTAGTGTCACCAGTCAGCCGCACTCGTGGGGTTCATCTCTTGTTTCAGTGAGTTTTTTTTTTATAAAAATAGCATCATTACTATAATTATTTTGTACTCTTATAGTTCAATAATTCTTCATTAAAAGTTATTTCTGAATTACTACATTTTCTTATCATCGTTGTTGTAGTTGCCTTTTTAATAAATAGAGAAAAAATGTATATTTCTTCCATAATTTTAATTTCATCCCAGTTTAACTTTCAAGAACCTTCAAGGAGGACCTTACAACGAAGCCTTTTATGTAATAACCTCTTCTATTGCGAGATTTATATAAAGTTATAAAAACTATTTAAGATGTTATTTTTCACCAATCCAACTTTGGTGAAATATTTTTCGTAAATTTATTTATGAAAATTTTTAAGACCACTAATATTTATTTCTTAACTAAACACTTTTCTTTTCATATACGAGTATATACCAAATTATATTAAGTACATATATACGTACAAAATACATCTAATATGGTATATAAATTATGAACTGAATTGAGCTGAAGAAATATTTGTATATAAATTATACTTAGTATTTATTTTTTTATATTATATTGAAATGTTAATTAAAAATGTACTTTTATATTTTAAATTAAATAAATTTAATTTAATCAAGATAATAACTAGTTTTCAAATTTAATATTGTAACTAAACCTAAAATCATAAATACCTACAACTATTTATTCTGAGGGTTAGACAAGGAGTATGCATTAAATTATAAACATTTATTTCGTTAAAACTGCTGCTAAGAAGAATCAAATTCACTCAACTGACAAATGAAATGACAATTGAAATGTCAATTAAAAATGTACTGTTATATTTTAATTTAAATCAATTAAATTGAATCAAGATAATAACTAGTTTTCAAATGTAATATTGAAACTAAACTTAAAATCATAAATACCTACAACTATTTATTCTGAGAGTTAGACAATGAGTATGCATTAAATTATAAACATTTATTTCGTTAAAACTGCTGCTAAGAAGAATCAAATTCACTCAACTGACAAATGAACATAAATGGTAATGGGCCATAATAATATACCATTTTATCAATTTCAAAGATACTTGTCGTGACCGCTGCCGCAAGAAGCAATAATTGCTTGAGTTCTTTGAATAAGACATAAATAATTGCTTGAGTTCTTTTTAGTAGTATTTAAATAAACAGAAACATTAAAATTTTTACAAGGCCTTAAATTATTATTATTTTATTAGGTAAAAAGATTTTCTCTATTGCAATCACGAATACTATACTTAACAAAGCATATTAAAAGTATATATTACATTTCAGTGTAGACAATGAAATATCTGATTATGTAATCAGCTTGCTATAAACTGAAATAATAAAATCTGTTCCCTCATTGATTTAAATAATCTTTATGATTAAATCCTTCAATTTATTTATTATATTTTATAACGAATTTGATTAAATCGGTTTAGATATTGATCTATAAATCTGAAAATGATAAACTTATATACACTAATTGTAAAATTATAATAAACAATTTTATAATTTGTATTGTATACGTTTATTAATAACAACTGATAAGAAAATAAGCACTTTTAAAATTAAATTTAAAAATACCTGACCTCAAATAAACACATTTAATTTTTAACAATCATAATGTTGTCTTTCATTATTTAATTGTATTAACCGACTTTAATACTTTTCAGGGATGTTTCAACTACCTCTTTTCATTTTGGCTGTTCTGACTCTTCAGTACTGTTCAGCCTTGCCATTTGTGGACTTGATGAATGTTCACGACGAAATCCTACCAAAAAAGTTAGCTGGTAATGTAGAGTACAGATTACCAGAAGACTTTGACGCCGTTGACTATCGCATTTCAATAACACCATACTTTGAAGGCAACTTTGATAAAAGTTTCACTTTTGACGGAGCGGTTGTGATGCAATTGAAGCCAAAGAAAGCCAACCTAAAGCAAATCACGTTGCACGCAAAAGAATTGACACTAACTAAGGACGATATATTGATAGCTGCACTAGGCGAGGTTACGAGTATAGGTGTTAGTAATATAGAAACCGAAGAGCTTTACAACTTTTTGAAAATTAATCTCGATGTTGCTTTAGATCAAGCGAAAACTTATGAAATCAGTATAAAGTATACTGGTTTGATTGGAGAAGAAATGAGTGGATTCTACAGAAGCTCATACAAGGAAAATGGAGTGACTAAGTAATCTATTTTTTAAATCATATTCTTAATATTTACTATATGAATGTGTTGCCTATAAAATTATTTTTTTCCTAGTCTAGACAGATGTTTCCCCTATAGCGCATCATTGTAGGTAATAATTCAGATATTTTTAATTTCTAGTAGATATCAGAATTAAAATTATTTTCACTTGTAAATAAAATGATGCGCGTGCTGTAATAATTACTTTTATTAAAACTTAAAATTAAAGTTTAATCGTCTAGTTTGCTTATATTTTTTTTATATATTGTTAATTTGCTTTGGTGTACCTGATATTTAAAGAGCATTCAGAAGCAACACTTGTAAATCTTTTGTAAGGCATCTACCCACATTTATTTTTCTTTGTTTATAGATATAGTTATTCAAAAATAAGTACGGTAAAAATAAATTATTCTTTCGATGTGTAAATATTTCAGTTTTAGATAAAAACTGGTGGCTAATGAATTAAAAGATGTTTCTTTTAGAGGTTTGTTTTTCGAATTGGCAACACTTTTTACAGTGACAGCCAATTTGATAGCTGAAAGCTGATTTGTGCTCAGTTTGGTTTGCTATTTCACCATGAATAAACTTCTGTCAGAACAACGCTTGCAAATTGTGCAAATTTATTTCTAAAATCGTCGTTCAATTCGCGACACTTGCCGTGCGCTACATTCATTTTACGGTCGACATAATCGTCCATCCAAGCAAGTAATTCAAATAACCATGGATTGTTTTCGCACCACGCATACTTTAATTGATAATAGGCATCCGCAGAGATGTCGTATAGTGCACACCGAAGAAACTGTTGGTTTTTTCAAAAATTATTTCGGCCAGAACGTTACAGTTGATGGAGAGCGCTGTAGATCCATAATTACTGACTTTTTTGCTCCCCAATTGAATGACATTAATGTGGAAGATCTATGGTTTCAATAAGACGGCGCAACATGCTACGCCAATAAGGCCAATACCATGACCATTACCGCCTTTTTATTATTTAATTACTTATAAATTTCCTATTACTAAAATAAGGAAAAAGGTAAATAAGTAAAAATATTTAATTAATTATTATATTTTATGATTTTTCAGATGGCTCGGTACAACGCAGTTCCAACCCGTCAATGCTAGAAAAGCATTTCCATGTCTAGACGAGCCGCAATACAAGGCCACCTTCACTATGACCATCATCCGGCCCAAGAACTTCAGCAAATCCTTGTCCAATATGCCTATTGAATTTACAGATGAATCGTAAGTAAACTTTTTTTTTCAGCATTCAAAATATTTATAGAATTTCATATTTTTATTAATTTATATAAAGGATGTAAATATTAAGGCCTGTATCCACTATGATCTGAGACTTTGATACCTGAGAGACAATAAAGGTATGTGTGTCCTGGATGTGTCATTCTAATCTGCGCGCAAAACCTCATGTCACCTCGTGTCGAACGCTGAACTTGTTACGAAAATATTGATTATTGAATTGTGTGTTTTGAGATCTAATTATTTATAAGAGAGCGAAGATATTTATTTCACAGACCTTTGATCAGGTTTTCCAACACCTACCTTGTATAGTTTTCCTTGAATGTATCTCGATTGGTATATAACATTTTTTCTCTTTAATCTCATGGAGACAAGGTTATAGATAATATGCGATCACATGGCATATTTTCGTGTAATAACAGAATATATCATTTGACAAGGCCAGGACCCGAATAAATACTTTTTTTTTTCTTGGCTAAATTATTTCAAATACAAGGGTGGTATATTTTTTGAAATATTGTTAAAATTTGCAAAGGTAGCTTATAATTTAAATTAATTCGACGTATTTCTATCGGACATAGGTAGTCTCTAGAATAGTTGCATTCGAAATCATCAGTAATGATAAGTGAGCGGTATAAAGGCCGTCACATCTTGATAAAATATTACAGTATATACATGATTAATATTATGCGGTGTTGTCTTGGCTTGAATTGTGAGTACTGTGCTTTAAAAAATTAACTGAGGACCTGCGTCCATACAAAGGCGTGCTTTGCTTTACATGAGAAACTAGACACCTGGAAGGCACAGAACGTTATAAATCAATCATATTCCAGAAGCCCTTGTTATTGTAGTATGTTACGGGAATAATTAACAATAAAAAAATTCAAATTGGTAAGTAATATGCTCACGTGACGAGAGTCTCGAGTATGTTTACAATACATACAAGTCTGATCAGGACGGTAAATAATGGTGCTCCGGTTTACAAAGAATTACTATATTTTAATTTACTAAAATCGGAAATTACATTTTAAAAAGGTCTAGATAACACCAAGAGGCTAAAGTAGAAATAAAATTTATTACAGTGAGAGTTAAAGTTCAAGGAGGTAATACGGCGGTTTGTATAATTTCGATAGTGCAAATCGTTGATGTGGACCGATTATATGTGCGCGCTAGATCAGCCACGCTCACAACCCGTTCTCGCTTTTCAATGATTTTACGTTTCATTTCTACAGTTGTTTTTATTCTCTTCTTTTATATGCAACACCGTTTATATGCAAAATTGACAATCCCAATTTTTTATCAAAACCATGACCATTATCTATCAAATGATTAGAAAATTCTGAAAACCCACTATTATAAAACACATTATTAAATAATTTGGAGTCGTTGAAAATAAATAAACCGTTTAAAACTAATCAAAAAATTATAAACAACCTACTAAATTTAACTACGAGTCCTATTCTAAAAATTTTTCCTAAAAATTATTCGAGTAAATTTGTATTTAAATTGTAAGTAACAATTTGAATTAAGTGTTAAATTTATTTTTAAATAATAGTGTTTTTTTAAAAATAGATTCTGGTAAAGAAACAATAATATATGTTTTTAGTTAGTTATGACATCCTGAAGAAGAAAATTGTATTTTTCGAAACCGGTAGATGTATTTAAACTCAATTAAGTGGTTAATAAAACAAAGATAATAAATAAAAATATAAAAATTGACCATGTTCGTTACATATTACTCCATAGCGGAGACTATTACGTCAAAATATAATTAATACAAGTAAGAAATTAGAATTTAGCTGCGAGTATATCTAGAAATATTTTCAACTTATTGTAATATATTTTAATTTATATAAATTAACTAATAAAAGTTATAAAATATCGTCTGTACTCTAGGTAAAATGCATTTCAAAACAAATATCAGATATCTCATAGAGACTAACCTATTTTTATTTTTTATTATATTTAATGGAAAATATATGAAAATATGGGGTAGTTACAGGGCTTACTACCGGCTTAAGTGACCAATTCTCACACCTCAATCTCCACATTTATCAAATTGTTGAAGGTTGTACATATGTTGTACAACCTTGGAGTACAACTACACCATCGCCATCTATGGACCAAATTTGATAATTCATTTTTCACTTTTTTAAACAGCATATATTTTATCACTATGAGAATCAGATTTTTTTGAAATTATTTTAAAGCAATATTTTTTGTCTGTAAAATATTTTTTAACATATTATACTAGAATACACCTGAAAAATCAATGAGTTATCAAATTTGGTCCATAGATGGCGATGGTGTAGTGGTACTCGAAGAGAGTCCACATACTAACATATATTTAACTTTCAAAAATTTGATAAATGTGGAGATTGAGGGATGAGAATTGGTGAACATTATATAAATATATATATAAAATGATCACTTAAGCCAGCCGAAGACATGTTGTAAGCTCTGTATTTACCCCACACTTCCATATATTTTCCATCAAATATAATAAAAAATAGATTTGTCTCTATGAGATATCTAATATTTGTTTAAAAACAGTGAATTTGTAGGTAAAAATCCAGTAATTGTGTATTCTTGGACATATTCAAATATTGCTAAAATGCATTTCATTCGATGTTACTGATTATCTCAACTGCCATACAATTTATTTTTCCAGGTCTAGCACAACAGTACATGAGACATTTTTCAAGACACCCATCATGTCAACATACCTGTTGGCATTCATCGTTTCTGAGTTCGAGGCTGCGTCAGAAACAGAAGCAGCTGACCCCAAAAAATTCGGTGTCTGGGCTCGCCCTGAAGCTAAGACTATGGGGAAATATGCCTTCGACACTGGTCGAAATCTCGTCTCGTCAATGGATAATTTCACTGGTGTCAACTACTATGATATGGATGACAACATGAAAATGGACCAGGCTGCCGTACCCGATTTCTCCGCTGGTGCCATGGAGAATTGGGGTCTTTTGATATACAGGTAGATTCGATGTGTCCAAAATTTAATGAAAATGAATTGTTAATTCTGGCGTCTCGTATCGGATTACTCAAAGGTATTTGAGATTCCGTAAAAATACAGAAGATGGCTTTCAAATATTGAAACGATAGATGTATTAATTTAAGAAGTGTAACACATAAGTTCGAAAATTTGTCGTCAATGCACTGTGTTGGTATAGCATAATCGTTTAATGCACGTTTCCCGGATTGAAAGAGACCCAGGTTCGAATCCCGGTAGTAACAACAATATTTTTCGATAAAATAGATTTTATATGTATATCTTTCTAATTAATACATTTCATTTGTATTTAAAAATATTTATTGTACTAAATAGTAGGTGAAAGCTCGGGGGTAAATAATAGAGTATGAAAAAGAAGCTACAAATAAAATCTTTTCTAATCATTAGAACTAATGTTGTACATCCTAGATACAGCCTTGTCACCTTCGTGCTGTTTTTTTTTTCTCACACTCCTATTCTAATTGTAAACAATGATAAATCAGTAAAGATGTCTGGCAGCTTTTATCAGTTGGATTAAGCTGGAACCAACCTTTCAGATATGTTTTTATGCCATCCGATTACAGTGCTGCATTCGTTTTCTAATCTTCTTGGAAGTAGACTGGTTATTGGTCATCTCATTCAAAGGACCGTTCTCACCAAATACAGTGTTTCCAAAAGTCATTTTTATTTCGATTCATTCGCTGTACCAACTTAACGAGCGGGAGTGGGACAGGGGGTATGCCGATTGCTAGCTGCATCCTTGGAAATTAAGTCGCTATGGAGCGTATCCTTACCAGTTGTTCGTGAAAATTTCCATGGAAAATTGATATTCCGACGAGGTGACATAAATTGGCCTCCATGTAGCCTAAATATAATACCAATAGACTTTTTTCTATGAAGCTACCTTAAATTAAAAGTATACAGTAACAATCCTCCCTCTCTGGACCTATATGTACACAAAACATAAGGTGACAGTTTATTATTATTATAGTAGGTTCTAGGATCCTTTCAAATCCATTGCCAACCACACAACCGTTCTTCAGGCTTTTCTGTTTTTAGCGATAGTCTCTCAATAGAGAATTTGTATCCTCGCATCCTTTTAAACATTATTTGCCCATCTCATTTTTGAAAGTTCCAAGAGTCAAATTTCTGTTGGCTTATCCTCTAGTCCGTACGTAGGGCTCTGGAGTTTTTACCTTTGACATGTCCTGCCCGACAATTTTCTCGACTTCAATATTGCTGAGATATTTGATTGTTGGAATATCTCGATAATCTTAGTGCTTGTGCAGTACTATTGTGTGTATTATAAGTATTATCTAGAGAATTTTATTTTAAAATACTTGGATAGTTTTTAATTGTTTTTCTTTCTGCCTTGCTAACGTTTCAGGTTTCACATACATTTAATAACGTATGTCTATGGATGAGATTAGTCTTAAAAGCGGGTAAAGGTCGCTCAGCGCGAAGCATTCTATGAATCATTGTCGCATGTGTTTCGTTCCCAGACATATCTTGACTAACTCTCAGAGATAAAAATCTTATTGAGAGATCACCGTAGATACAAGCATAACAGTCACATTTTAATTGCGTAATTTTGTGTTATTTGGCTATAGCGTGGATCTCATCGAGCTTTTTAAAGCAATGTAGGCAACATTCTGATGAAATGAAATTATAAATAAGCTTTGTTGATATAGCTTGGTAACACGCCTACTTGGTGACCAATATGTCATTAGTTTGACCCTTATTCCGAGAGTCCAGCAACGTATTATCAACATATCAGATTTCATAGCACAAACCCTTAGTTTACTTTCAAAAAGTAGAAAGAATATTATCATGACACAGATTTCATATATTATGTTGTCTTATATATAATAATATTTTATTAAAGAAAGTCGGTTAAGGGATTTTATTCAATAAATATATTAATTTTGACAACAGCAGCAGTTATTACGAGCATATCACTTGTTTGAACAAAAATGAAATTCATCATATCTAAAAATTGTAAAACACACAGCCTTATACGTCATAACGCTGAACCTGTCATTTTAAATATTTTTGCGGTCTGATTTTTTTTTATCAATTAAATTGCAATTAAAATCTTCTAAAAAATGTAATATTCTTCAATTATTTACATAATTTTAATTTACCAAAATTTAGTTTAAATTAAGTGAACAATATTTTAAATAATAATTGTTCGCTTTTAACGTCCCTTTAAATAATTTAATCTCTCTAACCGTAAAAAAATGATACTAAACATAAGTACTGCTAAATTTAAAAACTTTAATGGATAAAATGATCAAACAGATTAAATTAAAAATCTTTCAGTAAATTAGGCATCAGATTTCTGAATAAATCCACTAAATAAACATCGACTCCAATCATTAGAAAAACATCCAAGAATTTAGAAATATTTATATGAAAAAATGAGACTCTCTTGAGAACTGAGAAAGTTATTCCAATAAATTTAATTTAATTTAAAAAACCTTTAATAAATTTCTGATAAATACTATTGAAGATTTAAATCAACTTTGTACACCGACAGAAATACTTTCTGAATATTTTGTTATTGATTATTATCTTTCCAGGGAGGCCTTCCTCATGTACGACCCGATCGAGTCTTCAGACATGTTCAAGCAGGAAGTCAGCACAATCCTGGCTCATGAAATAGGTCACATGTGGTTCGGCGACCTGGTCACCTGTCACTGGTGGAGTGATACGTGGCTAAACGAGGGATTCGCCAGCTATTTTCAGTTTTTACTACCCGATATGGTAAGTACAAATATTTCTTGCGGCTAGTTTAACGGGCATGTTTCATTATAGTTGCGATTGATTTTATTCCAAATTTAAATTTATTTTCTCAACTCCCTTGTTCAGACAGATACGTTTTTACGCTTTGCGGTCCACGAGATATACAGCATCCGCCTCCAGCACTACATCTCGAAGGCATCCCATTTTTTTATATTTTTGAATGTCCATGTTTCCATTCTATACGATGCTTTGGAGAATAACAGAGATTTCACCAAATAGATTTTGGTCATTTTTAGGTTTGACCGACTATTCTATATCTTCGTCAGACTGGTCATTGCTGATTTTGTCATAATTGTAAATAATTGCATAATGCAATTACTTGTAAATTAATGACAAAAATATATTCGTGTAATTATAATAATTATTTATTTGTTATTCTTCTTCTTCCACGGCACTACATCCCGGGGTGGTACTCTCCACTGACTCATAACCCTTGCCATTCTTGTCCAGTTCCCAGACCTCCCCATCCTACTCCAGTCCTCTTTTACACAGTCAGTCCACCTCTTCCACCGCTTCTGCCGGAGTATCAATTTGGTCGTCATTTTCTAGTGTAGGTCCATAGCTTTTTCTTAATATTTTACGCTCAAAGACTGCTAATTTGTTTTCTTCGATTTGGGTAAGGAACCGCATTTCCCAACCATAAGTGACAACTGGTCTTACTATAATTTTGTATATCAGCAGTTTGCTTCGATGACTCGAACTTTCTAGTGATGAGAAAAAATGCTACTTTTGTCTCATTGGTGTGAATGTGATTGATATTCGATAATATCAGTGATTGAAAACTGTGACTGTGATCACAGTTTCATTACTAATACGCATGCGCCGCACGATATCACAATATACGAAATAAATAAATAAAATAGAAACATAATCTTGAGCGTATATACTTATATTATTCAAACTTTATTTGTGAATTCATATTCTAGCATATATACATAATATATATCTAATTTAATATCATCACAAAGAGAATTAAAATCCTTAAAAAAATATGACTTTATTTTTCGAGTCAAATTCTCAGCATTTCAGGTCAAATGCCTAAAACGTTTAGGCAGAAACTACTAGATGGCGCTTATCACAAATTATAACGTCATTCCTTCATGAATATTTTCGTTTCATATGCACATGCGCTGAATCACGGTTCACAACTAAATATAAATAAAAATAAAAAATGAATCACGAATCACACTATTCCCAGATATTCAATCACTGATAGTGAATGTGACTCAAAGATTTTAGTGATTGACTCACGGTTTGTGATTTTGAGCTCATCACTAGTATTTTCGACCACAGCAGTTTTTTACATGCGCAAACGCTTCTATTTCCAGAGAAGTCGGACCTTAAATTTACAAGTGCTCTTGTTTACTGTGCTAAAGTTAGAGCCCAGATATGTAAAATTATCAAATAATGTATTTGCAATGACTGTAATTGTTAATTGTAATTATATAATTGTAATTAATTGTGAATTACAAGTTGATAAGCAAATAAATCGCCTTCGAAACTATTCTTTTTTTTATTAATATTAAATATATAATACAATTTCAATAATCAGTGGATAAATATATATTTTAACATTTGTTTCTTCTGTATGAGATTAAGACTCGTGTATAGAGAAGGAGTATATTCGAGTTAATTAATGTTTCAGTTAGTCTGTGTATATTTTTTTTTTACTTCAGTTACAAATTTATGATAGTCCGTATTTTTTCTAATTGTGATGGGGAGATTGTTAAAAAATTTGATACCTTGATAAATATATTGATTTTGAGTTGGGGTATATTTTAGTTTTGGGATATCAATTTGATTTCTATATCTTGTAGATCGGAATTCGCTTCTAAAATTTAATTGATTTTTAATTTTTAAAATTTGAATTATTGAATTTTTTTTGTATATGTCTACTATTTTTGATACTTTAAAATCTGTGATAAGTTGTATACTTGGAAAGTCTTTTTTTTTTTTTTAGAATAATTTTTATTATCATTTTTTGAGTGATTATTCTATCTACTATCATCATATTATAAACGCCATTCGTTGCAGGTTGAAGATCTAGGTATGGAGATCCAATTCAATATTATGCAATTTCAAACAGCCCTACTTGCCGATACGTCGGCGCACTCGGCTCCGCTCACCAATAACGACATAAACACCCCGGCCCAAATTAGCGAACACTTCAGTGTCATCACGTACAAAAAGGGAGCTTCCATTATTAAAATGATCGAGCACTGGATCGGATCAGCGACATTCAAGAAAGCGTTGACTAACTATCTCAAACTGAAGTAAGTTAAAACCAAAAAATGTTGAATATATTTTTAGATCGATTTATTTGTATTGTACGTTTTGTCTCCGTGCCTTCATATAAAAATTTGGACCTTTCTTATTATTTTTCCAACACTATTTGTTGTCTTCTGATTGTTATGCAAAATAACACTTTAGATAGCAAATAACTCTTATTATATTTTGGAACTGTTTCAGAAGTACGTATTTGAAAAAAAATATATACTAACTTAACTCAACCTAAATCTCACCTATCCAGGTGATCTCCTAAACTAAAGTGAGTGTATACACAATTAATCATCCGTATTAAAACGAGAACATGTTGGTACCGTCTATATTATTATTTTAACATATGTACATAAGAGGAAATGCGAGTGAGAATATAGATTAAATTAATTATATTTTGATGCCAATTTGTACATGAAGTTTGATCGATGATGATTATTTAATACATATATATATTATATATAATGGTAGCTATTTATGAACGCGGATAAATAATAATTTTAAAAAAATTACATGTCTTTAAATGCACAAATTGTATTATGCATCAATTTTTTTTTTGGCATAATATTGAATAAATCTTCATTGTTTTTTATATAGGTCTTTCATACATCGTGAAGGTATAAATGTATATAAAACTATTAGTAAAATTATATAAAATAAAAATAGAAAATAAAACCATAAATGAGTTCGCCTCTCTGAACTATTTAAATATAGTAGGAATTCCAAAATATAATTCCAAAATCGTAGAAGATCGTGACGTCATCGTGGATTTATCATTTCTTCATCAACGTCCACGGATGTCATCTTTTTTTACTTCTTGTGCCCTATCCGTTCAACGGACGTTGGTTATCATGACTTTATATACTGCGGCCCGGAAAACTTCTACGGTACACTGGCTAAACCATTGTCCCAGGTTCTTCAGCCACGATGTTCTCTTTCTTCTAGAGCCCCGATTTCCAACACATCTTTTCCTGCATTATGCATTACATGTCCGAGATATTGAAGTTTTCGGATTTTTATTATTTTAATTACTTATTTTTCTTTATTTATACGAACCATAACATTTTCAATCGTAACTCTATCCACCCAGCTTCTTCGGTAAGTGTCTATACTTCTATTTCATAAAATAAAATCGAGAACACATAGCATCTGATCTTTCTCATTCGTAATTTAAGGTTGAGATCATGATTGCAGAACATCTTTTCCATGCGGATAAAGGTTGCACGAGCTTGCTCAATGCGGTATTTGATTCCATCGCAAGTCAACATATGCCATGCGTCATACAACCGACGGAAACTGATTCTTTAGTCACTCAAATGTTAATTAATGGTAATGCATTTTCTAATCTAAATGAATTAAAAAATCAACGTTGATTGAGTGACGACACATGATACACGATGTCTTAGAGGATCATAGAAACAAAATTACCAATACACACTTAATACAAAAAGTAGACATTAATTAATTCAGATTTAAAAAAATCCTTATTTGTATCATTTATAGTTTACTTGTGTTACTTCACCGTTCAAAAAATTTTAGGAGTTTCCAAGTTTCAAGACCTGAAGAACTTTTCAAAGCCTTTCAGGACCAAGCCGATTTGGACGATAGTCTGGCAGCTTATCCTAACACTACTACTGTATCAGCAGTGATGTCTTCATGGACCACGCAGTCAGGATATCCGCTACTTTATGTTGATGTTAACTATGATACGGGAAAAATTAACATTACCCAAGTATGTATTATACTTATTTTATTAAGTATGTATAATACATTCATTTTATTTCCTGTTGTATTTTTATCTTCTGATAAAACTGCGCCAATTTGTTATGATGATGATCTATCAGATGCGTCCTTGGTAGGGGGTTAGATGCGGTGACGAAAATAATACACTATTTTTACAATGTGACAATTTACAGTTTTTATTTCCGACTGACAATGCTACAAATTATCACAGTGACCTTGTTATTCTAAGGGATCGTAACGGTAAAGAAAAGTATACAAGTTTACTGAACGATTTAATTTTTTTTTCGAAATGTTATTTTTTATGATAAAATTATTAAAATTTTGTTTCTATTTTTTGAAATGTTACCTTTTTATATTAAATTATGAAATAATAAAGTAATTTTACATACATTATAGTTCTAAAATCCGATCTTACTAAGTTTACACTGTTTAATAATCATAGTAAAATAATAATTTTCTGTAGTACTTATATATAATAATAAATTAACCTTTTTTGTCAGTCAAGAATGACCGAATTTAGGGAAGAATCATTACCGGATGTACTGTACCAAATTCCTATTACTTTCGCA
Organism: Eubasilissa splendida; assembly: GCA_031772225.1. Taxonomy (NCBI): domain Eukaryota; kingdom Metazoa; phylum Arthropoda; class Insecta; order Trichoptera; family Phryganeidae; genus Eubasilissa; species Eubasilissa splendida. The sequence continues at coordinate 17,597,582 of CM062851.1, forward strand.
ACTAAGACCAATTCCAACTTCAATGACACAAAACCTGTAGTTGTGATGGATACACGGAACCTTGAAGTCAGCAAGGGGAATACAGACATGGAATGGGTTGTATTTAATAAGAAACAAATAGGTACGAAATATAATAAATACTAATAAATTTAATTTTTACGTTTTTTAGTGATATGTTGAAAAATATTTCAAAGTACCTACATAAAATCCCTAATCATAAAAAATGAACTAGGATTTACTTGTATGTAATGTCTTCAGATGTTTTTTAAACCATATTTACCATACTTTGTATACTTCTTCTCTTGTACATAATTCAATCAGAATTGATTGAAGACATCGATGGTCTCGCAGATTTAATTGTAAATAAATATAAAATAAATAATATTATTTTAGGATTTTATAGGGTAAACTACGATCCCCAGTCCTGGGAAATACTGACGAGCGCATTGAAAGGAGTGGATAGAACTCGCATACATACATTGAACAGAGCACAAGTAAGTTACCTTTGATAGATTGCCAAATGGTGATTGATTCTCAACAGGCAATATATCAAGGTGAAGAAGTTATATATAATCAGTGGCGTGCAGTAGGTATAGATTTAGGTTATGCTGTTACCAATGATATTATACAGTCATATATAATACATGTAATACAATATATGTACTTTCGTTTAACCAACGTCTTTAGACAAAATAAATCCATCGTTTATAACGACCCTAGCATGTATTTATTTATAATTTTCGAGTACTATTAATAGTGTTTTTAAAGTTTAAGTTTTAACGTAAAATAATACCTTCTTACCCATATTAAAAATGTATGGACGTTTTTAAGAACACTTTCTATGACTGAACATGATCCATTTATAGTTTGAAAATCCTTCAAGTAATAACCAAAGGATATAATTATTTTGATTAAAGTTATCGCAGGAAATAGTTATGCCAATTGGTTTTTGTTTTTCCCAAATCAAAAACCAATCTATGCACCAAATTTAAAGAACAATCATGAAATCAATACTTTAAAAACAGTAAGGTTGTAAAATTCGCGAATTTGTAAAAGAGGAAGTCGACACATCAATGATTTGCACGCAGTTGTAAGCCTTTCTAATGTTATTCTGTTAAAAAACAGCATAGGTAACGACTTCATATAAAACGGATTAACCGAAAGGAATTTTTAATTCAGTAAATAGCCATTTATATACTCGAGTTATTCACTAGCTTAAAGACAGAACAAAGTAATGTGAATAGCTCGATGCGGCAAATACCAAAGAGCGCCATGGGTACAGCAGTGAGTTGTCGTGGTAGTTTTTAGAACGAAGCAATTAAAGTCTCTACTGGCGCTAATTGTAATATAATGTTTTCATTTATGTTATCCAATTATTTAATTTTTATTGGTTTCTCAGACTTTTTAGTAATGCATAGGTTTTTTGCTTGTATGCACAGCACGCCCTTGTATATAGTATACCTGAAACTATTGGCTAAATTAAAATTTTGCAAAACCTCTCACACTTCTCAAAATTGTATAAACGTTACTCTAACCATATATGCGCTGTTGCACGGTGAACTCAAATTATGCGCTATGTCAGAAAAAATAATATTTTTTTCTTTGCATCTGTAATCTGTCAGTTCGTGCTAAGCGACTGTTGAATATTATCTGTGTTAAGGAATGAAAGCGGTTTATGTTGCGTGCCGACTATCTTTCACATATCACCTTTCAATACGTTGGAAAAAAAAATCAAGAAAGAACGAAACAAAACAGTTATGGTGTTCTTTATACTTTTAAATAAATTATTTTCTAGATTGTCGATGACATCCTGAACCTGGCCAGAGAGAACGTGACAAATTATGGAGTAGCGCTCAGTGTCACCGAGTTCCTGGCGGTGGAAACAGATTACGCGCCCTGGACCGCGGCATATGCCGGCTTCAACTTCCTCAGGCGGAGGCTCGTCTACATCCCGGATACCCTGCGAAAGTTTGATGTATAACAAAAAAACACTCAAAAATGTCCATAACATGAGAATTAAGATAACGATCGTCATTAAATAATAATTATTTTATCTATTTCCAGTAAAATTTAGTTAATTTTTTATACGGTAGCCGTAATTTTTTTTAAATGCCCGCACTGATAATCATTAACAGTACATTCAAATTGGGAATATTGCACAAGCAAATGAATTTTTATTAAATATTCGGCTAGTAAAGAGATAGAGAAATTGTTGATCCACTACTAGATGAAAGCCTCCTCAGGATTCTCTTTAGTCATTTTTTGTCTGAAGAAAATTATTGTTCATCGGTTATCTCTTAAAATATGACCCGCTCCTTGCTATTAACGTTTATTAGCAGTGATAATAATATTCGTCACCCTATGATCAGTAGTACCTTTTTACTATAGCAACTTTTTACTAACGCCCATAGTAAAATTCTTTGCGGATTGTTGATACATCAAATTTACTATTATCAAAGCATAGATGGAGTTGTCTATAGGCGTTCGAAATCTGTCACTTTGATGGGGAAATTTTTTCGTATTATGTATTAAACAACGAGATCATCATCGGACGAACTCTCATCACTAAAATAGCAAGATATTGAATGATTAATTATCGTATACTGTAACTTTCAAAGTATTAATATGTCAGATGACTTTTGGAACAGCGGTAAAAAGTTCGCCATATTTAACTATCGGTTCTAAATTTTACTATCGGATATCGCAGAGTAAAATGAGTTTACTAAGGGATGTTCTTTCTAGAAGTAAATAATTTTTTCTAATGATCAAACAACCCGTTTTCGCAATTTTTTTTACTTTAATAACTTTTTTTAGTATAGTAAAAAGTTACTAATGACCACAAAACCGGTCCTTAGTCTGACCCATGTATTTTACATTGTTCTGTCTATTTTAGTGATTCTTCTAATGATTGTCTAGAGCTTTTAAATTAGCTTGATATTCAGAATACAGATTTCACTAGTGTGTTTGAATTGAAAAAATGCACTGGTGGCATACTTACTATAATTTAAATAACCATATTCAATCTTTCATATCCACTCCAGCTTTGTTTCGTTCTCTTGTTATTTCCTCTTAATATCCAATATCTAAGTTATGATTTCTCCATCTCTGAAACGTTACGTGCATAAAATAAAATAATGCAAACTTTTTATATTGTAATCGGTTCTGAAACCAGAGTTATCTTGTGTACAATTACCACAAGTCTATCACAAAAAATATATTAAAAAAAAAAAATATGTAACATTATTCAACGATAGTTTTATAACAGTACTTTATCGATTATGAGGGTCATTAATTAATGGGTCAGCATTCTTATTTTAGCATCACATTCTGACGATGATGAAAACCGTCATAGCCACTCTGGATTTCGCGGAAAAGGCAACTGACTCCCATTTGACGAAAGTTTTCCGTGCCAGTACTTTGAAATTTGTTTGTCAGCTGGGACACGAGGGATGTATCAACGATTCTGTGAGGTTGTTTGAACAGATGGTGTTTAGTAATATTACGTAAGTATTAATTATTTTAAATACCAAACCTAACCGCATTGATTAAACTTCGACCTGTTTTGATACTACTATATTTTCATCAGAATGGACGCACACTAACTGATCCATCAAATAAAATATATAAAGAAATGAACTGTCATAGTAGGAGTGGGATAAGAAATAAGAACATTTAAATTTGGAATATATTCAATAACGGGTTATTTTTCATTTTTAATTGATAATGAATTACATTTGATTTAGGGATTTCATGATTTATAAAATGTATAAATTTTCTAATCTAAGGTCCCATTTGTTAAAATGCAAAATGTTAGTACCATTTTCTTTATCAAAAGTGTGGATCCATTTCTAAAATAAGGTTTTCAAAACAACATATCAAATATTTTTATAATCCTTTACCCAGTGTAAGACGTGTTCTTTTATACCATTTTTGAAATGAAGATATAGTTTATTCATCAGTTTTTTGATTCTTATATTAAAATCAAACGATATAAATAAACAATTAAAAGAGAAATATTGGTTTTCTAACGTCAGTATTTATGTTAAGCAGACACGGCAACTTAGTTTATTGAGAATTTAGCCAGAAATGAGCTCAAGATTATTTGATAAAAATGTTGTTGAAGAGACCAATCAGCAAACCTAAGACGCAATAAATGATCATTTGACTACAATTATTGCACTGATTGGATTGATTGATTGATTGGATTGATTGGATCATTCCCTAAACTTTCATTTGCAGCGGCAATATTGGCTTCACTCCGGGAATTTATTTATCTAATCGGCATCCTTACATCATGTAAAGAATAATTGTTTTCAAATCTTCTTACAATTCGACGAATAGCTTGCTTAGATGGACGATTATATCATCCATATAATTCACGAACTGTACGTCAAGTTTGTCGAATTGAAGACTGACTTTCATAAGTTTTAATAATTCGTAAACGTTTTTTCAATGTGAAACGCTCCATGATAATATGGCAGACTATACTGAATAAAAATAACAATGACAGCTGTCAAAATATAAACAAACATGGCTCTACTATTCTTATTTTAAATTCTATCATATCTATTGGATAACTAACGTGCAACTACCGTAAGACGATAAAATCAACATTCTGCGACTGTAATTATTGAATATATAAGCTCCAGGAACTATTAATTCATACTTTTTTTTTAAATACGCCTTGACGCAACTTAAGCTAAGCGAAACCGGTTGGCGTGTAATAAAATTCGTGGTTTCATACAAAATGATTGTGTTTTATTTTATTTAATATATCTAACCACAAAGTGATTTCTTTTTACGAAAATATATTAATACAGTTTTCGAACCAAAACTTATACTAAGATAAAGAAATGAGGATTTAAATATATTTTTTCTCATTATTAGTCTACCAGTATAAAATCGTTTTTTTAAACTTTTAATGCCGATTTATTCTCACATTGCTTTTACACATTGTGTTAATTTATTAAAAATCAAACTTAGATCTTTGTGACGTCCATCGCCGTCAAATAAAATTCGAACCATAAGCAGTCTTCGCTACTCTGAAATGTAAATGGTCGCCATTATGGAAACTAGTATTTCTTTTAAATAACGCGTTGCATTTGTTTTACATTTTAAACCACATTCCAGCGAGTACCGTTATATTATTATTCGACAACCTTCCATCAGTTATCAACGTTATTCTCCAAATAAAAAATATTCAAGTCGTTAAGATTGCAACTCGTTATGAGTACGTACTACAGAAAAAGGATAAAACAGAACGAATCTCTTACGTAAAAATTCAAACCCTTGACACAAAACACTTTCACGAAGATTAAATCCTGTAATATTATTTAAACCAATTCATTATTCGCTTTATTTTTTCAATAATTATATCAACATTGTATTCAATTTCCCCAGGGTAGGCGCAAATCTCCGTGAGCACGTGTACTGCGCAGGACTACGCAATGGGAATGCAAGTCATTTTAACTTTTTGTGGGATAAGTTTCTCATTAACAATGTTGTCAACGATCAGCTTATAATCCTAGACGCCCTAGGATGTACAAAGGATGAGAGCTCTCTGTTAAGGTCATACTACATTCCATTAAATATAAAAAAAGTGTTTTAACTTGCAATTGTTTTATTGATTTGTCATTTTAAAAAAAGCAGTTTCTTACCATGTGTTAGTTTTTAAATTACGATTAACGTGAAACTTGCTTATACAAAAAAAGTTTAATATAAACGGCTGTTAGTTTTAATAAAATCCCTTTTTTTGTGAAGTTGTCATTATTCAGAACACAGTTCTGTGATAATTGAAATACATTTATGTAAATCACTAAACGTTTCAAGTGAGTCATCATATAAAATGGCCTTGTAGATTCCACGTAAATATACAGAAACTTCTGTGAACAGTTTTCTGGGCTAATCACCTCAAGAGTCATCACGCACGTCTGGTTAAGGAGGCTATTGAAATATTTAAACACCCTGTGAACATTAATAGAGATGACGGCCTAAAATTAAAAAACACGTGGTGTTCGGCGCTTCAAATATAACTAACACATAACACAACACTATTCATTTCACACAGCATCTGTTTTCGATATGGCATTGCAAGCCAGTACCTAAAAACGAGACACTCTGCTTTGGACACGGTACTGCAAGTCAGTACTAAATCATAATACCAATAACCACACATCAGCGTCAGCCGTGATGATAGAGTCTAAAAATGGGATCCAAAACATCGGCCAGAAAGGTCAGATATACACAGCATCAGCCCAGAAAACTGTACACATAAGTTTTTGAAAAACGCAAAGGCAAAAAAATAGATGTTTCACTTAGAAAATTTGTCGGAATTTTACATGGTAATTTGAAATTTCTAAGTTCAGGTCCCGGTTATGATAGAATGATTTTTCTCTGCATTCTCAAGGTGATTTATATAAATTTTTAAAAATAAAACTTGCATTTAATTATATTGCTTTAATCTAAAACGCCATACTAATAATGATTAAAGGTTACTGGAGCAAACCATCTCGGACGATTCTCCCATCCGCCGTCAGGACCTGATGTCAGCCTTCAATTCCGCCCTGAATGGAAACGATCAAAATGTTGAAATTGTTTTCGAATTTTTCAAAAGCAAAATAGTTGAAATTAAATCTTAGTGAGTTCCCCATTTACCATTGATCTTAACCTGAAGAATATTTGAATATAATAGAGCATAGAATATAATAGAGTATTTTGTTGAGCAAATGTATTGCTATTTCAGTTATGGTGAAAGTGTAAGCAGTGCTCTTACTAGTATGATTGGCCGCATGAGAGGGACACAGCTGCAGAGGGTGAGTAAACACAATGTTCAGAAATTAATCGCAAATTTTATAAATATGCGGAATAATATGTCTAATAACAATTATTAAATATATACTTTTGGAGAATCACAAAAAAATGTTTTTAAAAAAATAATTCCCGATATATAAGCATAGTTTCTTCTGCATTTATACTTCTTTAATAAACAAATATCTACATTGACAAAATTAATTAATACTAGCAACGAAAATGCATAACTAAAAGTATCCAACGAGATTTGAGATATTTAAAAATTCTAACAAAAAAGGATATTTTTTTCTATTCAGCATAACTATAAAAACATATTCGGTTAATTTCAAACAATTTTTTTGAATAATACTTAATGTTTTTTTATATTAGGCAAGAACAATTCATCGTCCATCTTTCAAAGAGGCTTATCTCGAATTTGTTGATTTTACAGCACACGATATATTAACTAATTGTGTGGAATTTTACACTTTTGAAAATAATAAAAATAAAATCTTACCAATTTCCACAGTAATTTTTTGATTTGAAAAAAGTGTGAGTAATATTTATTTCATAAACATTACTTATTTATGTCATTTGTAATAATGTCAAATTATAACAAGAATGATTAGGTACGTCAAAATGTTTTTATGTAATATTACTTCACTTGAATACAATCCAGATATGCTCGTTTGAACGGATTAAAGACATGCGTTTGGGCAATGGAACTCCAGTAGTAACTCAATTTTAACAAAAAACGAGATACGCATTTTTAAAAGCTGGATGACGAACTGTAATAACGTACCATTTATTTTTAGTGAACCCTCTGTAACATTAAACATATCATATCATATTTATATAACTGTAATAATATTATTAGGAGAACACATTCTTATTGTGAAGTTGTAATTATTCAGAACAGACGGTCTGTGATATTTTAAATATGAATTAAATATATTAATTAAAAAGATATACATATAAAATCAATTTTATCGAAAAATATTGTTGTTGCGCCACCGGGATTCGAACCTGGATCTCTTTCCTAACTGGGGAAGGTGCATTATCCAACTATGCTACAGCGACAATATTTTTAGTAAAATTTCCAAAATTTAATAAAAATGAATTGATAATTCTGGCGTCTGCTATCAGATTACTCAAAGGTATTTGAGATTCTGTAAAAATAAGGTAGATGGCTCTTTCAAATAATGGAACGATTAAATGTATTAATTTCAAAAAGGTTCGAAAATTGTGCACCACATACGGGAAAATAAGCTATGTTTTTGTGGCACCCAAATTATATAACTCTCTCCCTAAATACATAAAAAGCATTGAGCAACACAGACAGTTCAAAAGCGGAATAAAATAAAATAATGCACCTTCCCCGGTTTGGAAAGAGATCCAGGTTCGAATCCCGGTAGCGCGACAACAATATTTTTCGATAAAATTGATTTTATATATATCTTTCTAATTAATATATTTAATTCATATTTTTAATAATATTAACTGCTTGTTACCAACACAAAAATTAATATAAATAGCAAGTCAAACAGAATGAAATAATTAATACAGCTTGTTACAGAATGTGATTATTGTTAAGTGGTATTGAGTTATTTATTAAATTAACAACTATATAAACTTTAAAAAATGTTTAACTTATTTAAATAATTTTAGGTCTTCGAATTCTTAATAATCTGTGACGAATTATCAGGAAGTGTTGTAAAAGCTGGTATTGCCGCTATTGCCAATGTTGAAGTCAACCGTGAGTGGGCCATGCTGCATAAGAGTACCCTGGACTCCTGGTTGGACCTCAAGTATCCCGGCGGTGCTGGTGCTGTCGCCTCATCCCTTACTTCAGTGTTCGCGAAGCTGGCTTTGCTATTCAAATATAATTAAAAAATAATAGAATGACAACAGCCAACCTAAGATAATAAGATTTCGTTCAATGTGATCATATGTGACTTATACATAATGTTTAATTCAACGGGCATTTTTTCTTATATAGAGCAATTTTTTAAAATTACATGGCAATTTTATACTAGTTTTTGATTTATTTCTTTCCATATATTACATATTAATTTTCCAGGAAGCTCATATTCGTATAACACTTTTTAAATTTCTGTTCTGTATTTACTTGATTTAGTAACCAGACCTTGGTGTAAATAATGTTATGGTCTGTTAATGACGTCCATTTATTTTTTTAATGGATGACACATATTAGTGTTATGGAAATAGATAGCCACAGCTGATCTCATAGAAATAATATTCATCCTCCTTGATATCTTAAATAAAATTATCAATTATTTTCTTAAGAACTATAGTTATAATATAGTAATTATAGTAAAGTTAAATGAAAACATATAAATATTCTCAATAAATAATGTAAGGAAATCAAAAAAGTTGTGAATAATATTAATTTATTAAATTATTCTTAAGTACACAAAATTATTTATCTAGTAAACACGTGAATTACAATGATTAGTTAATAACATGCACATTAACATCTATGAGACGTTATTGAAATACATATTAACATAAATATGAATTAATTAGTGACACAATACTAATTTCTTAGATCTCTTAATAATATTATTAGTTTTTCAAAATAAAACAAATATTCACAAGTAAATTCTAAATGACTGAAATATTTTTTACAAAAAGTAATATAAACGATTTACAGCCCAATATATTATAATAATATATATGTACACATTCATTTTTCTTTAAAATTTGATTCACATAAGACAGAGACCTATAGTTATAACTTATATCGTACACTTAGATCAAAACTAAGACAACTCAAAAAAACAAGAATATTAAGTTATTATTGAATCCGGATACTCTGTCATATGCACAACTAACTTAGCCCCAGTTCTTGAATAATGTCATTTTAAGATACATACTTAAAATGTTATTTAGTTTCATAACTTTAGTAACAAAAAAAGGAGAAAAATGTTTTTATTTTTTTGTCTACTGAAAGATGACTTTTTGAGTTGTCTTAGTTTTGATCTAGATGTGTGATATGTAAAGCATATTGCTTCTTATAATCTAATAAATACATAAAGCAGTTAACCTAATTATATAAATAATGATATAATTATATTGATCTAAAATTAATGTTTAAAAATCATGTGAGTATTTTGAATAATAGAGTTCAAAAACAAAATTGTACTCCTTTTCGTGAATTAACTTATAAATTTGGCTACATGCGAGTAATGTATAATAGTACTAATACAAATAATTTATTTAAATGATTGATACACATCTACATTTGAGCGTGATACACCTGTCTCTCGATTAACAGTGTTTACTCAAAGAAAAATGATTTTTAAAATACCATTTATTTCCATACCGCGTGCATTTTGCAATTACATATCCGGATTACTGCGCACTCAGCTCGATTACCAAGCTTAGTCTAAATATCAGAAAGACAGAAAGGGAGAAAAGACACACGATTGGGCACAGAATTCTTACTAAAGCCTGACACAGAAATCACTACTCGAAATGAATAAATTAGTAGTAATTATAGAGGCGACGAAAGGGACTCCCGAGTCAATGAGAAATAAAAAAGTTGTAAAATGAATGGATATAAATGAAACAATGTTATTACTCTACTTGAGTTCATTAGCACTACTCGAATTTCGAGAGAACAGTAACTTCCATCGACAGGTGAAGTATTAAACAGTTCTCTCGAAACTCGAGTAGTGCTAATAAACTCAAGTAGAGTAATAACATTGTTTTATTTATATCCATCCATTATGATGAAACTCTACAATAATATAAGTTATAAGATATTTTTTTAAATAGAGATGCATACACGGAACACGTGTCACACATCAATATTCTTTACTATTTTCAAAGTAAGCCAAACGCTTGTGCTGTGAAATTGGACTTGATATCCTGGATTGAGGCACGAAACACCTACCACTGGATCACTAGGCGGGTGTCTTAACTATTATTAAAGGTCTGCAATGAAGATGAGGATAGAGCAAATTACTTTTAGAGCATATTACTTTGAAGGTACGTGTTACTTTTTCACTTATTAATCGTAAATGTACGTAATGTTTTAAAAATAATATTTTTAATTACAATTAACATTGCATCAATTACGTGCAATCGTTATTCGCAATATAAAGATATTCTGCAATCATGAAATCAATCTTAGATGGTTATATACTGTGTGTTGTGTGAAATGGAAGCATGGACCCTTACCGAAGAAATGATAAGGTGACATGAAGCATTTGAGGTATGGATATATAGTGTTACAAATGAAGATGTTATGGTTCGGATGAATAAAGAAAATGAAGTATTCAAAACAATAAAAATCCGAAAACTTCAATATCTCGGACATGTGATGAGACATTCGGAGAAGTTTAAGATCTTGCACTTCATAATGCAGGCAAAGATTACTAGAAATCATGGCTGAAGAACCTAAGACAATGGTTTGGCCGGTCTACTGTAGAGCTTTACAGTCAACATCCGTTGAATTGATAGGGCACAAGAAGAATTTAAATTTATTCATTTTTATTGGCTTGATATGTACATTCATTCATTAAACTTTTTTGATTTTCTTGTCTACTGCGTAAATCGAGGGACGGGTGTATAAATTCGAACAGTACTCATTTCTTGATCATTTTTTTTTTAGTTCATTACATTAGTGAGATGAGGTTTATTTCACGTTGATTTCAAATTGATCCACGTGGGTATCAGCTCGAAGTGGTGACGTTGTTCAACCACTCCACAATCTTGTCGTTATTCCGGTTCATCCACACAACATTGGCTTCTGTCCTCTCTACTATCTGATCTATGGTCCTACCTAATTCTCCCTTGCGTTCGTTGGAAAACCTCCTCAACTGTGGGTCAAAAAATAATACATTATGGTATAAATTAAAAAATATATTATTTTCAATGATTGGCGTTAATAATTTTGATATTTTCCTCAGATATTCAGTCAGATCGACATTAATAATAATTTGAGTTTAATGTAAATATAAATATTTTAATAAAAAATTAATACAAAACAAGCTTAATCGTATTGATATAGATATTATTATAAACCAGTGCTAAATTCGCTAAAAAGTAATAAAAAACAATTGATTCCAATAATATTGCCTACCGTAGTAAAAAGTATTATCTTTTACGGTACATACATACTGCTATTTTATACGGCAAGAAAAAATTTAATAATTTTCAAAGTAATAATAGTTCGAAATAGGCTTTTACCAGAAACAATTACATTAAACATTAAAATTAAAACAACTGCCCATTCATTTATTAAAAATTGAACTTAATTATAATGAAGGAGAACATATTATTATTGTGAAGTTGCAGTTTTTTTTTCAGAACACAGTTCTATGGTATTTTAATACAAATTAAATGTATCAATTAGAAAGATATACAGGAATATTCAATTTATCGAAGAAAAAAAAAAATTGTTGCTACCGGTATTCGAACCTGGATTCTTTCCTATCGGGAGAAATGCGTTAACCGATTACACCACACCAACATAGTAAGTTGACAACAAATTTTCGAAATATGCTGTATTTTTTACATTGATACGCCTATTATTCATCATCGCCTTTTATTTTCCAAGCTATCACATTTAATGTGTATTAATTATATTTATTAATGACCCGTGTTCACGGAAGAGATTTCTATCAGAGATTCGACTCGAGTGCACATAAAGAACAGTACAAGTGCATCATCATATTTATTATGCTCACGAATTAGAATAATTCAATAGCAATGAATAGCATCCAGCGCACACCTACATTTGACTTGAGATATTTTATGTCAATGTTCTTATGTTAAATGTTCTTATCTATTAAATTGAAATATAGAATAATATAAATTTAATAAGTAATACCTCATCCAATTCGTGTTGAGTATTTAGCTTCCGAGCGGAATATTTTACAATAGTATTCAAACTTGATGATGTAGGGCCCAAACTGAAATCAGATGTTACAGAATCAATCAAACTATTCTTCGTCTGCATTAGATCAGTTCGTCTTTCGTATGATTATTTAGGTAACATTGTTATTTTATTATATTTTACAAACACAGAGTATCTCAGATATCTTTAATCGGTAAATGTTGTTATTTTATATCACATAAAAACGCTGTAGTTTACAATAGGTACATCGTTAGCACAACAGTTTAACCGGATATTGAAAAATAAAGTTTCTCACTAATTTTTCATCTTGGTCCAATTCTGTCTGATCCAGGAGAAAGCAATCGGTTGGCCAATCACAGAGTTGGACACAGCTCCGAACACCCGATAGACATCTTGTTTGCGAATTCCCGAATCGTTGCGGCAGGATTGATCTAAATATCTGTGGTAATTAAAAAAAAAAAATGTTACTTTGCTTTATCTTTTGGTATATCAGAATTATATGAAAATAATATAATAAATAAATATGTGGTTATATACGATGCCATGTGTCGTTTTCGTGTAATAATAACAATTTTTAATAAGCACTTTAACGATATTATATAAGAATGATATTATATAACTCAATGTCAAGTCTCTACTACTTAAGATTGAAAAAACTAATACGGTTACGTCATGTTCTAAGAATTCCGAAAAAAACTCTTCGAGCGAATCCATGCTTAAGAAAGCTCCTGTATGCGAAATATAGCTAGTGGAAGCAAATTATGAGATAGGTAATTAATTTTTGTTTGTGTTTTTTTTTTACATTTTGTAATTATGTATCTACGCAATGTAAACTGTGATATGTAGCGCGTCGCAAAAAATAAAATCGTATCAAAGTCAAATTTTAAGTTCCGCGGGATTTTTTACTCGAGACAATCATACAGATTATACTCCCATAAGATTATTTGGAAACTACTTTCGGCTTTCTGTTAGAATGAAATAAATATTTGTAATTTAATGGTTTCTGTTTTTCTAACTTTCCAGAATAAATAGTTTTAGGTAACTATGGTTCAATATGACGTTTATACGCAAGTGTGTCTAGTTTTTGTCTCTTTTTACCTATTTGTTAACTAAAGTTTATTTTCAGATCAAGCTTTTCAACACGTGTTGAGATTTATTTCAACTCATCTCTAATAGACTTATAGGCGAGATTTATATAATACACAAAACAATACACGACTCGGTAAACCCTATTGGTTATTGCATCAGTAAAATTAAATAAACCTAATCACCCTGTACTCACATTGTTTACATATAATATTTAAAATGTATTACAAACTTGATGTATTTTCTTGACAAAATTATTTTTAAAAGTTTCATGTTAAAAATATGTATAATTTATTCACGACACGAGTCGTTACCTATACAGCAGCCATGGCAGACGAGAGCAGCCGAGAGCCGTGAGAAGGAGCTCTCTCTCCGACCCAGTTTGAGAGCGAGAGAATCGCTCTCTGATAAAGTTCCACTGCGCGACGCCCCCCACCCTCACGGCCGTGCAGTAAACTGTGCTTCGTAGGTTGGGCGAGATTCTGAAAATATTTGTCTGTTAGTTTGTATACAAGTATGACAAGAAAATTTAATGTATTAATATATTTTTCATGATGAAATCCGTCTAGGTCTAAATTGGGTTGTATTCCATATTAATTAACACCACAAACACTTTTCCATAACTAATGTATTGAAACGTTGATGTAAATGGTTTAATTTTTTATTTTTGAAAAAACAATCGTTATAAGCAGGGCATTTCCTTTATTTTAAAGTTCCACGCTTTTGGGCCTGTCACCGCAAATGCCCGTTCACTAAATTTTGATTTCTGGCAACGGTTGGTCGGATCTGCAACCCTTCCTGCAGCTGAAGTAGAGGCCGACCTGAGAGTTTACTATTCAAATTGTCTGGGATACGAAGTTCTTGAAGTTATAGAGGCACCGTGTTGTGTGTCGCCTTGTACATCAACCAGCACAATTTAAATTCAACTCTTTCAGGGAATCGGAGCCAATTTATCTGATGTAAAAGGAATGTTATATGAGAGAATTTGGAAACTCCATATATTATCCGTGTAGCCGCATTTAGATTGGATTGTAATCTATCCAGCTGAAACGTTGGCTGGCTAGCATAGATGATGTTACAATAATTTTAATCTGTTTCAGTTGATAAAAGCGTGCACTAACAGTTTTACTGATTTGTGTTACATTAAATGCTTATTATTATTTCAATTTTTCTAAGTTTAGATGTAATAAGAGATACTTAGATTCGGTGTAAGATTATTATCGTATATTCCAGAAAAATTAGTATTTCATACTACATATAATTTCACGCATGGAGCTTCAACGAATACAAATTAATTAGATCTTTAAAGCAATTTAGAATCGAGCGATACTTTAATATTTCCATATTTTCTGGCTAGAATACTTACGGATTATGCACGTCAGGATTAGGTGTCATCATCCAATTGTGGAAATGAGTCACAGCCTGGGTAACGCAGTCCTCGTGCTCCAGCAAGCAGGCAATGTTGATAATATCAATCCTCTTGTAAATCGTCAGCATCGGGTCGTCCGGACCATCAGTGAAACTGACGTCGTTGTATATGTCATTTATCAAACTCAGTAGATATGTCTGAAAAGATATGTATTATGAGTGCTACCTACCAATGTAATGTTATTGTATTCTAAAAGATCGCACAAGTACATTATGAGTTGGTCAATATTTTGAATATTTTCTATATATATATATATAGAATCATTTTTGTTTAAATGTCTAAATAATCTAAGTATTTAATTTCATTAACAATACTTCAGTAGATTAAAACCTAATTCATACTATTGTCTACAGATTAACCACATTCATATTCATATATCATCATACTTCATTTCTGCATCCAATAATTAATATCAATCAAAAATTGACTGGTTTTTACGGTAATTTAGAATCTTCCGTGTAGAGTTTTTTTGGTTCATCTATCATGTGTCCAAGTAACTGTTCTATGTTTCGGATGCCATTGCAAGGTACATCATCAGGGCTGTTAACGCTGATGCAACTTATAAGTATATGATAGGCATTGGCCTGTAATACCGTGTCGAAAGCGGGGCGTGTCGCTGTTGGTGTGATATCAAGTGCTGGCTTACAATACCGTATCGAAAGTAATGTGTTTTTATGTAGACGTATTTCATGGCAAAACCTTGTCGGTAACTGGATGTTGTATTATGTGTAGTCGTGTGTTTGAGATATTTTCGACTTGACTGGCTTCATAGCGCCAAACACCTGGATACTTCTTGAAGGTTTCAATTTCAAACCATCATCCCTATTGACGTTCATCGTATGTTTAAAGATTTAGAGTGCCTCCTCAACAAGATTTGCGTGTGATGATTGTTAGGCTTCCGAGGATCTTCAGCTTCAATAGTGGCCGGTATCTAGGAGAGTTTGCATTCGAAACATTAAAAAAGGTCGGTAAAATATCCCAGAAAACTCAACATGGAAGAAATAATTCACTTCCATGCCATTTCAACAGTTTTCTCTTCATCAACCAAAAATAATTGAAAAAGATATATTACTTTATACTCCAAGTAATTCGGTCCCTTGGCGAGCATTGCGTCAATATAACCAAGAGCCACCAGAC
Source organism: Eubasilissa splendida (assembly GCA_031772225.1). Lineage (NCBI taxonomy): Eukaryota > Metazoa > Arthropoda > Insecta > Trichoptera > Phryganeidae > Eubasilissa > Eubasilissa splendida. The sequence goes on from CM062851.1 coordinate 17,613,910, forward strand.
CCGCTTTCCAGGGTACGAACTCCCGCTCGTGCACTAGGTACTTGGTGACATCCAAAGCAGTTGTGTAGTCCAATCTCCCGCCTAAGGCCAAGTTCAAGGCATCGTCTAAAATCTGAGCCCTGTTTGAGGGTGGTATCTGTTGGAATGTTTTGGCGTCATTGAGATGTGCAATGATCAGTCTCCAATTGCGTTCATCGTAATTTACTCTGTAAAATCCTAAAAAAACAAATTTAAATAATAATTTTAAATAATGGAACGACAGATGTATTAATTTGAAAAAGTGTAACGTATAGGTTCGAAAATTTGTCATGAAAAATACTGGCGCTATAACACAATTGGTAGTGTACGTCCCCAGATTGGAAATAGAGATCCAGGTTCGAATCCCGGTAGCGCAAAAATAATATTTTTCGACAAAATTGATTTTATATGTATATCTTTCTAATTAATATATTTAATTCATATTTAAAATATCACAGGCCTATGTTCTGAATAATTACAACTTCACAATAAGAATATGTTCTCCTTAATAAATTAAAATACCATTTGAAATATTATGTTTATTCAGTGAAATTTGTCACAAAATCGTTGAAATTATTACGTAATATTTTTACGTTCGCTCACTTTTTCACAAGATTTTGGGAGGCGCCGAGTATCGATCCGATATGCTATATAGATAAATAGATTGTAATATCAAATTGTCTTAAAAATATTTATGCTGTTTTTTTTTTGTGTTAGAATCTAAAGCACTGATTTATATTTCTGATAGACATTATTATTTATTCATTGTTATCATTAAATTTGATTACCAAATTAAATGTATTTAAAAATACCACTGTCAAACGTCGTCAGAAGGCATTATATATAAAGAGTTTAATACACTGCTATTTTCACATCTCATTGACTTCTCATTCACCGTATTGCTCTCTGATTTATAGAATATTCTAAATAGTGCCCACCAAGTCACCTATTCTAAATAGGGCCCACAAAGTCCTAAAGGAGACTGATTTTTATTTTATTTATTAACTAAATTTAATAATATTATTAAAATATAAATTAAATTAATCAACTAGAAAAATATACAGAAAAAATGTATTTAATGTAGCTACCGGGATTCGAACCTGAACCTTTGCCTATGCAGGAAAACTCATCCTATTTCGCGATATCAACCAGATTTACGATAAATTTTGAACTTATATTGTATAGCTCTTTCGAATTGATAAATTTGTTATTCCATTATAAAAGCAATCAACTTTATGTTATTACAAATCTCACGTTAGGAGACGAAAGAGTTAGATCAATTCAATTAAAATTAAATTTGGATAAACTTATATATTTTTACGTAGAACACATTATTGTTCTGTGTTATTTTTAATACAAATTAAAATACGATACCACAAATATTTCTAGGTGATTCATTTAATTTATTTTAAAATTACCACAGAATTATGTTCTGAAAACTGCAACTTCACAACAATAATGTATACTCCGTAAAAATAATATATTTTTATTTTGAAGTTGTAATTTAAAATCTTTGTTTCTATTTTTGACATGGCAAAATGTTAACGCATTTCTTCAGATAGAATAGTTTCCGAGTTCGTACCCTTGTAGCAACCAAAACATTATTTCGATAAATAGATTTTTTTTGTATATCTTTCTAATTGATTCAATTCATTTGTATAATTTATTTTTCTAACCAGAAAACATATGCAGGGATGAAATGAGATATATAACAGATGGGTAAAGTGTAAGTGTGACTCAATCCATCTTGTGTCTCGTCCACTGTCTCTTTTTTGGAAGTGTTTTTGATGAATTGATCCCTGAGTGTCTGCCTTGAACTACTGCACCTTAATTTTCTGTTAATTTTGTTTTACATATTCTATGGATTTATGTAATATTATTTTTTATGAATAAAGACAGCATTTAAGGGACGCTGGAGAGTCTAAATATTAAATCTTAATTGCTAATAACCACATTGAATTTCTTCTCCTTTTTCATTTTGCTTATACTTAAATATGTTATTGAATTAAAGTCGCGTATTTTTATTATCTTTGATGAGTGGAACCAGTTCCAGCTGTCCTTTATTAAACATAAAAAATATAAGTAAAGCATTAACTAAAAATCATATTGAATAATAGAACTGTAACTACATCTGTATTTTAAATATATACTTTTGAATTTAATTTGAAAATAATAGTGTACCTGTTTGTTGAATATTAAATATGATCCAATCATTCGGCGAAACGTTTGTGTTAGTCAGATGGAGCTGCCTTTGTCCCTTCATCCACTCGACTGGTCTAGTTTTTACAAAATCGGCAATACTCCTTGTCGTATATGTCAAAGGCACCCACCACAACTGTTGGCTTTGGGTTGTGTTTGTTCTAGACAAGGTGCTTTCATTTTTAACTAGCACAAATCGTTGCTAAAATTCATAAATTACAAAATCTATTGTGAGCAAAAATATTATTTAATTAAAAATTAAAAATATATAAAACAAATTAAAACAATCATTAACAAAACATTTTCATAAACCTAAAATATTTTCTACAAATCAAAAATTTAACTATATATTAGTTGAACACATTACATAATATATGGTCAACTCAAGTGCTGAAGTAAATAATTTTTTTTATTAAAGTTAACAAATCATTTAACGAATATATTTAAATTAAATATATTATTATTATCAATGCAATGTAAAAGCCCATAAGGGCGTCGATGAAAATAAATAATAATCCCATTGCAGGATCAATCATCTGGCGATGGATACACTAAATTGGTAATTAAATTGGTTATGTACCTGATTTAATTTAATAGTGTTATTTTTGTAGTCTCTCTTTACATTAATTACGGGAAAGCCAGTTTGTAGAGTCCACGTATCCATAATGTTCTTTACTGACATTGTTTCATCGAACACACCATCGTCCCTTGCCTGCTCCGTTAAAGCCTCCCAGAGATCATTCTGTCCAGCGCTTTGGAACTTCTTTTTGTTCAAGTAATTAGTGATGCCTGAGTTGAAGACTTCGGTCGTAAGGAAGTGGTTCATCATTCGAATAATTGCCGCACCTAAAAGACATTTATTTATTAGTAATGAAACACTTGTTTGTCACATTTTATTTATAATCTGTAGAACAAATAAAAATTTTTTTCTGATTCATTTGGAGGACATAGAGCTTTTGAAAACTTCAATTAAAAATGCTAACAAAATAAACAGATTTGTAATTAACAGGCGTTAAGAAAAAATCAACAGTTTTTTACCACAATTGAGAAACAAAATTAAAATTACATAAAAAAATAAAATTGATGGCTTATAAGTCCTTGACCGACCTTAGAAATAGTAAAATGATGTGTAAACATTTACCTTTCCCATATGATATTCTATCAAAAATTTCATTAATTTCATCGGGATTCTCAACTTCTACAGATATTTGATGCGACGATGTGAGAGCGTCCAAAGTGAATACGTTTTGAACTTCATGGAGAACGAACTGATCCATGGACTTCCACGATTTTTCTATCTGAAATGAAAAAAATGAATTTTCATCTCACGCAAAACAATTTTCCAAAATTCTTATAAATGCGTCAATATCGAATCTATTTTATCAAAATAACTTATTTTATCATTATATCATTATAAGGTTTATCGTCATATTTACTTAATCTGATGGTTCAGAAATTTATTAAATAGCAAAATTACAAGCAGAGATTTCAGTTTTTATGAATACTCACAGCATCTACTCCGACGTACTCCAAATAACTGGCAAATCCTTCGTTCAGCCAGAGGTCCGACCACCACGAGGGAGTAACCAAGTTACCGAACCACTGATGAGCCAACTCATGAGCTACCACAGTGGCAACCCTGGGCTTATTTATCTTGGCTGATATCTGTTCATCATATAGCATTGCTGTTTCCCTAATCATAAAAATTAAACTAATCTTAATTTTTACATAGTAACATATTATGCTAACATAACGATAATAATGTACCAGATTTTGTGACGTACAATACGTATGTATTATATATATTTCACATTCATGCTCCTGAAAAAGCGCAGTTTGAGTTTCATTGCTTAGAATATAGTTAATACAATAATAAAAATGTTACATATTGTACTGCAATTGAAAAAAATTCCATGCTATGTAAAATAAAATGTAAACGATAAATAAATAATATAATTAAAATACAAAAAGCATCTTTAAATAGTATGGTTACTTTTGGCCCGTACTTGTTTTAATAATAATAATAATAATAATGTATAATTTGTATAGCTCCATTTTCGTAAAAAAAATTACCTCAAGGGCGTTATACACATAAACTGTTTATAGATCTACAATTATCTTTGATTTTAAAATTAAAAATTGTTATTTTCACTTATGGAAATGACTTTTTGAAAAGGTGCGTTTTTAGCTTCTTCTTAAATAATGTCTCTAATGCACTGTTTCTTATGACGGAGGGCAAAGAGCTCCACGGTTTTGGGCCTGCCACCGCAAAAGCCCGTTCACTAGATTTAGACTTCTAGCATCGATTAGTCGGTTCTACAACCCTTCCTGCAGCTGAAGTAAAGGCTGACCTGAAAGTTTGACGTCTACCATTCAAATTGTCTGGGATTTAAAAGCGCCATGTTATGTGTCGCCTTGTACTTCAACCAGCATAAATAACTCTATCAGGGAATCGGAGCCAATGCAGCTGATGTAAAAGGGATATTATATGAAAGATTTTGAAAACTCCATATATTGTTATAACATTGGCAGGCCAGTATAGATGCTGTAACAATAGTATACACGTGATACCACAATGCATTTATAAGTATACGGGCTGCCTCAAAAGGAAGAATTCCGAACAAACTCTGAATAATTTTAATCTGTCTCAGTTGATAAAATCATGCACTGATAGTTTTACTGATTTATGTATTCATTTAAAAATCTGAATCAATGTGCGCGCCTATACGCCACACCGGCCATGCACGCAACGGTATGCCTGACAGGTATTCTTATTAATCGAAACTCAACTTTGGCCATACACGTAGCGGCCTACCTGTGACAATTCCTTAGTCAACCATGGCATCGGTACAGTGCAACTATGACGATCCGATAGTGCTTGTTGGTTTACTCGTTATCCAACGAAATAAAGAAAGAAAATCGCGACAAAAGTGGTGTTACAAACGTTTGTTAAAAAGAAGCCAATACAATCACGTTAATTTGATAAAAGATGTAAAACCTCAAGATTACTGTAATTATTTAAGAATGGATGGCTCAGATTTATAAAATTTAATAAAATTTTCTACAATTACGCTGCGCCTGAGAGACGCCATTTTTGGAACTACTCAACGCGACCTTTCCCTTCGCGGAACAATTGAGACCTGCGCCCTGGAGTAACACACACTTTCAGGATTGCCTGAAGTTAACACTTACCCACAGGTAGAAAATACGAATTTTCAACTGTTGCCAGGTCGCCTGTTCAGGTACAGTTTTGTCACATACTAGTGATGAGTTCAAAATCACGAACCGTGAGTCAATCACTGATATCTTTGAGTCACACTCACTATCAGTGATTGAATATCGTGATTAAATATGATCAGTCACGCTGAATGCAGTGTTGATATTTGATATATCTGTGATTGTTAATCGTGACTCGATAGTGATTGAAATCGGTTTCGTAAACCGTAATCACACTTACGACTCACACTTTCCGGCCGCACTGATATTTCGATATTTGATATATCAGTGATTGTTAACCGCGATTCCGGACTTTCGTAAATAAACCGTGATCAGTCACAATATTACTTGTTCAGCACGTGTGTATTTGAGACGAAAATATTTATGAAAGAATGACGTTATAACTCGTGATCAGCGCCATTTAGTAGATTTTGCCAAATCGTTTTACGCATATTTGCAGAAAATTTGATCCTAAAATAAATTTAATTTTTTTGAGAGTTTTCATTCTCTTTGTGATGATTAGTTTTATATTAATTATTTATGCTACAATATGTTTTTTAAGCATTAGAAATTTTAATAATGTAAGTAAATACGCTCAAAATTATGTTTTTATATTTATTTCGTAATGTGATATCATGCGGTGTACACGTGTTAGTAATTAAACTGTGATCACAATCACAGTTTTCAATCACTGGTATTATCGAATACCAATCACAATTACACCAATGAGTCGAGAGTAGCATTTTTTCTCATCACTATCACATACACGCTCCGGTTTACCTATACAGGCGACCTGAACAGGTATACCTGTCAGGTATAACGTTGCGTGTACGGCTGGCTTAACACGTTAGAAGCCTCGACGAGCGTTCGAATATCATGACAGATATAGGAGATATAAGAGACGAGAATTGTGTATCGCGATCGAAAAGTGTGTCATTCTATCGTCTCTGCCGGCGCTTATGGAAGGTTTATTTTATCAAACGCAAACCTAAACGTCACAAGTCCCCAGTTCTCCATGGCACCCGCATTGAAGTCTGGCAGCGCCAGCATATCCATCTTCGGCAAGGGGTACTTTATTTGGTAAAACTCTTCAAAGTATTTTAGTATTTTGGGTCCTATGTCCAGAGTATAGGCCGCGCTGTCCAGGGCTCCCTTCCTCGTCCACACAGTGAAGTTCCCGTCGGACTTGCTGACAAAGTCCGATACTACGAAGGCCACCAGGTATGTGGACATGGGCACCGACTCGGCGAAATTCTCCCACACGTAGTCCGGCAGTCCTTCTCTGAAAATATATTCCAATGTTAATATTATTAAGGAGAACACATTATTATTGTGAAGTTGTAATTATTCAGAACATAGGTCTATGATATTTTAAATACTAATTAAATGTATCTATTATAAATATATACATATAAAATCAATTTTATCGAAAAATATTTTTGTTGCGCTACCGGGATTCGAACCTGGGTCTCTTTTCCAATCCGGAGAAGGTGCAATACCAACTATGATAAAGCGACAGTATTTTTGACGATATAGATGGCTTTCAAATAATGAAAAGATAGATGTATTAATTTGAAAAAGTGTAACATATAGGTTCGAAAATTTGTCGTCAATTTTTTTTTTTTACTATTTATAAGGAAAAATATACAGAAACATATGTAAAAAATCGCAATGGTAGTCCTTTATAATCGCCAAATATTTCACCGGTAGCATCATCTTCATCAGCACTTTCATCACTGATCACATCTTCTGGTTCACTTTCTCTGCTTCAGTCAACATCACCAGTATTTTCTTCCAGCCACAAAATATGATACTCCGTGCCATCTATGGTGTTAAATCCATGAATAACCCTTCTTGCGTCAAATTTAGAGCATGCATCGATTACCCATTCGCATGACTGAAGGTTTCTTGATTTTTCCGGTTGGAGTAATTGCATGCTTATTAGTAAGCAACCAATTTGTATAATTATGTTTTAAAAGGTTTATTGACTACGACATTTGAAAATCACAAAAAATCAGAAAATGCCCAGTCGCTCGAAAGGTCCGAGTACAAGACGACTCTTGTTTTCAACGATATTTTGGGGAAAAAACCTCGTCTTATATTTGGGTCAATTTACAATTCTAGGCCCTATCGTCAAATTCATAATATCTCGACTGGTTCTTCAATTCATAAAAAATGCCCTATCAATATTTGACTAATTGAGATAATAGCTGTCACATATTCGTAGATGGTTCGTTCATAGAGAGCATTAATATATAGGGTGAATATTATGTTCCAGGCCAGTTTTGGTTTGGGAGATATTTTTCAGTTTGCATTTGGTAGTCGTAAAGAGTAGTTGATTACAATTATTATGGAATATCTAACGTGTTGAAGTTATTAAAAAACTAAAACAAACACAAACCCGACTTTTTTCGACTTGGCAGGTTTTGTTAATAAACAAAACAGCCGTTATTGGGACACTAAAAATCTTAAATTAATACACCAACGACCTTTACAGCCACGCAAAATTCTGTTGTATCATTGGGTCCTATTTCTTGCAGGATGCAAGAAGCAATGCTGTAAAAACTTTTTGGTCTATTGGATCTGAAACACAAGACGGTATATGCCGCGATCACGCGCCTTCACACACAGCCCGAGCTACGCTTGAAATTTTGATAAATGAAACAACATCGGCCTGGAACACAATATTCACCTAGTATATATGCCGCGTATACACTCGTACTATTTTTCAAAATAAGCCTGTGTTATGAAAATCAGATTTCTCGGGATAACGTTCGAACCCGTGAGACATACATAAATTAAAATTAATAACGTAACTACTACATGTTGGTGCCATTTTATTATAATCAATGAAAAATTAATATTAAATTAATTTAATATTCGAGCATTCCACAATTTACTAAAAATTGTGTAACGTTTTAATAAAGTTAATGTAAATCCCACCGTGAAAGTTATTAAATATGCTCATATTTTCATTAGAAAATAATAATTATTATTCTGTTGGTAATTTGCAAAGTAGTTAAATGTCATATTTTTTCTGGAAATTAATAATAAAGTTTTACACTTTAAATAAAAAAATTTAAAAAATTTGAAAGTTATTTCCGAAAAGTTTACCTTAGAATATTGTAATATTGCGTAAACAGGGAAACGCGTTGAATACACAATATTACGATATTGAATTTCTCATAATGGTTTTCATTAAACAATGTTATTACAGAACACACGATAGGAGGTCTCTGCCTAGTAAAAACCCGACCCAGACTAATATACATTTATACGCCATTAGCCAGATACACGAATTCTCACCACCATGCAGCTCGAAAGAGAGTCTAATCAACATTCTACCTACGAGAGTAAGCCGGATATGACAAAGAAAACATTTGGGGTAGGAGATGATAATTGAAGTACCTCCAACAACGCGCTAGAATGTAATAATTACTAGAGGCGACGGACACATTTCATTATAACAGCGGAGAATGGCTGCTCTAAATAGCACACCGAAACGGAGTTTAGTCTATTCTTTTATACAATTTTTCTTACGTGTTAGGTTGTTGATCTTTGTATCCTATGCCGAGGAACAGCTCCTTCATCATTCTGATTCCAGTCCAGTCACAGACGTTTCTTAGCTAAGATGTGTATTCTACCAACTTCCTTATGTCCTTCAATTTTTCCTGTTATTATAATGTAGTAAAAAATTGATGCTTCGGACCTTTCAACATATGACCAAGATAACTAGTTCAGATTTGGTCTAGTCACGGATATTTCTCAGCCAAAATGTCTGTCTCCTACTTCCTTTTCGGCGATTCCTCGTTACGAGGATGACGTTTGCCATGGTTATCGATAGTGAGTCCTAGTGCGGATAGGAGGCCTATTCTGCACTGAACGCCCTTCCACATATTGTGTACTTACATCCCTTGGGAACTGGGGTTCAGAATGATAAATTTTCGTCCTTTTCTTTCCTCTTTCTCCTTTTTTCAGTAATAGTGTCAGCCCTCTTTCGTTCGCAAGTATCCCCTGCGCAATGTGTTTTTTGAAACTTCTCCTACTAACTTCTTTACGTCCTTCGATCTTTTCCTTTATTATAAGATGTAGAAATTTGTTATTTTAGCCTCTTAACACATGACCAACGTAACTGGATTTTTTCTATTTGACCATGAAAATTAATTCCGTATTAGAATTAATTTTTTTTACAATGTTGGTAACTAACTAAATCTGTCCACGGTTCGAAGAATTATTCTAAGCAGCCACAATTCAAATGCTTCGAGGTGGCTCATAGGGTACAAAACATTACAGGCAAAATTTCTAGAAAACACGACATCGAGACGGTATTCAAGACTATCACTTAAGTGAAGGACTTGAAATTTCGAGTTTATAAACTCGACTGCAATAAACTGAACGTGGAACCGACAGCACGTACAATCTCCAACTTTTTGGAGATTATATGTGCTGTATTTTTATGTTCGGCACCCTTTAATGACATACAAAGTCAAGCATCTGCTAAAAAGCTGTAAAACCGGTTCCTTCAAAGGTTTTACCTAAATAGATGAACCTAACATAAAACGCATTACCCTAATTTAAAATCGGCATTGAAAACCAGTATTTAACATAACAGTAATACGTAGCACCATTGTCACCATCCCTGATGATAGACCCTGTAATCCGAAATGGAATACGAAGCCCTGGGATCCAATATGTCAGCCAAATAGGTCGGAAATACACAGAACAATAGCCCAGAAAACTCTACGAAGAAGATATATAAAGTAAGTGAACTTCAAACTAACTTTGTTTTTAACCACTTAATGAGTTGTATTTAATATACCAACCGGTTTCCGAAAATATCATTTCTTTCATCAGGATGTCAAATTAACTAATAAAAACCATACATGTCTAATTGTTTTAATGTTTTTAAAAACTATTTTAATTAAAATAATTAATATTTAAAAATAAATGTAAACCTTAAAATGTTACGATGATCGAAGATGTAGAAATTGGCTTAATGGTATAAAATTATTTGAAAAAATTTTCAGAAAAACTTTTTGGAATATGAATATTTAAGAATAACTTATCCTTAAAACTTTTATATGTATATATTTATGATTTAAACATTACTGGTAACATGAAGCTTGAATTATATTAACACATTTAATTTTTATATTTAAACTACTTTCACAGGAAAAGTTCTTTGATTTATTTTGAATAAACTAAAAATACTATAAATTATATATATATATATAAAAAAAAATATGCATTGTATTGAAATATTTTCAGGTTGATCATTCGTTTTCATGATATAAGTGATATTTATAAAAGCACAATCTTGAATTAGCTTTTTTATGTGAAAAATGTAGTTTTATTGGAGTTTTTATTAGAACTGATTAAGCGTGACTTACACGGGCTCACTCTGTCCAATTGAATTCATATTGGAGATGGCGGACATATTTTTTGGATGTGCTATGGAAATTGTGAATCTGGCCTTAAGTGCTGGTTCGTCAAAGCAAGGGAAAGCTCTCCTGGCATCGGTTGGCTGGAACTGTGTAGTTGCCAGCCACCTGGAAAAAATATTACGGTTAACGTGTTTGGTGTACCATTATATTTACATTCAGAGATACAGAATCATATATGACACATAATTTAAATAAGAGTTACATTATTTTAACCTCTTTAAATTGCGAAAAATTTAATAAACTAAATTTAACCTCATTATTATTTTTATTTTTTTTGTTAGACCGACATATTTGGGGAAACCGCTTTTTTTAAATAATTCGTCAAGTTAATTTATAATTTTTTGCAAATAAATTTTATACTATCTTTACAAAGGAACGGTTGGATAGTTTCGAAACTATCCGGCACCAAAAAAAAAACAGTAGTTAATAATATTAAGTTGATGCATAATTATCCGCTATTTAAAAAAAATTATATTGTAATTTAAATTATACCTCTTGAATTAGTATAATATATTGCAGCATAACCAAAAATGAAAACAAACTCGAAACATATTATGTACAATTATCATTCAGGGGTATCACTTATCATTGTAACTGTGGACTGATCGATGTTGAAGTTCTTAGTCAGTATGCTAGTGGTGCAACTTTCGTTCTATTCCACAGCCTGTTCATTAAAATCCGAAGATCGACCCGTTCCTGACTTTTCATCTAAACTGGTATCACCAGGTTTAAAGTGAACAAACTACTCTCGGCATGCCCTTTCGCTAATCGTTCTTTCGCCGAAAAGATCGTAGAGATCGTGAAATTACTCAACAGCTTTCCATATTTTCTCTAAGTGGTACACCATAATGTAGAGTATATGTGGATGCTTTTAATAATCAATTATAAACAATTATATTATGACAAATGTCAAATTTTAAAAAAATGCATCAACCTAATAATAACAATTAGTTTATTCCAGTAGATTTGGGTTGCGTGTGCTGGACCCGATTCGACATATAAATAATGAAAATTATAATATAACTATAAAGTAATATATAAAATAAGACAATATGAAACAATTGTAAGTTCCTAGGACATTTAATAAAACAAATTCAACGTTGTAATACATGTACCTACACAGATTGTGTTAGCTGCAAAACATTGAATGTTAAATAGTCTTAAAAAAGGATTCTAAAAACTTCAGTCCATGAACATTTTAACTGAAAACGATTCTCAACGTCAAACGGTTCATTGTACTTCTTAAAACATTAACTTTTAATTATAAATAATAATTGTCAACCGTTACAACAATGTCCAAAGTAATAATAATTAAAGCATAGATGTATGTATTTTCATAATCGTAGTCTGACAAAGTATATTAATAATTATTTTGCTGGTAGATACTAAATAGCTGAGGTAAAAAAAGTTTAATTTAAAAAAAAGTAAATGCCAAATTATACATTGTAATTTTTGCAAATGTTTTCGCGATATTTAAAATGGTAGTATTTGATACTACTAAGTGACCTAAGATCAGCGTATGATTATTAATAACTTAGCCGAGTGCGATTGATATTAATGTTGATCACGGCGGTTTGGCATTGGGCTGACATTGTACATTTTATTTTGCAATTCTTAGTGATATTTATTTTTTACACGCGGAAATGTCAACTTTTTTTCACAAAATAAGGAATGTTACATATTTGAAGTTACCTTTTAGTTTTGCCCACTTTATACGAACTCCTATAGAATCCGTGCAGATCATCGTTAAGATCTCCGGTATATTTCATATATATTTGATAAAAATCACCCTTTATCAATGATTCTTTCAGCTGAATAATTTGAAATTCTTTCTCTTTATTGGATGATCGTTTGAGTACCTTCAACTGATTACTTGTTCCACTTCCATTAAGCGCACTCACTTCTGTCGCAATTATACCAAGGTCGGTCGCGTGTAAAGTTATATTATTGGTATCTTCCAAAGCTTCGACGATTATTTCAACTTCTCCATTAAAAGTAAAATTACCTTCAACAATAAAAGGTATTAGTTTGATATTATATTTTATAGGTTTGACAGATCGCGGCAGTCGAACATTTACTTTTGGTTTATCCGCTGTTGATGCGGGAATATTTTTATTTTGATTTGTTGTTTTAGATGTCTTTGTTGTTGATTCCGGTTCAAATGTTTTATTGCAGATAGGCCGTGATACTTGGGAAGGTATATCTATCTGAGGGCAAGTTGCAAAATTGTATACCAACAATCCTGTCGCGACTATTGATATGATGAATATTGTGATTAATAAAATCGCGAGATTTCTCGATACACGGTGGCCTTTTTTTGTATTTTTGGAGAATGCCAGTGAGGGAGGTCCGCCGTCCATTATGCTGAGGGGTTCTCGGGCCTGCGTCATTCCCAAAAACCTGAAACAAAAATACAATAGACTTATTAACTGATAAACTAATAATAAAGGTTTTATTTCGTTCTGTAAAAATTGAAGATATCAAAGATTTTTGCTACGTAGTACTCTAGCGCGCTGTACGTGGTATTCTAGTACTTACGACAATTGCATAATATTTAAGGAAACTAGTTTCAAAGTCAGCAACCTCTATTTTTTTCTAACTTTTAATATAATTTTCTTCTCGTACAGCTTTGTGTTAATTTATTAACAAACAAACTTAGCTTTTTTGATGTAAATCGGTTTTTCAATCAGCCGCTAGATTGGAAACTAACTTGTTTTCGGAAGAAGATGTTGCATTTATTTTGTGTTTCAAACCAGATTACAGCAATTATCGTTCTTCAAATTCCAATCAGTTTTTCAAGTTTTCTTTAATTAAAAATATTTGAAGATTGTTGAGAATGCAGCGCAACCCTCCATTTACTCCTTTTTCTACCTGATAAAATCACACACATACATATATAATATTAATGGTTGAAAAACGTTGTACTATAAAGTAAGTTGGATGTTTGAATAGGACTCGTCATAACCTAACTTTGTTTAATTCGTTTCTCTTCTCGGGGGGCGGAAATTGTATTTTATGAATGTTAACATATTTAATGGTTGTTTAAAAAAGGACACAGAGGATACAATTTAAGGACACAGGATCAATATATAAATATTGTATTTGCTAAAATTAAAATTATTTACTTTCTTTTCCTTTGATTGAAGAGCTTAAAGACGTTCTTGTTTCTAAAACGAAAAGTGGAACAAAGTGTTATTAAAATCATGTACCGTGAGATTCTGAGTCAACGCTAATTTACAAGACAAAGCTAATGAGGACATCCTTGTTAATTTCTACGACGGATGTTGGAAAGAAGACATGAGACGAGTTCCAAGAAATAATTTCTTCGTAGCGGTGATACATTTTATGTAGTCTTTATAATATTTTAGAGATATTTCTGTATTATCATGTTAGCTGTCATTTCATGTATCAAAAACGATATAATTAATACTGTGAGGGAATGTGTGAGAAGAGAGAGAAAATGCTTTTCAGATTTGATTATTAAATATATTTGAAATACTTACTTACTCGTAAATGTATTAATTAGAAAGATATACATATAAAATTAATTTTATCAAAAAATATTGTTGTTGCGCTACCGGGATTCGAACCTGGGAATTCGATCTCTTTCCAAACCAGGGAAGGTGCATTATCCAACTATGCCACAGCGACACTATTTTTGACGACAAATTTTCGAATCCATATGTTACACTTTTTCGAATTAATACATCTATCGTTCCATTATTTGAAAGCCATCTACTTTGTTTTTACAGAATCTCAAAAAGCTTTTAGTAAATCGATAGCAGACGCCAGAATTAACAATTCATTTTTATTAAATTTTTGGACACATTGATACAACTTATATATTATTAGGAAAACACATTCTTATTGTGAAGTTGTAATTATTCAGAACATAGGTCTATGATATTTTAAATTCTATATATATATTTAATTTAACATATAGGTTCGAAAATTTGTCGTCAAAAATAGTGTCGCTGTAGCATAGTTTAATAATGCACCTTCCCTGGTTTGGGAGGAGATACAGGTTTGAATCCCAATAGCGCAACAACAATATTTTTCGATAAAATTGATTTTATATGTATATCTTTTTAATTAATACATTTAATGAGTATTTATATCACAGACCTATATTCTGAATAATTATAACTTCATAATAAGAATGTGTTCTCCTAATAAATATATTTTAGTATGAGACCCATCCCAAGTTAGCAACAACATACTTCGTATATAAACAAACAAGTTGTTGATTTGGAGTTCATGGAGTTGGATATAAATATGATGTTGATTTGGATTTCATTTGCATAAAACAAAATACTATACTAACTGAGACCTTTCATTTGATGTATCATTCACAGTGTTATAACACTTGGAACGAAACGCCCATTCTCTTTTCAAAGTAACGTTGAAAGTACTGAAGGACTGTTTGGTAAGCGATGTAAAATTATCTTGTACTTTGAATGCTTTCCGTGGTAACGCTTCGAGAAATACATTTATACTACGTTACTGATCTTAAGTACATAATAACTAGATTAATGATTTCACTTAGCGCTGAACTGCCAGCCTGAAAATACGTGTTGTACGATCATTTTAGAGATCACCAATAAGGCATCCCCTCCCAGAACCAACAGACGCGGGATAGCCATGAAACTTAATTTCTAACATTTTACATATATATGAAACATATGTATCTGGCAAACAGAGAAATAATATAACCCAAAAGATTAAAACTGCACATTTTTACTACTTCGGGTGCCATGTTGGTGAACAAGACAAATCATGGGATTCTCACTTTTGTTGAATATCTTGTAAGGCAATCCTAACTCATTGGCTACATAAAAAAGGAAGAACTATGTAATTTGGTATTCTATTGCTACTTCTTCACTTCTACAAAAATTTCAGAACCCATGTTGAAAGAATATATTTTTATTGGGCTACAAATACGCTAAATATTACTGGACAAGGAATTGGAAAATCATCTCACCATTGTTCAGTCAGCCTGGAAGTCATTCAGAGCTGAAGTAAAAAGCTTTTTAGGTAAAATAATAAACACCTTAACTATGCTGATTTAGTAAAACAGCTATTAGACAGTTACCAGAAAATTGGTTCAAGAATGTCACTTAAGATTCATTTTCTCCATTCGCATCAAGGAGCAGTTAGCGACAAATCGGGTGAGATTCCACCAAGATATGGCTATTATAGAACACCGTTTCCAAGCGAAATGGAATGCTAATATGATGGCAGATTACTACTGGTTCCTGCAAAGAGAAACTGACGAAGTTGAATTTAAGAGAAAAAATATACTAAAAAGCATTTTTAACTTTGTTGTTGTCTTTTTATATTTGTAATTGTTTTAATATAAACTAGTAAATATATGACTATTTTTACTCCATAATTATCACAACTTTCATCAATCCTTAGATACACATATATATATATATATTGAAAAATAGTCACTACGTACCACTGATTTTATATATATATATGTGTGTGTCTAAGGTATGAGGTCTAAGGTGGATTATGTGTCTAAGGTAAGTATATATATATATATATAGGCGCGCAAACGACTATAGAACCAAACCCACAAAAAATCTTGTGGAATCTACGTAGAATTTTAATCTTCTTATTTTCAAATTCAGATATATAAATCCTATGAAGCGCTAAAAATAAACGTAGTTCTTCTACGTTTGAGGCATAAAAGTTTTAATTGTTTCCGTCTCAGAAGAAGCTTTTATCCTTGAACTAAACGGACACCCCCATGCTTTGTTATCGATAAAGTACAGAATAATATGTGAACTTCATCCATAGGGGCTTTAGTAACTGGCATTGTGCGGAATGAATGATAGCAGGTGTTCCACAACATTCGAGAAGGATGTATTGTGTTACATTATACCGCAGGGTATGACGCAGATTTCCTGGAAGAAACTTTTATAGCTCGGGGCATATTATGTCAGAAACTCAATTCACATGTGTACCTTCAGGGCCGGTTGTGTGATCAGTAGTAACTTTTTACTATAGTAAAAAAAGTCACCAAAGTAATTAGTAAAACAATATTTACTTCTCGAAAATACATCCCGTAGTAAACTCATTTTACTCTGTGATATACGATAGTTAAAACGAGAATCGATAGTTAAATATGGCGGACTCTTCGCAACTGTTCCAAAAGTCATCTGGCACATTGATACTTTGAAAGTTGCAGTACACGACAATTAATCATATTTTCGTAGCAGTAGTCACTTTGTGGTTTGACATATTATTTTATTTAAGACAATTAATCATTCAATATCCCACTATCTTAGTGATGAGAGTTCGTCCGACGATGATCTCGTTGTTTAATATACATTATTACATACAATACAAAAAAATCCATAAATAATATAGCATATTTCATGATTATTTGTCACATCTATAGACATCTGCATCTATGCCTTGACAATAATAAATTTGACGTTCGAACAACCCACAAACAATTTTAATCACGGCCGTTAGTAAAAAGTTACTAATGATCACACAATCGGCTTTTAGTTACATTTAAACACTATTAAACGTTATTGATGAAATACATCAACATAAAATATTATTATACTATTTTATTTCACTAACATCATACCAATGTTCATACGTACATAGCCATGTATACAATAACAAAATAAATGTGTAATAAAGAATCTTAAAATTTTTCTCGTAATCTTCGAACAACAATAAAGATGTTCTTAGGTTTTCACGGCCGTTTAGAATCTTCTGTGTATAGTTTTCTGATTTAATCTGCCGTGCATAACTGACCTTTCAAGCCGGCGTTTCGGATCCCGCTGATGGTCAGATGTACACGGCAAATTAGCCCAGAAAACTGTACACAGAAGACTCGAACAACAATGTTTGCATTTTTAAAATCACTTTTTAATGAAATCATTTTTTTTTATTATAAGGTTTCAATTTTAGAACATGGTTATTTGATATTTAAAACAAATTTTATAAATAACTTAGAATATATATTGCAGCCTAACGCCCTTGGTCAGTATAATCGGTCAAAATGTTGTCGATGGTTTTTTCACAAACCTCAGGAACCTGGACAGCAAGCTCCCGAAGCGTTACTCTCCGATCTTCGAGGAGAATGCGCTCAATCTTCGCCACGACTTCGTCCGACACCGATGGCCTCCCACTCCTTTGCTCGTCGTGGACGTCTGTGCGTCCTTCGGAGAACTCCCTGCACCATTTGCGGACGTGTTGGACGCTGATGCAAGCTGTGCCATAAACTTCTTCCAACTGTCGATGAATTTCAACAGGTTTAAGCTTCTTCGCGTTTAAAAATCGAATCACCGAACGGATTTCACACCTGGCGGTAACGGCGATGGCGGGTTCCATAGCGGATGGCTGTCAGGCCTTTACTGAGCGTCGCAGCGTTTGCTCCCGGTAGTGGGGATGTAGTTAAGGGACCAACAATCAAGGCGGTGTTGCCGGATTTCGCCTAGCATCTCGCGTGGCGAGTGTACAGCGTAAGGAACCTTATTTTTTACTTGGCCCTCGTATATACAGAAGAAATTTATATATCGAACATTATTTAATTAATTGATTTCACGTAAGGATTTACATAAAAAGTCTAAATACGTCTAAGAATTAAATGGTTAACACAGTGTAATGGTAACGCATTCATCCGGCAAGAGAAATTTTCGGATTTGAATCCCGTTGGTAGCTAAATATTTTTTTGATAGATAGATTTTTTTTGTAACGTAACATTTAAGTTCTTATGAAATGAGTTCCCGATCGTTAGAAACTAGGGATGTGAATATGCACTTTATTTCACTCGAGTTTGTAAAAATAATAGTTCACCATTCAGCACAAAGCGATTTATGAATCATCACCTCCATGTTTTGCACGAATTAAACTCGTACCTTTACTGACTCTGTAAGATCAAAGTCTCATTGAGAAATGATCAAGGACGCGGGCTTTAAAGATCTGAAAATTTATAATATGGTGGCCCTACCAATTTATGTTCTCCTTACTGCCACCCCTGACCCATGCGAGGAGCGGATTTAGTTCGTCGTGTTTTGAAATGTTTTCATTCCAAAATACGCGTCGCAAATAAAACAAGACGCGTCTTCATTGAGAATTCAAATATTGCTCGTGTAATACAAACGTACCGCGTGTGCGAATCTGTTGTTTTGACAGAACCGTATTTGAAGTTTAGAAAATTTTTCAAATAATTTTGAAACACTACCGGTTGATTCAAATCGTAGTTGCAAATAATATTTTCTAAACAATTTGTCAACATTTTTATTTAATTTTATTTTAACACAAATTAAATAAATCAACTAGAAAGATATACACAGAAAAAATCAATTTGTTGAAAAAATATTTTGGTTGCTACCGGGTTACGAACTTGGACCTTTTCCTATCCCGGTAGGAAACTGAAATATTTTTTCTGTGTATCTTGCTAGTTGATTAATTTAATTTGTATTAAAATATCACACAGCTATGTTTTGAAAAACTGCAACTCCATAATAATAATGTGTTTACCTTAAAAAACAAAAATATTATAATAAGATTAATCAACGGGTTGTTAAAGACACTAATAAATAGTCCCAGAAAAATATATTAAAATAAGTATAATATGAAGATGGAAATGTTTATGAATAAAAAATTAAAAACATATTAAGACAGTTAATAAAATTACCTTTATTTGTGGATTACACTTTTTTGTGCTTTAAACGTGAAAAAACTCATTATACAATGAAAAAAATAATAAATACTAATGTAATGTATTAATAATAAATATATACATATAAAATCAATTTTGTCGAAAAATATTGTTTTTGCGCTACCGGGGTTCGAACCTGAATCTCTATTTCCAATCCGGGGAAGTACACTACCAATTGTGTTATAACGCCAGTATTTATCATGACAAACCCGGATTGGAAATAGAGAGCGCAAAAACCCCGTAGCGCAAAAACAATATTTTTCGACAAAATTGATTTTATATGTATATATTTATAATTAATACATTAAATGAGTATTTAAAATATCACAGTTCTATGTTCTTAATAATTACAACTTCACAATAAGAATGTGTTCTCCGTAATAAAAAAATAATATGAAATAATTGACAGATAAAACAATATATGATACGTAGGTCATATTCGAAAATATATGAAAATCATGATAATTATTCCGTTTTCACGACCAAGTAAACCAAATATTACAAATAGCGTATCATCAGTATCGTAAAATATCCTGCAAAAATATTTATGTATGACATATTGTTTTCAATAATTATAATATCTAATAATAATGGTACAAAAATCCAACATAATTAAAATGTCCGTAAATAGTCTACCTACATATTATATGCTTAATTTAAAACTTACAATTAATGTTATAATATACAACAGAATAAGAAATCCTTGATTTATAAAGAGTTATTTATTTTGTGAATTAATTTTGTTTGCTGTGAATTACTAACTACGCCTCAAGCTTTTATCGAGGCACACATTTTCTTCAGTTTTCAATTCAAAGAGTTCCAGTTGTCTTTTTGTACGATATAAATTATCTCAACAAAATAATAATAATTAAAATTAGTATTTAATTACAATTTGTTCCAAATTTGCGAAAAGTTCTAATAGCCAAAATAAAATTATAATTATTTTCAAGGAAATTCAAGACGATGCCGGTGCTGGCGCTGTACCGACATTTTGAAAAATATATATTTGTTTTTAAATGTTTCGAGTATTACACCCCTGTAATTGGATTTCCCGGGAGATGGCTTTTCCAGGGTAATTAGAAACACAACGTCGAGGCTTATGAAGCAATTTTAATATAAATTGTTTTCCATTACAGAATCTACTTCGGACACTAGACTTCATCAAGTGGAAGGTGCCTTTATGTTTTCAATATCGTAATGAAATTTCCGAAAATCCGGTGCATTCATAACAACAATTCTTCGTAGAATACTTTCGACATATTGAAATAACAAGATGTAATATTTATTACACAGAAATATTATTATTAAGAATATAAATTAATACTATAATATAGAATTGCCAAATGAATCGGTAATGATTTTTGAAGCTAAAATAATGTGCTCATTATTAGTGTTAGCCTAAATAATAGTTGTACACATATGACATTTTTATTACTTACGTATTATATTGTACTTTCAGTATGGCAAAACTGTTATTCTAGTTAAGAAGAAAATTAAATGTTAACATTTTATAAAAAATATGGAAATTATGGGTAATATTTTTAAATAATCAGTAAATACTCGTAAGTACAATTTATAAATAAAAAACTTCATTTATTAATATCGATTTTAGCATAAAGATTCGTAAAATCTGAGAATAACATTGGACATGTGTTCAATGTTCTTCTATTATCATAATTTAAATGCTATTATATGCAATACGAGTAGGTATATTTTATTTTATTTTTATGTAACAATTTAATTTTAAAAATTTGTATGCAATAGCATGGATAAATTTATGTAGTTATATATAGAATATAAAGCATTTTGTAGACATGATTCTCGTAATTGTGGTCAACTTTTTATCAAACTTATCTTAAAAATTGACCCGGTAAATAAATACGTTAGCCAACCTAATCCACCATCGTGTCGTGTCAAAATGGCGGCTGTTCAAAAACTATAAAAAATTCACAACCGTTAATACTGATTTTTTAAACATACATTTAAGCAAAATATTTATATATTTTTAATATTGATGCCACATATTTGAAATGGTAAAAACACGATTTCCAATGTGGCTTTATGAAACAGAATACAAAAATAACATTCTATCATGTACATATTAGATTATTTGTGGAAATCGTGATTTAAATCAGATAAAGCACAAATCAAAATAGAAGTACAATAGTCCTTTGTATTCAAAAGGGATAATAACAACCGATATTATTATTATTATACAATAGATTGAACCCCTATCACAACAAATATTAGCAGGTGGGCCTAAGGGAGGGGGTGGTGGACTTGATGGTTGTATAGTGTGCTCATAGGCGCCTATAAGTCGAATTCTTGATGTAGAAATATAATCGCTTTATTTAGACGAGCGTCTGAATAATTTATTAATAAAAATATCATATTTAAAATTTATTTACATAATAATTCGGGGTAGATATACGACAAAGCAATTTTAGCAGACAATTTACTACAAATGTCAAATGTAAGTGAAATATTTTTATTATGGCGCTATGAAAAAATGTGATCTGTACAGGGTTACATGTTTGTGGTGGTGGGTTCTGTTTTCTAATATAATTTCTCTTATTTTATATAACAGTTCACACTTCCCACATTTCCATATAAAAACAGCGCTAAAAAAATTACTCAAAGGCTGTTTTGACCTTCGTCGTGTCGTTAAATTTTTTTCTTCAATAGATAAAAATCGGAGGGCGCAAGGTCAGGAGAATGTGGTGGGTGCCTAACAACATCCCAATTCAGTTCATCAATGAGTGGTGGGTCACATCACCACATGCCACCCTATGTATTAGGTTAACCGTCGTGTATTCCTTTTTGCATAGTTATATATTAACAATTTCATTCATCTTTCTACGATTCTTTTTAAATCATTATATTTTAAGTATTTATCGTAATATGATTATCAAAAGGCGACATTTTTATGCCACTTAGAAATAAAGGCAGCCAAAAAAATATAGTGGCACAACATTCCTGTCCAATAAATGATAACGTCTAGAGGCTAAGATTAAAGGGAGTGATATAATTTTAATATAAACGTCATTTACAGAAACACTCAATTGACGATATAGCACTAAAAAAAAATTAATAGCCTGTAAAATTTACCCGATTGCTTAGAAAATTTAGATCTTAACCTAATTGCTTTCTGATAGATGTCAGATATTCAAATACTCGCCAGTTGAAGATTGAAAATATAATTTACGAAGCATTTCTTGAAATCGCCTTTAAACGAACGTCAATATAACAAATAATAAGTCTTTTTTTTTGATAGAATAATCTATACATGAGAGACTTGCAAATCCCGTAAATTTGTTAGAAAAGTTACTTCGTTTTTCCTTACTGACAATAAAGACAATGTACAGCATGAAGTCCCGCATTGTAGCGCATTCAAGGTTATTATTGACGTGCATCCCTACACGTGTTAACCGCAAAGAAGGGATAAAGCACGTTGAAATATTTATTATTGTATTATTACACCCCTGGAATACAGAACCCGTGCGCTAACCGCAAATAAGGGATATAGCACGTAGAACTATTTGAAGGTATTTGTTATTATTAGACGTACCTGGAGCACGGCCGACACATGTCATTGTGATTGCCCTTGCGCTTTGAATATATTTAAATTATAAAATAGAGGCTTTGTCCTTTAATGATTGAGGATATGACCTTAATTCATTGACACTCGCTTTTATAAATTCCTCATCCTCTGAAATCTGAGTATAAATATGATGACCTTTAAGCTGAAAATACATTTCAATATTATAGTATTATTTTTTTTAATCTTCACTAAGAAAATATCGGCAGAATTTATAAGAAAAATTAATGCAAATCAACATAAGCATGAACATAATACAAGAAGAAAAGATCGACTGAAGGCTAAATCTTAGAAATCTATGATGTACAATGCGATAAAGATCTTTAATGAAATTCCAAAAGATATAAGAAAGGAGGAGAAACTACATAGATTCAAAATGAAACTAATCTAATATGTGCAAGATAAGTTGTAGTAAAAAGGTACACTTTGATCTTGTTTATATTAGAGCATATATAAATACTATATTATGTATGTACTATATTAAGTATAAATCAAATATCTTACACGCTACATTCACACAGGTGTCTCGATAAATTATGTTAAAAATGATAAAAGTAATTACAGACACTGCAAATAACTAAAATCAATAAAATTGCTAACATCACATACGGGTTGTGCACCATAAACCATATCTCTAACGCGCTCGTCAAGTCAAATAGCGCGAGATCTGGAAAAGGTGGAAATTGTTCAACGCTACATCTTCATCAAAATACATCAAAAACAAAACCATTTCTTATCAACAAGTAAATCTGTTCCAGTGGGTTCGCTTCAAAGTATAATGGATGCTCGATTATGGAATACCTAACTCATTGTTGGGAGATGTGTATATTTATACTGATATATGAATTCTTACATACACCAACATTCTGCATTCATTTTAGAGTAGGTATTCTATCATATACATACTATTAGACTATTGCCCCATATACAAACATTTTATAAGATATTAGGAAAACACATTTTTATTGTGAAGTTGTAATTATACAGAACATAGGTCTGTGATGTTTTAAATACTAATTAAATGTATTAATTACAAAGATATGCATATAAAATCAATTTTATCGAAAAATATTGTTGTTGTGTTACCGGGATTCGATCCTGTAAATTCGATCTCTTTCCAAACCGGGGAAGGTGCATTATCCAACTATGCTACAGCGACATAATTTTTGACGATAAACTTTCGAACATGTTACATTTTTTCAAATTAATACATCTATCGTTCCATTATTTGAAAATATTAATATAAGTACCTACCCCATATATGAACAGTCGACAAAATATTTTTTTACGTTTATGACAAAATTGTTGAGATATTATTAATATTAATAATTAGAGATATAATAAATGAAACGTTCACAATGAATACACAGTTTTTAAAAATTGTGTTTTGTGTCTAAAAATACAGAGGACCTGAGTGCGAAACTATAAATAAATATACAGTATTAAATGTATGTAAAATTGTTTTTTTTTAATAAGCGTTTATTTCACATTTACTAATTTTCAAAAATAATAATCATAGACAGAAAAAAGTGGTAGACTCTTGGAGTGGTTTTCATCCAGCAGTAGATAGAAAGCTTCATCACTTTAAATCATTCGCTTTAAGTGGTTTGCGGTCGTAATGATAGTACGCTAGTGGTTGCATAGTCAGGTATGGTCACCTCAGCCCATAAATAACTAATACAATGGATTTACTTGTTGTGTGATTGGTCTTGGTCACATCCTTACTGCTACTAATCCACTAATATAATAGTCCCGTACTAATAATACGTTCGAAATCAATAGACTATTAATTGCCAAACGAAACGGATAATCGGTAATAGTCAATAATTACGTCAATTGAAGCATTTCAAAACGCATAGATAATCGACGGATAAATAATATTCTTGTACGTTAACTATGAGACAAAAATTGATCTAGAGGACGCTAAAGTCTCAATGGATAGACGAAATTATCGGAGCAGTGGGAGCGATGTGCCAAAGATTAGTGGAGGATCGAAGTGAGTAGCAGAGACATGGGGAGGTCTTCATTCAGTAGTGGATTGAATATGACAGATGATGACGACATTATTAAATAGTAAATTAGCTAGTAAACTCAGTACGTTAGATAGTTCGTAATACATAGTATTGAGAAACAGAAAATATAATTGAATAAATAAATAAAAATTAAGGAGAACACATTTTTGTTGTGAAGTTGCAGTTTTTCAGAACATAGTTCTGTGGTGAGAAGCTGATCTTAGTATAGTGAGTAAGATTAAGAAAGGATCACTTAGGTGGTTTGGTCATATGGAAAATATGAATGAGGAGAGAATGGTAAGAAATATATATGATGCAAGTGTTGATGGCATCAGAAGTAGAGGACGTCCGCGGAAGACTTGGCACGACCAGATAAACCAGATACTGGAGGATGGTCCTGTTAGAAGCCTCAATAATCGTATGAGAAGATGTATGAATGTGGATGAGGCGAGAATTGTGTGTCAGGACAGAAGAGTGTGGCACTCTATCCTCTCTGCCTACCCCCGCGGGGAAACGGCGTGATGGTAAGTAAGTAAGCAAGTAGTTCTGTGTTATTTTTAATACAAATTAAATATTCTTTCGATAATTACATTTTTTCTGTATATTTTTATAGATAATTAATTTAATTTGTATTATAATACATAAACATTAAAAAAAAAAATTATAAATATTTACATGATTTAAAATAATATATTGCACACGCGTTCAATAAATTAAAAAAATTATACTGTAATCTAAATAGGCAACATGAAAATAATGTTTAAACAAACATTTAACAAGTTATGTATAAGAATTTTATAAAGAAAAATCTTTTCATTACATTATATTAATAATAAATACGTCAAAACCATATAAACACATTAACAAGAGCAATGAAGTGTGAAGATGTTATATACAAATTACCGTTACCAGAAAATATAATTTGAAAAAAAAACAAATATTAATGTATTCAATTTGTAAAAGCTTTGGGCAAATTTCGCTCGAGTGCTTTTCATATTAATGTTTTGAGTGGCACTGAATTATTATAATTCCGTCAAATTTAAAAGAAAGTTCTTGCTCAAAAGTGGAGTTTGAAATCCGGTGAAACAAATACACAAATCTCATAAATGTGAACAGTGGTACGGAGGTACATGAAGTAAGTATTCTGCGACAATTATTTAAAAAATAAATTTAGTTCCTAACTCAAATTGTTACTTAATTCAAATTTTTAAAAATAGATTCTGGTAAAGAAACGATAATATATGTTTTAGTTAGTTATGACATCCTGAAGAAGAAAATGGTATTTTTCGAAACCGGTAGATGTATTTAAACTCAATTAAGTGGTTAATAAAACAAAGATAATAAATAAAAATATGAATTTTAACCACAAAGTGAATATTGCTAATTTTAAAAATATTGATATACCTACCTAGCTGATTGCAAAAAAAAAATGCTTATCACAGACCACCATCTATATGGTGGTCTGTGATAAGCATTTTTAGCGTGTCTATACATGAACTAAACATGTCTATACATGAACTAACGCAAATTCCTTGTTCCAATATTTTCACGTTGGTGCCACCCCCGTAGGTGCGCGTACCACTTAACGCAATCAAAGAGCTCCGCGACTTATTTTTTAAATATGACTCGATTGAAACAAAAATTAAAACGCTGACAAAAAAGTAAAAAATACGTCTTTTTTATACAAATGTTTATTTTTTGGAGAGTTTTACGGTTTCTGATGTTCTATCGGATTTATGTTTACACCAATAATTTGTGTTGAATGCCGCAACTAATATTTCAAAACCCTCTTCTATCACTTCACATCATTTCTATTCATTTACTAGTCTACGGTGCTTATTGAATTTCATTTATTGACGGTTTTCCGCTCCAATTCATTAAATTATTCCATGTGACTAGATTTCGAATATTCACGTAGATGAAATTCACATCGAGCTTCTTCAACGGCTCTACAGCCAGAATCACGCCTTGACTTTCTCAATCCTACGTCTCCATCACTCTGGGTCTTCAGCTGTCAATTTATAATGACTTATCATTCTTCACATTGAATTATTGGTCTTTCAATCAGTCTTTTCCCCCCTGGGATTCCAGGGTACCTTTTGGGATTCACGAATCATATATCCATTGTAGGTATCCCGTCCATCTCAGTATGAATATTTTGATTTGAGCTAAACCGTTATTACAATCTTTAATAATTGTAACTGTGATTGTGAGATTTGTATTCTGGCGAATAATCACTGCTAAATCACACTTATAAACAGCGCTATAGTGACTTGTAGAGACTGTAAAATTATCATTGTATCGGACTGTCCATACTTCTTCGTCATTAACGAATCCATAGATAAGCCGCAAGATTTTCCTTTCGAAGTTGTCCAAAGCTCAGCATTATAGTATAACTTTATGTTAGATTTTACTGTACATTAAATTGAAACTTAAATTTAATCAAATGTAGGGAAAAGTATGTTTTATTTCTTGCGGTTATTCATTTAATAACATCGATGGACGCTTTATTGTTTTGATAATACCTGTTGGATCTAAAATATGTGCAGTCCGATTTTAAAATTGTAGGCATCCCATTGCAACATTAACCTACACTGAAACCCATATCAAAAGATAGAAATTAAAGATTTGCATCCATATGAGTAAATATATTTTCTACACCGATCCTTATTTGTTAAAAAAAAATCATTATAAAAATAAATAACATAAAATATTTCACATTATCTTAAATTACACACTTCATATTAATTCAAAGTAAAGTAAAATACTTATTTCATGGAATTTGTGCTGAGTAAACAAAATCAATAAGAAATTCATCACGTTATGGATGAACGCCAGACGAATTTTGTGATTTAGACTCATGATTCAACATCTTGGAGTTTTAAAATATGAACGAAACAAAATAATAACGTATTTTTTATTTCGGTTGCTAACTGTAATAAGAATTCGTTTGTCGGTGCGCCCTTCAGCCACATATAGAAATAAACAAAATAACTAAATGTACGAAATTTTTCTCGGTTAAAAAATATCTACATTTATGGTACATACCTATGAGTATATCTATAATGAATTCACTAAAGAGTTATACTTTAATAAAATACGTTAGCTTATAATAAAACCATATAAGTGTGCGTGCTAAAGATCATGTTTTCGGGTACTTGGAAGATAATTTTTGCTTCAAATTGTTTATATATTCTCTCTGTTCACAAGAAATACATATTTCTTAAAGACAATTTTGTAATATTCTAAAGACAACACGATGCTTCTTTGACTTAACAAGTTTTCATTAAGGAGAACACATTCTTATTGTGAAGTTGTAATTATTCACAACAGACGGTCTGTTATTTCCCGGTAGCAACAACAATATCTTTCTAATTAATACATTTAATTTGTATTTAACAAGTTTTCTCCAAAGTTAACAATAATATAAAGTAACTTTGTAAATAAACAGGTTTTATTATTATTTTATGCCAATAATACCACATTTACATTTTTTCTCTGGCTTTGCTAAGAATCTCGAGATATATTTTTAAAGTAACTGAACATTTGGGTTCCTGTTACACGTTGAGAAGAAAAATATATTAATGTCAAGTGTTTGTGAGAAGCAGGCCTTAATGGTTCGAACCAGGCTGAAGAATCACGTTTATTGGAAACATTCTTAGAATTAGTTACATGTATATTTTATTACCATATTAACGTGATATACAGGATGTCCCAAAAGTCAACGTCATCCCTTGAAGGGCTGATGCCAACTGAGCCAACTCATGACTGACCAGATTATTAAAATATGACCTTAGTAAAAAATCGTTAGTTTTAGAGATATTGGCACTTTATAAATTTTGTTAAAATAGATACCTTAGATCAGTTTTTCGAGTGCCAGAGTTACAAAATTCCGTATTCTAAGATTTTAATTTTTGTTACGCAACTATAAATAGTTCTGTTATTGATCACAGTCCAAAATAAAACTAATAGTTTTAACAGTTATGTTTTAATAATTATGTTTTTATTTATTAGCTAACTTCGACTCTATTCTAAAAAAACTGTACCACGCTAACCTGGTAAGTTTTTTTTAAAAACGATGCACAGCAAACAAAGTATCGTAACGATGCATAGCAAACAAAGTAGCGTAACGTACTTCCAAATACAATAACATACAGAATAAGTATATGTAATGTTGTAGCTGTGGCGCTAGAAAAACTGATCTAAAGTGTCGGTTTTCACTAAATTCATAAAAGTGCCAATATCTCGAAAACCAACAATTTTTTACTAAGGTCATATTTTGATATTCTGGTCAACCGTGAGTTGGCCTATTGGCCCCCCAAGGTATGATGTTGACTTTTGGGACACCCTGTATATTTTATTAGCGTTTTAATGTGATATATCAATTGTTGAAAAATTTTTCAATTATCAGAAATAAATTATGTCTGCATTTTGGTCATTGACTACTATAGATGTACGCGTGGAATATCATTAATAATGAATTACACAGTTAGCAGTAGATGAAGGTTCTATAACAATTATATTATCACTGCATTGGTGGTTGAATATATTACATAATATTTTGAATATTGAATAATAAACCTTTTGTATACAGCACTTCAATTTTAAACCCGAGAGAATTCTCCTTTTGAACTGGTTGACTTTATTATTATATATATATATATCGCACATCTAGATCAAAACTAAGATAACTCAAAAAATCATCTTTCAGTAGACAAAGAATAAATACATTTTTCTCAATTTTTTGTTACTAAAGTTATGGAACTAAATAACATTTTAGGTCATAAACGTATCCTAAAATGACATTATTAGAGAACTGGGGCTAAGTTAGTTGCGTACATGACAGAGTATCCGAATACAATAATAACTCTAAATTCTTGTTTTTTTGAGTTGTCTTAGTTTTGATCTAGGTGTGCGATATGCATATATATTTTCAGTTATTGAAAATTATGCCCCCTCAATATGATGATCTTGTGTCGAGGTGACCTATTGTTTAAAGGTTATTCAAGTCGTTTATTAATATTTCTAAGAATAATTGATAATAATAATCTCTGGCCTAGGTTTTGTAGATTGAAGTCTATTAATATATTAAGCGCAGTAAATTAAGATACTGATAAATGATTATATTACATTTTAGTGCAGTATATTTTATAGAACTCGGTAGGTCAATATAATACACAATATTTTTAATTTAATATATAATTCTATATGTTTAATTTTAATATAGAGTTTATCAACAGGTCGTTAAACGACTCTGATGATAATCTAGTACAAAATTAAGATTAATGTAATAAGAAACATTTTAAAACAATTGGAGGGGTAACGTCTTATGGAATACATTTATTTTATTTTTGAAAAATTATAAACACAGTGAATAAATATAAAAATCATGTTATCAATTGATAATTGAAAAGAATCAACAAGATTTTTAAAAACTACCGCATAAGTACAGAAGTGCGTGGAATTCAAGATCAACGTGGTCGTATCATGTCACACGCGACAGCCCTCGACGTTCCAAACCGAATATACGAGTATGTATTATACATTAGAATGACTATTAACCACGTATGACGTATATAATTTTATTTTTAAACTGAGCCAATATCATGAAGAATATAGGTATCTGGTTAGTGATAATAAATGAGATCTCATTATAGTAGGTAATTAGGCATTATATATATATCGTATAACTTAATTCTTTAAAAAAAAAATTTGATTATATCCCTTTTTTATTGCTTTTATCATACATTTATTGTTTTTTCATGTATCAATTTATATTTGAAAATAAATTTTATTCCATGCAAACCGTGACACGATAATTTATAAGATTATTTGAATAATCTAGTGTAAAAGGTTAATTCGGAGTCGATAATATAAACTAACGTTAAAAACAATGTTAACATTAATAATTGTGGACTATTATTACTTAGCATTATTAAAATGTATATCTAATCTATAGATAAATCACAAATTAAAGTTTATTTTCACTCAACGGGTTACAGGAATAATCAGTTAACCGCGACATGGAAACTAACCCGTAAGCCGTACTAGTGTTAACCGTTTAGGGGAGTTATGTGGGAAACCATAGAGGCACCATGAATATTTGCTTTAACTGCAAAATCAGTTCAGAATCCTAATATTTTTTGATGAGTATTTCTAAAATTTTGACTCATGGCAGAATAATCCAGAATTTTTTGTACGTACGTGCCTAGGTCTTTTATTTTATTAACAAAATACTATCATATTTTTCACGTTCGTATTACGAAGACAATTTATTGTCAAAGATTCAATTATAGTTCATTATGTTTAAACGTGAAAAGAAAGACAATATATAATAATCATTCTTCTCCAAATCTACATATATAAGTTTCTTTGTAAGATTGTAAGTTATGTCGTGTAGTTATATGTGGTGAAAGATTTCAAGTTCAAAAAATCAACTATATTTACGAAACGAAAATATTGCTAGGCTATCTAAAATATGATAAGTACGAAAAAAATAGTATTTTGTCTTTTAAAATAATATATATTCCTTCGTTTATTCGTGGGCATTAATTTTGACTACATATTAATTCTAAAAATTTATATGGCGATGGACAATGCGCAAGATAAAACATCTTAAATATAGATATATAATAGTCTCCGCGTCCGTGTGTATCCCGTAGCAACAAAATTATGCAATATCTCAATAAATAATGTCCGTAGTGTTCTCCATATGTATGGAGTTGATATATAGATCCTGAGAAGGAAAGAAAGGAACATGCTCGACTTTTTCAGGAACTCGGCACTAAAAAATTACTCTCTACAATATGCAAGAAAATAATTATTTCATAATTTAGGTATGTTGCCAGATGATATGAAGACAGCCTGGAGAAATTGGTGATCTCCAATAATATGGACAGACCATGTCTGAGAAATCACCGGAGCCTCTTAACACGTCGCACTAAACAAAGCCCAAGATAGAGAAGAGTGGATGCAAGAAGATTAGAAGGTCGCAAATTTCAGTCAAAGCAGAAGGAGAGAAGCTTCATGAATAATTTTTATTGTGAAACAAGGTCCATCAACACAATAAATAAGTAGGTTCTTACATACTTTTTGAGTATCGAAATTACTTATAGACAAAAAAAATATATAATTTAGAAAGAAATTGATAAACAAGATTATGGGTAATGTAAATATGTATATTATTTTACTAATGTATTTTTTCGTTGATAATTTTAATA
Source organism: Eubasilissa splendida (assembly GCA_031772225.1). Lineage (NCBI taxonomy): Eukaryota > Metazoa > Arthropoda > Insecta > Trichoptera > Phryganeidae > Eubasilissa > Eubasilissa splendida. The sequence goes on from CM062851.1 coordinate 17,646,309, forward strand.
AATTAAGATTATTAGTTTCTTGTCATTATTGACGGGTAAATTTATGCAAAAAATCATATTTTTGTTTTTCTTTAAAATTAGTCCAATTAAGTAACTGAATTAGATCTCTTTTATTTTATATTTAATGAGTTACAATATCATATGGGATCAAGGTTTTATTTAAATTAATGATCTTTCAATTGTATGATGGTAGACACGTTCGTTAACGATCCACTTTCTCCGAGACAACTCTGCAAAAAAATCTTAAATGTATTTAGGTACCTACCTTTATCCTTGAAAGCTTACTTTACTATTTCTATTTTGTTGTTATTGTGTCTTATAACATATTACTATTAACAGCCGGTCATGCTAGTTTATATCGCTAGGCCCTGGGGACGTCCGATACTATCCCATTGCCCCTTTGCAGACATTTGTACAATTATTGGTGGTGCTTTTTCTTAGTTATACTTATATATAACAGTAATGGAGTTAACAGAGCCTAATCTGAGGATTTTAAATTAATATAATGTAAGTAAATGTCAAATATCTCATAGAGACGAAGCTATTTTTTTATTATATTTTTAGATTATATTGAAAATATGGAGGTAATACAAAGCTTACAACCTGTCTTCGGCTGGCTTTAGTGATATATATGACACTTTATATCTTATATATATATATAACGTTCACCAATTCTCACCCCTCAATCTCCATATTTATCAAATGTTTGAAAATTCTATATATGTTATTACATGGACTCGCTTCGAGTACCACTACAATATCACCATCTATCAACCAAATTTGATAATTAATTTTTCCTTGAAACGGCATATTTTCTATAAAACAATTCCTTTAAAAATATAATAAAATAGCTTCGTTTCTATGATATTTATTTAATAACAGAGTCTTTATAAATAAAAATCCAGTAATTGTGTGTTCTTGAACATATCCAAATATTGCTACAATGTAATGTAGTTTAAAAATTAGAACATTGTAATTTTAATTTTGAAATAAACACAAAACCAATAAATGTATATACAAAGGAAGATTACTCGGAGAAGTATATATGTCATGTGTTATATTTATAAACATTTTTTATATAAATTTTCATTGTATTTTCTATATTTTCATTATTCTCTCCACCCGAAATTACCTACTTCTAATATGCGTTTGGAATTAATCTGAACCCATTTGTGTTTTCATTAACATTTTCATTCTATAACCTATCCCTTGTAACCTGTACATCTCTGTCATTCCACTAAATATCACACTTCACTTTCAAATTCGCTTATTTTTATTCATTTTAATTTAATAAAAATATTTTATTCCTGAAAAAATTGGTTACAAATAAATACAAAATCTATAATTTTATTTTACTTATTGATACGTTAGGCACACAAATATACACTGTATTTTTTAAAAAAATTTATTGCTTCAGTAGTTAAAAATAATGATAATAAAAAGTCACCAAAAAAAAGCCAGAACGACATTTGTAAACTAAATTCCTATCATCAGAATTAGATTTATATTTTGTAATGTACATTTTAATAAAATGTTGTGTCTAAATTTGAAACTCAAATTTTTTGTAATAATACAAATATTCTAACAGCACAAATCTGTATCGTTTCAATTGAAATATTATGCCTACAGCTGAAAATATAAATCTTATTTTAGATTGAAAATACAGTGCCGTTCCTAAACTACGAATTCTATAAGTTATACCTTAAGGCATACATATCCCCAAATATTCTTTATTAATATGCGGGGCTGCGTAAAGGAATGGAATTATGGGATTATTTCTGATAAATTAGAAAAATGTTGGAATAGGCATAAATATATTTTTAAAAGAACATCACTTCATACATTACAAATAAAATACACAAGAATTGATTAAAAAAACTAAACACTAAAATCTAAACAATTAATAATATTACTATATGTAACAGTGATAAAATATTATATATAAGATATGATCATATTTTAATCCTTTTTCTAGAATCCATCACAATTTTAATAGAATATGTCATAAAGATACTGATATTTCTCAGTTTCTCATTCAACGTTTCATTTTTCATTTCAGTAACCTGAACACATTGAAACTGAAACCGAGATTATGCGTGGAAGAATTAGTATTATTACATTTTCTATGTCTTCTATACTTTACTATCAAGCCGTTTCATTTCGATGGTGGGCAAATTGTATAAATTGCACTCTTCTGTCCTGACACAACTCTCGACTCATATAATATATTATATCTTCGTCAATCTTTCAGTGTCTGATTTTCTTGGCCATTCCAAGTTATTCGCGAATATCTTTTGTTTCTGGTACCATCAACACTTGCGTAATATATCTTTCTTACCATTCTCTCCTTATTCATTACACATGACCAAAACTAAGTGATTCTTTTTAATTTTTTTCACTATCCAATGATTAGCTTTACATTCATTCCCAATAATTTGTTTATTTTTTAGTCATCGTAAATGAATTTACCACTTGTACGTGATTCTGTTTTAATACATTCAGTCATCTATACTTCCTCTTTTGCCAGTTCCAGACTTCATTTCCATGCATTAATATTAGTTCCAGGACACCATTATGTACTGCTAATCTCTAGTTTCTATTAGATATTACTGCATTTAAAGCACCATTAACTTTATTCCCTACGATCCCCAACTTTTCAGTATATTTCTCAGTCTTTTCGTTCCTATTAAACATACTTCCCAAAAAACACAAACTCTTCTTTTTGTTCTACATCCAATCATTAATTCCAAATTAACTGAACTATTTATTAATTTTAACTGCATTTCACTTATTACCGAAATATTTTTGTAACTTGTTTATTAAATGAATTAACAAAATTATACCTATTTAATCATATTGTATTTTTGTGGGAATATACTAATGGCTAATAGGTAATTTTGAATGCTCATATTTTTTATAAAACAAAATTACTGAAAAAATGCTTAAATAGAAATATGCTACTACCTGAATATGAACCAAGGCTCTTTATATTGTAACTAGTAAGAACTGATATTATAGACTATGCAATACATATTGTGTAATGTGCCCAAATAACGATGAAGTGGCCGGAAACTTCAACTTATGGAGTATACATTAACATTATTTAACTAGCGGGACAATGGACTTCTACGCATATTCGATTACAATGTCAATAAAAAAAAAGTTATTCAGTTTTTAATGATAATGCCAATTTTTCCGCTTCCGTTTTATGTAACACTTCTTTTTATCGCACCTTACACTATGTTAATTGTATAAAGATAATATTTAAAAAATCCCTTCCGGCACTAGTGCAGAAATGTGTATTTTTTTACGTACAATATAACTGAGTTACGAATTTCATAGTAGAATTTGATCTATTGGACATCTTGGCTAAGTTCGTTAATCAGCCTAATATGGCATCTTGTTTAAAAATGGTGGCTGTTCTAAACCTTAAAAAATTGTAACTCCCTTAATATAAAACGGAAAAGAAGGAGAAGAAAATAGTAAATACACACAAACGAAATCTACCCAATTGTTTGGATATGCATACAAGAAAAGTATTTTTAATATTGGGTCGTCTAATAATTCTTTGCGGTTTTGTTAAATTATTTATTATAAAATCAAATTATTAAACAAAATTTTACATTTATATCAATGACGTATTCTTCACTATTATTTAGGGCTGGTCTTTTTATCTATGGAAATATTTATCGAGCCAATTTCTGAGGTCATCGTCGTTGTTGAACGTAACGCGACGCATTTGATTGGAGAGCGACTGAAACGGGTGATAATCTGACGGAGCGAGGTCGGGACTGTAGAGGGGATGCGGCAGAATTTCCCAGTTAAGCCTCTGGATGACTACCTTGATTAATTGCGATAAGAAATATCTGACGAAAATGTTTGTTTTTCTCAACTTGACACTCTATTATTTAAGCCCAAAAATAAATTAAAACTGAAAGATGCTGGAAATCAGCGACACTGGCGGTTTAGAGCAGAAAAAATGTTTTCAAATAGTTGACATTTTCGTCACAAAATAGCATTTTAAAAAAATCGCAAAAGACGTGTTAGACGACCCAATAAATATGTCAATTTTCGGGAAGATTTATCATGATGCCCTTTGTATTATTTTTATCGAAATCTACCTAAAAAATCCAAGGCGGTCAGTAGTATATTGAGATGCACGTAAATGGAACGCCTTTTATGATAATGACATTGAATTTACGTTCAAACGCGAATAATAAATTATGTAATCCAAGGTTAGGCAAAGGGTTGTATTTTTTGTCATGTAATCCCAGGCCGATAAAATATTACGAATGAGACCTAAATTCGTATGAATAATAATTTTTACATAAAAATGTACATCTACTATTTTATACATCTGAAAATGACTGGTCCAGACCGTGGAACTGGTCTACTCACTGAAATGTCCAAAAATATTTACACCAATGAAATTAATATAATCTTTACAAACGAAATATCATTTATTAGTTACTACGTTATTTAGAAAATTTTCCTTCAACATACGATAATCATGTCTTTATAAAAAAAAAGTAAGTATAATATTAAATTTTGCGTAATAAGCACAAGTAATAATTTCCCCGAATGTGGTCAATTTTGAAAAACTATAATATGTCAAGCTTAGTTTTGACTTCGCCTCGTAAATATTCGCATTTACACAGCGTAGAAATGCGGATTTATTTTACTATTCAATTTTTTTTTTAATATTGCGAGCTTAAAAACTTATCACATAAATATTAATTAAGCTATTAAAATCAATATATTTCACATCAGCGATGCCGGAAAATAGCACCAGGCAATGTTCAAATCTCGCATTCAGAATGAAAAAAATATATATAGAAAAATTAATTAAATAAATAAACTATTACTCAATATATTGAAAAGTGTGTCGAACGAAATAAGGTTATTGTGAATATACTTTTCAATTAAAAGAACTGTTGCTGTCTTTGATAATCGCCGCTGGCTTCCAAATCCCTTGAAAACTCGAATAAACCTACGTAATGTAGATTTATTTACATCCACTATTATTATTTTTCAGTCAACCACAAAGGTATCAACATAAAATTCTTATCCAAACGTAATAAATAAAAAACCTTGTTAGTACAATTAGTACTCCTATGGTTATGTACAAACATCGCGCGCGCGCGTGTGTGTGTGTGTATGTGTTTGTGTTTTGTGTACATTTCACTGGGAAATAAGGAAGTAACGAAATTTTATTATATTTATTTTTGACATTTTAAAACGGTTGCTTAGCCTTATACTTTAAGTATGTAAGTAAATCAGATATGTAAAATATTATTTTTTAAATTTTTATATAAGTACCTACCCTGTAAATACTGTATAAAATTTAGGTAGATACTAATTAACAAATAAATTATTTACCTACCTAGTGGGATATATATTTTTCTGACTTGTTAGTGCTGTTGTTTTTCAAACAAGTGAACAATTTTTGAAAAGTCTCAAAACGTTTTGATGACGCATTATTTATTTAGTCATAAAAATATGTTAGCCGAAATTGCGTGTATGAGATGTACAAACACATGTGTGTATACAATGACATAGAAGAGATTAACTAATTAGAATTAAACGGATTGGGAAACGCAAGTAGAAATAGTTTTGGTACATATTCAAATAGCGCAATTTTTCTAGAAAACGATATTACTATTTTCTCGCATTTATTCCGTTGACAATTACATACTAGGATTACGAATGCCTACTGGCAAAATAATTGTTTTACATTTACGTGCTGGAAGAAATGAAATTTGATTCTACAGGCAGAAAAGTATAATGCTTCGTACTATAAAGGGATTCTAAACATATTATTTTTGTATTCTTCAATTTCAATCGGATTTTTTTTTAGTAGAATAAATGTTTTTTACTTGATCTCATCGCTATCGATTTTTTTATTACTCTATTACTGTATGATGTTTCTGTAATAAATAGGTATATTACGTGTATCAATAAGCATATGGTATAGCATAGTGAACGCACATGTGTATATATTAAAAATACGAGTCGAAAATGTTCAAACTGCATAAAAAGTAAAAATTAAAATTGATTGAAATATCATATTTTATCGATTACAAATAATAAATTGAATAAAATAAAATTTAAAGCTTAACACGATTTTGTAAACAAATTAAACAATAATATTTCACATTGCAGAATTTGTACATACTCCTCGAATATTTTTGTGAAAATATTGTGAAGTAGGTCTGTTAAACTCTGTAAATAAAATTGTATAAGTAATGTGTTTACAATTTATGAAATATATTATACTTAAACAAACAATAATATAAAAATAAACAAACCGTTTATATTAAATCGTGAGTTATCTATCGATCTGAAATATTCGTTTCGTGAACTGTTTTGTAGAACTATTAAACCCTAAAAGTTACCAGATACACTGTTTCGATGTATCTCTAGTAGATCAGCCGCCGCACGGAAAATGCCATGCGCGACACATTTATTCGCAGTAGGCCTCCTGATGTCGTACAGTGATGATGAATAGCTGTAAAATATCTTATGTACTGAAGAAAACCACATACAAATTAGTGTAACCGTTCTTGAGTTTTAAGGTAATTGGAAAAAAAGAGGTTGTCTTTTATGTGTGTACTTATCAGTGACGGTTGGTGACTTTTTTGTCGAAGGGATGCTGTCGGTTTTCCAGTATCGAGAATGTGTTTTTTTCCGTTGGAAAACGTAGGTGAAGTATCCGTGTTATTTTCTGGATTCATTTTTTATTTAAATGATGAATTAATTAAGTAGATAATCGAAGGATACTCAATGTTTGAATAATTCGGCTTCAAGTATTCAAGGCAAATTATCAAAAATGCGTCACACAAACAAATTCCTCAAAACAATCCGCTTGATTCGCAATATATGCTATTCTGTGCATTATACCTACCAATAAGCATTACGGTCGTTTTTTGTACGTTGAATTCGTATACAGTATTCGAAGACCTTGACAGGCGGAACTGAATGCACATGCGCGAAAGTCGAATACTTTCAAACTTTGTGGATATGAAACGAATGATAGAATCCACTACTGCCGGTATCTGTATGTTTATGCGATTCATAAATGTTCGAAAGTTAAGAATGTATATGTATTTCGACTGTGTGTGTTATGGCAATAGCTTAAATAGTTTACTAATTTACTTACTTACTTACTTTTATTTCGATAATTTCCGGTCGCCATCTTTGATTATTAATTTTCCCATTGTTTATATTTGGTTTTTTCAAATTGTTGCCCAGAATGACAAAAATCACTACAGAAGACCGTATTCTGAATTGAATTGAATTGAAAAACGTCGGGGTGCTAATAAAATGATCAAAGAGTTTCAAAACAAAGCCTGAAGCATAGCTAGACATTACAGCAGAACGGAGCTCGATCTCACACAGCCAGAAATACAATCAACTTTCTTAGTCGTGAGAATGTTAATTTCATCGAGCCAAGCATTTGGCCACTGAACAGCCCAGATTTAAACTGAGTAGGTTATGCAATACGGGGTGTTTTGATGATTTCTGATTAGCAATTGTGCAAAAAAAATTACATTAAGAATTATAATTAATTATATTATGTTTTGAAATAACTCATGTGTTACGAGATGTTCTCACTGTTTTTGGGCCATCCTGTAAATCAGTATGGCCAAGTCTGTCACGTCGAAGTTGACTAAAATTTGGATGAACTGCTTCATCTCACGAAATGCACTCCAACTCACGACCACAAGAAGAAAATAAAGAAACGTGCTCGACGCTTAAGAGTAAGACTTTACAACATGCAGGAAAAGAATCTATGGATTAACTGCGGAGTAAATGATGAGTGCCCCAATCACCTATTATTCATATGTTCATTTTATTATAATCGCGGAGTGTGTATGTATGTGTGTGTGTGCGTGTGGCCAAACTAGCAGGTAGCCGCGAGAGGAGTAGCGCTGGGGGGCCAGCGTATGTTATTGGCACATGTTATTTGCGTCGGTAGCGGTGTGTTTTTGCGGCTGATGAGAGCCTAGCTTTACACACCGGTAAATGTGAGGTTCAGGAGTCGTCGACGGTGTTGATGACTATGACGGTGATGGGCCTCCACAAATCTTTTCATATTTTAGGCATGTTACTCTAGACGGGATGAATATAGTCTGGAGAAATTGGTGGACGAGGAATGTACAAGGACGGAGGACGAGAGGTCGAACTCCAATAAGATGGACATTAGTGATGAGAAAAAATGTTACTCTTGACTCACTGGTGTGATTGTGATTGATATTCAATAATATCAGTGATTGAAAACTTTGACTGTGATCACAGTTTCATTACTAATACGCATGCGCCGTACGATATCACAATACACGAAATAAATAAATAAAGATAATTTTGAGCGTATTTACTTATATTATTCAAACTTGATCTGCGTAAAAAATATATTCTAGCATATAATATATATCTAATCTAATTTAATATCATTACAAAGAGAATGAAAATCATTAAAGAAATGTGAGATTATTTTTCGGGTCAAATGCGAAAAACGTTTTTGCAGAATCTACTAGATGGCGCTTATCACGGGTTATAACGTCATTCCTTCATGATTATTTTCGTTTTATATTCACATGCGCTAAATCACGGTTCACATTCAAATACAAATATAATTTTTAAAAAAGAATCACGAATCACGATACTCCCAGAATCACTGATAGCGAGTGTGACGCAAATATATCAGTGATTGACTCACGGTTAGTTATTTTGAGTTCATCACTAATGGACATGGCAAGTCGGAGAAATGACCGGAGCCTCGCTACACGTTGCACTAAGCAAGCAGGCAAGCAGTTCGCGCTGTGGAAGTAAAATAGAAGACCGCGATTCGCGAAAGAGAAGTATTATACTGAAGAACGATTTATTTAAATGATAAATTCATTTTAGAAAATAAAACAAATCAATTCTCAAAAAAAAACACATAGACAAAACGATTTTCACTACGTAATAATTACATAAGGTAATAATTACACAACGATTTTTACTACGTTTTGTGGTTGAATTTTCCGCGAACTCGGGGCGAGACCGTGAAGAGTGGGCAATTCAACAAGACTATTTCTCATCTTTGTGACACGTGATACGTGACACGATTTAAATAATTGAAGAAATATGTAACAGTCGCGTGATAATGCAGTCGCCAATTGCATAGTTAGTTAACTTGTGTTCTGTCACGCACAGGAATATTATTTTTTATTTACGAAAATAATTTCTATCCCTTATCATAAAGAAATATCTGAGAGCCAACCCTCATCACAATTGCCTTTAGAAACTACGAAGACTTGAAATTAAGACTAGAAAAACTAATCATTGTGTGTTTTAATTACCACAAGTAAGCAAAATGAATAATGTATTTAAGTTCATATACAGAATGAATATTATATCACAGGCCGATGTTGTTTTTGAATAACTATAAAATGAAACAGTTTTTTAATTTAGTATTTATTTATCGATTTTTTGATTAATTACAATTATTTTTAGAATATAACATTGGACAGGTAGCAGCCTCTGGCAGCGGCATAAATGCGTGCTCTTTTAACCATATATTTTATAACATTCTCGCACACTTCGCGTGTTATTTCAGCAATTTCACTTCGAATATTGTCCTGTAGCATCGGAATTGTTGTTGGCTTATTGGCGTAGACCTTTCATTTTAAGTACTTTCACAGAAAATAGTCGAGAACCGTCAAATCAGGTGATCGAGGAGGCCAGTCGATATCACCACAATGCAGTCGGGAAAAATTTCGCGCTATATTTCAAGCATAACTCGGACTGTGTGTGAGGTGGCACCGTCTTGTCGAAACCACATTTATTGCAGGCCCATCGACCCGATTCGGAAAACAAAAAGTTTTCCAAACATGTGACGATAGCGATCACCATTAATGGTTACAGCATTGCCATTATTATAATATTTAGATAAAATGTTTTAATGACTTTAACACGTTATTGAGGCGTTAGATACTCCATAATAAATTATAATCAACTACTCTCTACGACTACCAAATGCAAACCGACAAATAGCAGCCAATCAAAATGGTGTCCAAACAAAATCGGCCTGGAACATAATATTCACCCTGTACTACGAAAAAATAAAATACCGGTTTAGAATCAAATCAAGGTGGGTCGATCCTCCCCTAAAAAGAGGGTGTTCCATGAAAATAATATACAATTTGTCGCATTAAGAAAAATTAGGGGTTTAAAATTTATTTTAATTTAATAGCTGGGCTCACAATTGTGGAATTGTAGATCGGTCAAATATGTGGATTGGGTAAAGTTATTATTTTAGCATAAATAAGAGGCTACTAAAGTCATAAAATATGTATTATTATATGTATTATACTCGCACGTAGTGCTTTCTTGTTAGAGTTTGTATCAGACTCACCTATGGATAAGGTGGTGTAATATTTGGTTGGGTAATTACAATTTTAGGGTTCAACATCAGGATTGTAATTTTTAATTTATATATCATTTAAAAAATAATGTTGGTATAAATATAAGTACATACCTTGTTATTGTTCGCTCAACAATAGAAAGAGTGCAAAATTTTCTGCAAATTCAATGATAAATCCACTTTCATTGTACAGATTCCTTTGAAAATAGTTAGAATTGTTGTTAATATAATAGATAAAAGATGGCCCCGAAAACTTTAATTAAGAACTCACAGGTTCGATTCCCGACAACTTCAAACAAAAATATATAATTGACTAAAGAGTATGGCGAGTAAGATATTATTTATTGAAAAAATTAATAAGTTCCCGAAGAGGCAGATAATGATATTATATTATTCTTGGAATAATCGAGACGAAATGTCGTATGACGAGGCATTTTTTAAATTTCTCACGAATAATTGTATATTTTATAAATCTCCTTGACATCCAGAACGATATGGATTATACATATATTGACGTTTCCTTTGTTTTGATTGACCTAGGGTTGCGGGTTTGTTTCGTCTGAGTTGCAGGGGTTCCTAGGGCTAGATTCACCCGATTGAATGCCTCTGCGTGAACAGGGACAGCTGTGTAAAACTGCCGTGCGAAAGATTTATTGTGTATTTCACAAGGGTGAATGCGTAATATTTTAAATTTATAATAATCATTTGTGGAAACCGTTAAATCGGACTTGCGGGTATCGCGCACGATCGTTAAACTCTTTAGACATATATGATCTTAAGATTAATGTTTTGTCAAATAATATCAATTAAATAATGATTCAATCACGAAATAATGCTCATTATGGACCTAGAAATATAATACAGTGCTGTATAATGTTTAAAAACTTATTAACTCACCATTAATAAGAATGAGTCGCCTCTGCCATTAGTTCAGTAATGTTAATGATTAAAACTCTTAAAAAGATGCACCAAATATATACTTTTTTCAACAAGTTACCGCCGATTTTGACATTTAACCCATTACTCAAGTGTTAAAATCGCAAGATCTAAAGGGAATAAGTCATAAAATATTATATAAAAATAATAAACATGAATTATTTTTAATCTCTTATACTATGATCGTGATATATTTACCGTTATTAAAAAAATGTTGATAATTTACATTCATTTTGTTTAGTTTTTACATCGCGGTATATTTATAAAATGTGCTGTGAAATTTTTTGTTATTATTTCACAAAAAAAAAAAAAAAAATTGCATATTTATCAAAACACATAACTAATATTTTTATTCTAAACCTATTTATAGAAGTATTATTAAATTTCATATATATATATATAATGATTTGTTTTATATGCTTGTAGAAAAACTGAACATTTCTAGTTATCGACAGTTCAAGCAATAATAATTAAAAATAAGTTCTCACATAAATACTAAAATTTGTCTAGTAGTATATTTTATGTATTCTATTTTCTTTAAATGTAAGTGTTTAAATCATCATCGTATTATTTTGAACAAATGATCATACCAGCAAAATATGAACATATGATATTTTAAAAGCTTCAAACGATTAAACAATTTGTTTAGATGGTTTAACAATTTTAATTAGTTAACCAAAATAAATTTAACGAAATTATAACTAACTTCAAAGTTACAAACAGGTAACATGAAATAAGAATTCAGAACCACCCACTGACGAAAGACAAAAGTACTTACTACAGATAACAGCTGCTATTTTTCATAACATATTGAAGCATTTTATGCACATTATACAACGAAATTATAATTAACTTTTATCAAATTAAAGATCATTTTATTGTTTGGTAACGAATTGAATGTTTACATTAGTAAAAATGTACAAAACTGACGAAAGAGATATGTAAATATGAAATTATGCCCTTATGCATCTCGCAAAAACGACAGCTATTTTCAAATCACCCGAGTAAATATATTTCACATCAATAGTTATAATACACATTAAAAACATGAGTATTGTTAGTCAATCAAAAAGCATCCTTAAAATTCGAAAAAAAAATCCCGCGCTGTCACAAAGGATTGCAATATTTATGTTATTTTATATATATTTCATGATTATTCTATATCATAATTTACCGGTTAATATTAAATGATTTGAAATGAGTTTTAAGGGTTATATTATTCCAATTTCCTGTGCAATTTTCCAACACTCACTACGCCGCGACAAACCGCTTTCCGCTGAAGATGATCGCATACTAAACACTAAAGCGCGGCAAAAGCGTCCTGTCGAACCAAATGTCTTTCGGCAGGGATGACAACTGACACGGCAAGCACCGCGACACTTCATAAAAGAGTTGTGTGCATCAAAAAATATTTTCAAACACGATGAGATATTCTCCAATACCTTTTGGTAAAAGCGTAATATTTATAGGAAATGTCTTCAGCGCAGGCCTGCGCGGTACTATGACTACGGGCACTTCATGAAAATTGCCATGCTATCGTTCATTTAAGGAATTAGATAGTGTAGAACTTTTCTTTCTTTTGATAAGAATGCGAATTTAGTTGACACTTGAGTCGGGTGAGTTTTAGTACTTACGACGATGGAACGGAAGCTGTTCGATGCGTTGAAAAGAGCGTCAATCATCATAAATTGAAAGGACTAACCCTTTCGTGCTTAACACTATTTGTTTTATAAATTATTTTTTTCTACTATTGGTCATTATTCGATCCCTTAAATTTCCTTTTTTTATTAGTCTTCGTCAATGAATTTTCATACTATTTTATAAACATTTATGTAATATACATGTGTACATACTTTCGACTAAATCGCAATTCTTAATTCAACGATTCATAGAAAATTATTTAATTAAATTAGTTTATTGATAAGTCGCCCTGATTGTAAATTCTCGTATCGTTATTTTTGCAAACTTTACATGACAGCATCGATATTGTTTTAAAGAAAGATAAAATTAAAAACATGAATGAGTTTGTATAAAATCGAGTAACAAAAATATGCATATTTTGTTGCACAATTGTTTACGTAATTGTAATACGTGTTTTTATCATAATACAGGGTGAATATTATGTTTCAGGCCGATGTTATTTTTGAGTAACTGGAAAATGAAAAATAATTATTTATTTTGGTTTTTATTTATCAATTATATAGTTTATTTCAATTTATATGAAATATTATAACAGCCAAGCGGTTATCTCTTTTCTTCTCATCATTTAACTATATTTTTCATAACATTCTCGCACACTCCCCATGTTATTTCAGTAATTTCATTTCTAATGCTGTCCTGTAAAATCGGAATTGTTGTTGACTTATTGGTGTAGACCTTTCTTTCTAAGTACTCTCACAGAAAATAGTCGGGAGCTGCTAACTCAGGTGATCGAGGAGGCTAGTCGATATCACCACTTTTTGACATTATGCGTCCGGGAAAAATTTCTCGCAAAATTTCAAGCGTAACTCGGACTGTGTGTGAGGTGGCACCATCCTGTTGAAACCACATGTGTTGCTGGCCCAATAAACCCGATTCGGCCACCGAGAAGTTTTACAACATGTAACGACAGCGATCACCATTAATGGTTACAGTATTGCCATTATTATTTCAATAAAAAAATTTAATGACTTTAATACGTTGTTGGTGCGTTAGATATTTCACAATAAATTGCAATCAACTACTCTCTACGACTACTAAATGTGAAGTGACAAATGTCTGCATAACCAAAATGGCGACCATATAAAACAGGCCAGGAACATAATATTCAGCCTGTAGTACACAAATAGCCATTCTAAGAAATTTACTTAAATGCGCTTTTGATGCTTATTGGATTTTTTGTAGAAGAACGAAGATGAAGACGATAAATGAATAGATACAAATTTAAAAGACTGCAAAAGAATTTATGAGCTTTTACAATTAGGACGACAGTGTAATATTAAACACATTAAGAGTGGGTATATATATACCTATCATATTGTTCGAGAGGAAGGTTTTTGATTATCCCATTTGTTGGTCCTGAGAAGGACCATAGTTGTCCCAATAGTTGCTTCTAGCAAAGGTAGCAAAGCATACCCATCTTCAGGGGTTGCCTTTTTGTTGGAAGTAGTCATGAGATACGTCCTCTTAGGCCGTCAGTTCAATGCTAAGTTAAACTAATCTTTACTCTGTAAAAATTTCTTAATGGAAACTTGTAAACATACTTTTAGTGATGAAAAATAAAATTTAGCTTTGGGCATGAAGGGGTTATGGGAAGCAATAGCAAATTTAAATATAAATTCCGTAATAATTCACTCCTAAATTCTACATTGTTAAAAAATATCATTTTTGTCGTTTAACGCTGATTTCAGGCACGACGGATAAACTGATCGTGGATTATTGATTTAATACATATCGTGTCGTCCTTCAATTTATTTAACACGTACTTCTTACAATATGTAGGGGACCTTCTTTATATTATATCGGATAACATTAAACTTTACTTTATTAGAATGATTTACTAAAGCTGCCTCGCCACCATCAATAGATGAATAGATCCGCTCAATTGCATAATGAATGTGTCCTCGTGTTTGACTCCGGTACACGCACGATAATTCAATTATATTAACCTTTCCTCTACCGCAGAAGCGCGAACACCTTGACATTCAATATCTCAATACCGTGTGTAAATTTAGTTGCATTAAAAATAATAATAATAATAAGAAGAAAAAGACAGGGTTGTATTCTTACGTCAATGCTCTCTTCTCTTTACACAGTAGAAGAAGACCTGTTAATAAATGGGAAGAAATTAATTATATAACCTTCGTCACGTAAAGATTTTCAAGTGGCTGACCCAGGTGATTGAGACTTACGAAGCGTATGGTCTTAACTAAACGCAAATAAAAAACATATAATACAAACGAAACGAACTGAACTATGGCTGAAGATAAACGAAAAAGGACTGGAAAAATAAAATAATGATCGCTAACATTCGTTAAGTGAACATGTACTAGCTGAGGAAGAAAAAATCCAATGCCATGGAATATAAGGAAGTTGATATGAAGTTGATATTGATATAGTCCTAGACTCCCCCAATTAATAAATGCCAACTGGAAGGAAGGAACGCGAACTATTTGTTTATTATTTGCCATATTATTGATACACTATACCTCCTCCAGGATTTATCTAAACACGATATGCCATTTTCATCAAATCTAATTACTGACACCAGTGGCGTGCTGTAGGCAAAAACTTAGGTTATGCTGTTACCAACGGTACTCTACTATTAATATATTCTACTATGCATTATGAAAATTCATTCAACGGACGTCTTTATACAAAATAAAACCGCCGTTTACATAACTCTCAATTATTTTATTGAATTTGTCATATTATATTTATAAAATATTCAAAGAAGTTAGAAGTTTTAACTACCTTTCAATCATCAATCCAATCACTAACTGTACTCCATACTCCGTTATAACGGACGTCTCTTATTTATTTATTACTCACTGCTATTTTTTACGTTTTCACATTATTGTCATCTGATGAAAGTAAATTTATATTTGCGTGGAAAAAATATTTTTTCCGTTAACGTTTTCGTTAGGATAGCTAAGGGTCCTAAAAAGGGGGTTTTCATAGATTTGGGACCCCTGTGGCGCCACCGCAGGCAAGCACTCTAAATATTTAACTTTACTGGACTGGTAGAAATTTCAAACACTGTTTTATAAATAATATATAATTATGAAACAGACCTATCACCAAAACGTCAACGTGGCGTTTTAAATCGATAAAATTAAACAAAATAATAAAATGAAGCTGTCATAATAATTTTAAATTTAGAACATTAATTTAAGCGATCATCTAAATATATGTAAGTACTTTGTCTGATTTAAAAACATATTTATATATATGAATTAGGTACTTCGAAAAATTGTTTAATATTTAATAGATTAATTCAAATGACAACACTCCATAATATTAATATGAAAAACTTGAATTAGTCATGGAGTCTACACACGGGTTATATTTGACACTTGTATCGAATGCGAGAAAACCAACAATTTTATTGTCATATCTTTCTATTTAAACCTTACTCTCTCGCATAATTTTCGTAACAAATAACGTAATTAATTATTTGTCTGGAACTTATAAGAATTTAACTATTAACCTCGTCTTGAAAGCATATCTAATTTGTGAATAATTTCTCAAATTTCAAACTGGGAGAATGAAAGCTTGCCCTTAAATGGAGGAAATCATATCATGATTTTTGTACGGCCTAGATCAGTGCACCTCAATCTGTGGTATGTGTATCCCAGGCGGTACACGAAATATTACAAGAGGCAAACATTTAACTTTTTTTGGTATAAATATTTATTTTATCACGGGGACGAACACGCTCGACAACAGCCATTAAATAGTTCTAATTCTTTTTTTATATTTTTAATGTAGAATTTTATTCATTTCTGTATTTTTGAAATATATATATATTTCAGAAAAAAAATTATATTGTGTACCTATCAATTTCACGATATCCTCCATACCCTTAATTGTTTTTATCGATAGTGAGGTACGCCGGTAAAGTTTATGTTCCTAAAGGAGTATCTGCATATTGTAAGCTTGAGAAATGCTGGCCAAGATAATCAAACTTTCACAAAATTGTATTACTTTAAGTACGGTCTAGTTATATATATAATGTACAAAAATAATGGCCAGACAAATAATTAATAATAATTATTGATTTATATTATAAATAATACATATAATGTAATAAATAATTGCAGGCTCGTGTAACGTATTACGACTGCATCGTAATCTGAATGTTTGAAATTTTTCAAATTCTCACAATTCAATGATCTGTTATCATTTACCAAAAATATACATGCGCATGCAAAATAAATATAATTTGGACAACAAGATTGTTATTACAGCTTTCAATATTTATAATAATTGACATCTTTCCAAATCCAGGTATTCCTCAAAAGAAAAGACCCACAATAATGAACATAATGAAAAAGAGGAAATTCCAAATTATCAAAAGAAGACGATTGTTGAAATTCCTGCAATATTTATTGTCAGAAAATCGTAGAAAACACTTTTTTTGTTTTGTAACTAACTATAATATAATTTATTTCAAACTGTCTATAAATTTGACATTTTGGCTACCTAAGTATTTAAAATAATTTAAAGATACAAAACATTAGAGGAAAAATAAATATAATGATATACAGATACCATTAAGGTAGTCCTATTTTCATAGCACAAGCGTTTAGCTTAGTTACGTATTCTGTACATAACATGAGGGCACGAATGATATTCTCAAAAGCGCGTAAAGAATATACAGAATTGAGAGTGAGTTCATTGCCGCATATATTTTGTAAGCGAAATAAAATGTCTCAACTAATACAAATTAACCATAACAGACAAATCTCTGAGATGAGAGATCAAAATCCTATATACGCACCCTAACAGTAATAACCAGTTACACATTTAAAGCTTTATTTACTCTTACCGTCCGAGTAATTGTTAAAAGCATACATACCAACTAAATCGGTTGAATTATCCCAGGTGTGAACAAAATCTTCGAGATCTGTGTAGCGAGAGATTGTAGGTACAGAGCGCCTCATGATAACGGCCCTTCAGATTCCAGGCGAGGCAAATATACGAAGCATACCCATTTTTCAATTATCGGTGCAAGTACTAGGTACACTAGTCGCCATACGCGGGAACAACTGATGAAAATAATGCACCTTAACGAAAAAAACACTAGACCTCATTTTATGAAAAATGGTAAGCATACTAATCACTGGACACTTAAAATGTCTTTATTATTTGTGTAGTCTTTATTATTAAATAATTTTATATTTTAAGCGTCACAAAAAAATACTTACTTCGCTCGACGTAATCACGACGCGTTGCGGTCGCTAAGGAGACGGCTACAGCGTAATGGGAGAGCCGTTATACTGAGTTGTCGTTATTCGAGGCGCGCCTGTATTTATAGGCTAGTTTTCAACACTGACAGTCGTAATTCGAATGGAATGGCGTTCCAAAATTTCCGAACGAAATTTTATCAGCATTGTGATACGTTTTATTTGTATTGTCGAAAAATAATACACGATAATAATAATAATAATAATGGATAATTTGTGTAGCGCCATTTTCGTAAAAACTTTCACCTCAAGGGCGCTTTACACATGTTTTTTAAAATTAAAAAATCGTTATTTTTACTTATGGAAATGATTTTTTGAAAAAGTGCGTTTTTAGTTTCTTCTTAAATAAAGTCTCTGATGCACTGTTTCTAATAACGGAGGGCAAAGAGTTCCACGCTTTTGGGCCTGCCACTGCGAATGCCCGTTCACTAAATTTAGACTTCTGGCAATATGAGTGCAAATTATATTTTTGCCCAACACAGCGAGACACTAAATCATTGCCCTAGGGCAGGGGTCAACAGACCGCGGCTCTTTTTATACGCAGCTCATATTTTCATATACAATCATATTTGATTCATTGAATTGTTTGTCTGAAACATATAATAATAATAATATTCCGTTTATTCCAGCGTGATCAGGTTTGTTTTTATGAATACCCGATTCGCCATAAAGATAATACATTAAAGTTACAAAATATTATTTATGTTATGAAAAGAAAACCAAAAAATATATAAATAAATAAAAAGTTCACACATATATAAAAATCGTTGCCATTCTCTAGTCAGGAAACTAGCTTTCCATGAGAGCGCCGCTTGCACCAGAGAGTTGGTGGTGAACTCCAACCGCAGCTTTATGCCCGTAACTCGATGTCTCAGAAGCAGAACGAATCCATGAATACGGCCTTCGGTAAACATTGTAGAAATAGTGGTTCGTTCATAGAATACATGTCACATTAATATTTTCACTATTTTCAAACTAAGCTAAACGCTTGTGCTATGAAAATAGGACTAACTTGCCGGTTTCCCGGAATGAGGTTTGAACCCCACTAGATCACTAGGCCAGCGTCTTAACCACTAGACCAACAAGCTACATTAAAACGATTTTTTATTTATTTCAAAATTGTCTATAGATATGACATATGTACCTTTAATCTTGTAAATATTATGTTTTAAAACTATGCCTCGTATGAAAATATTCCAATTCTTTGACAATACTTACCTCTAAATTACTAAACTCAAGTGAAAACATGATCTAATCTAATAATCTACTAATCTCTGAAATGCACCTTGACATATCACTTGCTTAGGATTGCACTATTGTACGGGCACAGAATTTATTTTCGACATATAACTGTTTATAATTTCAGGGTATGAATTATTATGCATATATTAAACTGTCCAGGGGCGTGTAGTGCATACAAGCAAAAAAAAGCTGTGCATTACTAAAATTCCGGGAAACAAATAATCTATAATATGGACCGTGAACGTATATTTACGGATTTATTACAATTAGCGCCATCTGTGTACCAATAGAAACTTGAACGGCTTAGTTATAAAAACTACAATGACAACCCACCGCTGGAGCCATGATGCTAGTAGCTACAATTGATGGATTGTAGCTATTCAGATAACTATTGTCTACTTTTAAGCTAGTGAATTACTCAAGTCATACAATTAGCTGTTTACTGAATTGAAAATTCCTTTCGGTTGATCCGTTTTGTATGGAATCGTTACTTACGCTGTTTTTTAAAAGAATAACATTAAAAAGGCTTACAACTGCGTGCAAATCATTGAAGTGTCTACTTCCTCTTTTACTAATTTGCGAATTTTACTATCTTACTGTTTTTAACGTGTTAATTTCAAGGTCCTTCTTTGCATTTGAGGTGCATTTGGTGGATGAATTTGTTTTTGATTTGGGAAAAACAAAAAGCAATGAGAGATGAAGAATGATTGTAGAAAGAGATGTAGAATATACAATTAATTAAAATTATAACGTATTTTATTTTTGGATTTTTACAACCCGAACAAAAAAAAATGCAAAGACTTACGGAACAACCTGATATATTCTAATTTATATTGTGGAATAGTAAGTTCATAGGTGGTGTGGATAAAACCAAAAACAGCTATAATGACTGGTATTCCAAAACAATGCATCATCTGCGACAGTGTGAAGAACTATTGGAACCTGTGATGAAGATACCATGGAAACACTTCACTCTGTTAAAAAAAACAAGGAGAATAAAGTGATTTTAGGCAAGACGTTATCTTGACCATGTATTTAGTTATTTTTTCCATGTAGTTTAATTAACATAGGAATACCCCATCCCGTTTATTTTGCAAAAAATTTACAGTAAGCATTCGAGTTATTGTGATATTTCACAGGTATAGGGTGTGATATAAATTCTGGAAATAATCTTAATAATTTATTAACTAGAGAAAAAAAACACAAAATAAACAATGCACATAGTATTTATTTCAACAAAACAAAACAGAATTCAATTAAAATGAAACTAAGATTTTAAGACTATTACATATAATATGAGAAAGTTCCTGTATTTTGGTTAAATTGAAAGTTTTTATCAAATAAAAGAATACATTTTTTGGTAACTTTATTCTACAAGAATTCATGAAAACTGACAGCAGGAATAAATAAAATAAACAACATAGTTATCAAAATATTGGAGTCAATAAGCTTATGAGTAAAATGTAATTTATGAAGGAAAGCACAAAACTATTAAACAGTATTTATATCTAAATATCATGTTAGCATTCAAACTGATAACGGGTAAAGAAAAACAATTAATATATTGATAAATATAGAAAACTAGTAGACAAGAACTGTCATTCTGAATTTTAATATTCAATTGATGATTAAATACACATATAGGCACATAGGCATTGAATAACTAAATTTATACATACATAGTACTTAAGTATATAGAAAGATTATGCATTTTCACTATGGTATTTGGCATACGTGCGTGTGACTTGCAGTTTTTCTATTAATATAATGATTTTTATTTAAATGGCTGACAATCATATTATCATTATAATTACACATGCCAATAAAAGTTGAAATAAAATTTGAGGTCACGAAAAAATATGTGTACCAATAAATGTAAGCGTATGATATCAAAACATGTGACTATGTTTTGAGATGTATTCAGTTTTCACTTTTGACTTATAACCCATATATTAATCTCTTTATGACTGTCCCGATTTTAAGTTTAATAAAGATATTAGACATAATTGTATGAACAACAGTTAAAATATTAACATGATATTTTATAATGATCACAATCATTTAACTGTTTTCTAAAATACAACAGACTCATACTTCACTCATTACATTCTATCTCTGGGAATAATGATATATTTAGGTAAAAATATAAAAGGCAATTTTCACCTGCTAGTAGATATTAAACCTGAAAATGGAAATTCATGAACTAAGTAGGAAAAAATCTGAGTAATGAAATAACATCACACTAATATTACGTACAAGAAAAGCTAGCATATAATAATTTATTTTTTTAAATAAATATTTCTTAATAAGGCACAATTTTCATAAAACTGGACAATATTCATCTCATATATAAAATCGTATGTCTTTCTGTGTGTCACGAGTGGGGAAATTGATACACTTCATTGAAGTGAAGTGTCAATTTTCTTTGAATTGTGGTTATGTGACCTTCTTGTTCTAAAGGAACATTTTTCAAGGACGTTGGTAATTGAAAAGTGTTTATGTATAGTTTGTGATGTTTAATTAATATAGATCGAGAAAAGGTGACATCCTAGGATAGGTTTTAAACACTAGTTATATAAAATTGTAAAAAAGCTTTGATCCATTGAGGATCTTTCATAATTTCCCAGACAGATTTAAAATACATAATTGGTCTTCTACAATTGAGTAAAGATATTAATAAAATTTAAGAAAAATATTTAAAACGTAACATAATATGCATATTATACATTTTTAATTATGTTTTTGTTCATATCTACAAAATTTGTGAAATTTATAAATATTTTGGTGCTGGTTTCACAATAATTGACTGGATATTACATATTAAGGTATATACCATTTGTGCAAATATAATATACATAATTTGAAAATAAAAGCGAGGCTATATAATTTATTAAGGATTTACTTTTGTACATTTATAAAAATATTATGTACACTGTACATAATACTTTTTATTGTTTTAACATATTCACAGACAAAATTTTTCAAGCCATATAAAATGGAACACATATAACTTTCATCTGTTTTAAAAATATTTCATATGTTTGGAAATGCACACTCGATTAGATTAAGTCATATTTTTGCAGGGTCAATTCAGGGTTTCAATTTGATATACATTTTGCATGCATTTCACGATTGTGGGTGTCATTTAACACTGGCATGTTGTAACTTTATTTGACCGACAGCTATAATTGTCATTATTCAAATGAGAGAACAAATATTAACAGTTAGCCATTATGTCCACAAATATGTCAATAAGTCAGAATATAATAAGAAAATCGTTTCATTACAAGTTAAATATGTGTTTACTTATTACAAAGACACTGAATTTAAAGCTCTGTTTCAGTATTTTTACAATTTATTGTATTAATATTATGCTTTATAATACTATGTATCTTCTTTTCTTTAGGACTAAGAACTACTAAACAGTGTAATAATTATTTGATCAGAAAAATATGAATACATTAATTTACAGTAAAAATAAATTACTTATGTTGCTTCTTCGACAACTTCTTCCGTTTCCAAAATAGTTTTAAAGCAGAATGGCTGGAATGGATAACCGAGACCGGTGTAGAACTTGCTCATAAACTCCACCCTATGGAAACAATACATGTAAAGTTAATCATATATTATATTTATATTCACATAAAAATGTCTAACTTACAAACAGACCGATATAAAGCTTGTCAAGCTAGTGTTTTGTTGCATTGGAAATATAAACATAATTGATTTATATCATTTAAATTGAAGTTTACAAAATGAAATAAAGGAGCTAACCAATGCAGACGGAGCGTATGAAGGAATGCAGAGAGTCCCTCCATTAGCACCAGAATAGCGAGAGTCAGGATAGCCCAGACTATGAACACAAAGTACAGGAAAATAGCTCCTATGTAGTTCTGAGATCTGAAGCCGAATCTCAGTACCATTTGCCATAATACCTCGGATAATTCTGTAAATATTAATAAAACATTTTGGTTAATATTGTCGCTGTTCATTAATATTTAATATTATTATTTTTCTATAGTAAATTAACCATGTATTTCTACACATTTCCATAATAAAATTGTATGGCTTTGGTTTTAAAATGATTAGCAAGAAATGATTTTGATAGATTGATATTAAAACATCAAAGTACATATGTATTTGAC
The DNA here is from genome assembly GCA_031772225.1 of Eubasilissa splendida. Classification (NCBI taxonomy): domain Eukaryota; kingdom Metazoa; phylum Arthropoda; class Insecta; order Trichoptera; family Phryganeidae; genus Eubasilissa; species Eubasilissa splendida. The sequence goes on from CM062851.1 coordinate 17,669,987, forward strand.
TGTTTAGATTATGTAGATGAGAATATTAAGAATACTCTAATGAAAACCAATATAATTCATTTTTTTACATTTACAAAAGGACAACAAATACATACAACTTAAAAGAGAAAGAAGCAATCAAAAGTTTGAGCTAAATCATAAATATTGGGTCGTCTAATAAGTCTTGTGGTATTTTTAAAGTGTTATTTTGTTTATTTGATAGCATTTTTCTGCTCTAAACTGTCAGTGTCGCCGATTTCCAGTATCTTATAGTTTTTCTTAATATTTGGGCTTAAATAATGGAGTGTAAAGTTGAGAAAAATTAACATTTTTAACATATACTTCTTTTCGCCTTTAATCAAGATGAAAATGGTCATCCAGGAATTCAACTGAAAAATTCTGCTGCATCCACCCTACAGTCCCCGACCAAGTTCATTGTCATCTTTTCGGTCGCTCTCCAATCAAATGCGTGTTGTTACATTCAACAACGACGATGACTTCAGAAATTGGCTCAATAACTATTTTTTCTGGACAAGCCGATTTTTATAGAAAAGGCATCGACAAATTGGTTAAAAAATAGGATGAAGTATTGAACAATAATGAACAGTACATCATTGATTGAAATGTAATTTTTGTTTAAAAATTTTATTTTATAATAAATAATTGATCAAAACTGTAAAAACTTACTTATTGTACAACCCGATATATAATATATTTGATACAATTAATGGTGATTTTCACAATGATAATTTAAAGAACAAACAATATTTTAAAGAATTTGATTTGATTATATGTATAATAAAAATCTGAAATAAATGGTTTATTTATTTAGGAGTCAATGCGTAAAAATAACTTACGGGCGTGGGCCAATGATAAAGCCCAGAGTCGAAGGTAGGAGGCAGTATGCGAGATTGTACTCAGAACATACTCGATGGTGTGAATAGCTTGGTGTATCATGATCTCAGAGAAGGGTTCTTCCTCCCCATGCTCACCGGCTGCCTCATGAGTGGACGCTACGGGAGTTTCCATAATTTCAGGGGTCATCTCCAAGCCCTGGTTGATGTCTCCATTGGTGGACTAGTCGACAAATATCATAATAAATTTTAAAAAACAGTATAATTGTTAATAAATATTTAAAGATTATAATTTTTTTGTTTCTATTTCTGTAACTGGTTGCATGTTTTTACTGCGGTAGTAACGAGCATATCGAGAATGTCTAAAAAGTCGGCAGTCCCCACTAACGAAATAAGTCACCCTCCACCATTTTTGTAAATTAAAAATAAAATCAAAAAAGTTTTTGAAAATTTGATATCTGTAAAAATATCAGCACTTTGACGTCGACATGAGAGCATGGGTGTAAAATTTAAAAATTTAATGAAATTACGATAACTTTCGTATAAATGATATAAAATAAATCTGGTAACGCAAAAGCGAGCGCCAACTGTTAATTTTGTATAAAGGAAAAATGACAATTTTTACACTCAATTTCAGACGTAATTCGTGGTGTTCTTGAGTTGAAACAGATTTCAATGGGGTGCCGTACGATGACACACTGAAAATAATAATTTTGTTAAAGATACAATCCGCGGCGCCGGTGATATCATACGTTATTTGCCGTGAGAAATAGACACCGTGGACTGTTACATGGGTGTCTGCTTTACCCACGTTAGCCAACGTAATATTCTGCCAGTAAGAGCGCAATATTTTTTTCTCTGTCGCAAGTTTCCAACGTGGACGGCCAAGGTGTTAACAAAATTTTTAGGAAAAAATAAAAAATTACCTCATGCTTATGACTTTTTCTTGTGTACTTGATGTAAAGAGGTTTTCCAAACAGCATTACGGGAATGCAGAGTAATGCGAGGATTACAAAGTAGAACTGCAGGTCTCCTTGTCCCTTGAACATGTATCCATCGCAAGCACCCACGTCCTTAGTCTCGCTCAACAACATCATGTTGATGAATAAAATGAGCACGGAAGGAGCGCACGTAGGTGACAATTTAGTGTTAATGCCAACTGGAAACAAAAAATCAATTAGTATCTAGTTCAGATACAATTCTGCTTGCCATAAACAAATATCAATTTTATAGCATTTTAACAAAAATAATATGTTGAAAACAAAAAAGTTTTAATTTAATACAATTTCATCTTAGATAAGCTTTGGAAAAGACAAAAACTAAATGAGAAAAGAGCATCAATAATATGCGACTGCAAAATAGGACTTACGTATATATATATATATATATATGTGTGGAACTGGCGTCACTCTAGGTTAAATTGTGTTCCTTAAAGAAACCACCTATAAAAACGCAATCTAACCTAGAGGATATGCTTGTTCCATACACTAGTGCTTGCGGAAACCTTAAATCAAACATATATTATATGTATACATATACATATATAGAATAAATTTTCCAGACAATAACATGAGCTCCCCGTGCATAATGTGTCTTAATATTTTTGACTGATTTGTTAAGTATAAGATAACATGTGCATTTCATAAAAATACAAAAATGTCTGTAGATAACATTACAAATAACAAAATTTGATAATAAATCAATAAAAATTGTCATTGGATCAAAAACATAGAAACAATTTTAAACATTTGTTTAGTCAAGAATGAGATTAAATACAGAAAAAAAACTCCCCTTTATTATTAAAAATTAACCTTTTAAGTACATGATAAGTATGCCACTATTTCATTGTTCTTCTGTTTATTTGTATAATATTACAAAACATTGTCGATCTGGATATGCAACATAATATATAATAATTAAAATGCCAAAAAAGCAAAAATAAAGGCCAATATAACAAATTATTATTTACCATATTCAGCGCTGTATAAAAACCATTTCAAGATTATCATGAAAACCATATAGAAAAATAGCAAAAACAGGAAAAGAAATTGTGGCAGAAATTCTAGTAAAATTGATGATCGTCTCTTGAAAAAACTGAAAAATTAAAAGAATAAAATTAAAAACTCTGAAAAATGAAATATTAAAAAACTATAAACACAAGCCAGAAAACCTAAAATAAATCTTAGGGCCAGTTGTGTGATCAGTAATAACTTTTTACTTTGGTAAAAAAATGATATTTTTGAGAAAACAGGTTGTTTGATCGTTGGTAAATAAATATTTCTTCTCGAAAGTTCATCTCGTAGTAAATTCATTTTACTCTCCGATATCAGATAGTAAAAATGAGAATCGATAGTTAAATATGGTGGACAGTTCACAACTGTTCCAAAAGTCATCTGACACATTGATACTAAATAATTGTCGTATAAAGATGCAGTATACGACAATTAATCATTCAATATCTCGCTATTTTAGTGATGAGAATGTTGTTTAATATGCATTAGCACATAATCCAAGAAAATTTCACCACCAAAGTGACAGATTTCAAATTGACAATAGTAAATTTGACGTTCAAACGACCCGCAAACGATTTTAACGACGGGCGTTAGTGAAAAGTTACCATAGTAAAAATTTACTACTGATCACACAACCGCCCCTAATAAGCATTAAATTAAGAAAATATATTTTTAACATAGGCTAATTAAATAGTTTAAAAATCATTGAACCATGTATGTATTATGTGTAAAAATAAAAATTAATCATAAGAATGTCACGAGGGGGATTTAGTATTATTAAAATACTTACTTGAAATTGACAACACTCATGGACACTCCAAACAGCATGTGGATAACTCCAAATATAATGGAGAGCTTCATTTTATAAGAATTGGAAAAGATAATTTTATTTTCAGAGAGCTGTAAAAAGACAAAACATTAGGTACGTTGAAAAGAATAATCGCACAATATTATTGCACAATTCTTTAATTAAAATAAAATTGACAAATGCTTGCCCAGCATGGTTTGATAATAAATTATTTCACTTCAACATTAAGAAAAAGTGGCAAAATAAAACAATAATTGAAATAAAGCAATATTTTTTACATTTCACATATCACAATTCCCCCTAAGTTTGGATCACAGTGTGGGCATAAAAAACATTTTGCGCAATTTTAAGGACTCGTGGCTATTATTTGTGTGCTGGGGGAGAAAATAAGAAAAACATTACCATACAATGCAGTACAAAGCTACTGGGAGGGCTCGAGTCGACCACATTATTAATGAAGATGTATTAAGACGCATAAATAAGTCAAGAGACCTAATAACTAGCAAAGAAAGCTGGACACATTCTCCATAATGAAAAATATTATATTTTACAACTCATTATGCAGAGGACGATATAAGGAAGCAGAAAGAGATTATCTTGACTGTGTAACCTCAGAAAGTGGTTCAATGTCCAAAATGTTGGTGATTTTATACAGAATAAATCGACATACTGCAACATGGTCGCCAACTTTAACAAAAGATAGCACACAAAGAAGTCTTGTTAAAATTTGTGTGCGCACTATATTTTATTTGTGGCACTATGATACCTAATTGTGTGCACATGCACACCTGCACACCTTAAAGGGAACATTGCACGCAATACTTTCATCCACAAGAAACCTTAAGGCTTCCCTTTCAAAAATAATTATTATTTCCACGTTTTTACGAAAATATGGGTTTTTATTACAATAGATTAGAATTTTTTTAAACTATTACTTAGATAAAATCTTACATTAATGTAAAACTAATAAACTGAATGTTATTTGTCATAATTAAGAAAATACAAGGATTATAAAAAAAGACCGCGAACATTAAATTTATATTCAGTGTGCCAAAAAATTGCCTTAATATGTATAGAAAATTCTTGCATACACAAAATATATTTTCTTATAATCTTAAAGCCAAGATTACAGAGACAAATATGCATTGAACCAAATTAGCCAAATGTTAAAAATGAATAGTTATAAACCATTCAATTTGCAGAACATATGATCAATTTTTGACATTTTTAAAACACTTTATGTTAGTGAAAATAAATTATTTTAAATAATATATTATATTTACTTACATGCTTTGAGGCTTCAGCTACTAATTAAAATCAAGTTTTATATCAAAAACACAATAATTTCCTACTAAATAATATTTACATATATCAATCCTATTAATGTTAATAATTAAAATCCCATCATCCACATTTTCGTAAAAAATGAGAAAATATGAATTATTTTTGAAAGCACGCCCTTAAGAATAAACTTAAAAGTACATAGAGTTAAGTTAAGTTTGATGGAAATACAAAAGTTTAGTATGTATTACATACTTCCTTTTGCCAACCTTTTTGGAAATATAATGTGCACATGTGGAATGTATATATTACTGTATTAAAAATAGAGCTCTATTAATAAATATAATAGTAAATAATTAAACATTGGACAATACTGGTATCTAAATTCACTAAATGAAAAGAAGTTATAATTTAACTAAGAAATGAATCTAGTGGATTCGTACCCGACAGAAAATGTCCACTCGGTAGAGCCCTAATTAAAAATACTGAATGCTATAGACTGGGGCGAGAGTCGGACCCCTGACTACTTGATCTCCAGGTCTTACCGCCAGACCAAACAAGCGCGTCAACTATCTGATCACCTTTATAAAGACCATAAATAAGGTCAAGATAAAAGATGCCACCCAGCTGGAAGATAACAGTCCAAAACTTTTGATTAAATTTATTCAGCTTTAGACTTTGACAATTCGTACTACAAATTAAATAGCAATAAACTTTTTACCTGCCATGCGGGATCCAATCCCATGGGATACGGCAAAGATGTATAATCATCTTTTGGATTAAGTTGTAAATTAGTATTGTTCATAAGAGTAGACTCATTATATGTGTTTTTCCAACTCGATCCAAATATGTTTACAGATTTGGAGAAGAAATCATTGTAGATAAATCCAGTGTAGCAGGAGAATAATCCCATAAGTAATATGATATAACGCCCAGCAAAGAAAATATTCCATATTTCGTTTGTTGATTTTTTGGCACCAAGGCTCTTTTCATATATACACAAGAATGCTGCAAATGCGGTCATAACGAGCCCATGACCGGTATCTCCAAACATCACACTGAACAAGAATGGGAAAGTAATGATTGTGTATAATGCTGGAAAACAAGAAACAATAAGGTCAATTAAAATATTTCTTTAAATAAAATTAAAAGAATTTTACCTTACAATAAAATTCCTATTTTGTTTCCATCGATGCCTGGAATCCACTACGAGATAGACAGCCTACTATTTCTGCTCTTAGACGCCTGCTCCTACCCATAGATTCCCTAATTGTGACTTATTTTCTCCTTACTGGCATCCCTATGGCATGTTGCCCAGTCAAGCCGATGGTATTTTTTCATGTCTCATAATGCATTTTTTCTATGGAGTAAATTTCCCACCAGTTCAGCGAGGCTATGGCAGAATGCACACTTCCTGGTGTTGCTTCTACACCGGCTCTCTTATATAAGCTGTTCCTCCTTAGTGGGTTTATACGTAGCCAATCCACAACTAAATAGGCGCGAAAATTACCTTTTCATGGCCCCCCGTTCTTCTACATGTAACTTGCTCGTTCCTCCCTGTTAAACAGAGACCCAGAGCTTGGAGGAATCCAAGATGCGCCTTACCGCACGAAAGGATCTCTGAGACCCTCCAATATGGTATTTCTCCAGTTCTGGATATATTCCGCCCATTTGCTGAATACGATCTGCAGGACGTCATCCAAAATATTGTCGTAACGTGCATCACTGGTAAAAATTTCCCTGAATCCATCCAAAATGAGCTGAAGGTGACAGGTTGATGTTAGGCTCCGATGCCCAGTTCACCAATGACTGCATTCCTTTTCTCGAAGTCTTCTTCTGGGCAAGTGAAGCGTTGGACAGGGCGGCGAGAGGTTTTTCTAGCGAAACCATGTGAACAGGCACGCTGTTGATCCTCTTAAATTTGTTATTCACTTCCAACTTGACAGAAGTGAGAGTCACGGTTACTCAATATAGCGTACGCACATCCATTATTCGGAATCAAAATGTAGCAATCTAGAGATCTGATCGATGCGTTTCGGGTCAGCCTTCGGTATTGGTGATTCCTGCACCAAACTCCAAAATGTTCATGTCCCTCATTAAATTTGGCGGCGGCTGCACAAACGGCTCATCCAAATCGACAGTCGTCTACACCCTTGTAGGTTACACCGCTGTAATAAATACGGGAGCTACCTTGCCTCTCAATACGGCGCCCACTTGTTGCAACAAGTGTTCGACATGTGAGTCGAACACTTAGGACTTTATCTTTTCGATACTTCGAGGGAAGGTTCGATCTCCGACGATGTCAAGGATTGTGTCCTATTTATTTTCGAGCAAGTGTTTGTTAAGTGATCATTCGTCTGCCACCATTTTTGATTTGAGGTTATTGTCAAATTTTTATAAAAGAAAACAATGGAGTAACAATAATATAAATCTCTGCCACACTGCACTAATTAATGACTTAATTTTAAAAGAGAAACACAAAGGAATTTAGGATAATAGCTAAAAAAAAGTATAAGTTACAACTTGAATGTGTCTAATCGCAGCGAAAAAATGGCATCATATGAAAAAATACCGTTGGCTTGACTTGCAACACGCTGTATGGATGCCAGCAGGGAGAAAATAAGTCGCAAGTAGGGAATCTATGGGTAGGAGCGGGTGTCTAAGAGCAGAAACAGCAGGCTGTCTCTCTCGTAGTGGATTCCAGGCATCGTTACTGAACACAAAATAAATCATTTTAGTATAATTTATTTATCAATGAGTAATGAATAGAACACATATTTAGAGCAAAATTAACATTTAAAAAATCATAAATCATGTTAATAAAAAAAACACACCTGGATTAGCTTCGCGATAACTGGCAACACCATAAGCATCAATCAAAGCTTGGAAACTTTTAGTAAATCTGTTAGTACGGTTGAATGTTGGAGGATTTTCCGAAGTCTCAATGCAATTCAAAAATGATGGAATAGAACTTCCACAAGCATTCTGAAATTGACAACATATTTTGAAATTATTCTACTATAAGATGAAAAGGAATTCAATGTGATTAATGGTGGTTGGCTTCGGACTGGAACCGGCCCACAGCGACAACGTGGTTAAGGTACATCTAAATCTATATACAGTAAAACTCCGTTAATTCGTAACCCTATATTTTGTATTTTCACGGAATTCACACTTTTTTCAAAAAAATTTGCCCCGAAAATAACATTTCATATTAATTTCTACTGATAATTTGTAAAATCTGATTATTCGCAGTTCGTATGCGTTTTCGACAGCCGAAATAAATAATTTGTTTACATAATTCGCATATTTACCATTGTTTTTAAATCGCTAAACTCGCACGTCTAAGCATTTTACTTTCATCCCTTCGTAAACATCTGCAACTAGCCCCGCCTACCAGCCTTCATGACGCCGCGCGCTGGCATGACAGGTGCTGAACTGAGTTTTGCCATATGACATATGGCAAAACTCATGTAAGCAATATGATATGTAAATCAAATTCCACAGTGCATTTTATAAGATTTGTTGTTGTTAAAATAATGTTTTCATTGAATCACTTGATCTAGTTTCTATGTTCAATTAATGTGTGATTTTGTTGCCTTGAGAGACTGCCTCGTCACCCCATACCACACACCTTTCTTATTCAGGAGAAATACGTTATTTGATAAACATTTTGACACGGACGCAGTAAACTAACGCGTTTTTATAAAAAATTCTTTCTAATGTTGCCTTTAAAAAATTTGGTCTCATTATTCGTAATTCAGATTTTTTTTTAAATTTCAGTCCCATGAGTTGCAAATTAACTGAGTTTTACTGTATTATATAAGTATTGTATTTCATTTAAATGAATACAGTAAGTCCTCTACATGCGAACTTTCAAGGGTACAAATGTTTGTGTCAAATTATTTACATCTATTTAAATAAGTGCAAAATTCAAAAATATACTGAAATTTCTAATTTGGCGATAACATATAAGATTGGATTGTGTCTCTGCTGCTTGGTGGCGTACAGGACCCAATATGTCAGTAATGTTTACAGTAGTCATGTGCAGTCTTCTTTCACTAGTATGTGTGCTCTTCAATATAGCTACATTTTGTTCAATTACTATGCAATTAATTTTAACCTCAGCTATGCACGATTTCGAATATATCCCTCTACTCTTGACTCCCTTCCTTCATATAATTTGTTATATCTGTGGAAACTTGTAGATGGTCAGTGTCCAAATAACTAGATTTATAATTGTACTGTCAGTTTCCCCATTAATTAATTAAGCGCAAGAACAGTGGATGCCTAGGCTAACTATGTCGAGTTGCAAACAAATTCAACTTAGGAACGAAACTCGTTTGTATATAGAGGACTAATAATTAACTTAAAATATTAATAGGTACCCCCCCCCATCTTAAAAAAAATGAAACTGGTCCCTAGGCAACACTGAAATATTATATATGTTATACTGGCCTGCCATATGAGAAAAATTGAGTACAGTAGTCTAAACAATATCACATAGATGGATTATAATACTTTGAAAAAATACAAATAAAAGAAATATAACACATTATGTTGATGAAAATCTACCTTGAAAGTAAAACAAAATAATATATATTGCTTTCACGGATGGGTTTCCATCCACTCTGTTGATCTCATGATCAAACAAGAGACTGTAACATTAAAAACTGAACATGACAACCATTGACATATCCGTATTGGGTAAATTATGTGTATTAATAGAAATAGCTGGTTGCACATAATTAGCAGCGAGTAAGTAAAACTATTATGGAGAATTGATGAAAAAGTTGATATAAATCATACCGATCCATCAGCTAAGGCTTTCTGCACATTGGTCAAATCTGCAACAGGAACCCAGCACTCTCCAATGAGACACTTTTTGGTGACATCCATGTTGAAGAGGTTGAGCGTGTGATAGATGGCTTTCATCTTACGAACCATGATGGACCAGCTGGCCAACTGCTTGGCCACACTGGATAGTACTCGCTGACGGTGATCTTGTGTCTGGTTCAAAACCTAGACGGGCAAAATTTTTTGATTCATTTAATTATATTACTTTACTTTTTAATAAATATTTAAATTAAAAGTTTATTAAGATTTTGTTGTGTATCGTATAGATAGATAGGTACTCATGTTGTTTCTTAATCTTGAATTTTTTGCATTATAATCATGTTTGGATATTTAAAAAGAGTTCAAATGGACAATTGAAAGAAAATGTGAACTTTTATATAGAAATGTTACCATATTTATATTTAATTAGATTTGAAAATATAATGAAATTTTAAGATTTTTGTGATAAACTTACTATATTTCAAAATCAATAAAAAATGACAAACCATATTGAGATCTTCGAGTCTGGTGCGTACTCCCTTCACCATGTCCTGCCTCTCATTATGGGAGTTAGGACACGGGTATAAAGACGCATGAAATCCCGTGCACACCTTCTTAATGCGAGACTTCAGTTGCTCTCCTTGGAAGAAAGCTACAAATACCGTTTTGTAAATTTCATTTCCCTGAAAGTAATAATAAAAAAAACAAATAATTTTACTTGATAATACCTATTAGTCAGATTGAAGGCTTGTACATAGTGACCTTCTTAACCTTTCCTCTCCGATGATGTAAACTGAATTGACATTGCCTCTAATTATCCGAATATCTCTGTAAATAACAGAGTTTAACATTTTAGGTATTCTGCCGTAGTATATTTATGTATTAGATAAAATAATTACAATGTATAAGTATTTACCATATGCAACAATAAAAAATGTTTTCTCGAATAACCTGACATGAATTTGTCAATACGTGTATGTGTACGTGCGGAGAGGTGCGACGGCGCAGTGCGCAAGGCGCGGGGTGCTAATCCTCATTTTAGTGGCAGAGCGTGCGCTGGCCGAGTTAGACGTGTCTTGTGCGTCTTTATGTTGTCGTGATGATTACATTTTAGCACTTTTACACAATAATTGATGTGTATATTCACTTTATATGTCAATTATTATTTTAATGGTTAATATAAGTAATAAATGTAAAATATTCATATTTATTCGACTTAAAAATCGCAAAAGTTTAAATGTACACTGACTGAGTTTACAGCACCGGAACGCGCAATTTATTTTAGCACCGCAAGGGAAAGGTTTAACGCAATGCTAGTGAAAACAATGACATACATAATTATCAAAGAACACCTTTAGTAAGTCATCAGACAGTACTGTTTCATGACTTCATTGATGTGTTAGGTAGCAGCTCAGGGTAACTCATCAATGAATCTTTGTGGCAAAAATGTATATTTAATGGTGTACTAGTAAAAGACAGATATTATTTCAAATTATATGTCTGACTTACAGTTGTCGGATCCTCTAATGGCTTGTCCAACTCAGCCTGACGCAGGAAGACATTACCGCGAGAGATGCGCCAAAGCATCCGCTCAAAGCCGGGAACTCTCTCCCTTTGAATGACTCCGGCCACAAAGCCGAGGCGCCCTCGTATGGCACCACTTTGCTGCCCATCCTCTGGTATTAGAGCCCTTTAAGTTAAATAAACTAATGTATATATATATACACAGAAACAAAATAAAAAAAAATGTTAAGAATAAAAAGTTTACACTTAATATTAAACAAAACACAAAACAAATTAATCAATTGAAAAGACATACAGAAATCTATTTATTGGTCAAAATTTTTTTTTATATAAATATTAACAGTCACACATAAGTTGTAGCCTCATCCTGGGAAACAGGCAAGTTAATTAGTTTAGTTCAAAAAGTCAATTAAAATAATCTTTATTTAAAAACAATAAATATACTGTAGGCGGCTATATTAGGTGCTTCGCAGCCAATAGTGGCTGCGTAACAGCCATTGATGACCTAGAATCTATATTTCAATGCGGAAATCCCTTATTATATTGCTTTAACAATAGTGCATTGTGCATTCTTATTATAATATTGCTTTAGATGAAATACAGATCCTACGGAAGCCCTGGCCGTGCAGCGGTCCCCAAGGGTTGCCTGGCGGCCACTATCAGCCGCTTTGTAACCACAATAACCGTCCGCAGGTCCTAGCAGCAAAAATCAATTGTCTGTCTGTGCATTCTGTATTGCTCTTCCCGGAATTGTACAAACATGAAAAATATGTACAAAACATTCATGTCACATTTGACAACGACATAGATAAGGAAAGAAACCATAGAGTGCGACGTGAAATAACCATGAGGTATAGATGAGATGACAGGAGTCTCATAGACCTGGCTTTTTAATCAAGTACTTTACAGCCTACTGAAGCAAATTACACTAATGAAGTCGCCACTGATGCCACAACCAGAAAGTCATAGATATAGACGAGGAAGCATAATATTATTATGGATTTCTATTCAAGAAACATGTGTTGTTCTATATAATAAACTAATTTGTTTCTTTAAAATAAAAACCTTAATTATCTTAGAAATAATGTTTAATAAAAATGATGTTTTACTATATTATTGAGACAAATTTTCCTAATTTAATGAATTTGCAGTGAATGAATCAATCGAGTACCTGGTCAATGAATCCATTCCATTGGCCTCTTCCTGTTCCGTGAAGAAAACTTGAGTTTTTTCTAAGACATGTTTCAATTCCGTCAACTCCAAATAATTTGATTTCAAATTGACAGCATTGTGTGACAGTTCTAGGATTTCATTTTCAGTTTTTTCCAAATGTGCCTAAAAGAAAACATTAAGATTTTATACCATTATGAAAAAATATATATCCCATTGACATCTATTAAACTTTTAAAATAGGTTGATCTCATAATATTTTGGTGAATAATGAAAATTTCAGAACAATTTAATTTGGTTGAGTACTTGTTCAATTGACTAGCAATTATGAATATATATTTTTAAAATATTCTAAATATAATAAAGCAAACGGTATAGTGAATTCACGAGTTATGTAAGTAGTAAGTAAGAAAAACCTTTACGCAACTTGCATTATATGTATGTAGAATTTGTAAATTATTTATATATAGGCAGTTCACAAAGTTGTGAACTGGGTGATCAAATTGAACTTGAACTTGACTCTGCTAATTAAATAAGTTGAACTCATATTCTGAAGAATTAACAACACAGAAGAAGTACAAGAAAAACTTGAAATTTCACATTCCAATACATTTACGACAGAAAATGGCTGCAACTTTTAAGTCTTTTAATTTCTGAGGAATTGGCAATGTTTGAAGAAAAGGACTCGAATATGGAGAGAATTGTGAAAGTGAAAAGAGGCATTTATGGTTCACTGACATGTTATAATGAGATTTTTAATGAAAAAATTAACTAACTGTACAGTCTTCCATCAGTTTTTCAACAAATTTTACATTCGTAGCGTATTATTATAATAGAATGTATGAGTATACATTTGATATTTCATATATTGCTCTTCATAGTAAAAATGATTGCTAACTTATATGATTGCATTGTATGTGCAAAAATGCATATTTAGGTGTTTTTTTGACACATAACGAAAAACAGCAATGACCGATCTGAAGGAACAGAACTCGTTTGTAAATCGAGAACTGCCTGTACATGTATATTATTTACACTGTATTATTTTATTAATAAATCATCATGCAGCAGTTTTACCTGAATATAAACTATAAATGATGTTCTCTAATTCTCTTGATGTTGAAGACTGAGGGTAATCGGATCTTTTGAGTTGTCACCTTAACATTGTTGTGAGCGGCATGTCATAAAAATGTCTGGAGTAGATTGTATGGTTACACACTTTTTGTTATCGTAGATGGCTTTGTATCTACACATTGGAATGGATACAGCGGCTAACATTCTCTCTAAAGTAATTGCAGACCTTTGTTTTTTAAATTTATTACCAGCGCATTTGGTTTTGCGTTTCGAATCCATTTTAAGGATAAATAAACAATGGATACTAAACGGTGATGAACAAGTGACTAAACTAGCCGCATGAAGCGTGGACTACTGCCAACGACGTAATATTACATACTAATTTCGTTGCATACTGCAATAGACGTCTAACTAACTAACTTACCATCACGCCGTTTCCCCATGGGGGTAAGGCAGAGAGGATAGAGCACCACACTCTTCTGTCCTGACACAATTCTCGCCTCATCCACATTCATACATTTTCTCATACAAACTCGCCGATTATTAAGGTTTCTAACAGGACCATCCTATCTGGTTTACATTGTCGTGCCAAGTCTTCTGCGGACGTCCTCTACTTCTGGTGCCATCAACACTTGCGTCATATATTTTTCTTACCATTCCCTCCTCATTCAGTGATCCTCTCTTAATCTTACTCACTATTCTAAGATTAGATTTACATTATTTCCATATCTTTTTATTCTTCACTATGTCTTAATAATAATAATAATAATAATGGATAATTTGTATAGTGCCATTTTCGTAAAACCTTTCACCTCAAGGGCGCTTTACTCATAAACTGTTTATAGTTCCACGATTATCTTTGTTTTTTAAAATTTGTTATTTTCATTTATGGAAATGACTTTTTGAAAAGGTGCATTTTTAGTTTCTTCTTAAATAAAGTCTCTGATGCACTGTTTCTTATGACGGAGGGCAAAGAGATCCGCGCTTTTGGGCCTGCCACCGCAAATGCCCGTTCACTAAATTTAGACTTCTGGCAACGGTTGGTCGGTTCTACAACCCTTCCTGCAGCTGAAGTAGAGGCTGACCCGAGAGTTTGATGCCTATCATTCATATTGTCTGGGATACAAAGTTCTTGTAGATAAAGAGGCGCCATGTTGCGTGTCACCTTGTACGTCGTCTTAAATAAATATACCATATATACATCTAAGTGATCTCATTTCCGATGCATTCAGTCTACTTTCGTTCCTCTTCTGCCAGCTCTAGGCCTCACTTCCATACATCAGTGTCGGTACCAGGACTCTATTGTGTGCAATGGATGTCAAAGACACAAAAGCCGCAAATATGTTCAAACGTGCTAGTAGATGTAATATTACGTAACTGTGAATTTGTCGAGGGGTTATTGTATATCCAAAGTTATTGTTTTAAATAAGAATACTATCAAGGTTTTAAAAATTGATAATGAATTAAATGATTCCAAAAACAACATGCAGCTGATTAATTATGACATATTTCATTAATTAATCTGCGTATACGCTGGAGAAATGTTACTTTACCTCAAGATCAATAATTTCCCGAGGGTTGGGTGCTCTGGGTGTCTCTCCGAGAACATCCGGAACATTGACACCATCTTTGTTCACTTCAGCCTGGATGTAGCGAAGCTTCCTCTCCATCTCATCGCAGCGGCGTACTTCATTCACAAACTTGCGCTGAAAGGCGTTTACTTCGACATTCAGCTGTAATTAAAAAAAATATATGTGTTACAGTTAAGTATTTATTAAATATATAAAGATAAATAATTAGATGTTTACTTTTGGACAGATAAAGCCCAGTGAGGCCGGCACTAACAACACTAACACATACATACAATTTATAATCTATTCTAATCATTTGAAATCATAATATAAAGAATTGTCACGCTTCCTATTCCTATGGTCCAAATGAATTTTTGCAATAGAACTGAATGTTTTCACAGCCATCCATATTATTATAATATAATTGCGCTTTGAATCCATTGTATTCAATGTTAGTCATTGTCAGTAAGAAAATATACCAAAGTAGCAAGAAGGTCGAATGTGTTGTTAATATCTCTAGGTTAGGATTACTTAAATGTTTTCTCTTTTATATATTCAATAACATTTACATTACAGTACGCAAATATATATTCAATTTGAAATCAAGTGTACATTATCTTTATTACAAGTAAAAAAAAAACAAAGTAGCGAAATCATATGAATTTTTCCGACTGGCAAGTATATTTACCATCTGTCATTGAATTTGAGGTACAAGGAAGTAAAGTCTACAGTACATGTCCAGTACAAAAATACAAGACATATCAGATAAATAAATAACATGGTGGCGGATTAATGCGTCGCTGGCAGTAGAGGGGTTGTTTTATTTTTAATATATTCAATCAATGCATTTACATTACAGTCCGCAGTCTAATATGATTACCTGATCATTTTTTGCATTGCAGTTCAAAAAGGTTTTACACAAAATATCATATTCACCTGAGATTTTAAGTAAATTTTTTTTACCTATCCCTATTATTTTATTTCTTCAAGTTCGCTATATTCTTCATCTTTACGATAATCATGTTTTTTTTTTTTTACTGGAAATAAAGACAAATACACTGCATGGTGCATTATTAAAGCAATATAATAAGGGATTTCCGCATTGAAATATAGATTCCATGGAAACCATGGCCGCGCACCACCACCATTAGCTGCAAAGCATTTACAATAGACGCCCCCGCAGGGCCTAACAGCAAGTCTTTTCTGTTAGTCAGATAATAGTTTCCTCAGACTGACAGCAGAATAACTCCACTATAAGATATTGAGAAATAAAGAATTTTTTAAATAATTTTAGCCCAAGACTTGAGCAAAACAGTGACCTATATATATAGATTTCCTTATGATTTATTTTCTTTAATGGCAGACTGGTCAAACTCATTTAACATTTAATGAGTTCCACCATTTAAATATGAGAGAATTACATGATAATAATAAAATCTGTACGGTATCCTGTATTCTGTACAAGTTCAAAGTCAAGACAGAGTACATTTATAAATGCATCATGTTATCCTACTAAAATTATATATTAAGTAAGCGTAATAATCATAAAGAGGTTACTTAGATTAGGTAATCAAAGGCTGATTAGAAAAATGATTATTAGTAATGTGGTTGATGTATTATATTACAAAAGATTAGTGGGATAGCTCGAATACAGTTATTTGAATTAATGGAATCCATCAGTCCATCCATCATTATTTTCAAGATAATCAGTCAGCAATTTTCTCACGTGAGATTAGATAAAAAAATATATATATTGTACGTATTAGAATGTAATAAAGACAATCAAAATTTAAAAAATGTAATTGTACTAACATATTATACCAAACGAGAAGCCCATAAAATTGAGCCCATACCTGCTGAAACGTGTTAATGACATTGAATGCTAATCAATTAGGAAGTCTAACAACTAAGGTTGAATGATTTGCATCACAATAACGGGCAGACAGACAGACAGACGACTAAACTGATAAAGGAAACACATGTTGTAAAGATTTTAAAAGTAACACATTTCAAAGACTCCAGATCTCCGCATGATAAACATAAGAAAAATAATTAATACTACAACCGCTACCAGTTTGCTGCTATTTAAATAAGATTTATTGATTATACAGGAAGGAGAAGAGCTGTAGCTGTTGCTTGATCTATTTCAACATGTGAAGCACTGAATTGTGAATGTTTCACACATTAACTGCATTGTCAATTAATTTGCAAAATTAGACCGTTTTGTTACAGTGATTTGATGTGATCACTCAAAGAACAAAAAATGTTTATGCAAGATAAAAATGAATGTGTAAATAATCTCAGATGAAAAAAATCATCAAGACGAATCAGCATATACATATTTACAAACATAATACATATCTACATATTAGGTATACGAAAAAAGAATATTTTCAACTGTTAGCTCGTCAACTGCGCTTTGATTGCTGCCCTTACACAACGTGTTTTGTGTTATTCTGGTGACTATACATACCAAGAGTAAATTGTAATTCATATAACTGAAATTTAACAACTCTTTTTACAATGGACCAATTTGTACCAAACTAAGAATTTAACTAAGAGACAGCAACAAGGAAATGGAAGACCTATTAAAGTGGATGACGTCATACTGGCTGTTGAAAACTAAAACAATCCAACTTTATCTATAGGAAAATTGCAGACAAACTTAGATACTCATGGTCAAATGATTAACTGCATATTAAAAAAATCGGCAAGGAAAATGGATACCGCACAAACTAAGCGAAGAACACCTAGGCGATCGAATAGACGCATGTGAACAACTTTTGAAAACAGAATCAGAAACATCATTTTTACATCTGATAACTGGAGACGAGAAATGGGTGCTATACTCGAACCAAAGACGCATAAGTAACGGCTTTCAAAAGACCGGGTAGTGAAACCCAACGCTAAGCCCGGCCTCACAACAAAAAAAATCTTTTTTATCTGTTTGGTGGGACTGCAAGGACATTATTCACTTTGAAGCTTTCAAACTTGGTCAAATGATAAATGCAAAATCGTATTGTGAACAACTGGACCGTTTAGTGGCGGTAATTAAAACAATTATAAGTATTTAAATCTTTTATTTCAAAAAATGATATTCTTTTTTAATAAAACTAAACAAAAAATTAATAAATTAAACGTAAACTTTGTTACGTTCCGATTAGTGTTTTACAACTTAATTGTCAATGTGTGACACAATTGCTGGTTAGTGCTTTACACAGAATTAAAAAATAAATAGAAATGGTACACATATACACATCACTTGTTATCATATATCACTTTTATGATTTTTTTTATTGGTCTACATCCTTTCTGTGTATATTCATGTACATATGTGTGTATGTATTCACAATCATTATTTAAATATTAATTTGTGACCCTGATGGTTCTTTAGGTACAATGGAAACAGAGGACCACTTCTTTTTAATTATTTGTTCTAGTACTTGCAACAATGTATTTATTTATGTGCCATACATTTATTCATGTTCTAGTACTTGCAACAATGTATTTATTTGGAGGTGCCATCCAATAATCTTTTGAAAATTTATCAACAAAATAAAAAACAAAGTATGTATAGTATTTCAATAAAAACAGGTGATTGAATACATTTACTTTGTGTAAAGACCACAGACTGTCAAATATATAGACATGAACTAACGCAAATTCTTTGTTTCAATATGTTAAATTTAGTGTCACTAACGCAATCAAATAGCACTGTGACTTTTTTGAAATATATGACTCGATTGGAACGAAAATTTAAACTCTGACAATATAATATGCATTAATCTAAAAAATACGTCTTGTTTATACAAAAATTTAATTTTTGAAGAGTAAATACTTTTACTGTTGCATAAATGTTTCATAAACTCTTGGATTTATATTTCCACAAATTATGTGCTTAGAATGCCTCTCATCCCGCAACCAATGTTCCAAACCCCTCTCCTATATGAATACTCTATTTCATGTTTATTCATTTACTGGCATGTGGTAAAGGCAATGAAACAGTCTCTAATACTCACATCCCTGAACTGCACGGTTCCATTCTCTCCCAGCTCTGACACAGAGGTGTAGGCAGCCTCCGGCTGGATGAAGAGCTGACACAGCGCCATCTCCTCGCTGCGGAACAAGTCCCCCATGATTGGAGAGCTTCAATCTGCTTCCTTATGAAAAATATATCTGAAACAAAACACAAAATATCATATTTATGTCTCTGTTTAACTAAATATTATAACTCAAGTACATATATGCTTTTGCTTAAGTTAGTAGGTTTAATTAGGTCTCAATATAGACATAGGTTGTAATGAGACTAGATACAAATACCACTAGTACAATTAATAACAATTAAGTCCAAGTTGAGAGTAAAATTATATTGTAAAATGTTCTCTGCTAGTGCGCTTTTCAGAGATTGCGTACTAAATTATTTAAAAAATGTAAGTTAAATCAATCCATGCTCAAGGTGTGCCAATTGAAACATATTAAACCACTCTACAATATACATATATCGGCAATATAAATATAAATTTTGCAAAAAATACTCTCTATGATATTTAATACATTGAAAATTAATCATATGTTTAATGTGATCTTGAAGTAGCTAAAACAAATGTTGCATTCCACTCAATTATTTCGTAAGTCACTTTGTGGACAAAGATCACAACCCTGTTGAAAGCATTATTTTGGTGTAGTGCAAAAAATTACTAACCAATAAAAAATATATTTTAAGTAAATTTAATGTCGTTCCTCCCACCACTGAATACAATATGAAAGATTAAATTGGACTACATTACAAAAGGATTATCGCATTAGAAATATTGTATCTATCACGTCATATTCCACATGGATAGAGCACGCCTTAGATTCCTATCATAATGCACTTACGCAATCATGTAAATTCATAGTTTCTGACCTTCAGAATTAAATTGCAAACCATCAGGTTTTTCATATTCGCATAATATATTGTACCATCTGCAGCTCGATAAACAATGTGATGCATTAATTTTAGAATTTCTCAGTTTGGAAAAGAACCGGAGTCAAAAAACTGAATAGGAATTATTGACAGTGTCACTCGCACGCACGGTGCCAAATTCTACATTACATTCAGGAGCCTGCAATGCATACATGCAAAAAAGGGGAAAACAAATATAAATTAAAAAATTGGATTAACATTAACGAAAACATTATTTTGCCATTAGTGCATGGAGACTTTAATTGCATAGTTCTAAAAACTCACCGCAACTCACCACTGTACTCATGGTGCTTTTTTTTAATTCGCCGCATTGTGCTATTTACATTACTCAGTTCCGTCTTTAAGCTAGTGAATTACTCAAGTCATATAAATGGCCATTTACCGAATTGAAAATTCCTTTCTGTTGATCCGTTTTCTATGGAGTGGTTACCTATGCTGTTTATTAACAGAATAACATTATAACTGCATGCAAATCATTGAAGTGTCTACTTCCTCATTTACTAATTCGCGAATTTTACAATCTTACTGTTTTTAACCTGTTGATTTCATGATTGTTCTTTAAATTTGGTGCATGGATTAGTTTTTGATTTGAGAAAAACAAAAAGCAATTGGCATAACTATTTCCTATGTTTACCTTTGATAAAAATAATTATTTCCTACGTACGTGAAGTATTTTCAAATAAATTAAGCATGTTCAGTCATAGAAAGTGTTCTTAAATATGTCCATACATTGTTTATATGGGTAAGAAAGTATTATTTTACGTTAAAACTTTAATAACACTATTAACGTACTCTAAAATTATAAATAAATACATGATAGGATCGTATAAACGACGGATTTATTTTGTCCAAAGACGTTGGTTAAACAAAAGTACATATATTATATATGATTGTACAGTATCATTGGTAACAGCATAACCTAAATCTATACCTACTGCATGCCACTGATTACATTCATTCTTGAAATCATCATTTGCAAGCATGTTCGCATACTAAATATTATTGTCGCATTTTATATGTGGATCGCAATAAAGTCATTTTTATTTTTTAATTAACTTACAGTAGCTGTTTCCGTGAACCCTTTTCAACTAAACAAAAAAAACAATCTCATCACTTTGCCGACAGCTGTGTGGCCTCGGATCAGTTAGCAAATAGTCACGGGGCCTATCAATATTCAATAATTATTATATACATCTGGCATCCCAATATTTGTACAAAACAAGGAAGTGTCCGTAATATTTTTTTTTAAATTTTGAAATAAAAAATACATTCATGTACCCCTTCCCATCGATATTTCCGGCATTTAAAAAAAAACCTACATTACTAATTTAAAACGATAATAAAAAAAGTATTACATGTCTCAGACACGTGTATCATACCACTCCTGCATAGCGCATATTTTTCAAATCTCATCAAATGTCTTGATTTTAATTCAAGTTCAAAAGGTGTTCTTTTGATTTGTGAAAAATAAAAATATTATAAATACTAAGTAAAGGTATTAATTAGAAAGATATACATATAAAATCAATTTTATCGAAAAATATTTTTTGTGCGCTACCGGGATTCAAATCTGGATCTCTTTCCAAACCGGGGAAGGTGCATTATCCAACTATGCTACAGTGACAGTACTTTTATATATCTAACTAATTAATACATTTAATTAGTATTTAAAATATCACAGACCTATGTTCTGAATAATTAGAACTTCACAATAAGAATTCTTAATAAAAATATTATAACTAAATTTATTTTATTTTATTCATTGAATATTTACAAGCAAGTTTTAACATGCTCTTTTTCCTTTCAGTACACATTTTACACAGAAAGCCTCCGAGCAAACACATATACTGATATTTTATGGCCACTGGGCGTATGATTAACGTGACCATTTATTTTTTTCCTCAAAACGGGACATGTACTCCATGAGCTATGCTAAATTCTGTATGACACTTTTCACATCTGACGTCCCATGAAATACATCTTTGCTTTATAAATGGGTACTTAATTTGTAAGTTAACATTAAAAGTGCACTCGCTTTTAGGCATTGTTAAAATGAAGAGTTCAAGTACAAGAAATTTAAATTGATTACAATAACACATGTCGATAAAAAAAAAAACAATAGTCAATTGTCAAGAAAGATGCGCGAGCTGTCTACGCATACTCGCAACCGAGGAGCGAACGAGCTAGCAGGCTTCTGACCAACTTACATATATGTGAGACGTATTGCACATCGCGTCATTGCCGCGCTACTAGACGCTTTATTTTTCGCGCCTTTTTTTGAAATTGTTACCGCGGGTGCGAAAACGAGACATTTCGGCGTCCCGAAGCTGTGCTTGGGGACAACGGGATAGGCTACCTAAAAACGAGATGGTCCCGTTCAAAACGGAATGTACGGTCACGTTAGGCATGGTCCACGATTTTAATTACAAATTCAGCCGAGGTTCTTTAGGATTCTCTAGTTTATTTTTAGCGCAGGCGCGTGGAGAGCAGGAATCGAGTACATAAAAAGCAATCATTTAATTATTCTGGCAAGAGGCTGGCCGACGAGGCGCGAAGCAGCCCGCCCCGGGCGCTAAGCGCGAAAGCCGTACGCAAAAGAGCGTCATTTTATCGGCTCGCTGGAGACGTCGTTCGCGTGACCTTGTGCGAACTTGGCTTAGCGAAAAAAAACGGTGGGCGCGTCGGCTAAGGCTCGGCGCATACGTACGTACAATTTTCAACCGCTCGACTATTTAGTTGTATGTCAAAAGGCTATTGGATCATATGGGAGTGCGCATATTATCGACACGATTGTTGCTCGATAAAAAAAATTATCGATCGTCTTTTGACAGAACAGTTGAACAGCTATATGTACATTGCCGTGTATCGGCGTGCGCATACACTCGACTAAACGGTCGATCCGCGACCGTTCAGCACGTTGGGAGATCTCATTGCCGATCGATCGTATGCACACTTGTAGAGTAGAAATCGAGGAATAGTTTAGTCGCGGCGACAATCGAGCGTGTGCCGCTTCCCCCCCGGGCTGGAAAATGTTTAGATCGGGCCCTGTAAAAGGTCGAGCCGTAGCGAAATGGAGGTGCGATTCCACGAATGAGTCACTAATGGAATTATCAACATACCGTAAATGATTACCTACCTACGTTGCATTACGACGGAAACAGTTTTAAAATACACACGAAACTAATAATACCACTTACGTTTTCGTGTTTACGTAAAACATAATTTGAAATGGCATGTCATTTGAGACCGACTCCCTAATCATTATTACCGCTGTGTTAGGTCCGCGAATGTACGACCCCAATAATTAGAATTATTGTTTGATATTATCTGATATGATATTAGATCTAAAAAATTATCACCGAAATTATTTTGATACGAACCGTGAATTCATTTTGTGAGAATTAATTTATTAGATATCCGTGCAGACAAATATGTAATTACGCGAAAGCGTGCATATTATTACTATGCAGGAAAAATCACGACGTATTTGAAATATGCGATTTAAAACACTTTTTCCTTATCGAAGATTTTGATTAACGGCATCACATCATTAACGAGATACAAGTGTTACGTGCGCACGCGCGCGGCGACAGCCAATCACAATAAGTTAGTTACGTACACGTACAATAAACGTACCTACAATAATAAAATATCGAATTTTTATTTAAAAATTGGCCATGAAGCGCGCACAAAAGACAATGGAAACAACATGAAGTGGTTTTTTTTAATTCCGTAAACACTGTCCGTAGCAGCGACTACCATTGACCGCGAAGCGGCCACCAGTCGCCCGCGAGACGTAGCAACAAGCGATCGCCCGTCACCGATTGCTCTCTGCTAGTATATACACATGTGAAAAAATACTTTATCGCAGAAAAAAAATTTAAGTACCATAATAAAAAAGATTGAAAGGTTCTTACGGCACGACCTTATATTATATTACCACATTTGGTGGTAAGATGTTAAAGTGAATCCGATAGGCCGGATGGATTCGAGTAGAAGAAAGGACATTCAAAACTGCGTCGTGAATTCAGCTGGGTTTGGATTAGTGACGAGCTAAACGTTATTGTGACTGTGATTGTGCGTTTGGTGTTTCTTTTAATAACGATGATTGGTAACTGATATTTTACTGTTAAGAGTTTTAGTTTCCACTATATCAGTAGTGATTGCTCGCCGAATTACGAACAATCAGTTACTGATCATCGTTACAATCGAACACAAATTTCACAATCACAGTCACGATAACGGTTAAGTAAAGTTTTGGAAGTGGGTGGTGAGGGAGTGCGTTTGACAAAAGGGTTTGAGTCGGTCGGGTTTTAATGATTATTACGGCTATTAAATATTGAGTTGAATCTTATTGTTATGCATCAATAAAACTCCAATTAAGAGCGTAACGTGTGATGTTGATGTTCCCAGTGAGTTATCCGACTGATTGTCGCGTCACACTGGTGCAAATTGTTTGTATTATGCGAGACTTGTATTTGTAGTAAGGTTGAAATTATATATGAAACAAACAAAAAAAAATAACTTTTAGAAAAATGTTTACAACTTAATTTAAACTTTTAAGTTGGCATTATTGCAACTACGATTAATCAACCACGAGTCGGTAATACGAGAGAAAGTAATTCATATTAAAAATTCGTCAAATTCATTGGTTTATAAAATATGCTCGCCAGTGTTCTATTTCACTTGAAAGGGTGACCAAATGTAAGAATTTATTTGCTGTCTAATCTATAATACTATCTCGAATATAATTAACGATAAGAAGTTGGATGGATAATTACATATTTCGTATCTAAAGATATCCAGCATATCTATAGAAAATATTTTTTATAATAAAAATGTCGATGACGACGATAGGCAAACTAAAAAAATATCGGGTCTTATAAATAAATTAAAAAAATAAAACAATCAATAAATAGTACAGTAGGGTCTAGATTATCCGGGCCTCGAATATCCGAGTCTCCGTTTTATCCAAAACGAATGTGTTTTTCAAATTGCGGAATTTCACGGTAGGAGGCGAGAAACAAATAATAGAAAATACAATTAACCTTTTAACTGCTAACTATATTTGAAATGGAAGATACCGCACAGGATAAGACTAGGCTTTAAGGGTCTCGACTCATCTATCAAAAGCTGGGACCTGTCGTTCGCAGATGGCAAAATGATTTAAAAATATTACTTTAATCCCTGCAAGTTTGCAAGGTCCAAAGGCGCGTGTTAACACGCTTATAGCATGGCGTGTTAACACACTCATGGCATTTAAAAGGTTAATAAATAAATTATTATTATATTTTGCTTAGTTTATATTACATATAATTTGCTGTATTTCAAATAAAGTAAATTTTATTAGTTTTAATAACCAACAAACTTTGTATAAATCACTTTGATTAATTTAATGTCAACCGGTTTCGATACTACTTTATCTTCGTCAGGACGGATATACATTGTAAATAAATCAATTTTCCTTACGGTTAGTGTGCGTCAGTCCTGACGAAGATACAGCAGTATCGAAACCATTCAACGTTAAATTAATAAAAGTTTCTTCAATATTTGCAAATTTACTTTGTGGCAACATATTATATAAATAATAAGAAAAACACTTTGTTTAAACCACTAATTATTGATTTAGCAACATGTTTCAAGACTTACATACAATGTATTGTTTTTTGTCTATGCTTGTTTTTTTTTTAAATTGAGTAAATAGTGGTATAAACAAATTGTTCTTAATTATTATTTAATCAATGTTTGTACCGTTTTCAATATTAACAATTATGTCCTATCACAACGTTGACGACCGCTATAAACATCAAAAAAGTTATTTTTGATCGCATAAAAAAAAAACCGATATGCAACAGCCGCAGCTGTCACTATCATCCGAGGTAGACTCGGTACACATTACCTCGGGTAATCGAGGTTCTACTGTATATGTGCACTCACTCGGTTAAATTATGTTTTTATTTGTTTTGATTAAGAATTTTTACAGATTTGCAGCTAGACTGGCCTACTGCCGATGCACTGGACTTATATGCACAGCCTTCAATTCTTGCAAAACAATCACATCTATATGTCACAAAGCACATAAATGTCAAATTCCTATACATTCGTGCGAGAATGTTCATATGGCACGTTTAACTGGCGAAAATTTGGTGGCGCGAACACTAATAATGGATTGGCGGGAAACGGTCACGCCGCAATGTTGGCTTATGCAAATGTGTATGTAGATGTGTATAGGTGGTATCTGGGGAACGTTTGTTCCATCTGACAAGCGCGGTCAACTGGTTTAATTAACCAATAGAGGACGCTTATGTAAGTGACTGGAGTTCTGAGTATCGGCCGTAGCCAGGGATGCTGAATAAAATAGCAAGTGTAATACATAACTAAATAGACTGACTTACGAGTGGTATGTACGACGAGCGTACCCAAAATTACTTTTAAAAAAATTCTTAGATATAATATCCCAATTTCGCGCGTAGGGAAATTTGAAAGGGAAACATCTGTACGAATTAGGTAACGATATCAGACGCGGTCGCTCCGTACATGCTTCAAATGCTCCGCATCTCTTATATTCAAGTCAAAAAGCTTTGGACTTTTTGTTTCTAGCCGAAAACAGCACTACTGCAAATAAATTCATTCTGTCCTTTAGAGACCAGTCATAACACACGAAATAATTCATTCTCAGTTTTTGAACATCTATGAATCGCGTAAATACACAGATACATACCAGCAACAGTGGATTATATCATTCGTTCCGTATCCACAAAGTTAAGTATTCGATTTGCTTATGGCGAATGCTTATGGGTATAATGCACAAAATAGCGTACATATTACGAAGCGAGCGGATTGTTTTAGTAATTTTTTTGTGTGACGCATTTTTTACAGTTTAGCTTTAATACTTGAAGCCGAATTATTGAAACATTCAATATCTTTTGATTATCTATTTTATTCATCATTTTAATAAAAAATGAATTCAGAAAATAACATACTTCACTAACGTGTTCTGACGCTGTAAACGAAAATAATGAATTGTGTGAGTGTTCGTAGGCTATTTGTATATTTTATAGTAAGTATAAACTAATTATCCAGCATCCCTTCTTTAAAAAGTCATCGACCGCCACTGGTGGATATGTAACTGTTTTATTCTGAAGGTGCATTTTTAACATACAATACGTTTAATGACTGGCATTATGACGCACGTGCGTTATATTTGAAGTTTTAAATTTATTATTGCGTTAGATTACACCTACACGTAGAATTAAATCCAAAATTATGCATGAAGTTTGTGTGCTATTTCTAGAATATTTTAAATGAAGTGTCAATCAATAAAATGAACGTGAAAAAAGGTCAGAGAATCAGCCATTAAACAAATTTATGCAGTGATATAATACATGTAACCGGTGTTTTTTTTCAAATAGAAAACAAGTCCAATTCTTTCGTCACCATTTTGAACGTTGGAATACTGTAATGCTGTATTCTCACTCTTCAAACATTAAAAAATATATGTTTTGCGCAGGGCTCTAAAGAGTAACTATGCAAAAACTGGTCTAGGTATAGGATTATATGGAGAACAGACAGTATATTTTTCACGATTATACCAAGTGTCGTAACTACAAAAATTGGGCCCCAATGCAGATGGAAAAAAGAGCCTCCTAAATAAATCCTGTATATTACGAATTACTGTATTGCATGGTTTAATAACAGTAATAGCCAGAGGCGTGCAGTGCATACAAGCAAAAAAAGCTGTGAATTACTAAAAATTTTGGAAAACAAATATAAATTAAAAATTGGATTAATATTAACGAAAACATTATTTTGCCATTAGTGCCATCTGTGTGTAGAGACATTAATTGCTTAGTTCTAAAAAATCACTGCAACTCACCGCCGTACTCATGGTGCTTTTAATTTTATTCGCCCCATCGTGCTATTTACATTACTCAGATCTGTCTTTAAGCTAGTGAATTACTCAAGTAATATAATTGACTATTTACTAAATTGAAAATTTCTTTCGGTTGACCCGTTTTGTATAAAGTCGTTACCTATGCTGTTTTTTAACAGAAGAACATTAAAAAGGCTTACAACTGCGTAAAAATCATTAAAGTGTCTACTTCATCTTTCACTAATTCGCAAATTTATTAACATACTGTTTTTAAAGTGTTGATTTCATGGCTTTTTCTTTGCGTTCGAGGTGCATTTGGTGTATGACTATTATTTCGTTTAGTTATCACGTGAAGAATTTTCAAACAATAAAAGAATCATATTCAGTCATAAAAAGTGTTCTTAAAAACGTTCATTTTTATATGGGTAAGAATGTATTATTTTACGTTTAAACTTTAAAAACACTATTAATATTAATAGTACTTTAAAATTACAAGTAAATACATGGCGCCATACAAATTATCCATTATTATTATTATTATGGTAGAGTTGTATAAACGACGTATTCATTTTGTCTAAAGACGTCGGTTGAACGAAAGTTCATAATCCTATGTATAACATATATTGTAGTACATATATTATATATGATTGTACAATACCATTGGTAACAGCATAACCTAAATCCATACCTACAGCACGCCACTGGTAATAGCCATTAAGTATTAATAAGAAAATAAGTTTCTTGTCTCGTATAATATCCACACTAATATACGTGTAATTATATATTTATAAACACTTAAACCCAATTTAAAAAATACTTTTCACTTTCTGGCGATGGTCTAGTCCCTAACTCGACACAGTAGCGGTGTTCTGCTACCGTATACATCGATAATGGAATTACTATTAAAGCTGGGAAAAGTATCGATACTTGCAAAAATATTAATGCAAAAATTTTGGACCCTTATCTAACGAGGACCCCCCCCCTCCAATGTACTGTATTGGCATAGTTACACCACTGACTATACTGCACCGCTTAGGTAAAAGGAAGTAAGTAACATCAAAAACGGTATTAAGAGAAAAATGTGGTTTCGTTGTGGATTTATGCATATTTTGTAAATTAAATGTATTAATAACAAAAAGGTAACATATAGGTTCGAAAATTTGTCGCTAAAAATATTGTCGCTGTAGCATAGTTGGATAATGCACCTTCACCGGTTTGGAAAGAGATCCAGGTTCGAATCCCGGTGGCGCAACAACAATATTTTTCGATAAAATTGATTTTATATTTATGTCTTTCTAATTAATATATTTAATTCATATTTAAAATATCACAGTCCTATGTTCTGAATAATTACAACTTCACAATAAGAATGTGTTCTCCTAATACTAAAACCAGTAACTCGACCCCTCCTACGTTAGGTAGGTATCGTTAAGTAAAAATGTAATTTTTAATCATTCTAATATTTCGCATGTATTTGATATTTATTTATTTACGTGGCAGATTTAAAAAATAATATATATATTGTGTTCTATGATGTAGGTACTTAATAAACATGATAATCAAAAAATTACAGTTGAAATGTATCAAATATGTGCAAAATACTAGAATGATTAAAAACGACTTGTTTTACTGAACGATACTTTACGTTGTAGGAGGGGTCCAACTGTTTTTGGCTCAAATTAATATTAATAATTGCATCTGTATTTTTTCATTATAAAGAATTCGAAGAGAAACTTAAATGCATAAAAATATAGTTTCGACAGGTCTAGTACCTATCATCAAGGAGTATAAATAAAAACAATCGTCATTTACACATGTTGATGAAAGAGACTGCGCACCTCTCGAAACGATCGACGTGATAAAAAAATAATACTCAATTATGTGTGTAGTACAAAGCTCGGTTTAATAAAAAAAAAACTAAAATAATATTGCACTAAAAAACTAACTGCCGTATCAATTAATGACATCTACTATTAAATGGACCAATATTGATATTTCATAGATATAGTACCACCTAATCGTAAACCACAATCCCTTGTTGGTATAGTAGTTAAGACGCCGGGTTCGCACCTCGTTCCAGGACACCAGTAGAGATTCCAACCCGAATATATTCGGCCTTTTTCTACTATTCAATATTCGAATATTTGTGCAGCTATGAATAGTATTCCCACTAATTTCAAAGGATGGAATATTAAACAATTCTCAGGATTCTGATTCGGACCATTTAAGAAACACCATTTTATCCCTCGTGGAAACCACAAATGTTTGTTCGAATAATATAAAAAAAGATTTGATATTTGGACAATTTCAAAAAAAGGACAGAAACGTTAGACCGACTATTTAAAAACACCTTTAACAGTTAAGCCAACGCCAACTGCTACCGAGCGGGTATTTTCAACTGCAGCGACGATAAAAACAAAATTAAGAACAAATTTAAAATACTAAATGTTCAATGCGTTGTTATTTTTAAAATATGTGTATTTTTAAAACTATAATAAATAAACAGTTTACGATAAATAAGCCCGTCATCATATAAATTTTGATGTACTTACGTATAATACGAATTATTTGAAATATTAAAAAATAATTTCATACTGTTGCCATACTAATTAATTAATTAATATTAGAAACAATTCGAATATTTTTAGTTTTAGTTGGAATCTCTAGACATCGGCAAGTTAGTCCTATTTTCATAGTACAAGCGTTTTGCTGAGTTTTCAAGTAGTAAGGATATTATGACATGTATTCTCTATTTTAAAAAAAAACACCATTTGTACCATACGTTACACATTTCAATGCGTATTTCATGTAAGACCTACGTACCCTTCTATTTTTATTACATATTTTTGACACGCATTAAATACTTGCGTCAACAAAGAATTATAATATACTTATATTAAAATAATTTTGTCATGAAATTTACAATTTAATTCGCCAATTTAGCAAACCGTCCGCCGACCTCGAATTTGACAACTCTTATTCCATAAATTGGAACATTGCTAAATGAATAATGTCCGTGGCCGTGACGTCACGTGTGCCCGCCACGCTGCCCGGTGCATGACAAGTCCGACTGAATAACATATTTAACGAGTCACAAAAACATTCTGTTTTTCTTGAGAAAGTTACGCCGCACGAGAAAGTTATCGTTACTTCTTAATACCTTAAATACCTACGCACTTTTGTTATAATTTCAATTATTAAATTTGAAAAAATTCTAATAATATCTGCGCGACGGGTCCGACTGAATTCTCCGAGCGACGCGAGTCGGCGGCTCTCAACTCTTCCAAAATCCTGTACGAGAGAAGATAATATTCACATTTTTTACATTCTTAAAACATGCGACTATATATCAGAACAGAGAAATTTTTGCTAGATTCTGAAAAATATACAAATATAGATGGTTTTAGAAGAAGCATCGTGAAACATTTCCAAAATACCATCATTCTTCGACATGAACATTTAATATTTGAATTAGTGATGGGAAGATTAATAGGAATCGGAATCGGGAATCCTATCGGAATCGGAAATTTAAATACATTAAAACTTATTATATCCTAAATTTACGTATTGAATTTATGATTATGATATATACGAAGCAATTTTGTATGGAATTTTTAACTACAAACTTCTACACGTGTTTTAAATCTAACGATATTTATACTGATTCAAATATGAGTAATTCAAATAATTATAGATTTATTATTCCAGATACACATTTTTCCTTATACGATTATTTTTTATGACTTTTCTCAATATTTAAAATTTTAAAAAAAATTACCCTATTATGTTTGATCAACGTTTCGACACTGACATCACTTTGCCAGTACAATGCAGAAGTAACTCTGTCTCGAGACAATGGGGGAAGGTTGCATGCCAGGAGTCTGGCAACCTGAACATAACGCAGTCTCCATTCGATGATGCTTAACTTGGAATAACAAACACGCAGACCTCGGGATCAAATCCATTGTAAATATCTTAAGAATGTTCTAATTGCAGTCGTTCCCGATGTATGACCGTCAATCTTGTCAGTCAGGGCAACGAATGAAGCGATTCCAAGTGAATCATTTTAAATTTCACATCTTTTCATGTTAATCAATTACATGAAAAATATGATCACGTATACAAATGAACTAGTGTTTAAAACTAATGTCAACAATTCGACCCCTCAGAATAACAAGGTTCCATCTGACACTGACACTGTTTTGAGATAATGAGCTCAAAAGTGTTTATTGATTTTCAATATATATTCATGTATATTATGTTTTGAGTATGCAAATATGATCAGTTTCTAAATCTTCGCTTATTTTCAGTATTATCATAGGCCGCTGTGAGATGAGGGAAATTAAAAATGCCCGCTTGTATCTTGAAACGAGGCGCGTACCCCCGACCACTAGATCACTAGACCCGCGTTTTAACCACTACACCAACAAGATATTTTTATCAAACATTAATTTTGATTACTATTGTATTTAAAGTAAGTATTTATATTTAACTTTGTTTAAACCGCCGTGTTGTTTTCACCAGTCCTGACGAAGATACGTTAGTATAAAAAGTTAAATATAAATACAATTTTAAATTATGTCTAACCACACCACCACAAAGTTAACTCCCCAAACATGAACAATACATTAAAGAAAGCACTAAACTGTAAAACTCTTCATTTGATTCGTGTTTTAAGTTAATATATGCATGCAAAAAATATTAGTCGTTGAGATAAGGTCAAAGTCCTCTGATATTATTGATGGCTAAAATATTTTTAAAAACTGATGACATAATCTGGCCAGTATTTGTCGTATAATAGAAAACATCTTCAGTGTGTACATATTGGTAAACCGGATTGCAGAAAAAAAAAAACAATTTGACAGCGCCATCTGCCCACCCACTCATATTTTAGGATACGATTACATCAGTCATCAATCGTAATATAATCATACTTTTATTAAACAAATACATATTATATATATAAATATATATATTATACGAAACATTAGACCGGCATTTTACACAAATAATAGTATAGGAAATTTACTCATAAATTCTAAAGACAAAGATGATAAATTTAACAATTCTGGTGTCTATAAACTTAGTTGCAAGGATTGTGCTGCATTTGATATTGGTAAAACGGGTAGAAATTTTAATATAAGAGTGAGGGAGCATTTGAGATGTTTGAACAATAGTGGGTTTTCAGAATTTGCTAATCATTTGATAGAAAATGGTCATGGTTTTGATAAAAAATTGAGATTGTCAATTTTGCATGTAAACGGTGTTGGTCACAAATTAAATAATTTGGAATCGTTGGAGATAAATAAAGCGTGTAAAACTCATCAAAATATTGTAAACAACGAACTAAATTTAGCTACGAGTCCCATTCTAAATTTTTTTCCTGAAAATTATTCGAGTAAATTTGTAATTTGAGTTAGGTACTAAATTTATTTTTTTAAATAATTTTTTTTTTTTAAATAGATTTTGGTAAAGAAACAATAATATATGTTTAAGTTAGTTATGACATCCTGAAGAAGAAAATGGTATTTTTCGAAACCGGTAGATGTATTTAAACTCAATTAAGCGGTTAATATAATCATTTACAATTGAGCTCGCCAAATTTTATTAAAACAGAATTTATCAGTAGTGTACAATAACGGGTATTATGACAGAAAAGTTTCGATTAAAATGATAACATAATATATTGTAATAATAATGCAATTTTTAACGCACAAGAGCGAACGCATCCGTGTAACTATCGTCACATGCTTTTTGATCACTTGATCCGCGGCCGGTCACGGGTTGCACAGACCGCGCGTCGTCAGCCGAAAACCGAGCAGAAAACATATTCGATAGACGAAATGATCTCGCAAACGTAATGGCGTACAATGCTAACTTTTTACTCGGTGCCGTTGAACAGCACCTGACGCGCGCGTCACCTCAGGAAAGCGAACGCAGCCACGGAGCATCACGCGGGAAAACGCCTGAGAACTTTTCGTGATTCAATATTGAAGTGTTAACGCGATCGTAATGAAGTTGTAAAACGACTAAAAAATATATATATTCGAAATACAGTTACCGGAATAAAGATTGATAATGTAATATCGTTAACAATATATACATGTATAAAATGTGATGAATGATAAAATACCATTAGGTCGAGTTAATTAATCCTTAAACTAACAATGTCGTTAAGATCTATTTTATCTTTTTTTATTTACATATTTATCCAGGGATTTTAACAACATACAGTTTTAAAACATGAGACCACAATGTGTAAAATATTCAAGTAAGAAATAATATTCGATTTAATTAATAAAAGAAAATAAATGAAAACATACATATACACATGTACATAATCTAAAATATAAGGTGAATGTGAAGGCGAAAAAATAGTGGAAGACTGGGTGGAGAAAATAAGAGTTAAAAGGCAGAATGAAAGAAACGAAATGTGAAGGTATAAAAATTTACTAAAATCAATCAATCAAAAGTAGTTATATTAAACGTGCATATGTAAATATTAGTGATGGTAAACCGTTGCGTGACTGTGATTGTGCCACTGATTGATAACTGAGATTTAACGATGATTGGTAACTAACATTTAACTGTTGGAGGTTTACTTGTTAGCGTACCAGTCATTGCTTGATGAATTAGGTTTAATCAATTATCAATCATCGTTACAATCACAGCCACAATCACGGTTAAAATAACGATGTTACCGTCACTAATAAATATATATTTTTTACCTGAAGTTATAATAACAGTTTTTTTTTCAATGTAGCGAGGTAATTAACCTCAACATTCACATTAAACAAGTCAATTTCGGTGAACTTATCGTTATGGTATTTGAAAGATCACTGAATGAATGCGTTTTGGGTATAAACAATTCTACCTCTAGCAATATTTGAATATGTCCAAGAACACACTGGATTTCCACTTACAAAGGCGCAGTTATTAAAGAAATAATACATATATCTCATAGAAACGAAGCTATTTTTTATTATATAACGTGAGATAAATTCTACCAGTTGCCTGGTACGCTACACACTTCAAACACCTAGAACATATTTATCATTGCCGGGTCCCTGCATCTCGTAGTACTTGTAACAAGGTCACTTTAGTCACGGGCGTTATGTGGCAAAAATATTTATTGTACACATTATCCCGATGAAATACCAACGGATGTGTCACACGTACGAATGAGTTTATGATATAACGGCATCGAAATCAGATTATCACACTAACCACGTAATATTGTAGAAAATCAAAAATCGATATTAAAATAATATAAAAGCCAACACTAATGCGATGGAACATATAAAATAAACCATTACTTTCATCCATAAAACGTGTATCAAATGTGAGCGTAAAGTAATCTATGTTTATAAATATACTTTATGCTCCCAAATTTATATGATCGCAATAAAAGTAAAACATTTCCACACATAAAACCAAACTTATTCGCTGAAAAGTACTTAAACTATTGTGAATAATAAAATAATTAAACGTGCGAAATTTTACAGAAAGGGAAAAAATCGTGAAGATATAAACGTCTGAGTTATGTGAATAATGATGACGGTTTGCGGTTAAAACATCGCTACGTTGAGCCGCAATAATTAATTCTAACAAATCACGTCTTCGGCACAGTATTAAAAGTCTATAAAGGAACAGGAAAGCGTTGCGGATTGTTTTTTATTAAAATAAAAACCTTCCAATTCATATTATATACAGGGGTGTAAAATACCTAGTCCGCAATATTTTATGGGTGGATACCTGACTAAATTACGAGTCGAAAACGTTCAAGGAATATGTGCAAATTCTGCACTGTTGCGAAAAATATTATTGTTTGAAATTTTTTTACAAAATCGTGTTAAGCTTGAAGTCTGCGCACTTCTAAATAAATATTTGCGAAATTGTTCAATTATTAATCTATATTCTAAATCATCTAACAAAAAATATTCCAGCCGCTCGAAAATCGATGACCTTTAATTTTTTGTAGGTATTCAATATATAATTTGATACCAATAAAATAATTCAATTAATCGAAATAATCTCATAATTACGATTTTTTTTTATATCTCTGACATGTACATATCCCTTCGACTCGTAATTTAGTCAGGTATCCACCCATAAGGTATTGTAGACTAGGTATGTTACACCCTATATATAAAAAAAAACCTCATTACAGAAACTCTTAACTAATGTTCACTTTAGGCTGCCTGCGCGCGCAGTTAGACGATAGCGCTTACTTGAAATACTATCAGCGCACTAACGTCAATCATTTACATACATAAAATTATGTTATAATTGTATATTAAAATATATCGTACAAAATTATACATAATTAATATACTTTATAACACTTTAATATAATTCATTCATAACATTACAAAATTGGCGTCGGGAAAAACTGTTTACGAATATTTTATTATGCTCAGCATACTTTGCTATGCGCGCATTGGGACTCGTCTCAGTTGCTAGCAAATAGAAAGTAGTCAAAGTAAATAATACCGACACACTTCTAGAAATATAATTTTAGTAGAGTACTTATGTATCGTAGAAATCATACAAAATAAAAAAAAGACAGAAAATGCACAAAATAGGATTTTGTCTTTGTAATTAGGTTGGTTCACGTAATAAAATGAAGTAGGTACTTCAAAAATAATGCTAGTCAAGTAGATAGTTCAAAATATCGCGAAATGAGAATTGAAAAAGAAAATTAAACATATCTCGACCATGTTAGTTAAACAAACAATAATTTAACAACAGAGAGAAAATATTTAAAAAAAAGAATATAGAGCATATGAAAAATAAATGTAAAATTAGGGTGAAAAATAGATATACTATTATGTATAATATAATATTATATCATAATTTACCAAAATACTCCATACATGATTTCAAACGTACATCTGTAGGAATCATAATAATACTTTTTTTTTCGCCAGATGTCTGGATAATGTCCAGATTCGAATCCCGGAAGCAACAAAATATTTTTTCGAAAAATAGATTTAATATTATTTAATACTAAATTAAATATGCATGTATGTAATTCTAAACATTTCTAATACACCCGTAGTTTTTAAGCCGTCACATAGCTAGATAATAATATAATTTTGGGTTGTTTTGCCGTGAATCGGCTACGAAAAAAACACGGTAGAATTATATCATCAATTAAATTTATGTATGATTTGACAAAATGCTGTTTTTATTATTTACAAATTAAAATTAAAATCTTCCAAAAGATTAGCGATATTTTGAAGGTTGCGGACTCAGCTAGACCTTGATTGTACACTCGCACGTTTGAGATATTAACTACAATCTCGTTCCACGAGTATAAATTACGAAATGCGACAGAGAAAATATGAGATTTAAGAAAAATATGTGATAACTTGAAAAAATAACTAGTTTTTGATGTAGATACCACACATAATATAAAGGCAGATGAAGCTGTCCATTTTTTATATCGTTTGGAAGGAAAATGCAATAGAAAAAAAAATTGAAAGCATCAGAAACATAATCAAATTATTTACCAAATAATTTTAAATTTCATCGCTCTAGATTTCATAATCAATAGTCATTTCACGCATAAAAGGTTCATAAAACTTATTAGGCAAAGGGTTAATGCATTTTTTTTATCATAACCAAGAGAGACCTCAAAACAACCCTCCATTAAAAAGTGTATTTACATATGCAGGGTAAGTAACAGACGTAAAAATTTTGTACCATTACAGAAAATCTTATTGTATGAGATTTTTACATTTCTACGTAGGTACATCAAAATAAATATTTGCGAATTTGACCCATTGTAATTCTATATTTTTGTTTCAGGATCTAAATAACAAGCCATCTAGCTGCTCAAAGTTTGATGACCTTTTAAGTTTTGTTTATTTCAATATACAATTTGGAATCAATCAAATATTTCAATTAATCTAAACAATCACATAACATGACTGAGATTAGGCCTATTGCAGCTTGAACATATTTGACTCATATTTTTAATGTGACTATCCCTAAAATATATATCGTCGACTAAGCAACAACACCACATATCTATGAATTGTGTACTTTACAGGAGAGAGACACAACTAGTTTTAAATGATTTTTGTACTATTACTCAAATATTACTTACCTTTCTAGAGTTGTGAAGAGGAGCAGATTCTTTCTAAACTAAAACTGAACGATTTCCCTTGACTTGTGCGCAGTTGACAGGGAGGTTACAGATATGTGGTGATTAAATTTATTTGATTTGCACGCCCCTAGCGAACGCTATCGTTAAACTAGTGATATAAATCAATTGATATTAAATTAATATCGTAATTTGGCAAAAAATTGAGATACGCGGTATTGCTGCTTAGGTATATATATAGTTTTATTAAATTTTTATCAAACTTTTTCGAAAAGTTGACCTGGTAGATATCACGGCTAAGTACGTTAACCATCTTGTATCAAATTGAATATTTTAAAACTTTAAAAATTCGTAATTACGTTCGACCTAGAGAAAAAAGTAAAAAAAAACACACTAGCACGAACATACGAAATCTACCGAATTCTTGCGGCTAGTGCCGGAAGAGAATACTTTACTTATAAATTGTATGAAAGCGTATAAAATACAGAAGATTGACCCTCAAAGAAGAATGAAAAATTTAGTAAACTTTAAACGCATTTCCTAGTTTTAAATGAATCAATACTTGAGTTGTTATCTTATCGGCCCACGGTAATCTAATATATAATACGGCTGATAATCAGTTTCAAATGGCAATCATTGTCTTATTGACGCATTACTGAGGAAATGATCATTTAAATCACCGTTCCATTACTTTTGCTGTCAAATTTGCTGTTTATTATTTTAAGAAGGTAATCCAAAGTTAATAATCCAGTTGAAAAAAATTATTATTACTTTATGTATTTTAGGGTTTATAGTTTTTGACTTGTTATTTTATGAAAAAATATTTTTAGCAAAATTTTTAACGATTGTAATTTTTTTATTTGCAAAAATAGTTATTTTGTAGTATTTAAACTCCTTTATTGGATTATAATTCACGTTGTTAATTAGAAATCCTGAATCAATATAATCACTCTTCCAGTGTCGCCAGCGCGCCTGGCGCGTTCACGTTCAACTTCAAGTCCAGCTAAAGAGTCACACCTAGTTGATCAGTCTAGATCGAGTGTGATTCATGATCTGGACCTTCCGAAAACTAAAACTAAGCATCTTCAAAAGTGAAAATTTTTTGAATAAGGAGTAAATATAATAAGTCGAGAATTTAAAATTTTATTTTTAATGGACGATTGTCTCGATTTTTGTTACCAAAATCACTTATATATAAGCCGCCGCAAGATCTTGCACAATGGTGATTCTTATTGATTCATTGAATTTCAGTTTAGTTGCTCATACAATCTATATGAAAAAGAAAGAAACACACGAAGCTATAACTTGATAAAATAAGATAATTACATTACGTTTTACCAATTCTGCGAATGAATTCTGATTTGTGTTGGGGCGCTGTTGGCGATACCGTTCTGTGTTCAGGCGCATGTTTTATTTTATAATAAAGAGATATTTGCATTCATGCGACACGGTTGTATCGTTGTGTATTGCGAAGGACGTTGCGGAACAATGCATGAATGAAATATTAAAACAGGTATATTATAGTTTGTAATCTCCGATACAATAATTACGGACAATAATACGAGATATTCCCGGTATAAATATCTACTGAATACATTAATGATTAGAGTAAAAATTGCTATTCTCGTGGTTTTAGAGCACCGATACTTGTATGGAAGGGATCGGAAATATTACGCACTGCAACCGCGTCAGTGTATATTTGAAAACAATTTATGAAATTACCGTTACAACGCTAAAATCAAATATCATGTTGGTATAGCGTATTCTACGTAAGATGTCATTCGATAAATTATATCTTTATATGAAATGTCTTAATGTTTTGTAGGTACAATTAAATTTGGAATCATATTTTCTAATAATATAATACATCGTCACCGGTCAGCAGCAACACCACATATCTAAGAATTGCGTACTGCACAGGAGAGAGACATAACTAGTTTTAAATGAGTTTTGTACAATTACTCAAGTATTACATACCTTTTTAGAGTTGTAAAGAGGAGCAGATTCTTTCTAAACTGAAACTGAACTAAACGTAGGTACGATTCCCTTGACTTGTGCGCAGATGATATGTGATTACATGAACGCTATAGTGAAACTAGTGATATTGAATAATTCCTCGCGAAAATTCAAATCCAATGATATAAATATCTTCATTTGACAAAAAATTGAGATATGCGGTGTCGCCGCTTAGGTGACGATATCTATATTTTGGTATGGAATTAATATATCATATAAATTGAAAAAAATGTTTCAATACAAAAAAGAATTAAACGTTATAAAAGATGTGTGATATAAATCATAAATATTTAGTATTTCATTAATATAACACGGTACTGACTATAATTATTTCTAACTTCTGTGAATAGTCTTAAAAAATAAAATAAAATCCACTAAATATAGTTAACTTGCCCAAATAAGAATCAAAATAGTAGAGCCGCTAGTACATGGTATACACTCAATCGTTTATTTACTATATAACTTATATCATCCTCTGAATACTTATATTATGCAACTATTTGCAGTAAAAAACTAATTGTATACCCAATGAGATTATATCTACGTATCCGACCACTAGAAAAAGCAATGTGTGCATACGTGTTTTTTCTCATATTTTTTTATAAGCTCCAACGAATGTACGTGTATCTAAGAAAGACAATAAAGGTGTGGCGGTTAGAGGACTTAACACTAGTCGTTCTCACTAACACTAGTCGTTCTAGTCGAACTAGTATTTCTAGTCGTTCTAGTCGAACTAGTCGTTCTCAAAATTTAGTGAACTCGATATATGAGACTATAAGAACAAAATACTGTATCTGCCGGTATGCATATGATAGTTTGGATAGTATAGTACAACCTGACGATTACGGGGGATCCCCCGTTCAGGGCTTCGAATAATATACAATTCCATTTCGTACTAGTCTTCCGTTCGTAATATTTTCGAATTTCAATGACTCATACGAACACTTTAATATTATTTGACACACGCTTGATATCTATGTAAGTCTTGGAAAATAAATGTGAAGGATATTGTCAAAGTCAAAATGTGCCGATGTTAATTGTTCTGAAGAAAAAATTAAATAAATAAAGCTAGCAAAAGAGCAAAGATTACTTAAGATTTCACTGAACGGCGACGTTTTTTTTTAAATGTCAGTGATTTAGACGGTATAACGGCAGGTAGGTACTTGGGTAGAATATTTTATTTTTCAGATTACACATATCGAATCGCCTTGTGGAAAAAGATGTTGGCGGAAAATCCCTCAACTAATATAATAGTGTAATTTGATACAATAATCAGGAAAAGACGTGCGATATGAAACCATAAATACTATCAGGTGCGTCTCGAAGATAAAGTTTAGTAGCTTTTAATAAAAATGTTAAATACATAGTTATAAAAACATCCTCGAATCTTTTCCCAGCCTGTTGGGCAGAAATAGAATTAAAATAGAGTAAGTACATCTGCACATTACTAGATTATGATTATGCAATATGCGGGACATAAAAATGCATTATAATTTAAGCTAATCAAATTGGATATTTATCATCGCTCTGAAATGCACACCATCCCTGAAAAAGGTTAAAAAAAAAAAGAGGCGGAACGACCCACAAGGGGAACCTCCACAAAGGTCGCTTACGACGTTACCTCGAGCCATCGACGGAGAGGCGGAAAAAAAAATTACTCCGACACACGAAACGGTTTAGCAATAATTAATGGCCGAGCCGAAACAATCACATGACTTACTCTCGCCTCGATCGATCTCGGCCTCGCGGACGTCCGAACTGTTAACACGAGCCCTGGGGCGGGGGACACCGACACGAGGTGTGACGGGGCAGCGGCTGCAGGTGAGGTGGCGCCGCGGCGACGGCTGGCGGGCGACTGGGCGATCGTCAGGCGGCAGGCTCGGCAGCAGAGCTGGCGGCCGCCAGGGCTTATCTAGTCCCGTGACTCCACTCCGAAGAGCGTGATACCGACCGGGGCGACACCGCCCGTCCGCGGTCCGCCTTACCTGGGAATCTCGCGAGAGACGATACATCCAGAATTCCGAATCGGAAAAATCTCTGGAAGAACAATCAAGTCCAAATACAATCTCGAATGTTTCGGTATTGTATGTAATTTCGGGGTACCAAAACTAGACAGAAACTAAATGATGAAACACTCAATATTTTGCTATTACTTCTGACATGATATTCAAAATTGTTTCACATTAAACAAAATTATTTGTCAAACATGCATTATTGCTTTATGTTATTTTCTGTCCAAAAATTCTACAGATACTTACTCACTTAAACATAATATCTTACCTAAATTGTGCATATATGGTATTTATAAACTTTTTTATAAATGTAACATTAACATCAAAATCGAATCCCGAAATCCCGTGTTGTAATTTTGTTTTGGTTCAGGATTAGATTCCATAATTAATACTCAAGTTCGTACCTGGGGAATTGACGATAAGAAGAACGTGGGAACAGCTCCGAGAAATGGAAAATCTTGTGAAAGTTGTAGAGAAATGCGAAGTATGTTTGCACTGAATAGTCGAAGGCGTAAATATAATTACCAGTAGCTCACCTCGAGGATTCTGGTATGAGCGAGAGCGAGAGCAAGTGGTAAAAAATATTTACTCAATGAAAGTAGGTACATTAAATATCTAGTAAACTAATTTTACTATCCAAAATCGGATGATAAAAACTATTAGTTAAAAATGGCGGACTCTTCACACCTGTTTCAAAAGTTATGAGAGTTCGACCGACGATGATCTCGCTGATGAATTTATATTAACACATAGATCGGAAGATTATGCGCCAGCAAAGTGACAGATTTCGAATGTGGTCGTGAATAAAGCCATGCAATTGTATTTATTGCTAAATGGTGAATATTTAAAATAAATCAAATTTTCAGATACGTACTTGATAATTATTCGCTTTGCCATACTATTAAGCGGGATTA
The DNA here is from genome assembly GCA_031772225.1 of Eubasilissa splendida. Lineage (NCBI taxonomy): Eukaryota > Metazoa > Arthropoda > Insecta > Trichoptera > Phryganeidae > Eubasilissa > Eubasilissa splendida. The sequence continues at coordinate 17,712,988 of CM062851.1, forward strand.
ACTTGACGTTCGAACAATTGGCGATGGTAAAAAGTTACTATAGTAAAAATTTACCACTGATCAAACAACCGAACCTAAGTTCGAATCGGGCGCTGATGGTTTTATCATTATAAAAAAATCCGGTAAGATTATTGCATTTGCTATTAATACTTAAAATAATACCTACCAATTTGTGTGACTTAATAAAAAAAAGTAGGAAAAAATACTCATTTCAAAATTAATAGAATGTATGCTGATTGATTTAATTTATTAATCATACTTAAACTTACTTCAATTAAAGTATTAATAGTATGCTGATGGTAATCAAACAATTATATTTACATTGCGTCTTTTACGTTCGATGTTCCAGAGTAAGGTCATCAGACTGGCTATGCGTGCACCTAAATGGAATGCTCTCTTATGCTGAACTCCCACAGCATCGGAACCCCACGAAAAACGTTCTGTCAACCTATGACATAACGGCCCCCTCGCGTATTAAATGTCCCAAAACCGTCCTCCTTTAGAGATTATCTCCTGCCCCAGCTAGCAGCCCCTGCATCATTGCAGTAATAATATATACAATAATAATAAACACACCCCATTTTTGCTAATGCGCCCATAAGGCGGAAGAGCAAGGGTTCCAAATGGACCCGGTACTCTGAATGAAATGATACAAAAATCAAAGTCACGTTCGATGTTATTAAATAATATCACGTTTTGGCTGTGACTAATCCAAGTTTAACTAATGTGAGCTGGTCGAATGTATTTTATTAGTTATATTAAGTATTTTTATCTTTTACGAAGATTAATAATTGGTGATAAATCTGAATTTTTGGACCAAGTATAGATAAATCAGAATTACGGTGAATATGTCAACAATAATCAATAATATGGCGAATGTCAGAGTATCTTAAGATAAGGGGACGAAAGAAATGATGATATAATAAAGTAAAATGTTGTTCTCTATTAATTTTAAATAAAGCAAAAAAATATCAATTATAAACGATAGAATCTGCGAGAAAAACCCTGCACGGAATGAGTTGTTAAAGATAATAGAATTCAACATCATTGCATTTCAAAGTATAGGTACGGTCTTGACATAGTGGTATATAGATAGGCAGATAAGATTGCAGTATCTCTAAACATTCTTTTGAAATATTGAAGAACTCACAATAAGCAACGACATTACATACAAAACATGAAGAAAAAAAACCACATTGATTTGGGTCGTAACTCAAAGACGGACCGTGTGTACAAGTAGAAATTTTATCAAAGAAAACACGGCTTTATTAATTTAAGGAAGTAAATATTATCAGAATGTAAACATTTCTATGACGATAAGAATTCGCGCGCAACTCCATAATAGCTTGTAAAACACAACACTGAAAAATTTAAGAATAAATCGTTAAAAACATTTACCAGATGTTCAAAAAAACTAGCATCAACATATATTGTATATATATAATAATTAATATATATATTGATAGCAATATTTGAAAATGTTCAAGAACACACAATTACTGGATTTTCACTTACAAAGGCACTGTTATTAAACAAATAATACATATCTCATAGAGACGAAGCTATTTTTTATTAATGGAAAACTATGAAAGTATGGGTAATTACAATTATTATTAAACAGCAAATATTGTTAATAATACACTGCTAATAATTATAAAACATAAAAATTGAAAAATATTAATTTTTCATGCGTTATGTGTTAAAAACATTTTACAGATAAAAAGTATTGCTTTAAATAATTTCAAAAAACAATTAGATTCTCATTGTGACATATGTATATGCTGTTTCGGGGAAATGAATATCAAATTTAGTCCATAGATAACGATAGTGTAGTGGTATTCGAAGTGTTTTATACAACTTTCAAAAATTAGATAGATATGGAAGTTGATTGGGTGGAATGGTGAATGTTACTTTGTGTAAAGTTATCACTTAAACCAGCCGAAGACAGGTCGTAAGCTATGTAATTACCCATACTTCTATATTTTTCCATTAATAAAAAATAGCTTTGTCTCTGGGAGATATTAATTATTTGTTTAATATGTTAATAAAGGTTCATTTCCTACTACCAGGAACTCGAACATTACAGATTTAGAAAAGTGAATTTTAAAAAGACAAAATTATATGTCTAGGATGTAGTTTATTTTATATTATTTTATGTACAATTATTACAATACTGTAACTTGCCTACAATTTAAATAACAATAAGTCGAGTTAATCTTACAATAGGTACGGAATAAAGGGTTGGGGAGAAACCTGTCCTCATACTTCAGACCTTTAATTACTTATTACCCAAAAAATAATACTATATATATGATCTAACTAGTCTAGGTGATTTTAATGAATTAATAATGTAACTTCTACAAATGCTATGGACAATATTATTGCATATTTTCACAGGATAAAATTAACATTAACAATAATTACCAAACCAGAATCACAACTGAAGAGCACATAATTAAAAAAAAAATCTATAACAGGAATAGGACCGAGACACACATCATACATTCCTCATAGATTATACAATCAACCACCCAAAAAACTTAAATTAGAAGTAAATTTAAACTTTGTAAAACAGAGAACAATATGTGGTTGCAAGGTTTACAATTAAAAAGTGAAAATTATTGCTGTAAACTATTTAGGTAACTTTTTTGTACACCTTATAAAGTGACTTTATTTATTTATTTAAATATCTATGTACATTCAAATAAGATGAATTTTGTTTTTGAACATATTGTTTTTTTAATCTTAATGTAATATATAATTCTTATTTTATTTTCAAGGCCTCCCGTATAATGAGTAAAATATTATGGTTAAACATTTTTGTTATATTGTATTATGTAAATAAATATCCTACTATAGAATAGTACGTATTGTATAAGAACCAGAGTTATGAGCCGTTGTAAATAAAAATTTAAGAAGTTACTATGGCGAAATTGGTAAAGCAGTCAACCGGCAATAGAACGCTATAGATTCGAGTTCCAGAGATAAATATTTTCCTTTTTTTTGATTTATAGATTTTTCTGTATATCTTTCTAAGTTAAAATGTACAAGTGCAGTGAAACCCCACAACATTTTTCATTTCTTTCACCGCATCAAAATAACATCACTCAGCTTTGAGTTGACAGGTACATCATATTGTAACCGCACACCGCAGCTTTATGCGTTGTACGCAAACATATATATATATGCCTTTAACAGCAGAATAATTTTTACATTCCTTTTAGATATTTATGTTAATATTTCGATTGTGGTTCGAAGGGGTGACCCATTTTGAACTTGAGGTTTTCAAAAAAAGTACGACTCACTGACACATCCAGCCCAAAAACCACACCATACTGTAACTCGACGGGGATTTAATGGTTGTTCTTCATACCCTCGAGGGTCTTCACTTTGCCAATCGCGAATAATTTTACATACTAACAAATCCGCTAATATAAAAATGGACTTTGTCACTGAAGATGATTTTGTTACAAAACTCAGCATCACCTACAGAGTGCCCTAGGATCGGCGTTACCTATGGTTTGTAGGCATTAGTACAGGTTGAATATTATGTTCCAGGCCGATGTTGTTTTCAAATAACTAGGAAATGAAACACAATTTTTTAATTCAGTTTTTATTTACGATTATTTGGTTTATTACAATTATGTATGGAATATGACATCGGCCAAGTGGTCGCCTCTGGCAGCGGCATAAATGCGTACTCTTTTAGCTGTATTTTTTATAACATTCTCGCACACTTCGCGTGATATTTCAGCAATTTCATATCGAATTTTGTCCTATAGTATCATAATTGTTGTTGGCTTATTGACGTAGACCTTTCATTACAAGTAACCCCACAGAAAATGGTCGGGAGCCGTTAAATCAGCTGATTGAGGAGACCAGTCAATATCACAACTTTTTAACATTATGCGGCCGGGAAAAATTTCTCGCATAATTTCAAGCGTAGCTCGAGATGTGTGTGAGGTGGCACCGTCCTGTTAAAACCACATGTGTTGCAGGCCTAACAGACCCGATAATATGTGATGATATCGATCACCATTAACGGTTACAACATTGCCATTATTATTTAAATAAAATGTTTTAATGACTTCAACACGTTGTTGAGGTGTTAAATGTTCCATAATAAATTGTAATCAACTTCTCTCTACGACTACCAAATGCGAACTGACAATGTTTGCAAAACCAAAATGGCGGCCATACCAAATCGGCCTGGAACATAATATTCACCAACAAAATTTTAATTACCAGCATCTCAGATTAAAATTCATTACTTGGAGCTTGTGGAAATATTCGATTGCATTTTGTTTGTTTGATATACGTTCTTCCGTTTTCCTGTTCTATAGATGTAAAATTGGAGCGATAATGTCTTCAAAAAAGTATGTCTTTAAAATCCAGAACTGGAGAGGAACATGCAATAGAGATCAGTGGATCAAGAATCAATAGTGATGATAGATGAAAAATGACAAGAATTTTAGGTAAAATGGTTCAAAAATAGTGTCCTAAATGATAAGTCCTGTATAGGTATAAATGTCATGTACATGTCATGTCAATACTATAAAAATGTATTACTGCCGCCGGTACGGGATCAAGTATTCTAGTCTGCAGGCAGCGTGCATCATTAAATGTATTAAATTTGTCTCAAAAAAAAATCTAAATAATATGTGTGGTTTATGCAGAGTCCACCTCTGTCCTTCATTTGCCTTGAGTACTAAATATCTGAACAGCTAGGCTAGAAAGTGACACTAAAATGGTGACAAATCCTATACGTATAATAAATAGATATCAATTAGACTTGTAACGAATAGTATATTCGGCACTTTGCCGAATACCGAATATTCGGCTGGTCACGATGCCGAATAGTATTCAGCAAATTTGGCGCATAATTTACAAACAGCATGGGAATGAGCGATGCGATCCATGAACCGCGAGCCGCTTACTGTACCCTCCCCATCAGTGATGGTAATCCGTTACGTGACTGTGATTGTGTCGATGATTGGTAACTGAGATTAAACTGTCGGGGGCTTACTTTCTAGCGTACCAGTCATTACTCGAAGAATTACGTTAATCAGATATATATACACAATCACAGTCACAATAACCGTTAAAATAACGATTTTAACATCACTACTCCCCATCATCCGTGTGCACGTTTCAACCTGTTCACTTTGTTTCTCGGAATCATCAATCAAACAGCACCGTTGTGTTATAATTTACTGCAGAGATATTTATCTGAAGAGTTAACCAGTGGATAATCTAATATGAGGTTTCAACGAGTTCAGCCTTCATTGCCTAAAGGAGAATCGGATGCAGGTACTAGTAAAACGAAAACCAAACAGTTGAATCATCACGAGTGCACCTGGAATATAAACGACCCTAAAACCAAACATTTTCATTACTTAATTGGCCCTAGTACTTAGTACTCAGTTAGCCCTAGATAATGAGGCGTAAAATATGGTGAAGAGGCCAGGTTTATTGTTTGATTATAATAAAGATTCTATGTAATAATGTAACTCGTATTTGCATTACATTAAGAAAAAAGAAGAAAAAAAAACTTCACTAATTTTTATACTTATGTTTGCTATTATATTTCCGAAATATAAAGAAAGCAAATCTAAAAAATAGTTTAATTTTAATCTAAAATTCATGATCTTAAAATCTTGTTGTGTTTTTTTCAAAGTATTCGGCATTCAACCGAATAGCTTACTACTATTCGGTATTCGGCCGAATAAGAAAAAATTAATTAATTAAATTAGATTGATACTAAATTATTTTTTCATTATATCCGAGCGTCCGTGTCGCTTAACAACATAAACAAACAAGCAAAATCTGGTACATCTGTTACAAACAAGATCTGTTAACAAAAAAACTGTTACAATACATATTAAAACTAATTCACCTAACAAATCATTAAATAATGCAATGGGTTTTAATATAGATACCAAAAATGCGCAAATATCAAAAAATATTGTACCTTTGCGAATAATATTTATTCACCAGTTTTTTCCTGTCAATTTTCTCCGGATATTTCACTCTAACAAGTACACAACTATTGAAGCATTTCAAACATACTGAAATGTAATTGAGTAATATAAGAAAAATTGATATAAAAACAGATGTTAAAATATTTAAGTCGTAACACGTATATAACGAAAATAACTTCGTAAACTAAGAATGAATCTGTAAACAAATCTGTCAGCAGACAGCTCAATATATGCATAATAGAACGTCCTATCAGGGCCATGTTGAGGATCTTATATAACCAGGTGTAAAAGACGTTCTCCACTGTGCGGGGGAATTTAGAGTTAAAAATGGACGATACGCAGTATATATTATATGTAGAAAGATATATTAGCATTTTAATGTGAAAACATCATTGCTGCCCACTTAACTATTCTGAATTAAATAAAACCAATTTATTGGTAATGAAACTGCAAGACGAAAACGTTTACGTTAACCACAGCTCATTCATTATCATCATCATCATCATCGAGGAAAACTGTTCTTCATTGTGGGAAGAATCGAATTCTGGATCCAAAAGCATGGGCATGTGAATACAGTGATAGTGACAGGCAGCGGGTTGACTTCTGTGTCCTCTTTGCCCTTTTTCCACTGTGTGGAGCGTGTTGCTTCGAAGCTCCCTTACCTCGGACTGTACCATTGTCGTGGTGGGAGGTCTCGTGGCCGAGATGATCCGTTAAGATTTACCGAGTAATCCGACAGAAGTCAGACTGACAACAGTTGGGAAGACTCTAACTATCAAACAAATAGAACATAGTCTGACATCGACTGATGTATCTGCTACTGGTGTATTCGGTAGAATAAATTTGTATCGATAATGAGAACAAAATGTTATATTATATATATAATATAACATATATAATATAATATATATTATATGTTGTATTAATTATCATTCATCGTGTACAATTGAATCATGAAAATTCCAAATTATACTTCTTCTCCTTCTTTCAAACAGGCAATCCACCCTTCAAGAGTGATTTGTGCCATTAAACAAGTTTAAACATTATTTCATAGAAAGCAGTACAACAATATTATAGAATATGGAATATTGCGTTACAAGTTAATACCATTGACATTCAAGAAATTTGCTATTATATAGCTTAAATGTGGCGAGTTGAGGGAAAGAAGATGACACAAGTTAACCGGGAGTTGAAAATTACCATTGACTGTAAAAAAAACCTGTGATCCGCAATGGACAGGCAAAAAAGACATGGTCAAGGGTTTCCTCCTCGGCACCACATTCACACATTGGGGAGTCTATTATGTTGATTCTGAACAAATGTGAGGCCACCTGGCAATGTTCCAAATTATTAAAACGATAAATATATTATTTTCAAAAATTCTTAACCTCATTCAACAAGCCATGGATTTTTTCACATAAAATAAAACATCTTTCGTGCACATAGCGTACACACGCAGTTTTAAAAGTCGTTGAGAGATCATGGGTCATAAGAATAATACTAATTACAGTACAATTTATTTCAGCGGTTCAAACTGCATGATAACATATACGCATGTGAGAGCAAAAAAAAAAAACAATTGACAAACGAACGCGAACCATGCCCCAAATGAAAAAATAAATGTTTCTACAATTGACCAGACATATCCGGAATATTGCAACACCAACAGCGCTCGTGCGATGAATTCATTTGTCGCGACAAAAAAAGCTTTGAACAAGAAAAGCTCTACATTATTTTAAGCAATATGTTTGATCACTTTTTACACCGACACCAGATTACTCGGTTGAAATTATGATTTTAATTAATTAAATAATTTAATTAATCGAGACAAAAGACAAGCATACCAATAAAAACGTGGGTCCACAGTAAATTATTAATCATAAAATGTTGAATTTGCACTGTCATATTTTTCTGCAAGTTTTTCATTGCTTAATGATATAGTTATAATGGGATTTATGCGTTAAATCATTGGCAATAATATTGAAATGTTGAAATATATTTCTATTTGTTATATGTGTTTCGGTTATGGTAATTTAATTATTAAAAGTTTTTGAGCATTCCTTTAATAAAACGTAATATTTTAAACGAAATCAAAAACCGAGAACGGTGCGAGCAATAAAAGAAGAACTAGCCTTGTTTGAAGAAATAGATTCACAATTATTTTTCTAAATTGAAATTGATAGATTTGTTCTCAAAATCAGAATAAATTTTTCTCTTTTGATATCCAGCAGATATGCTTAATTAGCATCGTCGGTAACAGCATAACCTAAGATGAAGAATATTGCACGCCACTCCTATTTAACTGTATTTGGAGAACTGCCTATAAAGAAGTTCAGCCCTTCTCATTCATCATTGTCACTCATTTCATCGAGCCGCAGGATGGCCAACATCTCCACTCCAGGACCTTATTTCCCCATCTCATCGAGAGACACGTCTAGACCATTGCCACTTGAGCGTGCAGATTTTTTCGGTAACATTAACCTGTTACCTTGATTCTCTAACGAATTTCTGTTTAGCCTTCAGCATTAAGTAATTACACTTTTATAATGGATAACCTGTTTTTGTATTTGTAGTGAAAAGGGGTAAATTTATTTATTATATTTATATACAGGTTCCCAATTTGCATTTTAAAATGAAAGGCGGCGCCGGTTTTCTTAAGTTATTTGGTAACGGGGACATTACTAGTTTAGTTGTTATAATTTAGCGATTTAATAAAGAAAACATGTAATGTATTTAGTACTGTAAGCTACAGAGGTCACTGTCCTACTTACTGTGGCTAGGGGCAATCTTATATAATTAACAAGGATACAAGGGAAAGAATGGGCCTAACGCCACTTTGTTTATAGAAAATAAGTTTTTGAGTACCAAAACGTGAATATTAATTATAAGCACAGCCATACACGTCAGTAATTTTTTCAGATATATAGTGAATAAGTATTCATATTATAATAGGTGAATATTTTAATTATTTTTTAATATGTTTTGTACATATTAAGGATTCTGTGTCGAGACAACCCGGATAATCCATGGTTTTTTTGGTGTCTCGAGTCCCGGGACTTGAGACTCGAGACTCTCGAATTTTTCTTTAAACAAGTTATTTGAGTTAATCCAATCTGGCCATTGTCATACAACAGGTAATGACCCGGCGACGAGTAGTGCATGTGTAAGTATATTTAAAAAAAATGGAAAGTTTCCATAGTTTATATGGTCAGCCATAAAAATTTGCATTAAGGAGAAATTATTTCTCAAATATTTAAAATTAACAAAAAATTCCGAAATAATTGGTTTTATCAAACAGAGAATTATGTTTCCTTGTAAAATGTGATATAGAGAAATAAATTCATGTCATCTTTCAAAACAAAATTTAGATGAGATGAAGTTATTTGAAGAACTTTGTTAGGGGACTTCAATTGACTTTGGCTAAATACATACGTCATTGTCTTCTGATGTGTTTTTTTTATGAATTGTTCCATTTTTAAATGTTTTATATTTTGATTTTATTAAATTGTTTGTTATTAAGGAGAATACATTATTATTGTGAAGTTGCAGTTTTTTCCAGAACGTAGTTAATACATGTATCAATTAGAAAGATATACAGGAAAATTTAATTTATCGAAAAAATATTTTTGTTGCTACCGGGTTTCGAACCTGGATCCAGGGACTGCGTACCGGTCATTTTTATTCTTAATTTTTTCATTTTTTGTACGTGATCTAAGTAATGTACGAAATTTTAATTAATAATTTTAGTAAAGCTTTGATCTTTTAGAAAAATAACACGAAACAATGAAATCTCGCAAATTGCATTCACTATTTTTCTTTTGAAGTAGTTAGTATTCAATACCCGGCTTGTATAAAAAGTTTTTTTGGAAAATATCCAACAATTTTTAATGCGCGAAGTTATTTTCTCGAAAACGAAGTAATCCTACGTTATCGATTCAAAATTATGTAGAATTATTCAGTTTTTTGGGTATCTATTAATTTCGGAAGTGAAAACGATCATATTTACTGCAAGAATGCTAATGAATTGTGAGCATTCCCAAATAGAGCAATTTTTCAAATAATCATTTCCAACAATTTTCCCAAAATGTGTTTAAAAATTTGCGGCAATTGTTTATCTAGTAATGTGCAGCTGGGCTCGATGTGCAACAAACAAACAAATAGTATTTTCTTATGATTACGTATTCATAATATGTAGTTTGTTCTTTTTTTAATAGTAAAATATTATATAAAAGAGAATTGGCGAATTTTAGTAATATGGCAATTTCGGTACATTTATGATTTTTTTTGATAAATTGAATGGCTACAAGAATCGCGGGTTTGAGTGAAGTATTTAACTGGCATCCACAAAATCAATTCTATTAGTGACGCAATAATGAAACTCGTACGATAATTGGTTTCTAAGATAAGCTCGGGTGTAACTACAAATTAAATAAAACGTTTAAAGACAAAGAACGAAGCCGTCATCGCAATCTTCCTTCAGTGTAGGGCGGTGTAAGTGTAGTTTTGTCTTTGTGTCTCCGAAACTATTTTTGGTCTACGATTTAGTCATTTTTCGCCTGTCACTTTGATCAAATCTAATATTAATCTGACTTTATTAAGTGAAAACAATGATTTCAAGGAGGAAAAAAATTCAGAACCATGACATAAAATAAATCATTATATTCTTTAATTAAACAATTTTATGTAAACCTCGCGTATTCATTAAAAATATAATATTGTAAATATAATAATTAATAATTTAATACAAAATTAATAATAAAAAAAATCAACTATTTAGTGATACAGAGATAAAAGTGCGTAAATACTCTGCATTATTACATATTTTTTTCAAAATAACATCATCATAAAGGCATAAATGTACACTCTAAACTATTTTCTTTTCTGTTAAATATAATATGCTTATAGTGCAAAATTATTTATAAAAAACTGTTCTTGTTTTATGTATTTTTCTCAAAACCGTTGTGTAGTTTCGCCTTTATCACCCTAAGTCCCCGTTATGTTCTCTGACGAATCTTATCAAATGACATTTCTGTATAAGAAGCTTTACCGTTAATCGTGTGAACGGAGATACATCCAAACAAGTTCAAATTATTGTCTACAAGATGCGCTAATTTGAAACCGTCATTGTTTTATATTTCGAGAGCCCCAAAGGCGACTGGCTTTTCTCTGCCTTTGTCTATCTTGTCTATTTTAGTAACGGAACAATTATTATAGTTTTATCGACTAGTGCCAAAGTGACTCAACTGAGAAATCGCGATTTTCCGGTACGTTTATAAAGCGGTCGGAGTAATAAAACTTTTTTTTTTAAATATTACCAACATATTTAGAATTTGCACCGCTTTCTTAAATTTGTGATTATAACAAAAAAAGATAGGCAAAAGCACAGACCAGCAAATGAATAGGCACGAAATAAAGTGTCCCATATGAGAGAGGGGTTTCGAACATTCTACATACATTTTTGGTGAAAAGATAAATCCGATAGTTTATGGCACATTTACGTAACAGTAAAAGTATTCACTATTCGAAAAATAAATCTTTGTGTAAAAGATCGTTTAAATTTTCGTTCCAATCGAGTCATATTAAAAAAAGTCGCGGAGCTATTTGATCGCGTAAGTGGTACCAAAGTGATCACGTAGGTGACACTAAAAAGAAAATATTGAAACATTTTTAATAGAATTTCTAGTACTCATGCTTACTACTGCAAAAGCTTAGAATTTTTAAACAATTTATGAATTTTAACTGCAGAATAAATAATACATTTTTACTTGTCGAAAATATTCCAACAATCTTATTTTTACACTAACAATACACTTGAAAATATAACACTTTGTGTGCAGAATGTCAACGGCTGCACATCTGTTACAGAGTATACAGAATAAGTGCATCACATTAAAAAAATTATCATCTTCAAAACGTAAATAAACTTTCTTACAAGATTAAAGTACATTCAAGCTATAATTAAGTTTGGATTAATTGTCGGCCATAAACAGTTGGAACATCATTATATTGATCGATTTGTCAATAAACAATAACGTGTCAACTATTTAGCACAATGCTCTGCCACGGCTTGCGCGTCAAAGTTTTTAAATCGGTAAATTTACATTTTATACATAATACTCACAATATAATACATATATAGGTATATACTAACGAGTTTGTCTATGTTTTTTTTATGATTTTCTGGGTCAATCTGCCGCTAGTTTCTGGCGTGTTTAAACACTTCGGGACACATTGCGGTATCCATCATTCAAAAATTCTCTCATTAATTTATAAATGTTTGTGATTCAACACAGACACCATATATCCAAATAGCGTTCTGTACAAGAGAGAGGTCAAATTATTGAAGTATTACTTACTTTTCTACAGTTGTAAAGAGGAGCAAATTCTTTCTAAACTGAAACTGAACTAAACTTAGGTACGCCTTGTGCGCAGTTGACAGGGAGGTTACAGATGGTATGTTCTGATTATATTTATTTGATTCGCGGACTCTATCGTGAAACTAGTGATATAGAATGCTTCTCCGCGAAAATTCAAATCCAATGATATAAATAACTTAATTTGACAATAAATTGAAATATGCGGTGTTGCTGCCGACGGCGATATATTCCTACTCATACAACAATGGTTCACGAAAATAATTAATTTGCAAAATAAATAAAACGACGCGATGCATGACTTTTCATTTATTTATTTTAGAATAATAATTCGGCGTCAAGTATTAAATTGCAATTAACGAAAAGATTAAATATTTTAATTTGATCAAATATATAGGTAACCTTCGGAAACTAATTACCAATACTTGTGTTGGCACAGTCCACAGCGAATGAGTAAACAATTTTAATGGGGTATTGTTTCACTGTTCGGCGAGTAGCAACTCGGCGCATGTCCGGCCTAGGTATAAATAAAAATGCGCTTTGGCTCGCTACGCCAAACAAAATTAAAATTTAAAGTCTACGAGCACGCAGGTATAGCGCAAGCAGATACGTGGACCCTAGCCCCGTCTCCCCGGGCTGAGGGGGCTGAGGGGGCCGCCGTGCGGGTGCGGCGAGACCGTAGTCGGTATAGGCCGTACTAACTAGTCGGTAATAGAAAATAAGTAATAATACGTTACGCATTTAACTCTGCTTGGGGTAATGCAGGAAAACCAGCAAACGAAGGATTTAATAAAAATTCATTTAAAAAATATTAAGACACCATATAGAATCACCATAATTATTGTCACTCCAAAAATAATGTAAAATATGTATTTTGAAAATTAACATTTATGTAAATGTTATATTTTTATTCGTGTCATAAAATGAAAAGAAGAATCATGGAAAAAAAAACATTCACGAATAAATATTTCGTCTTGAAGAAATATAATAGAAATAAAATTAATCAATTAGAAAAATATAAAATAATAAATGTTCCCCTGGATTTTGAAAAATATTATTTATGTAAATGTCCTAATATTACTCACGTGGAAAAAATTAATGACAATACATTCTACGAAAAAAAAAACAAGTCTTGAAGAAATATGTTTAATGCAAATTAAATTAATCAATTAGAAAAATACACATAAAAAATACTTTTAATACCGAAAAACTACAGGGGGTACGAACCGGGAACTTTTCCTATCCGGGGAAACGCGTTAACATTTCGTCATGTCAACCGATTATTCCAATTGATTTATTTAGTTTGTATTAAACCATGTTCTGAAATTGCAACTTCACAACAAAAATGTGTTTTCATTAAAAATATGTGTAAATTGATTTGTTAAAGTAAAAAAATTACCTTTTGTTGTGGTGGTTTGTGCCTAGCAGGCGACGAATCGCCTCAACAGAGAGCTCACACTAAGGACAAAACAGTCGTATAACAGTTCGCAACATTTTTTTTTAAGGTTTCTTATTCTTTGCTAATTAGTGAAGAGTTACACTGCTACTGCCGAATAACTGACGTGAGTGTGATTGGTATTCGATTATAACGGTGATTCGTAACCGTGACTTCGATTTAGGAGCTAAATGTTTACATTGTTACTTATGACTGCATTAATGACCGCAATTTTGCGACGACGGAGGGGTGGAAAAACGAAATTAAAAATAAATCTTTGCACCCCCCTCTCCCGTCACTACCCATTCTGTGCCAACAACGAATCATTACATTTTCTAATATTCACCCCAGTTCTATAGCTTTGCTATATCGATAGATGATTTTGCATCGAATCACGATGTTCATTTTTCATGTTTTAATTAATCGTTACCGATTATAGCTTACAGCTTTTTAAATCACTAATAAGTTTTTTGTTGATTTAAAATCACAAAAATACAATATTTTTTCTGTATAAACCATTTTAATTTCAATGAAATTATAACCCGGGTGGGTACCCACCACACTCACCCCACCCCATTTGACTAATGGAGGTCATTTTTGTAAAACAAATGAAGCAGAACAAACATTGAAAATAATTCAATTCAAAATAGTGTATCTGCCGAACAAAAAATACGTTGGGCGGGCGTGTTAATTTAATCAATGAGAAGTACCTTGACACGCGATGTACTTCATCATACGAAGAGTTCATGGCGTGAATAGAAATAGAACTTGAGTCCGGGAACCACAAAAACGGGATTTTTAGTTACAAACCGACTATATTGAAGGTCTATCAAATATTGAAAGATACTGATATATCTTTTCACTGTATAGATAAATACACAGGAGCACAGCTGCATAGATGAGAGACAGATGGCGCCGTATAAATGTTCGACTGTGGAAAGAGTGGTATCCTTGTCTGTCTGGTTATATGGAAAATTTTAAAATTCTACGTAAAAATATATTACTATTTATTTATTATTTAAATCAATATTCTTGTAAATTTATTTGTTATTTTAAAAATTACAAAAGAAAAGTAAAATGATGCCTTGCAAATTTGACTTTTTGGGCCAACAGACATAATTAAAATGATTCTCAACGGTTTACACACTGTCACGGTCACTGATGCGCAATGTGACCATCATGCATCAATGCCTCTATTTTATAACAATAAATAAATTAAATACCTACCTCGTACGTCTTTTGGTCCCGCCGATAATCTCTCTCCTTTGCTCAGAGGAGTCCAACCTCAGAAAAATAATTTTCCGTCTGAGGTCCTAACACTTGATATTTCAAAAAAAAAACATTAACCACAAATGAAAAGTGTAAAATTTACAACTCGGAGCGCAACCGACCGCGGCGACAGCGAAGGTCATAATGAGCTGGCCTGCCTCGGGTAATCCGGGGATATTGGTGGTTATGGGGTGAAATTATAGTACATTATGTAGTCACTGATTACTTATCAAATGAATATTATAAAAATTACCGGAAATAGCTTATACACATCATAGTATTTTACAATAAACCCTACACGAACAAAGTTAATAACGCTTCAGGAAAAGAAAATAAATTGGACGCCGATAATCTCTTCCTATTAATTTTTGGACACGGCTACACTTAAGTTTTGATATCAAAGCCTGTCCAGGCGAAATCGAAAATATTAACAGGAGATTAGAAAGCCTGCCAGTTAGCGATAAGTACATCACTTTTTCATTTATTTTTCAAAGTGCGTAATATTTCTGGTCTAAAATAAAATCAAAAGCCTAAATAAACTTTCAGAAATCATAAAAAATAAATGTTTTAAAATCAATAAATAGTACTCTGCAGCGTAATTTTTTGGTCAACTTGTTAATATTTATATATTTTTAGTTAATATCTTTAGTTTAACTATTCAATAATAATATATTATTACGTTTTGATCTTGTAAGTTTAAATTAATTTACCGTAGATTCTATGGCTGTACTTTAACCGCTCTTCTTAGACCATATTCTTGTAGAAATACATGTCATCACGATGTATCCATAGAGAATATGCTAGAATATGTAGGAAGATCTATGGATATGGAATATATCCATAGATCTTCCTACAATGAGACTCTGAAAATTTAAGCCACATACACGAATCAGTTTTGCTCTTGTACATCTGAGTATATCTGGCTATGTGCATATAAAGCTAAGCCTTCGTATAAACACAAATACGACGATTCTCTAGGCGGAAGTCAGCGATATACAAACATACAGCGCCGGCGTTACGCACAGGCGGAGCAGGCGCCTGCCTAAAAATAAAAATAAAATTGAAAAACAAAATCCCAAGTTGCAAAACGACAATAGTGTGTAATAAGTATTTTGGTAAAAAGCCGCCCTTGGGCAAGTTACAAAATTCTGGTCAAACAAAATGCCGCCCCTAAAGTGTATGGCACGCGGGCGGCCGATTTAGGGGGCGGCCAATTTATGGGGATGGTTTTACAAAAGTTGAAAACACCATATTCACTCAAGTTACTAGGGCGGAAAATAACAATCTTGCCTGTGGTGGCAAAAAGTCTAGCGCCGGCGCTGCAAGAATACATATTAACGTACAAGGTAGATTTGTCTTAGAAATTAAAATTAATATTTTATATACAATAGTTACATTCGAAAAAACGTCATTAATTGATATACAATGTAAGAAGAAAATATACTTATTAATTGATATGCATTCAAGTATTGATCGTAAGAATAAATTTCGAACTCGAAACGGTTGTGAATTTCTAAATACATCTTGAATGAGACATTCAAAATTAATAAAACATTTGGGATAGCCGATAACATTCTTAGTGTGCACGACACGTTCCCATGACATTCGTAAATTAATTAAATTATTAATATTAAATTTATTTTCAACTAGAAAGTGATCGATGTGAGTATTAAACATTAACACTTTGAACACTTGTGAATAATATGTAAAATAAATTAAATTATTAATTAAAACAGATTTACTATTATCTAGAAAGTGATCGATATAATATGTATTAGCGTGAATTGGCCACTTGAACTCGAATAATAAGTGAAATAAATAAAATTAAAATTAATGGTAAGAACTGATTTATTATCAGCGAGAAAGAAGATTAATTTGTGTGTAAAATTAACTAATTTATATAATGTACGTATCATTCATAACAATTCAACTCGACCTAATACTAGGTACATATAGTATATTATATCAATAAATTACAGAATTTCTAGATATAAATGAGTAGGTATGGTATACTCAAATAATATTATAATATATTATATACAATTAATCATAGGTTAAGACTAATACGTTAAATACAGTGAAACGTTAAAAATACAGGAATATGATGTCCGTATTGCGCGTATAACCGTCTCCGAATTCAGTACAACAACTCATAAAGAATACTGTTCGGATTGGCGCGTTATTGCAGCGCATCTACAATGTTTACCGAAGGCCGTATACATGGATTCGTTCCGCTTCTGAGACATCGAGTTGCTGGCGTAAAGCTGCGGCTGGAGCTCAGCACCAACTCTCTGGTGCAAGCGGCGCTCTCATGGAAAGCTGGTTCCCTGACCAGAGAATGGCAGCGCCTACAGAATAGCTACATATACAACAATGGCCGTGACTGAAGTAGTTATATATGTAATATTTATATTTTGTGTGTATATGTATATGTGTGTGAACTTTTTACTTTTTATTAACTTTTTTAAAAAAAAATTGTATTTATTAATATTTTCCTTGGTTTTCTTTTTCATAGCATTATATTTATTTCATAACCTTTAATGTATAACCTAATATGTGTATTATCTTTATGGCGAATCGGGTTAAAAAAAAACCTGATCACGCTGGAATAAACACATTATTATTATTATTAATAATAATAATATTATACTATGGCAGAATTGAATCATTACATTGTAAAGAAGAGTCGTTATGCCGCGAGTATGCACGTGACCACTGGCCGAATGATGTTTTGGCACTTAAGATAATATAAAGCGTCCGGTCAACAATAACATGTCTCGATTCAGGCTGTATTTAGTCGAGTTGCATACAAATTGGAATATAGTTCGAAGGATCGAGCCTGACAAGAGAAAACATGCATAGCGTTGGACGCCGGGACCCGGTTTAACATAAATAATAAAATTGTAACGTATTTTTTTATTATTTCTAAATTAATTTAATTCTGGCATCTCCTATCGGGTTTTACTCAAAGGTATTTGAGATTCATCGTAATATAAAATTGATTGCTTTCAAAAATGGAATAGTAGATGTATCAATTGGAAATATTACAGAATATAAAATAACAAAATATTTTTTCCATAAATAGATTTTTTTCTAGTTGATACATCTAATCTGTATTTTAATTATAAAAATAATAAACTCCACACGGGAGAATCTGAACGGTCGTGAAAAGTAACAAAACTGTATTGAAATTCATAAGTGCAATTATTTAACTTACTTGACGAATGAATGCTCACTGCATTTATATCGTATTATTATTATATTTTATTATTATTAACGTAACGTAACGCACTTTACGTAATTGTACAATGCATGTATTAATTTGAAAAGTGTAACATATAGGTTCGAAAATGTGTCGTCAAAAGTACTGTCGCTGTAGCATAGTTGGATGGATAATGCACCTTCCCCGGTTTGGAAAGAGATCCTAGTGTTCGAATCCCGGTAACGCAACAACAATATTTTTTGATAAAATTGATTTTATATATATATATATATATCTTTCTAATTAAAACATCTAATTAATATTTAAAATATCACAGATCTACGTTCTGAATAATTACAACTTCACAATAAGAATGTGTTCTCCTTAATAATATCGAAAGAATAAAATATCGTAAAAAAAAAACGTCCACAGAACAAGGTGAGCAAGTTTTAGTTTATTGGATTATGTTTGAATATGACTACGTTGTATCATATTAAAGCGAGCGAGATACATGCGGTGGGTTCACGCAAGGACTTAATGACAAAACGGATAAAACACGTTCACATTGACACACATTGTAACAATAATGGTTAAGTACAATTAATATAACACAGTCGTGCGGAATATTATCGTAGAATATTAACGGCAGTAAGCTGCATTTGTGAATCGATATAATAATAATAATGTTATTATTGTGTTATCACAGTGCAGCTTACTGCAGTTGACTGGATACAGTGGTGGGGCACAACTATAAAAAAATAATCAGTGATATGAAAAATTACTAGGCTCTGTTTTGTACGCTTTTAGCACAGTAGATGGAATATGTAGTGCCTAATTACAAAAACCCCTAAAACGACATTATGTATTTTTACTTACTTCTTACTTACTAACCATCACGCCGTTTCCTCACGGGGGTAGGCATTGGGGATAGAGCGCCACACTCTTCTGTCCTGATACACAATTCTCACCTCATCCACATTCAAACATATTCTTATACAGGCTCGACGATTATTGAGGCTTCTAACAGGACCATCCTACAGTATCTGGTTTATATGGTCGTGCCAAGTCTTCCGCGGACGTCCTTTACTTCTGGTGCCATCAACACTTGCGTCATATATCATTTTTACCATTCTCTCCTCATTCATCCATTCCATATGACCAAACCACCTAAGTGGTCCTTTCTTAATCTTACTCACTATACTAAGATCAGCTTTACATTCTTTCCTTATTTCTTCATTCTTTACTCTGTCGTAAATGGATCTGTAATGATGATGGATAATGGATGAACAAAATGTTTGTTTTTTTAAAGATGCAATTCTGTAATGTAATTTTTTTCTGTATATATCGTTCTGGCAGCCATACTGGATTTTAGATTACGTTGTGATTGGCTGATTTCATTTTAGGGTGAATATCAACTTATACTCTACTTTGGGATATATTGTAACTAATCCTGATTTTGAACATGCAATATCAATGGATTTAAGTGGCTTTTGCGAGAAACAATATGTTTTGCATATAGCTGATAAATAAAATCTACAGAACTGCATAACTTACATCAAATTATTCGAAATCCGTTTTAGGGGGTTTTCGAATTAGGCGCTACATATACAAAAATGTTAACCGAAATTATTGAAATCAAAGAATAGCGATCCAAAACTTAACTCTACCATATTAAAAGTATATTAAGATGCCAAATTCTTATTGCCGAGTTATTCCAGTAGCTTTTATATCAGCTTGCCTTTCAAATTACACCCTCGTGAGACAAAGATGTCTGATAAAAACTAAAAATAAACTTGCAATATAGTAGGTATGTAATAGTAGATACTAGAACTTAGGGCCGGTTGTGTGACCAGTAGTGACATTTTACTATGGTAACTTTTTACTACTAACGCCCGTAGTAAAAATCCTTTGCGGGTTGTTGACACATCAAACTTACTAATCACGAAATATGCTTTATTCTATGCATTATCTATGGATATTATCGCTTAGGCATTCGAAATCTGTCACTGTGATAGTGAAATTTTTTCGTATTATGTATTAAACAAGAAGATCATCATCGGACGAACTGTCATCACTAAAATAGCGGGATATTGAATGATTCATTGACGTGTACTGTAACATTCAAAGCATCAACGTGTCGGATATCGCAGAGTAAAATGAGTTTACTATGGGATGTACTTTCGAGAAGTAAACATTTTTTTATACTTTTAAAATTAGCAATATTTACTTTGTGGCTAAAATTCATATTTTTATTTATTATCTTTGTTTTATTAACCACTTAATTAAGTTTAAATACATCTACCGGTTTCGAAAAAAACCATTTAAAAAAAAAATATATATATATATAAAAATAATAATAAATAAACATTTTTTTACTAACAATCAAAGAATTCGTTTTCAAATCATACATGATTGAGTGAGAGGTGACAGAGGTGTGTGGCAAATCCTAATCGAGACGGATGTCCCCAAAAACACTGAACAATTCTCGTATGTGAAAAACTCTCGTATGTGAAGAATCTGAGTTGAAAATCATAAAATAAAAAATGAAAAAGTGCACAAAGGCGAACGACAAGAACTATATGTTCAAACTATTCCAATGCACGCAACACGTTAATACCACGCTAATTTCGGCATTGTTTCAAATGATCGCGGTTCGCAATAATACATAATACACAATTTATCGGTTTACAACAGTGTATAAATATTTACACATTACACAAAACGCTTATCAAAAATGAAATTAAAAAATAGTAAATTCCACAATCGAAAAGAATTTCATCAACCGCGAAATAGTTTAGGAAATACATTGATATAAATGTGAACCAAGGCTGGCGATTCATTGATAGGAACGGCTCGCTTCTAGTCTATAACTTGTCTTCAATCCATGCTCTTCATGCAACAGTTTGCCTACTAGGAAAATGATTATGGTTAATTGACTTAATTAATATGGTATATAATATCGCGCAGCAGAATTAATCACCTAACAATTTGTTTATATTCATTTATATAAATTGAATTATACTGGTATTATTTGTATTGGGTTGATTGTGATTACGGTAGGTGAAAAAAAAAATCTTTACAAAATAATAAATATATTAATAGAAATATGATGCATTTTGCTGTAATGATCTTCACCCTAACAGTTATTAATGAAAATGTGCAATTTTGATAAAAAAAAATTGGAGATTTGGATTCTATAAATTCATCGGTCCAAGTCTGTTCAGAAGCAGTGGTTGCTTTATAGACAGTTTTTTAATAAGAATAATTTTGGTCTATAGCTATCGCTATTTACATAAAAAATTCACCTTAAGAGCGAGCTTTCAATTTAACAGTTTGAAATTCAAGAAATTCTACACGAATTAGATATGATTTTAATAGATGAGGTTAATAGTTAAATTCTTATAAGTATCGGAGAAATAATTAATGGCGTTATTTGTTAAGTAAATCATGCGAGAGAGGAAGGTTTGAATAAAAAGAGACGACAATAAAAATGTTGATTTTCTCACATTCGATACAATTATCAAAAACAACTCGTATATGGAGTATTTTCCATATTGATATATGGAATGAAATAAAAACGTGTTGTCATTTGAGTTAACCCATCAAAAATTAAATAATATATTGAGTAGGTACGTAATTCATATACATGACTATGCTTTGAAATCAGACAAAGTACCTAGATATATTTAGATGGTCGCTAAAATCAATATTCTAAATTTAAAATTATTATGACAGCTTCAATTTATTATTTTGTTTAATATTATCGATTTAAAACGCAACATTGGCGTTTTGGTGATATGTCTGTTTCATAATTACATACTATTTAAGAAACAGACAGATAGTGTTTAAAATTCAACAGTGTTATACATATATAGACAAAATATTTAATTGCGACATACATAGAAATAACGTACATAAATTGTTTACTTTGTTCAAGAAAACGTTGTTTTCTCTTAAAATCAGTAAAAAAAAACATCAAATTTATGAAATTTGTTACTAATGTTGTGAATAAATTTAATACTAATTCATACCGTGGGCAAAATATGCGTGAAAACATATATTTTCGGCATTTTTTAACGAAAAATACAAGAGAGCGGACTAGACGTCATTACGACCGCTGACGATCTGACGCTAATCAGAAAATAAAAAATACACATTATTAGGATCGATATAAATATTATTTAGTAATAAATTATTACGTTTTTGATATCAAACATGATTTTAAATACAAGCTGAAACCTCAAAGCATTTGAGGAAATAGAATATATTATTTTAAAACGTATATTTTCACTAAAACAAAGTATCTTAAAAACGTTGAAAATTGTTAATATGTCCTGAAAATTGAATGGTTAATGATATTTTTTAACATTTTGTTAATTTGTCTCAGTTGTGATTTGTCTCCGTAATTTTGGCTTCAACATTATAAGAAAATATATTTCGTATACGCAATAATTTTCCATATCAAGTATATTTAATGGTCACCGTCTTTCTTATAATGGTTGTATTTTATTAATTATGGCAAATAACATTCAGTTTATTAGTTTTAAATTAGTGTGAAGGTCCAATCTAAGTGATACTTTTTTAAAAAAGTCTAATCTAGTGTATTACTTCTGATATAAATGAATAATAAAAATCCACATTTTCGTAGAAAACACGAAAATATGAATTATTTTTGAAAGCGCGCCCTTAAGGACTCTTTACACATAAACTGTTTTAGTCTTATCTAGTCTTACACTAGTAGGTATTTAAAAATATACATCTTTATGCGAACTTATGGATATGTTTTCGTGAAAAGGTGCGTTTCCAGTCTCTTTTTAAATAATGTATCTGATGCATTGTTCCTTATGACGACGGGACTAAGAGTTAGATAAGTTTTTGGGGCTGTTACCGCAAAAAGCCGTACACTGAACTTAGACCTCTGACAACTGATCGGTTCTACAACCCTTACTGCGGCTGTTGAAGTAGAGGCTGACCTAAGAAATATATGTCTACCATTCAAGTCGTCTGGGATGCAGAGCCCTTGAAGATACAGATACGTCATGTTATGTGGCACCTTTAGAATAGAACTATTAAACACTAAAGGTATCTCATACATTTTGTTGATACGTCTCTTACAGATTAGCTGTATGAAAAATGCAATCGAATGTAATGCCTACTTACCATCACGTCGTTTCCCCGCGGGGATAGGCAGAGAGGATAGAGCGCCATTATTCTGTTCTGACACACAATTCTCGCCTCATCCACATTCATACATCTTCTCATACAAGCTCGACGATTATTGAGGCTTCTAACAGGACCATCCTCCAGTATATGGTGTACCTGGTCGTGCCAAGTCTTCCGCGGATGTCTTCTACTTCTGCTGCCATCAACACTTGCGTCATATATATTTATTACCATTCTCTCCATTCATCCATTCCATATGACCAAACCACCTTAGTGATCCTTTCTTAATCTTACTCATTATACTAAGATCAGCTTTACATTCTTTCCTTATTTCTTCATTCTTCACTCTGTCATAAATGGATCTGCCACCTATACGCCTAAGTGATTTCATTTCCACTGCATTCAGTCTACTTTCGTTCCTGACGCATGATTTGCAGTTTGTCAACGAAAATGACTATTCTTTACGTGAAACCATAGCGAGAACGATGCTGGAACATTTTGGAACAGCACGAACGCTTGGAAACACTATTTACTGACGAAGCACATTTTCATATTGGTGGCTATGTTAATAAACAGAACATGAGATACTGGTGCTACGACAACCAAAGGGATGGCCATCAAAAACGTTTGCATTGTCCAAAAATGACAGTGTGGTGTGCAATTTCTGCCCGAGGGATAATCGGCCCTTATTTTTTTAACCAGCGAGAGACAGTCACTGCTGACGTGTATTGCCGAATGATCGACGAGTTTTAGATAACGCAACTGCAGCTTTTTCCCGAGTTCAATAACAGAACACAATTTCAGCAAGACGGGGCCACTCCACGCACAACTAGAGAAGTTGAGGGGAATTTTTCCCAATAAATTAATCACCAGGTACGGAGCACCTCGGTCACCGGACCTTACACCGTGCGACTTTTTTTGTGGGGATACCTTAAGTCGAGAGTTTACAACAATCCTCAAACAATTCAGGCCCTACAAGAAAATATCCGCCATGAAGTTGCTGCCATTGAACCGACGCTTTGCTCTCGCGTGTTCGCAAATTTAAGAGTCCAATTGCAAGAGTGTCTTGAGAGAAATGGACGGCATTTAGACGATATTGTTCATATAACATAAAATCCGCATCGTTAAACTCAATTTTGTATAAATAAAATATGAGAATAACGTTATAGTTTTTTTCTATTATTTAATATTAAATTTGAAAATTTTCCGCTGGACACCCTTTATATAAAATTCACACTCGTGTAATGTGAAATGGAGATGGCAAATGTACAGAGGTTGCAGTCTCAAACATCGGATGAATGCAGATTCAAGCCAGTTTCACAGTACGTACATACACACATACAATACACCACCAAATCGGCCGGAATGTGCGAAGTACGAAGCTCGCTAATATACATCACAGATCGTTTAATACGAAAGTGAATGTTTTGGTTGTTATGTTATTTAGACATTACGCAGAAGATCGGCACAACACGATTAAAGAGCGTAAACATTCGGACTCGTGTTTGTTTTATGTTCTTCCCATACAGGCATTTATAGAATGCAAATGTATCGTTTACATTTCCTTTTAAGTTAGCAATAACAACAAAATGCAAACAGAAATGTAATAGAAACGCAGTAGCGTATAGTTTTGGTGTGCGACATTTTATATTGGATAAAAATCAAGAACTGTTACATAGTTTAACTTTGAAATTAGATATTTTAAACAAATAACTAACTTTGTATGAACCACGTCGATTATTTTGACGACGACCGGCATCGATATCGCTTTATCTTTGTCAACTAATTCATACAGATAAATGTGAGAACTGTCACTTTGGATTCGTGTGTATGTGTGAATGGCAGAAGAGGTTATAAGAGTTATAAAAGGCCGTCACTGGAGGGAACGGGTCTCTTTTCCATCGCCACTTCGCAATAGTATTAATCTATATCTGAGCTATATAATTGTCAACTACTGTAAATACGTTATTGTAATAAATTAATTACACGAATCTACCGAGTTTCACTCCAAAGAAACTCGAGAATACAAAGAGACGATAGAACAAGGCAATCTGGTGGTAAAGTTACCACGATAAATAAAATAATTAATGTACGTCCGACATGACGAAGGTACAATGTTATCGAAACCAGTCAATGTTAAATAAATCATCGGGATTAATACAAAGTTAATTATTTGTTTAAATTAATAACGTTAAATTACTTGTTATACCACACATATTCTTTGTAATTTATTAAGTGTTGTAATTTTTTTTCTGAAATCGTGTACATGGCGGTGTTCTTAAAATTTAAATAGGTGTGTACTCCCGACATAACGTAATAAAAAATGTAGTAGGTATTATATCGAAATGTTGGCTTTTCCAACGTACCATTTTACGCGGTTTAATGAGGTTAATTTTTGATCGAGGACACATTTTTTATTAAATTCGACCGCGTCTGACAAATAATGATTTATTTTAAACCATCTACATTTTATTTAATTTGTGTGGTTTTACCTTGAGGTCACGTATCAATAACCGCGTGAATAAGGCCGTTTAAAAATCCAAGGAAGCCGCTATGCAGGTACTGCATATTGGTATATTTTTAAATAAAAATTTAGAAAACTTTACAATAATTAAATTTGATAAATCAATCAATTTAAGATAATTTATATTTTTCTCACACTCCGGTAGCTTAATTCCCGGACCAGACACTTCCATGTGTAATGCTTAGTAACTAAGCTACTGAATAAGATATTGTAATCGTGAAATCAGTAATCAATACTTCTGACACTAAAAAATGAAATAGATGACAAAATGCTCGTGGCGAGACCGCAACCATTGTTTTCAGGAAGTGACACCACAGTTTCACATGAAGATGAGTAAATATTTCTTACAAAAATATATTTATTCGTATGGAAAGAGTGGTATCGAGCCGTCAGCTATTCTATTATTCCGCCATTTAAATGTGTATCCGAATTTGACGAAGTTCAACCACCCAAACCAAAACTAAGTCTGCAAATATGAATTTAATTAAATATGAATACGCTTTACGATTTTTAGATGTTTTTTTAAAACATTTCATACTTACGCATAATCATGCTTTAAATAAAAAATAATATTTTGTTATTCATTTGAGCAACATTAAATTTTTATTTCAAATAATTTCTGTCATTGTACGGTTTACACATCAGCGACGGGACACTTTATAGGTTATTTAATTCCGCTTCTTAAATAAGAAAATAGTTAGTTAAATTACGATTGTTTTGTGAGATTTTTTTAAAATAATTAATTAATTACTATTTCAAAAACTAATACTCAAAATAAATTGTTTTTGTAATAATTTGATTCTAAAACTTATTTCAACACGTAAATACCTACTTTGAAACATCGTGTAGCGCAACTGCAATAATTGATTTTTCACATTCGCAGTGTGGTTGAAATTACAGATTATACATTTTACAGATTACTGAATGTATATCTTTAATTTTTTAAAGCGCGCTATAGTCAGCAGATGGAAAAGTAAAAGATACACCCGAGCGTCTGAAGAGACTCCGATGTTTGTCAGATGCAAAATCACGCGAATGTGTGAGAAATCATCTTAGTACAATATTTACACAAAATGACTAGTCCGAAGCAAATATTCATAAAAATTATTGCACGGTAGAAAAATTATTATCGTAATATTATACATGACTTATTTTTTTAGCCAAATATTACTTATCACGGTTGTCAAGAAATAATGAAGACTTAACCAGTTTATATTTAAGATGATTGGATTATATTATCGTACATGTGTAATACCAGAATAGTTAAAATCTATTGATTTAGAAGTAATCAACATTAATTTCAAATTTACCAACAGATGTTAATTATAGGTACATATTTTAAAACTATCATATCGCTAGGACATATTTAAGCATTGTATATGTGAATATGCACCTGCTGTAACTTATCAGCAAATATGTATATAATTTTAAAATATTTACATACTAGACCCATATTTTATTAATTTTACAAGAATTGGTTACACTCCAAATGTATTACGTGTTATGTTTTTCATGTTAATAGTTGTAATCATCTGTGTACTTTTATATTATCCAAATAAATAATTTTGAACAAAATTGGACATCAGTTACGCGTTGAAAGTTAATCATAAATATGTCAAAAAATAAACAAATGACAACATACTTGATGGCAGCAAATTAAAAAAATACAAGCATATTATAAATGTATGAAGTAATAATAAGCATTTCTAATGACAGTAATTTTTGTAAGGATGCATGAAACACTATAGATAAGTGAACAAAAAAAACATAAAGATAAAAAATATGATTTACCTTTATCAGTTCTGTGGTTTGAAGCCAAAATAATTACATTCTAACATGTTGGAGTGTTGTTGGTGATAACACGAATAATGACACCTCACAGAACACTATTCGATTAATTTAACGATTCTAGAAAATCTTAAAAATAAACAAAACTACATTCTACACTTTCGACATTATATACATAAACAAAACCACACGCAGTGGCACGTCCATAGATAAGGCAAGTCCGAAATCTGATAGATAACAATATATTCAAGAAAGACAGAGAAGGAATATAAAAACTCTTAACTTAGCGCGCCTGCGCGGTTGTGAATATTTTTCTTCTTCTTTCTTTATCTTAATTTAAATATTAGATTGCCAACGTCTCTACTTTATTCACGAAAATATTTTTTTGTTAAATGTATTTCCCGTGTTCACCCCTAGGTGGCTAAAAAGTAGCAATCAATTAGTTTACGTAATTGACGTGTCTATCCATAGATGTCATGGTCGTACATGTAGCTAAGAGAGAACGAAAATAAATCGTCAACATTGTTTTTAACCACAATAAATTAATTATATTTAATTATTTATTATTGAAACGTAACCACAACATTCTTGCATTAAATATTTTTAAAAATTTCCTATGACTGCATTACAGAATTATGGATCGCTATCTCAATTTTGTTAAATCCTTCATGATTTTAATTAGTTTAAATTTTGACACATTTATGCTTTTCATATTACCTCTATCTTTATACAATGCATATTTTAATTGTAAATTGTACAATTAAAGGGATTACAAATTTCCAAAAGCTGTTTAAAATTTATTTCAAATACATTCCTTATTATTTTATGTGAATATTTTAATGCAAATGTATCTACGATTTCAAAAACATGTTTCTTTATTACTTTTAAAATTAGCAATATTTACTTTATAGTAAAAATTCATATTTTTATTTATTATCTTTGTTTTATTAATCACTTAATTGAGTTTAAATACATCAAATATCAAATCATGATGTATTTAAACTCAATTAAGTGGTTAATAAAACAAAGATAATAAATAAAAATATGTTTCTTTATTGTAAACGAAAGAGTAGTGATAAATAAATAATTAATAAACTTTTTATTGTAAACATATTCAAGGGAGCCGATTCGCTTTAGAGCGAGGTATGTGTCACTCAAGGGACAGGTAGGAAGAGACGCTTAGGATATCTAGTCTTAAAAAAACTTAGGTTATAAGAACAGAACACAACATTTTAAAAATCATTTAAGATCTGAGCCGTCATACACAAGAACTTCTCAGAGAAATTCCCTTTTCTCATTTGACCGATGTTACAATGTACATATTTAACGCTACCATGAATTGGAGCAGTAGAACTAATCTTTCTTATTAGTGTCTATTATTCGATATTGTTATACATATGTTACCAAAAACATTGTAGGGATCAGATTTCAAATTCACCACCATCGACGCTAGCGACGTATCGCTGCTGGCTGCCATTACAGGTCTGGCCTGATTTCTCATTGTTGAGCCTCTCCTGTTTCACCAAGCGAGACCGCCGCCTCCCTTCATAATACAAGCGCGCCTTCTGCATCTTCATTCATTTCTTTCATTCTATCTGTCTTCCTTGTTTTTACCATACTGTCATAATACACTTCAACACGCCGATCACCACTATTTCATTTAACCACTAACCTGTACGGAAAGGATTACAATATTATACTAATTCAAGACTTCGCATCTATACTGCGTCAGAACCTTTGACGAAATAGTGAATAAATGTCTGCAGAATCTGGATTATGATGAGTGCCTATTCCTTCCATATCCTGAATTTTTCCAGCATCTATGCTTGTACGTAACATTATGGTTTGGATGACCAGAGAAAAATAATTACTTAAAACAATAAAAATTCGAAAATTTCAATATCTCACCGTCATGGTATGAGACATCCAGAAAAGTTTTATATCTTGCACTTCGTAATGACAATGATTGTTGGAAATCGGAGCCTTCATGGGGAACATCACGGCTAAAGATCTTGAGGCAATGGTTTGACCAGTCTATTGTAGATTGATACTACCTTTATTGGGGTGCAATAAACAAAGTGAAGATAGTTAATATCCATTGAACAAATAAGGCACGAGAAGAAGATATGTATATGAGAAAGAGATAGTGAGTTTTTTCAGGACTAAATATTAATGTCACAGGCAAGAAAACGAAAAATTGTGAAATGAGCAAGAGAAAAGGGAAAATGTTACAATCAATGAAATAGTTGAATATAATTATATTGAGGTAAATGAAATGATACACAAATTGAAATTTCAGTTCATTTTACATATTATTGGTTGAAATATATAATACATGTCATACAAATTGTTTGTTCCAGAATCCCCAGAATTTCTGGGAAATAAATTTAAATATTTATTTATATACACATTTATATAAGAGGGGGGTAGGGTGAATCTTTATATTTAAAAATAAAAATTGTTATTTGAACATATGGAAATGATTTTTTGAAAAGTTGCATCTTCTTAAATAAAGTCTCTGATGCACTGTTTCTTATGACGAAGGCCAAAGAGTTCCACCCTTTTGCACCTGCCACAAATACCTGTTCAAAATTTAGACTTCTAGCAACGGCTGGTTGGTTTTACAACCCTTCCCGTGGCTGACCTGAGAGTTAGACATCTGCTATTCAAATTGTCTGGGACGCAAAGCTCTTGAAGATACAGAGGTGCCATGTTATGTGTCGCCTAGTACATCAACCAGCACAATTTAAATTCAACTTTTCAGGGAAACATAACTAATGTAGCTCAGATAAAAGGGATGTCATGTGAGAGAATTTAGAAACTCCATATATTATCCGTGCTGCCGTATTTATAATGGATAATCTATCCAGCTGTAATATTGGCAGTCCAGCATAAATGCTGTTACAACAGTCCACACGTGACACCAAAAATGTATTTATGAGCAGATGGATAGCCTCTGGGGGAAAATATCTCAAATTACTTTTAATCTGTCTCAGTTTATAAAAGCGTGCACTGACAGTTTTGTTGATTTGTGTAATCTTTGAAAGATCAGAATCAATGTGCACGCCCGACAACTTAACTGCAGATTTAGCATTTTCAGTCATTGAATCCTGGATTAAATGTTACCTTCTAGGTGTGGCTGTCCAAAATAGCTCTGTTTCGGATGGATTCAATGTAAGTCTGTATGAACAAATGGCATTAACGCATGTATATTGATGGGAGGGGAAATTTTGTGCAGCGTCCTGAAGAATAAGTACACACATTTGGTTTAAATTCATTAGATTGGTCAGAGTGTGTAGAATTCTATAGAGAACAGACAGACATTGAGTTTGATTATTACAAAAAGTTTTCTATTGAAAATATTCCAAAACTCTTGTTTTATTTCATTCGCATTTTGATATTTTTTTAAATTAGAAAAGCAGGAGCAAGGTCTGGACGATAAGGTGGACAGGATATAGTCATTTAGTTGAGATCCTGAATTTTATCACCTGTAATTTTTTAAATGTGCAGGCACGCTTTATTGTGTTGCAATACTCAATTTCTGTTGAGAAGTGCTGGTCTTTTTTTGTATAAACAATCCAGTTGATCACAATACAAGTTTGCCATTATTGTTTGGCTAGGTTGATGGGTTTTATAATGGATTATTTTTTTACTGCCCCACAATACTTTCAACAAAATATTTTATTAGTCAATGCTTTGGGATCGATTTTGTTACCTGTCCTTTTGATCATCACTCTTCTACGTTGATGCTTATCTTACAATACCCACTTCTCATCTCCAGTAACTAAATGATTGAGAAAAGAAGATTCAGTTTTAACCTGATAGCTGCCCAGAAAAAGTCCTAAGTGAAACAGCATCACATCAAAATTCATAGACTGTTTCCAAATTTTATTTTTATGAAAAAAAACATGAAAACGTTTGTGTAACTAAAAAAAAACATGGAGCTTCAATTTTATCATAAGTGTTCATAGACTGCGATTTCCTACGGTTTTGAGATGAAAAAAAGTAAAAAATGAAATCTTAGTGTTGCCAGGCCATAACGTTTAGGAAATTATTGATTCTGTATTTGTTTTTGGAAAAACTTCAGATTTTATTAATACAACTATTGTTTTATTTAATTTGATCTTTACTTAGAACATTTTATTTATACTAATATTACCGTGGTTAATGTGATGTTTACCTAAAACTCTTCTTCAGTGTGGTATGTTTCGAAGCACGGAAATATACTGACGAAATGAAAGCCGACCTTTGAAGAGCAGAAGGCTTTCTTCAATGCAGAGGTTTTGATGAGGCGTCAAAAGTTCTGCGTATTTTTTTTCAATTGCGTACAGTACAGGCCTGATCTTATGGAGTCGGTCATTTAATATTATTTGGAACACATTCCTCAACATGGTATCCGAATAAATCGATGAACTCAGCAATGGATTTGTCAACCAATGCTCTATCAATGTATTCCTGGACATCAACAAGCTCAGGGCCAAAAATACATATACTTCATCGCTTGTGGTGTCAACCCATTTCAATATTTCAGTTAATGGTATATTTTTTGTGGCAAATTTAAATCGGTGGTTTGTTTCATCCACAATAGTATCGACCACTGCTGTATTGAGATACAATTTAAAAAAATCTATTTCCCACATGTCTTCTGCAAGGTCCGAGTTAAAACCAGGAGTCACCAAAAACTGATGTATATTTGGAAAGAAACAATAACCTATCTCCCATTCAAATTCTGGCTTAACCCCTGCACATCACTGCATCCTCGACATAGTTCTGATCATTCAACTCATCATCGGACTCTGTAATAACGAGCATATCGGAAATTTCTATTAAGTCCGCAATATCTCCATTAGAGAAATAATCACCTTCTGTCATTTTGTAAAAAATGTTTGTAAATGTAAAAAAAAACTTTTTTTTCAAAAATTTAATTACTCTAAATGAAAAAATATATAGTAGCACTTCACATGACACTAACACACATGAAATGCCATTTGCGCCAATGGCCAATGTGGTCTATAACGAAGCACTCACTATATTTTTATAGTAAAATGGGCTTAATAACTAAAAAATAATATCTTATTCACTTTATTTACAAACACTTAACATACAAACAAATAAGCATCACAAAATAAGGGTACAATTGTAAATATGTGTATTGCAGGATAAATCCTGATAACACCCTGCACCGGATGGAATCAAAATGTATTGACAAGTACTTTCCTTTCTGATATTTTAGAAGTGCGTAATTAGCACGTGCAATGCGTTTGTCGTCGATATATTATTATATATAATATTACTAAATGTCCTGTCATTTGGATAAATCAGAAATCTGACAACACAAAATTACCAGCATGTGTGCACTGTCTTTCTTGTCTATGGTTTAGCGCTAAATATTCTGACATTTACCACTGTCCCTTTCTCGGACGGCGATAGTCGACGCGGGCCTTCTTCAGGTTAAAATGCAGAAGCTCTTAGCAAATGCACTGATTTGATTTACCTAATTCCTAAATTTTAATTGAATCCATCTATCTTTATCTTCATCTGTCTCCAAACCTTCTCAATCTTTTTGATATGTTAATGCTTTAATCAGAATAGCCAAGTTTTTCAGGCAGCTGGTGAATAGTTAGGGTAGGATTTGCTTCAATTACAGCATCATCTACTTTTGCTCGCCTCCCACATCCACATATTGTAATTTATATAAAATGATATTGTAATTTCCTGTTTGGAATTTCTTAAACCATCTTTGACATTTACAGATATCATACAAGACAATATGGTCAAGTATCGACAGGTGAAACACGACTGACCATCAAAACTAAGTTGTTAAAAAATATATATGTATATTTAATTTTCCATTGAGACATGATAAATTGTTTGTTGATTTGTTTATTTATTCGAGTATTATTAGTGTACCAGAAAATTGTCTGGTTATTGTATCGCTGTATATCTTGTATAAAATATGGTTTTAAAAAAATGTACACTGCATATTCATAAAAGTATTCCATAAATCAGTGTTTTAGTACAAATTTTATGTAAATTCACTATCACTTATTATGAAGATGTATATTTTTGACAGGTTTATAATTTTATTAATCAGTGTTTCAGTACATTTCCATAAATCTGTGCTTCTTTATTATTATTAAGTAACAATAATGAAAGTTTGGGAACAGCCGTAATGAAAAATAATAAGTCATACTTTCTAAAAACATTTTATATAATAATTTCCCAATAAAATTAATTTAATATATCAAAACTCAACAATATAAGAAAAATTAAATATGTAACATCTGCAACATTTACACTGTGAGAGAGTGTTCAATGTTTAACTAAAATATGATATGTAATTAAAAACAATAATTGTATTACATATATTCAAACTCGAGAGTAAATAAGAAGGGTATAAATTATGAAAATTTGAATGATAATGTAAAATTACGCAAAATATATTAAAATCTAAATATGTATTAAAAGTATTTAACAGTTTTTTAGCCCCTGAAGAAAAAGAAATATTTAATTTAAAAGAACAGGGACACTTTACATGTTACATTAAATTATTAAAAAAATTTTATCCTCCGCCTTTTCATCAATTCCAAAACAAAATGTATAAATTTTGAAAATGGCTATGAAAAAATACTTTAACTTTAATTACCAATAATCAAGATGAAAATCATTTTAATTATTATAATATTTCAAAGCACTGTGCAAGATTGAGTTAGAAAAACTAAACTCTCAGCTATCTTCATCGGACACACCGTACAACGAGGAAAACAATGGTAGAATATTCATTGACCACAGTAAAATATTGGTTGAATTTATTCTAACTGAACTTGATCCATCAAACGTATTAGACGTGCTGACAATCTGTCCAAATTCTAATGAAGAATCTTCTGAAAAATAATAAACATAAATTGTATAAATCACTTTTTAACAAATCTATACTTGAATTAACATGTTTATAATTAATCTAAATTACCATAATACAGGGTGGCGCACGAATGTTGCTACAAAAACAAATGTGAATATTTCTGATATTTAAAAAAAAAAGGCGGTATATAATTTTTTTTAAATGAACAGGATTGAAGACGCATATAGAATATGAGTGGTGCAATTGTATTATGAACTAAAGTCTCCAATTTTGGTACAGAGAGCATTTCGAAATTGGGATGCCCCCAGTCGGTGGACCATTATGCGAATTGTAGAAAAGTTCAATACACATGGCACTGCCCAGAGGACGCCCTACCATCGAAATCCAACAGTTTGAACATCAAACATCATCGCCACAGTAGCAACAGCTATTGATAACAATCTTAGTACATATTTCAATAAGACAATTAGCGTTGAATACAGCTGTCAGTTGAAGGAGTGTTTTGCGTATTTTGCACGAAGATCCACCAATTCGACTAGAGTTCTGCCAAAAGTTGTTTCGTTTTGTTGAGAACGATATAAATTTCATTAATTGCTTATTTATGTCTGACGAGGCGCACTTTGATTTAAACGGAAATGTAAAGAAGCAAAATTGTCATATATGGGCCAATAAAAATCCTCAAAACATTCACCCAGTGAAGTTGCATGCAGAACGTGTGACTGTATGATGTGAAGTATCTGCTGACTGTATTGTTGGCCCTTATTTTTTGAAGAAAACGATACCAATGTTATAGTGAATGGAGAGCGCTATCTAAACATGCTGCAACAAATTTTTTTTCCAAAAATGCATTGAAGACGAATACCTTTCTAAAATGTATGGTTTCAACAAGATGGAGCTAGTTGTCACATAACAAGATCAGTAATGGCGGCCCTGTGAGAAAAATTTGGTGAAAAAATAATCTCACGAAATACTGAACATCGTTGGCCCCCAAGGTTGCCTGACCTCACTGTTACAGATATTTTTTCTGGGGATATTGTAAGCAAGAGGTGTATAAAACTAAGCCACGCAATAAAAACGAGTTTAAAGAAACCATAAGGGCCGTTATTGAAGCAATACCCCGGGCAACATTAACAGCAGCAATAAATAATGTTCTGGTTAGATGCAGGGTTTGTATTAACGAAGGTGGAGGATAACTAAAAACTAATTATTTTTAAAAACTGATTTCTATATTAAAAATTTAATAGAATTCTTGATATAAAACAATAAAGAAATAAATTTAAAAAATTAAATTACAGAAATATTCACATTTGTTTTTCACATTCACATTCACTAGTATTCATTAGTAGTGATATGCGTATCAATGGATTTATACATAAATAATTCAACAAAAATTACTAATACTTACTTAAATTCCATCTAAGCCCACTTGTACTAATATTCTTACAACATTCACCGAGTGGAATTAAAGCACACCAAGATTTTTTAGTATTTAGTAATGAATCTGGAATTTTTATTGAATTTTCGCCGGGGCTGAGCAGCCAACTGAGGGAGTCATCAGACAATAAGTAAATTGGTACATTATTTAACAAATTCTCCTTCAAAAATTTGTACAATGTATTAATGTTAGCCATGATTTGATCCAAGCGACCAGACGTCTGACATAACACAAATACAGCATCTAAAAAAATGTAAGAAAAAACATTGTGTTAATAGCTTATTCTAAGATGTAATAAAAGAAAAATATCTATAACTGTATACATATAATATATTACCAAATATAACTTTATTGCAAGTGCTGTAAGCAGACAATTCCCTCAATGCTTTAGTAAAATCAGTCTCATTTTGATCTGGGGTGTGAATAATCTAAAAAACATTTATAAAATATTATACTAATTAAGGACAAATATTTTGGCATCTGGTACCATGTAAGATGTTAGCAAATATATATTTTTCTGA
This sequence comes from Eubasilissa splendida, assembly GCA_031772225.1. Taxonomy (NCBI): domain Eukaryota; kingdom Metazoa; phylum Arthropoda; class Insecta; order Trichoptera; family Phryganeidae; genus Eubasilissa; species Eubasilissa splendida. The sequence continues at coordinate 17,749,542 of CM062851.1, forward strand.
CATCTTACATAATATTTTGGCATCATGGCAGTATTTTCTAAATATAACATAAATGAAATTATTATAAAATAAAATTTAAATTCCTGTTTTAGAGTTAACATGGCGGCAGTTTGACTCGAATAATAACATCTCTTTCAGTGTCATAAAAACAATTTTTGAAAAAATAACTTCACTTTATTCAGTGCTTAAAGGCGAGATTTCATTTTTACAGTTTGAAATTTGAGAAAATTTACACAAATTAGATATACTTTCAAATGACGCTAATAGTTAAATTATTATCAAGTATCAGATATGACATTATCTGTTACGTAAATCATGCGAGAGGGGAAGGTTTGAATAGAAAGAAACAACAATAAAATTGTTGATTTTCTTGCATTCGATATAAGTATCAAACATAACTCGTGTTGGGAGTATTTTCCACCTTTTTTCATATTGATATATAGAATCATATGGAATGAAATAAAAAGGTTTGTTGTCATTTGCACATATCAATCGAAAATTAAATTATTTATTAGGTACCTAATTCATACATATGAATATGTTTTGAAATCAGACAAAGCATTTACATATATTTAGATGGTCGCTTAAATCAATGTTCTAAATTTAAAACTTTTATGACAGCTTCAATTTTTATTTTTTAATATTATCGATTTAAAATCCCCCATTGCCGTTTTGGTGATATGTCTGTTTCATAATTATAAACTATTTATGAAACAGACAGCTTTGTTTAAAATGCAACAGTGTTATATATAAACAAAAAAATTGAATTCCAACTTCCATAAAAATAGTGTACATAAAATGTTACCATTATTCAAGAAAATGTTGTTTTCTTATAAAATCAGTAAAAAGACATCTAATTCATGAAAATTGCTACTAATATTGTGAACAAAAAGTTAAATATTAATTAATATTGAGGATAAAATATGTGTGAAAACATATATTTTCGGCATTTTTTAACGAAAATAATGACAACACACGGCCAGATCGAGCGGCGTATTGAAATTCGATGGACAATTAAAATTATCATCTTTTATAAGACTGAAATATATTATTTAAAAACTGATTATTGCATTTTTGATATAAAACTTAGTTAGAGGCTCCAGCTACTATTTAAATAATAGCTGGAGCCTCAAAGCATGTGAGTAAATAGAATATATTATTTAAAAACGTATGTTTTCACTAAAACAAAGTATTTTTAAGATGTTAAAAATTGATAATATGTCGTGCAAATTGAATAATAATTACTAATTTTTAACATTTTGTTAATTTGTCTCCGTGATCTTGGCTTCAAATAAAAAATAAGAAAATATATTTCATTTATGCAATAATTTACCAAAATTAAGATAATTTTATAGTACGTGGAAAATGCATATAATGTTTGCGGTTTATGGCAAATAACATTCAGTCAAATCTAATGTATAACTTTTGATATAAATGAATAATGAAATCCGTATCTGTATTTTTTCGTTTACAGTTATCAAATTTTTAAAATTTTTTTTTTGTTTTACATTTACAAACATGACTTTTTCACTAATGGAGATATTGTAGACTTTTAAGACATTCCTGATATGCTCATTACTACAGCAGAGTCCGATTATGAGAACGACGCAATAAGTTGGAAAGTATCTGGAATGCTTCAATTTGAGTAAATTGTCAGTTAGATTTTGACGTATATTCGCAACATTTCTCGTTGTTGTTGCTTAGTAATTCAAGTGAATAAGATATTATTTTTTAGTTATTAATTAAAATAAAAATACGGGTGTTTTACTATAAATACAGTGAGTGCGCCGTTAGGCAGCATTGGTGATTGCCACATCATTTTATGCGTGTTGTTAGTGCTGTATAAGTGTGATGTATAATGTGTTCGTAGTTGTGATGTGAAGTGCTAATATTTTTTCATTTTAAGCATCATATTAAACACAATAATATTAATAATAATAAAATGTGATGTCGTTTTTCCAAATAACAAATATAAAATAAATAATCATTTCCTAAAATCACCAAAAACAAAAACTAAAAACTGGCCCGACAACACAAAATTTTTATTTTTTCATCTTAAAACTGTCCAAAATCGCGATTGATGGACGGTTATGATGAAATAGAAGCACCATTTTTATTTTTAGTTATACCAACGTTTTCTTGGTTTTTTCGTAAAAATAAAATTCAAAAAAAGCTAGCTTGTTAATTTTAAATTTTGGCGCCAATTGGTGGTATGATACTATTTCATCTAAGATTTTTTTTGGGCTGCTAGCAGGTTAAACATATTCAATAATATTGTTAAATGAATATTACCTCTGCTTTTTGAAGTTCAGCCCTTTGAAGGTTTTCTTTTTTAATAGAATCAAAATCGCCTACAACAATATCTATTCTTTTCAAATTGGTAGTTGATAAATTGTGACAATCTAAATATGAGAGCCATCTATTAGTTCCTCCATCAACCGTCACTCGGATTGCAGCTGTGAAAATTAAAAATCACATTTTCATTAGATCACAAGTTTCACACAGTTAAGACAGGTAACACTGAAATGTAATTTGCTGGTCATTTTCTTTGATAAATAATTTGGATATTGATAGACATATTTTATATTAATATATAAAAATATATATATATATATAAAGGCTATAATAAACAAATCATCTAAGCTGCCGAAATGTGATATCTTAGGGAAGCAGCAGGAGTGACATTAATGGACCGAGTGAGAAGTATTGCGATAAGGGAGACTCGGTATGAAACTATATGTTATTGTTCCAGAAAAGAGCCAGCAGTCAATGGGTCCAGACATTTGATAATTATGTTCACAGCTGTCTTTATTTTAACCGCTTTTATCACCATTAAAAAAAATATTACTCTTTTCTCCACACGTTAGTTGCAATGGTCTTTTTTTATGTATGTAGCAGTAATCTAATGCTTTTACGCAGTAACTAATCTATTGTTTTTATGTAGTTAACTATATATAATCGCACTGGAACCCTGACAAGCTTAGCTACATGAAAAACACATGATTCATAATGCGAAACGATTGTTATCAAATGAAACGTTTTTTTAATATAATGTAATGTAACATGAAATGTAAAGGTTAGATTTCTGTTTTGGTATTCTGATAGTTATTTTTCCACTGATTTTTATCAAAATATCAAACTTTGTATTAAATATTATCATATAAGTACACATACACAACCAACTATCCAGAGATCAATTCAATTACATATATAAAATAAAACTATGAATATTCATTTTAATATAAGTCTTTGCCTCATGATACCTGTGAGGCTTTTGATATGATAGCTGATCCGCATAGTCTTCATGTTAATCATTTCTATTCAATTGGTTTTCAGTCATATTTTTACAAGCAATATCTAAATTTGTTTCAAAATCTTGTTTAACGTTTTTTGAATATGACAATTTGAGAACACAAATTATAACAAGTTTTAAATACGTATTAAGTTTTAAATAAGTATTAGGTTGTACTATATAAAATTACCAAAATTGTAGGTGAAAATAAAAATGCAATATTAAAAAAAATATTTATTCAAAATAAGCTCTACCCGGTTCTATGGTCTTCTCCCAATGAAACTATGCAAAAAAATACATTTTTATTTTGATTTTGGACTCTAAATTCTTCGAACTCCTAATTATTTCTGCCTGGGTTCGCAACATTATATTCCTTAAATATAATTCCAAGAGGCAGAATAGGTGGAAATCTGTCGGCAAGAGATCAGGTGAATACGGAGGATGCGGTAAAATTTTGTAACTTAAAGAATTGGTGAAGAATGGTTATTTGTGATGTATGCAGCATAATGGTCCATATTTATTGGCTAATATTATTGGTATTTTTTTAATTTTTCGTTCATAATATTAATTTCATGACAATGTGAATTGGCTGTAATTGATTTGCTGGGTTTCAAAAAAAAGAATAATGAACAGTCGCTGTAAGCAATTCCTCTAAACTTTCTAACATTTAGTCAATTTGTGTGGTACCCACTTGTCTAGTTTTTCACCTTTTTCTATCGCAATAAGGTGATGATTAACAGTCATAACGTTATCTCCTAGATCACACACGAGCGCTTGAATTGTTGTATATGGATTAGCTTCCATTATTGTCTTTAACTGTTCTTCAATTACAACACTCCTTGGTCTTCTTCGAGGCTCATTTTCAAGATTCATATTGCTGAAATAAAAATTTTCAAAGCATAATCGTATTGTTCTCTTGCTTGCAGTCCCTTCTCCAATTGCCATGTTGATATTTCTACCTGCCTCAGCTGCATTCTGTCCCAACTTGAATTCGTACAAAAATATGACTCTCAATTCTTAAGGTGACATCATTTTGATAAAGGGCGTAAAAAAAATTACACAATAGCAAAAATATCTTCATATTCAAAGACAATTGATGGGTACAGTACATTTGTCAATTACAAATAGCCGAATGGGTAAAATACTGCACAGAACCTTTCTCAATCGTGATTGATTTTAAACTGACTGAAATTCGGCAACTTCATGTGGTACAACCTAATACATAAATACAAAGTCATTGGTGAAGAGCATCCTGTTTAAATCGTTCTTCACCAGCATGTATACCTACGAGCTCTGGTCGAAATACAAGCAAGTGACGTATAACCGTCTCCGAATTCAGTACAACAACTCATACAGAATACTGTTCAGATTGGCGCGTTATTGCAGCGCATCTACAATGTTTACTGAAGGCTGTATACATGGATTCGTTCCGCTTCTGAGACATTGAGTTGCGAGTGTAAAGATGTTGGTGTAAAGCTGCAGCTGGAGCTCAGCACCAACTCCCTGGTGCAAGTGGCACTCTCATGGAAAGCTGGTTCCGTGACCAGAAAATGGCAACGCCTACAGAATAGCTACATATACAACAATAGCCGTGACTGAAGTAGTTATGTATGTAATATTTATATTTTGTGTGTATATATGTATGAACTTTTTACTTTTTATTTATTAATATTTTCCTTGGTTTTTTTTTTCTTTTTCATAGCATTATATTTATTTATTTCGGAACTTTAATGTATAACATTTAATGTATGTATTATCTTTATGGCGAATCGGGTTAAAAAAAAAAACCTGATCACGCCAGAATAAACACATTATTATTATTATAATCAATTCTGAGATTATGAAAAACTTTTAACACCTTGAAACTTTTTATTGTGCCAGAAACACTTCAAAGATGCAGCAAATACGAACATTTCCATATTTACTGTTGTCAAAAAATATATAGTGGATTACGTGCAATCCGTACAGCGTTCTATTGATACCACATCTCTAGTTAGACATCATGTCCATTGAATAATAGGAAACGCACAATTCTATTTTCAAATTCTTTAGCATACTGCTGAAATGCTGTTGTGGGTTTTCTTGTCCGAAATTTTGGCACTCATGCCACCTATTTGTCATTCTTGCCTAAAACATATGGAATCACAAAAACTCGTAAGGATTTTTTAAAATTCTAATTTATGAGAACAATGGTTTAAACGCACCCCACTATTCCACAAGAAGTCACATTGTTCATATATGTTTACACCCATTCTTTATTATTTTTGTTATCGATTGGAAAGATTATGCTTATGGTCAATTTCTGCGCCTTATACTTACACACATATACATAACTGTATGTATCATTATTAATCCAAATATTAAATTGGTATCTACTAACCTTGATTCCAAAATGGTATCAGAAAATTTTCTGGATGGCGAATAGGTCTGTTCAAAATCAAGATGGCGTAGGTTAAAGGATTATTATTAATACCCAGCAATGTTTCCGGTACGGTGTTATATGAAGAAAATCCATTAGTGGTTGCTGTCAAATTGGTCATCTATAAATATGTGAAATAAAATAAGTATAATATAAGATTTTTAAAATAGAGCACTAATTTGTACCAAAGCGATGAGAAGAAAGACATAGCTTGTATGTATAAAAAACATATTTATTTATCTTATTAACTTTTTTTTAAATATTCAATAATTAATGGTAATAGTGCTATTGGTACTTATGGTGTGCTCCATGGTGTCTAAATAATGATAAATATTTATTTTTTGATAAATAGCAAATGTAGGTTTTTCAAATGGGTAGTAATTTCTTTTATAAAATATTTATTTTTTAAGGAGAACACATTAATTAGAAAGATATTAATGCATTTCCCCGGATAGGAAGAGTGACATAAATATATATATATATATTAGGGGGACCGAAAAGTAATCAAAATTATTTTGTTGATGAAAAATATTTATTTAAAAAATTTTTTAAATACTAATCAACAAAATAATTTCCATCATTTTCTATTATTTTTTGCCAACATAAAGGCAATTGTTCATGCCCTTTTTGAAAAAGTCCTTTGATTTTTCAGCAAAAAACTTTTCTAAGTGTGTATTCACTTCTCCAACATTATTAAATTAAATATGCTCTAAAAATCTAAAAGGGTGGTAATCCAATGTCGCGAAATCTGGTGAATAGGGTGGATGAGGTAAAAGTTCTAATCCAAGTTCCCTTATTTTTTCCTGTGTTATTTTTGCAGCATGAGGCCTTGCGTTATCATGTTGCAGAATCGTTTTTTGGTTATTAACCAAAACAGATAGTTTTTTTACAAGCTCTTGTTTCATTCGCTTGAGTTGCTCACAATACATACACAATACAATGTAATGGTCTGACAGGGTTCAAGCAATTCATAATGAATAATTCCAGAAATATCCCACCACACACAAAGAAGGACCTTCTTTATTGTTAGTGATGGTCGAGGGGTCGGAACAAATACTTGTCCGAAAGAAAGCCATTGTTTTTTTTATACAGGATTATTGTATAACACCCACTTCTTATCTCCAGTTACAATTCGCCGCAAAAAGGGATCGGCTTCATATCTAGACAGAAGAGATGCACAGATGGTATGCCGTTGATCGAGCGCCGTCTACGTTAATTCATAGGGAACCCAAATTCCTTGTCTGTGCAATTTTCCTAGGCGACGAAGATGATCCTGAACTGTAGATCATGGACAACCAATCTTCAACGATAATTTCTCAATTGTTTGACGAAGATCTGACACAAACTAACTGAAAGAGCTTGTCGAGAAATTTTGATTACTTTTCGGTCCCCTTAATATAATATTACTTAACAAACCCACCACTGATTACGTTACAATGGGGTTTTTCATCATATTATTTGTAGTTCAAAAGATTAATGTTAAATAAATTATATTATCAAGAAGAAAAATTAAAATACATATTGATTTTAAAATGAAATAGCATTCCATGTAAATGTATTTGATATATGTATATTACAAACACATTATATTCATTTGAACAACCCGTGATCTTATTTTTTGGATAGTGACACTGACAGGATTAACCAATAGTACCATAACTATCACATTGATAAACTTTAATGTACTTTATTGGTGAGTAATATTATCTACCTACACATTTAGATTCAATAACTACTATGATTTTAAACAAATATAAACATACTTTTAATATCCATTTCAAAATAGGTGATTTTTTAAATCTTCTCATTGTATAAGCCAGTGTCACACACTGTTTATTAATTTAAATAATTTCTTCAATATCACAGATGTGTCAAAATTCCAAATTATATCAAAATAACTGAAGACTTACTTTTTACAGAAATACAATGTTAAAATATGGTTACACGTCTATAACAATATTTAAAACGAGCGTGTTTGTTGACCTGCCGACACTAATGCACTCGTTAGAGGTTAGAAAGCTACTGATTCGTGTAGATTATTCATGGTTCAAGGTTATAAAAACTATAATATTCAATAGGTTGTTAAGATATCTCGAGTTGAAGATAGAACTTTTTTAATGTTAATATCAACACTTACTTCAAAATCTGAAAAATCACTTAAAAGTTATTGTTTCATACTAAGTTTAAAAAATTACTAATAATAAGCATCATAATAACAATAAATTAAGTATTTCGTCGCTATCGTGTGATGATTTTAGCACAATTGTATGTTACAATACAGACGAAAATACTTATAGAATTTAAAAATACACTTTTGAACGAAGCCCCGCTTTAAACTGTCATTTTCTTATGTTTCGTAGTTCGTAGAATATATCCATAGATAAGAAAATATCTCTATTCTATGGTTCGTAGTTTCCAGTTTCCATAGATACTTTAATATCAAATACAATATATATTTTTTAAAAGTACCTATATAATATATGAAGTAAGCGGAAATAATGTTAACTAAAATAAAATTGACGAAAATAATGGCGCCGTTTTAAATATAAAAAAATATTTAGATTAATGCTCAATAAAAATTAAATTTATATTCATTACCACTGTGGCCATTGTTCAAAATATTTAAAAAAATCAAATGTATGTGCTTTTTGCGCCCTGACGCAGAATGACGCGGCACTAGCATATTAATTAGATATAGAAAAGTATGTATTAGGAACGATTTCACTTTGCCCATCAAAATACATACAAACCACCATCAATGGGACCACGTGGCAGGAATTTTTATAATTTTAACAATTAACCGAGTAACGAATATAATTGCTTTAGGGACTATTGGCCCAGGAATTACACAATAACCATTAAACGAAAAACGATTGACAGCTCGCGAACAGGGTATTTATTGAAAGAATATCGTAAAATCGAGATGGACTGTTTCCTTTTGTCATGAGAGACAATAGACTCCTAGAATTCTCTTGTCTAAGAAAAACAATATTGCCAGAGCCACAGTGAGCTATTTATTCTTCCATCCGAAAAAACTGGCTGATAAATCAAGTTCAAAGTGATAAGAATAACGACCAGTCGGAATCGCTCACAGTGACATGCAATATTGATTAATTGTGTCATGGGTTATTGTTTCCGTAGAGAGTATAGTAGAGCGTGAAATACAATAGTAAAAATGTAACTGTTTTGTTTGGTTGGGTCGCCAAGAGACATGTACCGCCCGCCATACGGGAAGGGGACGATTTTGAGAACAGCGCATATTTAGGTAAATGACCCGTGTAGAATCAAACGAATCCGATATAGATTAAGATAATGAATATTTAGGATTGAAGAAATTCTGTTCTACAGGACTCTGAATAATAGATGTTCTCGCCGTGGCAGAAATACTTTGATTAGCTATAAATCAATGATGTAATAATCATAAGTGGTGAAGAGTGAAAAGCAATGAATTAGCAAATCTTCAATATGAGTTCCGGCATCATTCGTAGTTAAACAATGTAATAAAAAATAAATTGATAATGTACAACGACGAATGGCAGGTTTAAGACAAAATTGTTGTAATAGCCATAAGTGTGTATAAAAATCTCAAGGTGCATCAAATGCAATAAATAAATGACCAAACCACATTATTGATAAAAATGTATAGCGATCGGAATTCAAATCCACCGCCATCTCAGTCAGCATCGACGCTAGCGACAGCGCTGCCGGCTGCTACTACAAGTCGGGCTCAAGCATTCACCGCCAGGCAGGCTCTCCAATTTCATTGTTTCACAACGGCGGTCTTGCCGGCTCGCGCTCGCCGAGCAAGACCGCCAATTCGCTTTATTTCATTTCATAAGACACGTGCACCTTCTACATATTCATTCATTCACCATTTATTCATCCTATCTGTCTTTCTTGTTTTTAATCATACCGACAATAAACATCCCTCTACACGCCAATCATATTTATTTCATTTAACCACCGTCCTAACCCCCAAAAATGTATAGAGATATTATTCGTAATTTAATAAAAGAAATGGTATATAGAAGTACCAATATAAAAAGGTGATTATTTTATAGGAGAAATGGGACGGTGAACGAACAATGGAAGTGTTCGGGGTCCGAAAATTAGTCCTACAAATGAAGGCGTAATACCGATGATGGACCTATGGAACGGCGCCAGTCCTGGGAGGAGAAACCAGCCGACAAGCGAAGACACACCCTCGCGGAAAGCGTTTAAAAAGAATAGAACGCCATTGTTATCAACAGTCACCAAGGGTTGGTCATCGATCTCATGTAAGACAAGTTGACAATCAAATCAGTTTCCTAACCACTGATATCAGAAGTCCAGTGGCGAGTGAATCGGCAGTCAGCGTCAGTACCGAAACGGTAAAAGAAGTTCAGAGGATAGACAGTCACAGTCTACTACAGTCAGTTCAGAAGCAACCGCCCAGCTCATTTTAAGCATCCAGCCTGACCGCCAGACCCCGGGTCAACTCTAGAGCAGTCGCCCAGCTGGATACTGATGACGTCACTTTGCCAGCCAGAGACAGGTCTTTAAAAGAAGGCCCTCAGAGGAAAATTGTGGAGTAATTGAACCTTTTTCACACGATGCTCAAATAATAATGCGCGTTCCGGTGCTGTAAACTCAATGTACATGGAGACTTTTTCGATTATTGAGTCGGATAAATATGAATATTTTACATTTATTACATATATTAATCATTAAAATAATAGTTGATATATATATATTTGGGGGTTAGGACGGTGGTTAAATGAAATAAATGTGATTGGCGTGTGGAGGGGTGTGTATTGTCTGTATGATAAAAACAAGGAAGACATAGAATGAATACAGTGAATGAAGATGTAGAAGGTGCATGTGTGCATGAAATGAAATGAAGCGAGTTGGCGGTCTTGCTCGGCGAGCGCGAGCAAGACATGAGGTTGAAAGTATTTGGTGAGATGGGAGTCCCAGAACACCTTGTGCATTTCATTCACAATCTATATTTGAATAATACCGCTACATTTAAATTCAATTTCATCTCTTCTAAAAAGTTTAAAGTGTGAAAAGGAGTCAGACAAAGATGTATAATATCTCCAAACGTTTTGAACATATATGGAGAATATAGTGAGTAAAATTGGTGGCAGAAAGATTTTCAATCTCAGGTAGCGGATAATACAACTTTGATTGCTATATCAGTAGAAGAAATGGCTACACTACTCTGTCGCATTGAAGGAAAAGTAGAAAATTGTGCTTTGAGGTAACAAGAAAAAAACAAAGCTATTGATTATTGATCGACATAACCAGACTTCCAAGACCACAAAGGTCAGGCTAGTGCAGTCTCTGGTGCATTCTATATTTTTATATGGTATGGAATCATGGATCCTGAAGGCAAGAGAGAGAGAAGATGGATTGGTGCCTTTGAGATGTGGTACTGGAGAAACATGTTGCGCATACCATGGATGGCGAGACCTGCAGGAACTAAAGATCAAGAACAGACTCTCAACTATTTGCCTGAGACAAATCCATAAATTTTTTGGGCATCTTACGAGAAGGGAAGATAGTTTATAGAAGCTTGTTGTGGTGGGCCATGTCTAAGGACGAAGAGAAAGAGGAAGATCCCCCATAAAATCAAATCTGTATGGAGCACCCGAGAACTGGGAATTGATAACTCAAGATCGTGGGAGTTGGAGAAGTATCTACTCTCAGACTGACAGTGTCACAGCGACTAGACAAGCCAGAAATGAGCAGCGAGTCGCGGCCATGTAACACAATGAATCTGGTAAACGCAACAGAACCGCTTCAAACGTTTTGTATGTGGAAGGGAGTATGCCTCTCGAATTGAAGAGGTGGAGACACTGAAAACCACAATTAAGTAGGAATGGCGAGGGGATCTTCGAACATGAGGCCCGACATCAACAAATTTCGCAATTTTACATATGGATAGAGTACGCAATATATTATATTTCACTACAAGTGACAACGTGGCAATGACTAAACATATCACTGGCTATTTCTATTAATCCTGAATTCTGAATAAAGGGCAATCTACTGTATTTTATTTTTCCATTAATGAAACACAATTTTAATAAAGTACAAATGCTTTATTATTACACAATCAAGAGAAAATCAATAAATACAAAGCATGTTGATTCAAATCTTTTTATCATATTATAATAATACAATGATTGTATCCTTAACTCACTTATAACAATGACATATCACCTTACAAAGTTAAAACATTAGGTTTATAGATATACATGTATGTATGTATCATTGTTCATATCCAATGAATTTTTTATCTTCAATTTTTACTAAACTTAAATAATTATCAAGCCATTTTTCAATTACTGGTAAGTTATCATCACTCCATTTAGTTTCTTCTCGTATATTTTTTAAAGACTTCTCAATAATGTGTTCTGCACTACCAAATTCTCCCTGGCGCTCTACATACAGTTTTGTTACCATATCCAAACCCTCCTGAGTTGTAAATACACTTGTTGCCGAAGAGATTAAATTATCCCACAGATTTGTTTTATTTTCAAATCTATAAAAGAATTATTAAAACAATTAAAATTACAGCCTCAATTACAGTTGCCATCGATACTAATATAACAATCAGATAACAACGATTCTAGAAATGAGTATAACTAACTGTTAATGACAAATGACATGGATATAAAAATGCACATAAACGTACCTTAGCTTGATGGTTTCCCAATTTTCCTGAAGAAAATCAAAGAGTGTTGTATATCCCCTGGATCCACCAGTGAGCATACTAAATATTAGATAAATATCATTCTCTGTAAAATTGCCATTTTCTTCTAAGATTGTTATGTTTAATAGCTTCTGTATTTTCCAAGATGTAATTGGACATCCAGCAAGAGTCTTCAGTAAATATGTTCTCTCGCTGGCTTTCCTGCCAGGTGGGAAATTAATAATTCTCTGTAGGCCAAATTCCCATTCTTCTTGGGATCCCCATTTGAAAACAGGACAAATGTATTGATTAGGGACTCTGAAAATAATAAAATGTAAATGATAAATACATCACTAATAAATAATTAATAGTAAAACTAACTATAGAAATAATTATAGCTGAAACAGAATCATCAATCTATTTAGAAAAAGAAAATTAGCTAGTCTTTTGATAGTCAATAGTAATTAACGCCATGCAAACAAATATTATCATTTTACTGACGGATTTCCTTCATCGGGATTAGCGGCATCCATCCATTGTTTAAAAGCTGTTTGAGCTTCTTCTATGCACGGTCTATAACCAGCCCTACAAAGGAATGTCTTTGACAGACTCCTTAAGTTGATTTTCCACCCTTCATCATTGCTAGTCTGTAATCCTAATTCTTCATAAAGAGGTGTGAGGAGCATTCTGACATAGGTCTAAAATAATAAAAAAGGATTTACAAGTTTTATCTTAAGAAAAATAAATGGAAATATAGAAGACTAGGATTAAAATGAAATGTGTTTTTATTGCACTGCACAAAGTCAGATATTATTTACCAATTTTATTACATTACATATTCATAAGACACAACTCATTAGATGCATCGCATCAATCTTGGTTTTAGAGCGTTAGCTGTAGCAAACTCTTAAAAAGATGTGAAATATTGATTTTTGAAATAGAAAAATGCTTATCAGATTCATAAACTTATACTACATGTCAGATCAATATTCTTATTACTTTTAAACAAGCTTTGTCTCCTGGAAGAAAATTCAAATTCTTGTTCAAATCAAACAATAACTTTAATCTCACCATGACCAAATAAGCTAGTCCTTTAAAAACTGAATGTTTATTTTTTGTTTCATACACATGTATAAAACCAAATAAATAAACAATCATATAATGATGTTTAAGATTATTATTTTTATATTAAAAAAGGACAGGAGTGTCGATTATCAACCACCCCTAAGAATATATGTTTGTCAGTAGGGCAGTTTTTCCCTGATGATTGATATTAAAATTGCAAAAAGTGCTGACATCTAGTATAAAAGGTCCAAAGGCTCAGAAATAAACATGTAAATTAAAAAAACTATTTCAAATACATAATATTTAATTTTGTTGCTGAAAATATACCTCAAATTTCTTATGAACATCAGAACAATCAATATGCCTTCCAATATGGTCGATCATAGTGAACACAGGATCCCAGACGAGATGGTTTCTTTCCGCCTTTAAGAACAGTGTCATGTTGAGAGCAGTGCCAAAACTAAGATCACCGGCATATGCAAGGTTCCAGGCGTCGTGCAGCAGTTTAGCTCGGGTATACACAGGAATCTGAAGACGTGACTCTGATGACAAATACGTGGCCAACATATTCCAATTTTGAATATCGTAATTGACGGGGAATGGACCTGCAGCATGTAAATTAAAATTTTCTGTAGTATGTACATTTTATGTAATTTTAATAATGATAATATTTCGTGTTTATATTCTAAAATGACAGGTTTCTTGTAAATTACTAGTGTCTCTAATATAATAAATTTTTTGAGTTAAGAAGCTACTTGTACTAGCTGCTGTTGCCACATGTATATTTAATGGTGCAAATGTAAAATTTTAGACATTAATCGATTTACCTATTTCCTCTGGGTTAACAATAATAAACTTATCACTTTTAGGCATTTCTGTTATCTTAATTTCTTTTTCCTTTTTCATCCACACAGTAGGGGAAGTGTTAGAGAAATTCAGGTTATCTTCTTTCACAATCACTAATGGAATCCACCAGATCAGCTTATCCTGTCCCGGAACATCGTGAGGACGTTCACGCAAGTAAACTCTCTGAAATTTTTTATATCCTAATAATTCTGGTTCATAAAAACAGCTAACATATTTAAATGCAAAAGTTCTTCAGCGGAGATGTTAAGGTTTGCATGCTTCATATATATTTATTAGTATGTATGTAGTATGTACATACATATAAATGAATATTGAATAGTCATTATCAAATAATGTAAATGTTAAGCCTCACTTGTTTGGCTACTGCAGTTTTAGAGTCATAGTTTCTGTCAATCAAGATGACTGGAAGACGATCTTTGGAAATCCAAGAAGATCCGATGTCAACAACACTCATATCTTTGGAAATTGAGTTTTCTTCATGGGCTACATTGTCCAAAGCTTTCCAGATGTCATCTGAGGTAAATGTTCCGTATTTTCTAAACATATACATAATAATAAATTGCTTTTACTTAAATAAATAAAATTACTAACTGGAAGAAAAGTAAAATAGGTTTGTGTGTGTACATACATACAGGATGGCCCAAAAAAAGTGAGAACATTTCGTAAAATGTGATATAACTATATCAACAATAGCTTAAATAGTTTACTAATTTACTTACTTACCTATTTACCTATATTACATTATTTTGACAATTTCCGATCGCCATCTTTGATTATTAATTTTTCCATTGATTATATTTGGTTTTTTCAAATTGTTGTCCAGAATGACAAAAATCACTGCAGAAGACCGAATTCTGATTAAAAATTTGCAAATTGAAAAATGTTGGGGTGCTAGGAAAAGGATCAAAGAGTTTCAAAACAAATCCTGGAATATAGCAAGACATTACAGCATAATTGGACATTACAGAAGGACGGAGCTCCATCTCACACAGCCAGAAATACAATCAACTTTCTTCATCATGAGAATGTTAATTTCATCGAGCCAGGCATGTGGCCACCGAATAGCCCAGACTTAAACCAAGTAGATTATGCAATATGGGGTGTTTTACAAGAAAAAGTCTACCTTCAACGAAAATTTACCACAATTGATCAACTCAAGTTGGCAATAATTGAGGAATGGAGAAATCTGAGGCAGCGCTTTATTGACAAAAGCATAAACGAGTGGCGTAGGCGCTTAGAAAAAGTCACTGAGAAACAAGGAGGATACATCGAACATGATTTCTGATTAGGTAAATATTCTGTAAAAAAAAACATTAAGAATTATAATTTATTATATTATGTTTTGAAATAACTCATGTGTTACGAGATGTTATCACCTTTTTTGGGCCACCCTGTATAAGTATATAAAATGTTAATTATTTATTATATGTTTTGAATGAGAGAAAACAAATGAAAACCCAATCATATCATACAATATATGTTATGTTATAATTCTAAAGATCATTCCCATTTGGCATATGATTTAATAATTCATTAGATATTTATGAAAAAGAGCAGTAAAATATAAAACTGTTAACTATATCTGAATTCATGCAAACAAATTAGTTAGAAAAATAAATTATAAATTTGAGAATAAAATTTCAACCTCCTTGGGAGCATAGGAGTGGTTGGAGGGGCTTGAACATACAAACATGCATTGCCTCCTTATAAAAACAATTAGATCATGAAGTATTTTTAAAAAGGTGAAAATTCCCGCATTTATTTAATGTCACAAATGGATCTCTAACATGAATTTAACTTACTTGTCACTGATAAACTTTTGTAACCCTTTAGAGAATGTCTTCTCTCCGAGAGTATAGTTGAGCATGCGGAATACCAACTCGATCTTGCTGCAAGTGGTCTCTTGTTTCATGCCCGTAATCCTGGAGTGAGGATAGCGCTTACTGAATTCATAGTATAGGGAGTATAATATTGTCATCGGCCACTTGCCATCCATTTCGGAACCATTATCAATCTGTAAAACCAAGAAAATTTATACATTTTTATTAAACTTCAAACAATCCGGCAATATTATTTCTTATAGAATGATAACAATTTAATTTATGTTGTTCTTAAATTACTTGTTTTAGATTTTTTCATGCTACAATAATGAAGAATAAACTACGTGTGTGTGGGAAGGTTGGTTGGTGTTCTGGTGAAAACAACACAGAATATTCAAAGGTTATGGAAAAACGATGTACGGTTAGTGAAAGGTGAGAGTCGGGATGCGCATCTGCGGTCTGATCGGTTCGGGTACTGGGCGCCGATTGTTTGGTCGACCGCTTCCTCCGCTGCATGTGTTGGTGCACATCTGTAGTGCACGTGTGTCATGCCCGCCGGGTGGCGCAGTCCGGCCTTCCTCGAATGTTTCCGCTTTGTACGCGTAAGATGGTGCAATACCAAGAATTGACAAAACGAGGAACATCTGGACGATGCGTGCGAGCCGCCACATATGTATGTATATTATTACCTTGATGGCAGTGGCAGCAGAGAGATATCCAACAAGGGCTTTATTGATGTGAGCATCGCTCCACCACGCAGGAGTGACTAGTCCTCCCAGCCACTGGTAACTCAGTTCTTGGGCTAGCTGCAAGTAACCTCGGGCAGCCAACTCACTTTCCCTTAAGAAAAATAATATTTATTATAATAATCAAGTATTATAAAACAATTGTTTTAATTACCCATATTTTCATACATTCATACTGTATGATATAGCTTCCACAAATGGTTAAATAAAAAATATTTTTTTTTTACATAAAATGGTTGAATGAGATTTCAAATAATAGTAATTTAAATTATGAATAAATGTTGCTTAACATTTGAAATGAGATCCTTAAAACAATAATTTAATTTGTGAATACAGTGGAACCTTTCATAATAAGCATAATTCGTTCCAGAATCTTACTCGTAATATGAAACATTCGTTAAGCGAAACAATTTTTCCCATATAAATTAATGGAAAATACGATAACGCGTTCCGTGCCGAAAAAAGCACTCATTTTTTTTATTTGTAACGTTTATTCAAAGAAAATTACTTATTATTATTTATGACAATAACTAATTCTAATACTAGAAAGCTGTCTAGAGACATTTGTTTTTGCCGATACTTCAAAATTTGGTGAAAATATGACACAGCATTATCATTGAATAAATTTATAGCGCGCATTGCCACTGCCCTATTAGGGAGACGCTTCTCAATATACGACGCAACACTTTCCCATTTCTCTTATTGCACCAAAAGATTGTTGCTTTGCTACCTCCTCCTCTTCCACTGACAAACTTTTCTCCACAACTTCTTGCTGTGAAACACGATTCAACTTCATAAGCTCTTCAGTGGTCAGCTCTTCCACAAGCTCATCAATGTCATTATTATCCACTTCCAGTCCCTTGGCCAAAGATACAATCTACAGACTCCACAGGTACTGTCTCAAACCGCTCAAAGTTACATTCGACAATGCTCTCTGGCCAAAACTTCTTCCAAGCAGAAATGAAGGTCCTCTCAGTAATCCCTTCCCACACCTTGTCAATCATCTTGAGACAAGCAACGATGTGGAAGTGATCTTTCCAAAACTCTCTGAGGGTGAGATTGGTCTCTTCAATCACCTCAAAACAACGGTCGAAGAATGTTTAAGTGTAGAGTTTCTTAAAGTTGGAAATAACCTGATGGTCCATAGGCTGGAATGACGGAGTGGTGTTAGGAGGCAGAAACTGGATCTTAATGAAATTAAATTCTTTAAGGAGGTCATCTTGTAGGCCTGGAGGATGACCAGGTGCGTTGTCCATAACAAGCGAGACATGGAGTGACAGATTCATCTTGAGCAAATATTTTTTCACAGAAGGATCAAACACTTTATTGATCCAATTAGTAAAAATGTCACGTGTCACTCAAGCCTTCTTGTTGGATCTCCACATCATCTCATTTAGCCTGCTCTTTTGGACATTACACTTCTTGAAGGCTTGTGGAGTTTCTGAATGGTAAACAAGTGCGTCACTCATTATGCAAAATGTCGCTCGAGCTTAAGGGAGCCGTTTTTTAAAAATTTGTTTTGCTCGTTATGAGAGGTTCCACTGTAATTGATTATTTAAAAACTTTCTAACATTCGAGGTATCGAGAAATATTAATGATCTAATATATCTGTATAAATAATTCATAAATGTATTGATTTTTTTGCATGTTTGCAGAAAAATATTCTTCTTCTTGTGCCCTATCCTTTCAACGGACGTTGGCTATCATCACTAATTTCTACAGTAGACTGGCCAAACCATTGTCTCAGGTTTTTCAGCCATGTTGTTCTCCTTCTTTCAGAGCCCCGACATCCAGCAATCTTTCCCTGCATTATGAGGTGCAAGATCTCATACTTCTTCGGATGTCTCATCACATGTCTGAGATATTAAAGTTTTCGGATTTTTATTGTTTTAAATACATACTTATTTTTCTTTATTCATCCGAACCATAACATTTTCAATCGTTACTCTATTCATTCAGCTTATTTTGAGAATTCTTCAGTAGATTCACATCTCAAATGTTTCAAGTCGCTTTATCATTTCTTCAGTATATATCCATGCTTCTATTCCATAAAATAATAAGGAAAATATATATCATTCTCATTCGTAATCTATGATTGAGATCATGACTCTAGAACATCTTTTTCATGCAGATAACGGTTGCATGAACTTGCTCAATGTGGCATTTGATCTCAACAGAAGGATCCTATCTTTCATTTATATTGCAACACAGGTATATAATACTTTGAATCTTCTCCAATTTCGTTCCAGCAATATAAATACCTTCATTGTCAGCTGCGTTATGTTTGCTAATGAGCATATATTTACATTGAGAAATTCCCTTATTTTCCATTTACTAGTCTACAATACAAATTTAACATTTTATAATCTAAAATGCCAAAGTGTCATAATTTGTTGTTTTCGAAATATTGATATTTTCTCAATAAGATTGTCATCTTTTAAAAGGTTGTCACTACATATTATATGTATAATATATTTGTATTATATTTTGTCAACTCTTAGATTATTAGCCAAAACTGAACATTAATTTTAAATATACGTTCTGATTATTTGCCCACACATTTTTGTGCAATTAAAAATAATTATTTTATTTTATAAGGAAAAATAAGTATTCTACCCAGTTCACAATACAAATTGTTGTTTAAATGTATTAATGATTGGTAGATAATTTAGTGAATTATTTTCATTTTAACATTTTACTTAATTTTTATCCAAATATAATAAAAAACTAAAAACTAAGATGAGGATTAGAAATTTTCTTTTACATTTGACTCATTTGACAAGTTTTCTGGCTCAAAATGTTGTTTGTGTAATATTACTACACATTACTACATAGTTTTGTGAGTAATGAGCAGTTAGATTTAATTTATTTGTTTTTATATTAATGTAAATAAAAAAGTTGCTAGTTATAGTAATGATAAAAATCAAGTGGCCACCAATTATCATTCAAATTCTATAGAATTAGTTGTTTTGTGGTTTAAATTGAAGTAGGCAAAAGAATTAGTTTCTTGTAAAAACTTTTCTTTATAAACAAATATTACTTAAAGATTATGAGACCCCAGTTGTCAGCCGGTTTCACTCCTTGGTAATTTGGTAATGCAACTATGTCCAGTTTGCTCATGGGCAATGAGAGTTTCCAAAACTCTGTAATTTCCATAAAAGTCTTTTCCACCTTTTCAATTACCCCTTCCAGGGCCGGTGCAAACTCGTTCCTAGCCCAAATGGTAATGTCTGAAAATTAATATTTAATATAAAAATAACTACATGATATGGTGTGATTAAAACAAATCAGAGAAATGTGCATTTATGTATTAATTTTGACGTATTCATGGGTTGAGTATTATGTTTCAAAGGAAGTTGGTTATCCCGCATCCATTGATCCTGAGAAAATGATTGTGAAACATGTCTTTTTAGGCCAGCAGTTCAGCGCCCAAGAAGATGGATAATGAGATCTATCCGAAACATTGGGACAACAATGCTTCTTCTCAGGACCAATAGACGCGGGATAGTTATTGTTAAAAAGGAAGTTTTTTGACACATATATGTATTTGATCTCCTATTTTGCGTGACATATCCTTTACGATAGAAATAGCGCCGATTTGAATTCTAAAATCAATTTCGCATTTTTGTCTTGTCCTCGAGTCTACTTCCCATTTATTTTTCTTTTAATATTTATTTGATAGTTTCTAGCATTCTTTTTGCGGTTTAGATAGCTTTTATTTTTATAGATAATAATTTAGTAGTGCATTATAGCTTAGCTAGTTACATAAATTAATTTATTATGATACCTATTCCTAGTTTTAATAGTACTTAGGTTGTAAATAAAAAATATTTTTAACAGTAGTGAAATTCTAATTCAGTTGTTTCGGTTGCTCTATCCTATTTTCTCCCGTGTAAACTATTTGTGTATGTGTACTTTATAAACATTTTTAAAAGTATTATAAATGTAACTTTAGTTAAAATGCTAAATTAGATGTCAAGTGTAAAGAATGCATGAGAATATTGAAACCCTGCTTTAATGCTTAATAAGTTTGAATTTTCTGCTCCCTTATTAAAAGAGTTTCAAGGAAATTTTCTTGGTTTAATAAGTTAAGATTATAATTACCAAATAGGTACGAAAAAAGGATCAAGTTTGTGATTGCAGCAATATACATAGTTTAAAAAAATTTACATCATGGTGTTCTTAAGTCCTACCGATTTCATGTCCAAACATGGTGATTTTTGTTGTATTTATAGCTTCCACATCTGCCATTACGAGTCCCACAGCGAATGTTGGAATTGGGGGAGTCCTTTCAAAATGATCCCACACGTAAATTGAATCTTCATGGCTGTTAATTAAAATGATTGAGTTATAAAAATGCAGATATTTTATTGTACGATATTTCATGTTTATTGTATTACGATGCGCAAAAAATGATTTGATTAATCCAAAATCTGAACAAATCTAGTTTCTTTAAAAATTAATAAATCATTTGTAGAATTATAAATACATATTATGCATAGGGGAGCGGAGATTATTCCCGTACACTAAACTAGGTTTAAATTTTATTTAAATGGCGAGTACATATTGAAATTCTTTAATTGAATTTAGGTAGCTTATATAATCAGCTTCAACCGTATACAATTATTTTTAACATTAAATTGTATACAAAAGATTTTTGAACCATTTATTACAATTAACAAAGTACGGAATTTCTCAACAGCTTTGGGTAATACCGTACTTAGGTTCATATGTTATTTTTGGAAGAAAACAACAATCTGGTAATTATATTTGGTGTAGGAATGTAAAAATCACATATTTTGGAAACGTTTTTAAATCAAATAATGAGTATTATTACAATATTACAAAAACTAAAATAGACATCTTATTTTGGCAAAAATTTTGGATAAAATAAATAAATCTAGTTATGTTATATAAAATGAAGAAAAAATGCAATGTCTAGGATTGTTTTCGCCACTACAAAGAGCATGGGTCCAAGAAGCACATACAGTGCATCTGTACCATAACTCTGTTTTGTCCGAATTCTTCACATATTGGGTTCTGGGTTTTCATAAATTGAATACCACATAAATTTTTTTCTTACAGGCGGCACCTCTGTGAAAAAATATAATAATGAAACTGAAAATCTGCTAATCATACATATCGTACAACGTTGGTTAATACTGTAATTAGCCGAATTTACTTATCTCGATAAAATAAAAAATTGTAGAAATACATAATAAATTATGATCATAAAAACTTTTGTGATGAAATTTTGGGAAATCCAGAGCCAAAATTAGACAACAGACAATAATTTTAGCTTAAAAAAATGTTCTTAAATTTGATTTTACTTCTTGGGAAATTTATAGTCTTCAATTGTAAAACAAAAAACATGTACACCTTACAGAACTGAAGCATACGATTGTGGCTAGTTTTGACATGCCATAATACGTCTGTTAGAGTGAGGAAAATATCTGTATATATAAGAAAAAGCTATGTACGATATTAGACTCCGTACGGTAATAACCTCCGCTCCCCTACGTGTATTAATTAAACCAAAGTGAGTATGTCACTGAAGAAATGCAAAGGATAAACCATTATTTTGAAAAACAGCTACCACGGTACTTGAATCCGGGATCTTTCAGTTGCCAGTAGACTACTCTCACAGCTGAGGTATATCAACCATGATAACTTTATCATATTTGTTCTGTGTCTTATTTCAGTGACCTATCTATTTTTTTAAGTAGAATGCAAAAAAAATATGGTTATTTTACTGCTTTACTGAAAATATATTCATGGTGTCCGCTATTAACATAGTGGGAAAAATTCTGTATTACGACCATATTGATGCATCAGTGATTTATCTTACGATTCATCGGTGGTACGAAGACGGGGCATATTTGACAATGTAGTCATGTGTGCTGGTCTCAAAATGCTGATGTCGAAGGGAGTTTTGTAGGCTGGCTCATCGAAACACGGGAAAACCCTTCGAGCATTGTTTGGTCTTAGTTGAAGGGCAACAGTGGATCTAAAAAGAAAAACACGCACTAAATTACCTCTATAACAAAATAGTAATTTACAGCACTATTATATTCGGAGAAAACACTAATTACAGCATAACATTCCCTAACACTTCGCCTTTATTTTCCATTTCCCTGTTAACGACCGAAACCTCCTCCCACTTTTTGTTTGTTTTAATTTTAATTTCTAGATTAGCCTAAATTCCTATTTCATGAGATTTAACATTAAACATAAGTATCTATTTATATTGATGTGTAAATCATAATATAAATTAATATATTATTCAAGCAGATAAGTTCCATGCACATTAGAAGTTTGTTGATTTTATAATGATATTGATGATAATTTTCTTAAGTTTAGTTTAGTATACAGGTGTAACAGACCAAGTCCACAATATGTGGGTGGATACTTGACTAAATTACGAGTTTTTTATTTCAAATCGCAGATTAAAAAACAATAAAAAACACGCATTAATGGGATCGATATAAATATTATTTAGTTAGAAATTATTATGTTTTTAATATAAAATAGTAGCTGAAGCCTCAAAACATGTAAGTAAACATAATAAATTATTTAAAATAATTTGTATTCACTGACACAAAGTGTTTTAAAAATATCGAAAATTGATCATATGTACTGTAAATTGAATGGTTTATAACTCAATTAATTTTTAACGTTTTGGTAATTTAATTCAATGCAGATTTATCTCCGTAATCTTGACTTTAAGATTATATGAAAATATATTTCGTATATGCAAGAACTCTCTACATATATCATGGCAATTTTGTGGCAGGCTGAAAATAAATTTAATGGTGGCGATCTTTCTTATAATGCTTGTCTTTTCTTAATTATGGCAAATAACATTCAGTTTATTAGTTCCACATTAGTGAAAAGGTCTTATCTAAGTAATAGTTTTAAAAAAAGTCAAATCTAGTGTATATATAACTTCTGATAAAAATGAATAATAAAAACCCACATTTTCGTAAAAGACGCGGAGATATGAATTATTTTTGAAAAGAAAGCCTTAATTACCTGGTCTTGTCATCGACGACGGAAGGGGCTCTGAAGAATGCTTCCGTTTTGTGTGTTTCAAGTTTGCCTTCAAAGTTCAATTCTATCTCACCAAGAGTTCCCTTCGCCATTTCTTTGGATAAATGTATGACGAAAATTGGTCTCTTTGGATTCCGGTCTGCTCGGACGACAGTGAGAGATGTCATGTTACCACTTGTAATACGAAATTTTTCACATGTTATTTTAAATCACAATTTCATTGTCAAAATAGAAAATTCTCTAAAAAAGTCTAAAATTCTTCCGAAAACTCACAGAACGAAAGATAAAAATGTGTAGTAAATTTTATATTCATTTTCATAACTTCTTCCGAAATTGTATGCGATTAGAATTTAGATGCGTATTCTCTTATGTACTATAGATTCACACACATGTGTATTATGTGTGTTGTTGTGTGAATGTTTTCTTGTACAATTTATATATACATATTTATTCAGTTTGTACTATTCTCAAAATACTATTAATGTTTTTCAAAAAAGTTATGTACTGATCTTTTTAACCTTAAGATTAATACAAACAAACACTCACACATCATAAATATACATCGCACATTTTATTACTCAAGACACACCGTACCTCAAACATTTCATTAATGTTTTGAGAATATATAACATGATATTATGTTTTTCGTTAATCAAATATGTATTATATGTTCTAAAATACTTTACATGAACATTTTTCATATTTCATAAGAAATATTGAACTGAATACATACTATAACTATTACTATACTATTTTCTAAGTACATTACAATTTACATGTTTTAAAAAGTGTGTTGGCGGGACTCTGAAGTCCCAATGAATATAAACCTCATAGAAACGAAAACTAACAATTAATTTTGACGACACTTTACAGTACAATATAACATATTTTATTTTAACAGATAGCTAGCTACCTAAATCACATTTTTCTTTATATCCTTTTTCAAAATACGTGCACTTATTTCAATAAAAAAAATACAGTAGCATCTTCGATATTTTCAAAATTCGGTCAATAAAGGGTTAATATAATTGTCAAATTTAAAGAAGAATAAAATTGGTTTCAATATCTCAAATTATGATCGGATTTCATTTCTTTAAATTTATTCTAATTTGAATATGACACATTCAGTACATATAATAAATAAAAGAGATTCTTAACGGAATGCACGGTTAATAAATATTTTTGGATTATTTTTTTGGTACTGTGTAATTGAAGTTAACTTGTGTCTACTAGCGAATCTAGTGTGTATGACTTGAAGCTCGGTGTCTGTATTTTACTATAACGTTAAGAGTTTTAAATTGCCTTAGTAATATTGAAAACCTCGTGAAAGGCCGACTTCCGACTTCACGAGCAGATGCGAGCCTCTTCATTAATTAGGCACGATATAAAAAGACATACTCTGGAGAATTGAGTGCAGCTCTGACTTCTGATTGCAGAATGTGCAGATCCTGGTGAGCGTGTAAGGATATCTCATTACTGTCTTTAGCCCACGTGATGTTGATGACGACATTTCCTTTGAAAATACCATCCCCTATATAAGGCTCTAACTCCAGTTTGTATCCTGTTGGAACCACGTCCCCATCCAACTTCGGTTCGTTTATTAGACTATGGGCAGCACTCAGGTCTATGCTCCGCGGCAAACGAATAATATTTGGCTAAAATAAGAAAGGACATTAATTTTCTAATACGTCTATGGTAATGATAAAATATGGACTGGTATTAATTGTAAAATATGATATCAAAGAAGACAGCTTTTGTTATTCTAAAACGAAAGCGAAAAGCATTATTATTTAATACACCTATTTGGGGGTTAGGTCGGTGGTTAAATGAAAAAGTGATGATAGCGCGTTGATGTTTATTGTGACAGTATGATAAAACAAAGAATACAGAATTACGGATAGAATGAAGAAATTAAGAGATGCAAAAGGTGCGCATGTATTATGAAATGAAGCGAGTCGGCGGTCTCGCTCGGCGCGCGTGGGCCGGTAAGACCGCCGCTGCGGAACAGTAAAACAGGAGAGAGATCGTTGGTGAGGGATCGGGTCAGACCTGTAGCGGCAGCCGGCAGCGCTATGTCGCTAGCATCGATGCCGGCTAACACGGCGGTGAATTTAAAATCCTGTCCCTTATTTTATCTATCTTGTTGATATATTTAATTTATATTAGAGTATCGTTGTTTGCTTTATATGTATAATTGTGATAGCAAAATTAAAAAAAAAGTAAATGTTATAAAAAAAACATCTGTACAAAATTAAATAATATTTCAGGTGTACTAGCAATAATAATGTTTTATGCCAACAAGAAAAAACGATCTAGGCAATATTCAATATTTAGAAGTCATCCAAAATGTGTAAAAAAGATATTTTATGGATATCGAATTTTTTATCGCCTATTCTTACATAATCGCTTTAGATTCCGTGTGCATAGATTTAAAAGAATTAAAATGCTTTAAAAATAAATGACTATTATGAACACAATGAAATAGGACTCAGACAAATTAGGAATTAGGTACGTACGCAATCATACATCACGTATACCTTAGAACAATAATTGAAAATTCACTTTAAAATTTGTGTCTAAAATTTTGAAAAAATGAAATTATTAATAGATATTTTTTATAAGTTTTTGTTTGTAGATTTTACATCAATATGAAAGAGTACATTGTTAATTTTATTTAAAATAACGTAATTTTATAAAAAGTTAGAATTACCATGGAAATATGTATTATTTTTTAAAGTATGCTACTATAATAAAATATAAGTCAATTTTAATTAACTTGACAATCACATTCACCAGTAATTTTTCAGATTTTTATTAGTTCTTAATGCAAAAAAGGATAAAGGAAAGCATTAAAAAATGTTTAACTATTGAATTTTACTCACCCTATTAGCTTTTAAAACACTAGCTGTGACGCAAACCATGATGGTTAAAAGTAATGTGGCACGAAGTGCCGCCATTTTGTTGACGGTTTCCTTTCTGAAAAAAACAATGTATCAATTTTTTTAATTTAAAAGAATTTCTCACAAATTGCGTGGTACATTTCTCAATATTTGTATTAATTAATATATAACACTAAATAATTCAGAAAATGAATGAGATTCACAGTAGAAAAGAGTCAAATTAAAAAAAATTAACTTGGAAAAAATAAATAAAATGCATAAAGTCACAGGACAAAATTATCTCTTTATTAGGAAGCATTTTTGAAAAACAGCTTCAATGGTTTTAGAAATATTCAGATTATTATTCTACATTCTTAGTGCGGCAATTCTACAGGTCATATTAACAAAAGCGTTCATATTATTTTGGCCTGTGTATGGATTGACTAGAACTTGACTATACTACTGAAATACTATTACTATGGATGAGATTCGTCTCGAGAGCGGATAAAGATAATTTTGTCCGCAGAGTTGGATGACGCAACCAGTACAGACAAACCTTTATAAAGAAATCTCTGAGATTCTTTCAGATGGATTGGTTTCGGAAAACGAAAGACATTCCAAAAAATGTAAATATATCCCAAAAAAAGTTATCTTATTTTAGGAGAACACATTCTTATTGTGAAGTTGTAATTAATAATAAGGTAGATGGCTCTTTCAAATAATGGAACGATTCAATGTATTAATATCAAAAAGGTTACATATAGGTACGAAAATTTGTCGCTAAAAATATTGTCGCTGTAGCATAGTTGGATAATGCACTTTCCCCGGTTTAGGAAAGAGAAGAAAGAGAGGTTCGAATCCTGGTGGCGCAACAACAATATTTAAATTATTTTATCCTGGATGGTTACGGTATTGAAGCAGGCGCACATGACGTGCCAAAAGTGAAATTAGTATACAACTAGCAGAGATGTTGCGTTTACATTTTATATGGAGAGTAGATTGAATCAACAATTTGGATCGATTTTTATCGCTACTACTCGGTGTGTTTCAAAGGCCTTGAACACGCATAATAATACGAGCAGGTACCGCTTTTAGTTCGGATTGAAATATGGACTCCATTCAGTGTTCGATAAGAGTATTTCGGTTGTATTAGTTCAATAATTGAGCTTTCGCGTTAAAAGCTTCTTTTTTGGGAGCTTCAATTAAATCTGTTCAAACATACTAAAATACTGACAACGAGCACTCTATAGTACGTGATTGAAGCGTTACTGTACATCAAGTGTCCAATGGGAGATAGTAAGGTCATATTAATAAACACACATCCTGCCAAACACAACAGATTGCCCGATTGGTGTTACGTGAATCTAGCGCTGAATTGTCATATTCCATCTGGGAAGAACTTGACTCGGAACACAATAAGACAGTTGTAAGAAATTGTGGTCTATGATTGATTGCCCGACGTGGTATAAACGACTTCAGACATGATGACGTGCAGGTTATCATAAAAAAATGCTTTTGAACATGATGCCTACAGAGCTATTAGTTCAATGAAGAAAGAATGCTTAGAAGTAAAAGATCGTGAATAACATTAAAATGAATATGAAAAGAAAACACCTAAAAATGAATGTATGAAACATGAATGTAAGAAAAAATCTATTAAGAAAACGTAACTAGCTAAAAAAAACTGATAAATGATTATGACATTATTTTCTCATTAAATACATGTAAAATAATCGATTAACATGTCGTAAAAAGCGCTTGAAAGAAAGTAGGTATGTACAAGGTGGCCTAAAAAAAGTGAGAACATTTCGTGAAATGGGATTTAATTACATCAAAATTAGTTTAACTATATCAACAATAGCTTAAATAGTTTATTAATTTACTTACCTATTTACCAATATTACTTTTTTTTTGACAATTTCCGGTCGCCATCTTTGATTATTAATTTTTCCATTGTTTATATTTGGTTTTTTCAAATTGTTGCCCAGAATAACAAAAATCACTGCAGAAGACCGAATTCTGATCAAAAATTTGCGAATTGAAAAACGTTAGGGCGCTAAGAAAATGATCAAAGAGTTTAAAAACAAAGCCTGGAGTATAGCTGAACATTATAGCATAATTTGACATTACAGCAGGACGGAGCTCCATCTCACACAGCCAGAAATACAATCAACTTTCATTGTCGTGAGAATGTTAATTTCATCGAGCCAGGCATTTGACCACCGAATAGCTCAGGTTTAAACCCAGTAGATTATGCAATATGGGGTGTTTTAATAATTTCTGATTAGCTAAATATTGTGCAAAAAAAATTACATTAAGAATTATATTATGTTTTGAAATAACTCATGTGTTACGAGATGTTATCACTTTTTTTGGGCCACCCTGTATGTAAGGAAGTGTAGGGCGATGCCAACGGTAGTAGCGCGGGATACAATCTATTCAGGGTGAAAGTACCCACAAGCAACATTTTTAAGTAGAGATAACAAATTCTCATTGACAAGAAAATATGCCAGTCAGTTAAAAATATGCTAAAATATTTTTTTATATCATTCGTTCGCTAAACTTCTGTTTACAAAATTGAAGAAGCAGACAATTATTAATACAAAAATCAAAGGTTATTGATCCTTCGATCCGCTCACTTTCGTGTAAGTGCTCACTTCACACGATGAAAGCATAGTGTATTTATCTACATCGCATATTTGCTTCAAAAAAGGCACAACTGAAAAAAATAACATTTTATATATTAAGTATACAGAAAAACGCGAGGACCACAATGCAGATATCAACATGAATGGAATTACCTCGTGGATGAATGAAAATGCCTCATGTCAGCGATAAAATCTCAGTTCATTCAGATATGGGTAGAAGAATGCATTCAAGTTTTCCTAATGCTAAAATTATTTGCTCTCACCAGAGTGAATCTTTTAACTTTGCCTCTATTGAAATAAAGGTGTAAGTAACAAAAATTATGTACTATTAGGGATTTGATTTATTTTAAGAAGAAAGTTAAGTAATAGAACTGTAATTAATAAATAAATAAATAAACAATGTTACCCAGCCCAGCAGGTGTGCTAAATTCGAATTGATCAAAAAGATTAAAGATCTTATTAAAATAAATAATAAATATATTCTACTTTCGTAAAAACAAATTTCCCCAGAGGCCATCGTCGTCGAAGAGTTGAACTCTACTCACTTTACATTCTAGATTATTTTCATTGACAGCAATTATTTTTTGTATTTATAAGGATTTTTTTTAGATATTCACTCACTAATTTGTAAATTTCCATGAAAATAGAATGATATATTATCTATTATGTTCTGTACAATGTTTTTTTTTATCTGTAAGTATCATGATATTGTATAAATATGTATTTTAATTACTACATGAAAAGCCGCCAATAATGAAAACAGTATAAATCATATTTGAATATTTTTACAGAATTGTTGATATGCACATATGCACACCTTCTGATATTAAATTAAATAATTATCTTTCTATTAAACAATTTATATTCTATTGTTTTAAGGAGACATTTCTCTCTCGCTGGTGTGTGCAAATATACTAAATTTCCCTAACATCCTTATATTACACCTTATTATATATTATAACCCCATAGGCGTAGGCAACTAGGGCGGTGCCCAAGGGCGACAAATTTTAAGGGGTGGAAAATTGACGGCGTAATGTAAGTATAAGATGTAATAAAAATGTTAGAATCATTGTTATGTGAAAATGCAAGAAATAAATATTTAAGGGCACTTTAAGGGTCCATTTTTTCAGAATTGTGCGAAAACAATCCGACAAAAACATTTGTTGGGAAAATATTAAAGAACAATAATGTCTATACAAAGATGCTGTAAAAATTCGCCGAAAAGTGGCATTACATTTTCATCCAAGAAGGCAATGCACCCGGTCTAAAATTTGCTTAAGAGCGGCACTTTATCTAGGGACGTCACTGCCCACTTGCGAACCTTTTATAAAATGTTACGCACTTTTTAACAATTCATACAGAATATTGTTTGGGTTGGCGCATTATTGTAGCACATCTACAATATTTTCTGAAGGACGTGTGCTTGGATTCGTCCCGCTTCTGAGATAATAGAGATGGTGGCGTAAAGCTGCAGCTGGAGCTAAGCACCAACTCGCTAGTGCAAGCGGCGCTCTCATGGAAGGCTGATTCCCTGACCAGAAAATGGCATCGACTATAGCCGTAATTGAAATTTTTCTTTTTTTCAACATAAATATTAAATACTAATTAAATGTATTAATTACAAAGATATACATATAAAATCAATTTTGTCGAAAAATATTGTTGTTGCGCCACCGGGATTCGAACCTGGATCTCTTTACTAACCGGGGAAGGTGCATTATCCAACTATGCTACAGCGACAATATTTTTAGCGACAATTTTCGAACCTATATGTAACCTTTTTGATATTAATACATTTAATCGTTCCATTATTTGAAAGCCATCTACTTTATTTTTACGGAATCTCAAATACCGTAAAAATAAAATAGAAGGCTTCAGTCGTAAGTATTATTTATATGGCGAATCGTGTCTTGCACAGATAACCCGACCACCAACGAATAAACATATTATTATTATTAACGCAGTTTCGTGACTCATTTAACTCAAGAAGCCTCTGAAAAAACATATTGTATGTTTAAAAGTTTGTGAATAATATTAGTAAGTATGTATTTGCAAGCGTTAACTTTCTGGTTAGGATTAATGCGTGAACTTATTAATAAAGTATTTATCTATGTTACACTCTGTATTAATGAAAAGTATGACTGTATCACACCACTAAGGGCTTCGATTGAGTGGATAAAGGAAAGTAAATTAAATATCCACGAATAACACTTGTTGAGCCAGTACGCTTTTATCTCGGCGCGTCTCCGGATAACATAATAAAACAAAGTAAACACTTTTCCAGATTTGTTATCTAACACGGGGAAGGCGTAGTTGCGGTGTTGGTATTAAACCATTAGCATGGCCACCGTCAAACCCGTCACGTGAATTCCTCAAGACAAAATTGTCTAGTTTCGAGATTGCCGTCACCAGAAACAAGCGGGAAATGCAGGTGAAAATTGATCTTTAAAAGCCAAACTGGCCGTGGGCCAGTCATAAAAAAAAATACAGGTTCGTTCATTTTGCATTATCTCATTTTTAAGGTTTCCTTCACAATTTTCTCATCAACCGAAAATTTTTGTAATACTTAATCCTCATTCATTAGTTTTAGTAAAAGCATAATTATTTATAACGTTGTACAATAATGTAATTGCAAATAATGTAAGTGATAATTGTTGTCTGACACGAATCGATCAAAGCTTCGTGTGTTACTGATATAAATATAACACCACAAAATTCAAGTTATTACTAATCCACATAGACATGCTGCATTGACACTACATTTTAATGTATTCAACAGTTTTTTTTTCAACATTAACATACGAATAACATACATGTACTTACTATAAAGATAAGATAAATATTTGATTTAACCGAAAGCGTAGACCAAAATCTCAACATTAACCAATGGAATATTAAAGTCACATTATATAAAGTATCAAATTGAGTATCTTGCTATGTTAATGTTATTGTTTAAATTAATAGAAATAGCAATGTTCCAATATAACTAAGGTACTGAAAAATATTGCAATAAGGTAGTCTATTTTTTTTTACTTAAAATTTAAATAAAATCAGTAAATGATGTAATTAAAAAAAATCCTTGAATAATATATTTTATTAATTTACCTTCGAATTGAGTAAGTTTGAGCTTTGCATATAATAGAAGTGTTTTCACAGGGTGCTGACGCAATATGTCGTGTCGTATTTATCAAAATAATCTATTCAATTCTAGTACATAGCGATAAATAATGATATATTATCCACTTAAAACCTTTAAACGTTTCAAACACACGCCCTAAGGATGACGACTCTGCAACCTTTTGGAAAGACTTTTTATTTTTGATTGATGTCATCAAACGCGTCGACCAATGATGTTGTAACGACGTGACACTTTAGTTTCTCAAGTTTTTATATTATTATTTGACTTTCGAAATTATCAATGTAAACGCATATTCAGGCCTATTCTCAAAATTGCAATATTGAAATGAAGGTGATTGTTACACCAACCCTCAAAAATAGTGTTATATTTGAATGAGAGAGAGGGAGAGAGAGTGAGGGAGTGAGGGAGATAAACGTACCATAATCTGTCAAAACTATCTGTCTATTTTTGAGGGTTGGTGTAACAATCACCTTCATTTAAATATTGCAATTTTGAGAATAGGCCTGATTGTATAACATAAATGTTGAAATATGAACACTGAGTATGAAATAAAAAAGCATGCTCGACATCATAAAGGTGGGGTGTTGGCGTGATATACCTATCGAATGAATGTCTTTGTCAAGATAGATGGATCAAGTCTGAGAAATCACCGTGATCATCGAGTAAGAGAGAGAGAGAGAGAGAGAGAGCAATGAATCAGCTAATTTTACAAAATAAACAATGTTTTAAATTAAATAAATTTTGCAATGTTTTAAATGGTATTTATGTAAGCACTACGTGCCCTACTATTTGCAAAGCTATTAGAATAGATCCAATACAAGTAACGAGGTAATCCCCGTTGATCGCGGGGATTACCCGCTCTGGACACGGTCGCGATTAGCGATAAATTTCGCGATCACATAAAAAATCAATCTAAAACATGAAGTAGATAATACATTTTTAATGAAATTAATAATAATAAGGTCTCGAATTAAATAAAAACATTAAAAAATTGTTTATTTTCTAGCGCGCTACAAAAATAATTCTGTGCTTTGTTTGTCTGCGTTCATTATGTAAAATTTGCCAATAACTGTAAACAATTCGACAAAACTCCCCCTACAGTACACGCTCGTAATCTTCGTCGTTCTTTTCTAACAACTCCATACATTAATTGTGAAGAAACCCTTTGTCTTCACATTTCTTTTCAATGATTTTCACATTTAACTTTCACATGGGAACAGGTTCAGAAACGTCATTTTTTTGGGAAATATTATTGCAGTTCATTTCCTGAAGTTCTTCATTAGCTAAGGGTTCTCTGTGGGATTCTAGCAAAGCCTAAACATCGTTTACGCCAGCGCTGTCCAAATATTTTCGCGGGCCGCTAGATCCAACTAATATGTTGTTTTAAATCAAAACTCACAAGTACTAACTACCTGAATAAACCCGGTATTAACCGTCGAACCATTATGGCCCGGTTGTGTGATCGGTTTCCGTTATTATATCGTTATTTAAAAATGGCGGACTCTTCGCAGTCATCGGACACACTGATATTTGGATATATCCTGCTATTTTAGAAGCGAAGGTAAAATGTTACTACAGTAAAAATTAATTATGAAAATTGGTAATAAATATTAACTAGTAGTAAGACTTAGACAGTACGTTATTTTACCATCCAATCTCGGATGTTAAAAATCCTATATCGTTAGTTAAAAATGGCGGACTCTTCACAGTCATCGGACACACTGATATTTGGATATATCCCGCTATTTTAGAAGCGAAGGTAAAATGTTACTACAGTAAAAATTTACTATTGTTAAAATTGACTACCGATCACACAACCGGCCCGGCCCTGTGTTGCGCCAAATGTTTGCAAATGAAAAAAAATGGCCGTTTAGTCAGTTTTGAACATCATTTTCATAATTATCGAGGTGATCTTGTGCTCTGTGTTAGGCCAGATTTGTCGTGTGGTCGGAGCGTACTTGGAGCGGAAACG
Organism: Eubasilissa splendida; assembly: GCA_031772225.1. Classification (NCBI taxonomy): domain Eukaryota; kingdom Metazoa; phylum Arthropoda; class Insecta; order Trichoptera; family Phryganeidae; genus Eubasilissa; species Eubasilissa splendida. The sequence goes on from CM062851.1 coordinate 17,784,118, forward strand.
TACATGTGGCGCGAAACACGTGGCGTACGGTGACACTTTTTTTTTTTTAAATAAAATTATCGAGGCATAACGAATTCTCAATTTTGATTTATTCACAAATTCTATAAAAATGTTTACATATATTCTTGTTATAATAATATCTACAACAGAGAGGTGATATATTCGGATTAAAAAAAAAGTTGTTAAAGAATATAATTTTTTTAAAGACTATATGAATATTAAATGTACTACTTTTAAAGATATTTAAACTTTTGTTACATACATTTAAATAAAAATGTGCATGATGGACTAACCGAGGAAAACATTACATAACACAACAAAATTTAAAACAATTGAACAAATATTAGCGCTAATTACTCATTAAGAGTACAAGAATCGTGATGAGAGTGGCTCTAATAATCCGTATCCACCGAATGAGACACGATAAGATATGTCTCAGAGATTTGGTTGAAATAAATCTCAGTACCGTGCGTGTTGTGATTTTGATCCAGAGATAAATTCAGACACCAGCTTGAAATTGGTAGAAAGAGACAAAAACTGCACACCACGTACGATTATACAGCTAGTCTTAATGTGTGCCCACGAATGTCATACCTACCAATATCTACAATTATTTATAACGAAAAAGTTTAACAACATGAAGGCATTAAATTACAAACATTTATCCATTTTTAATTGCTGCTGGGAAAATTCAAACTTACCTTACTTACGAACGGAACAATTAATAGTCAATGGTATGACGTTTGACGTATCAAGCGTGAAGTGAGGTACGAGACGATGTCTCTGAGAAATGGTGGCTACGAAAGCTGAGAGTTGTCTTCAAAGAATCTCATAGATTGTCTTGAGTCAAAAATCTCATAAAATTCCCATCGGTGGATATTAGCCATAAACGTCAATACACGTTAGTTGAATTTTTTCTCTGTATCAAATTCTGTGATAACGTTTATGGCTCATGTCCACGGTACTCTTTTAATAAGACTTTGATTTCTGAGTCAGTAAAGGTACGCATGTACTGGATGAGTCATTCTAATCCGGGAGCGAAAGATTCGTGAACGCTTCGCGGTGAATTCCATTCTGACCTTTACCCGCTTTTGAGACAAATTTCATTGAGACAATTTAAGAAAAAGTATCTAGTACCCTCTTTTAAATAAAATATTATTAAAAAAAAAAATTCTAATACTAAACCTAATGATGATACAATATAACAGAGTTGTTGATGCACAACATTGGGTATTCAAAATTGCGAAGAAATTCGTTTTTAATTTCATGATAAATTGAATTATATTATAGCAAAGGTCTAGTGATTTTAGCTGGATGTAAATACGATCATTAAAAAGTAAACCTCAGCGGAGATAAGCGTATTTACATATTCACCGACTCGATTCAAATTTCGGCTGTGAAGATATTAACAATTAGACAAAAAATTACTTTGCTTTTAAGGTCTGCTAATTTCTAAATGTTATTTATAAATATAATATAGTATACATTTTCAATTAGGAGTGAAGCCATTCTTAGCATAGAAAATAAAATAGATTAATAAAGGATCGTTTCGATAGTTTGACTAGCGAAATCGTAACAATGAATAATAACTAAGATTTAGTTTATAGTTTACATGTGATTGCTTGCCTAATTAATAATAATCAGTTACCATCAATCGCTACAATCGAATACAATTTTATTATGTATGTACCTACCCTCCGAAGCTACACCCCTATCTTTTAGTTTATCAACCTAAACCTTTTTTGTGATTTTAATGGTTTTGTCTAATCTTATTATTTATGCTTTCTGTAAGTGGGGGTGTGCATTGAAACGATTATTTCATATCATCTAATTTATGACTTTGTTTACCTGTTGTAACGACGTGACGCTTTAGTTTCTCGAGTTTTTATATTATTATTTGACTTTCAAAATTATCAATGTAAACGCATATTGTATAACATAAACATGAACACTGAGAAGGAAAGAAACAAGCATGCTTGACACCATAAAGGTGGGGTGTTGGCGTAATATACCTATCGAATGAATGTCTTTGTCAAGATAGATGGATCAAGTCTGAGAAATCACCGTGATCATCGAGTAAGAGAGAGAGAGAGAGAGAGAGAGAGAGAGAGCAATGAATCAGCAAAATTTTACAAAATAAACAAAATTTACAATGTTTTAAATGGTATTTATGTAAGCACTACGTGCTTTTACTACTACTACTACTATAACTAATAATTTCTATAACTACGTTATCTTCTATATCTCCAGAATTGTCTTCATAAACTATGACACAACCCTTCAGAGATCAGATCGTGTCTAACATCCAAACGAGAAAGGACGGAAAGTCTATTCGTTTCAATACATCTCCGTAGACACGCCACCTCATACATTTGTGCACCTATAATATATCAATAAACGAATTATTTACAAGTACCGAGTCGCCATTTTAAGACCTCCCGAGGAAGGAACATAAAAATCCACTCAATCACAGTCAAAATAACGGTCAAGTTAGAAAAATAAAATTTCTCAGTAAAAGTTAAATGTTTCAATTTTTACAAATACATGTACAAATTAACATTTAAACGCAAATAAAAATAAACGAAAATGTATCGATATTATATGACTATTCCACAAAATACTGCAATTTCACATGTGTAATTATAAAATAGATACTAGGAACTGGCTCACCACTATCTCACTGTAGTTTGTTTTTTGTTTCAGAAATGTTTATCTTTATGACGATTATTATTTACATTGCGATTGGACAAAACTCAGCTGATTTGGATTCTCTTAAGGTGAATTTTAAGTGAATAAAAATTACGGCAGTTGTACATTTATTTTTAATCATGCTGTGACACGTCAAGTAATGCAAAATGGAAGGGCTCTCTGTATAATATTTATTTTTATATGATATTAGAATATTAAGTACAAATTAAATGAATCAATTAGAATATCTTCAATATACTTATTGAAAAAATATTTGTTGCTTCCGGAATTCGAATCTGGACCTATTCATATCCGGAGAATCGCGTTCACCATAATTTCACTTCACTTCACTTTAATTATGCCTGTATGGTCCATATTTATCACCTAGGATATGGTGAATTTCTACTTCGATTTAACTATGCAATTATGAAAGCCTGCATATTTTTTCACCTACACGCTCAATATTTACAGTAATCTACCTGTGTAATTTGAGTAATCCAATAGGAGACGCCAGAATTAATAATTCATTATTATTACATTTTAGACACATTGATACAACTTATATATTATTAAGGAGAATACATTCTTATAATATTGATTTTATATGTACATCTTTCTAACTAATACATTTAATTAGTATTTAAAATATCACAGACCTACGTTCTGAATAATGACAACTTCACAATTAGAATTTGTTCTCCTTAATAAATAAACGCGTTCACTTTTACCTCGAAAAAATATTTAATCAATTATGCAAAGATTTTCCGTCATTAATTATATATACAGCAATGGCCGTGACTCAAGTAGTTATATATGTGTGAACTTTTTACTTTTTATTAACTTTTTTAAATTTATTTTTTAATATTTTCCTTGGTTTTCTTTTTCATAGCATTATGTTTATTTCATAACCTTTAAAATGGATAACATATGTATTATCTTTATGGCGAATCGGGTTAAAAAAAAACCTGATCACGCCGGAATAAACACATTATTATTATTATTGAAGTGTGAATATAATGAATGATTAATTTAATTTCCAGATTTGCGCCGAAGAATCGACGAACGAAAAGAGTCCGGTGGTTTGGCCGAGCTCGTTGGGAAACAGTCAAAGAATTAGTTCGGTTCCACTTTGTATAAACGAGTCTCAAGAATTGATCACGCGAACATGCGACCAGACAGGTTGGTTTCCGAAACACGACGACGTTCCCGACTGTTTCAGCACACAATCCAGACCGGCTTTGCAGCAGTGCCCCCCGGGTTACAGCTCCATACTCAACGGAAATGGAAAAATTAAATTTTGCTATCTACTGACAGAGGCGTCCAGTTGGGATTTTCCATGTTTTAAATCAGGTTCAACCATGACACTTTTCGACCTCGATTCTGAGGATTTGGAAATTTTAATATCTAGACTGAGTTTCGATGACAGAAAACTAGTTTGGTTACCGGCCTACAGGTCCATTCCTTTCGGACCTGTAGTCTGGGCTCTGCCAGGAGACAAATGGGGAGAATTAGTAGAAATCAATGAAATACATTACACGCGGTTGCCGATTTCACAAAATTGTTTGCTCGTTGAATTAGATAAACGCTCGGTAAAGACCGATAATTGTTCGTATAAATATCCCGCATTATGTTTGTCTCAAAATAAACATCTGTTGCCACTCCATTGTCCGCCAGGCTACCGGGCTGCTAAGTACGGCATCAACGACGGCCTCTGCTACGGTCTAGAAATACAAGAAGAAGGAGCGCCGTGGGAGCAGTTTTTTAAGACAAGATGTTCGAAGCCGTTACAAATATCAAGCAAAGTAGAGAACTATTTTATCAACGAATTAGCTGATATACACGATTATAATCTGGCGAACCAATGCTGGACGGGACTGTCGTGGACCGGTGACAAGTTTCTGTGGTATCCGAACGCCAATGTAACTTTCATTAATTGGGATTCACAAACAAGTTTCGGCGATAAAAGTAATGTAAAAGGAGTAGTTAGTAAAGAGAATCGATGGTTGCTCCTGAACGAAAGCGTGAACCTGACATGTATGGCTTGTCAAGTTCAAGCAGATGTCAAAGAAGCGGAAATTTCTTTGCAAATTACTTCGGATTCCGATAAAATTCATTTAACTATTTACAGCCCAAAGAGTCTTTGGATAGAAGATTCGGATGACCCGGGGGTGCAGTGTTTTTCTAACGCAAAAGGTTTTGTACGAAGGGTTGAGGTTGAGGAAGAGCCATACCGGCTAGTGAAGCTATTTTTTAATGAGAATTTTGATGATGGATCTACGCACGATGTGGAAAAAATCGTCTATGAACTAAAACGGCTGAACGACGAGTCCGGAGAATACTGGTGCGAGGGCCACAATTCAAAAAACTTTAGCCTTTCTAAAAGCTCGAAGCTTTTAGTCGCTTCCAAAAAAACCGATCGGCATATTTTTGTACTGAAAATTAAAATATTTCAAATTTGTAATGACGTGTCAGCTTGTAAGCCAGACTGGGATTACGAAGCGGAACACATAAAGAAACTTTTGAACGTCAGGAGTGTAAAATTTATGAAGTTGGAGAACTTCGATTCGAATCTATCTATAGATGCGACTGTGCACATAAGTGTCAAGTTGATCGAGAGCAGCAGTTGCCACGAAGAGCATTGCAACGTTGTAAAAACCTACTTTTTTTTATTGGAGATGTGTGAAACAACATTAGGTTTTGGAAATTATTCCTTGATTTCACTTAAAAGTACGGAGTATTGTTTACCGTTTGACAAAGACGAGAATTCTACACTGCACTGGGAACTGACTTCCATCGGAGTGAACGTGGCGCCGAATGAATTTTGCATGCAGAGCAACGGTTTGCCAGTGACGAGGAGATGCGTCGGTTCGTTTCTGGAAGGCGGAACTTGGGGCCAGATTGTGGGAGACTGCAGCGAAAATTATGAACCGACCAATAGAACAACGTTTTTGTACAGTCTGGCAACAGGGCGGACAGATTTATCAACGATATACTCATTTCTAACTCGCGGCCTAATATCCATATTAGATGATAAAGAAGATTTAATTCCGGCTGATGTATATTTCTTAGCGATGTCTTTAAAGACGATTATGTTTATTTCAAATTACAACTGCAGCTTAATTGATTTGGGCGATTCATTAAACATCGCAATGGCTATCGATAGTTTTATGGATATTGACGAAGGTTATCTCAACTTGGCTCAGACAATGAATTCATCGAACATGCTTCTCGAATCAGTCGATGTAATACTCTCAAAAATTGCTGCAAATGAAAGTGGCACAGACGTTAACGATACAGGAATAGATCTAGCGATCACACCGCATTTCTTAACACAAATATCGAGTCCTCACATCAACAATATATCTGGCATAGCCCTAGCACGTCGACCAGGCTCTAACTCAACGTTATTCACAGATTTAGATGTGATTTCTTTGAAATCAAATATGTCTATTTTTGATGTACTGGCCATACCAAATTTAGAAATAGCAACATGGATGACTCAAGATTTATTGAACAATATACGATCCCTCAATCGGTCAATAAATGCTACATCTGAAGGTTTTGTGCACCCAAAAATTATAATTGAAGCCTTTTACAGCGATATTGTCTTTCAAGAGACAACAGATGACAAGGATATGGTTAACAGTCGGATCATTAGTGTTACAGTTCCCGGGTTCGAATCCGATCTTCCGTTACCATTGAAAATGATATATAGAAGATTTGACAGAAATTCCAGCACTGAGAGAGCTTGCGCGTACTGGGATTTCGGAAATCGGTTCTCTCACGGGCAGTGGTCGAAAACAGGATGCTATCACTTAGGTAGCCACGAAGAATTAGACGTGTGCGCGTGCTTGCATCTTACACACTTTGCGCAGTTAGTTCTTGGATTTCACGGAAATGGCGACAACGAAGGGGAAGTAGTCGTTCTTTACTATCACGGTCGCGCATTGAACGCCATCACTCTGGTGGGCTGCTCCTTGTCTCTCGTGGGAGTGGCCGGCATCGCGGCTACAGCCCTCTTATTCCCGGCCTGGCGTCAAAAAGCCGGATCCAAGGTTCTTCTGCAGCTCTCCGCCGCCATTGCCCTACAGTCAATTATGATGGTATCGCAAGATTCGTTCCATGAAGAAGATATCAACTGTACCATTTTGGGAGCGATGCTTCACTATTCGGTGCTGGCCGCCTTCATGTGGATGTTACTGACGGCGTTGTTGCAGTTTGCGCGGTATGTCAAGGTACTAGGAGTGCAGAGGCCGATCCGGTTTATGGTTAAATTTTCGCTGGCAGGGTGGGGACTTCCCGTGTTGCCGGTAGCGATCCTCCTTATTGTCAATCCTTCGGCTTATTTGCCGCCTCCGGCGGAACCCCTGGTTGCCTCCCCTTCCGTCTCTTCCTCACCGCTCGTCCGGGACCCGGCCTCTCTGTGCTACCCGCAGGGTCTGGAGCTTTACCTGACTGTATTGCTCCCCGTGGGGTGCATCGTGGTGACGAACCTAACGGTGTTCGTGATGGTGATGAGATCCATTCTCCGAGGTCCAGACGGAAAACGGCGCACCGCGGACCCCGAACTCGTGATCTCCCAGTTACGACTGTCGATCCTTTTGTTCTTTCTGCTTGGTTTATCCTGGATTTTCGGCTTACTGGCGATCACAGGAGGAGAAATACTATTTTCGTATTTGTTTTGTCTTACGGCTACTTTGCAGGGTTTCGTTCTGTTCGTCTACTTCGTCGTGTGCGATCCCGCCACGCGCGTGCTCTGGGTGTCCTTGGTCAGAGAACGTTCTCGGTCGTCAAACAAAGAACTCAGCGGTTAAAATGCCGAGCTGAATATGTCGATAAAAGTTTAAAAAAATCACGGTAAAGAAAATAAAAGAATACCTTGAAGTGTTCGGAGGGACAGCAGCGTGCAGCGGTCGGCAGCTCAGTGAGCGAGCCGGCAGTTGCAATAATCTGCTCAATGGAATCCACCATCATTATTATTATTCACCCTCTTCACGTTATACAGAGGACCGAAAGATATGTCTGAAGATTTAATCCATTTTTTAAGAAATATTTATTTTATTATTTTTAGGTTATTCGTACAGAGCGCATAGATATCATGTGGTCGCCAATCCATAAAATAAAAACACTCAATTAACAAATAAATATTTAAAACGTTTTTATAATAAATATAAGATAAAATAATGTTATGTATATGAAAGAGTGCAGAATTAGGTTTAAAATATTGTTTTATAAAGTAGGAAACTAAGGGAGTAAAAAGGTTTAAAATATAATCAATATTTATTCGCGCTAATTTGAATACACATGCTTCATGACAAGGGCTCAGTTTGAAAGTTATACATTGTTAATACAATAGTCATTCGAACGTGTCATATATGCAGACGAACTCCGAGAACTGTCGCATGCCACGTGGTTAGACTTCGTTGACCTTTGAACCCGCGCATTGCTGTAGTTTTCAATATCTTGTCTTCAATATGTTATCTTCTCAATTGTTTCAAATTTCTCAAGCATAAAATGTAATTCCACCAATTGTCTTAAAATGTTTTTACATTGTACCTTAATATCACAGTACGAATATCTATTGGGTCATTCATCTGGGACCTGTCGATAATCTGTATATTAAAAATAAATTAATGCATTTAACAAATTATTTCAATAATTGTACTATATGTAACCACTTTATCTTGTACGATTTGATGTAATAATTTTTTTTTTTTTTTCTTTCATATTTTCTTTTATCATATATATTAGTACAGTTCAAAAATATTATATTAAAACAAATGTAGTGCACCATGTATGCAAACTTAACAATGTATAAAATCAGAGTCAGATGAGGACTTGATCCATTAAAACAGTATGTAAATTGACCAATCATTCCATTAGATTCACAGAGGGGACCGCTGAGAGCGATGAGGGGCACGCAAGGGGTGAAGAGGACACCAAACAGCGAACCTTTACAAACAAAACCATTGACGCATCATACTAGATCAATGATGCCATAATCAGTGGCGTGCGTTAGGCATGGTTTTAGGTCATACTATTATACTTACACTAGCAGAACAGCAATCGGCCCACAGTTTCCGTGGAATCTATATTTAAATGCGTAAACTTTGACTTTATTTTCAGTGAGAAAAAATAAAACATTAGTAAAATTATATTAGACATCAGTGACATCTATTGCACAATGCGAAAATCTTTATTAATGAATTAAATAAATATTCGTGATACGAATAAGATAGATACAATAAAAGTTGGATTGTATTCAGCTGAAAAAATGGTACCTTTTTGGAAGCATTTTTGTGTGAGTTAATTTCTGTTCTTGAAAAATATTTTTGCGAAATTCTAATATTATTATGTGAATGGTTAAAAATATTTTACAATACTTGTGTTTATGATACTATAGTAGTGATCTAGTGGTCAGGGTTCGAGCCTCGTTCCAGTAGACCATCAAGTTTATACCTAATTAGTTTTATATGTTTTTAACAGATTTTAAAATTATTTTTTTAATATTAATTAGATAATATTAATTTAATAATACACGCGTATTATTGTTATATTAATTAACATCTCCAATCACTTTGATATGTTGCTGGGTAGCTTCACTATTTTAGAGAATGTTGAAAAACGAATGCAATACACAAAATAATAATTGAGCATCTTGTTGGTCTAGTGGCCGGGGAATTGCGTCTCGTTCCAGGAGACCACCGAGTTCGTCATATTTTCATAGCGCAAGCTTAGTTCTAGAAACATTAACAGGTGAGGTATAAATTATTTGCGCGTGTACCTACGAATATGTAATTTAGATTTATTGCAGAAATTATAGTTATGAACAGCTTTTATGTTTGTATGGATGGATTGTACGCCCCTGGCCATAATATACCTCGGTTATGAGGGTTCATGCGTCACACGTACAATAACACTGGCCAATAAATTATAACATTTTGTCTGCTTCCCTGATAACAAATATATGTTCTAGACTAATTTGACAGCGCTGATTCCAAAAATCAAAACCTTTTTTCTCAATCACGTATCGTTTTTGAAATATCACCAGTCACTTTTTACTATTCAGTATATTTAGTTCACCTTATACCCAGAATACCTTAAAAAATAAAGATTTGTCAATTTCCTTTATTGAGATATATGTTCTATATTTTTTTCTAGCACATACAGTTTTTTAGATGCAAATATATTCATTGTTTGTTTTTCAACATAATACAACGTTACGCATTACGCATAAAAACTGGTAAAACTGCTTGGTATGTGACTTTCTTTTATAGCTTGCACCCCGATTGTCTTTCCTCAGTGTTCAGCAATAGTCAACTAGCATGCTTGGACTCCATTATCCTCGATACCTTTTTTCCACTGCGCTGATGTCCTAGTTAAATCGTTCTCCATGTTCATCGCTAACATCACCGATATTTGGAGGGAAGAAATCTAAATGACGAATGCAGAAAATGTATTTTGAGAGATATGTTACACACCCATTGACTTGTAGGTCTGCAGGAGCTTCTCAACATATCCAGCATAGTCAGGAGATCGCTCATTTCTTAGAAAATTCGTTCATGTGACCTGGAATGCATTCCAAGCACGAAGCTCTATGATGTTAAGGTTATCCTCAAACTCTTCATCAATTAGAATTTTACATTAGATGTCTCTTTTATATCTACTAATCAGATGAATAACATAATATTTTTCTTTCCATAAAAACGAAGCTCTGAATTAAATATCAAATTTAAATCTATTTGAAGCTTCTCAACTAAATTACGTATGTATAACTTATTTATGTATAACTAAATATGCATTAAAAAAACTTCTTTTTAAAGTAGCGATTATATAGTATAATCTCCATGCGTTAAACGAATACCTTCATTTGAATGATTATCGTGTAGCAATTATACATAATATTTTAAATATTATTTAAAGAATACTTATCTAAAAATAATTGTTTTTATTTTGTTCTACATTAGGTACTTACTACCTTAAATAAATGTAACTTAAATAATCACTGAATTAAGTTTATTTTCAAATACATTGAAAATGATTTTATGTAAAATATTAATAATAAAACTCTAAATTGATCTCGAATCAAATGAAATAGATCGATATCATAATATATGGTAATTATAATGAAGCCCTTATATTCCCTTATCATATAATTGTAACAATTATAGTAATTACATATTTCAGTTGGGGTTTTCTATAAGTTAGCGCAACAACAATATTTTTCGACAAAATTGATTTTATATGTATATCTTTCAAATTAATACATTTAATTAGTATTTAAAATATCACAGACCTATGCTCTGAATAATTACAACTTCACAATAAGAATATGTTATCTTTAATAATAAAAGTATTACTACATATACGACAGTCAGCATGTATACAGGGTGGCCCAACAAAAGTGACAACATTTCGTAAAATATGATATAATTACATCAAAATTAGTTTAACTATATCAACAATAGCTTAAATAGTTTACTAATTTATTTACTTACCAATTTACCTATATTTCGTTTTATTTCGACAATTTCCGGTCGCCATATTTGATGATTAATTTTCCCATTGTTTATATTTGATTTTATCAAATTGTTGCCCAGAATGACTAAAATCACTGCAGAAGACCGTATTCTAATTATAAATTTGCGAATTGAAAAACATTGGGGTGCTAGGAAAATTATCAAAAAGTTTCAAAACAAACCCTGGAGTATAGCTAGACATTACAGCATAACTGGACATTGCAGCAGGACGGAGCTCCATCTCACACAGCGAGAAATACAATAAACTTTCTTTGTCGTGAGAATGTTAATTTCATCGAGCCAGGCATTTGGCCACCGAATAGATCAGGTTATATGGGTGTTTTAATAATTTCTGATTTGCTAAATCTTGTGCAAAAAAAATACATTAAGAATTATAATGAATTACATTATGTTTTGAAATAACTCATGTGTTACGAGATGTTCTTACTTTTTTGGGCCACCCTGTATGTGTTTGTTTGCTCGTCACATTTATAAGGTCCATAAAATACTCAAAAAACTGTGCGTGGATACCTGCACTATCTATGTATACTTGCCTTAGAGGAATATAAAATCTGCCATTGTCATTAAGTAGTAGAAAAAGAAGCAGTTAGTGAGTTTCTCCGTTTACTGTATCGTTTAAAAAATATATTAACCTTTACCATACCATGATAAAATATACCCGAATGCAGTAATGCTGTCAACTCGTGTTACCGTAAATAATAGTTATAAAAAATATTTTTATTAGCTTAAATGGTTTTAATGGCCCAAATTTACTCTACATATTGAGCATTTAATTTTGAAAAAATGATTAATAACATAATTTAGAGCATTCATTAAGTCTTATACAATGTGTCCTTACTTCTTATCTCTCTTCATTTAATTAGTGATAAAGAAACAATTATATTTGTATGTTTGTTGTTCTTTTCACTGTGAAAATAGTGTGTGATCTGTGTCTTTCATATCACAAATTATATTTTTACCAACGTATTAATTTTACAACGGATTGAATGGAAAAAATAATTGTTTTTGTATGATTCCCTTTTCATAATTGGTTTTTCACTAGTCATTCCTGAGTGCTGACATTTTCTTTAGGATTATCTAAAATATGAATTTTATTTTGCATGTATTTACCGAAATATTACAGGTTTTATTATGATGGTAGACCCTTGTTACTGCATGGTTTAGGAAGGGTTATTGAATTCCTGCCTAATGACAAGGTAAACTATGCAATGTTAGTTGAACACAATGTAGTACGTGATTTTACTCAATTATAAAAATGAAGTCTTGGCGCCATCTAGTAGATCTCGCTCAAAGCTTAATCAGGGAAACATTGCTATGAAAAGATTTAATTAAGATACATGAAGAGATCTGACGATATTAACTAATACAATAAAAAAATTTCGGGTTCAAATCTTGACGGCAGCTTCATATATCATATAGCATATATCCCATGTATTTTTTCATATTATTCCATGACTTGTTTAATTTTAGTTTATTTTATATATTCACGATTTATACGTGACATACGGAACTTAATGAATATTCGCGTTTACGTTTACTTAATGTAGCTTAATTAATTTAATTTAGTTTAGCGCGTCCACTAGACCGCTTGCTCTACACACGATTGACATTCAGACACACACACACACACCTGAGATCAAGTCGTCGAGGTTAGTTAGAAAAATATTAAGAATATTGAAATGATATGAATTCCGTTTATGCATCAATGCTTAAAAAAACCATAAAGAACTTTCTACTATAAATGTATTATTATATATTGCCCAATAAAAACAATATGTAGTAATTAATGTAGTTCTAACCCTTGACACAATGCAGTACGATTTTCTTTACCTAATATTACCATATGATAATAGGCACTAGATCGCAGACTGTCATTTTCAAGATGCTTTCGGTCGAAATGATTTTTTAAAAATATACATTTTTCAGCCATCTAGCGAAAAACCTATAAACTATAAGAAAAGATAACTAAATAACACGCACATCTCAGATTCTATTAGATATCCGCTATTAGTTCTCCGTGTGGTTTATATGATAAATGCTACTATGCTTCTTTGTAAAAAAAAAAAAGTTATATAAAAGTATGATTTTTTATATGCACCTACATATAAAATAAAGTTATGACATGGCATGCGTAATGATTTTTTTTTTACAATTCATCATTATATATATATATATATACCTACTGATAAATTATTTAAAAATACGAGATTTACATTTATATTTTTATAGGTAGTATGTAACATGTACAGCTATGTAATATGATTTTTTTAAATTAAAAACTAATTAACATTGAATTATAAATTGAACAGTAAATTAACGCTATATAAAATATCATCGTAATGAATCTAAACACAAAACTTAACTATCTTCTTTAAAAAATAAATATATATAATGATGCCATAACTTAAAAAGGAGTAGGGTATAAACTTATACTATAAATGTATGTATAACCTTGATTATATATATATATATATATATATCAAATCTGCTAATATATCTGCAAATGAGGATGTTAATACTATATAATAACATATTCTTAACTAATACTGATAAAACATACTTTCTACGATTTGCTATTCAACAGAAAGATAACACTGAAATTAATATTAAAATTCACACCAAAGCCTGTACCAAAGAAGACTCTTGTGACCAATGTTCATCAATTGAAGAAAAAGACTATCAAGTACCTAGTAATCTCACAAACAAAATAAGGAAAACTGCCTACGTAATTTTAAGACTACGAAACATCTCATCACTACTAATCTAAAAATGATATATTACGCGTTCGTACAGTCAAATTTGCAATACGGTATTATTGGATGGGGAGGAGCATATAAAACTTCAATATCACAATTAGAAATTACTCAAAAAATAATGATAATAATAATAATTCTAAAAAAATGACTAAATATCAGAAATAATAGACACAAACAAAAAGAATTCAATAATCCAAAATTTTAAATTAAAAATAAATTAAATATTAGAAGTAATTTTCTATCTACAAGATATAAAGATCAAATTGATATTCCAAAACATAAATATACCGCAATCCGAAACCACTATAATTATCAAGGCATCAAATTCTTTAATAATGCACCCCTAGCAATTAGAAAACTTGCAGACTATTATAAATTTGTATCTGAAATCAAAAAATATGTATACAGACTAGCGGACACATAAATTATATACTCTCTTATATACTCCTTCTTTATACACGAGTCTCGACTCTCATAGAGAAGGAAAAAAAGAAAAAAGAAATATAAATATTATTATTGATTATGTTTAAAAATGTATTATATCTCATTATATTTTCTAATAAAATATATGCAATACAATTAATAAAATGATTACATTCGTCCATATTATGTAATAAAAGTTTAATACTAATGAATATTAATATTACTTATATATTATTCTAAAATTTGTACTAAAAATATGTTTTTTTGCTTAAATCATTTGACCTACAAATTTTTCCTTCACATGCAAATTGATAATTATTTCATATTTTATTTATTAAGAATAATAATTTGATTGGCCGTGAATGACTTCGTAAACCGAAGCCTACATCAAGTCATTTAATAAATCTATCAAAAAAATGCATCTACTATTGTATATAATCAATACCGATAATAATAAAACACAAAACAGAAAAAAGTTTACAAAAAAAAATATCTACTAATTATTGTAAATAGTACTAAAATATATCGCATAAACATATGAAAATATTAAATTAAATGTAAATAGAACAAAATTAGTTAAAAATTACGATTTTTTTTATTAGTTCTTCTTCATCAGCCATTTTCTACACAACTTTGAATATTGGCTTCCGCCCAACTCTGCTACCGATCTGTGTTGTGCAGTCTTAATGCATGCAAGGTGAGCATTTCTCTCCAGCCCACCGCATTTGTGACCGACCTCCGCTTCTACTAACCAGCCACAAACGTTATTATAGGACCCACCAGGTCCATATCTCGTCCGTAAGCTTCGTTACACAGCCTACGTGAAACGAACTAAGTTTGTTTATTGTCTGAACAATGTAACAACCTTTGTATTTTGTCTTACAAACTCTCATTGCTCTTTCTGTCTCTCTGTTGTTCGTTCGATATTCTTCTTTCCATAATTCTTTGTGCAACAGTTTTGATACAATCCGTTGTGCAAAAGTCCATTTCTGCGCTACAGTACAGGGAGAATGCACTGATCATACACGCATGTCCGGAAATTTTGCTCTTTGCTGGTCTGGTTTAGAGCTTATCCTAGGCATGAATTTTATTTAACGTATTAATGTGCGTCAGTAGCGTTCCTCTACACTTTGATTATGGTAAAGTTCATTTTGAGGCCAATTTTACTAGAGACATGTTCAGAATCAATTAGCATTAAGTCGATATTTTATTTTTATGCCAATCAACCATTTTTGTCGTGACTGAAACTTTTTTCAGTTCAAGTTTATACTTTTATCTGACTATTGTAGATTTTTGAAAACATCTTCGAGGACGAGAATGAAAAGTATTACGTCCCCGTGTCGAACTCCCCTACTAATAGTAAATGTTTTAGTGTTATCATGTAGTTTAATATCAGACTGCATATTCTCGTAAATCTTTTTTAATAAATCAGAATATGCACGATTTACGCGACATTTTTTAATCTCTTTTTCGATGACCCGGTGTTTTGCTGAAACGAAACCTTTTTTGTAATCAAAAAAAACGAGGTAGCGAAAAATTGAACTCATTGCATTTTTGTTTACATTTGGTTTGTAGACGGCCACAATTTCCCAAGTTTCTCTGGAAGCCTGCCTGTTCGACCGACTGGTAATCATCCAGTTTGTTTGCGATAACCATAGAGAGCACTTTGTACAATTGTACAAACCTTAGTCGGTAATTCTCCAAGTTAACCAATTATCACATTACCATTGTTCCAGTCATCAGGGATGTTTCCTTTTATCTGGCTTTTGATAAATGTAAAAATGATCTAATCTTTACGACACCTATCTGCGCACACATATCTACGAAAACAACTTATACAGCGAACATTTTATATGATAATTATTATAATATATTAGTTTTGAGTTTGTATTGTTTTATTATATGAACGATTACAGAAGACTCGTCTTCACGAAGGATAAAGTTAGTCACTAGTCTACGGGAGAATGAGATAGATAAAAATTTTGTGATTAATTTGATAACACTTTTTTTGAAAACAACGTATTTCGGAAGAAAATCTCAGACTAAGCCTGTTGGTGAAATGAATTATCTTCGGCTTAGTGGGTTTCGACTACCCTACCTTAGTCTAAATCATAGAGCAGGATTCTATTTAATTTTAGATTAAACACAATAAAAAATTCATATTTAAAATCCTAGTACGTTCGCAATATTTCAAATGATGAAGTATTCGTTCTCGTATTTCCAAGGCATTTATATATTTGAAGGTTACTTTAATTTGTACGACATGTGATGTCTTCCCGCGTCTAAATTATATTCAGTCTGTGAAATTTGTCAGTTCTGGTCATAATATTTGCTCAGCACCAGAAACACATTCCATTACACGAGTGCAAGTAAAGTATACGAATTTGTTACGTGCAACAAAAAATTATCAAATCAAAATAAAATAATTCCATATTACGAAAATCGAGTAGGTAGGTAAATAATTTTATGTGTAGTATTAAATAACATGACGACACGTCTATCTCAGTCTTTTTTAATCCATGGAACATATCAATTGTCTATTGATTCTATTCGATTTTTAAAACCGTGTTTTCAATATCAAAGCAAATAAAAATCGAACGAACGAGTGCTCTACAGTTCACTTGGCCCTCGTGTCGAGCGGTCGTTCTGGGAGTGTGTTTAATTAAGTGTTGACAAAGTTGGAAAAAGCGAGAAATTACACCAAAATTTTAATTCAAAGTGTTCGTTCTCGCAAGTGATCTAATTACATATATAATTAAACAACAATTTAATTGTGTTTTCGCCGAATTCAAAACGGGACATAAAAGCGAGTCACATTTAAAGAAAAATAAATCGGATTTTGCCAACTTTACAATACTTTATCGGGTGAGATTTCAATGTATATTTTTTAACTAATTTTATCTTTCTGACATCATTTTTAATACATTTTTGTGGGTAGTATATGAAGATCTATTTTTTATGAATAATTAAATACTGTCATTAATACGAATAAAATAATTTTATAAATAAGTTTTCTAAAAAAAGTCTGGAATATAATCCCATTCGGCTTTCCCAGTAGGTACGAATTTATTTAATGAAAAAATAAATAAAACTTTAAGTTATTTTTTGAAAAATTTGTGAAGATTGGGTTTACAACATGTATCAATACTAAAGGGTTTGTACGTATTCGAAAATAAATTCCAATTCGTAAACGTAATTTTTATTATATTCAAACTACAATAATATTTTAGAACTTCTGTACACTGTGATTTCAATATTCGTAATATTTCAATATACCAGTATTAATTAATTGAATTAAATTAACATTATTTTATTATACAGCATCCTTCCTAATATATCTCTAATATAAGTCATTCATAAATATTTTCAATTGGTTAAATCGGTTGGTGTGTTTTTTATCCCAATTCTCACATTCAATTTCATTATTTATTTAGAACATATTTTTAAAATAAAAAAAAAATATATAAATATTTTTTATAAAATTATGTGTCACTTTAAATAATCAATATAGTTGCTTTGAATAAAGAAGAAATCTATAATAATTAATGGTTCATTTTATATTTGGGTAGGTATAGAAATTAAGTATTTACTTAAGTAATATCGGAGATAGTAGAGATCATAAATCATGAAAAGATTCTGGTGAATCTTTACATCGATACATATTCTGCGCCAGGTCTTTCACTTCTCATGTAGGTTCTAGATCGAATCCACTCCAGAACCCGGCTCATGATGTCGGGGAAAGCTGATAGTCCTTTTCTAATTCTTCCTTCTATCACTATGATCGCTATCTTCCTTCCGCAGGATAAATCTATTTTCGTATATTTCTTCCAAAATTTCAACTCATAGTTTCCTTACCGTCTAACTGAATCTGACGTGAAATATTTTGCAATATCATTTAATATATTAATAGTTAGTATCTGTATTTCTTTTATTTAACTTATTATAAAATGATGTAACATTATCATCATAGACGATTTCTGAGGACCAATTACGGATTAATTTGAAAAACAAGGCTTGTTTGGTTTTAGATTTTTTAAACACTGATAATATAAATAACAAACTAGTATATACCTACTAGCAGTGGCGTGCAGTAGGTATAGATTTAGGTTATGCTGTTACCAATGACATTATACAATCATATATAATATATGTACTTTCGTTTAACCAATGAATGTAATATACGACCCTACCATGTATTTATTTGTAATTTTATAGTACTATTAATAGTGTTTTTAAAGTTTAAGTTTTAACGTGAAATAATACCTTCTTACCCATATTAAAAATGTATGAACGTTTTTAAGAACACTTTCTATGACAACATGATTCATTGATTGTATTAAAATCCGTCACGTAATTACTAAAGGAAATAATTATTTCCATTAAAGGTTAATATGTGGGAAATAATTCTGCCAATTGCCAATTCTAATCCATGCACCAAATTTATAGAACAATCATGAAATCAATACGTTAAAAAACAGTAAGATAGTAAAATTCGCGAATAAGTGAAAGAGGAAGTAGACACTTTAATGATTTGCACGCAGTTGTAACTCTTTCTAATGTTATTCTGTTAAAAAACAGCATTGGTAACGACTTCATACAAAACGGATCAACCGTAAGGAATTTTCAATTCAGTAAATAGCCATTTTATGACTTGAGTAATTCACTAGCTTAAATACAGAACTGTGTAATGTAAATAGCACGATGCGGCGAATAAAAAGAGCGCCATGAGTACAGCGGTAAGTTTTTAGAACTAAGCAATTCAAGTTTATACTGGTACACAGATGGCACTAATCGCTTTTAATGTTAATCCAATTTTTTAATTTATATTTGTTTCCCAGAATTTTTAGTTATGTTTTTTGCTCGTATGCACTGCACGCTCCTGCCTACTAGTAAAGTATAAAGAAAATCAATCAAGATTATAATATAAACAGGTAAACATTTTTTAAAACTTATAACATTAAATACACATAGATTACCACCATTGCCGGCAATTGCAAGTCGAAGAAATAAATAATTACGCATTTTCACATCATCATAGACACCCAGGTGGAACACGGCTACCAGAAAAATCCTTCTCCACCTATGTCGGCTGATCGTCATTTGATTTCCCCCAAGTTATAGAAGGCCACTACGACATCATCTTCAATTTTGGTCACCCTCTTCTCTTACGACCCTGAGGGGTGCTACATGAAGCCTTCCTGGTCTTCCATACACTATACATGACCTAACCAGCGTAGATTACCAACTTTGATTGATTGTACCACGCTGACGTCATCGTACGTAGGCTCTGTGTTATGACGTCTTCGCCAGGTATCACACTAAATATTCTATAATACGCAGATCTTTTCTTTCTAATACATAATATTATATATAGGACCTTTTCGTCTTGTTTTGTCTAATGATTTAGTATGTTCAGTGGTCACATTTGTGTACGTTCATTCTACAAAAATAACTTCTTGCCAATGATTATTAAATGCACACGATTAGAATGTTACAATGTTAAAAGCCCACAAAAAACACGTAATAGTAATAAAGAAAGTTAAATAACACGCGAATACTACGTACGCAGTAAATAGTTTATGTAAATAGGTAATAAAATACAAAATAAAACCATTTTAATCAGTAAAGCCAAGGACTGCCATACTTGGTCAAAATAAATCAGTATTATTAGTACTATTAGAATGTCGCTCTAAAATATTTTACAAAAAAAAAAAAGATAAATAAAAGTAAAACCATATTGTTGAGAATTTCATTAGTATATACTTACGGCAAATTTGTCGAGTGTGCGAATAATTGAATGCTTTTAGCACTTTATATTTAAAAAGAAAACGTCTACTGGATGTTTATCGGGTCGCTATGGAAACTAAGAATTGATGTTCGGTCCAGAAAAATCAAGATCACATCAATCATTTTCTTTTGTGACTGAGATACTCCTGTGGTTTAATTTGTTCACCTCTTGTATTATCGATCCGTGTCGGTCTGATCTAGATTGCATTTATGCACATTGTGCGCAGTGGCGTAACTATGCCAATGCAACCATTGTGGTGCATTGAGGTTCACGTTAGATAGGGGCCCAAAAGGACCTTGCATTTGATATTCATTTTAGAAACATTTTCCCATCTAATATGGACTAATATTTTTGTTATAATTAGTGGATGTAAAAAAGAAGAGAAAATAAATAACAGAATTCAAAAAATCATTTCTCACATATACCTATTACGAAAACAAAGTTGCGAATGCATATAAATATAAAGTATGAATGCAGTAAGAATTAAGAGACCTAATTTGTTTTTTCTATTTAATGAAGAAATCACGTGATATTCTTAATATTCTGATATCTTACATACAATACATATATAGGACCCCCTTCAATTTAGCATTGGGGCATATTTTTTTTAGTTACGCCACTGATTGTGCAGATCACAGGGTGGGTCGCCTCACACATGTCCGGCAACATCAGTCTTCTTATTTATTAAAACACCCCCGTTTTTGTAAAACCATCAATCCCGCGGAAGATTTATACAGGGTGTAACAGGTCTAGTTCACAATATTTTATGGGTGGATATCTGACTAAATTACGAGACAAAAATGGTCAAGGAATATGTACACCGTTACGGAATGTATTATTGTTTGAAATTTTTACAAAATCATGTTTAAGACTATGTACGTCAATATAAATATTTGCGAAATGTATCCATTATTAATCTAAATTATTGCTTCAGGCCCTGAACCGTCTGACAAAAAATAGTCCGGTAGCTCGAAATTCGAAGACCTTTAATTTTTGTATTCGATATATAATTTGAAATCAATAAAATTGTTTAATTAATCGAAATAATTGCATAATTTCGATTTTTTCTAAATGCTATATTTCTGACATGGTTGAGATTAGACAAATATTCCTTGAACATTTTCGACTCGTAATTTAGTCAGGTATCAACTCATAAAAAATTGTGTTACATCCTGAATTTGTAGATCTGCAATCTGCTTTACTGTATGTAACATACATAATATAATAAATAAGTCATCGATAAAAAGGAAAAAAATATATATATGTACAATATATTTTTCACCTATCAACATACAACTAGGTATTTACCATTATATCCATGTGCTTTTGCTGCATAGATAATTTTGTTTAAATTAGTATTAATTAAACAATAGTTTCATTTTACAGACTAACGATGTTGAAGGTTGATAAAGTTAAAAAAGGTCACATGACTGCATTGCTATTCAGAATTTCTTGCCATCATTGCGTGCAGCAAAATAATCCACAAAATAACTAATTACAATATATGTTACATCTATTAAATTGCCAAATATAAATAATGTAAATCTTTTTTTGAAAAACTGAAATATTCTGCCATGTCTCCGACCTTTCTAATTTCCGACGTTTCGGATCTCATTGCGGGGTCTAGCATTGTGCGCATTTTACAAAAATCATGTTCTTTTAAAATATTTGGAATCTTTCTATACGAGATCTATCAATAAAATAATGAGATTGATATGGAAACAACGTAACTTAACTCACTACGATGTTATCATTATCAAAGTACGTAGTTCCCTTGGTGCGTGGTGCCATTATTGGTAGCATCTCTGGAACTCATCATCTGAGAAGCGTTGTCAGTTGTTTAAAAATGGTGACCTTTCTACTACTGATTTGACTTTTGCGAATAAAAAACACGTCGCACGGGGCGAGGTCGGATAAATAAGAAGCCTGTGACAGCACCGAAATGTCTTCAAATGTTAAAACTACCCTTCAGACAGTGCGGATGGAGTATTTTGTTGTCAGTAGTGTTTGAACTTTCGAGAATTCTCTGTAATAGATTTGATTTACTGCACGTTTAGAAGGTAGAAGCACGTGGTCTATTATAGCGGATTGGATGATTGTCACAATATGAGTGAAAATATCTATCTCATTACGTATTTAACTCATATTTAAACACCTTGTATCCAAAAAAACTTTAGAATATTAAAGATTATTTATTTTAGTGCCTTTCACCCTAAGCCACCACTACAATTCTATATGTATATATATATTTTTTTAACTGATTTGTTTATTTTTATTAGCGTATACATTAATATAAAATATAATGACTAAATTATTTGACATTAAAGCGTATCTACTACTTTTAATAAATAAATAAATTTTTGTGTTTAAAAAGAGGAAAAACTATCCTTACAATGATAGACTGCATCCGTAAGCATAAGAAAAAAAAGAATTGTTGATGATAATAATAAATTATTTAGTTTGTATGCTTAGCTAACACTGCTTAAAAGCAATTCACTTTTGATTTGAAATTTACATAATTCACTTCCAAATTTTCACATTAATTGGCTCCAAAGCTCACGGGTCAGCTTACTAATTAACATCTGACTGACTGGGGTTATTTTTTTTATAAAAAGGTAACATTTCATATAAAACGAGACCCAACTCTCGAAATTCACGCGACATTTTCATTATCCCTTGAAATGTTTGCCAGGCGACAAGGAAAATCCATTGAGTCAAAAAAAATGTACCAAATGTTTTATTGTATAGATGAGTATTTTTAATTATGTATTATTTAATAATGGTAATAAAAAAAAATAAGGTTGACCCATGATTATCTATCATATATTAGTGCATGCAAGTATGTAATATAACGATAAATGCCTATATTTATTTACACGCATATGTAATATACATCTATACTAATGAAGAGAATAAAATGGTACTCTCGACTCACCGGTGTGATTGCGATTAGTATTCAATAATATCAGTGATTGAAAACTGTGACCGCGATGACGGTTTCGTTACTGATGCGCACGCGCCACACAATATCGCAATTCACAATAAAAAAATGTATAATTTTGAGCATATTTATTTTTATTATTAAAACTTAATTTGCGTAAAAAATAATAATTGATATGTACCTAATTTAATATCATCACAAAAGAGAATGAAAACGCTTAAAAAATGTGAGTTTATTTTTCGGGTCAAATTCTCAGCGTTTCGGGTCAAATGCGTAAAACGTTTTGCCAGAATCAATTAGATGGCATTGATTACGAATTATAATATCATTCCTTCGTGAATATTTTCATCTCTAATACGCATGCGCCGAATCACGGTTCACAACCAAGTATAAATAAATTAATGAATCACTGTATTCCCAGATATTCAATCACTGATAGTGAATGTGACTTTAAGATATCAGTGATTTACTCACGGTTCGTGATTTTGAGCTCATCACTAATCTATACTGCGGTTTTTAGTGGAAATGACGAATTTATAAATTTTCACGAAACTTTTTTGTATCACGTGATATTGTGGCTGATTATATGTTTCATAAAGTGGTAAAATTATTTATCTGAAAGTATGATATGTCAACACTTCTAACAAATTAGATGATATCCACACGTGTTGCGGTCACCAATCGTGACATAGCGGTTAAGGTGTCTGACTAGAAATCATACTCTCTCTGGGAGCATACATTTGAATACTATCGGAGGCATGTTTTTATTTTATCTTTGTTGTTTTATAAAACTTGAATTGTTTACATTATTTTCATGTGATCGCTTTAAAAATAATTTATGTAATCATCCATAACAATATTAGGTACGTATCCCCATCTATTATCATCTATTTCTATGACTTTATGGATGTCTTGTGAGTCTTGGATGTTGTTTCATTATGGCTATATAATGCACAGGTTTGTGTAATTCCAGCGGGGCAAAAAGAACGTGTTTTTTAAGTAAGGTTAAGATAAGTTAAATGTTTTGTCTTTTATATATTCAATAACGGTATGTAAATATACAATTTTCGGTCGCCATCTTTGATTATTAATTTTCCCATTGTTTATATTTGTTTTTTTTTAAATTGTTGCCCAGAATGACAAAAATCACCGCAGAAGACCGTATTCTGATCAAAAATTTGCGAATTGAAAAACGTTGGGGTGCTAGGAAAATGATCAAAGAGTTTCAAAACAATGCCTGGAGTATAGCTAGACATTACAGCTGGACGGAGCGCCATCTCATACAGCCATAAATACAATCAACTTTCTTCGTCGTGAGAATGTTAATTTCATGTGCCAAGCATGTGACCGCCGAACAGACCAGATTTAAACCCAGTAGGTTATGCAGTATGGGGGGTATTTAGATGATTTTTGATTAGTTAAATATTGTGTAAAAAAATTACGTTAAGAATTATAATTAATTATATCATGTTTTGAAATAACTCATGTGTTACGAGATGTTCTCACTTTTTTGGGTCACACTGTATATTCGCGAAATCATATTACAGTTGGCAAATATATTTAGCATCTGTCATCCTGTCATCTCATCTATGTCTCATGGTCATATCGCGTCGCACTCTATGGTCAGTTTCTTATCTATGATAGAACTGTCAAATTATGACAATATGAATGATTTGTTCGTATTTTTAAAGAATGTTTTTAAGTGGAAACATATATTTAAAACTTAAAACGTATAAACACTATTTGTAAAATTCCAAGAACAGCATTACAGAACACTATATAATATCGGTTATCCCCGATTGCATCTCTGTCAGTGCAAAAAGCAGAAAGCAATCGTATATTATTATACCTATTACCAGCTAGGTATATTATATTACGCTACACATCAGCAACGGTGGTGTACACTCTTTAGCAAATACACAAACCGCTTTATAATTATTCATTTAAATTATCCGTCAAGTGCTGCTAATAAAAATGTAGCAGCGAGACTAATAACATGGTGTGTAACAAAATTATTATAAAAAATATTTAAAATATAATTTTGTGTGCAAAATATATCAGAGGAAAGGAAAGGTCTATAAACACTGTTTAAGCTCATGACTTGGAGTGTGCTCGGCCTTTGTCTTCCAGGCTTCACGTCTGTTATTATTGACAGTTTAATTTGAAACATCGTCTCTGTACCTGTGCTGCTGTTCGTTGTTCACCTTGTGACATTATCAAAATGTCTAGTGAGACAGATCCCTGCGCTATAAATCTGCTCCTGAACTTTACCGACGAAGACTCTTGAGACGAGAGATCAGCGTCTCATTAGTGGACCACACACCCTTCTACGCCCGCGACGTTAACGTCTCGTTACATGTTCCCAGCTCATAAATGGATCACGTGCTCGCAGTGTTATTACTTCGCGAAAATTCTTTGTCATATTTTTGAAGAGCTCATCATTAAAAAAACAATACGTAGACAATCTTTAAAAATACATCACACGTCTCCTTGAATTTGTTTTACCGATTTTAGAGTATTTTAAAACATTCGCGACTGCATTTCAATTACCAATTTGTCTCGCGGTGTTCGCTCAGCGTCCCGACACCGGCCGGAACATTTCACACAATTTTAATTATATGCACATAAATATTTTGACAATTGTACACGCTGTCCCCTGCCTATGTTCATTGCAGATGTTGAAATTGTTTAAATAATTAAATCAATGAACATTAATTGCTTTGTGTGGTAAAACTAAAATAAACCAAGGAAACATTTTTATTTCAGTGAACATGTGGCGAATATTTTTTAATCGGTAGACAACCGCACACCTGGGTGACTGTGCAAAGGTGTCCAGTGGAAAATTTTCAAGGTTAATATTAAATAAAATAAAAAATTACAATGTTATTCTCATATTTTATTTATACAAAATGGAGTTTAACGATGCGGATTTTACGTTTTATAAACAATATCGTCTAAATGCCGTCCGTTTCTCTCAAGACACTCTTGCAATCGGACTCGTAAATTTGCGAACACGCGAGAGCAAAACGTTGGTTCAATGGTAACAACTTCACGGCGGATATTTCCTTGTAGGGCCTGAATTGTTCGAGGATTGTTACTGCAAACTCTCAATTAAGGTATCCCCACGAAAAAAAGTCGCACGGTGTAAGGTCCGGTGACCGAGGCACCTAGGGTATGTCTCCGTACTTGCTGATTAATTTATTGGGAAAAATTCCCCTTAGCTTCTCTATTGAAAGTCTAGCTGTGTGTGGAGTGGCCCCGTCTTACTTAAATTGTGTTTTGTTGTTGGACCCGGGAAACAGCTGCAGTTGCTCGTTGATCATTCGCCAATACACATCAGCAGTGACTGTCTCTCGCTGGTTAAAAAAAATGAGGGCCAATTATCCCTCAGGCAGAAATTGCATACCAAACTGTCGTTTTTGGACAATGCAAACGTTTTTGATAGCGTTCCCTTGGGTTGTCGGGGCACCAGTATCTTATGTTCTGTTTATTAACATAGCCATCGATATGAAAATATGCTTCGTCAGTAAACAATATATTTCCAAGCGTCCGTGTTGTTCCAAAACATTCCAGCATCGTTCTCGCTAAGGTTTCACGTATAAAATAGTCATTTTTGTTGAGATGCTGCACGATTTGCAGTTTGTATGGATGAAGTTTCGTTTTCAAAATAACGTACACTGTTGATTTTTTTATTCCAGTACAGGCTGCAATCTTTCTTATCGATTTACGCGGATTGCGCATAATTTTACGTCGAACTTAATTCACATGTTCTAGCGTCGCTGCTGACGTTGATTGTCCCGGAGAAGTTTGGTTAACCACTGTCTCTTCTTGTCTAAACTTTTGAACCCAACACCAGATAAGTTGCGTGCTCGGCCCATCACTTACTCGTCGAATATTAAAATGAGTACAAAAAGCGCGACGCGCACGTACCAATGAATCACCGCACTTTAAATATTACTGGTTTTAGGAACATGAAATTTGCTCAATAAAAAGAAAAACGCACTTTAAATATTGCTCAACCGCGAACGCGCGGTGCGCTCCCGACCAGTGGCTCATTGCGACTGGCAAATCCGCATATCACGCACGTCGTACAATACCCCTCCCACTTACCACCATGATGGTTTACGAGCAATTATAATTTAATCTTGAAATTTTTCCGCTGAACACCTTTTATACCCTTGAAAAAATATATTTCAAATATATTAACTACTTTTTTACTGTTTCCGTGGTAAGTTAGTAGAACTCCATAATTACATGTGTGAAAATAAAAAACTTGTTTTTTGATTCTACTCTTTTTTACTTGAGACACATTGTCAATCCCGAGATTGCGAAACGCGAAACGCGTCTCAAGTAAATTAGACGAGTAGAATAATAAAACAAGTGTTTTTTTTCACATTGCCTCTTATCGCCTTGCAAGGGCATTATCAATCTCGGAATTGATAATGACTCAAGTAAATTAAACGAGTAGAATCAAAAAACAATTCTATCTGGACTGCACAATGGATGAATCCAAATAATCATAAGGGTAATCGGCTTAAAATAATTTGAAGATCTAATCCCTGCACTCCCTGGTTCTCCAAAAGGAAAGTCTCTAAAAGAACAATATCAAATATCTCTAGAATGAGAATTAGGCATATTGCCAGGTAACCTCACATTTATTCAGATTAAACTTAATAAATTCCCCAATGTGTGTGAGTGTGGTACCGAGGAGGAGACTCTCAATCATATCTTTTTGCCTGTTCATTACGAATCACAGGTTTTTGTTACAATAATCTCGTCAATGGTAATTTTCAACTCCCGGTTAACTTGTGTCATCTTCTTTCAGCAATTTCTAATAGAAAATTTTTTGAACGACAATGGTATTGACTTGTTATGTAATATTTATTATTCTAAGGAATTCTAATTCTCATTAATTCGGGTAATTTGTAATGACCACTGAAATGTACGGGTTGAATATTAAGTTCCAAGCCAATGTTGTTTTTGAATAACCAGGAAATGAAACACTATTTTTAATTTTTAATTTATTTATCAATTATTTGGTTTATTACAATTTTGTATAAAATATGATATTGCCCAAATGCTAGCTCTTTAAACCAGATTTTTTATAACATTCTCGCATATTTCGCGTGTTATTTTAGCAATTTCATTTCAAATATTGTTCTGTGGCATCGGAACTGTTAATGACATTGGACCTTTCTTTTCAAGTACCCCCTAGTGATGGTAAACCGTTACGTGACTGTGATTGTGTCGATGATTGGAAAATTAGGTTTAACGATGATTTTAACTAAGATTTAACTGTCGAAGGCTTACTTTCTAGTGTACCAGTCATTGCTCGAAGAATTACTTTAATTAGTTATCAATCATCATTACCATCAAACACAATCACACTCACAATAACAGTTAAAATAACGATTTTACCATCACTAGTACCCCCACTGAAAATAGTCGGGAGCTGTCAAATTAGGTGATGGAGGAGACCAGTCGATATTACAACTTTTTGACATTACGCGGCTGGGAAAATTTTCTCGCAAAATTTCAAGCGTAGCTCGGGCCGTGTGTGAGGTGGCACCGTCCTGTTGAAACCACACGTATTGCAGGCTCAATCGATCCAATTCGGTCACCGATAAGTTTTCCAACATGTGACAATGACGATCACCATTAATGGTTACAGCATGGCCATTATTATTTTGATGAAATGTTTTAATGACTTCAACACGTTGTTGAAACTCCATAATAAATTGTAATCAACTATTATCTACGATTATTAAATGCGAACTCACAAATGTCTACCAAACCGAAATGGCGGCCAAACAAAATCGGCCAGGAACATAATACGCCGTGGGTACCAAACGTCCCTTACGATAAAACCCGGCACCCACGGCATAATATCTCAAAATAAATTATCGTGTGATGGCCATGAAAACATACAAGTGTAACAGATCCAGTAAACAATATTTCGTGACTGACTAGGTTAAAGATATACCTGACTTAATTAAGAGTAGAAAATGTTCACGGAGAATGTACAAATTATGTACAGTTACGGAAAAAATTATTGTGTGAGATTTTTACAAAATCATATTAAGCTTTAATTAAGTCTACATTCCTTGGATTAAATATTTCCGAAACTTTGTTTCAGACCTTAAAGCATCTAACAAAAAATAGTCAAAATAGCCATTCGAAGTTCGTTTACCTTTAATTTTTTTGTATTCAATATATAATGTGAAATCAATTAAATATTTAAATTAACCGAAATAATCGCATAACCACGATCTTTTTAAATGCTTATATCTCCGACATGGTTGAGATTAGGCATATGCAGTTTAAATATTTTCGAATTATATTATTAATATATGTATCTAATCCTAAAATATTATGCGCTAGGTGTATAATACATAGTCCCTATATAGGGTTGTTTTATTTTCATATTTTAGTCGAAAAAAAAATTAAAGAAATAGTAGTCATAAACCTATTGCTATTCAAATTATGCATATTTGAACCTAATGAAAAAATGTATGATTTAAGTACATTTCGTAGGGTACTGACGTCATCCTCCAGTTCGTATTTATCGAAATCATAAATCTAGATTATAAAGAGATGATAATCATAAATGATTGTGTTAGAAATATGTCAAACAATGACGACACAATAGCCTTTCGGAATGGAAGCAGACCATACCGAGTAAAGTGTTTTTAATATATGCAAGACGCTATTCGTCAAGCTCGTTAACCAATGATGTGGCGTTTAGTATTCATTTCTCGAGATTTGTTATAATTTTACTGTTCAAACTAATAAATGAAAACGTATTTTTTATATTCTTTAGATTATATATTATAACTTACGTAGTATTTTAAGGTAAGTGACAAATCGAATGAAAAATTAATTGACAATTTCAGTTATGTTACGGTGCAGGGTTAAGCTATCAATAATAACAGACCTAGAGCCTAAAGGTCCCGAGCCACAAATTCGGGGCCCCTCTTAATTGCAGTTTATGAAACTATAAATCCAACATTGCAAATAAAATAATAGTGGGTGAAACATATCTAGTGCACAATATTTTAAGAGTAAATACATCTTAAAAATATGTGTCGAAATATTCAAGCTGCATGAGAATTAAAAAAAAAAATTGTAGTTTTTAAGTTAGTAAAATTTCGATTAATTAAAATATTTTCTTAATTTCGAATTATATATTGACAAAAAAAAAATAAGGTCATCAAACTTCGAGTAACCAGACTATTTTTCGATAGTTGATGAATTTTTTGATTGAATAATAACGTAGATCTCATAAGATAAGATTTTCCGTAACGGTAAAAAATATGTACTCACTCCTTAAACAATTTCAACTCGTAATTTAGTCAGTTAGACTAGGTCTGTTACACCTTGTATAAGTCTGAAAAAATTCGTAAACTTAGATGGTTAACGTGGCTTAATGGTAACGCATTCTCCCAGCAAGAGAAAGTTTTGGGTTTATTTTCCGGTGCTGACCAAATTTTTCTAATTCATTCATCTAATTTGTTTTAAATATTACAGAACTATGTTCAAAAATTAAAATTTCACAAAAAAGTGTTTTCATTAAAAATATGTAGAGCCTATTTCCAAAACCTCCTAAAACGGATTTTGGATAATTTGAGTTAAATATGCAGTTTTGTAGATTTTTTGTCAGCTACATGCACAACACATTGTTTCTCGCAAAAGCCACTTAAATCCATTGCTATTGCATGATCAAAATCAGAGTTAGTTCCAAAATACCCCAAAGCAGACATAGTATAAGTTGCCATTCCCCCTAAAATGAAATCAGCCAATCACAACGCTTGTTGATAATCAAGTGATCTAAAACCCAGTATGGCTGTCAGAAGGATATAATATACTGTTAGGTAAATTCTTCTTTCTGCCTCGGCTTCATGTTCAGGGGGTAGGCATCTAGCCTAACTGGTTCTTTTTTTTAAATATTGACAAGTCAAATGGTTATGAAATGAAAGAATATTTTTATATAAGAAAATTTGTAATCTATATTTTAAGATACTTGCATGTGTTAAAAGTGGAAAATGAGCAATTTACTTTAATACTTATAAATTAGGCTATTCAAAAATAATTACAATAAAATTAACATTAAATATTTGTGTTCTTCATGCCAGCATAAAGTTCTCTACCAAATTGCCTATGTTGACGCTTGTCTGATGTAGATTATGCAGGTCCCTCACGTAAGGGATTACCTCTTAGGATGGTCCTGGATCCTGGACGTGAAGTGTGGTCAGCTCCTTGTGGTACCAGCGTAGGGTGACGGAGTTCAGGCTTGTAGTTGATGACAAGACGATGCCCAATTATCCAGGCAAACCTGGACTCTGGACGCGATATTATTATGCTATAGCGACAGTCTGTTCTCGTTACACCGATTACCGAAAACATCACAGTCTAACTCGAGGCGCACAGTTTAAATTTTCCCCGGAATTACAATCTATGAAGCGCTTACTTGATACTTTTAGAGACGATATTGATTTTATTTTCTAATTGAAAATAAAATCTCGTCTTTGGCGGAGCCACTTCTCACGGCGGAGAATATCAAAATACTGGTCGCCTATGGTGATGCATCCTTTAAGGTGCATTTTGCGGACGTGACTTTAGTCACGTTCGCCGCATCTCTTTAATACTGGACCCTCGCTGCGTCGGTACACCTGCGTCTAGCAATCCCGAGTTTGTATTACCGTCCGTCCCTTACTTTGGCTGAGTGCTTTTGTATCCTTGAACAAAATATTGTTTTGGGTAATTTTGCATTCTAACAATACAGAAAGAAAAAAATTACAATACAAAATTGTCTCTTTAAAAAATGCTGATGTAAAAACAAACATTTTGTACATTTACTTCCATAATATACGTTTTCATTCATAACTCAAAAACACATAGTCATTTTAGGGGGTTTTGGAATTAGGCGCTACATATCATTTAATTACTTTGGCAAAAATCATGTACGACGATTATAGCCGAGATAGGACCATAAATTCATACACGACAAATGCTTTTCGGCTAGCCAAGACCTATTTTGAAATTGATCAAAATATGTTCTGAACTGAATGATCAACAGTCCACCATGGGAGCAAGCGACAGATGCAGAGCGACATAGAAAATTGCGACTGCGGAGGGCGACAGCTGGAGCAGCCCTCGGTCTGCAGCAATCACTTCCGGGAGATAGAGCTGACCTCAACGCCAAACAAGAGAAACCATTGCAGACTGTTCCACCAGAAACTAGTTGATCACAGAAATTCCACTGACGACACAGGTAATGTCAAATAATTCTTCACTCAATGACTGATTAATTTCAATACAGCAAATGTAGCACATCGGGGCCCACGTCAGACAGGCAGCCAAAAGGTTCACGTCCTATAAAACCTTTCGCATCGATACTTTTCTATATGGATTAATCATTTTTAAAATTCACCACACCAAGAAATGGAATTATGAAATTTACAAAATAATTTATCATGTTATTATGAAAACACAGGAAAACATCATCGAATAGTAAAATTTCTAAGGTAATCAGTAAATTAACACTACATTACTGTACATACAATAAATAATAGGTGGTCATTTTTGTACGGGGGCTTTTTTCCATTTAGCATTTTACGCCACTGGTTTAAAATGAAATTATTATTCCCATAAAGCATGACACGTTAACAAAAAATCATTAACAATAATATTATTTTTGATTGTAATCTATCTTATAAATACTGCATAAATGGTCGTTTCTGATATTGCGGTTGATACAGGCGGATTATTTATTATTCAAAATTATTTTAGTAAGGATATAAACGAACACAGGGGGTGAATGACAAAATAAAAAATATTTTTTATAAATAGTGTTAAAAAGATACGAAAGACTAATAAAAATACCGTAAAAAACAAACAAACATATGATAATTTAAACTTATTGAAATAAGAAATTCTTTCAGTATTTGGAAACCACCTAAATGTTTTATACCCAAATAAAATATTCAATGAATTTTATAGAGATGACTGAAAGCCAAACGTAACAAGCGCCTACGAATACTCAAGTAAAAATATTTGCATGGTAATAATAGTTTATTGGCAATTTCATGAATTAAAGATTAAATAAATAAATGGATTTGAAATATTTCCACAACGTTACAATGGCATAAACAACATAATTTTTTAAATGGAAAGCAGTCTTCCTACAAAACATTTTATGTTATATTTTTGACTATCCAGAAACCGTTTCAAATCCTTATGACAATAGCCTTGAAAACCAATTAAAATGACTATACCGCGATTAGAGAAGTTTTACCTACTCAAAAACTATTATCAAGGTTTTCGGTGTGACCTGTGATTCAGTCGGGCTGTGGCAGGTGCAAATGTGGTATTCGCACCTAGCGCCACACTCGTTACAGATAACTAAAGAAAATCGTCTGCTTTTACTAATTTATTCGGTACCAGCCTCATTCAAATGAAATGTTGTTATATGTACATTTTGAAATAATAATTTTTGAGTGTTATTAAATTGTACTCGCACATTGGTGAGATTTGCACAATTCTTGGCCTGTTTTTCTAAATTGTTGGTATAAATAGATAAATAAATAAGGTTCTATTGGTATCAGAATTGGGTATGTACCGTGTTTGTATTTTATATACAATATATAAATATATATATATATAATTCAAATTTTCGCATTTTTTTGCGAAAATGTGGATTTTTATTATTCATTTATATCATTTATATCACTACATTTGACTTTTTTAAAAACTATTACTTAGATAGGACCTTCAGACTATTGTTAAACTAATAAACTGAATGTTATTTGCCATAATTAAGAAAATAAAAATATTATAATAAAGACCGCGACCATTAAATTCATTTTCTGCATGCCACAAAATTGCCTTAATATAAAAAATTCTTGCGCATATGAAATATATTTTCACTGGAGACGAAATGCCTGGCACAGGGGTACGAGGGTGAAAACAGAGCTAGCGACGGATGTGGATAATGTAACAACTTCCGTGATGCATTTTCGTCTACATGAATGAGTTTTAGTCGTGTGCCAATTTAAGGTAGGTGTCGACAAAGAAAGAAAGAATAAGTTTTACCGAAGCTATTTGGAAATCTTCGAAAATTTATGGGTCATTTCGTTATTTCCAGGAAAATATTCCGCATAATATTCACATTGTATTTTAGTAGATATTGTTTGTGATGAAATCTAAAATATACATATTTGGGGGTTAGGACGGTGGTTAAATGAAAGAATGGTGATTGGCGTGTTGACGTTTATTATGACAGTGTGATAAAAACAAGGAAGTCAGACAGAATGAAAGGAATGAATGAAGATGTAGAAGGTGCACGTGTATTATGAAATGAAATGAAGCGAGTTGGCGATTTTGCTCGGCGCGCGTGGGCCGGCGAGACCGCCGTTGTGAAACGATGAATCTGGAGAGACTGCTTGGCGGTGAATGATTGAACCGGACTTGTAGCAGCAGCCGGCAGCGCTGTCGCTAGCGTCGATGCCGACCGAGATGGCGGTGGATATGAATTCTGATCGCTACACATATTATCCATAACTCAAG
This sequence comes from Eubasilissa splendida, assembly GCA_031772225.1. Classification (NCBI taxonomy): domain Eukaryota; kingdom Metazoa; phylum Arthropoda; class Insecta; order Trichoptera; family Phryganeidae; genus Eubasilissa; species Eubasilissa splendida. The sequence goes on from CM062851.1 coordinate 17,818,819, forward strand.
TAACACGCCAACGTACATTGTCGTAAATTTATGATAATATCATAAAGTTTTATAGTACCGTTCGTAGCCGGGTGTGCTAAACGCCAGTTTCAGAAATCAGTTTTTTTTCGCGGATCAAAAATGGCGGCCAGCCATTTTTTCCAGCATTTAATTTAACCAAAGTACGAGCCACTTTACTGATCGAAATCCAGAATCTGTTGTCAGGCGGCGTCGCAGTTGCTTAACACTGTATATTACATTTGTAAATCATTTTCAGCATTGATAAATAGGTTGTACTGAAATACTGGCAGTGGTGGTCGTTAAATGGCCATTACCTAGCATAACCAGTTTCCATTAATCCTTAATATACTACCTCAAAACCTCGCATACGCACGGTGTACACTTTCATTTTCACTCTATAAACTTAGGTAAGACCCGAACTGCTTTATTTAATACTGCCGATAAAAGCCTGCCTGCTTCGTATATTTTCGGAATGAGTCCCCGAAAATTCGCGAAACATTTAATCTGTATATTTAACTAAGACAAACCCCTTAATTTATGTATTGCCAACCTGTTGCCAGGCAGCATTAAGCTATTGGATATGTAAGGTATTGAAAAATAAGTTTTACGGAAACCGGCCACCTAGCGTCACACTATCTAGCTGAAGCAATCAGCGACAGCCGATTGCTTTCTGCTAGTATAGAAATAATATTAAATAGGCTGATGTATTATACACATGTTGATGACATGGCAGAAAGACAGACAGCTGAGCACACCTACCTTGGATACCATATGCTTGTTATTTACATAACGAGCATTCGGCTTATTGTGTTAAATAACTATTCAGATTCCATTTCTCTCTTATCAAGTCTTGAATAGCAACAAAGTTGAACATAAATCTAATATTTTAATGAATTTTCAGATATGGTTTTAACAGGAAGCAGACAGGAGTTCCTTCCTGGTGAGACACACGGAAATACAATCACTTATAACAGAAAAGGTGGCTTCTTTGTTACTATTAAAGGAGTCATAGTTATTATCCTTGCCGCTCTCCTATTTGCTCTGATCGTTGGGATACTTGTCCACTTATTTATTCCTCGTAGAGACAATGTAAGTTTATTATTCTTAGCGTAAGATAAAAGCGGATGCATATGTATGCACTTTTTCAATGTGTGCTAATTTATTGTTTGCAAACTTTATTATTGTATACATTCGCACACCTAGATCAAAACTAAGACAACACATAAACCAAGAATTTTTAGTTATTATTTTATCTGGATACTCCGTCATATATGTAACTAGCTTAGCCCCAGACCCCGAATAGTGTCATTTTAGGATACATTTATGACCTAAAATGTTATTTAGTTTCATGAAAAAAAAATGTTTTTATTTTTTTATCTACTGAAAAATGACTTTTTGAGTTGTCTTAGTTTTGATCTAGGTGTGCGATGTATCAAACCATAATAATAAATGTAGCAATAGCTAAGATAGATAAAATTTGGCATAATTAATTTGATTGCGCGCCTATTGGCCTGAGGGCTAAAGCAAAATTATGGTGCCTACTTGGTAAATATTGATACAGGTAAGTGTGTCATAACAGAAAATGTTCAAGTATGTATTACAGCCTAGACAAATATCATAAAAATTGAATTGAACATATCATACTCAAATACATTATTAGGCACAAAAAACTTATACATTTTTAAATAAAATTATCTTATATATATATATATGTACAATTACCATTCTATATTATGTTTCAAATATATTTTTTTGTACATATTTCTATCTGTGTTTCGTGTTTCCCAAGTAATCTGAGTATTTTTGTTGATCATTTAATTTGCATTTAATTTTATTAATACTTTTATTGTAACTATTTATTTTTATATATACGTATAATAATTGATATCACACATAATATGAAACAAATGATCATGTGATAGGTCTAGACCATGTCTAGGTGACCAAATGGTGTCTATGCTACGCGTTCATTTCATGAAGCCTTTGTTATTTTTTTACAGTATTTTGAAAATGTTTTTCATATTCAGTAGGTATATGTTTTTCCCTATATTCACTATAACGAAATTTCAGTATAATGAAATAATTCTTTCGGTCCCCCTAATTTGGCTATAATAGGATTTGACCTGTATTTTGAATAATTAATAAACAAATAAAATAATATTACATAATCACAAAAACCTTGAATGTTTAATAACCCTTCCATGACCATGAAGTAACATAGGTCTACAGCCCCAATAAAAACTGTAATATTTCGGTTAATATACGCAATATAACATTCATATTTTAGTTAATTCTATGGAGAATGTTTATGCTTAGAACTGACCAGTGAAAAACCAGTTATATAAAGCGAATCCTACAAAAATAATTATTTTTCAATTCAGTCAGTTGTAAAATTAATATACCGGGAAAAATACCATTTGTGGTAAGACAAATGGAGATGGTACATTAATTTCACAATAAACATAATAACAAACATCTCTATTTCTCACTAATTTAATGAAGAGAGATAAGAAATAAGGTAGTATTGTATAGGACTTGACGAATGCTCCGAATTATTTTAGGATTTTGATACCATTTTCGTAATTAATACTCAAAGTAAGTTTATGAGCCATTTGAAATAGTTTATTAAGCCATTTGAACTAATAAAAACTTTCTTCACATTTAAAATATAAAATATTTTTCTTACGGTGACACGAGTTCACAGCATGGCTTCATATGACTATTTTATATCATGGTATGGTAAAGGTTAATACATAGTACATATTTATTTTAGGGGAAGGCTGTTGAAGATGATGAATCGTGGAATATTGGAAAAATTTATGTCAGGAATGTGGATGATAATATTCGTCTTCCCACAAACGTTATTCCCACCTTTTATAGACTGAGAATTAAGCCAAATTATACAGCCTTCACTTTTGAAGGCAGCGTAGCGATAACATTGCACACAAGTAAAACAAATATAAAATACATTTCCTTACACGCAAAGGACCTGGAAATTCTAAACAATACTGTTTTGACTGAACAACAATTATTCACATCTGAAATGAAAATGGGAGACCAATCATCTAACAGAACGCGCCGAAGTGTTATCAACTCGACAGATTCAAGCTTGGATAAAACCACAACAGTTTTACCAGAGCATGAAATTGATTCAGTTATTGCAACAATTTTGCCAGAGCAGGAATCGACTACATCAAAAAGCGATGCATGGACGGAACTAAGTGTGATTAGCGAAATAAAAGAGGTAGATTTGGAAAATGTAACGGAAATTGAAATCTCAACTACTAATCCACCGACGAATATATCAGATATTACAAGAGCTGTAATAAATCTTGGTCCACCTAAGTCGAATGTAAGCCTAACAATAAAGGAACATAAGCAACAATCGAATGAGACACACATTCTGTCGCAGATTAAAAATAAACGTATGAAGATCATTTCCAAAGAAGTGAAACCTTCAATTGATAGACTTATTTTCACACTGGAGTCTCATTTGAAACCAAATGTTAATTATACACTGGAAATTTCATTTAGAGGGAATATAGATGAATCCTTGACAGGTTTTTATCGGAGTGATTTCATTAACAATAATACTGAACAGTAAGTCAATTATTGATTAATCTTTCAAATTTTTTTTCGTAACGTACTGTTTTATCAATAAAGTTTATCGTGCATTTGTGTGACTGTTTCAGTACTTTGTTAGTGACTCAGTTTGAACCGACCTCTGCCAGAAAAGCTTTTCCATGTTTTGATGAACCAAACTTCAAAGCGGTGTTTGAGATAAGCATTGCGAGACCTGAAAATATGACGGCCGTGTCAAATATGCCTCTGGCAGATGAGGAACCAATGTAAGTGTAATATTAAAATAAACCTTGATTGGAAGATTGGATCTTTTTAAAGGTAGTAAGAAATCATGGAGTTAGTAATGTTAACTATAATTTATCCAGGCTCTTTTCTCAGTTTTTCAAGTTTGGCTAGGAATGGTTTCAAATGTTTCATTAATAAAATATCATGATTTCATTTTTCGAAGGACTTTCTTTATGATATGTGTATATGGATAAAACTCCAAGCTCTTGCTTCAGAGATTTATTAGTATAGGTCTGTATGAATCATTTCTGTGTCATTCTACTCTGTATACAAAAATTAATCAGAGCTTGCTTCATGTTCAACTCTATACTATCCTTTATAATTAAATAGATAAACCTCATTCATGTACATGCACCATTAGAGTCCACGTATCTGCTTTGCAAAATACAATAGACTATGATTGATAGCTCGCTCTGCGAGATAGAACAAGACAACAGAGTCAGTCACATTAATATTTTTAACTACACTATATCATATGAATGTGTGTTATTTTATGGAAAATATTTTTTATTTTTATTGAACATTCTAATTCTCTTTGTTTGATATATCTATTTTACAGACATTAAAAATGATCTTAGATGAAGATTTGAGATTTCATATACATAACAATTTAAAAGACTATTGTGGCATTTGACGTAATGTCTTCTAGCTAGGGATAATTAAAAAATGTGTTATTAGTAATATGTAATTAGGTATCCATTCATTAATTTGCTTATTTAATTAGTCGTATGCACATATCAGTTATCTATTCAGTAATTTTCTTATCAAGATTGAAGCACTGTCAGTGGTGACCTTCAATTGTCCGAGAGCGCTAAAGTACTTTCAACTTCGTTCACCAATGTTCAGAAGGTTCATCAGGGCTTGGATTTGTTTTGAAAGCCATTTTCAGAATCATCTTATCAGGCATTGTCATGTCTTATACAAAATAGACAAGACTTCTAGATCTTGGATAGTAATGGGTTAACATTACATTTATATACAATAGTTTATTATTCTTCCTCTTATTAGGTCAGTTAACATTTTTCTTACTATTCCTCTCAGCATTCATTCTCATCTCTAGTACTGGGACCCATGATCATTTAGATTATACCTAAATCATATGTTAATAAATACTAATTAAATGTATTAATTAGAAAGATATACATACATATAAAATCAATTTTATTGAAAAATATTGTTGTTGCTACCGGGATTTGAACCTGGATCTCTTTCCAATCCGGGGAAGGTGTATTAACTAACTATGCTACAGCAGACAGTACTTTTAATTCTGGCATCTCCTATCGGACTACTCAAAGGTATTTGAGATTCAGTAAAAATAAAGTAGATGGCTTTCAAATAATGGAACGATAGATGTATTAATTTGAAAAGCGAAACATATGGGTTCGAAAATTTGTCATCAAAAGTACTGTCTGCAGTAGCATTGGAAAGAGATCCAGGTTTGAATCGCGGTAGCAGCAACAATATTTTTCGATAAAATTGATTTTATATGTATATCTTTCTAATTAATACATTTAATTAGTATTTAAAATATCAGAGACCTATGTGTTCTCCTCAATCATATTTTAATAAGTTTTAGTCATAATATGCAAAAACGACTAACTTCAAGACAAAACATAGCATGTTATAACATAGCATATATAATCCTGTTTTGATTCATCTCGCTCAATTCCTAAAATTATTTAACTAACTTACCAGTAAAATAATAATATGTAAAATTGTCTTAAAAATATTTCTTCAGAGAAAAAATGACTTATTTAATATTAGTATTTTGCACTACAAATAGTAATCTTACATCTAGTTAATACTCCAGAGTTTTTGTATCTATGTATACATCATTTGGAAAAATACACCAACTGAACAAATTCTGTTTTGTAATCTTTTTTTATTTTATTTTATTTCTATCAACACCCTTGTGGGCTTTTACATAAGAATACATGTTTTAATATAACAGTACATTTTTAATTAACATTTTAATATAACAGTTTAAATATAACAGTTTAGAAAAATAAAAACTAAGTATAATTTACAAATATTTCTTCAGTTCAGGTATGCTCCTGCAACGAAAAATGTCAAGAAAATTCAACTAGTTACCAAGCCGATGCATCCGCGATATTGGCGAGTTAATAGCATCATTATTTATATGTGTACCTACAAAGAACACTTCATGTTGTCTCGTTTGAGTTTGTACTTTATAGGAAACCATTTGTATTTCTTTTATCCCATGTACCGTTGTCAATTTAGAAATAAAAAATAATTTAAAATATATCAAAAAAAGTTAAAATATCTTTGGTTTTGGAAGAAAAAAAATGCAAAGACAACTGATATGTACATTATATTTTAATAAATAAAAAATAAACTAACAAATTAATTTTTTGTTTACAATTTAAAGAAAAGGAGAGGATATGATATGGAGTCACTTTGAAAGATCTATTCCGATGTCACCGTACTTAGTGGCGTACACAATATCGAATCTTGTGCCCCTGGAGGCCGAGTCCATCACTATGGGTGATGTGGAAATACCTTTTAAAATCTGGACAAGAAAGGAATTGATACAGCAGACTCAGTATGCTGCTGAAATAGGACCAAAAATATTCAAATTCTATATGAAATATTTTGGCGTTCCATATGCTCTCCCGAAAATAGATCTATTAGGAATACCTGATTTTGCAACTGGAGCCATGGAAAATTGGGGAATGTTGACATTTAGGTAAAATTTTTACAAATGTTTTTTTTTATTCACATCAAATCCCTGTTTTTCTGTAATTAGTGTATAATTTATTATTTACATTTTGTTTTATTTTTATAAAATCTATTTTCCATTTCATGTAATTTTGTTATATCTATACGTACTATGTTTTAGATACTTCTTTATTCTATTTTATATATCTAGTCTGCCAGGAGACAAGGACAGGCAACCTACAAAGATGCTTAGTAAAAAGATACAAAACAAAGAATGTACCAAAACAAATAAATAAATAAAATACATTTTGAACGATATTGAAATGACCTCCAACGTTACAATTTATTCATAAAATAACAAATTTCAATAATATTAACTTTTAATTTTCAGTGAGACTTGTCTTCTATTAGATCCTGAATCTGATTCCATGAAATCGAAGAGAAGTATAGCTACAGTTTTAGCTCATGAATTATCTCATCAATGGTTTGGAAATCTTGTCACAATGAATTGGTGGACTGACCTGTGGCTAAATGAGGGTTTCGCTACTTATTTAGAGTACATTGGAGTTGATGCTGTATGTTTGATATTTTGTATACAATTTGCGATCCATATTGTGAATTCTCGATAAATAAAATATAATTTAAAAAAATATAATTTGATTTTTATATCGGGTAGGTATTAAATAATTCGGTAGCATTATCATATTGCAGATTGAACCGAGTTGGGGAATGTTGGACCAATTCACCTCAGACAGAATGCACATCATGGCCACAGATTGCATGGAGACCACACGACCGGTATCAGATTTGGTCAATGATGAATCACAAATTGCTCAAATATTTGACGATATCTCATATATGAAAGGTACATATTTATTATTAAATACTGTGCTAATAATATAAACAAGTTACATATAAAATTGAACATGTTTCTCTAATGTTGTAGCCGCAAGTTTGTTGAGAATGTTGGATCACATCTTGACTGAAGAAGTTTTCCAAAAAGGTTTGGTTCAATACATGAAAAAGTGGTAAGTTAAACATTACATACTCAAGTTTTATTTAAGGATAAAAGTGCGGAATCACAAAGATACTTTTGTCTTAAGAGTTAAGGCGGTAAAAGTTGGTATGTATACTTCAGTAAGCTCAATCTTCTCACTAAATAAAATGCAACAAACAGTGTTCAAATAATTGAATTGTATGAAAATTTGTACTGATTTATGGAGCTACTCTCGAGACAAGAGTTTCCAAGTGCCCATGCCACTTAAGAATGATTAAAAAATACAATTTTATTTACCATTCAGGCAATTCAGTAACGCGGATCAGAATGATTTATGGCAGGCATTTACGGAGGCTGCTAATGATACATCTATGTTACCGGAAAAAGTCACCATTGCTGATTTTATGAAAACATGGACGTTACAAGCTGGGTACCCGGTTATAAATGTCACAAGAAATTATTCAAATGGAACTGCGACAATAACACAGGTATTTACATATTACAGTATTTAGGTAATTTATAGTATGTGTTATAATACTGTGTTTGTTAAATATCTCTAATAATTTTCTCAATATTTCTATATATCATTCATACCAATAATATTTGGCGTCAATATTACAATCTCAAAGCCGTTCCACGTTCCAAGATGAGCATGACTATGTCAAATTCAAATTTATTAAAATCCAACTACATTATAGACCATAGAAAGTTTTCACCATGGGCATACATGTCTTTTGCATAAACCAGAAGGAAATCAGAGTATTGGTAGACTGTATCTCTGTTTGCTGGATGGGATACATGCTCTTGAGGATGATAAATAGCGAACCAAGATGCAGGACAAAGAGGAATGGAGGGATCCCCTTGTGATAGTCAAGGCCTGCCCCGGGTTGCGGTACAATGATGATGATGATATTAATCATATTATGACGGAAAAATCCAGAAATGCATGCAAGAAGACCAGCAGATCCTCTATTGCTTTTGATCTAATTCCCCAAATCTTGTCTAGCTTTGACAACACTTTTTTTTTCCATTCCATTTCTTCTTCTGATTTTCACTTCACATCTTTTGCTGCTGATTATATAGTTGAAATCATCTACTATTTCCAATCCACGTTGTATTTCGCTTGTTGGCTCGGTAAAAAATCATTATATTAAAATTGTTAGTCTTTAATAATGCAGATTATTTTAATATAATTTCAGAATCGATTTTATTTGGCAAACCCACCCAAGCCAACAAACGAACTATGGTATGTACCAATAACTTATGCAGTGGGGAATACAAACTTAGATACATGGGACACTACTCCAAAGGCGTGGCTTGAAAAACAGCCAGTGACTTCCATATTGTTACCTGATAATGCTAATGGTACCTGGGTGTATTTTAACGTTCTAGGAATAGGTAATTAACAAAATTTATACTCACTAAATCTCAATGTATTTGCATTGTCAATGTGAACCAAATTTTCAGTACATGTCATAACTGATTTAGCTTTGAATGAAACAATGACAAAAAAATCCAGTCAACACTGATCCTAATATGCTTATCCAGTTCCTGATTAACCATTAATAATATTTGATCTTTGAGATACTGTCAACAATTTTATACCCCGATGAATAACAGAATTATTATGGTGAAATAACGTATGAATACTATTTGGATCTCACAATGGATGGATCCAAATAATTACAAGGATAATTGTTTCAAACTCATTCAAAGATTTATTCCCCACACTCCCTGGTTCTCCAAAAGGAAAGTCTCCAAGAAAACAATTTTAAACATCTCTAGATTAAGAATTGGGCATCGCCAGGTAGCCTCACATTTATTCAGAATTAATTTAATAGATTCCCCAATGTGTGAGTGTGGTGCCTAGGAGGAGACCCTTGACCATGTATTTTTTGCTTGTCCATTGCGGTTTAGATTTTTTTTACGGTGATCTCGTCAATGCTAAATTTCAAGTACCGGTTAACATATGTCATCTTCTTTCCCTCAACTCGCCACATTTAATCTATATAATACCTAAAATAAATTTGAATAATGGTATTGACCTGTAATTTTTCCTATTCTATAATATTATTGTACTTATTCTATAAAATTTACTTATAACTTGATTAATGACACAAATCACTCTTGAAGGATGGATTGCTTATATAAATAAAAAATAAAAAAATCTTTAAGATGTGGTGCACGGAGTATTTTGACAACAATGAAGGAGTTTTATTCAGAAATGATTTTTTTTAGGACATTACAGAGTGAACTATGATACTCCAAATTGGAAATTATTACAGTACGGTTTAGACGATGCCTGTAATGACTTTTCTATAGTTGCCAGAGCACAATTGTTGGACGATGCTTTCAACTTGGCAAGAGCTGGTCAATTAAACTATACCATTGCATTTGACCTAACAAAATATATGATAGGGGTAGAATTAGAAATGCTACCATGGGATTCTGTTTTGGAAAATCTATTATTTTTAGATGAGGTCATGCAGAGAAGTAAAAAGTACCCATTATTTCAGGTATGAATTACACATAGTGAGAAAACAATTTTTTTATATGAAAAACAAATTAAGTATTATTATGTTTTAAAATATTAATATTTAAAAAAATATTCTGATCTTGACAAAATGCTGTGATTTCATAAATTAGTTTTTTTTAACACAAAATACAAACACTTAATATGAATAGATTTCATATCTCAGAAAAAGAAAAAATATGCAGTGGAACCTCAACTTACGAGAATAATTCATTCAGTAAACGTGCTTGTATCTCAAAACACTTTAATGTTATAGAAAATTTCCCCATAGTATTTAAAGGAAACTCAATTCATTCCAAGATCCAAAAATATTAATACAAAATATGCATGCCTACATTTCTTATATTTTTTAAATATGTATTTATATTTATAATAAAAAAGACGTTTTCGAATTTATTAATTATCCATCTCGGAATCACTTGATGGCTCAAAAAAATCTTTTTCTTTTTGTAGAACTTTAACCAATAACCTATCCATTGACACTTGCTTTTGCCTCTTTTTGAGGATTTGATGAAAATTTAACATCGCATTGTCGTTGAAAAGATTAATCACTCTTTAATCCATAACCAACAAGACTTTGAGTGGCAAGTATTTTTCCAAAAGGTATGTCTTCACTGCAGGACCAAAGACCTTGTTGATCCACTCAATAAACAAAATATGAGTGACTGAAACCTTGCTGTTGGACCTCCACATAACATTTAATTGGCACTTCTGTACCCTGAATTTCTTGTGTATTCTCAGAATGATACACAAGCAAGGGCTTAACTTTCAAATTATCACTTGCATTAGCGCTCATCAAGAGGGTGAAACGGTCTTTCATGCGTTTATGACCAGACATTGTTTTTTCTTCTGCTGTTTTAATAAAGTTACATAATTGTATACATTTTTTACAAGAGTCCATATTTTTTTAAAATTTACTTGTATCTCGAAATACTTACAAGTCAAGATTCCACTGTACTAACTACTGCGTCTTGCTTAGTTTTAATGATTTTATGACTCAACTTTCTGTTAACAAGGCTGATACCTAATAATTAACAATATATACAAAGATGTTGTTTGCCACACACCATCAAATGAATCAGGCACATAGTCACCAAACAGTTTATTGTTTATGACTTAATTTTCTACTGTCTAGATTGACATTTGTCAATAAAATACAAAGATGCAAAAATAGCAGCGTAAAAAATTGTTATATATTTTTTCACAGTAATTAATCTACAACAAATTTTTATTTCATTTAGGTTTTTCACAAATCTCATGTATACATATAACATGTAGTAAATCCACATTTTAAGGATTTAAAAAAAATGGTGTTTGTAGTGTTATATATATATATATATCTATCTACTCATTTGTTAAAGTTTCTATTGTGGCCAATTTGATTATTGTGATATGAAAAACATAGGATATATAAACATGGATATTTAAAAAAAAAATTTTAACATGTAATTTATTAAACATGAAAAAATATTTCGATCCCTATGGTTTCATTTCCACTGTATTCACTCTGTCTCTAGGTAGCATATTTACAATCTTTTCAAAATAATTACCTTAATTTTCATGTTGAATAAATAATAAAAAATATATAATTTAAATCAATATGATATACCTCATTTGACAACAAATCATGATGCCATAAATAAATAACACTTTTACATCATCATAGTAAACACTTGGCCGTACGTGCTCAATATAAATAAGATGAGCATCATAATAAATATTTATATCTTCAAAGTATGTATAATATTATTATAATAAATTATCCAATAAAAAATGTGAATCAGTAACCAGTTGTGAATTTCTGCAGGAATATATATCAATACTTATTATGCCAACAATGAAGCAGTTTGGTTTCGTACCATCCGGGAATGATACCATTCACGAGTTGATGTTGAGAGACAAGTTGACTGATTGGGCATGTCAAATTGAAGAGGAGGAATGTATTGATTGGGCGCGGATACATTTCAATAACTGGCTGAATCAGTCAGATCCTGACAAGATTAACCCGTAACTATATTTTAACACATTATTGTTATATAATATAGTTTGCAAAAAGTAATAATATAATTAGAATTTTGCAAACTGTAAAGAGAGATTGACATCACCTATGAAGAACTTTTAAATTAAATACTAATAAAAATATATTGTGTGGTATGTATACAATTGGCTTAAATATAGTACTACATAATATTATGATATCATATATATTTAAAAAATATATTTCAGTGCATATTATTATTGATTTTAAACTTCTTATTCTTTCATATTAAATTTGACTTGAGATCAGTGTGCTCCTTCGTAAATTAACAAATGAAAAATTCTCATATCTGTTGGTATTTTAAATATATCATAGAATATAAGACTTCTTCGCTTTTTTGAATTTCTCATTCAATACTTCATTTATTGCGGATGCATATAATAAAAGAACCTCAAAAAATCATTCAGAGGATAATACAGCAATAATTAAAAGAGCTGATGTTTGGTATCTTATTGTTAAATGTGTTATTTGGTGGTGTGGGGATCTTCATAGAAACAACACGATCTTCAGGTTCGACCAGACTTCATTATAAAACAACGCCACAAACGGGCAATCTAACTAGGTTATGGTTAGGTCTATGGGAAGCCGACTCTTTTCATTCTGTGTGCGTGTGTTTACGCTGTAATCCTCGCCTCTGCCGACGTGACCCGTGACACCACAAAGCGCCACCGGTGCGCGCACCTAACACGAGTGGGTGAGCCTGTCCTGTGTCTCACTTCCACTCTACACTTATGTTACATGTACCAACCAACATGACAGGGATAGCGACGGATTTCTTTTCTTTTCAAGGTGCCATTTACTGTCGTATACCCTTTATTATGTATATATGTACATACAAGATTCTGATACACCATTAAGCTGAGGAAATTATAACAGTTTTAAATTAAAATGTGTTATATATTATGTATTTTGCAATTATAAATTTGCATGATTTTCATTCAATTGTGTTTCAATTTTCTTTTCTTTACAATCCATGAAAAAAGGAATCACATTAAATTTGAGGCAGTTATATTTGTGCTAATACGGTATTTAATGATGAATAAATTAATATAAATACAAATTAAATGTATTACTTATAAAGATATACATATAAAATCAATTTTATCGAAAAATATTGTTGCTGCGCTACCGGGATTTCTAACCTGCATCTCTTTTCCAATCCGGGGAAGGTGCATTACCAACTATGCTACAGCGACAGTATTTTTGATGATAAATTTTTAAACCCATATGTTACACTTTTTCAAATTAATACATATATTATTCCATTATTTGAAAGTCATCTACATTATTTTTACGGAATCTCAAATACCTTTGAGTAAACCGATAACAGATGCCAGAATTAACAATACATTTTTATTAAATTTTGGACACATTGATATAACCTACATATGAGTATTTAAAATATCACAGACCTATGTTCTGAATAATTACAACTTCATAATAAGAATGTGTTCTCCTTGATAAATATTAAACTCTGAATAAGTTTTGTTAATCCAAAGAATCGAGAACACATTTTTGAATAGGAAGATAATAGTAATATGTATACATATATTTATTTAATCTACTAGGATTCCATTCGGCAGTCGAGGCACCGTGTACGAAACAATACTTAGACTCGGGAGCAAGAAGGAGTATGAGTTTTTGTATAGCAGATTTATAAACTCCAATGATCCTGAAGTACAAATGGAAATAATAGGAGCATTACCATCCACAAGGAGTACATGGCAGCTGTATTCGTAAGTTAAATATAATTTTATTTATAGGAGTCAGTTTATCAAATTTTCAATCTTCACCAGTTGACTGCGTATGACGTAAATTAACTCACAAAAAAGTACCTGAACCTGATATCATTTAGTGATATAAAAAAATTGAAATATTTAAAAATAAAATAACTGAAAGACTTATCATCTAGTTAAAAACAAATGTCGTGTAGTTCTAGATGAATAAATATTTAGAAAACCCTACATACAACTATACCCTATGTATACTTCTCAACATATGAATTGTTCAGTTCCGAAACCTGCTCTAATAGATAGATAACTGTACCTTCGAGAAAATATGTAAAAATTCACATTCATAATAATTTACTAAAGGATTTTTGTGTTTTGTTCAATATTCAAAAGCAATTTATATATAATATGATTAGTTCACATTCACAACATTAAAATCTTAATTTTTGTTCAAATTAATTTGAGTACGTTTTAGAACCGAACAATTTCACATAAATGATAAAAAAAATATACTCTGTAAATAATCGTCAATGCAATGTTGATGCAACTTTGCCTGTTGACTTGTAGTGGGGATCTAAAGATTGAGTGTTTGACCCCCCACCCGATACTCTAATATATTAAAGTTTATTTTCATGGCATAAGGTGGTTAAACCTAGTTGAAGATTATTCAAGAATATTTTCAAACTTTATGGTTATGTTTTTGTTTTTTGATGACATGCTTAAGATGATTTTCTCGAAGGATCACAATTTTCAAAAAACACATACACGTTACACAATAATTATACCTTAAATTTTGTTTAGATCAACATATTTTATTTCAATTTTAGATTGTTTGAATTCTCAATAACATCAATGGATACTCATCTGACACCGGTACTTTGGAATGGTTTAAAAAGTGACATAGCATCGCAGACTGCCTTTAAATTTGTCACCACTAATTGGGAAAGAGTAAACGCCAAGTACGCTCCGATAGACGAACAAATATTCCAATCGGTTATAAGTGGAGCGTTTGGTCGAATATCTAGTGAACAAGAATTAAGACAGGTAATGACTTAATGATGCAATAAGTATTGTATTTATGTACAATGTTTGATAATTATGAAAAGTGGTGGTTACAGGCGAGATTTCCTTTCATCCCCCTCTTCCCTCCCCTTCCTATGACACAACGTATCATAATTCAACAGTATCTCAACACTTCATCACAAAATATTACAGTATTATGTATTCAATATAAACAACTCAATTTCATTTGAGTATACTATCCAAAATAAACAGCAGCATTATCGACATCTTTAATTTCTAAAGTAACATAGTGTACGGAGAAAAAAATATTCCTAAAAAAAAGTACGTCCACGGCTTTTCCCAAATATATGAATTTACATTATAAAATACTCGCAGGTAAAGAATTCATACTATCCTATTCTGTCTAATTCACTATACTGTACAAATTCACATCCAACTCAAATCTGCCATTTCAATATTAGTATAATTAAAAACGTTTAACCAAAAAGATTTCAAATATTAATCAGTTCAAGCTTGTTAAATATTATGATGTTGAAGTCACAGTTTCTAGTAAAATAATAAGTTAAAACTCCTCATTTTATCAAATCCGCAAATTTTGAGTATCTTTTTCTATGGTTTTAATATGAAAATTGCTAGCTATGCCATATGTAAAGTTTGCATACATACATAGCACTGAAAAATATGTAGTAACCACTTGAACAAATATTTTTGTGAGCAATGTACATATTTAATCTTTTAACAGGCGCTCATTTTTATCACGAGAAATAATAAATGGTTTATTTTTACTATTATGGGAAAGCCATAATTATTAATTAAATTTATTTGTCCTGACAAAGACACAGGGGTATTGAAATCGGTTGATGTCTAAATAATCAATATGGTTAATATATACGAATAAAGTCACTTGTATACTTATAACAAACTAATTATAAATACTAATTAAATATATTTATTAGAAAGATATGCATATATAATCAATTGCATCAAAATACATTGTTGTTGCGCCACCGGGATTCGAACCTGGATCTCTTTCTAAAGGAGGAAGGTGCATTATCCAACTATGACATTATTTTTGATGACAAATTTTCGAACCTATATGTTATACTTTTTCAAATTAATATGTCTATCGTTCCATTCTTTGAAGGCCATCTACTTTGATTTTATGGAATCTCAAATATCTTTGAGTAAACCAATAGCCAGAATTAACAATTAATTTTTATTAAATTTTTGGACATATTGATACAACTTATATATTAATAGGAGAACATATTCTTATTGTGAAGTTATAATTACAGAACAAAGGTCTGTGATATTTTAAATACTAATTAAATGTATTAATTAGAAAGATATATTAAAATATCACAGACATATGTTCTGAATAATTACAATTTCACAATAAGAATGTGTTCTAATAAACTAATTTTATTACAAATCATTTTCATTTTCATTACTGATATATTTTAAGTAATATGTATATTTTATTGTTTTAACAGTTCAAAAGATTCATCAGCGCAAACAAGAAAGATCTTAAGAATATGTCAGCGATAATAATGAAAAGATTGGAAGATGCCGTACTGCGAATACAGTGGCGGAAAACAAAGATGGAAGATGTCGAAAGATGGCTGGAAAAATTCATTAAAACAAGGAAAGTGACAACAGTCAACGAAAACAGTACTCTGTGGTAATTATTAAAAGAATTACAATGATATATGAAAAGAAATGGAAAATCTGTCATTAAATAAAATTTACATTACTGCTAGATTTACAGTCCAATTACATATAGGACACTTAGAACAACTGCAGACATATTAATATAAGCATAGAAAATATTTACTTGGATGAGAATGATTTTGTTGGTATAAAAAAACGTGAAACCTTCTTAATAAGTCTTAAATTCAAACTTATTAAGCATGAAAGCAGGGATTTCAATATTCTCATGCACTATTTTTACATGACATCTAATTTTGCGTATTAACTAAAGTTACATTTATATTACAAACATTTAAGAATGTTTTAATTAATAATTTTTAATTTTTAATTTATTTACATAATTATAATTTTTTAAATGTTTGTAAAGTACACATACACAAATAGTTTACCCGAGATAAAATAGGATAGAGCAACCCAAACAATTGAATTAGAATTTCACCATTGATAAAAATATATTTTATTTACAACCTAAATACTATTAAAACTAGGAAAAGGTACCATAATAAATTAATTTTTGTAACTAGCTAAGCTATTATACACTACAAAATTACTATGTGTAAAAATAATAGCTATCTAAATTGCAAAAAGAATGCTAGAAAGTATTAAATAAATATTAAGAGAAAAATAAATCTGAAGTGGAATCGCAGACAAGACAAAAATAAAAAATTGATTTTAAAATTCAAATTGGCGCTTTTTCTATCGTAAAAGATAGGTCACACGTAATATGAGATCAAATATGATAAAAGATATCACATGTAAGTCAGACATTATTTTATTATCTTGCGTTAAGTTTATTTCTTTTTACAAAGTGTATTTTTTTAACTTGTCTTAGAAAACGTACTGTTTCCTGCTGACCAACTCGAAGAATGCATATTTTTTAAAAAGTATTGTTTGTAAATAGTTAACTGTTTGACTTTGTACCTAAAACAGATTCCTTTTGGTGATTTTGACATAATTTATTGCCAATGTATCGCTGTGCACATGCAATATCAATAAAGGCTATCGTATCTCATTTACAGCGCATTTTAAAATAAATTATTGAACGCGGCGAGGACATCCGAACATTGGCAGGGCCGAACTTTATGCAAAAATACATTATTTTATCTGTAAATTTAATTTTTAATTGTAAATATTATTTTTTGTTTTGTTTATTTATTATATTTTGTGCCAATGTAAAAAGGATAAAAAGTTCAAGCAAACAAAAAATCATCTGATTAATTTTTTTCTAAGTTAATTCAGTTGTCAGTATATATGTATTTAAACAGTCTGCTTAGTTTATTGATTTTGTCGATTATTTTTCAAATAGGTACATATCTTGTTATACCATGGGAAGGGTAATTAAAAGTAAAGCACTGTCAGTCACAAAACACATTAGTAATTTTATTTGTCAAGAAATGCGGCTAAACTTGAGAAAACATTAGCAGAGATTTTTGCAAAAGGCATGTTTTTCAGTAGATTTTAAAAAAGAAAAATGTCCTGATTTCAAAAAAGAAAAATGATTGGGTCACAAATATTTAAAATAAAATAAGTTATTATACTTTAAAGATTCAAATTTTTTGATAGCAAAAATTTCTCTTGGATCGTAATACATAATGACGAATATGATAACTTCAAGAAATTGCCTTATTTGCTATTGTACCATTCGAAAAGCAACCGTATTCGCCAATGCGAATTTGCTTCTACCAGAAAACATGTTTTTTGTAAAAATCCAGAAGTGTTAATCGAAGCTCTCAATGAAATGGAATATGGTACAAAAATGGAATATTATCGGATTCCGAGCATAATATATTTTTTTTTATAATATAATTTCATGAACTAAAACTAACTAATAGAAAGAAATAAAGCATTTTGCATAAAAATTGTTGATTAGCTGCGTATTATTTATACATACATAATATTATACAAAATCTATTCATACAATTAAAAAATGTTGATGAAACAATACAATATTTTAAATTCCCGAAACATATTGAAGGTTCAGTTAATGCAGAACAGTGTACAATTAGAGTAATACGTAAAAGTCAATGTATTATTGGTTCTCTGAAAGAATAAGCTTGCCATAATCTAAGAATTGGGTTATTCGATAAAGAATGTTTCCATAGTTGAAGTTAAATATTAATAAAATTAAAATAAGATATTAGTATTACCAATCCGGTTTACAGCGGCGGAGGAGGCAATTCCTCATTTCCTTGAAGCAAGGCAGTAAATTTTATAGGCCTATTCAAATATGTCCGTTTTTGTGAATGGACAGATCTTTTATTGATGGCACCAGAAATAGAGGACCTCCGCGGAAGACTTCGCACGACCAGGTAAACCAGACACTGGAGGATGGTTCTGTTAGAAGCCTCAACAATCGGCAAGCTTGTATGAGAAGATGTATGAATGTGGATGAGGCTAGAATTGTGTCAGGACAGAAGAGCGTTGCGCTCTATCCTTTCTGCTTACCCCCGCGGTAAAATGGCGTGATGGTAAGTTAGTTAGTTAGCAAAGCCCAAAACCCTAATTTTAGTTCACCCATCGAAAGAATACCACTTTCATTTTTGAGAATGTCAAACAAAATTTATTGTGCTGATAAACGTATTACAAAGCTATTTTTGTATGGATAAATTGAGTTCTATCATAAATATTTTAATTTCTTACGCGGGAAACTTATTATTAGGGCAAGTTAGCCTAAAAAAGGCAAAATTTTGTATGTTACTTTTTCGGAACCGAAGAATGTAAACTTATTTGGTGGGAAAACTTATTAAAGGGGAACTTACTAAGAGGGTTTCACTGCACATGTGTTCTAGTGTTAATGATCTGCCAAATTTAATAGCACAGAATTTTAAGCCCAAGTTTTAAAATACTATGCAGACAATAAAAATATGTATTAAGATATTTTAGAATGACAAAAATGATTTAAGCACATAATACACGTTCTTAGGTTTTCACAGGCATTCAGAATTTTCCATGTAGAGTTTTCTAGACTATACCGTGTGTCTTCGATTTCTCTAGCCAAGATCCCATTGCAGATTTATATCCCATTGCAAAGTTCATTATCTGGGCTGATTTTGCTAATGCCTCAGTGTTAGTATACCAGTCATCTCAGTCATGCATCAGCGACATCAGCCTAGGCTGAAACGTAGGCTAGAGAGGTTGGAAACACAAGGCAGGATAGCTCAAAGGAGACATAATATATATGTATTTTCATAATGTTTTGTGTTGTGTATTTGAATATACTTTAGCAGTTTATCCAGAGATGACTAAACAGATTCTTAAGTACATATATTACATAATTAATCATTTCCTTTTTTCAGATTGAAATGGAAGCAATTAAAACCGCTGCGTTTTTTCTCAGAAATGTATGTAAGAATTATTAATTCACGTATGAAAACATATTTATTTATTTTTAACGTGAATTAAATCATTTTAGATAAGCGTAATTTATAGTGATCGTTAGTTTATTAATTCCATCATGCGCCTAAGTAAAATGTTAATAATTGTTAGTGTTATTTATTTTGAATGAAACAATAGATACATATATATATTTTTAATTTAATTTATTTAGAAATAATTGTTGATGTTTAAAAATTATTACAAACGGTGCTGATTCAATATTGGATACTTAATAATATTATTATGTTAACGTGTGAAAATATATTCAAATATTTATTATAAACATACTTTTTTAATCAATAATCTGAGAGATCAATCAACTTATAAAATAGTACATATCTATATTATGTAACAGCTGTGTTCAAATTTATTTGTATATTATAAATAATATAACATTTTCAAATTAAAAATATTGATTAATGAAAAGCATGACATCATTTTATTAATCTATGTGAATTAGTAGAACTCGAGTACATGCATACATAATTGGAGATTATTTTACGACAGTAAAAAGAAAATGCTATTGAGAAAACAAGATCCTATGAACGGGATGATTAAATAATTATATACTATTGATGAATAACATTTTAATGCAATACTTAAATGAGGGCTGATTGATAAGTTTCCGAAACGAGTAAGAAAAAAACAAAATATCATTATGAAAGTAATTTATTACTTAGTCCAGCGCGCTTCTCCATGGCCATTATATTATTTCGGTAGAAGGATTTCTCAACGTCTTCAAAATAGCCATTTACAGAATCTATGATATTGGTGGAAAACTTGTTTCCGCCTAACCAGTTTTTGAGATTTGGGAACAAATGAAAGTTGCAAGTTTGGCGAATAAGGCGAATGGGAAAGTAATTCGAAGTGCAATTTTAGCCACTGCAACCAACGCTGTGCGACCTGGAGATGTCTTGATGAAACAAAATTAAATTTTTAAGCAAATGAGGTTATTTCACCTTGATTTCACAGTTCAAATTCTGTAACAAAACCCGCATAGTTTTTACTATTTTATCGTTTTTTCCTTTTCAATGTAATCCATGAAAAATTCTCTTTGAGCATCACAGAAAATAGTTGCCATCACTTTGCCGGCCAACAATTTCGCCTTCGCTTTCTTTGGTGCGGGTTCACCACTTTTTTTCCACTGTTTAGACTGCTCTATGGTCGCTTGTGTGTATTGATGGATTCATGTCTCATCAACTGTGACGAAACAATGCAAAAACATCGCAAACACTCCTCTAAAACATTCACTGGCTGTTATTTTTGATCCACTGAGAGCAAAAGCCTCATCCAACGCGCACAAAGCTTCTTCATACTCAAATGTTTTAAAAATACATTCAGAAGAGATGCTTATCATTTTTTCTATCTCCCGTAATTATAAACGTCGATCGTGCAATACAATTTTATGGATATTTCTAATTATTTCCAGTTGTCATTTCTTTTGGCCATCCACTGCTGTGAGTGTTTTCACAACTATGATGTCCCCGTTTAAAATCAGTTACCCATGTGTGGACAGTGCTCAATGAAGGAGAAGAGTCCCCCAAAACAGCATCCGGATTGGATTTAATCTCAGTCTTCCCTTTCAAAATGTAATTTTATAATGTCGCAAATTCCCATTTTTTCTATTTTCACAAAAATGAAAGACACTTCTAATGAATCTTGAATCTGAACTTGTAAATGACACTTATAGAAGCTCTCAAATAAAAACTAATCGTTGAAATGGGCAATTTGGTATGTATTCTAGCGAAAGGTGACAATGTCAACTTTTTTTATAATTAAAACACGTTTTAAATTTGTCATTCCGGATACTTATTAATTAGCTCTCGTATGTATGTATGTATATGTATACGTATCACTTAAGGAGCTACTTTCAATAATAATTCAAATTTTCGCATATTTTACGAAAATGTGGGTTTTTATTAGAAAGACTGCGACCATTAGATGCGTTTTCCGAGTGCTAAAAAATTGTGTTCATTTTAGTCAATTATAGCATAAACAAAATATATTTTCTTATAATCTTGAAGCCAAAATTACGGAGGCAAATCTCAATTGAGACAAATTAACAAAATGTTAAAAATGAAGAGTGTTATTAAATAATGGGACATATTACAAATTTTCAACGTTTTAAAAATACTTTGTTTTAGTAAAAACATACGTTTTTAAATAATATATTCTATTTACTCATTTGCTTTGAGGCTTCAGTTACTATTTAAAACCAAGTTTTATGTCAAAAACACAATTAGTTTTTAATCAGTCTTATAAAATACGATAATTTTAATTGTCCAATGGAACTTCAATACGCCGCTTGATCTGGCCGTGACGGTTGTGGAATTCGCTCGGTCATAATTTTCATTTAAAAATGCCTAAAATATATGTTTCCACGCATATTTTACCCACAGTATGAATTAATATTGAACTTATTCACAACATTGGTAGTGAATTTCATAAATTACATGTCTTTTTACTGATTTTAAGGGAAAATAATGTTTTCTTGAACAAAGTAAACATTTTATGTATGTAATTTTTATGTTGGTCAGAATTAAATATTTTGTTTATATATAACACTGTTACATTTTAAACAAAGCTGTCTATTTCATAAATAGTATATATGTATTTATGAAACAGACATATCACCAAAACAGCAAGGTGGCGTTTTAAATCGATAATATTAAACAAAATAATAAATTGACGCTGTCATAATAATTTTAAATTTAGAACATTGATTTAAGTGATCATCTAAAATATGTAGGTACTTTATCTGATTTCAAAACATATTCATACATATGAATTAGGTACTTCGAAAAATTGTTTAATTTTCAGTAGATTAATTCAAATGACAACAACACTCATTCCATAATATATTAATTAATATAAAAAACTTGAATAAGTCGGATAAGTCATGGATAAGCCTCTAGACACGCATTATGTTTGAATGCGAAAAAATCAATAATTTTATTGTCGTCTCTTTCCATTCAAACCTTCCTCTCTCGCATGATTTACATAACATATAATGTCATTAATTAATTCTTTGGAACATATTCGAATTTAACTATTAACCTCGTCTTGAAATCATATCAAATTCATGTCGAATTTCTCGAATATCAAACTGGAAAAACGAAAGTACTCGCTTAAGTTAAAAAATTATATATATATATTTTTTGCAATGGACGGATTTATATTAAAAGCGTAGTAAAATGCCTTAGAATATTATTCAGCAGCGTAAGTGATTGGCAGCTTTTTCAAACACTTCTTTCCTTATTTTTGGACAGTCAGGGTGAGAGATCAACACTTCCCTACTGGCAGCAATAGCTTCGGGATATCTGAAAATACACATAGTTGTTGAATACATAAAATAATAGAAATTGAATTAAGATTATGAAGTAAAATTAAATCATTGAACATAATAACTATCTTAATTCATTGTTAAAAATACTTAAAGCCATCTACTCTGAGGCTCAGTGTTAATACTCAAACTCTGATTAGCATGTAGTTCAAATAACTAAATGCCAAAAATGTTCAGTTGCAGACACACATTGAGGAAACAAGTTATTTGATCAATACTTAGATATCATTATCACTATGTGCATACATATTTAAAAATCATAAACAATGTTTTTGTTTAACACTTAACAAAATGATTAATGTTAGTATTGTCAAACCAAATCGTTAAATTTTAGCTGCTGATGAAAAAAGCTGTCCTATCCGGAGAATCAATTGTTAAATATTTTTCATTTCACATAATAAAAAAGGAAAAAATTATTATTTTATCAGGCGTACCGGAAAGTTCCTTCATTCTTTACGATCGTGTTTTATCTGACAAAATGTAGAATGGATTCAGAATGGTCTAAATCTGCATATAGCTCATCAACATCGCTTATCTCAAGCTTCATAAGGACGTATTTAAAACTAATCATAAATACAAAAAGAGTGCACTTATATATACATAAAGAGGGAGATAGAATATAAAATTACATGTGAGAAAGAGAAACAGAATACATATATAGTTAAATAGAACATCAAAGGAGAGAGAATATAAAATTATATGCGAAAGAGAGAGACAGAATACATATACAGATAGACGGAACATTAAAGGAGGGGAAAATACAGTGTTGTGACAGTGTACAATGGATATTAAATTAATTTTAAAGGAAACATACCTAATATGGGGCTAATGGATAAAAGCTTGAGATATGCAAAACCGGTTGACGATAATAAATTTCCTGGTTTCATACAAAGTGATTGTTATTTTATTTAATATAATATGTAAACAAAGTGATTGCATTCTACAAAAATATAATATTTATTTCGTTTTCAAATTCACCCAACGGATGAACGGAATATCAATGCTTGAATCTCTGAAACTTGGTGTGTATTGAAATCTCCAAATACTTTTTGTGGGAGCAAAATACCTGCCTTAGAGATTGTCTCAAGACATAAATTTTATAAAAATTTCATCAGTGAACATATGCAGTATGATTAAAAATACAGTAGAACCTCGATTATCTGGACTAATTGGGGATGAAGGTAGTCCGGATAAAGAAAAATCTGGATAATCAAAAAAAATCATAATTGTATCGATAATAATCAGTATCAATAATTTTTATTTGTCTAGATTTACATATAGCTTCAATATTACATAATTTTTTATTAAGAAATTCAATTATCGATTTTTGCTTAAAGCTAGCTGTTCTTTTTGAAGCTGCTAAATCGCGAATACTTTTAAGACATATAAGTTGTCCTGAGTTACACTCTTCTTGGCTCTCAAACCACTTCATGGCGACATCTAAACACTGAAAAGCTTCAGAATGTGTAGAACGAATATCTCTTACTTCACAAATCTCTTCTTCGTCTTCTCAATCTTGTTCATCTGAGGCAGATATTTCTTTAATTATTTCCTCATCATTCAAAATTTGGAATCCAGGATCGTTGGCATCACAATTTAACCACTCGGTTACATCTTCTTCATCACATTCAGCACATATTGAAATTTGTGCTATTGTTTCCGCAATGTCTCCTATACCACTTTCCACTGTGTTACTGGAATTTCCTAATGGTCTTTTCAAAATTTTGTTCCATGATTTTCTCAAAGTTGATATATCTATATAAGTGTTTGCTGAAGGTATGTCAGCAGAAAGCTTTTCCCTGTGAACTTCAAGTTCCATGATACCATGTCATCTATTGAATTTTTCAAGCCAGCCCGAACTCGCTTTGAAGGTGGGATCTCTATTTAATTGTGTATTGAAAAATATTGCTTTTTCACACAGTAATGGACCAGATATTGGCTGTCTAGATGATCGTCTTTGTATGAACCACATAAAAATACACTCTTCAACTTCTTTATTTCCTGATTTTTTCATAACTTGATGCTCTGATGATCCATCTTCTGACATTAAGCAATTAGTAAACTTCATAATTTTTTCACTTTGTTTTTTTATATCTGAGATCGTTGACGTTCCAACACCATATTTATTAGACAAAGAACGCCCCGAGTCACCGCGTTTCAAAGCATTTAATATATCCAATTTGTCTTTTAATGATAATACAACACGTTTTCTTTTCGAAGATATATATATCTTTAATATTAAAAATAAATATTTAAATATTGCTCCAAATGGTCTGATTGATATCCATAACCAGCGGTTCGTGTAACAATGCATATTGTATCACCACAGAGTGTCCAGACAGATCAGTGCCATAGAAATGATGTAATTTGAATATAAATTATTTATAAATATGTTAAGTTATATTTTTGTTATGACACAAAATGCATTAAAAAGTATTATATTTTAAACAATCCAGATAATCGAAAATCCGGATAATTGAGGTCCGGATAATCGAGGTTCTACTATAATATGTATTTATTAAATAGAATCATAACCTACTTTTTGGCTTTTAACAAATTGTAGGCGTATTTGTAACCAACAGATGCATTTCCATGGCCCCCATACTCCCAGGCATTTTCATAATGCTTAGCTGCCAGCTTGTATGACTGCTCCTTTTCAAAAAGTAGAGCTAACGAATGAAAAAAAAAATTAAAAATCATCCATCACTCATCTAGTACTCATCCGTAACTCCTCTCACATCTTAAGAACATTATTAGAGCCAGATGCTGTTGCCTTATTTTATTAATAAGGTAATTGTTGTACACATTACATTGCATGAATCCTCCCATTCATTTTATGAGGTCAAAAAAAAAAATTTTTTTCACAGCAAAAATTTGAAAAACGGTTTGGATATACATATCCAGATATGTATTCTGAATTCTCAGGTGGTAATACTTTCAAATTCAATTACACATGAAAAATATGATAAGTTAATTTACTACTAATTTGAGGGTGTTTAATTTTGAATTTGTTATTAAAATATAGTATGTACCTATGCGTTATTTTTAAAAATTAAATTTTTTATTAAGGAATTAAAATATAACATTGTCACAAGGCGACTTTATGATTCATATTAGAATCATCACTGAGAGTAGAGTTGACGCTTGTTGTCGAAGCACATCTGAAGACTATTTTTTTTTTAAAAGTGTGATTTTAAAAAGTTCAGATTCCGAGGTCTAGATTTTTGAAAACGCGTACATAAAAATATTTACAGATTGACAAAAATAAAACAGATCAGAAATTTGATTGTAATACATAAGCAGTGGCGTGCAGTAGGTATAGATTTAGGTTATGCTGTTACTAATGATATTATACAATCATATATAATATATGTACTTTTATTTAGCCAACGTCTTTAGACAAAATAAATCTGTCATTTATACGACCATATCATGTATTTGTTTGTAATTTTAGAGTACTATTAATAGTGTTTTAATGTAAAATAATACCTTCTTACCCATATAAAAAATGTATGGACGTTTTTAAGAACACTTTCTATGACTGAACATGATTCATTTATTCTTTGAAAATACTTCACATAATAACTAAAGGAAATAATTATTTTGATTAAAGGTTTAACGTAGGAAATAGTTCTGCCAATTGCTTTTTGTTTTCCCAAATCAAAAACCAATCCATGCACCAAATTTAAAGAACAATTGTGAAATCAACATGTTAAAAACAGTAAAATAGTAAAATTCACGAATTAGTGAAAGAGGAAGTAGACATTTCAATGATTTGCCTTTCTAATGTTATTCTGTTAAAAAACAGCATAGGTAACGACTCCATACAAAACGGATCAACCAAAACGAATTTTCAATTCAGTAAATATCCAATTATATGACTTAAGTAATTCACTAGCTTAAAGACAGAACTGAGTAATGTGAATTGCTCGATGCGGCGAATACACAAGAGCGCCATGGGTACAGCGGTGAGTTATCATGGTAGTTTTTAGAAATTAGCAGTTAAAGTCTGCTGATACACAGATGGCGCTAATTGTAAAATAATGTTTCTGTTTATATTATTCCAAATATTTAATTTATATTGGTTTCCCAGAATTTTTAGTAATGCACAATTTGTTTGCTAGTATGCATGGCACACCCCAGTACATAAGTATATACAAACTATCAGAAAGAAGGCACGATACTATGTTATATAGTTTTTTGTTGTTCAATACATACACTTAATACTCACCAAGATATTCGTAGGCCGGTGCACACGACTTATTGTGTTTCAGTGCCTTGTCTAGTATTTCCCTCGCAGCGTCAGAATTACTACCTCCTGCAGTGATGAGGCAATCGGCGAGCAGCAACCAGCATCGCTCCAGCCAATCAGCTCCTTCTGGAGTCCAAGCAGAGCGAGACACTCGCTTCAGGGCATTCCTCGCACGCTGTGGTTGCTTTAAAACAAGATACCTGGAATTTAAATAGTAACAGAACATCTAGAGCGTGGATGAGAGTACATAAGCACTTAGGACTAAGTGTATGAACTGAATTTCAAATATTTATTGTCAAGGAAATATAAGATTTCATAAAAAATTTATGTGGACACAATATGAAACCAAAATCAGAATACTATACATATATGCCCTTTATCATTGTTATTAGGTTGAGTCATAAATATAAGTACTGTTGTATTTTTTAAAGAAAACAAAAGTTGTTATTTTTTAACAAATTTTATTATATTTCATAATTTCCATGACTTTCTCCCATCTGTCAATTAATTTGTTTATCCCATCGGAATAAAATCTCACCGGTATAGAATTAAAGAATATGCCCAAGTGCATTTTCACCTCCTGTGCTGTTTTAAGTTTTTTTCCATCCAAATAATTTTGTAGAGATAAAAAAATGTGAAAATCTGATGGAGCAAGGTCAAAAGAATAGAGTGGATGTTTTAAAACATCCCAGTTGAGCTACTTCAATCTGTGCTGCGTCATCATTACAGAATGAGGCCGTGCATTGTCATGGTGAAAAACAACACCCGCGCGGCACCCACACGTCGTACTTGGAAACCAGGACAATGCGATGCATATGTCTCACCACGGTCATACCCATCTTCAATGCGATGTCTCTGATATTTTGACGAGGATCACCTTTTATTATAGCGGTTAGCATATCATAGTCGGTGGTTAAATTGCGCCCCGCCCGTTCTTTATCAGCTACTGATAAATTACCATATCTGAACTTAGCAAACCATCGTTGACTGGTTCGAACATTGATAGCATCCCTACCATATACATCATAAATTTTTTTGGTTGCTACTGTTGCATTATGACCTTTATTAAATTCAAAAAGTAGACAGTGTTGAGTGTTGAATATGCACACTATTTTCTGATATTTTAAAAATTCACAATGGCTCCGTTTAGTCCAACCACTGGCTATCAACTGAAGAATTTGTCAGAAGAAACTCTCCTTTATATAATACAAAAGAAAAATTTAACACTGATGTTAACAGAGTTAATTTAGAAAAAAAAAAGACATTGTCCATGTAAAAATGTTTATCTAGCTGATGGTGGCTTAGCCGCATTATGCTTTCATTGCATTCACAATAAGATCACTTTCCTGAATTGATTCATTTCTCCAATCCACATTACCGCCTAAATATACCTTCTCCTCTGATTTATTAGATGATTTATGATCAGCTTAAATTTATTCTCTCACCCAAATTGATTCTCTAGCTCAAATCCAGTATCCTTTTCGAATTTGTTCCCTGAATACTCTCCCACATAGAGAATTCCAACATGGTGTAGATAAAATACATATGGCATTCTATCATATCTGTGTATTCCTGTTGATCGTGAATCATGACATGATGCATGCGATTTTAAAATGTTATGTAAAAATATCAAACATCCAGAAAATGGTTAACTTATTTTTCAATTGAGAGCTACGTATAATGTATAAAGAAGCAATTCAAGCCCTCAGAAAAATGTATGATTTATTAATTAATTATAGTAGAGGGTAATTTAACTAACGCTGTTGATAATGTGACTGCCACACCCACATCATCAGCCCCGCCTTCTTCTGAAGCCAGTTGAAGCAAATTTCTCAGAGCTGTTTCTGCAGTAGACTTTTTTCTTCCAGCCAAGGCCAATCTGGCCTCTAATAGTTTAAGCTCCAATGCTTCTGTGGGATCCTTTCCTCCTTCTTTTTTCAGCTCACCGAGGAGTCGTTCAGCCATCCCAAGAGCAAAGGATCGAGTATCTCTGAATAATGAAAAGGTGCAACTTGAATATCATATATGACAGCTAAATAGATTTAGGAACTTAAAAAATAATAATTTATACATAAGAATTAACGTTTGCAATGGTGTAACTTTTGGAAAGTATATAAGTATAGTTTCATACCAAAACGCTGTGAATATTAGTGAAATATAGAAGAAGAAAAATCTTTCACATCAAATCAAATCAACATATATTATAGACTAGACGCCATTCGAAAGTATACGTGCAAAAGATTTGATAATGTAGTATTTTTAATATTATTTCACAAAAGCAAGTTCTTTTAATATAATGGTAATCTTTTAAAAAAAAAATAGAGATGCATATGTGCCACGTCAATATTTTTAAACTAGGGTAAGCGTTCATGCTATAAAAATATCCTGGAACAAATCTTGATCCCCTGACTACTTCATCATAAGCTGTTAGACCAAACAAGCATGTCGATGGTCAAATTGGAAAATTATTCCATTTACTGAAAAATCATTTTAAAAGCAGGTGTTGAAATATTATAAAATTATGTTTACTTCGATGGGGAGTGAAAAATTGAAGATAATAAAGAATTAATGATTATTAAATTGAATTCACATATGTATTTATATTGCATTATTGTAAGTCAGTGCAGTTTTGCACTAATTAAGGAGTAACACAGTGCAGTTTTGCACTGTGCTACTCCTTAATTAATTATGCTATTTTAGTTTGGGGAGGAGCAGCAAAAACAATATTGGAGTAGGCTAAAAAAGCACAAAAAACAATTTTCAATGTAATAATTGGTCGTCCCTTTAGATATCCATCAGATCTTATATTTAAAGAGTACAATGTCCTAGAAATAAGATATAATATATAACAATTCTAATGGTCTTCTCTTTAGATATCCATCAGGTGTTATATTTAAAGAGTATAATGCTCTAGACATAATACAAATCTTTATGTTTAGATTCGTCCCATTTTTCCATGCTAACAACAACTCACCCCAAGCAATAAATCATGGACACAATACAAGACAAACAACAAACATCTACACACCAGTTCCGAGAGCAACAATGACATTTTATCAAAGATTCTACATGTTCTTAGCTCCGAAACTATACAACACACTCAGTACCAACTGGAAATCGTTTAATTCCAATAAGATTACACAAATATGGACCCAATATATGATCCAATCAGGTAGAGATGAATCAGAAGCACTGCTATCCAACATTCTAATATAATTTATACAATACCTACACTAATAATTCACTAGTCCTACAAGACTCCCACTAATTATATTTTTATTTTATTTTGACTTTTTTATACATATTTTTAATTCTCTTTTTATTCATGTCTATGATTTAAATAACACCGCGACAGCACGAAAAAAACTGGCTACTTTAACACAGACTTCAGTCTAGCAAAGTAGCCAGGACAAGGCTGTAGATATCAGAGGTGAAGTCTACTCCATCCCACACAATAATCTATGAGTATTCACCTCTGTTAGAACAAAAATATGTGTCATCTAATTAATAAATAAATAAATAAATAAAATAAATAAGTGTAATTCAATCTCTAAATGTACAATCTCTGTACACGACGATCCCTCAAGAGACTGCTCGGTAGAGAACATTCCAAATCTTCAATCCCTCAAGGGACTGTATGTAAAGGATAGTATTATGTTTGAGCTCGTCCAGATTTTGTTCCGTTTTCTTAGAAAGTGTTAGCTTTATTTACCCATAAACTTTCTATGGAGTTTAAGTCTGAGCTGTTTCACTAAACATCTCTTTCTGTGATATTTCCAGTTTAGAAATATTTCCTTCAGATAATATTGCAATTTTAAAATTTATTGCGATAGAATTTTTTTTGCTTTTGGATCTCCTTACTTTGTGTCATATCATGGTAATGCGAATATAGCTGCATCTAACGCCAAACTGTCTAGGTTTAATAAATTACTAAAACCATTAATGTAACAAAGACAGAACTCTCAACACAAAAAAACAGAAAAAATTGTGCCGAAAGACACCCAGGAAAAAAAAATCAACCGAACAAGTGATTTTGTCAAATTTCACAGTGTGTACCTTTTAAATATCTAATGAATTGAAATTCAAAAGTTATTACATATTATTTCGTCTCATTTACTGTGAATAAAATAAAAAGAGAGAAAAGATAATTTTACCTACAATCAAGTATAAAAATAATCTTTTCATTGAGTTTATTTTGTGTAAAGAATGTATGAAATGTGTGACTGAGAATATGTATTGGATACACACCTGTATTCTGCATCTTCTGGTGACTCTGCACTACCTTCATCACTTAGCGGGGGTGGCATGGCTTCTCCTCCTGGAGCCAGGCACACCCCAATCACCCCTAGGGCAGCAGTTCGCCCCCATGAGGAGCCCTGCGTACGGGCTTTACCCCACTGGCGCAGGGCCGCATTAGGATCTCCCGAATGCCGCGCCTTTAAACCCAGGCAGTACAAATAGCCTAGAGAAAAATGATTTGTGAATTTTAAGACTGTTAACTTTAAACATATGTAATTTTTTACTTTATAACTGTACATATTTTCTAGAATAAATCAATAAATAGTATATTACCAGGCTCCTGTGAGTGTCCAGATTCTTGGGCTTTATTTATAAAGGGGGTGACATCTTCTAGGCTTCCCAACCTTCTTTGAACATCTATTAGTCTCTCTAATGCTGTCCAGTAAGTGGGTTGGGATGATAGAAGCTGTTTCAGGTGATATGCTGCAGTATCAAAGTCCACCTGACAATCAAATTAATTTACATATATTCTCAAACATAAAAACATAGCCAATATTTATTTCTTTGGCTGATTGATTATCCATATGAATTTCATTTAACACTTGATATTTTTTGTGTTAAAAAACTGCCCATTTAGGAGATCAAAAAGATGGTGTACATCTCTTTATTTTCATTTTATGTACATAACATTAAATAGGTAATGTAATAAAATACATACATGTATAATTATGGGCAACAAAATAATATTTATGTTTTTTAAATTTATTTTTATATAGATTATTTAACTTTGTTCTTTTAACCACTTAATTAATTAATACACCAACCGGTTTCGGAAAATACAATTTCTTTCATCAGGATGTCAAATGAACTAACCAAAACCATATATGTACATATATCACCTTATTATAATGTTTTATAAAATCTAATTAAAAATAAATCTAGTACTTAACGAATTGTTACGATAATGAAAGATGTGGAAATTGATTTAATGATACAAAATTAATAGAATTTTTTTTTAAAATTGGACTTGTTAAATTTAGTTGGTTATTTATAATATTTTGGTTAATGTGACACGATTTATTTATTTCTATCGATCCTAAATTATTCAATTTAAGACCAATATTATTTATATGTAAAGCAGACAATCCCAAATTTTTATCAAAAGTATGATCATTTTCTAATAAATGATTGGTAAATTCTGAAAAACCATTACTATTTAATCATCTTAAATGCTCTTTGACTCTTATTTTTGATTTTGCAAATATTGAAAATAATATTTGTGTCTTTAAAATGTATAATAATAATATAAAGTAATAATAATAATATATAGTAAATGCTTTTACAATATAATACAATATTTAATAATTTGTTGTTTTTCATATTTGCATATAATTTACCTTTCTAAAAGCTAGGTCTGCCATCATTACAGATGCTGCCTCGTTATCAGGGTCCGCATTTAATAATATGGAACATGTTTGTTGACATAAATCTGATTCATTTACCTAAAATGTTTTAAATATAAATTTGCAATAAAGTTTGATCAAGAATACGATAATATACTAGCTTAACGATAACACTTTTAAAAATCAAACAGTGAGACCTGATGATATTTTACCTGCATGTAAAGTTTGGCAAGCGCAAGAAGAATTGCTGGATTTTGAGAATTGTACTGCAGAGCTTCTTTATATGTTTGTATGGCTAAATCAGTTGATTTGCTGGATACATAATGAGTCGCGAGAGAGAAACATATTTCAGATAAAATCTTCTTTTCCTCATCAATATCATCTGTTTAATTCACAGAAAACAAAATTATATTAAATATAGATGAGCTATTTTTTAATAAAATATGAATGATGAATTGAAGTCCAAGGAGATCTATTTTATTTATTTACTTATTTATACTTTATTGACATACATATTTTTGTTGTAACATAGGTGAATATATTATAATGTAACATGATAAACATAAGATACAATTATATTGCAATTAAATACTCGTAGTTTATTGTGTGGGATGGAGTAGACTCCACCTTTGATATATACAGCGTTGTCCTGGCTACTTTGCTAGACTGTGTCAAAGTAGCCAGTTTTTTGTATGCTATTGTGGTGTTATTTAAGATAACAAAAAAGAAAAATGATGAAAAACAATGTCAAAAATAAATTAAGAATTTTAGCAAATAACGTAACAATGACTGCTCCTAATGGTCCTGAAGAAGCTGAGACTTATTTTGAAATGATTAGGATGACAATGATTATGAATTACACGAAATTAGTGAATAGACTAAAAATGTATTTTGATGTGGAATTTACATCATCCTTAGACCACCAGTCAAAGACATCTAAATAAATATTATATTGTAAGCAATATATTTTTAATGTGATTCGTTTTGTTAATGACAAGTCTTGGTAAAATATACACATGTAATTTTTAAGCAGGCAAGTTATCAACAATACACCAAGTTAAAAAGTTACAAGTATAAAACGTACCAAAATACATGAATAATGTTTATGAAAAATAATATAGATACATAACGTCGTTCGGCATGCAACACCGCATATGCGACAGTTTTTTCAAAAGTGATTATTTAATGCCATTCGATTCGTTAGCTTTTTCTCCACGTATAGTCATACATAGAATGTCGGATATTTGTATGAATCGTCATTTTAAGGGCAAAATGTAACACCGCATACGTTGTCATGTAATGCAACACCGCGAATGTGTCATAACAGCCATTGTGTATTTCTAACAACACACCGGACAGACACGTCGCTGCTTAAGGTGAGCATTTTTTATATTCGTATTGTGTTGGGATAATTGACAAATAAAGCCTTGTGGCGGGTACCACAATTCAAGAGATGATATCAACACAACATACTGAGGAAATATTACATATAGTTGAAGATGATAGATGCTCATCACTAATCATACAGAGATATCTCACCAACATCAAAAAACCCCAATTAATATTATTCATAGATAATGTTCATCTGAGATACAGACACATACTCCAAAAATAATAACATAAAACCAAAAACAAATACAGAAAAAAAAATTGTGTGTCGGATTTAGGAGAATTGTTAAAAAATATATTGTGCAAGATTCGCCTAAAGAAGAGCGAAAAATGGGTCCTACTTGCAATCTCTCCATATGCAAAAAAGTTTCCACAAAACTGTCAAAAATTTGATGATGCCACGAGAAAGTAAATTTTTAGTAATATGAATTGGGGAGAAAGGAAAATATATGTAAAGTCGATGGTTGATTGCAAACAACCAAAAAGATGAAGGAAAGGAAATTAGGAGGTTTCAAGGAAGCGAGAAACAAATATTTTCCATTTAAAATTCGGGAATGAGAGAATTCCAGTGTGCATGAAAATGTTTCTGAATACACTGGATATTAAAGAATGGACGGTCCAATATTGGACAACTAATAGTAGTAATATCGAAGAAGATTGTCAAAATGTGGATCCAACAACGACCGTTGAAGAATTATCAGAAAATACACGAAAGGCAGTTAAGACCACCAAAATAGTTGCAAAAGTAAATAACTTTTTAGATCAGTTGCCAAAACTACCATCTCATTACTGTAGAAAGTCGACCAATAAATTATATTTAGAACTGATTGTGTGAAACCTTCATCATGTCTATGAGTTAAACGTTGAACAAACAAAACTTCTAAATTCAACAGAAAAGCCAGCAAGCGAGAGAACTTTTAATAGATGTTTCTCTAAAACCAACATAAAGATATTTAAACCAAAAAAAGATTTGTGTGACATGTGCAGTCAATTCAATGTTATAAATTTGTTGGAATCTGCATACCAACATCACATTATCGAAAAAGAAAGAGCAAGGGAAGAAAAATCCAAAGACAAGGAAGAAGCTGCAGGAGTACACCACGTTTTTACTGTGAACTTGCATGCTGTAAAAGTGGTACCATATTTAACAACGAGTGCCATGTACTAAACTCACTGTTCATAACTACACAGTGTACAATCTCACAAACCATGCAGTAAGGTGCTGCTGGTTTAACGAGATAAACGCCGATATGACTTCTTCGACTGGACAAGAACCCACTGCCGATCATCATTTATTCTGATAATTGTACGTACCAGAATGTCTTAAGTAACGCCTTTTTGCATCTAGCAATTAAATATAACAACTCGATTTCCCAGAAATTTTTGGTTAAGGGTCACACCCAAATGAAGTGTGACTCTGTTCACAGTGTTATATAACGCAGATTAAAAGATGGAGAAATTTAACTCCCCAGCCAGAACAGCATTATAACTCAAAAAGCACGAAAAAAACCTTTCCCATACAAATCAAAAAAGGTAAAATATGAATTTTTTGTAGATTTTTCAAACAAAAACAATATGATTTATCAGTCCATAAAGCAAGTCGCGGTGTTAGCCTTAATGTGACGAACATTAGAGTTTTATTGTATCAGCCTTATGGAATCATTAAATTCAAAACAAGTTTCAATGGTAACTTTGCAGATTTGCCTCATTGTCCAAAAAAACTCATTCAACCTACATTTTTCCCTCCTATGTCCGAGGGGCCGTTGAAAATTAAAGAAACGATTTTTGCCTGCTGATTGTCAATCATTCTACAATCAGATACTACACTAAATTATAATTATACCTACTTAAATATGTGCCCAATTGTGTAGTTCTGTTACATTACAGAATAAAAATACATTATAATACTTATTGTTATTATTATAATTCATTCCTTTTTTTATATTCTTTCAAGTTGATAGAAAATAAAATAACAGATTTGAACATCCGCAGTAAGTTAATATTTTTATATTGTAATAATATTTACGTACTAAAAATGGAGTAAATCTGCGAATGTACAAATATTAGACCTAAAATAATTGACACAACCGCAAATGTGAACGTAACAATTACTATACTCAAATATAAATGCTTTTTAATTTAAAACCGAATTAATAAACATTAAGGTAATAAATTTATTTTTATTTTTATATTTCATTCTTAACTCACGAAAACAAGTTTTTTGTTTCATGCCGCTTACGCGGTGTTGCATGCCGAAAGACGATATTATGCACTACAATATTTTTTGTCTGTATTATGTATTATGTACCTATGTATTTTGTTCAAATTGCTCTGAATATTCACTAAATAACTTTTCTTGATGTGTAAAATCATTGTTATTACCTTTTAGAGTAGAAATAGAAATCAGATAATTATTTATGCACACATAAATTTGTAATACCAGAAATGTTAATAATGGAATTTGGATTGATAAGTGTTCACATAAAGAACGTTTTTTAAAAAGCACAAAGATCCTCCACTGCTCGCTATTAATATTTAAAATTAATTACCTACTTAAAATTCAAATAATGACGGCACAACGTATTGGAAAGAAATATGTGATGTAAAAAACCTTTGAATCTTTGGTCAAAGAATAATATGGCATTAGTTTTTCGAGATTTAATGCAAAAAATTATAATCAAGAATCAATGTAATTAATTGTACAAATTAGATGTGTTTTAAATATTCATTTTAAATTCCACAATCCTATTTCTAGTGATAAACTGAGATTGTGCGATTGGCATTCATTTGTAACTATGGTCAGTAATAATAATTTAAAGGTTAGAGGGTTTAGTTTCTAGTATACCAGCTGCTCGTCGAATTACAAATATGTAATCACAGTATCAATCATTGTTACAGTTGAACACAAATCACACTCACAATCACAGTTCATCTCATCACTACCTATAACTACTTAGAATAAATTTTGAAAAAAAAAATTTCATCATAATGCAGAAGATTACTTATTGGTGATACTTAAAGGATCTTAAATAATCATTAAATACCATGTGATTCTAGAAGGGCTCTCTTGACCAGTCTAGTTTGATTTTCCTTAGCTTCTTTTATTGTCGCAAGGGCTGCACGACTGTTCACATCCGTTACTTCTCTTCGCTCTCTGACTTTTCCCAGCAACATGAGAATCTTACTGCGGAACTTCATTGAAATGTAGTCTGCAGGATTTAAAGTTACCGGATCATTCAGTTCTTCACTGAGAGCTTCCTCAGCATCTTCAAAGTGCTTAAGCTGAAGAATAAACACACCTTCGATAAAAACTCACACATAAATAAGTTTTTAAAGTGAATCATTGGAAAAAAATATGGTTAATAGAAGATATTATTTTAAATTCTCCCAATTCTCTGTAAATAACTAGGAAATTAATCCCACTAGCGGATATACAGTTAGTACAGATTTTTTTAATGATTACCTTAATGTACAATTCTGCCAGATCAAGTTTCAGTTCAGGATTATTGAGTGTCTTCACAGCTTCTTTATAGTGCCTGATAGCTTTGTCGTAATGGTGCATTTTAACCAGTGCTACACCCATTTTTTTGGCCAGTGTTAAATCTTGGGGGCTTTGTTGTATTGCCTTTTCATATGCCTCCACCGCAAGACTAGGTTCTACGATACATAAAAACACTATCATATGTTTATATTTGAAGAGTTGATAAAACTGACGAAATACAATATACTGGACTCTCTTTTTACACGATGGATACGTTCCACGCAATACCGTGTAAAAAAGTATACTAAAATAAAAAATAATGGTGAATAGGTTTCCTTGTAAAAAAATCAATTCAGGATATTAAAAAATAAAATTCTATATTGTTTATTGTACCTTAATTATATTTAAAAAAAATTGTAACAAAGATTATTCACTATCACCATCAAACAATAGACGAACCCATTTATACACATTTGGTATAACATTGCTTTTATCACTTGAGATATCCAGAGCTTGTGTAATATTTCTTTCTAAATTTTCAGGTTTACTGGGTTTAAACAAAAATTCTGTTATCGATCACTGTGACTGTTTTTTTATGAGTTCCTTGTATGACTTTTGGTAACGAGCCATGCAAGCGGTTGAATCACATTGAAATTGTAGAGCTCGTTATACGTTATGATCATTTGTTATAAAATGATTTTGAAGTTTATTAGCCAGTTGCTGGCCTTCAAGGATTGGATACGCTGTTATTGGGCCTTCTTCGTCATTGTCACTACTTACCTTGAGGCTGGTGTGCTCATCTAAAACAGTTTTGATTATTTTTTCCTTGTTGAAAAGTTCATCAGCAGTCAATTCAGCGATATGTTCATACATAGGCTTTTCAAAGCCTTCTCGACCAATTTCATGTGCCACAGTTATGATATCTGAATGTAGTTAAATTGTGTTCGGGTTAATATGGTTAGTTTTAATACATTCTGACCAAATTGGTTGCCCCGCTTTATTCTCGCCCTCTTCCGCATACCTCTCTGCGCATAGTACTGAGTAGTATGTACATCTTATTATTTTTTTTAATTGTTGCTAAAATTTTAGTTTACCTTAATTTAATATGCTAATTACTTTAATTGAAGGTTAACCCTTGCCGTAAAACTGCTATGCAAATTGGCAAAAAAAAATTGTATAAAATATTATTGGATATATGAAATAAAAAATAAAATAATGAAGCACCATGTTATTTTGAAACCGTGTAAAAAGAGAGTCCAGTGTAGTCAGTCTCCTTTCATGGATCCAAAATGTGGACAGAATGAAATTAATATCAATTACCCAGGATTGACATATAAGCATCTCCAAGCATTGTGTGCCCATCAGAACCGGGATGATTGGCAACTATTTCCCTGAAGCAGGTGGCAAACATTGCCCGATCATTTTTTTCCTTGAGATATATGTTTGCTAACTTTGTGTGTGCCTGAAATTATTACAATGGTTTTAATCAAATTTCCTGTATGGCCTACACTTTATAATTCTTCACACTTTATATCAAATTCTGCTGTTAATACTGTTATATGTAATAGGCCATACACAACTACTGTGTAGATACTTAACCTTTATCCGGTTATAACACCCAAAAATTAGGACTCATTTCCCATTCAAACTGCCTAAGACCATCTAAAATGTCTTGCAATTTTTTTTATTTTTGAGTCATAAATGTGATAATTAATGAAGCTACCATAATGTACCATGAAGCAGAGATGGAAGTAACTACATCTACCTTCCAAGATGTTTTAAGCAAAACTTAAAAATTTGACTTGAGTTCTTAAATTAATGAAATAACTCTTAAATAGTTAATTTTAATAGAGTAAATTCTAGGGAAATGCGTGTTTTTAATATAACTGGGAAAGGGTTAAGAG
This sequence comes from Eubasilissa splendida, assembly GCA_031772225.1. Taxonomy (NCBI): domain Eukaryota; kingdom Metazoa; phylum Arthropoda; class Insecta; order Trichoptera; family Phryganeidae; genus Eubasilissa; species Eubasilissa splendida. The sequence goes on from CM062851.1 coordinate 17,858,782, forward strand.
CTAATTCAATTTCAAAGGTATAACAAAAACTTTAACCAAACCTGAAGGTAATACGATTGTCCGGGTTTAATTTCAGAAAGCAATTCGATAGCATGATCAATATCTGATTTTCTTAATGCTAATTCAGCGTTCACTATAGCGAGACGAGACTCTTCACTTGTGTAAGAAAATTCTTCAATAGCATCCTGTAACATAAAATAAATGAAAATAATTTTGTTTAAAATAAATCAGAGGTAAAATTATTACAAAACTTCTTCAATATTTGCAAAATTACTTTGTGATAATAATTAGACAAAATATTTTATTTACATCACTATTTATAGATTAATTCTACATGTTTCGATACCTATGGTATCATTTTCAGGAAACATGTATACTGAAATTAAAAAATACGAGCATAGATAAAAACAAAAATACATAAACTCGTGAATAAGTAAGAACTAATATGAAAACAAATTTAAAATGTGACTATTAAAAAGTGTTTATAGCAAACTTAATATTATAAATAACCAAATCCTCTTTGCAAATAGTCACCTTTTAAATATGTTTTCATATTAGTTCTTACTTATTCACCACTTTATATATTTTTGTTTTTATCTATGCTTGTATTTTTCAATTTCAGTATACATTGTTTCCTGAAGATGATACCATAGGTATCGAAACATGTAGAATCAATCGATAAATACTGGTGTAAACAAAATATTTTGTCTAATTATTAAAATTATTACAACTTAATTTTGAATATTCACACCTGCATGATCTTAGTAGCATCGGCATGTTGACCAAGCTCGGTGTATACATTAACAAGCTCCAAATAAAGTGTTGCTTTGTCCGGCAAACTGAGATCTGTATCACTATTACCTTTGATTCTGATTGATTTGGCATGTTTTGTGCCTAACAAATTAATAGATGAAATAAAACATGATAATGCATCATTGTATTTTCTTTGATGTTTAAAGATAACACCGTGAAGCAAATGATACAAAGCGTTATCTCTTATTTTGAAATTGTAACTGAGACAAGCTTCTAGACTTTGTTGCGCTCTATCAAAGGAATGTTGCTGAATATAAATTTGAGAAAGCAACAAATGTGCATTGGCATACGTTTGATCAATATTCTCTAATAAATGTTGCAAGTTGGATTGCGCTTGCATTATTTTACCATATGAAAACTGTAGTTTTGCTAAATGATACACAGCAGGCACTAAACCAGGGCAAGCTTTAATTACAAATTCCAGTAAATATAAACTTCGGTTTACAGCAGCGGGTAATATTTCTTCAAAATTAAATACAAGCGAGTCAATAACTACTGATGGTTTTTTCGGTATAAAATTGAGGTATTCTTTGTTGATGGATAACAATAAATCAGGATTTAAAGTTTTTATGTATTCTGCTCCATAAGGCGTGGAACGAATGTTTGAAAATAAAATATCCGCTGCGTCATTTAAATAATCTAACGCTTTGTCAGTATTCTTCCGTTCCAACTTTGCTGTCATAAGAAGTAAAAGGGGATCTTTACTGTTGTTACCCATCAGTTCATTTAATAATTCAATTTGTTGCTCTATTTGTTCTGAGAATCCACTCTCACTCATTTGACAAAGGGTGAGCCCGCAGAGAGCTTCAATGGAATTGTCGTCGACTTTAGTAGCCGATTTAAAAAAATGATTTGCGTCCGATATTTTTCCTTGCATAAAACACTGGTATCCAAGTTCAGTGAGATATTTAGTATTAGATGGGTTTAATTCAGCAGCGTGTTTAGCAAATCTATAGACCTGCGTAAGCACAGCGTTAGACCGTCCACACGCTCTTGAAAATAATTGTGTCGCATCGTGAAACAGATAGGAATTTTTTGGTTCCTCCTTTTCCAAGCAAATAAAATATTTATTGAGTAAATCTGCAGATTCTATATAGTCTCCATTCTTGCACATTGTGACTAACACTTTATACTTTAACGCTGACAAGTTTTCTCCATCCGTTGCTAAAATTTGATTACTGATGTCCATGACTTGATCCCAATTAAACAGAGCGAGCTCATTTTTCATTTTTTCAATAAGAATAATTTCAGATTTGGTATGATGCATGATTAGTTTATCAAGTAGGAGATTGGCTTCGGAAAAATCTTTTTGAAAATATTTCAGTTTTGCCAAACCTATCTTCGCGTCAAAGTTATCGACTAGATGCGGTGCTTCGAAAAATTCAGCGATTTTGTATGAAGGATTAGTTTCATTTTTATATAATTCGATCCAACCTTTCAATACATTTATTTGCTGATTAGACGAGTCAATTTTTATAGCTTTCGAAATGAAATCTGAAGCTTTGTCATATCTCTCAATAAACATAAGAAATAAGGCAGCATAATATAAAGAAAGACTAGAGGCATTTTTTCTTTTTTCCTTGAGACGTGTTTCCAAATGTTCAATAGCTTCTCTATCTACTGTGGGACTCTTTTTGCTTGCATGAATCAGACACATTACCACTGCGAGTGCAATATCTTCTTGTGATTGGAGAACATTAAGTTCGCGGATTCCCTCCAAATATCTACTATTAAATACGAGTGCGAAACCGCTGTACATTAAATAAACAGGATCATCTGGATATTTTATTAAGCAATCTTTAACCGCTTCTTGAAATTTAGCGAAATATTTTTCTCTACAGTAATAAAAAATCTGTCCGTTCACATTTTCTAGATCCATTTTACACTTTTTTTTAACAAAACTCTTCTAAATTGTTAGAATCTTATTTCTACTTGAAAATGAAGATTGACATTTTACTGTTCAAAGGCATTTGTATCGTGTTTATATTCTCGTAACCATGGATACAAAATACGTAGACGAATTTTATGGTTGGTCACATCGCTGATTGTACCTTATCTATGGATTGTACAAACATGCGCAAGATATTTTATTGCTATGTTACAATCATTTGACAGTTGATAGATGTATCTTTTCTATGGTTGACTTGACAGACTCCGATAATCTAATGTTTGCACTTGTTTCTTGTTTTAGATGTATACTTGTACTGTATTTTAGGTCGCGTAACATTTTTATTTATTACTGAAGACATCGATAGCAATTATAAATTGACATATTCTTAAAAATGAATATGTTTAATTTAGTAAAGCAACCGACTCGTATTATGTTGCAATCTAGAATGCTTACACGATCGCAAGTTGCCGCTTTCTCGGCATCCGCTCTCAAAGTGTCTCACGACTTTAAAAAACGACAATTTTATGTTGAAATGAATGGTGGTGAGTATCGAGGCATTGATACAAACGAAAATCACTGTATTAATTATCTGTTTATTTTTATTTTTTACTAGTATTCTATAATTTACTAAATGATAACATGACTCCCCATAATCATTTACATGAAATATAAAAGTGACATTGTTTGAAAAGTAGTGAAATATGATGTCATAATTTATTTATTACATTCAACTATTTTTAATATTCTTGGGTATAGAAGAATTAAAACTTATTATAAAAAATAGTTTTTTATTATTTTAGAACAACATTACATTTAAAGTGATCTTTTTGCCTAATTAATTCTGATATACAGATGATGGAGCAGAGATAGCAAATTTATGACACACACTTCACAAGTCAAAATGCGGGCAAAGTTTGCTAAATGTATTTAAGTTATTTTATTAACACATCTCTTTCCATTGTCCGGGTCATGGGGCAGACGTCGTGAATCTCTAGTCACCTGCTACTGCGTTACTATGATATGGAAATATACTTTTTGCATAATACACATTAACTACAAACATTAAACTTTTTATAGGGCAATTTACTTTTTAATAATTTCTAAAATCCACAATAGTTTTTTTAAGTTTATATTACATATAATTTAATAATATAAGTTTTGAAATTAATAAAAATTAAATATTTTTTAAACAATTGAAATTACTGTTGGTCGATATATTGATATGGATATTTAGAACAATTTAAAAAAAATCATTAATTATAACTAAATAATTTTAAATACTAATTAAATGTATTAATTAGAAAGATATACATATAAAATTAATTTGATTGAAAAAGATTGTTGTCGCGCTACCGGGATACGAACCTGGATCTCTTTACAAACCGGGGAAGATGCATTATCCAACTATGCTACAGCAACAGTACTTTTCATGACATATTTTCGAACCCATATGTTACTTTTTCAAATTAATACATCTATCGTTCCATTATTTGAAAGCTGTCCACTTTGTTTTTAGCAGATGCCAGAATTAACAATTCATTTTTATTAAATTTTGGACATATTGGTACAACTTATATATAGGTGTCCAGTGGAAAAATTTCAAGATTAAATTGTAATTGCTCATAAACTATCAGGGTGAGGTAAGTGGAAGGGATATTGTTTGACGCGTGTGATATGCGGATTTGCCAGTCGCAATGAGTCACTGGTCGGGAGCGCACTGCGCGTTCGCGGTTGAGCAATATTTAAAGTGCGGTGATTCATTGGTTAGTGCACGTCGCGCTTTTTATACCCACTTTAATATTCGACGAGTAAGTGATGGGCCAAGCACGCAACTTATCTGGTGTTGTGTTCCAAAGTTCAGACAAGAAGGGACAATGGTTAACCAAACTCCTCCGGGATCATCAACGTCAACAGCGACGCCAGAACATGTGGCTCAAGTTCGACATGAAATTATGTGCAATCTGCATAAATCGATAAGGAAGATTGCAGCCTTTACTGAAATAAAAAAATCAATAGCGTACATTATTTTGAAAAAGAAACTTCTTCCATACAAACTACAAATCGTGCAGTTTCTCAACGAAAATGATTATTCTTTACGTGAAACCTTAGCGAGAACAATGCTGGAATGTTTCGGAACAGCACGAACACTTGGAAACATATTGTTTACTGACGAAGCATATTTTCATATCGATTGCTATGTTAATAAACAGAGCATGAGATACTGGTGCCCCGACAACCCAAGGGAACGCCATCAAAAACGTTTGCATTGTCCAAAAATGACAGTGCGGTGTGCAATTTCTGCCCGAGGGATAATTGGCCCTTATTTTTTTAACCAGCGAGAGACAGTCACTGCTGACGTGTATTGCTGAATGATCGATGAGTTTTTGGTACTGCAACTGCAGCTGTTTTCCGGGATCAACAACATAATACAATTTCAGCAAGACGTGGCCACTCCACACACAACTAGAGTTTCAATGGTGAAGCTGAGGGGTTTTTTTCCCAATAAATTAATCAGCAAGTATGGAGACATACCCTGGGCACCTCAGTCACTGGATCTTACACCGTGCAATTTTTTTTTATGGGAATACCTTAAGTCGAGAGTTTACAGCGACAATCCTCGAACAATTCAGGCCCTACAAGAAAATATCCACCGTGAAGTTGCTGCCATTGAACCAACGCTTTGCTCTCGCGTGTTCGCAAATTTGAGAGTCCGATTGCAACAGTGTCTTGAGAGAAATGGACGGCATTTAGATGATATTGTTTATAAAACATAAAATCTGCATTGTTTAACTCCATTTTGTATAAATAAAATATGAGAATAACATTATAGTTTTTTTTTAAATTTAATATTAAACTTGAACATTTTCCGTTGGACACCCTTTTTTGTTAAGGAGAATACTTTCATATTGTGAAGTTATAATTATTCAGAACATATGTCTGTGATATAATTTTATCAAAATAATTATATGTTGCGTGCGGAGAGTGCTGTTCAAAGACGCACATTGGTTGATTTTTCGACTGCGGCACATTATCAACAATTTACGAGTGATTCAGAGCAAAATTCACACTTGCGTAACTAAGGTTGACAATATGACTAGTGACTTATGATTTATCGGTCTTAATGTAAGTGGTCATAAATCAACTGGTTTCGGCTTATGCCCTATACAGTGTTAAGTATAGTGCAGCAAATTTTGTTTAGGGGTGGGGTAATGGTAGAGGGGGTGTCAGGATATACAATATTATTATATTATTGTGTCCAAATATCTGAATAATAGACAAAAACTGAGTATTTGATAAAGAGAAATTGGATGATTATATTAAGAAGAAAGATTACGGAAATATAGTGTTATTATAGTACATTTTGTGTTATTGTAATAGAGGTGTTGTGACACAAACTTTCAATTCAAATGTTGTTTTGAAATTAAAATTATTAAAAAATTTCAAAATTTTTCAAAAAATGACAACAGGGGAGGCCTTCCTCCAGCAATGGATAGAAAACAGCTGATTATGATTGTTTTTGAAATTGACATATACTTGGGAATCATGGAAAAATGTTCGCAATTGCTGCAATATACTCAATTATTCAGATAGGGAAATATTAATGCCATTTGAAAAATTGCGATTACGCAATATTCATAGAAAAAATATTGGTACGAGGGTGGTTTGATAAGTAACCTTATTCGATATTAAAGAAAACATTATAGTTTTGTAATCTGCTTTATTTTTTGATATAGTCCTCTCGAACTTCAACGAAATTGCTCCAACGTTTCTCCAGTTTCGCGATTCCTTTGTGTAAATTAGTTTCTTTGAGGCTTTCAAAATACTTGTTTATTTCCTGTATGACCCCTTCATTTGACTTAAATTTTTGTCCTGCCAGAAAATTTTTGAAATATATGGTAGTCTATTTCAGAAATAGATGGTAGTCCGAGGGAGCTATATCTAGTGAATAGGCGAATGCGCAAGCAGTTCAAATCGCAGCTCGGCCAATTTTTGCTTAGCGACACTGCTTGTTGTCATGGTGAAACAACACATTTTTTTGGTCATTCCCGGTGTTTCTCTGCTATTGCCGCCTTTAATCGGTCCAAAAGTGATGCAGAGTATTCTCCGGTAATGGTTTTCTTTTTTCCATGGTAATCAATTAGGAGAGTTCCTTTTGCATCCCAAAAAACTGACACCATCACCTTTCCAGCGGATCAGACGCATTTCGTCTTTTTCGAAGCCGGTTCGTCATGTCTTGACTACTGTTTCGTTTCCGGGATATAAGAGTGTATCCAGGTTTTGTCCATTGTCACAAAACGACGCAAAAACTTTACTGGATTCTTTTCAAACACTTGCAAATTGTCGGCAGATGTTCGCATGCGAATTCGCTATTGCTCTGCGCCGCATCCATATTGTGCAAAGTTTTTTCATGTGCAATTCGATATGCAAAATGAAATAAACTCGCTCAGTGGAGATGCCTGTGGCTTCGGCTAACTCGCGCACTTTCACTAGTCTATCGGCTAAAACCAAATCACGGATTTTATCGATGATTTCGGGTGTCACAACTGATTTCGGGGCTCTAGGATATGGTGCATCTTTAATGCTTGTTCTGTCACGCTTAAATTCATTTACCTAAAGTCGAACAGTTTAATAGGAAGGGCATGAATCACCAGCGGCGTGCAGTCAGTACATTGAAATATGCTGTTCTTGACTAGAATTTCTGCAAAATAAATCTAAATAAATATGCATCTTGTAATATTCTTATTACAGTTATTTCCATATTATTCATGTTTTAATATATGGTAGTATTCTGTCAGAAAAATATTTAATTTCGCTTTATTTCTCAAAATATGTATATAATTAAAGACAGCTTATTTCAATGTACTGACTGCATGCGCCTGTGAATCACCCAATGTAGGTAAAATTCTCTCATAAATTTCTTTCGCTGTTTTCTCTTCCAGAAAAAATTATTGAATCACACCACAAATTCTAATTTTATCAATTAGCTACTGTCAAACAACGAATTACTATCAGAATGACTTGAGATCATAGATTATTTAGTCATAAGGAAACTTTATGACTACATATAAAGATGACGTTAGCGACATCTATTAGTATGTAAACTATGTTACTTATCAAACTATCCTCGTATTTCTTTCGATTAGATTTTGTTTTATAGGAAGAAGAACTTTTTTATATTTGGAAATGGTCAATGGCGGAAAAATAAATTACTGGTCCCTACCCTCCCCCAATAATACATTTTCACATTGGTTTCCATATTAATTATTATCGATTTAGCCTCATTGACTTCATCACTATTCTTGCTGGACAGAGTGATTTTAATTAAGGCTTTTGTATCACCGCTTATTTATATCTTATTGTAAGTACATTGTTATCTGGTACAACACAATTTTTTCAATGTTTCAACTTTTTTCAGCACAAATAAAACCTTTAAGTATGTGCCATCTTTTGTTTCATATCGTTAGCGAAAATAACATAAATTCATTACATATTTTTATTAATAGTTGTATTTGAGAATAATAAAATAACATACGGATACTTCTTAAATAAAATTTAATAATAGGCGCGGTGTCAGCGTTTGACAAAGATATCCAAATGTCAGTTTTTAATACTTAATAAGGAATAATTATACTCAAAATTATAATAGTTGGGTATTTTTTAATTTTAGTTCTGCTAAGTGATCTTGTTCAGTGATTTGAGCCCCCAGGCGATCACCCAGTCTAGCCTGGTGAAAATAGGAAAAAACTTAGTGGTCCTTACTGCGCAATTTTCATTCTCGAAAGATGATTGATTGAATTTCAGCGAATTTGTTAACACAGTCTTTTTAGTCACAAATATTAATAATATTTTTTTACATTATGGGTTAGTCCTCATCCCAGTCAATGAAAAACTTGTGATTCTCATTAATGTGATCTCGGTTAATCTAATTGAGAGTTTTCTGTAATTCTGTAAAGATCTATGTAACTTCATAAAATGTTTAAAATATGTTTTTAAATTAGTATTGAGTATAGTACAGAGCTTATTGAAGATAATAACCTAAAATACAAACTAAATAAATAAGCAACTAAAATTTTTTTCAATATCTTTAATATGTTGTCTGTGTAATATATTTATCACCTGGTTTTGCCATACAGTGATGAATTATTAAAGGTATAAAATTATTTTTTCTCACCAATCTTTCACAAAATGTATTTATTTTCAGAACTAGCAACAGTAGATTATGATTTCAAAGGAAACAATATAATATTTTTACACACAGAAGTGCCAGAAGTATTTCGAGGTAAGGGTGTGGGAAAAGTTTTAGCAGAGGTAAGGATATTATAATTAGATATTATGTTCTATTTTAATTCCTAATATCGTCGTGGTAAATGCAATAGGCTATATATCAAAAATCAAAAATAATAATAAATAAAAAATAATTTGTTTCTCCCGAAAAGTTTGGTATTTTTGATATACAGCCTATTGTATTTACCACGACGATATATTGGGAAATTGTGACCTTTATGACCGTGAATACAATATTATTATACACATTTTCATGTAAATTAGATTAACTTTAAAGAGATTATGTATAGAATCAATTCTAAATTAATAAATTTCGATTCTGAAGTTGTGAGTTGTTTTCTTAAACACTGTGGTGAATACAAATCTGTTATAGTTATCTGACATAGGCACAAGATCAATGCATCTTAGTTTAGTGTGTACATATTTGATGACCAATATTCAGTTTGAGTTATTCTTATTATCTGCTATAGTTGATTATTGGAAAATCTGCTACAGACTAACAAGTTACTCATTTTTATTAATTTTCTTTTCAGGAAGCCTTTTCATATGCAGCCAACAATAATTTTAGTGTGAAAATTGATTGTGAATATCTCCAGCATTACATCAAAGAAAATAAAAATAAATTCACGAATCTAAAGATAGACTAAATTGTTACAGGAACTATTAATATATACATATATACAGTCGAGCTTGGTTATAACAAGCATGAGGGGACCGACTAAATTTGCTCGTAATCATTACTCGTTATATCTAACCAAACATCGCTATTTGTAAAATCGTTTTTCCCAAACTGTGCCTTTAAAATTGGCCCATCAATAGCAAATCTGGCTCTTTTTAAGTGTTAAACCATTTTAATAATACTGCATGAACATCATTAAGATTGCATTTTCAATTTTTTTTTGTTTCCTTGATGTTGTTTTCAAATACCGACAAGAAAACATTCTTATTTTTCAATAATGTTGAAAAAGACAGCAAATTTTTTTTACGCACATCAACATTTTACGCGCCGCATTCTAATTCATGAATGATTTCGACTCTCTTACGAATCGAGAGACAATTTCTTTTTAAATACTAATTTAATGTATTAATTATAAATATATACATATAAAATCAATTTTGTCGAAAAATAATGTTTTTGCGCTACCGGGATTCGAACCTGGATCTTTATTTCCAATCCGGGGAATTACACTACCAATTGTGTTATAGCGCCAGTATTTTTCATGACAAATTTTCGAGCCTATACGTTACACTTTTTCGAATTAATACATCTGTCGTTCCATTATTTGAAAGCCATCTACATTATTTTTACGGAATCTCAAATACCTTTGAGTAAACCGACTGCAGATGCCAGAATTATCAATTCATTTTTATTAAATTTTGGACACTTTGATACAATTTATATTAAATTAGTATTTAAAAACATCACAGACCTATGTTCTGAATAATTAAACTTCACAATAAAAATGTGTTCTCCTTAACAATTTATTTTGTTATTAGACATGTTTACAAATCACGGGCTACTTTGTAACTGATAAGTCAATGTCAAATTATCAATACAACACTACCGACGCATACAAACATTACTTTTGACAATCTTGTAATAAATTTTAATTCAAAGAAAAAATGTATAAAGGGGATGAGATCGTAAAATGGCATTTTTGTATGTCTGTTTTGACACTTTTGTTGTAAGCGTCAACATGATTGAAGTTTTGGTGGCCGGAAATCTTAAGTAGTGTCATAAATTATATGACCCAACAGTCGGTGATGGTCAGCGTGTCCGCCACTTTTTTCACATTAATTGTTTACATTTTTCGAGAATTGCTTTCTTTTCAGTCCCAACAAATACATAAATATTCATATGTTAACCGAGAATCGAGCTCGTTATAACGGTTCACTTTTGTATAAAAACTTGCGTAAACTAAAATATCAACGAGTTTTTGCTTACTATAGTCGTGAACTCGCTATACCCGAGCTCGCTATAACCAAGTTTGACTGTATTTATATATATGGACATGCTACTTAGTTCATATAATACGTGCAGATAGGAAAATATTTTTTAATAACCTAAAATATTTTATTTTTAATAATTGCAAATTAAACTTTGTGGTTAATTATGTTTATTTTTTATAAATTATTTAACTTTCTTTATAATATCTATCCACAAAAACACGATCTTCTTCAGGATGTCAAATTAACTAGAAAGTAAAAATTAAAAATTACGTGTTAATTTGACATCCTGAAGAAGAAAATGGTGTTTCAAAGCCGGTTGATGTTTTAAAATTACTCATTAAGTGATTATTATAAACAATGTTAAATAATCTATGTAAAAAAATATATATTTATGAGAAAAATGCACCTGTAAATACCTAACATAATTTTTCTTATTCAATAAACATTTTGTAAGCATGAATGGCTCTTTTTAATTTTCAAATACTTTTTTTGTCAATGTGAATATACTTCATCATTATCAGCTATTTTCTATCTAGTACTGGATGAAGGTCTCCCCAAGTGACTTTTCTCTGCTGGTATTTGCTACCACGTATTTATGCAGAATATGATTATTTTGTCAGTCCAGCGTGTTTTAGGGCTGCCTGTCGGCCTTTTGATTCCCCTCGGATATCACTACATATGTGACTGTTTGTCCAATGATTGCTCGTCCTCCAAGCGATTTGGCCTGTCAATCGTCATTTCATCTACTTAATGAATAATGTATTCATATTAGCATATGTGAAAATAAAACACTTGTTTTTTGATTCTACTCGTTTAATTTATTTGAGAGGCGTTTCGCCTTGCAAGAGCATTGTCAATCTAACAATTTTAACTCAACGATTTGTATTTATAACTATAATGAGGGACAGCTATACAATTTATTTACATGAGATGAAAAGGGACAACATTATTCATTGGAATTCTGAGGATTTCCATACATTTTAAATGCTTCTAATTATTCTAAGTAACCATTCAGTTTCAACACTAATGGTAATTTATAGAAAAGGACAGTTATTTTTGTTGTTAGTTACATCTCAAATAAATTAAACAAGTAGAATAAAAAACATGTTTTTTACTTTCACATATGTGATTATGGAGTTCTACAAACATGATTATGGAGTTCTCAGAAACAGTAAATATATTAAATATATTAATAAGATAGATATACATATAAAATCAATTTTATCGAAAAATATTGTTGTTGTGTCACCGGGATTCGAACCTGGATCTCTTTCCAAACCGGGGAAGGTGCATTATCCAACTATGCTACAGTGACGATATTTTTAGTGACAAATTTTTGAACCTATATGTTACCTTACATTTAATCATTCCGTTGTTTGAAAGAGCCATTTACCTTATTTTTACGGAATCTCAAATACCTTTGAGTAATCTGATAGCAGATGCCAGAATTATTAATTTATTTTTATTAAATTTTGGACACATTGATACAACTTTATTAATAGGGGAACACATTCTTATTGTGAAGTTGTAATTATTCAGAACATTGATCTGCGATATTTTAAATATAAATTAAATATATTAAAAAATAGCGGTGGCGCAACAGCAATATTTTTCGATAAAATTGTTTTTATCTGTATTTAAAAACTCACAGACCTATGTTCTGAATAATTACAACTTCACAATAAGAATGTGTTCCCCTAATAGTAAATATATTCATATTAAATACAAATTAAATGTATCAATTAGAAAGTTATACATATAAAATAAATTTTATCATTGCTACCGGGGTTTGAATCTGGATCTCTTCCAATCCGGGGAACGTGCATTAACTGATTATGCTACAGCACACAGTGCATTGACGACAAGTTTTCAAATCTATATGTTACACAGACCTATGTTCTGAATAATTACAACTTCATAATGAGAATGTGTTCTCCTTAATATTCACATTAGGTTATAATAATAATTTTTTTTTTGGAATATTTCAGTATTGGTTTCAGACTTTCATATTAAAACAATGCAATAACTGGAGGATACTTTATTTGAATTGTACAGATTAACAGTTTACACATTTTAAAATATTTTTACATTAATTTATTACTAGTATTTGGTTGTCTTACACTAAAAACTTAAGGTAATGTGTTATAATTATAAATAATAAAACTAAATAGTACAGCTCCTCTCTCTTATATTAAAATGTAATATTTAGCAAATGATTCTCGTAAACCGGTATGGTGGCCGTATTCATGACAATTCTAGTAATAATCTTTAATTTACTTAATTATTTCTTCTAATAACAATGTTTCAAAATATATATTGCAAACTTGGTTCATGGAAGCTTCTGGAATTTTCTGAAAAAGTGTGAATCTACCATCCTTTAAAAGTGCACAAAATTGTATTGTTAATAACCTGTCAAAAATTATAGAAAAATAATTGTCTTTGTTATTTGTTACTACAAAATGTAATAAAAACAACTTAAAATGAAAATATACAAAAGTAACAATTCAAATATTAAAATTGTCTATTAGCTTGCTCTATTTGGAAGGTATTCTTTAGGATTTTAAGTCATACGATTTTAACCATCAACCTTAGCTTAAGTGGATTGTCCCATGGAAGTAAATCTTATTTTTAGGTCAGCCAGCAGTTTTAGGAGTTAAACCTTTGATCTTTAAGTGTAATGGTGAGTATATTGCAAGTTATCGAGCATATCAATTATTATTATATGTTTTTACATTATTCTACATGTGTATTTTTTATACACTAAGTTTTTATTATAGTAAAAAAAGTTTCTTAAGTAAAAAATTTTGCGAAAATGGGTTTGATGGTTTGTAAAAGAATATTTACTTCTCGAAACTACATCCCGTAATAAACTCATTTTACTCTCCGATATCCGATAGTAAAAATGAGTTCATAGTTAAATATGATGGACTTTTCACAGCCATCCCAAAAGTCATCTGACACATTGGTACGTTAAAAGTTGCAGTATACAACAAATAATTATTCAATATCCCTCTATTTTAGTGATGAGAGTTTGTCTGACGATGATCTTGTTATTTAAAATACATTAGCACATAATCCAAAAACTTCACCACCATAGTGACAGATTTCGAATGTAGAGGCGTAAAAATCCATAAATAATCTGCTTTGACAATAGTAAATTAGACGTTCAAACAACCCGCAAACAATTTTAGCCATGGGCATTAGTAAAAAGTTACCATAGTAAAAATTTACTACTGTTCACAAAACCGGCCATAAAGATAAAACTACAGTCCTTTGATTTGGATATTGAGAATTTATTCGTGGAATTTTCAAAAATAATTAATAATTTAATAAGAAAACATGATTTACAATGCTTAAAAAATTTCAACTAGCGTTTTAATAGATTTATTCTTTATAATATAAAGGAGCGAGGTTCTGTACTTGAGCCATATACCTAATCAATATGTACTTATTTTAACATTTAAAATGTTTCACATTTAAATTTGGCTTAATTTAGTCATATTTGTGCTATGTAAAATGTACAGAACTTAATATTGAATTTACTTCATTAAGAATGAATTAATTAATTATGGGTAAGTTTTACAGATCAAGATACATAATCTGTGTAGCTGCTACAGCACTAAAGAAAGCTAAACAGCTAGCCACAGAAACAACAGCTGTTGTTGTTCCCGAATAACTAACGATGGATCCCATGCACATTGACAGTATGAACTGTGCTAGAAACACCATGCTGCTTATTATAGCAACGTCAGTACCGAGGCCTCTCAACTGGCTCCCGTGCCTGCTTTCTCCTTCCGCTGTGACCTCAAACTGCAAATCAAACATTTTAATTTAAGTACATATGTATATAAAATTTTGTTTAATTTATATTTTTTATAGAAAATACAATATACAGAATAGAAAATATATATTTAACAGATGTATCAATTATAAAAAGATTACAGAATATAAGTTCAAAATTGTAGTTGTTGATATAGCGAAATAGTAATGCGTTTCCCCGGATACGAAAATTTACGGGTTCATATCTCGGTAGCAATCAAAATATTGTTTTGACAAATAGATTTTTTTTGCATATATAGTGGTGGCTTGACTTATAGGTATAATTCATTCCATGACGGAGCTCGTAACTCAAATTACTCGTATGTTAAATCAATTTCCCCCCATTGAAATAAATTGAAATTAGTGATGGTAAACCGTTACGTGACTGTGATTGTGTCGATGATTAGTAACTGAGATTTAATGATGATTGGTAATAAGATTTAACTGTCGGAGGCTTATTTTCTAGTGTACCAGTTATTGCTCAAAAAATTACGTTAATCAGTTATCAATGATTGTTACAATCAAACACAATCAGTCACCATAATAGTTAAAATAACGGTTTAAATAATGATTTTACCATCACTAATTGAAATGCCATTTATTCTTTCTGGGGCCCCAAAAAAAAACTATGCAATTTTTTTGTTACATGTTTATAAATATAAAAAATGTACTAATAAATATTAAATATTATATAAAAACAAAATACAATATAATGTTCTGCAATAAACACACAACCACACCATCAATAGATTTTCCATATTTTCACTGATCACTGTTTAGAAATTATTTTAACATTCTTGGCTGTATTGTATTTTGTACGCATAATAAAACTACCCGACATATATATATCACAATATTTACTGAAAAATCTTTGAGACGAGAGATCAAAGTTTCATCCCAGTACATGAACCATAAAGGTTTTACAAAAATTTGTAAAATATGCAGAATTATTTTTTTTTTAATCTATTTTAATGGTTCAATTTTATACATGTTATCATGGAGAAAGAATTAAAAAAAAGAGGGAAGGGTTTATTTAATCGGAGGAGTGGATTCAGGTAGAAGAATATGAGAAAAAATTTGGCCGTGGAAATGAATTTCGATGCGATTGCGGCCTTTGGACAAGAGACCATATTGTTATTTGACTGGGGAATAGTTTCATACGTATAATTAATAAATATACATACATAGGTATAAAAGTCTTACCGTTCCCCGGGCATGATAGTGTGCTACCAGTAAATACGGCATAGTGAACAGTGTTGAATACATGACACCTGCAGTCCAGCTAAATAAAATGACTCCAACTTTGTGTTTAGTAACAGCCATCAGCATCATACCCAAGCTGTTAGTCAACAATCCTCCTACGTATACTTTTTTAGCTCTAAAAAGTGAAGTTAAATTTAAATTAGTTACTTTAATATTCACAAATAAACTTTGTACTACACACACATTGGGTTAGTCGTGAAAATTAAAATAATCATGTTACATCACAAGTAACCTTCATGTCAATTAATTATGTTAAATTAGTTAATTTTTAATATCATTTATCCAATGTCCTAACCTTATTTCAATAAAACTAGCCATGCCAACATAACCCAGGTTCAATTTTATGATTTTCATTTGGTCCATGTGATTCTAAATCTTATGTTCGTAATGGTAGTTAAAAATCAGGAAGTGAATGAGAATATATTTATAATATACATCAAAACCATTTAGATTTTGTAGGTATGAGAAATAAAATTTGGAAGTTTCCAGGATTTCTATGATTCAATTTTGCGTAATATAAAAATGTATTTTTTTTCGCAAATGAAATTAGAATTGTTCCATGACTTGGATTGAACCCCTCTTACCAAAAACATATCTATGCATTTGTAATATGCATTGATTCTGAAAGTTTATTTTATTCATAAAGCACACATACTCATATGTTTATTATATTAGAAATAAAAGGCATTTCATGTACTTCATATTTGTTTTGAATAATCATTTTGTATAACTTGTATTAAGTAACTTAAGCAAATATACATGAAAATGTTTTTCAAATTCATGTGGTTTGCTTACTGACTTGCTAACCTATTCTTGCGGCACAGGTTAAAGTTGTGCGAATGTATGGATTATGGAGGAAAGGAAAAATGTGCATTCTTTATTTTATGCTATGTTGTTTACCTTTAAATCTCTTTCATAAGCAAATGGAAGCCTTATATGATCAAACAAGTGGTAGGATTATAAAAAGCAATGACAATGAATATTTCAAGGTTCACATACAATGAAAGACGTCAATGACAAAGATTTTAATAAAATTTGAAATACAAAACTACTTCCACCTTTTTTCAATTTATACTTACCCATATCGTTTAATGAGCTTTTCGATAATCAATGAATAGCATGCACATGAAAGAGAGTACATTGCCATCCCCCAGCAACCAAAACGGACACCTTCTTCATACAAATCTCTGGATATTGTTCCTTCTAAAGCCTGCAGAACAAATTGGACTACTTGATTAATACAGAATACATACTAGTTAATGTATTTATAAACTGTAAAAACGTTTTAACAAATTAAATACTAAATAATTATCCACACTTCCCTAATAGTATTTTCCATTTAATTCGCACTATTGCATGTTTTACATTGTTAGTGTTATAAATATATGTAATAATTTAAATTCATGTCTTGTTTACAAACTTTATTATTTTTATCTTGCTTATTTTCCTCTTTGGGTTTTTTGATAAGAACTAAAATAACTCTCTTATGTAAAATTCTAAATATTTTGAAATGTTAAAATTGAATTTTAATCTAAACGTGAAAGAGTTTAATGTTATGTATTTATATATATATTTATTTACGGTACAAATACCTTTTACATATAAGTTTTTAGTACATACTATAAGTTGAAATAAATAAAAAATGAAATCAAATAAACATTGCAAACAAATCAAATTAAAAATTAATATTAAGAAAATAAACAAGATATGTAAAATAATAATATACATAAAGTAATTAATAATCTTGTCTTCAATTTATATTTAATACAGACAAATGTATTGCAAACTTGTATACATTAAACTTTTTTTATTTAAATTGCGCTACTAATGAATTTAGGTGTACAATTAATAACAATATATAAATACAATAATAGCCTTAACCTAAAAGTAAAAAAAATAAAAAATAAAGGAGACAGAGAAGAAAAATAAAAAGATAGTGAATGACTTACATTAAAGTAAAATATTTATGAAAAAATAAGTGTCAAATTAGTTCTTCTAATCTGCCAGTTATAAACAAATATCTAAGATTTTTTTTTGTATTTCGGTAATATTATATATTTCATACATCAGCAACATCTGCATACTTGTTATCCAAGTATTGAATTCTGTATAAGAATTAAACTGAGCAACCATCTCAGTATTGTTACAGTAATATGGTAAAAAAATTCGAGTATTTCTGCCAGGTACATGAATGTTAATTCGGCACAATAAATCATGGATATTAATTTTATGATGCACAATATTATATAGACTTACTTGATCAAAAATAATTATCCTTTTGCTCTGCTTTAATAAGTTAATTGAACATATAAGAGAAAATCATATTTTAATTGCTCTCATAGCATATTCAGTTTATAATTAACAAATGTCAGAAATTTATTTTGCACTCTTTCAATTGTGTGAGAATGCACATTGTAAAAAGGTGACCATACAGTTGAGTTATACTCAACCTGACTTCTCACTAATGATATATACATAAGTTTTAATGCGTTGAGGTTCTTAAAATCTTTTGCCACTCTCAATACATATCCTAATACTTTTAGAGCCTTCTTAGAAATTGTATTAAAATGTGATTGTTCATAAACTAGATTGTTCATTGAGTAGTTAAAGTAAATTAAGTTCTTTATTTTGAAAAATCTCATAACTTGGCACTTATATTACGAAAGTGTTTGATTTTAGAGCACCATTCAAGGAATTTACACAAGTTCATTAAAAGAGTATAACAATCTTCAATATTTCGAATCGTTTTAAAAAAAATCAGATTGTCAGCGAACATAAGTACGTTGACCCCCATAAAAATATTGATTATATCATTAATAAAGAAAACAAATAGGACTGGACCGAGATGGGAGTTTTGAGGCACGCCACTTGATGCAACAGTCATACGAGGATACTCCATTTAATTTGACACTGAGTTTTCTATTTGAAAGGTTACTCTTAAACCAATATGAGAGGTTCCCGCTGACTCCAGCCCTGAGCAATTTATTTATTAGAATTGCGTGACATACTTTATCAAAAGCTTCGCTAAAGTTAGTGTAAATTTAGTCTACTTGGAGTTTAACAGTCAAAGCTTCGGATATAAAATGTTGGTATAATAAATAATAAATATAAAATATAAAAGTTTGAGTTGATTTTCCACTAATAATATTCATAAAAATATATTTTATAAATTTAGTTATAGTAATTATAATGGTTTATGGAATTACAGAAATTAAGTAAAAAATTTACGCGCTTCGGTGCACTACTTGATTAGGCATCCCGGATATTTCAGTTCAGCTTATACAGTGATAAATACCACACTGAATTTGATAACTATTCCTTAAAACTGTACTGAGTAATTTGACTTACTGCAGGGTTTCCTAGAAAAACAGCTTCTCCCACAAAATCTGTGAAATAGAGGGAATAGCACACATGAGCCATCCAAGAGAATAAATTTGTAACGCATACAATTCTCAAGGAAAAAGGCATTATTAGTATTGACATTAGGTAATGTCTTAATGAAATTTGTTCGACCTCTAAATCAGTTTTCATGTGATTTATTTCATTTTCCGTGGAAGTCGAACTAATTGGTTCATTTGTTTCATCTGCTGTGGTATTGTATTCTTCCTTAAGAAATTCAGGATCTCTGAATGGATTTGTCTGGAAAAAAAATTGTTAAAAGAAATGTTATAAAATATATTGCTATGATCGGTGTGATAATTTATAAGTGTACACACTTGTAAGGAAACCTACATTAACAGGCGCTGTTCCTGTTTCTTCAGTAGAGTTTGCTGTTCCATAAGATTTTTCTTCATCTCCATTCTTAATAGTCCTTTGCTCATTGTGATCATTTGACATGTGAATTATTTCTTTGATGCGCAGGTCATCTTCCAAAATATCAAGTGGTATTTCACTGAAGCTGGTGACAGTGTAACTCACGCAAATTATGAAAATTATTGTTATTAGTGAAAAAACAGCTCTCACGTGTCCACCAAATAGTACCCCTGCAACGAGCACATGGAAGTTAAAATGCATATTGTCTTTTTAATGATTATTAATTGAAACTACCCCTGCAACAAAACTGTATATCATTTTTGGGCAGATCTGAGTTATGAATGCATGTGCGTTTTATTAAACAACCATTTAAATTAATAAAAATACTATTACACACAATTTATAAGTGATTTTACATTCAATAACAATGTATATCACATCATCTATGATGGCCAGCGCTCCATCTGTCTATCAACATTTGTAAAAACCGATATTCAGTGTTGTTGCAGGGGGATATAGTCTCAATTGAAACTTGATGATTTTATCACAAATATCAAATTTAATATTTTATTATATAGCATCATATATTTTGTTATAACAGTTATTGCTTACCAATTGCTGTTGCATCCCAATTAATACCCCCAAGACCGTAGCCGAAGAATCCTCCCAGTCCGGCCATTATTGTAAAAGTGCTTAGTCCTCTAGCGTGATCCTCTGTCAAATAAAATGATTATCAAAATAAATCTAAAACGCTTCATCAAAACTAGGTGCACTTTTTACAAGACTTGTTGCACTCTTAAAACGGTTAGATAAAAAATATGAAGATACTTATAAATTTAAACCAAAAAGGTCCAACCATCTTGCCACTAATTATTTGTAAATTTTTAACATGTGATTTTAACAATATAAGATGTCTAGCGAGCAGTACACAAATTTAAATGAGCACACGATGAATGATGAATTTCGAAATTATTTTAAATTTACTAAAATAATAGTCTGCTAAATGATAAATTCAAAGACCCTCTCTGATAGATGTTCTTCACTTTAATTAAATCACTAAAAACTATTTTGAATGTTAAAGATCCTGAGCATTTTCTAACTCGGCCCAGAATTCAATACATATTCAAATGGAATTTACAATAGCATCAAGAGGAATTTAAACCACTGCACAATCACTTCCTTCATTGAATTAAAACAAAATTTATTTATACCACAATACTATTAAATTATTTGAGGCTCGAAGAATGGGTCTAAGAACATTATTCCCCCACAATTGTTTGCTACTTTTTTTCTCATTCACAAATGTTACTCCACAATTCTTTGTCTGGAAAATTGTATGCCGCATACATTGAACAAAAAAATCACAAATATTACTCCACAATTCTTTGTCTGGAAAATTGTATGCCGCATACATTGAACAAAAAAATTTCAACTAAATGATAACTGTTTAAAAATATAATTATTCCTTCATATCTATATTACATATATTTATATATGAAGAAGGGTGGCACGACATTATGGTAAGAAATAAAACACTTATTAATAAAACAAAGTTCAATGAATTAAATATATACACGTAACAGCTTTGGACAAATGTGAAACAATCTGTTTTATATTAAAACAGCCAAAAAAAGCCACATTTTTTTTCAATACAGTGAAACCTTTATCTATCGTTTTTGAAGGGACCTATTGAAATAAACTATGAATTTTGGAATATAGAAAAAAGTTACATTGGAAAATGTAACTTAAGTGTTTAATACATATTCTAAAAAAGATACATATTTCACAAGTAAATAAATGTGTTTATATAAAAATAAAATAAAGAAACTTGTACAAAAACAAAAAAAAAAAATTTAACTTTGTATTGAATAATGTCAAGGGGCAGTCAGTAGCAGCATTCTCTCTCGCTCTCCCTCTTTCAAATGTTCCGTTTTTAATTAATCATAATTTAATTTCGTTCCGTAATTTAAATGATTAATGTGGTAAAATTATGCATGAGGAACGATCCATGCGATCTATTTTTGGGTGTTTTGTATGAAATTAATTAAAGATTGGAAAAATAAACGATACATGTGGGAAAACGGTTATTCGAGGAACGATCGATCGAGATTTCACTGTATATGTATTCGGCAAATACTTTTTCATGCAAAGTATTGTAGGATAACAATTGTAGTCATGATCAATTGTGGCCGGGAACATTTATTTTAATTTAATTTTATTTGTAACTATATAATACAATGTAAAAATTTGTTTGGACTGTGCCCGTCTCAATAGAGAAATTCTGTATTGAGACAGGCATAAAAATGTGTGGTCGATCAAAGTTCCGGACATTTTGAAGAACGTAATTAAATTTGTTGAATTTTGTAGTTATGAGCTCCAACAAAATTATTTATCAGTAATCTAATGTTATCACGTACCAGGTACTGTGACATCTAACAAGTATGCCCTTGAAGGACTTTGGCAAGCATCAGCATCAAAGTCTAACAAGACTGTTCCTAGGATTGTGAAGAAAACACCCCATGGATGAGGCGTGATAGAGACTGGTTCATCAGGTGCTATAGGACTTGTAAGATTAGTCGTTTCGAATGTGTCATACTGTTTTGCTGATGTTCTGTGCGGGAGAACTGGAAGGAGTATTTGAGAAGTGTTATCATTGTCATATGGGTAGAAATCGCCCATAGCATAACCGATGTCTTCTCCGTTCGGCACGAGTAATAAACCTATGAAATTAATACGTAATTAAAAAACATATTTGTACTGAAAAATAGCAGATTTTATAATATCGTGACCTTGGAGCAACAAGATATATTTTGGTCAAAATTGACTTTTTTGTATTAAAATTCTTATAATAATTTTCCCTTTAAAACTGTGTTATAAACGTTAAATTTAGTCAAATAGTTTAGGAGATGACGAGAAAAAAATGTTTTTTTGTAAAATTTTACCTCATGGGCCAAATTTCACTCAAGAAATTAACTTGAATCTTAGTTTTGTACCAAGGCCATGATATAAGTAAAAAAATAAACTTGGTTACTAATTCATTTGAATTATTTCATTTTGGTTGGTAGAGTTCACAGTGTGATAATTTGTATTGATTTTAATTGAAAAGATTGTTTTACAAAGTCATACCCAGTAACACTCCGAAAGAGAGAAGAACTATGAACGGTCTCCTTCTTCCGAAGGCAGAACGACATCTATCACTGAAGGAGCCAAGAATAGGAGTGAGAAAAAATCCGACCAATGGTGACAGGGCCCAAACCAATGTCATATGCTGGTGGGCTACCCCTATCTTTAGTAGGGTTGGCGATACGAAAGCTGTTTCTCCAGCGTAAGAAAATTCTATTCCCATTACAGCAGCTGATATGCGGACTAATTCTTTCCTGGTTTTCTTTCTGGAAGTGTTAACATATTTTAATAACTTTAGGGAAATATTGGTTTTATTATCACATTTAACCCTTAACCAGAATTGTGGGTCTATTTGGACCCGACAAAAAAATAAAAATGTTATTTCTCTCAAACACGCGGCATTAGAATTTCACGCGTCTATGCGTCACGTGATGCGACGGATGCTGGATGTTCAGCACTTAAAGTTGACTAGAAGCTTAGGTACGCGTTGCTGTCGGGTCCAAGTGGACCCACAATACCAGTTACGTAAGATTTTGTTTATATTCATCTATTTTGTATTTTTTAGGATTTTTAAATTATAATGGCCGGATATCTCAATGACCAAGATATTGCTGCATTGTTGGAAAACGAAAATTGTCAGATAATGGGGGCTAAATAAGGAATACCAAGTAGAAGATGAAATAGAACCTACGACATTAACGGCTCAAGGAAGACTTAAAAGAGGAACTACTTGTACGGTCCTAAAAAAGATAATAAACAGTCACAAAAATATGATAGATGTTTAAATTATATTTGTAAATAACATTTGAAAAAAAAAGTGTTATGTACTAAATGCCATACATAGAGTAACGTTTTCTATTTTTTAAAATTTTTAGTTTAGACAGTCATTTTTTTTATGTATTGTTGATCTTAAAAGAAGTTTATATGTTTGTTACGGAGAAAATATGTGAAATTCAGTAAAATAGAAAATTCTTGTTTTTTTTTCCTATTTTTTCAAATTTTTAGATATTTTAGATATATTTTGGACTAAAATTTGTTACTAAAATATTGGAATTTAAAGTTATTTATGCATGTTGTTAAATAAGAGTTGATTTACCTTAAAAAATAAGCTTGTTTTATTACATTCCTAAAAAAAATGCACTAAAATAATAACAATTGTTAAGAAATTAGAAAGTATTTTGCTGTCGGGTCCATTTGAACCCATGATTCCATATACATTTGTCAAAATGACGATTCCGGTTAAGGGTTAAGATCACACGTTGACTTCAAAGAAAGTTTTACATTTTATATTTTATTTACCTGTATATATGGAAATAATCATTGTTCGTCGTCTGTCCATCAAGACTAGAGACAGCTTCCGAAGGCTGAGGTCTGCCTCTCAATCTGTCACGGAGGTTCCGCAGGGACTGGCCGTCCCAGCGCTGCTCCCGCCACCACTCGCGTGCGCTTTCCTTCCACGCGTGCGCACGTCCGGCCCATCCTTCGTACTCGTGTAACTTGTCCACCATGATGTGCGACTGAATTGTTGAATTTTGTAAGAAAATAAAATAGTAATGAAATAATGAGAACAATATTTTAATATTAATTAATTGTTTGCCTCAGCACGGCGTGGCCTAGTGAGGTTGGCATTATGAATGCAACTGTGTAACAAAATTTATGTGTTAAATAATTAATATCAAATTTTTGTAATGAATTAGAGGTCTCATTGAATTTAAGGTTTTCATGGCATTCGGAAAATATAATTTCATTTATGTTGTTCTAACTTGGGTGAGTATTTGTCGTAGTCATAGAGAACATATACTTTGGTCGTAATCGCTTCAGGCCATTAAAATGTGCATAGTAACTCAATTTGCTTATGACATTGTAACCCAAAATTAACTATGTACTTATATGATGATTTGCTATCACTTTAGCTTTTTTGATATTAAAATCATATTTTTTAAAGAGGTATATATTTAATTATGAATTGCAAATTTAATAAATGTAGACACAGTAGACTCTCGATTATCCGAAGTCGTACACTGAACAAATTGAGCCAAATAATCTCCGCCCAAAAATATATATGTAAGTATAAATAATTAATAATGTAGAAAATAAATCAGCCACCATGTATGCAATTAATTTTAATTTACATTTTGAGATAAAACACCCACCCGCTTGAATCATAAGTAAATACTGAAACTAAGCGCGACCAAATAATAATTTGTAAGATGTCCGTTAGTGACGTGTTCACAATTTCATCAGTTTTATTTCCTATTACATAGGTATTGTCAATTTCATCAGTTTTATTTTCTGTTAGATAAATATTATCAATTTCGCTCTGGTACACATTACTGTATAATCAAATGAAAAATCATTTGAAAATTTTGGATTTTTTATTACATAAGTTAATTCGCAATCCGGTTAATCAAGTATCTTTCGCATTTGATATATTGGTTTACTATACAGGGTGTAACAGACCTAGTGCACCAAATTTTATGGGTGGATACCTGACTAAATTACAAGTCGAAAATGTTCAACGGATATGTGCCTAATTTCAACCATGTCAGAGATATAAGTATTAAAAAAAAATCATAATTATGCGATTATTTCGATTAATTTAAATATTTTAAATTATATATTGAATACAAAACATGAAAGGTCATCGAATTTAGAGTGGCCAGACTATTTTATATTAGATGATTTAGGGCCTGAAGCAAAGACATAGTTTAAAAATGTATAAATTTCGCAAATATTTATTTAGATGTACGTACACTTAAAGCTTAACATAATTTTGCTAAAATTTCGAACAATAATATTTCTCGTAGCATTGTAAAATTTGTACATATTCCTTGAACATTTTCATAAAATATTGTGGACTAGGTCTGTTACACCCTGTATATTGTAATTGTTTACGTATAAAATAGATTTGCGTCAGAAATATAAAGCAAAGTCGTGCTAATATTCAAATTAATAGTCTTTACATCGTAAAAACTTTTTACGACCTGTTTTATCAATAGTTTTATTAAAAGTCATAACGTAATGTTTCCTTTCGTTATGTTCGTTGTGTTAGGTTAGATTAGTATGAATAAACATTTTAACGTAATTTATGCGTTCTCTTAAGGTGCAATAAAATTATTAATTGTAAAAGCTCGGGAATACTTACAAAAAATGCTTATAGATACAAATGTTGAATCGAAACTAATTGACTTAAAAATGAATTATAATAATACAACAATTATTGAAGATGATCAAACGAACAGAGAATCAATAATGATAACAGGCAACATCATTGAGTTTGTATACGAGGAATTATACCCACAGAGCCGAGAAGTGTAGTATGACATTGACTAAAAGTTGCCAAAATAGCAATGGTAAGGACTATGCTTGGAACATCTTCTAGAAATTGTGTACGAGTTGTGGTCCAAAAATACCGCACTGCTAGAAGAAGTGCTGGTTATCCACAATCTCGATGGAGAAGCGATCTTGGAAGAATGGTGGATGATGGATGAATGAGAAGAACTAAAGACAGAGAATATTGGCGATCCAGCAGTGGGGAGACAGGCTAATAATGATGATTAAAACAACTTATTAAACACAAACAAATAAAACTCCAATTTTAATTTTCACTATTATTTGAATCGAGCAATGATAATTTGTTGATAACAATGAGACATGAATTACAACTAAACTTGTACCAGTTGTTAAGTGAGCTATAAACTAACCTTAAAAGTAACGAATAGTATAGCATATTATAATTTAAATCGCTTTATCTATATTGTCAGGGTCGTATGGTTCAAAGTCGAATATGGAATACAGGGTGAATATTATATTCCAGGTCGATGTTGTTTTTGAATAACTAAGAAATAAAACACAGTTCTTTAATTAAATTTTTATTTATAAATTAATTTATTTATTACAATTATGAGTAAAATATGATATTGGTTAAGTGGCCGCTTTTGACAGCGACACAAATGCTTACTCTTTTAATTATATTTTTCATGACATTTTCGCACACTTCGCGTGTTATTTCAGCAATTTCATTTCGAATAGCATCGAAATTGTTGTTGGCTTATTATTGGCGCAGATTTTTTCTTTAAAGTACTCTCTTCAAGAGACTAGTCGATATCACCACTTTCGCGAAAAATTTCGCGTAGCTCGGACTGTGTATGAGATGGCACCGTCCTGTTGAAATCACACGTATTGCAGGCCCAATCGACCTAATTCGGCCACCAAGAAGTTTTCCAACATGCGACAATGTCGATCACCATTAATGGTTACAGCGCTGCCATAATTATTTAGATACTTAATGACTTCAACGCGTTATTGAGATGCTTCATAAAAAATTGTATTCAACTACTCTCTACGACTAACAAATGCAAACTGAGAAATATCAGCCAAACAATCCCGCCCTGGAACACAATATTCACCCTGTATTACAACCAAACTTGCACCAGTTGTTTAGTGAGCTATAAACTATCCTTAAAAATAACGAACAGCGTATTATACTTTTAATCGCTTTATCTATATTACCAGGGTCGTATGGTTTGAAGTCGAATATGTAATATTTGAGATAGTTTCAGTAGCGAGTCACACGGCTGTAGATTATAGGGTATCTATCGAAAAAGAAACCACATAAATGCTGAAGATTAAAAGCTAAGACAAAAAGAGCCAATGTATCATAATTTAAATCCCTCAAATTCTGTTCGGTGGTAGAAACAGACTAGTTTATATTTTAATATAGTATTATTTCTTTCAAAGAAATGTATATACACATCTTATGATATATTATTATTTCAGAAAACAAGTACTATCAAAGTTCAAACTTCATATATGGTAGGATTATCTAGAGTTTAGAGCCGGACTCGGAATGGACCGGAGCAAACCATGAGACTTTTCAATTTCAATTTCAATAAAAGCTCCGATTTGTTATTTTGCATTCAATAAAAATCTAAAGGTTAATCAATAATTTTTGTTTTGCGATATAATTAAGAAATATGTCGTCTTTCAAAGTTAATTTATGTTGCTATTCGAGTTATAAATCAATCCTCTTAAAAATGGAAAATGGTGTCAGTCGGCCGGTTAACCATTCCCAAACCATGCAGTAACACGGGTCTACCATCATAATTAAATTAATATTTAGGTAAATACATGCAACATAAAATTTATATTTTAGATAATCCTAAAGAAAATATTAGCGGTCAGGAATGACTAGTGAAAAACCAATTATGAAAAGGGACTCGTACAAAAACAATTATTTTTCCATTCAATCCACTGTAAAATTAATAAGTTGGTAAAAATACAATTTGTGAAATGAAAGACAGAGATCACACACTATTTTCACATTGAAAAGAACAACACACATACAAATATATTTTTTTCTTTCTCACTAATTAAATGAAGAGAGATAAGAAGTAAGGACACATTGTATAGGACCTAATGAATGCTCTAAATTATGTTATTAATCATTTTTTCAAAATTGAATGTTCAATATTTAGAGTAAATTCGGGTCATTAAAACCATTTAAGCTAATAAAAACATTTTTTATAACTGTTATTTACGGTAACACGAGTTGACAGCATGACTGCGTTCGGGTATATTTTATCATGGTATGGTAAAGGTTAACGCAATGGGCACTAATGTAAGTGTACACCTTTTGATCAAAAATAAGTGTAAAATTTCGGATATTATCGACCGTTCCGGTTCGTTAAATATTCCATTTCGAGCCCGGGTTTAAAGGTATTAGATATAAATACTGTAGCAGGCCCTACTAGTACGTCAATAGTCAAAATGCAACTGTCTGCGTGATTGCAATAAAATTGAGCCTTTCTAACTCTACAGCTTAAAAAAATAGCTATTTGAAGTTTCTTCAATATCCATCTAACTTCTAACATACGTTCGTTGGTTTCAGACTAACAATAATATTTTGTCATCAATTTGTTCTAGTTTTGAGTTTCGGCGGGATTGCATTTTTACTTCTTTCTATCCCCACTTTATCTATATGATTATCATTCTAAAATTATTCTCTATGTCGTACATTTTGCCATCACGATATTTTCTCGAATCATTATTATTTATTTCAACAAATTTGTACTTCATTTCAGTTTGAAAATAGTGACGTTTATTCGCGTTGTTTCACGTTAGAAGTATGTTCAGAAGAGCATCGTGGAACAATAAATGAATACACTATTAATAAATTAAAATACATAACACTGTCTGCTATAATACAGTGTGCTACTAGTGTGGCAGGCAGGACACCCAAATATATGTCTTACTTTGCTCAAATGTTTATCCGACTATAATATGACACACTGTACTAAGAATCAAATAAATAAATTATTATTATTGATTATTTACCATTACAATGATTTTATCGAGACTGGAAATAAACGGAGATGTCGATTAAATAACAAACAATTTTTTGTCAGTAATAATACACTATCGCCTAGGTTGGGTTGGGTTAGGTCATTCCCAGAGACCAAAGAGATACCAAGTTGGTCCTATTTTCATTGCACAAGTGCTTAGCTTAGATTGAAAATAATAAGAATATTAAAATTAAATATATTCCATCTATGTATAAATATTTAAAAAAAACATATTTTTAGTCTAGAACAATAAGTCGAACGACGAAAAATGTATTTAATGTAATGAAACTACGAATTGTTAAAACACAACCAAATTGAAGATCATACTTAAATGTTTTTTGAATGCTTGATCTATTTATCACGGCCTAATGAAACAATATCTGGAGAATTTTTTCTCACGACATAATTGGATTGAATCCAGAATCAAAACATATAATATTTACAAATATATACGGTATACTAATTTAAAACGTTGTTAACTACCTTATCGCCGACGACAGCCAAAAATTCAACAAGTATTTACAGTACACCCACAAAATTACTTTTAACACGTAATATATGTTGTTATTGTCTGGTTATATTATTTGCACTAGTCGAGTTTAAGTGAAAACGATGTTTATAACTGTAAGGGTCGTACTTCTTGCCGGGACGGATGCGTGAGAGACACTGAAGGGAAATCGAAGCCTCCCTATTGTAGCGGAAAACCTGTTGGCCTCTAGAGCCCCGTACATAAAAAAAACCGATGAAAAGTGTGTATACATATATAGCGTCCGACTTTTACGATTACTATTTGTCATTTTAAATGAAACAGAATTTTACTTCGGTATTCAATTTAGTGAAAGATTCGTCGTATAATAATAATACAAGTAAATTCATATATATTTAAAAGTATAATAATACTTATAAAAATTGCAATATAATTATAGAACAATATTAAAAATAAACAGTAAAATAATAACAATACAAATAGTAATAATAAGTTAGTTAAACATTATGTTAAATACTAATTAAATGTATTAATTATAAAGATATACACATAAAATCAATTTTATCGAAAAATATTGATGTTGCGCTACCGAGATTCGAACCTGGATCTTTTTTCCGATCCGGGGAAGGTGCATTACCATCTGTTCTACAGAGACACTATTTTCGATGACAAATCTTCTAACCTATAAGTTACACCTTTTCAAATTAATACATGTATCGTTCCATTATTTGAAAGCCATCTACATTATTTTTACGGAATCTCAAATACCTTATAATGGAACGATAGATGTATTAATTTGAAAAAGTGTAACATATAGGTTCGAAAATTAGTTGTCAAAAATAATGTCGCTGTAGCATAGTTGGATAATGCATTTTCCCCGGTTTACAAGGAGATCCAGGTTCGAATCTCGATGGCGCAACAACAATATTTATCGATAAAATTGATTTTATATGCATATCTAATTCTTACAAATCTTCTAATTAATACATATAATTAGTATTTAAAATATCACAGATCTATGTTCTGAATAATTACAACTTCACAACAAAAATGTGTTCTCCTTAATAGTACATTATGTTCATTAATTTAAAAATGAATTATAAATTTCGTAATCAACTGTAATTAGTTTAAAAAATTGAATCGCCACCAAGAGAAGGACGAACGGACGGACATTTACTGTTAAATTTCTTTTTTGTTTCTCAATGTATTTTCCTTTTTGATATCACAGTCATTAATATCCCACTCACGACATATATCTAAAAAAATGTTGTATCTACGTACTTGAAATAGAATATTATTCTTCATTATTGTTAACTTCATATTTTTCTTGAATATATTTTATTGCTTATTGATAAAAATGCATTAAGTGAAAAATATTCATTTTGTACAGCTATGCTCATACCAACTCTATATATATATATAGGTACTTAATATAGTTACTGAATAAATATATTACAACAATTTAAAATTAGTATATTTTTTTAAATCCCGTTCTTAATATTTCATTAAATATATTTTTTTATAATTCATTGAAAAAGTTTTTTGGTGTCAATTTTTTATTACTATTATTTTTTTTTTATTATGAAAGATAAAATTAGAGGAAAAAAAGAGGTTACAAGTAAAAAAGACAATATAACTCCTCTTCGCACCTACGTTAAAGAAAACTAATTGGAAATACTTAGACGTCATCTCATGGGAAAAGAATACTAATGGATATTGGCTTGCAACACCTGCTACTCCGAGTCATCTATTTTAATTGAAAACACCCCCACTTAGTGAAAAGACCAATTAATTTTGTGAAAGCCTTAAGAGTAGTATTTGATGGACTAATTTTCAACCGGTTTTGTAAAGTAGTGTCTTAATTTAACAAAAAAAAATAACACCACTCAGAGCAGATTTTTTGCGCTATGCCACGTATAAAATTCATATTCATTTTGGTTTAATTATCAAAAAACAAAATTATACCGCAGTTCTACTTTTTTTTTTCACCTTTAATTCCCGTAATATTTTTATTCCCGATTATTTTTGAGAAATGTTAACATTTTTTAAAGACCCACTCATATTTGAAACACAATAGAATCGGAAAATCTCTATGTAACCTTTGCACCCAAATTACGAAAAGTGTTAAAAATTGTTTGCATGAATGCAGTGGCGTAACTCCAAAAATTGAGTCCCAATGCAACATGGAAATAAGTATTGTATATAAGATACACGAATATTAGTACTGAGTGGTTTATCCATTAATTAGTAAGAAAAAAATAGCTCTATTGTCTTCTATAATATTCACTTTCATAAAAAAAAAAACACGTGTTTTTAGGCATTAATATGTATTTGCAATTTAAAAAATACTCGCGTAATGCAATTAAAAATGAAAGTATGTAAATAAATATCTATAACCTTTTTCACTAATATTAAATTTGGTAAAAACATAAAATATTATATTTCTACTTTTTCCAAAACTTATTTAATCCGGCAGAAAAACAGTGGCAATATTCCCGATTATTCTTACAATACTTTTAACCCCGTCAGGCTTTAGCTGGCCTTGACTAGGGTTGCAATATGATGCAAACGACCCTTGCTCTTTGCCTTGATTTACCCCCGCGTACAGCTACGCAATGCCAAGAAACCTTTGTAAGCAGTGCCATATCCTGACATTGAAAATTATATTTATATTCAATGTAAAGACAGATTTGATATGTAATAGAAAACTATGATTGTTAATAAGTGTAAATAAGTCATAAAATAATATATCACGGTTTTTTCCTCGATTTTTTAATCATTGTCGAAGTTTGTCTCACGTGATGCTGTAGCCAAAACAGCAGCATTTCTGATGACTTCCTTATGTGAGCCATTGGTTGCAGATTTCACGAGATTCGTTTATCTAGTCGGCGATCTTCAGCAGGAGTATTTTCCTTCGTCTCTGCTTTGCATCATCCGTCTCTCAGTATGTATTGCGGGTCGTAGTTCTGGAACTGTTCAGGACCTTTGTGAGAATGTGGATCTCTAGACGGGAAATGTCGATCGGCCTGCCAGTCGGCCCCCCAAGTATGCTATTTTCTGGATAATATCTGCCGGCAGTGGTGCTCGGGTAGAGAATCAACCTCATGCTTTTTTTGTGCCCGTCTTGTTTTTCCGCGAGGGAGTGATTTGTGTACTCTCCTAGTTGCCCCTCTGTCCCCTGTGGCTTATTGGTATATTTTATACAATAAAGATTTTTCTATGGAGTCATAGGTATAATGAGGGATGTTTTGATTGGCGGCCGTGCGTCGTTGCTTGGACGCTTATCCGCGTTACGGTTACGTTGCACGGTCACCAGTTTAGCATAAAAAAATGCCTTTGCTTATAAAACGGTCCTGGGTTATCGGTGGATCCCCTCATTAGTATGCGCAGTTATTTTGAGTAAAAGGGGTTGATCAAGATTAATTTCTTACAAAATGAAATTGTTTGTTCTGGGTTCGCAGCATTTCCCACCAGTACTACATCAAATGCATCTTACTGCTTTTACATAAGCTTTCTTGTTTCCTTAGAATCCCGTTGTCTTTGTTCTTATGAAAAATTGGAAAGATTAGTGTTAATTTTAACAATATTGCTTTAATTTACACAGTAATACAAATAGAGATGAAACAAAATGATGGGATAAATAATATTGTACAAAGACAGAAGCTAAGAGAATTTAATATAACTTTTTTTAAATTTGCTATAATGATATGTTAGAATGTTATTTTTAACATTTACTGCAAAAATATTGCAGTTAAATATTTTTAATAAAATTTATAAAACTAACTTTGTATTTAATAACACGAGATTAAATACAAAGTTAATTATTAAGAAGAACACATTCTTATTGTGAAGTTGTCATTATTCAGAACATAGGTCTGTGATGTATTTATTACAAAGATATACATATAAAATCAATTTTATCGATAAATATTGTTATTGCGCTACCGGAATTTAAAACATCACAGACCTATGTTCTGAACAATTACAACTTCACAACAAGAATGTGTTCTCCTTAAAAATATATAAGTTGTATCAATGTGTCCAAAATTTAATAAAAAAATGATTTGTTAATTCTGGCGTCTGCTATCGGTTTACTCAAAGATATTTGAGATTCCGTAAAAAACAATGTAGATGGATTTCAAATAATGTAACGACAGATGTATTAATTTGAAAAAGTTTGAAACTAGCGCTGTAGCATAGTTGGTGATGCACCTTCCCCGGATTGAAAAAAGAGATCCAGGTTCGAATCCCGGTAACGCAATAACAATATTTTTCGATAAAATTTATTTTATATGTTTATATTTCTAATGAATACATTTAATTACAAAGATAATTGTATAAATTTTGTTAGAATGTTTCTACACTGCGTTCGTCACATCTGGTGGGATTATTTTAACTTAATTCTATAATGATTCTTAATCCATGCACTTTACTCCTAATCCGTCGATGAACCTTCACCGACTAATTCATCGGTAGACACAACGATCTATGAGTACTTACGTTGTGTTCGATATGGTTACATTCACTTGAGCGTAATATAATTATCACTCTAATTGGTGATTCTACTCCTGCTGGCAGATAGTTTAATTTACGTACGTTAAAATACCACAGATGTCCACGGGAGATGAGTGGACCTAAATATATTCAATCTTTATTAGGTAGGCATATTAAATAAATGGCACAGAATATACTAGATTTTCTTGTACTCTATCCAGAAATTAATTTCTATTAAAAATATATATAGGCCTTATGCATATTGGCTTATTATATCTACCTACGAACTGTAACATAATATATCAATAATAAATCATAGTTTAAAGTGGTCTCTAGAACTTTTTAATTAAATATTAAATTATTAGTAGTAAACTAATTCTGTACTAAATTTTGTTTATTTCCCTAGTTCGACTTAATTTGAAAGTATGAATAGAAAATATTTATCTATTAAATTTGGTTTTTCTTGATCAAAGTTTTATAACTACATTTCTAAGTTATTTTTTAATAAAATAATAGAAGACACAACGTGTATGCAGTTCCTTAGTTAAAATTAATTGAATAGTAAACCGCGTTATCGAAATTCAGCGGAGATTCATTATTTACTGTCGTGATTAGATATTTATTTGAGGGATTTCAATGGGATGCATAGTTATTTACGAACATACAAATGTATATACTTACGAATGTACGTCAAGTTTAAATAATATTTTATAACCGAAAATATTATTTCAGAAAAAAACGAGTGATTATTTTCTTTTGAAAGATGTTAGAATGCGAAATTAACTAAAACAATATTTTGTTCAAGGATACAAAAGCACTTAGTCGAAGTAAGGGACGGACGGTAATGAAAACTCGGTATTGTTAGACGCAGGTGTACCGACGCAGCGTGGGTATAGCAATAAAGCGGCGAACGTGACTAAAGTTACGTCCGCAAAATGCACCTTAAGGAATGCATCACCATAGTCGACCAGTCTTCTCATATTCTCCGCCGAGAGAAGTGGCTCCACCTAAGACGAGATTTTATTTTCAATTAGAAAATAAAATCAATATCGTCTCTAAAAGTATCAAGTAAGCGCTTCATAGATTGTAATATAATCGGTGTAGCGAGAACAGACTATCGCTATAGCATAAAAATATCGCGTCCAGAGTCCCGGTTTGCCTGGATAATTGGGCATCGTCTTGTCATCAACTACAAGCTTGAACTCCGTCACCCTACGCTGGTACCACAAGGAGCTGACCACACTTCACGTCCAGGATCCAGGACCATCCTAAGAGGTAATCCCTTACGTGAGGGACCTGAATAATCTACATCAGACATGCGTCAACATTTTGGTAGAGAAATTAATGCTGGCATGATGAACACAAATATTTAATGTTAATTTTATTGTAATTATTATTATTATTATGTAGATTATAAATTTTCTTATAAAAAAATATTCTTTCATTTCATAACCATTTGACTTGTCAATATTTGAAAATATTTTTCTGTATATCTCTTCCTGGTTGATTAATTTAATTTATATAAAGTATAATATAAATAACCATTAAAACTAATTTTATTTTATTTGCACGAAATAATCGAGGTTTCAATTTTTTAATCACATCAGGTGTATGTAATTTTTTTATTTTTTTATGTATATAGTAGGTACGATATGAGTAAGAATTCAGTTAAAGTCATCATTCGCTTATTTATCTTTTTCGTTTTTCCTTCACAGCGGCATTGATTTATCTGACTATTTGCTTTTCTGTTGGATCGACCCCTATACGCACTACACAGCTGCACGTATTTGTGTACATATATGTACTCAAAATACACAGACAACGGACGTTCACTCGCCGTTCCTTCCACACGAGAGTCCGACATGACATAAGTTCTTAAACTTGTAGACGTCAATAAATAATAAAGATCTTTAAATCACGTTTTCTAGAGTACAGAGTCATCTAATCTCAATTTCTTTCCGTAAGAGTAGGCATAGTTAACAGAGTATCAGAATTCTTAACGTCACACATTATTATTTTTCACTTCGACCGTATTAAATATAATCTGCCCTTCTTCGTTCACTCGCTGTAAAATGTGTGGAGTTTTCGATCCGTGAGATTATCCTCTCTTATGGTTTGTGTCTGCGGAATGAGACACGATGAGATAATCTTTAAGATTTACTTGAGATAAATCTCAGGACCGTGTACATGCGATTTTGGTGATTTGAGATTTTGATTTGGAACGGCGTTCTATTTAACAGTAAGATTCTATTCGTGCACATTTTACAGATCTATAGATGTCTATAAATATTTATTCTGATTATGACTGTTTACTGTTACTGGGGAGATTAAAATTCACCCAACTGATGAATGGGATTGATATTTTACGTTTGACGTTCAACAAGCGTAAATCGAGGCGCGAAATACGAATTTCTAAAACTTGATGTATATACGATGGACTACGAAGGCCGAGAGTTGTCTCTAAAGAATCACGTGGGACCATAATCGCAGTCTCAGAGTTGTCTCGAATCGAAAATCTCGTCCGTACACACGGATCATTAAAATGACTTCTATTGGATTGTAATATCTATAATCTACAAATTCTTTTAAGATTTGATATTCGATCTGATAGTTTTGATGACTGGGGAGAGTTTTCACTTTACTTTCAGTATAATTAATATAATCTATGTTTCATTAATTTATTTTTAAAGTTTTGACTGTGAATTAATTGCTTGTCCTAATCAAATTAATTATTTATATTGAACAACTGCATGCACGTAAGATGCTGCCAAGGTTTTACCAAAATTTAAATATTTTAACATTTATTTCTTCAGATATAAAGACTGTTTTTAAGGCAAGCGTAATGAAATGTTTAAAAATAATAACATTTTAATAAGTAATTAATATGAGTTTGGAATTTTGATATATAAGAAGGATCATAACAATTTATACATCATTGTTATAATACCGTAAACATGATTATGTATTATAATATATTTAAATTGCGCCTGGTGGGTAGATCCATACTAGCTTGATTGCCTAGTTGCTTACATCTAGGCGCTTTGTCTAAGATAGTTTTTTTTTACGAAATATTTAAAGTAACACGTGTTCATTAATGCACATGTTAATGTTTTTATATAAATTATAATTTTAACATAATTTTGTTGTTAAATATTAAAATTAAAGATTAAAATGTTGTTATTGAGGTAATTATCCAAATAAACTATACACTAATAACATACGTTCTTTCGTTCATTCTCAATAACTATTTTAATAATGTAATCTTGTTTAATATATAATTTTCTTTTATTAATTTTTATTTTAATAACATGACTGACTAATAATGGGTGAAGAAAGGATTGTTGTTGATGGCACCGAAAACAGAGGTGGTTTGTGAAAGATCTGGTATGACCATTTAATATATTCAGTTGAAAGTTTAGAAATGATCTCTGAAGCAGAATTAGTTTTGTTTCGATGACATAAACATACGGTTTCCTATCCTCTTTACCTACGCATAAAACGACGATCGGTTAGTAAGTAATAAATTGTGAAAAATACTTTTAAAATATGTTGGAGAATAGTGTCCCATAGGGTAATCCCTGTATTTCAACTTACGTAGTGAAACCTTATTGTTCCCAGCTAAATCCTGTTAAATGTGTTCACAAACTAACCCCTGACGTTTACTTTATATACGTATACTCCGTTTAGTTTAGTGTAGACATATATTTCTAGTGGTAGTTGTGCCTACGTGTGCATCCCATTTATTCAAATAAATAACAATCTAGATCCTTATCTGTTTTAAAAAAAACTACCCTATGCTGACTAAAATACGCAAATGGTAAAAATCTTAAAGTTGTATTACATTTTTCTTTTTTGTGTGATAAAATTGTATGCGTTAGAGCAAAACTAGAGCATTTGAAATGTGTTTATTTAAAAAAAATCTGAGTACACATAAATGAATATCTACTAACGTACGTGCATATCTACATATTGCGTCGTAGGATTAAGCAGAGACGATAGATCGCTATATATTTCTATCCTATGATATTTCGCTTCTTCCACATTCATACAGTTTCTATACACATTGATTTTCATTGTTCAATACATTAATTTTGATCGTAAATGTACTATATATTACGTAATATAATACGGTTTCTTGTAAATATATTTATTTTAAAATGGCGTTTCAAATAAAACTATAATTTTTTATATGTTATGAATGCGTCACAGATTGAATGT
Organism: Eubasilissa splendida; assembly: GCA_031772225.1. Lineage (NCBI taxonomy): Eukaryota > Metazoa > Arthropoda > Insecta > Trichoptera > Phryganeidae > Eubasilissa > Eubasilissa splendida. The sequence continues at coordinate 17,897,222 of CM062851.1, forward strand.
TTATCAGTATAGTATATTTTCTAATTCAAGTTGTGATATGTGAAGATTCAATATATATTGTGGCTTTGTCTATCATATTATGGTATGATTATAATACATGTAAAAACAATATACCCAACTGAATTATGTTCCGTGTGTTAAATATTTTTTATAAAATGTAATAAATATTTATATCTTTCATATTCAATTTTGAATTAAATCTGCTAGATAGTGTCAGGACTTTTCTGACTTCAGTTACAATTTATTTGTTGTAAGTATTAGAAAAAATATAAATTGCATCCCCTAAAATATTACCAAATTTTAGTTGTAACATGATCGCTATTGGAATATGTTATTATCAGTGGCGTGCAGTAGGCTTAAACTTAGGTTATGCTGTTACCGACGACGTTTACGTAACTATACGGAAACCGGATGCGGTTGTCTCGGTTGCATATATATATATAGAATGCGCATGGGTTTTTAGAGCTGAAGAGAATTCTCTTAGCTTCCCCAGATATCTCAAAAGTGAATAATATGAATGGTATCCAGCTATACGAATGAATATCCGGGGCTAATCACCAGCTGCGGCGTGTGAGTGTAATGTTAAATACTAAAGATAATTATTTGTTCTCCAATTAAATAAGTCTCTGTTTTTTCGTAAATTCACCGATAACATCGTTATAAAAAGTTCCCGATCTTTTTAATTCTAAAAGCAATTCTTTTTCAATAGCAATCATTGAAAGATCCGAAATTCGTGTCTGATTTTGAGTATTCCGTAAATAAGTATAAATTCGTTTTAGTGAACTATATAAAAATTTTAATTCATTCTTATGGTGATCAAAATCAAAAAAATGTGAATAAAATGATTCTAATTTTGAAAACAATTGTATTGGAAATGAATAATTCTTAAATGTAAAAAATAATTTAGAATTCATTAATTCAAAAAGGGCAAATTCTTTAATTTCTCCATACCGTTCTCTAAATTCGCTTAAAATATTATCTACGATTTCTCTGAAAACGCGATTGAAATGTATTTTAACATCAGAGACATTTCTTTTTCTTTTCGAATGTTTCGTCAATAAAAGCGCTAACTAATTCATAAAAACAGAAACAGATTGAATTGATACTATTAATTAGAATATATGTCTGTATGTACTGATGTATTAACTAAAAATAATAATCAACTTGAATATGAATTACACTCTTCTCACACTTCGCAGATTGACAGATAACAAATTGTCCGTTGAAAGAATTAAGTTAGCGAAGCAAATATGTAAAAGTGTTTTTACTCGGAGTTTTCAATATGGGTTAATCCCTTTAGAATTATGCATAAATTGTTTGAATAAAAGGTAAATTTTGGCAGCTTTAAAGATGCCTAATAGGTTGAGAAAGAAAATATATAGTTTAGTACGTTTCTTAGACGCGACCGACGCGTGCGTTCTAGCAAAATGCGGAGACGAATGACAATGAAGTTGAAAACAAACAAGTCGCAATTTTTCATACTGTTGGCGGCTAGACAAAAATATAGCCATAGGTTACGCTAATCCGGGTAACAATAGCTAGATTTTTATAGGGTCTTTTCATAAGATAAAATAATATTTTTATTGTCCAGAATCTTTCTTGCTTGTATGCAGTGCACGCCCATGGTTACTATCATCCCTTCCATTATGCCCAAGTACATGTTTAACCCTTCCTTAGTCATGCAGTAATACAAGTCTACTTAGCTAATTAAACCGTATGTATTTCCATAAATATGTGCAATATAAAATTCACATTTTAGCCAGTTCTAAAAAAATATTTGCGTGAACAGATGACTAGTGAAACACCAATTATATAAAGCTAATTATACTAAAAATAATCATATTTGAATTCAATGCGATATAAAATTGATCCATTGCATATTATCTGCGTTAAAAAATACCATATGTACCAGAAAAAGATCACAAATTTATAAAAATGAAGAGAGTTAAAGAGAAATATAGTGTTGGGTGAAACTTTTGATGAATGAATTTCTTATTACATTTATACTAACTGTACATTACCTATTTTAAAACCATTTAACCGTGTTAAAGCATTTTATGCTCATTTAAAGTGTTTAAAAACTCAACTATCTTGCGGTAGAACGTGTTGACAGCATGGCTGCGTAAGGTATTTTTTTTTATCACGGTAAAGATTAATCCAACCACTAATCAAGATTATAATATATGACTAATAATGGCCCCAAAATGAGATGTTATCTACGAGATTATTACACAACGTTTAAAGATGTTAATGACATTTAATGATGTGTATCACATGTTGAGATTTATATGATGCTAATCAAAGTAATCCACATTCTTTTATTTTATTGAGATAGTGTTTGATTAAATGAAAGTCACCCGAGATTTCAGGGACCTACTTATCTCAGTGTATTAAACTTGATCATTTTTAAAGAAGGAAAACACGGATTACGGCAATTACTTTCGCAATAGTATAAATTAGAAAAGTAAGCTTAAAATAATTTTTGCTTATTATATGTAATACTTTGGTTATTAAATACAAAAAGACATATGTAAAAAAGTACTAAAAAACCCGACAGAAAAGATATTGCCGTCGTAAGAGCTTACCCTTATATAGCAATGAGAAACTTATTGGAACCGATTTGACGGAATATTGCCAATAAAGCTAGAGGTCGACCGTGCTGGAGGTCTTCTTTATTTGAAACAACTAAGCTGGTTCCGGCGGAGCAACGGGAAGCGCTCGCCCTCAGATCAGACAAGGGTGCGCTTTCTGTCAAACAAATTGATTTTTATATTGTTAGCGATGAACGTTAACAATAAAAGGAAATTAATTGGAGTTGAGTTCGATTATGGGTTAACTCAGTGGACAGATGTGGTGGTCTTTTGGTGGTGGATAAGCTTTTTATGATATTTTCGACTCGAAACAATATTTGAGACGGTCAAATATTATGTTCCTACGAGATTCTTTGGAGATATTGCGGCTCGCTTGTTGTACGTCAAATATCAGTCAATTGATTATTGATGTTTCGTTCGTCCTTTGGGTGAATATGGATCCCTCTGCAACAGTTAGAACAGAATAAATATTTGTAATTTAATACCTTGTAGGTATCTAATATATGGTTCTAAGTGACCTTTCAATTTGTCTCCAGATTAAACAAGAATATAATAAATAAATATGCTTCTGCTTTCAAGGTTTAGTGTTTGATTACTCGTAGGTTATCTGGAAGATGAACGAATGGTTCTGTTCTTAAGGAACTGCGTGCTTCGGGTGTATTACCACTGGGAATTAAGAAGCACGAAGGTGTTTCGTTCACCAACATGAAGAACCAACTACATAAGTTGGTAACTGGACCCCTGCCACGTCTAAATAGTGCCGAGCATCCAAATAAAGACATAAACAGCTTCGCAAAAATACTATACACTAAGAGCGATACAATTTTCACGCGTGTGCTCGAGAACGGTAATTTCACAAGAACTTGAATAATTTTTAAAATATTTTCAAATTCATAGCCTGGTATGATTTGGTATTAGGTTTTAAGAGACTTTTTGAAATACACGAAGCACTTCGCAAAGACTTTATAATGACTAAAGAGTCGGAACTGGCAACAACTTGAAAACCTAGTTTAAGAATTCAGAAATACCTAAATAGAAGTAATCACCGGGTAAGAACGAATTAGTATGTAAATTTTATTCTTCGGCAAGCATTCGCATGCAAAACAGAAGTCATTTCCGCGACTCAATGCGCACAGAACCTGTGACAGTAATCTACATTGTATCTATTTTCTGCTGATTTCATTATATCTTTCGATTTCATCTATGTCGCAATTTTGAAATATATTTCGACAATATATTTTTTAAAACTAGAAAATGTATTACATCATACTAAGATAGCTACACGAGTCCCAAAATAATTAGTAGGATTTTTTAACAAATGGAATATGTTTTCTCGGAATTTTACAGTGTAAGCTGCGTTTAATATAGAGCTTTAGAAATAGAGCTTTAGAAAATTTCAGAACACTTTGTAGGAGGTTTGCGGGTGAGCTATAATATATAATAATATAAGAACGTTGTAATAGATATTTAGTATTTTTGTATAAGACAACGAGAACTATGCACGGGTGGTATGACAAAAAATACAAACTTATCTTTTTTTATTTGTACATTTACATATTTACATATTTGTACACATTTAAATACATTGCCCAACTAAGCAAGCCTGTTTTAGGGCAAATTGATAAACTAATATAATAAAAAATAATAAAAAAATAATAAAAAAGAAAGAAGAATAAATAAATATATATATATAAATAATAATAATAGTAATACCAATAATGTAAGGAGATATAAGGTAGATGGAAATATACAAGATCAAAACGCACAAAAGTAGTTATACAAATTATTTCATTATATAAAAAAGTTGACTCTCTGTATCTGCTCTTCCTAATTGCAACAACCAATTTGAAATATCTCTTTTAAAAGTCCTAATATCAGTTAAATTTCTAATTTTATTTTCAATTTGATCATATATTCTGGGAGCTTGAAAGGTAAATAATCTTTGACTAAAACTAGTTTTCATTCTTGGAACTATTTTAAGCTTGTTTGCTCTTGTGGGATAATATATTTCAGTCCTCACAGATAGAGCGCTTATTTTCCTATGAAAGCTAGTTAATATATTCTGCACATATAATTGTCTTATATCTAAGACCTGAAATTTCCTAAAAAGTGGCTCTGAAGGATACGAAAAGTCACGGCGGTGTATTACTTTGAGTATAGCCTTCTGAGCAATGTTTACTTGATATATATGTACACCAGATGCACTCCCCCAACTATCAATACCATAGCTGAAGATTGATTGGCACACTAGAGAATGAGTTTCTTCCTTTTTTTATTGACTACATTTCTCGCTTGATTCATAAATGATAACCAATGATCAATGCTGGGGAAAATAAAAGGCAACAGATACATATTACAACTTTTGAAGAAGTCTTGTTAAAAATTGTGTAAGCGCTATATTTTTTTGTGTGCGCTATGATGCCAAATCGTGCGCACACTCGCACACCTCAGGCTAAGGCCTGAGTGAAGAAACATTCTGCAGAGCGTGCGAGCTGTATGGAAAATGAGTGTTCTGCGGGGCACGCAGCGTTCGGAGCGTGTGACATTAAAGCGTTCATTAGAAGAGACAGTCATATTTGAAGTGTGATCATGGCTAACGATATAATCGATATGAATTTGGAGGAAAAACTATTTTTTAAATTTGATTTGTGTAATAAGAATGGTTCAAGTGTTATTGTTAAACAAAGAAAAAAGTTTGTAGAATTTTCAACATTATATAATAGTTTAAAGTTAAATGACCTTTGACTATACATTAAAAAAATTACATATTTCAGGCGTTAACTGAATTACACATAGTATTTGTTCGAAGGACATCTCGAACATCAACACAATATGCTGTTCAAACACAAACTGGTTTGAACATGCACGCGCACACGACGCCGAACGCAAGCAGGCAAGCTCTCGCCACCGCTCTATGCGTCCGCCACTCAAGACACTCGCATTCGTAAACATGAGATTGCTATGCAATACGCTTGACTCAAGTGTGCACTCCGGCCTTACACTTAGAGAGAAAATTGATGGAAACCCATTATATATTCAAAATTCAGATATGAACTTCCTTCACTAAGGTATGAATTGTTCTCAATGAATAAGAACAAAATACAACAATTTTCATTTGCCCAAAGGCATTAAGTTAATAATGAATTTATTTTATGAACGATGGCAGTTCTTCAAAAGAAATAAAAAGTAATGCGAGTCTTGTGCTCGGGAATCAGATAAAGTATTTACTGCAAAATAATGAGCTGGCGACGCGGGGCCGTCCTGATACAAATCCTATTACGACTAACCAATTTATAACGAAGGAAAATAATTAGTGGACTTTTCCTGGAGATATTCTTTCGTCTAATTAGATTCAGGACAACGGTTTTTTATTGTGTATTGTATGTAATTAATTGGCTCGATTGAATTTCAAATTAAACAATTACCCACGGAACTATATTATCAGATTTTTTAATAAATAATATGTATTAATATCAGAAGAGTAACATATGGGTTCGAAAATTGTCGCTGTAGCATAGTTGGATAATGCACCTTCCCCGGCTAGGAAAGAGATCCAGGTTCGAATTCCGGTGGCGCAACAACAATATTTTTCGATAAAATTGATTTTATATGTATATCTTTGTAATTAATATATTTAATTCATATTTAAAATAATATGTAATGTACTTCAAGCGACGGTTGTAAATACCGCTATGAATGTGTCTCCGGACGAATCCTCTTGTATTTTGTGTATGGGGCGATAATTAAACTCGTATCGAATGTCAATATACAGCTGTTTATTATTCCACGAATACAATTCTATTTAGAACAATAAAATATAATATCGATAAGTTATATAAATGGCGTCAGAGCAGATAGAGTAGAGAGCTCGCACTCCCGTCGCGCTCGCTTATAACGCCTCGCACACAACACACACGCACACATACCTCCTACTTCTCCCGCGGTCCGCGGACCAACACACACATAAACAAACCTTCGGACATTACATTATATACAAAAAAATTAAATTAATCGACTAGAAAGATATACAAAAAAAACTTTTTATCGACAAAATATTTCAGTTGCTATCTGGATTCGAACTAGGACTTTTCCTAGTTGTATCAAAGTTTATCCAAATTTAATAAAATTGATTGATTTAATACTGGCGCCTCTCAGCGTGTCTAACTCAATTCATTCATCGTAATAAAAAGTTGATTGCCTGTAAAATGGAATAATAGAACAATTTTAAAGAGCCACCGAATATAAGTTCAAAAATTTGTTGTAAAGGTTCAAATCCCGATAGCAGCAACTAAAATATTTTTTTATAATAAGATTTTTTCTGTGTATCTTTATAGTTGATTAATTTATAAAACTATGTTTTAAAACTACAAGTACACAACAAAAATGTGTTCTCCTTAAAAATAATATATTTTTGGATAAATCATTACTGTTAAACATACCTAAATTGAATAGTATCAAAAATTTGTTAATATAATAATGATTTTATAATTTAAAGTTGGTATTTAGTCAGCATTGATATTTGTACAAGTGCGAAGATAATTTACTTTAATTTTTAACGAGTTAAAATACCACAAGTTCAAATGTTAGAATATTCCTTTAATGACAGATGTTCAATGTTGGTGAAGCACTTACTATGTAGTTAGCGCTTTGGCTAATTTATATAGCTGTCAAATTCAGCAAAGATGACATAATGATTTGATCTCACTCTAAACATCACGAGGTAGGTCTTATCCGTTTAACACTAATCATCAAAATTTTTATCTAGATAATGATTATTTGGAAGGAAAAATTCATTTGACATTTTATGGTTTTCTCGTCAGAATTCCTGAACGAACAGGCCAATTGATACACCTGCATGCATCTACTAAGCAAATCATGTTTTATATCGATTAGACTATCTGCTTATCGATCATTATCGAAATGCAGTAGTCACACGCGGTGAGTCAAATTTTATCAAACAAAATTTTTGGATAATAATAATTATTACTCTTTCTCCAATATATTTCATATTAAAAGTACAAAACTTGGCCAAAAGATTGTCGCTGCGATGTTAAAGAAATAATGGAATAATTAAGAAAAACGAATAAACTTGATACCTAATAAGTAAATCTTATTGTTTTCGCGTTTTTATACTTCGATTGGTAGGCTTGATATTAAAGGTTGAATATGTGCATATCATTTGTGTAAATTTAAAACAGGAAACAAAAGCGAAACTGGTTCTGTTCAGAGACGTTTTCGGAGTCGGATATATTTTTTGATATAAAAACATTTTGTATTGTATTTTTCGGATTATCAGTGGTGCTACAGTTTCAGATGCTGGCCAGATGAGTTTTCAGAAGATACAAGACAGCTGGGAAAGTGACCATCGGTAGAAGAATCGGCGAGTAACATTCTAGTTTCGTAGAAGTTTGCGTCTTTTCATTTACATAGATAAATGAATATATTCAACAAATCAATTAGAAAACGCAGAACTAGCTATCGAAGGTAATTACGGCAACATTTATAAATGTAATAAAGTCACCGATTAGTTATTATATATTATATTGTTGGTTCTTCTACATCTACCCCGGTAACTGGAGAAGAATTGCCAAGGTTAGATCGGCAGAGAACAGTTGCGGAGGATGCCAAATCGCACCGTGTGATGTTCCTCTACATCGATCATTCTGGCTCTTCAGATCTATTGTGATGAGTTACTTATTCATTTTAATACAAATAAAAATAATCAACTAGAAATATATACAGAAAAAAACTATATATCGAAAAAATATTTAGTTGCTACCGGGATTCGAACCTGGACCATTTCTTATCCGGGAACGCGCGTTCTCCACTTTCGCTGTAGCAATCGAAAACATTTTCGGCAATTATTTTGTATAGTAGATGTATTAATTGGAAATAATACAGAATATAAATTAGAAAATTTGTTACTAATTAATTTACTATTAGGTTAATCTACTCGAGGTGGTAGGTACTGAGGATAGAGCACCACACATTACTGTCCTGGCACACATCCCCTGCCTCATCCATATTCATACATCTCAAAGTCTATCTGGTTCTATTCTATTCTGTATACAAGGTGCGCCGTTAGAATCTGGACAAAAAAACGTTATTTAAGCCAATATACAAAAGATACCAAAAAATGCTGTTATTTCTTATTTAAAGGATCCTTGCTGGGGAAGTTCATTCTACCCTGTCATCCTAAAGCGCGAGCGCGCTATTTTCAACTGATCGCGGTTCATGGCCGTAAACTCTGCCTCGATAGCGGCCCGGAGGGAGTTGACGTTAGGGTGCCTAGACTTGTTGGTTTGTCTCTCGACAACGCCCCAGACTTAGTAGTCCAGAGGGTTTAGGTCGGGACTGTTAGGAGGCTAAAATTCCTTCGACCAAAACATGTCAACGTTGTCAGAGAGCCAATTTTGCACTAAATGGCTCATATGAGCGGGTGCTCCATCTTGTTGTCCCAGAGGCCACAGTCTTCATCCATGGCTTTATCACTGTCTTCAGGACCTCTTAATAAACCTCCTTCGTGGCCATTTCGCCCTTTTGGAAGAAGTACGGCGGAATGACATCACCCTCACTTGAGATGACGAAGAATTTAATAATTTCGGTGGGAGTTCTTCCGGCACGAAGGCTTTCTATAATCATCGCTCTTCTATCGTACTCCATGCTTGTATTGATAGGCTCGGCTATTTTGAAGTTATGAAAGTTTTACTGACATATTAGCTAATTTTAGCGCCAACTAGCACCTACCCCTGAATTTAAAATACAATTTTGTCTGGATTCTAACGGCACACACTGATATATAATTAATAAACGGTTTATTGAAAGTTAATGGTTCCGTATTAATCTTTCTGTATTTAGTTAGTAGATATCGATTATTTTTTTAAGGAATGTATAATGTTTAGTCTAATATATCATTTTCAAACTGTTCCAAAGCTTTGCTTTTATTTTCTTTCATACAGAATTTTAATAAATGAAATAAATGGTATTTCTTGTTATAAAAAATGTTCATATTGGGCTGCTATCTATTTCATTAACTTAATTGATTATATCTTTAATTTAGCCAGTTTACAATTTACATGCATACATATATCATTAGTACAAAGACTTTATCTACATCTATCATTGGTTATATCAATAGATCATAAGGTAGTTTTTATAATTACTTTTTATAAGTAGAGAAAGTACGTGAGATAAGACCGAGATCTTTAAATAAAAATAATCGGTTTTTCCCAGACAATTATTTGTCGACATGATTGTTATCAACGTGATTTATTAAAGTGAATGCTGAATCATTATTAATAATGATGTAATTTTTTATATACATTCTAATATCTGATGATATGACAAATAAAAATCGATTTAAATACCATTAATGCTATGTTTATCTACCTAAACAGAAAATATGTCCATAGATGGCGATGGTGTAGTGATACTCAAAGTGAGTCCACATACTAACATATATACAACATTCAATAATTTGATAAATGAGGAGATTGAGGGGTGAGAATTGGTGAACGTGATCACTTAAGTCAGCCGAAGACAAGTCATAAGCCCTGTAATTACCCGATATTTCAATATATTTTCCATTAAATATAATAAAAAATAGCTTTGTTTCTATGAGATATCTGATATTTGTTTAAGACAGTATGTCTCTCAATTTTCTCTCAAGTCTTTCTACTCCATAATGAAATATTTGTTTTTAAGGCCTCAAAAAATAATTCATTCAAGATTTATCACTAAACCAACAAGCACGATTATTGGTTTCATCATAAGTTATATTTATTACTTATTACATTTTAACGTATATTCCTTTTCTTATATATATATGGCTAATAATTTAATAGTGGGAACAAAAAATAATATTTGTTTAGTGTATAAGGCTTAATTTTAACCATATACAGTCGAATTTGGTTATACCGAGTACAAAGAGACCAGCTAAATTAGCTCATTATAACCGTTACTCGTTATAACAAAATATATTTAATATCCAATAAAATTAAAAGCATGTCAAACACATATGAAAAATCAAAAATCTATAATTGTATGAACAAAAACATTATGAAGTAAATGACTACATTTAATCATATTATTTCTTAACAAAATTCAAAATACTGCTGTTTTTTTTAAGAATTCACAAACCTGAAAGGAATCGTAAACAATAAGGAACTTCGTCGGCAGACGCTGCTTTCGATTTTATGACTTCTTAAGAATTAGGGTTTTTAGACCGTGTTGTGTATTTTGTTCACTTGTTAACAATATTTTTGTACGTTATATCAGTGAAGCGAGCTCACTGTAACAGTGAAGAGTTGTATGAAAACAGGTCTGAATCAAAATAATTCTAAGTATTTCCTCATTATAACCGTGATCTCACTATAGCCGTGCTCGATATAACCGAGTTCAACTGTACATGTAAAAAAAATGTTGTCAATTTTTTATACAATACATATGGTTGAATTTTTTTATTTCTCATCATCTATTACGTATTAGTTTCGATACTTCAGTCATACTTAATGTATAACAAATTTGATAGATTAATTAGAAATATATACAAACAAAAAATATATATTTATCAAAAAAATACAGGTTGAATATTATGTTCCAGTCCGATTTTGTTTGGCCGCTATTTTGATTTGGCGGACATTCGTCGGTTCGCATTTGGTAATCGTAGAGAATAGTTGATTATAATTTATTAAGGAACATTTAACGTCTCAACAACATGTTAGTGATTAAAATATTTTATCTAAAAATAATGTCAATGTTGTATCCATTAATGGTGATCGCTATCGTCACATATTGGAAAACTTCTTGGTAGCCGAATTGGATCTATTAGGCTTGTACGGTGCCATCTCACACACAGCCAGAGCTATGCTTGAAATGTAACGAGAAATTTTTCCCGGCTGCATAATGTTAAAAAGTAGTGATATCGACTGACATCTTCGATCACCTGATTTGACGGCTCCCGACTATTTTCCGCTATTTCTGTGGGGGTTCTGATATGTTCTGATATATATGTGTGTGTGTATGTGTATGTGAGATGAGTGGTGGAGGGGTCATGGGATATAAAAAGTCGTCACTGGGGAACGGGGCTCTTATCCCATCGTTCCTTCGCAATAATAGTAATAAATATCTGAGTTCTATAATTGTACATTATGTTAATAAGTTGTTGCAATAAACGATAATCGTTGCATATATCTAATGAGTTTCACTTACTCAACCAAGCAACTCGAGAAGTACACGTAGAGGATAGAACACCAAAGCGATGCAATTAAATTGGAAAGTTACTACAATTATACATGAAATTGCTGAAATAACACGGGGGTGTGCGAGAATGTTACGAAAAATATGGATAAAAGAGCGCGCATTTGTGCCGCTGCCAGAGGCGGCCACTTGACCGATGTCATATTCCATACATAATTGTAATAAGCCAAATAATCGATAAATAAAAAGCAAATCAAAAATTGTTATTGTGAAGTTGCCATTTTTTCAGAACATTTTATCTGTATATTTTTCTATTCGATACATTTAATTTGTATTAATAAATTGTGTTTCATTTCCTAGTTATTCAAAAATAACATTGTATTACTACCGTGATTCGAACCTGCAATTTTTTCTTGCCACGAGAATGATGACCACGAAAATCATTCAAATTTTCGATGTATTTATTTTTTTATGATACTATCTATCTATTCCCGTTTAAATCTTTTAATTTTTTGTTTGTAATGAATCTAATAATTTACTAAACGTACATAAATAATTTTTTTAATTGTGTATTTTAAGCATTACATGTTATCGCATTTGATTATCGGTCTAATATGTCATTGTAATTAAATAAGGCTGAATTAAGAAACTGATTTCATGGTAACGACTGCTTTCCAATATCGATGTACACACATCGGATATTTAAAGGCGTTTACAATTCTTGTCGCCTAAATGTCACGTGAATCGATGTCGTAAACATCGCGCGCTCGCCCTTCAGCGGCCACCACGTCCCGAGTTATCGCGAAGGAATATATGATAAGCCGCGCTGGCAAAGGCCATTTTATTATTCCCCTGTTTTGAGATGCGTCTCATGTAAAGTAGTGCCAAAGTCAAAGCCAGGGCCGGACCAATTATTTTGCGCACATGAATAAATTAAGCGGACATTAGCACAATTTAGTAACGTTTGGCTCGTTGCTAGCTAGTATGGGTGACCGAATGCAAAAATATTAAAAATATTTTTTTTTTTTTGGTGAATTACCTATATTCAAAACACACGATGTAAGCTAAAGTGGCGTCATTGTGGGAGCGCGGATCATACAGAGTGTTTCAGCATAATTTAAAAAAAAAATCCTTAGTTACTTCTGTATAGAGTTTTCTGGGCTAATGTGCTGTGTATATCTGACGACGTTAAGCAGATTAGTCCAGAAAACTGTATACAGAAGATTCTAAACGGCCGTGATAACCTAAGAATATATTTTATCTTTAGTTACAACCACAAATATATATTCTCTAAATCGGGTTGTCATTGTTATAAGTTGAAATTATATTGAGATAAAGATCAGTAGAAACTATTTACTATAGTAAAAAAAATTTGCTGACACATTGATACTTTGAAAGTTGCAGTGTAAGACAATTAATCGTTCAATATCCGGCTATTTTAGTGATGAGAGTTCGTGCGATGATCATCTCGTTGTTTAATATATATTAGCACATAATACAAAAAAAAATGAACACCAGAGTGATAGATTTTGAACGCCTAGGCGAAAATATTCATAGATAATGTATAAAAGTAAAGCATATTTAAATTATTTTAGTTAGTAAAAAGTTACCACTGATCTCACAACCGGTCCAAAAGAACTAAGTTAAACTCTTCTGTCCTGTCATTTCTACAAAACTTTTTTCGCAACAACATAATCAGTTGATAACCTTTGAGGTATACAACGTTCTCAAAGTACTTCTAATAATAAAACTCAACCCAGTGTGCTATACCTAGTTTTAAACGTAAACGTAATTTTATGAAATTTAAATGGATCATTAATAATTTAAACAACAATTTTTCAAAATAAATATTGGATTTTTCTTGTCATTATGACAATAAGTAAAGTAACTCGAACATTAGACTTTTTTCATCCCTATGTTTGCAATGACTATACATTTCAATGGTAAACATTTGACCGTGGTGTGTTCCGTTTTGAAGATCCAATCTATCCACACGGTCAGCTTTATTTTGCCCCGCCACGCACTTGAACAACTATCAATTTCCATTTCCAAATTAACCACCAGGAAGCAATATTGAAGGCTAATAAGAATGGACTAACTTTCAAAGACATGTTTGTTGATAGCTGCATTTAAATAATCAATAAATTAATTGGTACATTTATACTTATTCAACAAAATTTGTAAAATACAACCATTTTGGTTAGATTTGTGTAAATTATACATATAATGATGGCATGGCTTAAAATTATTATACATAAATTATAAATGAATTAATTATAAAGATATATATATATATAACAATATAGATATATATTTCTCCGGATTGGAAAAGAGATCCCGGTTGCACAACAACAATATTTTTCGATCAAGTTGATTTTATATGTATATCTTTATAATTAATACATTTAATTAGTATTTAAAACATCACAGACCTATGTTCTAAATAATTACAACTTCACAATGAGAATGTGTTCTCTTTAATACTATTTTTTTGAATGCGAATTTAAAAATTAGCATTCTTCTATTGTACACATTATGCAATACTAATAATTTACAATAATAACTGCCGATATAATTATAAACAACTAATTCAATTTAACTACGAGTCCCATTCTAAAAATTTTCAAAAAAATTATTCGAGTAAATTTGTATTAAGTAACAATTTGAGTTAGGTATTAAATTTTATTTTAAATAATAATTGTTTTTTAAAAATAGATTATGGTATAGAAACAACATATTTTGATTAGTATTGACATCCTGAGGAAGACAATGGTATTTTTCAAAACCGATAGATGTATTTAAACTCAATAAGTGGTTAATAAAACAAAGTTAACAATTAAAAATAATATATTTTTTATACTTTTAAAAAAAATAAATAAAAAAAATAAAAAAAAAATTTTTTTTTAATTGTTAATGTAATATATAGAGTTGACTTTTAATTTTTATTATTTTAAGTTGTTTAATAAGAAATACGTTGTTAAATTACCTTTACACGATGAACAAATAAAGGAATCAATTATGTGTATTATGAAATTGAATGTGCCTCTTCCGCTTGAATACTGGTAAAAAAAGTAATAGTTAATCCACTTTTATTCAGTATTTTTGTATTTTGTTAGTACTTTAGAAATCGAAATTTGGTGAGTCCACGATCCGCAAGCTTCAACCACTATCGAATAGTGAGCGCATAACCTAGTCTAACCAAACACGACTCAAATGAACTATTAATAAAAAAATCGAGGAGTGAACAAACTCTTCCAAAAATAGTAAATGCCTGTCACGTAAGCAAACAACCGAGTGCCCCCGTCAATACGAAATTTCATCCGAAGAGGTTGTGATGCCGCGTCGCCAGCCGAGCCGGTCCTGGGCAGAACCTTGAAACTGGAGTCAGTGGAAATTCAAAAACTGGGCCACCAGTTGCAAGGGCATGTTTGAGCGTACACAACTCCTGACGGTTTAACAGCCTGTCTTGAGCGATGATAGTTTATTGATGCCTTCTCGATGTCTGCATTGTGTACGATTACATACATTGTGTATTCAGACACCGACATATTTTGTGTTGTGTACATAGAGACTGACATATTTTTTTGGTAATTTTTACAATGCACGCATGATTTTAAGCTCATAACCACGAGAAAATAAACCAGCGATTGTTTATCTATTTTTAACGATTTTACAAGAATTTTTCGATAACTTTTTCTATTAATACTTTAATGAAACATATTATTATTGATCATTTTAAATTTAATACACTCAGTAGGTTTTCACAGCCGTCAGGTAATAACGAAATATTCTGGAATATTCTGGCGATGCTCACGTTTCGGACTCCATTTCAGTGTTGATGTTACCACGCACGGCATAAATATATATCTTTGTTATATGCTTAATTTAATAACCATTATATATATAATACTATTTTTGAGTGGACCCAAATTCACATATGCCCGTTACGATCTACGGTTCGATCCATTTAAAAGTAACCTATGTCTAAGCAGATGTAAAATATTTTAAAGTGAAAGAAACATTCTAATCTAAATCATTTTCTGTTTTTAATAATGTATAAAAAATTAAGTAAAAACGAGATATTCCTTTACAGCCAAATAATGGGAGAATAAGTGATAATTTTTATTTTACCTTCGTTCACATAAGATAGTTGTTATTCGACATTTAAGATTTTTTTTTAAATGTTTAATTTTTGTAAAATCATTGTAATTATTGAGGATTAAAGAAATTATATAATAAATATTAATAATTAAATAAGTCATTCAAATTTTATTGACATGAAAAAATTATGTCTTTTTTTGGCTAATTTCATGGTAAAATGTGACATGAGGGGGAAAAGGAGAGGGTATTTAACTGAAATACTATGATATCACGTTAACGTTGTACAGATGTTATTAATTGAATGTTTAAACAATGATAATCATTTTTAATAAAATAATTCCACAGGTAAGTCACATAGCAATTTATCTATATCTCAATATTTAATAAAGATAATAGAAATATAAGCAATAAAGTATGTTATCTTTCGTAAATTTTCGCCAAGCTTAATAAAAAGCACTTAGTGAAAATTTTGACACACCAAATACAGTTTATTCGGCGATATGTGAGATCTAAGATCATTAAAACATGCGGAAAATACCAGTTTAAACATGATCCGTATCATATATAAACTATAAAAATTCTGTCGTGTAAGACAAATAAAATAATTTTTAGAGCGCTTGCCTTAAATACCTGGAAATTCGTTGATTCGTATTTTATACTGGAGATATTATAAGGTGCCGGTTCGGTTTAATAATATTATATAACGGATAACGGATAGACAAAAACGTATTAAAGTAAAATGTTTAATGAAAATACGATATA
Organism: Eubasilissa splendida; assembly: GCA_031772225.1. Lineage (NCBI taxonomy): Eukaryota > Metazoa > Arthropoda > Insecta > Trichoptera > Phryganeidae > Eubasilissa > Eubasilissa splendida. The sequence goes on from CM062851.1 coordinate 17,913,874, forward strand.
AATATATAAGCCTCTCCTGCATCTATAGGAATTTTTTATATTGATTAGATTTCAATAGACATTTCGTAGACGAGATTTCAATAACCATTTAGTAGGCTACGCTTTTAGTAAGACATGTCTAATAAAAAACTGAGAGATCTATAAAAAAAATGCAGTTGTCCGGCGACGTAACGCGCGTTCAAATGATAGTAAGATTTTAACAATTAATTTACATTCGGATACTCAGTCGGCATTTACAGCCATTATATTACGTCAAAAACAAGGTGCAAATATTACATTATATAAAATAAACAGCGCCAATGTACACAGTACATCCATGAATCTTGAGCTAGTAAAACCGGTGACATCTTTATTATATCGTAAATTAGCTGAAAATGTCTGCAATAATTGCTTGAAGCTATTATAGAAGATAAAGTATCGTTTATTTAACTTTTAGACGAGTTATCTTGACATTGCAAACAGTTGGCAGTAGAAATACTCGCCGTATTTGTATAAATAAGTCTTGATGGCAACTGAGAAAAAAGAAATCTTATTATTGCTACATCTATTAAATCATACCTTTGAAGTTGAATTTTTAAAAGTAAATCGCTTTAAAACATCACCGTATGGCAGGTATGTAAAATATCCAAGAATACATTAGTTGAATGAGTTTTTATTTTGAAAAGACTGTAAAATAAGTACTTTTAAAATTATCAAAATTAACATTGAGGTTAAAATTCATCATTTTTATTTTTTAAACTTTGTTTCATTACAATCTATTCTAAATGCGGCTGCACGGATAATATATGGAGTTTCCAAATTCTCTCATATAACATCCCTTTTACATCAGCTACATTGGCTCCGATTCCCTGAAAGAGTTGAATTTAAATTGTGCGTTACAAGGCGACACATAACATGGCGCCTCTATATCTTCAAGAACTTTGTATCCCAGACAATTTGAATGGTGGACGTCAAACTCTCAGGTCAGCCTCTACTTCAGCTGCAGGAAGGGTTGTAGAACGATCAGCAATTACCAGAAGTCTGAATTTAGTGAACGGGCATTCGCAGTGGCAGGCCCAAAAGCGTGGAACTCTTTGCCCTCCGTTATTAGAAACAGTGCATCGGAGACTTTATTTAAGAAGAAACTAAAAACGCACTTTTTCAAAAAATCATTTCCATAAGCGAAAACAACGATTTTTTAATTTTAAAAACCATAGATAATTGTAGAACTATAAACAGTTTATGTGTAAAGCGTCCTTGAGGTGAAAGTTTTTACGAAAATGGCGCCATACAAATTATCCATTATTATTATTATTATTATTATTAACCACTTATTGAGTATAAATACATCAACAATAATGATTATTGGCGTAGGATTTTATACATAAATAACTTTTAGAATCAAACATTTAAACACGTACCACGAAACATTAGACCGACATTTTATACAAATAATAAATATAGGAAATTTACTCATAAATTAATTATAAAGACAAAGATGATAAATTTTACAATTCTGGTGTCTATAAATTTAGTTGCAAGGATTGTGCTGCATTTTGTATCGGTAAAATGGGTAGAACTTTTAATATAAGAGTAAAGGAGTATTCGAGATGTTTAAACAATACTGGGTTTTCAGAATTTTCTAATCATTTGATAGAAAATGGTCATGGTTTTGATAAAAAATTTGGATTATCAATTTTGCATGTAAACGGTGTTAGTCATAAATTAAATAATTTGAAATCATTGAATATAAATAAAACGTGTAAAACTAATCAAAATATTATAAACAACCAAATTTATCTACGAGTCTCATTCTAAAATTTTTTCCTAAAAATTATTCGAGTAAATTTGCATTAAGTAACAATTTGAGTTAGGTACTAAATTTATTTTTTAAATAATTATTGTTTTTTAAAAATAGATTCTGGTAAAGAAACAACAACATATGTTTTTAGTTAGTATTGACATCCTGAAGAAGAAAATTGTATTTTTAGAAACCGGTTGATGTATTTAAACTCAACAAGTGGTTAATGAAACAATGTTAAAAAATTAAAATTATGTAAAATAAGTGTTTTATTTGATGTATTTAAAATTTTATTTATTATCCTCATTGAATGGCGTGTGGAAATAAATTCGTTTATGATTATGAAATATGCTGTATTATTAATGGTGCATACGGCATAGTTCATTATTTTGTAAATATATTTTCAAGTGTTAAATAAAAGTATAAATGAAATATGTATAAAACTCTTCCATCCTTTCTCGCTATTTATTATCCGTACTGAATAAACTATTTCGCTCGAACTTAGCTGTACTTTTCTAAAAAGTACACCTCATCCTCCAATTCGAGTCTACTAAACTGTGCTGCTTTCCTTTGTAAACGTTTATGGCTGTACCAAGCTTAAAAAAACATTTAGCTGTCTAATATTTCTATTTTAATTTTTTTTTAAATCTGTACTGTTAATTCTTTTCTTTAGGTAGAAAAATGTAATGCCTTGTCTAATCTTAGTCATATCTTCATTGCTGAGGACCGTGACTCTCTCGTCAATGCGTTGATATACTATAATTATCCAGTATTTACGGTTTTGAACCGTAAGCAGCAATATGTGTACGGGGATTATGCGTTTGGGAGACTTGAACAGTTCATTACATTGGTGGTTTTCTGTTTGGTTCATCCACCTCGCCAAAGATCACAAGTTTATGCTTTCTTTTGGCGGGTTATGTAAACAAGGAATCTTAAATACGCGGATAATAAATTATTTCAGAAGCAATTGAATGACTATGTTTCCGTAGTATCTTAAACATGCGCTATTAAATCCACAATCATTTAGCTGTGAGTGTCCACGTTTCAACATCTTAGAGAAAGACGGTTCATGATTATACGAGTCTCATCTATTCCTAGATTGGTATATATTCGATATTTCTTTTGCAATAAAATCAAATGATTTTCCGAAAAAACTCGACATATTCATGAACACTCCACATAAAATACAACTCACAATCAAAATTATTGTCTCTCCAACTGCTCAATTTTAAAAATAACAAATAAAATCAAATATCTTGAAGTAATCATCGATACAAATCTTAAATGGAAAGATCAAATCTGTCAAGTTGTTAAAAATATTAGAAAATGAATATATATATTTTTAAGAATCAGAACATTTTTATCTATAAAAAATTTGTACTTAGTATACTATGCATTTATTCAATCCATATTACAATATGCTATCATTAATTGGGGATCAACTTATAATACTAGCCTGATTCCAGTAAAAAATGTACAAAAACTTATCATTAAAGTAATACTAAAAAAACCAAAAGATTATACTACAAAATTACTTTTCGAAGAATTCCAAGTGCCTACATTTTGTGATCTACTTAAAAGAAATTCTATTATTCAAATATTAAAAGAAAAAGAAAAATATACTGAAAATCGTACTAGGTTTAAATTTGTATTTTCATGCTCAAAAACTAACACATGATTTGTACAATACCACTATATGCATATAGAAAAAAATTATTTTAACAGCTTATTCGAAAACATCAGAAAGATTAATGATAATAAATAAATAATAAATGCTATGAAAAATGCTTTACAGATAAACATGTAACCCGATAATAATATTTTTATAACATTCCTATTAATTTTATTCTATTTTATTATAAGCTAGTTATTATAAACAATAATTATTAATATGTAATCCCCTTCTCTGCACAAGCACATAATTTTTAGAGAAGTTGTAGAACTAAATAAAAAAATAACTTATTATTGTATTGTTTCATTGTAATTAATTATAAGAGATTAATAAAAAAAATTAAAAAATGCGAAAAATGTTTTATTTTCTGCGGCAATTCTTAAATTATGTATTTTCTCAGTTAATAAATAATGTCATTCGTTTAATAACATTATCAAGATCATTGGCATTCATGATTGATAACCAAAAAAAGACTCACATTCTTAAAACAGCGTTTCGTTTCATGCACTTGATAGACAAAATATGAATAAAATTACGTGTCCCCAAATTATTTTTCACTTTGTTTTCTTAAATTCAAATATTAAGTTCTCATCTTTTGTACCTTAAAAAATCTGACTATCACATATACAGAAACATAAAATTAACACAAACCTTCATCTTACATTGGTACTAATTTGACTCACCAATTCACTGGCGACGCGAGTAATAATAATGAATATATTGACAATTATTATATTTTCCAAAAAAAACATCTTACGCTATAATGAGTTCAGTTATTATTTCGTTGTTGGTCAAAACACGGCCAGGTTTAGAATTTTCAAAGTAGGTACTTAAGTAGACAATAGTTCTTGATTTTTCCGGGAACATTTTATTTGGAACGTGAAAATGAAAATTTTTGTTGAGATGTGTCTTAAACATAATGAAAAATCTTTTATATTGTCATGATTTTGATCCGATTATTAAATCTGTGACCTTGGTTTGAATGATTATTCCGTTGTAAGTCAAGAGTGAAAATTAAGTCGAATAATAATCAAGATGTACAATCAGCGTGATTTAACGAGTCTGGCCTTAATTATTTTCTTTTATACTTTTCAAGTTACCGGTATGTCCACATTGAAGGGTTTAACCCTATCCCGGAATCGTTACGAGAATTGTGCACTCCCGTTTCGATTCCAATCAGCAAAGCAACGCGTATATTAATTAACTAAATCTTTAAATCGGTCTGTCTATAGTGAAAAGTAGTAGTGTACATACCAAGGAAACGTCCTTCGTTATGTGACGAACGAAGGTAGTGGGATACACCGAACTCTTTGAAAGCGGTCAAGTAGTTTCCTTACAAATTTGTCATTCAAATCATTGAACTCTTTCAAAGTTATGTAAATAAGCAGTTCTTCGAACCATTCAATTTTATCAGTAGGTATATACAGTGGCGTGCAGTAGGTATAGATTTAGGTTATGCTGTTACCAATGATATTATACAATCAAATATAATATATATAATACAATTATGTTGTACTTAGGATTATGAACTTTTGTTTAACCAACGTCTTTAGACAAAATGAATTCGTCGTTTATACGACCCTACCATGTATTTATTTGAAATTTTAGAGAACTATTAATAATGTTTTTAAAGTTTACATCAACAACCGAAAGGAATTTTCAATTCAGTAAATAGCCATTGTATGTCTTGAGTAATACACTAACTTAAAAATAAAACATAGTAATGTGAATAGCTACAATACGTCGATTGTAGCCACTAGCGCTACGGCTGCAACGGTGGGTTGTCGTGCTAGTTTTTAGAACTAAGCTATTAAAGTTTCTACTGGTACACAGATGGCGCTAATTGTAATAAATCCGTAAATATACGTTCACGGTCCATATTCTAGTTTATTTAATTTATATTTGTTTTCTAGAATTTTTAGTAATGCACAGATTGTTTGCTTGTATGCACTATTCGCCCCTGGATATATAATTGAACTTTTCAGATATCATCGATCTCTTTCAAGCGGATGGTTATTCATCTGTAATTATTTAATTGCGTTATTTACTTTCATATGACATGTTGAGAGTCTTAGTATTTTGAAGTCTATTTTTTGAACGTATGCACTAGTATATTTTACAACCCAACATAAATTTGCATAGTTTATGTAGAAATGATTATTCATACTGATCTCCAATAAATGTTCCCGTAGATCTACATCATAGACGTCAAATATACGTAAGTGAGTTTCCAGGAATGTAATAAAAGTATTAAAATCAAGATTTACGATTACTGATTCATCGTGTGAATGGAATTATGATATTTTTATTTTCTTCAATGCATTGCTTTGCAGCATTTGTTGCACATTTAAACGTACTAATAAATATACATATATATATATTTACCATAATAATATAATACTGCGGTGTGCATAATACGCTGAGAAAATCCGAGATAAATAAGATGTACTGGAGTAGTCTACCGTACAGCCTATATTTTTATTCCTTTGAAATACAACCATTTCATTATTTACTTATTTATTTTATATATAACTATATTTAAAAAGAAGTAAATTAAATATAACTAGATAACGACAGGATTTTTTTTTTACACAGAATGGTTGGTACACACCACAGACCGATAAATGAATAGACATGAAATAAAGTTTACGTGCACGAGAGAGGTTTGAAACATTAGTTGCGGGACGAGGGGCATTTTACACACATTATTTGTGGAAACATAATTCATGAATTTTTTATGCAAAAGTAAAAGTATTTACATTTAAATTAAATCTTTGTGTAAACAAGAGGTATTTTTTACATCAATGCATATTATGTTGTCAGCGTTTAAATTTTCATTCCAATCGAGTCATATATAGTTTATGAAACAATATTTTACGAAAAATCTTGTCAAATACCTTACTGAAGTCTGTGTATGCACTATCAGCCCAAAGATTTCAATATTTTTAATTAGTTGGTGCAAAAAAATATTATTTCGGTGTCAAGTTAGTAAAACTATAACTCTGAAAATAGCTGATTTTAAATAAATTTGTTTATAATTTAACACATATTTGAATAAAAACCGTATGAAAAACTCATATATATGAAATAGTATTATATAATGAGATAGCTAGCACGAGAAGAATTAAAAATGAAATATTAAACATATATAAAAGTAAAATGAATACGACAAACCAAAAATATTAAAATAACTACAAATATGCATGCATAATAAATAATTTAACCTTGAGTTTAATTGAAATATAGATGTGCAGTATGGTAAATTGCATTTTCTTCGAGTACCGCATTTATTGTGACTGTATCTAATGAGGTGAAAAACATAACGTGTGACAATTACATCACGTTTTGAAACAAAACGTGTTTTCTTATACATGATTAGATTATAATATCTAATTGGTTGCCATCGTATAATGAGTGGAAAACAAATTTTTTTTATTTATTTTTATTTAATTTTATTTCTCGTCAATAGTTCCTCCGGTGTTCCAGGTCGATTTTGTTAGCCCACCATTTTAGTTTGGCAAATATTTGTCAGTTCGCGTTAAGTTGTTGTAGAGAAAAGTTGATTACAATTTATTATAAAGCATCTAACGCCTCAATAACGAGTTGAAGTCATTAAAATATTTTATCTTAATAATAATGGTAATAAAAAAATAAAAACCATTAATAATGGTCGCTATTGTCACGTCACATGTTGGGAAACCTTTTGGTGGTCGAATTGGGTCAATCACGCCTGAAACACACGTGGTTTTAATAGGACAGTGCCACTTCATACACATCCCGAGCTATGCTTGAAATTTAGCCAGAAATTTTTCCCGCCGCATGTCAAAAAGTGGTAATATCGACTGGCCTCCTCGATCACCTGATTTGACGGCTCCCAACTATTTTATGTGGGGATACTTGAAAGGAAAGATCTACGCCAATAAGCCAACAGCAATTCCGATGCAACAGAATTATTGGTATTTTTTTGTTGAATACGTCTTGATTTTTCTATTTGTATAAAGTTTGTACCAATTGTTGACTCAAGAAAATGGAGTGTCAAATACAAAATACTACCATTTTCAATATATTATTTTGTCTGAGTTTAACTGAGGAGTTAAGGCATCGGAGGCATAAATATTTGTGTCATTTGGGAAGAATTCCATTGGAGAAAGTACACCATGAAAGTGATTTTTCTCGTTTTAATAAAGGCGACATTGATATGAATTATTCACAACGTTTAAAAAGACCACACGACTCTGACGAAGATCATTTAAATGATTAAATTCTGGACGATCCACGTCAATAGACTCATAAATCGGGCAATATTTGTACTTTTTGCTTGTCATCTCATCTGTCGCGTCAAAAACGTCGATAATTTTTGTCTCAAATTTTTACTTGTGATGAAAAATAGTACATCTATAGAATAGAATATATATGAATATAACCATCACTTTTGAGGTTTATTACCAACAACTCTGTAGCTCTGAGGCCGTAAATAAAGAATACGACTAGGAAGCATCAAGTGACTTTTCAGCATAATAATGCACATTCGCATATTACCAATGTTACAAAAGCGGATATTCAAGAGTTCAGTTGGGAGGTTTACCATATTCGTCTTATTCTCCTGGTCTTGTTCCACCAAATTTTATTTTTCTTCCATCCAATAATCTCTGAGAAATCTCCTTGACGCTGCTCTTCAGCTGCTTGACGACTTCTTTACCTCCAAACAACCAAATCAGAACGTTGGAAATCAATAGAAAACAATGCTGAAGAAAATATTATTTATTAATTTATATATTTAAAAAAATATATTAATGATATTGAAATTTTATAAAAACCCTACGTACGTGTATGTGTCAATCGAATATGTTAAATATAGTTAAATGAATATCGTGATTCAGAGCGATGATCACCACTTATCTGTACATATTCTATACACTCTAAAGAAATTTATAAAATTATGCTAAATCTCTTTGTTACCTTTAGTTCACAGAGATCTTATCCTAACTATGGCGCATAAATGACTGATTAGCAATTTATTCGCCTTTAATTTATGTACCTCTTCACAAAATATTAAAAATCATTCTGATAACCGAAAATAAGTGGAATTCGAATCAATCTTTAATTACTGGCTGATTTCAATCTGTAATCAAACCAAAACAAATATTTCTTTATAGTAATAAATAACTGTGATGTCTTTTAAAATTAAAATAATTATAAACATAACTTTATCGAGCAGAATTTTGTAATGCTTCAGCCTAGTGTGGAGATTGATCACTATAAAAATATTAGCATTGTTTAAAACAACGAATTTAAATCTTGGACTGACTTTGATTTTATTTTAAGAATATATTTTATATAATAACATGAATATATTTAAATGCAGTTTTACAAAGTACCACAAAAAAATGAATAATGACAATTAACTATTAAAAGCTTATACTTTAATATAGATATGTCTGTGTAGTGTATTTTCAGGTAATGAAAGTGGGTAAGAAAATAAGAAGATATGTACGTGTATTATATTCCGGCTACTTACTTGATACGAGGCTTATAAAATTAGATACAATTTATACTAGGTTAATTTCATACATTATTGTGTTTCTTCGTTTTAGAGTAACATGTTAGGTCTATGAACGCGTCGTTTACATGTCGACCCTCTTGAGATTTCACGTCCCAGCATTGAAGGGTTGATGTTTACATTAACCAGCTAGTTCAATGAACTCATTAAAACTGCGTAGACTAGTCTAAAAATCATCCCTTACATCAAAGAGTATTTATGTTAACCGAGACAAAATACATCGTTTATAAAAAGCCCGAAGCCATCAGTAGATAATCACTGCGCTTTAGGTATCAGTTATAGGAAGTTCTTCTCAAATAAATAAATAAATTTCTCTTGCAAAGTATTCATGTAAAAAATACATGTCCTATATGTTTGACACTACGTCGGTGTAAGAAATATAATTCGCAAATTAAGTTTCCATATTTAATCACATTTAAAATGGTCACTTTATTAAAAAGCTTTACAAGATATTATTTAAACAGTACGTCTTCTAAAAAGTCTAAACGGTCTTCAAAAATTTGAACAGCTTCGAAAATGTAGTCTTACGCAAGATTTACGGCCCAATACGTGATAACCTAACCGGAGAATGGTGGAAATGAATGAATCTGGAACTTTAGGAATAGTATACTGATACAGATATCCTGAGGAAGATAAAGCAATGAGGCTGCAGTGAGTGGTGTAGGCGAGTGCCTAGATGGCTGGACCACAAAGGCGATGTCAAGGAACGGATGGCGCTCTGTTGTGATTGCGGTCATGTACTTTTCATAAGGTTACTAAAGAAGAAGAAGAAATACTTTCTCTAATAGAATCCCCCTACAACACTGGGTCTTATATATGTATCTTAGGCTATTTGTCCAGATATTAATATAAACATTATTTGTTCTTTCACGTTCTTTGTTCTTTTAGATCTCTTTATCTTAGGAACTTTGCGAGAACTTCTTACTGTAAACAATTTCGCGATTTCTTCATCCTGTCGGAATAATCTAATTATTCAAACGCATCCTTTGTACAAATAAGCTTCTTTGACAAAAGATTACATGCATTTGTTGCAATTAATCTAGTTTGATAAGCTACCTGATAAAAAAAGTTGCAGGAATACAACACGCGGAACATAGGTCAGATTTGGTTGTAAGGTATTCACTGAAAACTGGCTAATGATTTTTTTCCTAGTATACTACTATATAACTACTTTTATAGTGTAATTATTATCATTCATATATTTTTATTTATTTAATACTGTCATGGTCCCTGTCCACGGAACAAGACATGATAAGATAAATCTCAGAAATTTAGCTGAGCTAAATTTCAGTACCGTGTTGAGGTTTTGATCTGGAGATAATTCTCCGAGATCACCACTTGAGATCGGTGATACTAACTCGTATATATAGCGATCGACTTCACAGCGAGTCTTGTGTGCAAGAGTTGTCTCCAATCAATCTCATGGGAGCATAATCTATCTCTCTGAAATTGTCTCGAGTTGAAAATCTCATAAAAAGCCCATCTACAGACACGAGCTATTAAATCCTTTGAATTTATCCGTTGACTTAACATTTTTTCACGTGATTCCCATGAATACAATAATAATAGCGTGTTACCAGATGCGTTTTCAATTTTTTGATAATGTTTTTTTTTATCGATAAAATTAACATCTTTATTATTTCCTCTTTATCTTGTGCCTTATCCGTTCAATGGACGTTGGCTAACTAATTGATTATCATCACTATGTTTACTATGGTCCGGTCTAGAGTAGTCTGGCCAATCCATTGCCTTAGGTTCTTCAGCCATGATGTTCTCTGTCTCCCGCCTTTTGTTTGTTATTACTGTATCTTTGTAGTATTATTATTATTCCGTGCATTGTATATTTTACACAATAAAGATTTTTATATGGCATAATGAGGGATGTTTTGGTTGGCGGACACACGTCGTTGCTTAGACGCTCGCGCTGAGCTGCATTGCACGGTCGCCTATTTAGCATAAAAAATACCAACCTGGCGGTGAATGTATAGAAGCTTTCATTTATAAACGGTTCTGGGTTAGTGGTGGGTTCCCTCACGAGGTCTCGTACTTCTCAGGGTGTCTCATCACATGTCAGAGATATTGAAGTTTTATGATTTTTATTGTTTTAAATAATTCTTTATCTTTATTATATACGGTATTAAGTATTTTCTTAAGCGCTATAAAAATATTGGTACAAAAAAAACGTTTTTTGTAAACAGGACAAACAAAAAATATTGTTACTACCATGAGTTTAAGAAAACTTCAGAATTATAGCCGCGTATTTTGCAAGCAGATTAGAATGACAAATCTAGTAGGTACATTCTCGTACTGAGCTTTACCGGCTAATCTTTGAAATGGGAGATTAAAGTCTCATTCGTGGACACACCATTAAAGCAAGATGTAAAATAAAATTTATGTTAAAGAAGAGTGCAAGAATAAAATGGATAATTTAGTAAACTGACGCCATTAGGATTAGAAAAAGATTGAAGCGATGGGAAGAAAAAGTTTACGAGAATTTAAAAAACCCAATTATTGTTAAAAATATATTTTGTAGCTCCTGGCAGCACTTTTAAAACGTTGCAAAAACGTTCAGCCTCTATTAGTGGTATAATGATGATTTGAACAATGGTTCACAGTCACCTGATCCGTGCATGATTTTCATTATAAGATTCTCAAACTTTGTTAAATGTTATTGCTTAGTTTGGTCGGTAAATAATTTTTTTGTTAAATATTAGAATACTTTTATTTTTTAAACATAATAATTTACGTAAATTTTTTAGTATATTCAGAATCGAGCCCAAGTAATCTTCTAAATAAGATTTTATTTATTTATGTGTAATTTAATGAGGATTATTGTTAATAGATCGTTAATTATATTAAAAATAGTTCCGTAAATACAAATTAAAGTACCGCATGAAGATATAATTGTTACGGTTTGCGTTTAAAACATTAAAAATGCGTTTAGACAGTTATGAGAATGAAATGTTAATTAATCTATCGAACAGTTACAGAACGCATCGTTTTCAAGGTCAACGATACCGGAATACGTGACGTACAATAGCATTTGGCGTTTGCAAGCGAATCGTATGAACTTAACTGTGTAGTAACATGTGTTACACGGTCGAACGAATATCGACCGTGTATTATACAGCTGAACCTGTGTCATGAAGTATATATTCGTATTTGTATTGATAGATGAGACCTTGTTGTAGAAATAAGAACTCTTAGCAGGAGAGATGAATAGCTTTATTGGTATTGTAAATCTTGATGTAAAATAAGGATGGAGATCTCAGTGGTTGGACGGACATATTTAGATATATTTGTGAAAGCATTCAGAGGGTTTCCAGTTTGTTGTTAGCTATTTTATGAAGTGCCAATAAATTTATAATTTCTTATATTTTTTCCCTAGATTAATTGAATGTCTCTTGTTGTATGCATCTCGAGACTCAAGTTTCGTCTGTCTATTTTGCTATTACTGTATGGGAATCCAAATATTAAGTTTTTTTGGGTATGTTTAAAATTTGATTGAATGTGATGAATCTGTATTGTGCCATAGTGGTAGTACGCTACATAGGCGGTGTTCGAAATATATAAGTTCAGATCGGCATAACTAAAAATGGCTATTAATTATTGTGGAAATCAATGTGGGTATTTACTCAGTTTAATATCATATATTCAAAACTGTGTTGTAGAGATATATAATAAATTATATTCAAAGCTAAGATAGTTGAAATCCCCTCCGCAATAATACTGTATATCAGTTTTTTATAAATGTTGATAAATGTACAGAGCGTCAACCATCTTAGATAACATACATTGTTGTTACAGATATCTAAGATCAATTAGAAATGGTGTATAATAGTATTATTATTTATTTTAAATGGTTGTTTAATATTTTATTCGATGCTCAAGAAGATATACAATTCATATGCACTCATAACTCAGATCTGCCCAAAAATATACAGTGATGTTACAGTATCTAAGATATAATAGATTATATAATTAATTAATAGGATATAACGGTTAGGAAAAGTTTCGGGATTATACGTAGTAATCCCGGATTCATAAATACTATAAACTGGATCATGATACCGAGATCCTGGATACAGGGATTGGATTCCTTAGTCCTGACGAAGGAATAGACATTGTTCTGAAATTCGTTGGAGTTAATCAATAAAACTCATGTGGTTGGTTACAAACATTGAGATTGACAAACATTTTTGTTTATTCTCTTGATATCATAAATTTATTTGAATAAAAACTACAACTACAAAAAGAAAATGTATCTGGAATATGTAAGCATTTACTATGATTAGTTCTATTAATTAGAACTTTACATATCTGAATGTTGTATTGGTTTAAAGCGACATCATTTATATCAAAATTATATATTCATTTCCTCATTCTAGTATACAGAATATAACAGACCTAGTCAACAATATTTTATGGGAATACCTGACCGAATTAGGGGTCAAAAATGTTCAACAAATATTTGCCTAATTTCAATCACGTCAGAGATATAAGCATTTAAAAAATAATTGTAATTTTGCGATTATTTTGATTAATTGAAATATTTTATTTATTCCAAATTATACCTATATTTAATACAAAAAATTAAAGATCTTCGAATTTAGAGCGGTTAGATTATTTTTGTGAGATGATTAAGTAAATATATATATTTATAATGGATAAGTTGAGCAAATATTTATTTTGAAGTAGGTACGTAGACTTAATGCTTAACACTATTTTATAAAATTTTTAAACATTAATATTTTCCGTAACGGTGCAGAATTTGCACATATTCTTTGAACATTTTCGAGTAGTAATTTAGTGAGGTATTCACCGATAAAATATTATGTACTCTGTATAAGGAGTTTTAGTCATCTTAAAATTCTCATATTTTCAAAAATATGTTAAAAAATAAAGATAAACCTCATTTTGGAGAAAAAACTGACAAGTCGAATATTATTGATAGTCAGCATTCGACATGCATTTCAATTAATAATGTGGTATTTTTGATTTTCAGGTTTTGATATTTTTTCAATATTCATTAACCGAAGGCCGTATACATGGATTCGTTCCGCTTCCGAGACATCTGCACCAACTCTCTGGTGCAAGCGACGCTCTCATGGAAAGCTGGTTCCCTGACCAGAGAATGGTAACGCCTACAGAATAGCTACATATACAACAATGGCCGTGACTGAAGTAGTTATACATGTAATATTTATATTTTGTGAACTTTATACTTTTTATTTATTAATATTTTCCTTGGTTTTCTTTTTCTTTTTCATAGCATTATATTTATTTCATTACTTTAATGTATAACATAATACGTATTATCTCTATGACAAATCGGGTTAAAAAGAACCCGATCACGCTGGACTAAACACATTATTATTATTATAATTAATATATAAAAATATCTAATGATTTAAATTAATTAGTATTATTTACTTAAAACATTGCATATTTTAAATTATATTAATTTTATATGCCATTATTATATTACTTACATAAATATTATATATGACGTGCTTATTGGTATAGCGGTAAGTCACTCGTTTAGTGATTAAGTGAGCGAGTGACCAGCAAGTTAGTTCTAATTTCATAGTACAACATTGTTTAAAATAGTAGTAATTTTGATGCGAAACGTATTGTGTGTTTTATGCATGTGTGCACGGCACGTACTACACATATTTTAGAATGTTTCACAAATTGCTTATAAAGATTATAATATTTTTAGATAATGTTAAAAAACGATTAACATGTCTCGGATATATGTATCATACCACTCCACAGCACATAAAATGTATTTTTGGTTCGAAAAAATATTTATACGAATGACAGGCGGGATGCTAATCGACATCATCGAATGCTAACGCCAGTGATGGATAAGAATGAGTTGTGAAAATAGACGTACTATTTTATAATTAAGCTTGTTCTAAGGTTAACTAGATGTAAATATTTTAAAAATAAAATTCAAAATAAGTTATAAAATTTGATGTTAAGAACGTAAAAATAATAAATTAATATTTTGATACATTCTAATAGAGCAATAGTTAGATGGTAGAGTGTTCGCTTAGCATGTAAGCGCGTAGCGGGATTGATATTTGGCATCTCAAATCAATCCCGGTGAAAATAAAACACATGATCAGATTGAAAGATATCTATTGCAGTTTTTGTGACAAATTTGACCGCGGCAGGTACTCGTTGAATAAACATATAACTTGTTAAATGTAATACACTTTGGTGAGGGGGAGGGAGGGGATTCCCCTCGGTCCCTCCCCCCCCCCCGCATGAAAACAATGACCACGTGCCGTTAAGTGAGAAGGCTTGATTTAAGTTCGCGTATACAATAATAATTAATCACTTTAGCGCGATGCGGTTCGGTTGACAGTTCTATCGAGTACTACCTGCTGCTAACGATTATTCTCCGTCTGCTTATTCAGGTGTCAGTCGCGTTTATATTGTATTAAAATTAAACCATTTTTTAATTCGATTACGGACATTAATTTCAAATATGTAAATGCATCCATAATCTGGGCTGGCGACTGCGTGAAATTCGTCGGCTTTCGTGCGATGGTGCGGTGAACAAACAATAGAATCGTTGGAATTTCCAATTAAGTTATTATTATTTAATAAAAATGGGTGAGTACACTTTTTAAAATTACATTTTAATGATTTTTTTTGAATTTATTATCACTGAAAATTAAACCAAACGAAGTGTAAAAAAAAAGCTGAGTTCTTATTCAGTTTTTTAATTCTTTACGTTTGATATATTTAGGAATAAATTTATCTAACGTTATTTAAAAATATCTCAATTGAAAAAAAAAATTAATTAAATTATACTTATTATTTAAAAAATATACCTTATCAACAGAAAAATCGGGAGTTTCTATGTAACAATCAGTGATATTTGTAAATGTATAGTAGATTTCTTTATTAATATGTCGGAGAAGTTATTGTTTGAACTGACGGTCACATTAAGATTGTCAAGGATTGTGCATAGAAAACCTACTAAATTACTATTATATCCGATGAAAGAATGATATAATATGATACGACAATTTACGTTTCCACTAGACACGAACATGCAGTTACAAATAATGAAGCAAAATAACAGTAATTAATCTTAAGAAAATTCTCATCTTTAAACAGATTAATTGAAAGGTTCTCTAAATCAACATATACTTACCCATTTCCTCAATACATGACTGAATTTTTAATTCAGCATTTATACATTTAAATTAGTCAATTCTTAAATGTACTTAATGTTGAGAAGTTTTTACAAAATGTTTGTTTCCTCGCTCATTTTCAAAATCTCAATTGAAATTCATAATTGGAATAAAATCATTTAAAAATAGGAAGTTATTAAAATACTTAATTTTACAAATAAAGTATGATTAACGATATTTATTTAAATCTTGCGAAATTATAGTATTTCATAACATTTTATTCATTATGTCCAACGATAATATATTATGTGTGTTTTTAACATTCTTTTTAATAATTCACATTGGTAATAATTATTCTTGATATACACACATCCCACTAAATTTTATTTTTTCTTTTATGGATGTAAAATTCTTACAACTATGCGTGAATTACTACATTTAGTAGTAAAAATATCAATTTAATGTCACGATTATCACGAAACTATTAGATACGCGGACCTCCACATATACTGGGTGAATATTATGTTCCAGATCGATTTGGTTTAGCCACCATTTTAGTTTGGCAAATATTTATGAGTTTGTGTTTAATAGTCATAGAGAATTATTAATTACAATTTATTATGAATCATGTAATGCCTCAATAACACTTTAAAGTCATTAAAACATTTCATCTAAATAATGACAACGCTGTAACCATTAATCGTGATCGCTATCGTTACGTGTTGTAAAACTTCTTGGTGGCTGAATTGGGTCGATATGTGGTTTTAGTCGGATGGTACCACCTCACACACAGCTCAAGCTACGCTTGAAATTTTGCGAGAAATTTTTCCCGGCCGCATAATGTCAAAAAATTGTGATATCGAATGGGCTTCCGGCTATTTTATGTAGGGGTTCTTGATAAAAAAGGTCTACGCCAATAAGCCAACAACAATTCCTATACTACAGGACAATATTATAAATAAAATTGTTAAAATAACACGCGAAGTGTGCGAGAATGTTATGAAACAAATGGTTAAGAGAGCAATAAATACTTTTTTTTTGTTTTACATAAAACGTAGATAATGAGTGTGCTAACCATTTTTATACAATGTAGATTTACATCGTACCTTACAGAAAATTTTAATACATTTTTTTCGATTTCGACCAGGGTATAATGGATTTTATGGACACGATATAGTTCTTCAAACTTTTCTGAAAAATTGACCTGACCAGCCTAATCTATCACTTTATTTTAAAATAGCGACTGTTCAAAAACAGAAAAAATATTGGACTAAAATATATTACGATGAAGGTGAAAGAATAAATCAAAATACAAGTTACGACTAAAAAAATGGTTATTTATTAAATTAAATTACATATTTTTATCTATGTGAGCCTTCAATTATAACAGTTCTCTATGTATCTAACAATTATTTAATACGATGAATATTGTTTTGATTATTAATAAGTCTTACATTGCTCAATCCAATAAATATATCACATACATTCTTATTATATTTCAGACTGGGCTAAGTTTATTCTTTGAACTATAGAATTGACTTGTAGGCTCCCTAAGATAAAGATCGTTTCCTCAATATTCTCACACTAGGTAGGATCTTACCGTTAGACCAAATAAGCTATGTTTCTACGTCAATATTTTAATATCTATAGCTACTGGGTTTTCAACGATTTAACATTGCAAATACGGCTTGGCAAATAAGTGAATAAAATTTTTGACGAATTCTTTTATAATTTACCCCCTTTTTTATAATTGATTTTTTTATTGATATACCATTTAATAAAAGGGTGGTTTGATATTCCGGTGAAATATTTGTCATTGTATATTATTTATCCGCAGAAAAAAATGACCAAATGATGGATACCAACCATTACATCTAAATATCCGAGATACGAGAGAATCTCACCTATGTACTCACTCTTAGATCTAGGCCTCAAAAAATCATTTATTTCATATGATATATTGTACATAAGTACATATTTAGATATGCAACTTTGCATATTAAGTCCCTTTAAATATTAGGTTTTAGCAAAAATCGAATCCTTTACAATCTAAGCCTCTAACTATCCTCTCTTCAGGCTTACTCGCCTCTGTGTTGTTTGTTTTTAAACAAAGGACTTTATTATTGTGTGAAAGTATGCATTTATTTTCAAAACATTTTCATAACCCATGGCTCGTTAAAATAATTATTATGTACAATCGTGATAGGTAATATGCAATTAAGTTTCAACATATTTTAAGAATTTTTAGAATCTTTAGAATGACATCAGTGTGTATAATTAAATATAAAACACATTTAGGATGGATGTGCTTATGTTTTGCAAAGCGTCTTACGGCTCGTGACGACGGAAGAGATTTTTGTTTTGAGACATTGATTAGTATTACACGCTTTATTTATTTCCAACGATTTCAAATGATTTAATTTATGACCAACACCGTTTACATGCAAAATAGATAATCCCAAATTTAGAAATTCTGAAAATCCACTATTATTCAAACATCCGAAATGCTCCGAATAATAAAAATAAAGCGTGTAAAACTAATCAAAAAATTATAAATAACCAACTAAATTTAACTATAAACCCCATTCTAAAATTTTTTCTTAAAAATTATCCTACTAATTTTGTACCATCAAGTAACAATTTAAGTTAGGTACTAAATTAATTTTTTAAATAATTTTGGTTTTTTAAAAATAGATTCTGTTAAAGAAACAAATGTTTTTGATTAGTTATTGACATCCTGAAGAGGAAAATGATATTTTTCGAAACTGGTAGAAGTATTTTAATTAATTAAGTAGTTAATAAAACGAAGTTAACAATTAAAAATAATGAATTTTAACCACAAAGTTGATTTTATCAATCTTAAAAATATGATTATATTTGCTTTATTTCATTGTAATTCGACATTCATATTGATGAAAATACGTTATACTTACATAAGGAAAGAAAACGAAGAGAAAAATAAAACGTATTCTTGTGTAGGTGGTAAACATAAAAATAGAACATTAATTCTAGAGTGAGTCCATTACGGAAGGTTAATTTGGCTAAACGTGTAAAAAGGAGTAATTTCTGTTATTGTCAATATTTTATTTTATTTTTGCATTTAAAATATTTTAAGTTCTGATAAAGAGTAAATTTTTAAAATAATAAAACAAAATACTTTGTTTAAATCACTATTTATTGATAAATCAACATATTTTGATACCTATGATATCTTCTTCAGGAAACAATGTATACGAAAATTAAAAATACAAGCATAGATAAAAACAAAACTATAAAAGTGTAAGTGGTGGGTAACTAATTAGGAGCTACCGTGAAAAATATCTTAAAAGGTGACTATTTGCAAAAAAGATTTGGTTATATATAATATTTTGCTTGCTATTAATACTTTTTCTTATTTATAAAATTTCAAATTTATCTAACTATATTTGTATGTATAATTTCTAAACCCTTGTTAGTGTCAAAATAATTATTTGTTTCCAAAAGCTGATTGGCG
The DNA here is from genome assembly GCA_031772225.1 of Eubasilissa splendida. Taxonomy (NCBI): domain Eukaryota; kingdom Metazoa; phylum Arthropoda; class Insecta; order Trichoptera; family Phryganeidae; genus Eubasilissa; species Eubasilissa splendida. The sequence goes on from CM062851.1 coordinate 17,933,533, forward strand.
AATTCAGATTAGTTGTTACTATTTAGGCGTCTCAAGTGCTCCTTGAGTTGATTTATCAATAAATAGTGGTATAAACAAAGTGTTTTGTTTTATTATTTATATAATAGCATGTGGTCACAAAGTAATTTTTTGCCTTTTTTTTATTAACCAATTGTTGATTGTTTCTTTAATTTTACTTTGCTGGGTATTTTTCGTTTTATTCTATCCCCGTGTCCAATTTTTTCCACCTCATAGTTATTTATTTAAAAATATAAAAGTGTCGGTGTTAAGACACCGGGACACATCAATCGTGATTCAAGTGAACACGATTAACTGATACTAATACTGTTATTAATTGTTGCGGCTTCCTGATATAGATAACAGAAGACAATATAAAACTTTACGAGATGTACATGTGTATTAGACAGGTACTACTGGCTAAACATCGTAAATATTAAAATGAAAAAGAATACCAACCTTCTTTTTACATAATTTTATTTCAAATATATATCATCACCTCAGGTAAATTGTCTTAGAATTTTAACCCAGATAATAATAATATAGATGATTATTTATAAGTAAGCATATTATTAAATTCAATTTTTATTTCATACATACATATGTTCCTTGTCAATGGACCTATAACATTGAATGTGCGGTCGCAATATTTAGCATCGTTTTTATTTATCGGCCCTAGGAAAATATTAACTGCCAAATCTTTAAGTCGTAGAGAGAGCTGCCAGTCCATTGTTATTTCATCCGTAAACATGTCTGAAATATATATATATATATATTGTTAAGTACATATAGTAATTCTGAATTCCATTTTAGAGCCTTAAATAATGTCAGGTATATTTAATAATCTTTGATTTTAAAACAGTGAATATTATTATCTCGGAGAAGAAGAATGTGAAATTAAATAAGTATGACATAAAAAAAATCATCTTAGAATTATATTTGCAGATAATAAAATGTATCCAATAGTTACAAATGAAATGTATTAATTACAATCTAAAAATATGGGAAAACGTTAAATAGAAAAATCTCTCGAAATAAAAAATACTCTGGTCCCTACAAAATTCTATGTGATTTCATATATTTTTTTAAAACATAAAACAAAATACGTTTAACGTTAAAAGTTTCCGCATCTTAGGAAAACAAAATAATATACCGCCTGCCACATCTTCACCAAGTTACTGTTTATGACTAAACTTTATTACTAGGACGACATCTGATAATGAACAAGGATGGCGCTTGCTTCACACCACCCTTACTATTTAAAACATTACCCGGATCTATTGTATTATCTATCGGCCGCGTCATCACCGAATTAATTACTGTTTATGATGTTAAGATTTAGCTTTTTATGACTAGGTCGGCATTTTTAATTTTTTAACGTGATTTATTTAAATATATTATAACACATTAGTATAATTATACGATATAAAGTTATAGGTATAAATAAATATACATTAAACAATAAATTAACGTTAAAAAAAGTTTAATTAATTAAATTAAGGCATAGAGGATAGAACGTTACAATTTTCTGTCCTGACACAAACTATCGCCTCACCAAATTCAGAAATCTTCTCAAGCAAGCTTATTGATTGTTAAGGCTTCTAATAGGACCACCCTAAATACACAAACTTATCTACTTGTTCCAAACATTCATTACCTACCAGTATTTCGTACATTGTTTTAATTTCTTGCTTCTCAAATAATTTTGATTTGTAAATATTCATTATAAGGTCACCGTCCTTGCATATATCGTACATCTATGTCACTATTCGCCATTAATAATGCATCATCTGCATACGATAAACAGCATACAATTAAACCGCTTATTTTCGTTGCTCCATTCAAACAATCCAGTTCTTTTACACAATTATCCATATACAAGTTGAACGACTATGGAAACGTTACGCATATCTGTTTGACACTTTTTCTTTGATTCTTACACATGTAGTTCGTCCCTCGTGCAGGAATGCGAAGATTTGATTCTAATACTGATTTAATATTAAACAGTTAAGATGTTAATAGCTGGAAAGTAGTAAGTAAAAATGTTAAAAAGTATTTGTATAGTACCGATTCATTTGTAGAAGTAACATTGGTCGGGATAGCCGAATTTAAATATGAGTATCGTAGTAATTCCGTATTTGTTTAAATTGATTCAGTAACGAAAGAGTAAAAAAAAAAACATAGTGTATGATGAAAAGTTGGCACATTACAGGTTTAATACTACTTATAATTATTTCGGTTTATTATTTTATTATACTATTAATATCTACGTATACCACTTATTAAAATTTTTAGTGTCTTAAATAAGACACTTTTATTTCACCGTTGTGAAATTAGACGAAAACAAATAAAAGTTTTTTTATTTATTTTGCGGCTTTCATGATATGCGAACGAGTTTAAATATTTTTCAACGAGTACGCTTTAAAATTATCATTTCTTTTACGGCACACAATGGTGCCATATTTAGATTACGAGAGAAGTAAATCACATTTGCGGTGCTGTTGTCTTCAACATTGTAATACGTCATAGCTAAAGAAATATTTGCAATACGTGATACGTGAGAAATAAAGATAAAAACATTTTCAGTCACATTGTTTAATAATTTGCAATTACTTAATTAGTTAATTTATGATGGTTTATGGTTTTACTAACTTGTTTATTAAAACTCGGCGTAACATTTCTGTGGTTTAAACCTATGTAAAAATAGATCAATTTGCAATATTACACATATCTGTCACGAAACACGCAGTAAAAGTATTTTATTAAATATATCAATAATAAAAGTAGGTATTTTTATATTCTTTATATGACAATACGATAAATAGAATGGCACAGGCAGACTTCGTATACAACTTAACGTGTCTTAACGTCTAACCTTAAGTACTTATATATAATATAAATGCTAATGCTCCGGAAAATGTAAATTGGATAGTTATCCATGATGTATAATTTAATAAGGAACCTTTGTCTTACGTATTAATAATGATTTCTTTAAATCCCTGGCATCGTTTGCCTATAATTTTTCGACCACAATTGTTCGCTCACAATTATTGCCGGCCACAATTGTTCGCCCACAATTATTGTCGGCCACAATTGTTCGCGGTCCGCAATCATTCTTCGCCGCGTATATTGAAAAAACATATTTTAGATAAATGTGTACCAATTTACAAACGAAGCAGTACAGTACGATGTTTAAAATAAAATACCATTTTATAATATAAATTTCAATGAATCAACTTAATCTAACCTCATTATATAAAGTAAAAATATACAAAGAACAGGACAGCTTTCGACAATTTTAATGTAAAACAATGTATTCGAAATTGAAACGGCTAAAATGTAATTAAATTTGTGCAGTTAAATTTATCAAACATTTGTTTTTCCGATATACTCGACGAATTCAGGGCGAAGAAATGCGGGATAAAAATAATTGCGGGCAGGAACAATTTTCCGGACACTGGTTAACCATAAGTTCATGTCCATTCATTCATTTGATAGAAAATGGTCATGGTTTTGATAAAAAAATGGGATTGTCAATTTTGCATATAAACGGTGTTGGTTACAAATTAAATAATTTAGAATCGTTGGAGATAAATAAAGCGTGTAAAACTAATCAAAAAATTATAAACAACCAACTAAATTTAACTACGAGTCCTATTCTAAAATTTTTTCCTAAAAATTATTCAAGAAAATTTGTATTAAGTAACAATTTGAGTTAGGTAGTAAATTTATTTTTTAAATAATTGTTGTTTTTTTAAAAATAGATAATACATAATTGATTATCCTTGTTTTTAAGTATATGAATAAGAAAGACTTAACGATATATTTTGTTTATCAAATGTAAAGGAATATTATAACGCCTACGCATGAAGAAATAATTATTGTTTGGAAAGGTTCAAGATATTGTGAATCGTCTTTTTAAAATTTTTAATGGTATCCACAAAAAACCACAAAGCTTCCGTCTAGATCCTTCTTATTTTTTTATCATTTAAGTGTTATATATATTATTTATTATTAAAAAATACTTTTCAATTTTTATAAATCAATATACACAATCACAGAATAGGTTTCTCAATGTCATCAAAATTGAATTATGTAGATCAACTGCCTGGCTAATATTATTGTCAGAAATATCTACATTATTTACTTTTGAGTAACATGAAAATTATTTTCGAAACAGGTGCGGGCTTTGGATATTCATAATCGGTTTTCTTACTTTTATCCTCAACCATACATAATAAGACGATGCATTTAACCCAGCCAAGTACTTTAGGGTGTATATATTTATAAATACTTTAATTAATTAATTAAAGTTTAATATATCGGATGTTTAAATGTAGTTATTATATATGTTTATTTTTTAACTTTCAGGTCTAGATTTTGTGGAACACGGGGCTGATTTTGAGAACGCTATTGCTGCCACAGGTACGACTGCTTTTCTGTTACATAATCAACTCACAATTTCTTTTCACTTTCTATCACACGACCTAAATAATATATATTTGAGAAATTGGTAGAAAATTAACGAATCAACTAAAAACTTTAATAATGTACGTGTTGTAACTAGATCAATCGTTTTAGAACCTAAAATTAGTAAAACAATCAAAGAAAATGCAGTAGAAAAATAATTTTAATTTTCAAATTGACATGCTCATATTATGGTTTATTTACCTTAATTTTATTAATTAAGTACCTACTTAACTAGTATGGTTGAAAGTCTGAGTAGAAGTCTGCTTTTAGAATAACATAAGATGTTTACTTGAAAATGTATTTGAATTTCATTGCTTTTGAATGCTAATGTAAAAATAATGAAAAATTTAGTTATGTGAAAGAATTTCTGTTGGCTTTGAATAAACCAAGGAAAATGATTCGTTTAATATCATTGTGGTTACACACTTAGTAAAGAATAACACTAAAATTGAAAGAAAATTTAGTCTCGAATGTTATAATTTATGTTTTTATATGGTAATATTAATGTTATAAATAATTGGAAGAAATACTAATAATGATAGTTTGAAAGTGTTATATTTTATATTGTTTTAAAAATGCATTAATTTATTGACATAATAGAACGATCTTATTTTTTATGGCTTATAGTAGATCTTGTTAATGAAATTTTGTAGAAAAATGACGTTCACCTGTGAAAAATATAATTATTTATGATCTACCTCAAATTTTTAATCTTATCGAAGCAGTAGCCCCCATCTGTAAATAGCAGATACCTTATCAAACAAAAACATGTTCTAGATTATCATTTTAAAGGGAAATTTTGTATACAAGTTACCAACTTCTGAAAGGGACGTTTATGATATGACAAAATTAGTTTTTAATTGTATTGTCTTAATTATTTAGTAAATACGATAGCGTTTGTCTTATTTGATGGGGGTATTTAATATACTATCGTGGGCTTAAATAACATCTTATGTCAATACGTTTTTAATACCATTGTTAAGCGTTCTCTGCTCCATTATCAGGAAGTATTTTGTTTGTTCTTTACGTAATTTATCTAACGTTGAATATTTAACGTAACAAAGAATTTTAAAATTACGTGATAAATTTTAATTATGCCTTACGTTGACAATAGTCAGCCAGTTTTCGGCGAAAAATTATTATAAGCTATATGCAGTGAGAATAACACGACCGAAACAATAATATTAGTTTTATGTTATTTATATCTATTTACGTTCGATTTATTTAAGATATTTTTAAATGTTTTATCAGAAAAAATAATAGCAATAATTTAATATTTAATATGTAAGAGAGGAGGTTAGAGAATTTTTTAAAAAAGTTTAACAGTTTTTTAAATTTGTGGAGCCTGATATTTATTATCAAGTAGTGTCTTGTAACTAATCATTGAAATATTAAAAAAATAAAATATTTCATAAGTATCATCTAATATTGAACACACCTTGATTTAATTGGTTATTAAGGAAAAAATAATGATTACAAATTAAATTTATCAATTAGAAAGATATACAGATAAAATAAATTTATCGAATAAATATTTTGTTGCTACCGGAATTTTAACCAGGAACTTTTCCTATCAGGGAAATGCATAGTAAGTTAACGACAAATTTTCGAACCTATATGCTGTATTTTAAAATTGGTAATTTTTTAAAAGCAATCTACTTCATATCATGGAGAATCTCAAATACCTTTGAGTAAAACCCGATAGGAGACTCCAGAATCAGACGCGCATTAAATTTATTTAATATGTGTATCTTTCCAATTATTGAACCTTATTTAATAAGTATTAAAAATATCATAGAAGTATGTTTTAAAAATTGCCACTTCACAATAATAACGTGTATATCTAAACAAAAATCATTACAGGGTTTTGAATATAATATATAGAACATGTCTTTTATGAGTACTTTTGCACTAGCAGTGAAATAAAATTGTTTTTAAAAAACTTAAAACATATTCAATTGCCAAATAAATTGACTTTGTTTAAGATAAATATATATATATCATATACCATGCATTCAACATGTTTTTCTAGTTTCCTTAATCTCATATGGTGTCTTCGAACATAGTCCGAATTTTATTTTATGTTCAGAGGGCGTTATTTTGTTTTGTGGAAATAAAAACTATATATATTATACTGCGGATGCTGCGTATCCCGTGAACCGCAAGATACACACGTATCACTGTCATTCTGAACTTAAGGATTACAGAAAGACTTTTTGAACAATATGCGAGAGAATAATTTTTATATACTTTGGAACATATTGCTAGAAGAAACGATGAGCGTCTCCAGACGCTCACCGTATACAAGCTACAGTATCATAGTTTAGGGAAAGCGAGCAAGAGGAAAGTCTCCTGCAAGACGGATGGACCAAATAAAGGAATTAACTGGGCCCTCTTTAAACGTTGCGATCAACATGGCTCAAGACCGAGAGGAATGCATGAAGTTTTAAATACTTCAGGGAACCACAGCGCTTAGCAATGAGTGGAGTGTACATTGATAAAAAATATTGTTTACAAGAACTCGTATATAATAAAATAATAGAATTAGCGATATAAAAATATTGCAAGTTAGGGGTACATGTTTCTTAATAGCATTTATTAGTTTTTTTTTTTATCATTAATTTTCGTGATGTTTTCGGGTAAGCTGTTAAAGAATTTTTTCTCTAGGTGCGTATAGGGGTGTTGTGCAAATGATGTGTTGATTTTTCAGTATGAAAATACAAAATTAAATCTAGTACGATTTTCAGTAATAAATTGATATATTTTTTTATATTTTAAGAATAGAATTTCTTTTAAATAGATCACAAAATGTCGGTATTTATTTTATGTTATTCATTACATATTCTTCTATAATACGTTTTCCTTATGCAGTTACGTGACATGTTGACATGTGTTTGTGGTATAGTGGTTACAATACTCGCCTAGTGATCTTGTAGTCGGGGGTTCGAACCTCGTTCCAGGAGGCCATCGAGCCATCCAATTTTCATAACACAAGCGTTTAGCGTAGTTTGAAAATAGTAAGAATATTGATGTGACACGTATTCCGTATACGCAACATTTTATCCAGGAAGCAGCCGTAAAAAGATATAAATACTTTATGTTAAAAATTAAATAAATAAACAAATTTAACACACAAAAAAATTTGTATTGTTCTAATTTTCTGACTTAAGTGTCACAAGGAAAAACGTTCACGGAGGCTTTCTTTCAAACGTCTTATCAGGTTGTATTTTCATGGTGGGTGGATCTGTGAGACGTCTAGCAGACCCGCCGGCGAGGCAAGTACCCTGCGGCTGGTGCGATAATACATCTGTCAACGTTATTTGACAGCTCGGTGCCACTGAAGATAAACACGAGCCGCGCTTATCACTCAATATTTACATAGTGTCGTCACACGCGGTAGTGCTGGCATTGTTTTGTACGTTAAATGGTAACGATGCCAGATAACTTAAAAGGCTGATTTTCTGTTTTTTTTTATCTTTTCTGCAGAATCATAAATTTATCACATTTTCAGTGCACTAACACAATGAAGCCTTTTAAAAATATATTTAAGACATGAGAACATCAATTTGAGAAACACTGATATCTTAAAAATCTATATGTACCTATGAAATAATCTAAATATAGAAAAATCTGTATAAAAATGAATCTTATAACTCAATCGGACAAACTCAATTAGAGCCGTCAATACAATACATGAAAAAATACAGACGATAGATATAAATTTTTACTGACCTAACGTAACAAATTAATCAGACAATCAATTTCACTCATTTAAAAAAAGGTCAGATAAATATAAAGTTGCTAGAAAAATAATTGCTGGTATACTATCTTCAAATTCAAATATTTTTTTCTTGGCTAATAATCATCTCTATTAATCGATGTAAGCACCGTTAGAATTGACACATTTTTGCCATTAATGACACATTACTTTAGACGGGGGTGTAATATTACAAATTTCTAGAGTTGATAAAATCCCGAAACACGGTTTCTTCATGGCGTGGGGTCTTATCGTTTGCATGAAGTTTACATGTCTAGTCCTAACCTTCTTGACCACATTTCGTGCCCTATAGCGGGGTATATAATCTAGGATAGTTTTGACATATAATACTATCAGTAGCGCAGGTATCGCTTAAACATTAATTAAAGCAGAGGTTTATAAATCTTAGTTACGAATGATTGAGTAGGCATATCTTAAATTTTAAATTAAAATAATTTCGTGGTACCTACTATAGAGTTGAGTAATCCTGTTTTAAAAAATCAATATGTAAATTAAAATAAGTATATAATTATAATCTTCTAGTAATTATTTTGAATTGAAAAACGATGAGATCATGGGAAGGAAGGGGGGGGAGTAGTGGCTCTGCTGTATCGAGTTACCACAATCACCGAAGAACCATCTAAATAGAAGCAGAATAATGTGAATCGAATGAACGTAAGGATACATTATATACAATAGCAATTATAACAAGTTTGAATGTGAAAAATCTTTCTTTCCTGAAAAAGGCAGTGTTCATTTTTGTTTTTTGACCTTGTCAGAAAACTATCGATAAGATTGTAGGTGTCTGGTCCTAGTTGTAAAAAAGTAAACAGTTTTCTCGATAGACTTCCGTAATTAGATTATCTTATTACTTAACAAATAGATACGTCTATTTATTTTGAAATGTGTCATTAATGACGTTAGTAGAAAATTCTATTAGTAAAACAAATTAAATGACTCAGTTACCAGGGTAGCAACAAAAACATTTTTTCTGTTGACTCATTTAATTTGTATTAAAAATATCACGGAACCATTATAACATTATAATTTGATAATAACCAATACTCGGATGTATAGTTTGGTTTCGGATTCGTAAAATCACAAATTTCATAAAATATTTGTTAGTGTCGATGACACCAGATGTAGACAACGTCCGCAGAAGAATTGGTAGGATGAAGTAAAGAAGGTACTGTAAATTGGTTCATGGAAGAGATGTCTCAACAATGAGCCTCCATGAAAAGATGTGGAAAGAATTAAAGAGCATGGTAATCTAACCCGTAGTCAGATATTTTCGTCGGTGTGCAATTTGTATTACAAAAAAATCATAAAAAAGTCTTCAATGTAGGTTAGACATTAATTACAGCTAATTTTCATCCTCAGTTTCCTTAATTTAAGTATTTTAATGTTTATATTTATTAAATTATGTGGTGTTTCTTTATTAACCTCAAGTAATTGATTGATCTCAAATGATTTATTAATATCAAACATTTAATATTTATTACGTCTTCTAATTATATACATTTCGCACGAAAATATCAAAATGTAATACGACTATCATAAAAAAAAGAGTCGTTTCAGGCAAGTTACAACAAAAATTTAAAAAAAATAGTTTATTTAATCAATTCATTCAGGATATGGCACGCGATCAAGCGGAAGGTACATAAAAAAAAACTATATGGAAGGGTGTTATTGTAACTTCTTGGCAGTCACTGCTGCTCCATGACCATGAAGTAATGAAAACTTCCGACCGTAATAATATGGAATTATATTAATTTAATGTCGTATGAAACAATAATGATGACAGAATCTATTATATTTTTTGCATTCCCACTACCAGGGCTGTATCATCAGAGCTATCTTAACTTGATATGATTGTCGTCAGAATGTTATTAAAAGTACAAACATGAAGGATATAGTGAACATATAGAAATGACATAATATGGATAGGTATAAAAAATTAACTTAAAATCTCAAGTGAGTACGATATTTTGTGTAAAACCGTTATTAACTGCAACGCTAAAATTATCGCGTAATTATATCCGAGAATTATTCACAGCAGTTTTTCACAAATATTAGTGACATTTATTGCACAATGAGGAAAGATTATGAATGAATATTAATATTCATTATTATTTTTTGCTATACTGCCATCTAGCGTATTTCTTAAGAAAATTATGCATCATGGGATACAATGGATACGTAGCACAATATATATAATTATATAATAGAGATAATTTCTATAGTGCTTCTATACATCTTTAATTCGTAATAATAAGTAACAAGTAATACAAAATACAGGTAGAATCTATTGTCTTAGTCGAATATTCGAATAGTCGTCAAATGTTCGGAGATAGGCAAATAATTCATTTAGATATCAACATAAAATTTTGGAACTTTCGACAATCTACTAGTGTGCACGAAACTTAAACAGCCACACGAAGAGTGGCGTTCTATCATTCATACCATAGGATAGATAGACTTCCTTAATTTTGATAACTAGAAACGACTGATTCGATAAATGGTGACGTGATTACCATAGTAATGGTATTATAAAAGGCATAATAAACCGGGTTTATGTCTCGGATTAGTCTCGATTATGTTTTCAATAGATTGATTTTTCTGTGTAACTTTCTAAGTAGTTTCCTCGGATTTGTTTTAATTATCAAGGAATTGTGTATTCCAAAATTGCAATTTCACAATAAAATGTGATTACTGTAATTTAAAAAAACGTATCTATGTCTAATCTTAATCCAATGAATTAAATCTGATTGTCTTGCAAACACGTGTAATTTTCCTTCGTATTCATGATAAAATCTCCATTTGTGAAGGGTTTTATTCTATTCTTAAATATTAGTAAACATTAAAATGCTGACGATCTAGTTAGGTATCTCTTTAGGCCAAAGGTCTGGAATTTGTTAATCCTCACTTGAGAAATCTAAATTGTTTTTACAATTAGTCACTCTACAGTACACACATAAATATTTTATTTTAATACAATTATATCATAGAAACTATTATTAAAATAGCTATAATTGTGATAATTGAACATAACTGGCTGGAGATAAAATTATCTATTTCTATCAGCGTGATTCTAGTCTTATATAAATTTTACGATATTCATAATATGAAAATCGTTATTATCAAAATTTTATTATTAATATTTTTTTAATGTCTTAAAACTGTGTAGAATAATATTTATAAGTATATCTTGTATCATGAACAATAAGATGAATTATTATTTGCTTTATTTTAAATCAAATCATATTTTGATGTTTATATATTTAAACCACATTCAAATCTAACAAAGCAATACATGAAAAATAACAATTACATAAAAAATATGTTCCAATATATAATTTCGGTAAAAGCACACAGTGTGTTTAACATAACATAGTTGTAATATTATTCAAAGATAATGTTAGAAATTAAGGAAAAAAAATACAGTCCTGGCGATGGAGCGGGACACTCAAGAAATTATTTATTTATTTCAAGATTTCTTATTAATTAATAAATAAATTATTTATTTATTTATTTATTCTGTGTAAGCAAGTGAATATTATGTGCGAATTTTTTTGTTTGAAAAATTAACTAGAACATTAATGTTTATTCCAATAGTATCAAACTCCATGTCATAGTATGAATCATATTCGCTTAGGTCCCTTTGAGCCAATCACAAGTCACCTGACATTTAGTCACGCTGCCATTGTCTGTTAACACAGTGCAATGTATGTACCTATGTATGTAAAATACTAGATTTTTTAATATTTAACTAAGTCCAGATGCTATATATTAAAAATGTCTTTTAAATCCATATTAAATATTTTTTAAGTGTTTAAAATATAATCCAAAATTTTCTGTTTTATTTTAAAAGTAGTATTTTTTATTGATGTAAAAAAAAATATTTTTATGGTAAATATAATATTCATCGATACAATTAACTATGAAAGAATAACTGACATTATACTATGGCTGGTATATTATACTTGATTAATTTATGGAGAAGGAGCAGGTCACATAAAGGATTGTTATATAAATGCTCTCTAGCTTAATAATACATTTTTGCATTTCTGTTCCAGGTTTTGGCAAGTTTCATTACCTACTGCTGACGATATGCGGCCTGATCTACGCCAACACGGCCATCGGCATCACCATCATATCCTTCGTCCTTCCCTCAGCTCAGTGTGACTTCAGAATGACTTCAGAAGACAAGGGCCTCCTCACTGCTACTCCTATGTTGGGTAATTGAAAAGCTTGTAATCAAACGTATTAATTCAAACATGAAAAATAACTTTCTATATCTTCAATGGAGGACTCTATAGCTGAGAACTGGCAACCCAGCAGTCAAGTCATTATTATTTTTGATGTTCAGTTATTGCTTCTAGAGATTCGCCATTTCTCTCAACTATCTGCAAAGCTGTTTGTCGGTCGTCGCAAAATATTTTAGTTATTTACTTTTTACCAAATGAGAACAATCAAAATTTAATGAAATGATGTGAATTATTATCGAACGTTTATCCTAAAAGTAGTAATAACCAAAGATTTGAGATTATACGATTATTAATGCAGTGAATTTTGGGAGAGAAGTTCTTCTTTATATGAATATTACACTAATATTTACTTAGATAAGTGATTATGGAAAAAAGTAATTACTTAGTAATATTCCGAGGCAAGAATCGAATCCCCAACTGTCGCTAAGAAGCAGTTTACATGTTATGTTTTATTATGACTTATCCTGTCTCAAGATTTATCGTACTCTTCTTCAGTGAACGTTTCTCTATCTCTTATAATTTCTAGAACGAATGAACCTTAATGAGCCTTTCAACCGAAGGAACCAGTACGACCTTGTCTGAATGTGTTATTGACACGTTGACTACCGTGTCAATGTGACAGCCGCTTTCTCGTCGATAAGCCTTTTTGTTGGTCGTCTACATATTATAGGTACCTATACATTAAATAAATCACGCGGCGTTAGGCCTTCCTATCATATAGCCTGTATTCACGGAATGACACGCTATGAGATAAGTCTCAGAGATTTAGCTGTGTTGAGATTTTGGTCTGGAAATAGACTGAAAAGGAATTACCGACCTGAATGCATAGCGATTAATTAGATACCTTAAACCATGGAGATTGACAAATATTAATTCTAAACAAACATTAAGCGAGCATAATATTTATTCTGTTTCTACTGCTGCAAAGGAGATTCAAATTCACCCAACTGATAAACAAAACATCAACGGTCGGTAGGCTGATTGATTATGTAAATGCTTTCGATAGCTGGTTCCCAGTTTTCCGATTGACTATGTTTTTTTAGCTGGGTTGACCGTATGACCGAAGCGCGCACTGGTGGTTTATTTGGACCGCTGGACTGGTCGAAGCACGGGATGTAATAAGAATGATGCCTGTCGGTTATCGTCTTCTTAGCTTTCTGAAAAAAGGGCGGCAATACTCACACACACACACATGTACATTATTATAAACCAATAAACCCAGTGGTGTCGATCAAAGTAACAAGGCGCGTAAACACTGATATTTGATGTTTGACGTAAACAAATATAAAATGAGGCGCTAGCCAAATGGCGGTTCTTATTGGTGTCACAGTGGATTACGAAAGTCGGGAGTTGTCTCCAAAGAATTTCATGGGAGCGTGATCCATATCTAATAGATAGTCTCGAGGCCAAAATCTCATCCATGGACACGGGCCATTAGGGTGTTATTACATGATCGAAACGTTGGCCATTGACCCGAATTAGTCTTGCACCTGTTTTCGAGTGGAATACTTTTGAGTTTGAATTAATTAATTTCGCAATACTGTATTGCTGTCGTGCCGTACAATAAAAATGTTAATTAATCGCTGTGTTGGGTAAAGCTTATTTATTAACCTGTGATGAGAGACCACAAAGACTTTGTGAATTTAAGTGATCTTAGCTTAAGATATATCCTTACTAATAATATTATACATAATCGATATTAAGTTTATTATCCCGTGGTTATTTTCTTTGCTAAATCAAAATAATATTATAGAAATATTTCATCAAGATTTTTTTACACCTTGTCCTAATTCTAGTTGTCATGGCTTTGATGTGCGTAGCCATTCGTGTTCAATGTTATGCACAATTTTTTCCTTAAGCAGATATTTATAAATTGACATGTACCTACAAATACATATATTTAAAAAATATTAGTGTTATATGGTCGGTATTTATGAAACTTGTCTCTGTTACAAAAATAAATATGGTATATAATTTTTCTTTATCATACTCTTAAAAAATTTATTTATTTATTTAATCTTGATGATATGAAAATTACGAATGCCGTAACTTTCATTCGTCATTGTTGTGAAATAATTCAATTAATACAACGTTATCAAAGAGCTAGGTTTTAAATAAATTTAATTAATGGAATTAAAAGTATTATATGAATTCTGGAATAATAAAAATATACATAGATTAAATGATTTCTAAAAGTAACAAGTTTTTGCATCGTATCACAACAAATTCGCTGTTTATGAAACTTACTACTTGTTAACTACTAATTTATTTGTTAACACGGTGTCTTGAGTTCCCTTCGTAACGCAGTGATAAAGAAATCTATGTTAAGTATTCAAATGATACTGAGCGTTTTCAAAGCTCACTTTAATGCTCATCAAATGTGGATCCTTACGTAAAGATTAAGAATTCAAACTGCCGAAATGAGTTATCTTAGAGGAATGGTAGAAGTAACATTATTGACCCTCGGCGTGGAGCCTCTACTTCGACATATATAAATATTTTAATTAAGATGGCTTGGATACGTCTTGCGAATGGCAGAGTAATGACTACCACGGTGTATCTTCTTGCCAACTTCGGGGGAAAGGAGACCGATGGGTTGTCCCAGGCTTATTGAGTTTTGATGGATCAATAAGTAGGTACCAAAGTGTCGCATGATAAAGGAAGGTGGATAATCATTGTCAAGACTTTGGGTCTCCAACCCTCCTAGCATTAGGGGATGAAAATGATAATGATCCTGAGTTATATATCGCAGTGGGGAAATAATTATTTTTAAATTATTGTGAAGTTGTAGTTTTTCAGAACATAGTTCTATGATATTTTTAATACAAATTAAATGTATCAATTAGAAAGATATACAGATAAAATCAATTTATCTAAAAAATATTTTGTGTTGCCATCGGGATTCGAACCAGGAACCCTTCCTATCTCGGGAAGTGTGCTGACCATAGTAAATTAACGACAAATTTTCTAATCTATAGATGTTGATACGATGTAAAGGTCAACGCACTTCCTCGGATGTGTATGTTGTATTAAAATTATGATGAACCTAAAAATATATTATTCCATTTCATTAATTGGCGTAAATGAGGAAAAATGTACAGAAAATCCAAGACTATTGATCTGAATACCAGCATTATTGATGTATTGTTTCAATGATGGTTATAAAATCAAGTAATCCCATCACGTACTCTGCATAAGCTGCGAATGAAACACGGAATGAAGATATTGTATGTTGACACAGTTTTAAGAATAGGTCGTTAAGATTACCAAGAACCCGTTTGCTTAAAAAGTAACGAAGTATTGTTTCTAGCAGTTGCTTATTGTAGTGAGAGTTTTTCAGATTTCGCAGAATATTAATTTTTTACATAATTGAGATAATTTCTATAGTGTTGCTTCAATTCATGTGCACCAGAAGTAGCTAACGTCCCTAGTATCGGAACTACAATCCTAGAGGGTAGGTCACAGTGTGCGTATGGATAACACACGGCTTCCCAAACAAATAATGTTTTAGCAACACCTCACGGAAAAAGTAGACAGGGTGGCCCGTGGAAAAGATTCAAAGACACCCAGAAGGTGAGTAGATGCGGCGTTGATCCTGAACACTGGGAAACCTCGGCTCAGGATGGCGTCAAAAAGTACACGATGTGCGGTTCGAGAATAGAATTCCTCGGCCACACTCGGACACACAATTGTTAACCATGACAGACATCATACTCGTAACGAGGGATCGCCGAAGAAGAATACATATTAACAAGTAACAAAGCATATGCAATAATGTTTGTAATCATTAAAAGATTGCCAAGTAATTCCTTTAGATATTAACATTAAATAATATCATAAAAAGGTAGACCGTATTAAGATACGGCTCTGTTAAAAGCTTCAACAATTGACGAGTGTTATATAATGTATGAAATTGAACGTGGTAAGAATGTTATGTCAGGGCAGAATAGTAATATAATATATAATATCTGCCTACCCCTGAGAATAATGAGAGTAATAGTTATTAAAGAGTCGGACTACTCAAAGGTATTTGAGATTACGTAAAAATGAAGTAGATGGCTTTCAAATAATGGAACGATAGATGTATTCATTTGAAAAGTGTTACATATAGGTTCGAAAATTTGTCGTCAAAAGTACTGTGTGCTGTAGCATAGTAATGCACCTTCCCCGTATTGGAAAGAGATACAGGTTCGAATCTCAGTAGCAATAACAATATTTTTCCCTAAAATTGATTTAATTAGTATTTATGATAAAATAGTTATTATTCATTTCTAATTAGTAAACATAAAAAAATCCACAGAAGTCCGGGAAAGGTTTTGATTTGTCCAAAACTTTAAATCTATATCAATTATTAAGAACTCTATTATCAACGTACTTGTAGGTCGATTGATATCATTACCTATTAATAGATTTACACGTATTATAGTGACTCAAACGAGGTTATTTTTGTAGTCTAATAAATATTATTGTTGAATCTATAAATAGAAATCTAATCACTACATAGGTAATCGGTGAATCAACCTAATGAAATATAATATTTCTTTATTTAGTAATCTTAACCTTGGTAGTGATTGTACATGAATTGTGCAATGAATTTTGACTTCAAAGGTTTGGGTATATTTCGAGAAAAATTCTGCATATTACAGATAAAAATAACCAAGACACTACGAGAAACTAGATTCCTTTAAAAAGTTTATATGAATATGGGATTTAATAGATTTTGTTAACACGATAAGTTCCGTAGTTCATATTAAATTTCGATTAAATTTATGAAAAATTGTCCTTGTAAATATCTTGTCTGAGTTTGTTAGTCAATCTAGTTTATCATCTTGCTTAAAAATAGTGGCTGTTCAATTTCTTTTTCAATTTTGTAATTCTAGAGAAAAGTGTAAAAACATAAATTACCTACAGAGCACCATAAAATGGGAAATATTCTTAACTTACACACAATCTGTCTGACTTATTACATCTCTATAGCATGAATTACAATGGCTTCCTAAAAGTCGGTAAAGGAATAGATTTTATTTTTTAGATTGTTAACTTTGTTTTATTAACCATTTAATGAATTAAATACAAATACCGGTTTCGAAAAATGACATTTTCTTCATCAGGATGTTATCAACTAATCAAAAACATATGTTATATTGTTTATTTAACAGTATATATTTTTGAAAAATATGTGTTTTTTAAAAAACACTAATAATATAAAAATAAATTTAGTACCTAACTTTAATTATTACTTGATGATACAAAATTATTAATTGGTTGTTTATAAAATAAAAAAAGATTTTAAGTATGTTGACTGACGTACATCACATATGACGCTTCAAGAGCCCTGCATCCCATACAGCTTCAATGGTCGCCGTCTAATTCTTATATCTGCCTCTATTTCTACCGCAGGAAGTCCGGAACTGTGAAACTCTTTGCCCTCAGTAATAAGCAACAGTGCATCAGAAAAATTATTACTGAAAGCAATTTTTTTCATAAAATATAGCCATCAGTTAATGTGACAATATTAATTTTTGTAATAGATACTAAAGGCAAAATGTTAAGCGAACTTGAAGTGAAATTTTATCGAAAATAGTGCTATGTAAATGGACCGATTTATAACTGTTATTATGATTATTTCATGGCACCTATATTGATAAAACTATACTTTTTCTAGGTATGGTACTCGGTTCCTACTTCTGGGGTTGCCTGGCCGATACCAAGGGCAGAAGGGTGGTCCTCATAGCTACGCTTCTACTGGATGCCTTCTGTGGATTTGCATCATCCATCTCACAGTTCTTTCCCCTTTTCATGTTCTTCAGATTTTTCAATGGTTTCGCGTAAGTTACAAATTTACAAGTTACAAATATTTTTATCAATTTTTACGTGTAAAATTGTGACATGTTTGTGTATTGAGTTGAATTGTTAACTGCATCTCTGTGGGTACGAGACAGACTGATATGGCTGTCAAGTGTCTGGATTACCAGGTACTGTAAAGCGTGTGCAGGTCGCCTACACTATTAAAGATACGTTTGAAAATATAATATGTACAATTAATTATTCATACATAATTTTGATGGAAATTTTTCCGTTAATATTTTTAGTGACAGAGTAATGTACAGATTCAACTGACGCATGCCGAATGCAGCAGGTGTCACCCGAACTGCGGATAGATAATAATTGTGATAAGTGCAATTACTGAATTACATATACTAAAAAATAATCATCTGACACGTGATGATAAAAAATTGCTCGATGCAATATTTATCACAATTTTAGTCGATTTTTTAGATAATATTAAAAATCGTGGATATCAAATAATGTAAATGGAAAACATTACAAAAACAATGTTCTACCGAAAAATTAGTATCATCATCAGCTTGTATCTCTCCACTACTTTATATACTGCATTACATTATATTGCTTTATATTATTCCTCGTCACTTTTCTCACTTCTTGAAGACGGCTTACACTTCATCAACCAGTACGAGGCCTCCATTTCAGGACATTTTTTCTCACATTCTATATATATATTATATACAGTATGCAACAGGTCTAGTCCACAATATTTTATGTGTGGATACCTGACTAAATTACGATAAAAAATCTGTGAACATTTATGAATGTATATAATATATTCATTACCATTAGGGATTCTGTGTCGAGACATCCCAGGAATCCCATGATTTTTTGCTATCCTGAGCCCCAGGACGTTTTAAAAAAATAGCCCGAGACTAGAGATTCTTAATTTTTCTTGGTATTATTAATTTTAAATAATTTTAGTTAATCCTAATGTCTACCCAGCGAGAAGCGGTGTGAGTATACGTATTAAAGAAATGGAAAGATTCCATTATTTATATAGTCAGCCATCAAGGAGAAATTATTCCAAAGATATTTACTACTAATTTTTTTTTTTAAATTAATGGTTTTGTCGATTTGTTCAAACAGGGAATTATATTTCATTGTAAAAAGCGATCTTTTATCTTTAGGATAAATTCATGTTCTTTTTTTAAACAAATGGGATGGGATGTAATCATTTAAAAAACTTTGTTAGGGGACTTCAGTTGACTTTGGTCATATACCTACATACTTTGTTGTTTTTCGATATGTTTCATAATTAATTGTTCTTTTTTTGTATGTTTTTTATTTTATTTTGTAATATTTATAGATGAATGTGATTTTGTGTTAAATATATACGTAAACTTAATTTCATTTTAAAAAACTACTTATATATGTATATATAATATATATTTCATCAAACAGTTTTTATTTGTTTATAAAATTAATATTAACGTAAGTATGTATTTTACATAAATAATAGCCTTAATAGCTACTGTACATCATACATATAAATATTTATTATAAATAAAATTCATGATTTCGATTTCCGGAAATTGAAAAAAAGTCAAGGATACAGAATACCTAATTACCATAGAGGTATACATCACCAACTGGTCATTCTATTCCGTATACAAATACAATATACAACGCATGTTCACGGGTGTTTTCAAACGAACTTTGTGCAATATTTATCCCCATTACCCTAATGCGTCTATCTTCTAATTTTACTGTTACCTTAGTATCCATATAGAAAAAATGTAATTTGGCTAATGTCAATGTGCGATGAAGAGTGACAAATATTGTCGTTCTGTTAACGACAATTAACAGATATTGAAGGCGACACTACTTTGCAGGTCATTATTAATCTTTTTGAGATTATTAAAGAGAACACATTCTTATTATAAAGTTGTAATTATTCAGAACAGACGGTCTGTGATGTTTTAAATACTAATTAAATGTATTAATTATATTGCGGTAGCGCAAAAACAATATTTTTCGATAGAGTTGATTTTATATCCATATCTTTATAATTAATACATTTAATTAATATTTTATAGATTGTAAAATTATGTAGAATTTTAAAATAAATTAATCTACATAATTACAGATATTACATAATCTCAACGGATTTTAATGAAAATTTTTTTTTATTCACCAAATTGAGATAAGAATAACTTTAAATAACATGTAAACTATACTGTTTTAACGATAATCATCGCATTATCATGAAAATCTACTAGACTATTAAAAATAAACATCAAATAAAAAATTCATAATTATTGGTTTTATTTTTATATTTAGCATAAAAAAGGTAAGATACGATAGATACATGAGATAAAATAATAAAAATATTTTATTGTACTTAGTATTTTAATAAGAGATTTTTAAACTTCAACTAATATATATTAATAACATAATCAATATATACTTTTAAAATTAGCAATATTAACTTTGTGGTTAAAACCACTAAAGTGAGTTTAAATAGATCTACCGGTTTCGAAAAATACCATTTTCTTCTTCAGTATGTCATAACTAACTAAAACATATATTATTGTTCCTTTGCCAGAATCTATTTTTAAAAAAAATTAAAAAAAAAATTTTTAGTACCTAACTCAAATCATTACTTAATACAAATTAAGAATATAAATTTTAATATAAGAGTAAGGGAGCATTTGATATGTTTGAAAAATAGTGGGTTTTCAGAATTTTCTAATCATTTGATAGAAAATGGTCATGGTTTTGATAAAAAATTGGGATTGTCAATTTTGCATATAAACGGTGTTGGTCACAAATGAAATAATTTGGAATCGTTGGAGATAAATAAAGCGTGTAAAACTAATCAAAAAATTATAAACAACCAACTAAATTTAACTACGAGTCTCATTCTAAAAATTTTTCCTAAAAATTATTCGAGTAAATTTGTATTAAGTAATGATTAGAGTTAGGTAATAATTTTTTTAATTTTTTTTTTTAAATATATTCTGTCAAAGAAACAATAATATATGTTTTAGTTAGTTATGACATTCTGAAGAAGAAAATGGTATTTTTCGAAACCGATAGATGTATTTAAAATCAATTTAGTGGTTAATAAAACAAAGATAATAAATATACATCTAAAATCTTGTGAATTCAGCCGATCAATTGGTGTAGATTAGTAGAGATTTGTTTTATACTGTACCTCTGTTAAACTGTGTAAATAAAAATGAAGCATCATATTCATCTTGTGACTAGTTGTCTCCTACAGTGTGTACCCAAGCTCGTGGGTACATTAAAAACAATCTGTTGTCCGTAAAAAAAATTACACAAGTTATTTAAATTTTAAATCGTAAAGTGACTTTTAGCTCGACCCTGTATAAATAATGAATGCATCTATGCATGGTTTTGCACATACAAATTTCACATGGCCTTAGTTAGTGGACTATAATAATATAATATTTTATATCTGTCTGCTGTTTGCTATAATACAGTAAAATACTAGTGTAGCAGGCAGGGCACTGAAATACATGTCTTACTTTAATGCAATATTTTATCCTATTATAATAATACAACATATTGTACTATGACTCAAATTTATTTATTTTTAATTTTTAATAAAAATTTAGTGTTGCCGGTGCCATGGGGATCTGTTTCCCCTATCTGGGAGAGTTCCAGCAAACCAAGTACAGAGAGAAAATCCTCTGCTGGATGGAAATGTTCTGGACGGTGGGAATCATCATTCTGCCTTGTAAGTTTGAACAAATATATATTTTTCTTTTTTTTTTTAAATGGAGATGAGTACACGGAATATCTGCGCGTCACGTTAATATTCTTATTATTTTCAAATTAAGCTAAACGCTTAAGCTATGAAAATAGGACTATCTTGATGGCTTCCCGGAACGAGGCTCGTACCACCGATAAATTTAAAAATACTCATAAAATAATCGCCGTGATATTTTAAGATCTTGTTTCAATAATGTTTTTTTGATATTTTCCAAATGTGATTATTTTTAATTACACTGCAAACTGTCAAGTCATCATCGTCAATCTCTTTGTTTCTGTACGGACGTACGTGATGTGTCAGATTTAATATAAACAAAACATGACCGAGCCTGCAAGGCTTTCTCTTGTAAATATTCCAAGAAGGCTCCGCTCAAGGCCAGGGCTATTTTTCTGGCTGGCCGTAAATATGGAATAACCATATTGCAGTAAAAAAGTATTGGTGTAACCAGTTCGTAGGGCTTTTTTATGGTGACTGTAATGTTATTATATTACGTGCAAAGAAAAACGTGCTAGGAGGCCTGCGCGCATTACATTAATATATCGTAATTAGGCATCTGATTTCTCGATGATTTTCATTTCTCGAGAAATGAAAATTCTCGCCTTCATTTTTTAGATTTCTCGAGCTAATTTTGATGAATGAAAAAATGTTTATAATGCAGTAAAGTGTTGCAGATATCTTTATATATGTATGTTAAATATATTTACTGTTATTGTTTTTTTCGATATAAGCATATAAATATTATTATCATTTATGTAATTGAAATATAAAATAATAAGAAGATAACTTGAAATATAAAACAACGAGATCGAGTGTTAGAAATTTGTAAATAATTTTTTGTTTTTCCCAGACCCCTATTAAAACCTTCCAAGAAATATGCATATTAGGCACGAACCCATCCTTACTTATGCAGCGTTATTAAAAGGGTAGTGGTTGTAAACATTTAAAAAATATTTGAACAAATATAATTTTATATAATAAAAAATGCTTTATAAAATTTCTTTGTAAATCTGAAAATATCTCGGGAAATGAGAATTTTCGATTTGGCATTTTTCTCGAGAAATTCTCGAGAAATAATTCTCGAGAAGAAATACTAATCGTGATGTAGCAGCGAGTGTGTGCTCGTATGATCCATCTCAGCTGTGTTGTAGTTATATTAGTTGCTAAGGCGTAACTATGCCAATGCGGTGCATTGGAGCCCACATTAGACCGGGACCCAAAATGTTTGCGCTCTACAAAACTGTTGGCTTTTCTATATGGATTAATAATGTATAAAATTCACTGCGACAAGAAAAGGAACTATAAAATTTCGAAAATCATCGATGCACTTAACAGTAGTACCCCCCTAATACATAGGGTTGGGTTAAGTTAAGTTAAGAACTATATCATCGCCGTAAAGCAATAATAAATAACAATTACGTTTGAAAAAAAAAACGCTGAAAAAGTACAATTATTTAGGTAATCAATAAGTGAACTATTGTAAATACAATAGTTAATATGTCGTCGTTTTTATAGGGGCCCAATACAAAAATATGTAAAAAAGTTGCCCTTTTTTCCATCGTACGTTTGGACCTAATTTTTGTATTTACGCTACTGATTAGTTAGTTCATTACGCCGTATTATTTTTAATTGTAATAACCACGATATAAATTAATACGGAAAACGTCCGTTTCTATTAAAAATCATCGACATAAGTTATGATATACGAACATATACATATTATACGAAGTTGCTTCGCGGTGAAACGCGTAATAACTCTTAGCGCGTGCTTTGTGATCAACTCTAACTGGATCAAAGCGCGCCGATAACTGTGCAGCGTCGAATTTTAGCGTAATAATGTGCATCACATACATTGTACATTACGCAATAAAACATCTGATTTCATGAAACCGGAAGATCAAAGTTATCGTAAATTTGAAATTAAAGGATTATTTATTGAACCTCGAGGCTATTTAAAGTTGGAAAAATAATATTTTTTGTTACTTCAGGAGTACGCCTTTTGTGTTAGGAAATTGGTCCAATGTTTCATTTTTCTATATCGCTTCTGATCGAATCCGATCGTCACTGTTGACAATATTGGAGGAACAACGTTCTAATTTGTTGTCCAAAATAATATGTTCATTGAAAAAATGATCGTATTGTATGTTTTTAGATAAAAAGACAATACAACCAAATTTTGGTTTCTGAATTTCATCAATTTACCTGTAATTTTTCAAAATGTGTAATCCAAATACAACTGATATATAAACTAACAATAATTATATTTTTAATAATTTCAAGTTCAACTTGTGGTTATTGTTCATTTTTATACTATTTAACTTTTTTTTTTAACGACTTAATTAATATACCAACCGATTTCGGAAAATATCATTTGGTATCTTGATAATGACCTATCTGACAAATATTATTTATTTCAGTGATTGCCTGGGGCATCATTCCAATATCCACGATGAGATATGTATCAGACTACTTCATATTCGATTCCTGGAATCTCTTTGTGGCAGTGTGTGCCATTCCGAGTCTTCTCTTGGCCTTGTGGCTCTTCGCCTTTCCCGAAAGTCCCAAGTTCATGATGGAGTGTGGAGACTACGATGATGCCCTTAATGTCCTCAAGGATATATACAACCAGAACACAGGAGAACCACACGATAACTATCCGGTAAGTCTATACATTTTGTTCCCATCGTTTTAAATTATCAACAATATATATATGTACGTTCATAGCTTCAGCAATGCGCACATAAGTGTGATAGAATTTCAAATAAGAATAGTAGCCATGTTTATTAATACTTTGACAGCTGTCATTGTTATTTTTATTCAGTTTAGTCTGTCATTTTACCACGGAGCGTTTCAAATTAGAACAACGTTTACAAGTTATTAAAACATATTATCAACATCAGTCAACTCTGCAAACCTAACGTGCACTTTATGGTCGACATAATTATCAATTTGAGCAAGCTATTCGTCGAATTTGAAATAATTATCCTTCACATGAAGCGTGGACACCGGGAAGACAAATAAATTCTCTAGCGACGCCAATATTATCGCTGTAAATGTTAATGTAAGGGTGATCCTATCGATTCCTCCGCATTCACAACATAATGGCACAACGTGGCGTATTTTGCTTAAATATCTTGACCTACACCCCTACAAGATCTAGCTAGTGCAAGACCAATAACAATTGAGTAAGTAAAAAACAACATAACTCTTGTTATTGTTGAAATAGCATCAGATTTATTTGAAATAGTGGCTGAAAATTGGATCCGAAGAATGCATTGTATAAAACGTAGTCGTAGTGCACATTTTAATGAAATTATATCACAATATTTTGAGTATGTCCAAATCTTTGTAGGAACTAATTACTGAGTTTTTTCCCCTGGGGAATTGTCATCATGATTAAGATGTCTCACAGAGACAAAGCTATTATTTTTATATAAGAAGTATGGAAGTCTTGGGCATTACAGGGCTTACGACCTGTCATCGGCTGGCTTAAGTGATCACTTTACATAATGTAACGTTTACCTATTTACCCACGCTACCACAACTATCAAATTTTGGAATTATTATGTAATTGTAAATGACATCGAATAATCATTCAAATAAATAAAAAATCATCGATTTACTTAGTTTTTAAAAATTTAATTCCATTTTAAAGTGCTACCAGCATGTATTAATTTTTATATTGTCTTCTCATAGATTCATCATAATGATCGAATTTTGAGCGATTTTTTTCTTTGTCAATTCTAACACATTCCGTGTTTCGTTTCGTTAAAACATTATGCAGAGAATAAACAATATTTTAATTTTTTCATTGCTTTACATTTTGTATAATAAAACACTACAAAAACATACCCTGCTTGCAACATCGATATAGTGGTGAATGTGTGATATTTCGTTTAGTCATTCATTCATCGTTAATTTATTCGCTATTTAAGATAAATAAGTACATGTTGTTAAACATATTTATTAATTGTTTAGATTAAAAGTCTCCAGGAGAAGCAAAGAACAGTGGCGACCATAACGCAAGAGTTCAAGTCAGTGCGCAGTCTTAGCATGCGCAAACCTAAAGATGTGAAGAGGCTGTTCACAGAAATCTGGGATCAGACCAAGGCGCTGTGCAAGCCACCTCATAGAAAGTATACAATCCTCACCTGTCTTATTCAGTTTGGACTAACAACCAGGTAAGTAATTTTATTAATTTATAAATTTAATTTTTAACACGGCAAAATACGCAGGATTCACATAAGTCACATATTGTGTCCATACGGTATGGGAAACCAGTGTCATGCCCACTGGACTACAAGGGCCACCTTCTTTTTGGTTAAATAATTACCGCCAAACGTGATAAATTCGAGTGATAATAAATTTGATCGCTCAAATGAGTATTAATTTGAAATATTGTCTGGTTAAATAATGTCGCTAATAATATCTATTAATAATCGTTATGGTTAAAATTTGAAATAATTAATTTTGTACTCATAGATACTCTTTAATCTTTTAATTGTATAATATCTAAATTATAAAAACTGCGAGTATATTGAAATAGCTTTATGTTTTACTGCGAATCAAAGTTCATTGATACACATTTTTAAAACGATATTTCGTACCGTGATAGTCAATGTACTTTTTTGGCGTCTGCTATCAGATTACTCAAAGGTATTTGAGATTCTGTAAAAATAAGGTAGATGGCTCTTTCAAATAATGGAACAATTAAATGTATTAATATCAAAAAGGTAACATATAGGTAGCATAGTTGGATAATGCACCTTTCCCGGTTTGGAAAGAGATCCCGGTGGCGCAACAACAATATTTTTCGATAAAATTAATTTTATATGTATATATTTATAATTAATATATTTAATTAATATTTAATATACTCTTATGGTTATGTCAGTCAACAGTTACTCAAAGTTATAATGAAACAAATACAAAAACTTTACGTCAGTCGTGATTTAATTCACGTAATCAATTTTTAAATTTATTACCCTTGATTAATTCAGTAAAAAATGTATTTATGTGAAGAATATAATATTTTCAAATTTGATTTCTAGTTACTATACGCTTATGGTGTGGTTCCCTGAATTATTCCACCGCTTCGAGGAGTTTGAGGAGGAACATCCTGGCCAGACGGCCTCGGTTTGTGAGGTGTCGGGTGTCGTAACTACTCCCGAGGGCGTGGACATCTTTTGCGGTGATCCCATCAATGACTCTGTGTATTTGCACACACTCATTATTGGCCTGGCGTGCATCCCTACCAGTCTGTGGCTGCCTCTCTGCGTACACAAGCTTGGAGCAAAATTCTTCCTTAGTAAGTGTTTTAACGATCGTCATTTTTAGTAAATAATTAATAATGTTTTTGTTTTGTGTCAGATATTTGTATATTAAATACTTTCAAGTATCTTAAAGGCTGTGTTTGCAAACTTCAAATGAAAAATATTTTCAGGTTAACATAACAGCTCAAAATTCTCAGTGTAGAATTTTATGAACGATTCTGCCACGCGTATTCGATCCCACTGGTTGTGTAGTTCATTAATAACATCAGACCTTATGATGAACACTGCAATAGAATCCATAACGTCGGCCAGAGAGATCGGATACACATGATAGAAAACTTTACTTTTAGATTTAGGTGGTTGTTCGGTATTTATGACAGATTCACTGATCGCCGATGGCCGTGTTAGTGTGAATGGTCCATTAGGTTTACTGCACCTATCTGCCCCCCATCCACCCCTCCCATTTTCCTTTACCGCAGAACATGACTTTTCTGTGTGTATTGTCCATGACTTTGAACTGTCAAGGAGTGTAAACGTCCTGCTATAAGCTGTGACTACAGCAGTACACATACTGTTCTGTCCATATACCAAATTCCCACCACTCTTCCTGCATCTTGTTTCCCCACCTCTCTTGTAAACAGAGGTTTATAAATATATATAAAATGCAAACTAATATAATATTTTTTTATTTCAGTTTTCAGTTTGGTTACGGCTGCTGGTATCACAATTGGCCTGTACTTCGTACAGAATGCGAATCAAAACCTCATATTATCGTGTGCTTTTGAAGCTCTTACTTCACTTGGCATAAGTCTCGTGTACTGTGTGCTGGTCGATCTTTTCCCCACCAATCTAAGGTAAGTTCATCAACTAAAATTGCATCCGTAACTTATATAATAAAATATTTATCGCAAAAGAATTAGTAAAATTTCACAAAGTACTTTTCTTTATTTTGTCAATTTTTTTTCGACAATATTACGGCATAATAATGTTCGCTTGTTGCCTATAAAATACGACAAGCTAGATAGAATAATACTTTTTCAGGGCTAGCTCTAAATTTTACGTCGCTCAGGACAAAAATACAAATTGCCGCCCCGTTAAACATAATTTATATTAATGTCGCAAGTTATGGAGATTTATAAAAGTATACTGCATTTTACAAGTCTTCTTTATAACATTGTCTTCTTCTTCTTTATCTAGAAAACCCGATTTTATGAATAAAATATTTTTTTATGACTATAAATGGCCTGCACCTACGATATTCGCAATCTACATACAACTAACATTTGTGACTTGTCTTGTACTCTTGCATTTCTTATAATTTGAATGAAAAATCTAACCCGCGGACCCAGTATGATTTGTAAGATTTTCTCTGTGATTTAATGTTATTAATTTTATAACCCATTGGAGTTCTTACATTTATAAAAAATGCAGTCAAATAATTTGTATTTAAAGAAGTTTTAGCTAGGGAATCGAATCCTGGATCAGTTTACAATATTTATTAAGCCCAGGATTAGTACTATAGGTATTAATATTTTGCATTAATTTCGGGGTACCAAAATTAGATCAATAATAATAATAATAATAATAATAAAACCGATTCACATTCAATTTGTCAATCTGGCATTATCATCATTTTTTTCTCATATGATTAGTATTTCTTACTACTATATATTTTTTTAAATAAATGTAACATTAATGAGCAATCTCTAATCTGGGAATGATCTCAGGATCCCTCGTATTCCAACTCCTTTATCTACTGCAAGAATCATGATGTAATTATTTTTCTCAGGGTGATGGCAGCAGCTCTCTCGCTTACAGCCGGCAGAGGGGGTGGGCTCATCGGAAATCTGGTCTTCGGCTACCTGGTGGATCTCAACTGTGTTATTCCAATAGTCCTCTTCTCCGCTATGTTGCTCAGTGAGTGTTTTTGTTACATACCACTTTATATTGTTTTATGTGCATGTTGGTCTGCCGTTTCTATTCACACGAGTACTAACAATATTTTACAGGGAAATTAATCATTATATTTTGACAGTAATATTGCTATTTATAAAAATTTCTCACTGTCGCTAGCTCAGTTTATTTTTGTTATTATCTACGTCATAGACAAACAGTCATATTATTTTGGCGAATAGATAACCGAAATTTATTGTGTGGAACGTATTGAACATTGGATATGTCTAAAAATCAGCAGATTATATTTTTAATACACAAATAGCCATTGTTTCACATTATTTTGAAAATTGTCACGTTTTTATAAAACGTTGAATGTTATAAAGGGAGTTTTTTCAGAAGTATAGAAATTTAAAATGAAATAAAACAATGGCCATGGTATTAACTTTTTTGTAAAGATAATTTTATGCCATTAGTGCTTCAATATGATTTCGTGCATATGGGATCCGCAGCTAGCTCGAATAAAGTGTAATCTTGAAGTTCAAATTTCGACCACTTTTTGGAGCGACGGGGACGTATATCGGCAATAACGCGACAAATGTTAGCTTCCAAGTCATCTATCGCCTTTGGTTTATCGGTGTAGACTAGCCACTTCACATATCCCCACAGAAAATAATCCAAAGGTGTTAAATCACATGCTCTTGGAGGCCAATTAACAGGTTCATTACGCGAAATTTACGCTTATCGAATATTGCGCCATCTTGTTGAAACCACAGCTCTTCTACATTATTGCTATTCAATTGGGGTACAAAAAAATCAGTAATCATGGATCTATAGCTCTCTCCGTTGACTATAACGTTCTGGCCGGCATCATTTTAGAAGAAACAACAGCTTCTTAGGTGCGCACTGCACGACGTCTCTGCAGATGCGTATTATCAATTAGAGTATGCGTGATGCGACAACGATCCATGGTTATTCGAATTACTTGCTCGGATGGACGATTAAGTCGACCGTAAAATGGACGTAGCCAACGGTGAGTTTCGCGAACTGAATCACGATTTTCGAAATAAATTTGCACAATTTACATGCGTTGTTCTGATCTAAGTCTTCATGTTGAAATGGCAAAACAAACTGAGCATTAATAAGCTATCAACTGTTAAATTGGCTGTTGCTGGAAAAAGTGTTACCAATTCGAAAAACAAACCTCTAAAAAACACACTTTATCTTAATATTTTAGTGATAGTTTAACAGTAATTTAATTCTTTATATTTATTGTTTGCAGTAAGCGGTCTTCTGTGTATTATGCTACCAAAAACCGGTGGAGAGGCTCTGGATTAAAACAAACCAGGACGGATATAATGTCTACTATGTAGATTCAAAAACCACAACAAAAATTGTTAATTATTGAAGCATAATATTATTTACTGGTGTAAATTATCTTCCAATTATTTTAATAAGATTTCCGATTGAATTACATACAATATATTAATATTCATCAGTTAGTACGCAATTATGAAAATGTTATTAATTATATGTCGATATGTTCAAATTCCAATAAGCGACCTCAAATAATAATAAGTTTTATGTAATTTTGCATATTACACTTTCAGATTCTTTAATCATATCCCGCCATTCCTTGTGATAGTTTAGTACGTAAGGCATCTAAAATAATGTCAATATTTAAATACCTAAGCATTTCCCCCAGTATTATTAAGTTTGAAGTACGCCTGTGACCGTCCATAGAGGACCAATCAGATATGTTAATTATTAATAAATATTTAATTTAATTTTAATAATTCTAATAATGTTTCAACCATTTGCCTTGAATGGGTATTTTTCTCGAAATATTAATAATTAAATTTGTCAAATTAAATCAATTGTAGATATTTTCTATCATATATAGTGTAAATATTAAGCCACACCAGATCAATGTTCTTATATGTAAAGTATGTACATAGTTATTAGATTAATGTACATAAATTGAATTACGCGTTAAGTATAAATATGTATATTTATTGTATAGGAAATAATGTTTTAATTACAAATATACGAACATAAAATTCAATAATAAATCTGTCTATTGATTTTTTTTACTAATCGTATAAAATTGTGTTACACTGGTGTCACATACAGGTGGCCCAAAAAAAGGGAGAACATCTTGTAACACGTGAGTTAAAATATAATTACTCGTAATTATAATTCTTAATGTTATTTTTTATGCACAATATTTAGCTAATCAGAAATCATCAAAACATCCTATATTACATAATCTACTGGGTTTAAATCTGGGCTATTCGGTGGCCACATGCCTGGCTCGATGAAATTAATATTCTCAAGTTCATTCAAAGTTGATTGTATTTCTGGATGTGTGAGATGGAGCTCCGTCCTGCTGCGATGTCCAGTTTTGCTGTAATGTCTAGCTATATTCCAGGCTTTGTTTTGAAACTCTTTGATCGTTTTTATAGCACCCCAACGTTTTACAATTCGCAATTTTTTGATTAGAATACGGTCTTCTGCAGTGATTTTTGTCATTCTGGGCAACAATTTGAAAAAAACCAAATAAGTAAATTAGTAAACTATTTAAGCTATTGTTGATATAGTTAAACTAATTTTGTTGTAATTATATCACATTTTACGAAATGTGATCAATTTTTTTGGGCCACCCTGTATATCGTATGAAATAGCGATCTATTATCATTCCAGATAACCTTTCCGGTATTGAATATTGTGACCATGTTTTCAAATATTACCTAATTATCTGAATACATTCGAAGGGAAGGAACCCAATTGTCGAAAATGACCTGATTATGACAAATTGTACTCCAATAATTGAATTATCTTTTCATAAAATTTGTTGAATATGAACATGTTATGACATCCAGATATTCAATCACGAAAAAACATTTAGAAAATTGGTTTCTGGCAAACCATCATTTGAATGACAATAGATATTTAAATTGTTTAAACTATTTGAATAATGTTTAATTGTCAAATAATTTTCTCAGTGAAAGTAGTATTTAACATAAAACATCTTACTTTTACTTTAATTGCTTGTCGTTCGGATATATATAAAGTATTATAGATACAAACAAATGTTTTAAGAACTACGATAGCTTTTATTAAAGATGACACATTAAATACTAAAATAACATTTAGTACATATTTACAGTATATTTACATTTTACTCCCGATATTATATTTAAGCTCACGTAGAATCCGGACTTCGGTTGGAAGGTAGAACTTTTTCATTGAGAGGTGCCGTCGCATGCACTGTTGCGGTATTGCCATCTAGCGGCGAGTTGCTGAACATACAACCGAGTGGACCGACATAGTACGGAGCGAACAGAGCAGAGTATGGTTGGTTTCCAGGATTGAAATAATGTGCGGGAAATAATCCTTGGCGTTGCGCCATTTTCAACCTAGATGTCAGTTGTTTCTTCCATTTGGTTCTTCGATTTTGAAACCACGTTTTGATTTGAACTTCCGTCAGATTTAGAGCTTTTGAAAGCTCCATCCTCTTGGATACGCTTAGATACTTGTCGGCTTTGAATTCAGTTTCGAGACGTTCAAGTTGTTTAGCGCTGTACGCTTGGCGAGGTTTTCTGTCTAGACCAGGTTTTCTCGAACGACGGCAAGCTTGCTTCGGAGCTAAAAATAAAATAAAACATTTTGTAGTTTTGTTGCTCAAAAAAATGGAAAAAGGACTTCTTATATATGTAGTATATATAAAATATAAGAATATTAAGTACTAATGGTTATATTCATTAATCTCTCCTCTTGTCTCCTGTAATATGCACACTTTCATGAAAAAAGATAAAAAGTATTTTTTTAAGCAATTATACGAGCTCTCGCAGTTGAAAAAATATTCCTGGTTTGTTCCTTATCCCGATATATTAACAGGGTACTGCTGTTTATAGCTTTAATAGTTTCACGTATTTTAAAAATGAATTGTTTGAGAAATGATTCTTAAATTTTATTTCCTACTGTGATGGATTTTAAAACTTATCAGCGCTGGGAAAAATATGGATAAGTTTCGCACGGCACGGACCTTTTGGGCCTCTACATAATTTGTGACCCAATACACCGCTTTGGCTGGATTGACGTAGTTACACCACTGCTTATATGTAAACATGTAGTACGATTTATTCTACGAGACAATAACACATTGGTTATTTTATTACATAGGTAAATGAGAAATAAAATTACAGACGTATGTATAATAAAACGGGATATTGTGTGTACAAGAGAAATAATAATAACAATAATTTCGACCGTTAAATAACTTTTGTAGAAGTATGATATATATATTTTTTTAATTTGTGGTTAACAAATCTTTTCTGATGTCTAGTTAACGGGGAGATAAAACTATAACAGGATAATTCCATTTTGAAGTGAATCAAGCGCAATCAGATTCATTTTGTAGAAATCTCTGGCGTAACTACTCCAATGCAGCCAATAAGGTATAGTGAGGCCTACAAAAACGCAAAAGGTCAGCTCTGCAATACATTTGGTATCTATCAGTATTTATATGAATATCGGTACTTTTACCAGCGCTAATATGGACTAATAATTTTTAAAACCCATCTGAGCAAGAAAGGGAAATATAAAATTATAATAATCATTTCTCAAATGTATACGTTAAAAAAATGAAGATTATGAACCAGAGAAAGGTACCGTTAAGCGAAGTAAGGAATATTTTTCAATTGCGAATGCATATACTTACATACCTAAAAATACATATTTTTTTTTACCACGAGAGTGGGAATATTATGGGAGGCAAGGGGACCAATGATGTTCTTATTATTTACTAAATAAACCCCCTAATTGTATAGTTGTAATAAGATAACTGCGAGTAATAAGGCCTAGCTAAGAGAGATTTTAAATAAAATGAAAAATAGTGCAGAAATAGTTTTTTTTACTTTTGAAATTAGCCAAATTAACTTTATGGTTAAAATTTATTATTTTTATTTGTTAATTTTGTTTCATTAACCACTTATTGAGTTTAAATACATCTACCGGTTTCGAAAAATACAGTTTTCTTCTTGAGGATGTCAATATTAACTAAAAACATATATTATTGTTTCTTTACCAAAATCTATTTTTAAAAAAACAAAAAGTAATTTTTATTATTAAGGAGAACACATTCTTATTGTGAAGTTGTAATTATTCAGAACGTAAGTCTGTGATATTTTAAATACTAATTAAATGTATTAATTAGTATTTAAAATAACTATTTTTATTTCACAATGAAATCTTTCAAAACCATGACAATTTGTCTAGCTCAACAACCACCAGGGCACTCACAGGTATCAAGATCTTCTGCTGATAAACCAACGCACTTCTCGTGATACCATTTGCCGCATCTGGTGCACATGTCTCATATCGGCAATCCTATCCTCCTCACAACTATGACTATACCATCCCGTTTTCATATGTGAGAATCGGCATCCTTTCTAGTACCAGATGTTGCACAATTTTCTTTTTTATTATTCACAGGCCTTAATGCTCGTAGGCACGAAAATTAAAAAAATGTTTTAAAAGATAAGAAATTTGACTGTAACATTTAAGTAGTTCAACTAGAATCATAAAATGAATAAATTACAGAAGACATAGTGTACATAGTTTACTGTAATATTAGCTAAATTACTTACGATTGTTTCCGACAGATTTTTATTGACACGATACTGGCGACGGGCAGAGGGATACTGAGAGGCCGCGATCAGGAATCAACTTGTTTACGTCGTATGTATGTTTGTAAGTAATGTTTGTGTGTGTGAGTGTATTCTAAATATTTTTTAGGAGAACACATTCTTATTGTGAAGTTGTAATTATTCAGAACATAGGTCTGTGATATTTTAAATATGAATTAAATATATTAATTATAAAGATACACATATAAAATCAATTTTATCGAAAAATATTGTTGTTGCGCTACCGGGATTCGAACCTGGATCTCTCCCCTAACCGGGGGAGGTGCTTTATCCAACTAAGCTACAGCGGCATTATTTTTAGCAACAATTTTTCGACCTTATATGTTACCTTTTTTGAAATCAATACATTTAATCGTTCCATCATTTGATAGAGCCATCTACCTTATTTTTACAGAATCTCAAATACCTTTAAGTAAATCTGATAGTAGACGCCAGAATTATCAATTCATTTTTATTAAATTTGATTTTAAAAATAAAATTGATTTTATATGTGTATCTCTCTAATTAATATATTTAATTAATATTTAAAATATCACAGACCTATGTTCTGAATAATTACAACTTCACAATAAGAATGTGTTCTCCTAAAAAATAATAAAGTTGTATCAATGTGTCCAAAATTTAATAAAAATGAATTGATAATTCTGGCGTCTACTATCAGATTTACTTAAAGGTATTTGAGATTCGGTAAAAATAAGGTAGATGGCTCTATCAAATGATGGAACGATTAAATGTATTGATTTCAAAAAAGGTAACATATAAGGTCGAAAAATTGTCGCTAAAAATAATGCCGCTGTAGCTTAGTTGGATAAAGCACCTCCCCCGGTTAGGGAAGAGATCCAGGTTCGAATCCCGGTAGCGCAACAACAATATTTTTCGATAAAATTGATTTTATATGTGTATCTTTCT
The DNA here is from genome assembly GCA_031772225.1 of Eubasilissa splendida. Classification (NCBI taxonomy): domain Eukaryota; kingdom Metazoa; phylum Arthropoda; class Insecta; order Trichoptera; family Phryganeidae; genus Eubasilissa; species Eubasilissa splendida. The sequence goes on from CM062851.1 coordinate 17,969,397, forward strand.
AATTAATATATTTAATTCATATTTATTCTAAATATGATTTTTGTTTCTTAAGCTTTATTACCTGACAAGCCTTTTACCTGTTTGTACCTTATTATTGTATCAAATTCTATTCAGGGGGCCTTTCCATTTTGCATTATCGCCCTATGCATTTTTTAAAAAAAGATTTGAGCCCAATTTTTTTTGGTTACGCCACTGGTAAAATATATGAATTATGTCAGTTTAATGCTATTTACATAAATATGTAATAAAAGTAAATTTACAAAATGCGTGTAATTTGTTTTTTTATACTATGCTTTAGTATCACACTGATTTACTAAAATCAAATAGCTATGATAATATCAAAACATTTGAACTTAATTCAGTTAAGAGCTTAATATCCTTATTATTACTGGTAAGAAGTTTCGTGTTGTACTAATAGGGACATTAAAATATTTTAAGAGTCGACTTTCCCAATATTTCCGCAAGTTATAGTTTTAACATGGTATCTGAAATGAAGTTTTCAAAATTCAAAATATATTAAATTTTTTATTTAAATATATTCGTCAAAAATAAAGAAAATCGTTGTGGATATTTTGAATATCGTTGCTTATTTTATTGTGAAAAGTTCGTAACTATTTTAAAAAAAAACTTACTATTAAGGATCTCAAAACTTGCGATTGTAAATTATGAAATTTAACATGTTGCCATAAATTTGTTGCATCAATTGAAAAATATTTGTATCCTAATTACCAGTTACTAAATCAACATCCAATAGAATGACACACATGTGTGAAAACTATGAACTCTTATCACACCGCAATGACAATTATTAAGGATGACTTTTTCCACTCGTACTTAAATATTATGCTACTCACACAAGCGTTCATTATGTCGCTCTCTGGCTTCAAATACTTTGCAGAATAGAGACAAAAAGGTATTTAAAATATGTTAATTAATCAACTAGAAAGATATACAGAAAATATCTATCTTTCAAAAAATGATTTAGTTGCTACCGACATTCAAACCTGGACCTCTTCCTATACGGGGAAGCGTGTTCTCGACTTTTGCTACAGCAATCTATTACATTTCCGACAAATTTTGAACTCATATTCTGTAATATTTACAAATGATACATCTACGATTCCAATATTAAAAGCAAACAACTTTATATTTTACGGTAAATCCCAAATACCTTTAAAGTAAAACCCGATAAGAGACGCAAAAATTCAATTAATTCATTCATTTTATTAAATTTGGAAACTTATAACATATTAAGGAGAACACATTATATGTTTTGAAGATGTATTTTTAGAACATAGTTCTGTGGTAATTTAATACTAATTAAATTAATCAAAATGTGTTCTCCTTAATATGTTCCCTATTATCTTATTAATTTTTTGAAATTTAAATAATATTGTACTTTTTGCAATTTTGAGATTTTTATAAATTTTTATGTGTATTTAAAATTCGACATTTTTCATTTTATTTTCCAAACCGTCTCGATATATAGAATTATTTTATTATAATTTTTGGTGCATATTTTAGCATAAAATAAAATTGCACTATTTTATTTTAAAGCGCGTTCATTAATTACATCAAACAAAACTATAATAGCTGCTATATTAATAAGAAAATCACATTAGTTCGTCAACAAACGTACATGTGAAATCTCAAAAGGAGTAGGTGTATTTGAAAGAGTTGAGCTAAATGCTCTGTTCTTATTCGTCATTGATCCAAGATTTAAAAAAATATGAAACCATGGATTTATGGATGAATATTTTTGGTGCATTTGAGATTTAGAACTATTCTCAGAATTATTTATTTGTCAATTTTCATTAGTTCTGTAAAATAATCAGTAATGTATGAATATATGTATATATAAGTTAGATAAATTTAATAAATTATTAATACAACAGCACACGTATTAGGTGCATGTTACGATTAAACTGGTTTATTTTGTGTTTAGGAGAAATTAAAAACGCGATTAATATTTTTTAAAAACGTACATATAATTTGCCTACGAAACTAAAATAAATTATAAGCTGTCTTAAAACGGACAATAAATTAATAAATCAACCTTGAATAAAGTAATTATTAAAATTTATAAAAAATAATAGTGTGGTTACTTGGAAGGTGCACGAAGCTAATAAAATACCATTATTTAATTACAGTATTAAATAAATGGCTACTCAATAATAAATCTGAAGGATGACGAAGAATGAAAAGACTCAAAATGAGGTGGCATTATAATATAAATATAGAGTTATCCTTGGCATTAGAATTAACAGGAAATAGCCCAGTGCAGATACTAGTGAAGGTATATAATTGAGGAGGCCAGGACTCATAGTGGGGTGATGATGGGTAAATCAATATTTTAATAACGTATTTTTATTAAGGATTATTCTGTTTCATATTATTTTGAAGCGAAACTACCTTAAAATGTCCAAATAAATTTGAAGGCACCACTGGAATTACTAAATCAAAGAAGAAGAAGAAGAACACATTTTTGTTGTGAAATTGCATTTAAAGAACATACTTTAATACGAGGCGCGTTTTTTAAGAAAATACCGTTGTCGGATATTCCAGGTGTAGCGCTGAAGTTGCGATGTTACGCATGCGCAATGGTTTCCTTTATCTGTTGACTCACCACATGCAACGTTAGAGACGTTCACATAGTGTGGCCATAAAATTCGTGGCGTATAAATTCTTGATCTACCGAAAAACGATTATAATATGTACTCGTAGATGTAATATATGAGGCGCGTTTTTTAAGTAAGTATCGTTGCCGGATATTCCGGTATAGCGCTGCGGTTGCGATGTTGCGTATGCGTGTTGACTCACCGCATGCAACATTAGAGACATTTACATAGTGTGGTCATCTTGTAGTGAGTGGTTGAAATGTTCAAGACAGTAGAACAACCCATCGACTGTGAAATACAGTCCCTGACATTCAACGCCAAGTGTGTCCTGTTTTGTTCTGATTTGGCACCAAGTGATTTCCATATTTTCCTTCATATGAAGCGGTTCCTTGGTGGCAAGCGATTTGATGACGATGATGAACGCAAAGACGGAGTACAGACATGGTTTTCATCCCAGATGACGTCGTTCTATAACCAAGGTATATACAAATTGGTGCCCCGTTATGACAAGTGCCTTAATAATGGTGGCGACTATGTTAATAAGTAGTTTAAGGTATGTAACATACGAAGAAAGTAAAGTGTTGTAAAAATGATGTTGTTTAGCTTTAAAAAAGTATCCCGGAACTTACTTGAAAAACACACCTCGTACAAACTAAATGAATCAACCAAAAATGTATAATAAAACATATATACTCAATTTATTGAAAAAATATTTTAGCTGCCACTGGGATTTGAACGCGCACTTCCCTGGATAGGAAGAGATCTCGGTTAAAATCCCGGTGACAGCTAAAATATTTTTCCGATAAATCGTGTTTATAAGTATGCATATCTTTCTAATGAATGCATTTAATTTGTATTAAAATATCACAGAACTATGTTCTAAATATGAATTAAATATATTAATTAGAAAGATATACATATAAAATCAATTTTATCGAAAAATATTGTTGCGCCACCGGGATTCGAACCTGGATCTCTTTCCTAACCGGGGAAGGTGCATTATCTAACTATGCTACAGCGACAATATTTTTAGCGACAATTTTCGAACCTATATGTTACCTTTTTTGATATTAATACATATTATTTATTAAAAGCAATAATGTTTTCGTAAAAGAATAAAGTTCGATTTCAGTTAAGCTCTAATATATATTCTGAGCTGCCTGACATCTGGTAGCGCGAAGATGTTCATATTATTTTGAGTAAAAAATACGACGATAGTTTAGCTCTTCAAATATTATACATTGTTGTGTCGTGATGCAGCTTGTGGTTTTCGGTATTATCATCTCGCATTCAGGACGCTGTCGCTAATTGGTTGACCAAACTCTTGTAACGAACACCCTTTATGAGCAGTTAGCACGTCCATAACTACTTTTCACAGAAAAAAGAGTATAGTTGATGGATGTCAAACAGCTGTAAGCTAATGTAAAAAGATATATTAAATTAATACAAGCCTCAAAATTTGTATGCCTTTCATATTGCAAAAGACACAGAAAATATTTTATAAAATGTCTACTGTTAAAAAAGGACGAATTGATTGCTCAACTCATATTTCATATGTTAGTTACTTCGATCTATATTCAAATATAGGGTCAATTGATTGGCGGTGGATAATGATACCCCATCAAATGGGCACCTTATAGCGTTATAAATACTATTAATGAGGTGTCACTGCCAATATCAATTCAATACGTAAATTTAATGATGACTCTTTCTTCGAAATCAGTACTGAACCAAGAAAAAAGAAGTAACGATAGCTGTCAGTACTAAAAGAGTCATGACAGGTTGATGGGGAAGGTTTCACTGGAAAATTGCAAGGACTCGTTTTATGCGGAATATATCATTTCGTGGCCGTCTTCAAGCATAAGCAGTCATGCGCCGCGAACAGGATAATTTATATAGGGCGGGGAGAATTTCAGATATCAATAAATAATCTTTTTTAAAAACAAATAGTCCAATAACTAAATAAACGACCTATTTAGGTAGACCTCTTAATGTTCCATTACACTCTGCTTCTCCACCTGTAAATATTCTGACGAGATTTTAAACTTTTTCAAAAATACATTTATAACAGTAAAATACCAAAATGTTCGTACTTTGGATTTTGATTTAACCTTATTTATCATTTAATTATATTTTGTTCTAAAATGACATGAATTAGAAGTCGGCAGGAGAAGTACCAATCTATATTGAACTAAATATTCGATTAAATTACTAAAATTGTTCAAATTGACAAATATTTTCCATCGTATATTCTTTAATACGTAACACAGCAATCAACTTACACATATTAACACATTTAGAAAATTATTCGACAGTAATATTTTTATGGCTTCTGTTGATTTTGACATTGATTTTTTGCACGAACTCCCACTCTTTAAAGGAGACTTTTGTATTAAAGAGAAGCGGCGCACGACAACGTGGGATTTAGCATGCATTTCTGACAAATTGAAATCAGTTTAATACTTGTAAAATTAATATATAAAATTAAACAGATTGATTTTATTTAAATCTACCATCACAGTACTGGTTCATTAAAAAAATATATTTGAGATTCTGTAAAATAAGGTAGATGGCTCTTTCAAATAATGGAACGATTAAATGTATTAATATCAAAAAGGTAACATATAGGTTCGAAAATTTGTCGCTGTAGCATAGTTGGATAATGCACCTTCCCCGGTTTGGAAAGAGGTCCAGCTTTGAATCCCGGTGGCGCAACAACAATGTTTCGATAAAATTGATTTTATATTAATATATTTAATTCATATTTAAAATATCATAGACCTATGTTCTGAATAATTACAACTTCACAATAAGAATGTGTTCTCAAAAAAACAGTTTATTATTTATTATTAAAGTATTAGATCTGTTTTTTAACATTGCAAATGTTATCTCTAGATATGATATTATTAACTTAGATTATTAAACTTAGAAGAAATTTTTAAAATTAATTTATACAACAGATCAATCATTCATGAAGTTGATATTTTAAGGAATAAAGGATATAGAAAATATTATTCAAACACTAAATTTCTAAAAAAACAACGTTGGATTGCGAACAGTGGTTGGAGACCTGCGCGTGACTCCAGGATGCTGATCTTTGCTTTTCACATTGGCTGTGGATACAAAAATGTCACCATCGATTAGAGCCTTGTTAAAACCGCATAAATTATAAACACATTTTTTGAAAATAATTTCGGTCAATATTAAAAAAATATATATGTGTGAGTATTATAAGTACCTGCGATAAATAAAATATATAATTTATGTAGATTTAGAGTTAAATTAAGTTTTCTAAAATATACCGACATTTGTTCACCGATGGATGGTGAAAATATAGAAAATGCGAAAACTGGTAAAATGTCTTAAATCAGCTTTTTTAATTAAAACAATATACATGTATTTTTATTGTTACTACATTACTTTAAAATAGAGATTCGCACACGAAATATGCGTTAATAATTTTTCAAAACATTCTTAGAATTTCATTTGATGGTCTACTGGGATCGAACGCCGAATCTCTTGGTTATTAGGTCAGCTAAACCAAAAAGGGCATTAGATATTTCGTATTATTTTATCAGAGACTGTAGAACGATTAAAGATATTCAGATAATTAAGAAAAATATTTCAAAACTCTTCATAGTTATAAAATGAGGCCACAAAGTAATTTTGCAAATATTGAAGAAGTGATTTACTTTTAACTGAATTAATTTTAAAAATCTTTGTTTCTTTAGGGAATATTGAATTTAAGAACCTATATAATATTAAAATGTTTTCTTCGAACGCTTTGCTAATCCTTATAATGAATCTAAACATTTTTGGTAGTTATCGTTTTTTCATAAAATCGACTCGGGGATAAAATAATTGTACACTTGGGTCCTATAAACCCGGATCCCTTACTTCAAAGAATTCAATTAAGGGACGTAAATTCAAGTTAGATATTTGTGTTGTATGTGTTTCTTTGTGAATGCATAATTAATTTTTTAACGAGCCGTTGACTCGATTATACTACCTTTAGGCAAATTCATTAATATTTTTACACTATTACTTATTTTACATTATTAATTCACGCATATATAATAATCAAAACGTGTTATCTATTAAATTAAATTTCCTTTATGAATAGTGGATTTCTAGTGCCCCATTCTGATTTGTTTGTACGTTAATACTCTGGATCTCATACTCTGAGCACTTCCCGAAGATGTGGTCAACATCTTCTACTGCATTCACTGTGGGCATATTGGTGAGCTGAATTATTAAAAATCCTATCATTAAGAACACACTCATATTGTGAAGTTGTAATTATTCAGAACAATAGGTCTGTGATATTTTAAATACTAATTAAATGTATGAATTAGAAAGATATACATATAAAATCAATTTTATCGAAAAACATTGTTGCGCTATCGGGATACGAACCTGGATCTCTTTCCAAACCGGGGAAGGTGCATTTTCCAACTATGATACAGCGACAGTTACCAGCGAGAGATAGTCATTGCTGACGTGTATTGCCGAATGATCAACGAGTTTTTGATACCGCAACTACAGCTGTTTCCCAGGTTTAATAACAGAACACAATTTCAGCAAGACGGGGCTACTCCATACACAGCAAGAGTTTCAATAAAGAAGCTGAGGGGATTTTTTCCCAATAAATTAATCACCAAGTACGGAGACACACCCTGGGCACCTCGATCACCGGACCTTACACCGTACAACTTTTTTTTGTGGGAATACCTTAAGTCGAGATTTTACAGCGACAATCCTCGAATAATTCCAAAATATCCGCCGTGAAGTTGCTGCCATTGAACGAACGCTTTGCTTTCGTGTGTTCGCAAATTTAAGAGTCCGATTGCAAGAGTGTCTTGTGAGAAATGAACGGCATTTAGACGATTTTATTTATAAAACGTAAAATCCGCATCATTAAACTCAATTTTGAATAAATAAAATATGAGAATAACTATGTAGTTTTTTTTATTTAATATTAAACTTGAAAATTTTCCGCTGGGCACCTTTACTAATATTAATATTATAAAAAACAAAAAACAAATTTTATTTGTAATACTGAGTAAATAAAACCGTTTATTTCTTAACATTCTTACAACTTATATGTATACAGAACATATACAGGAGAGACCCTTTTCCGTTTTGCATTAGGGGCCAATTTTTGTAGTTTCACCACTGCGTATGTCATGAACATTTGTAAATAGATAAATAAAAAAGTTACTAAAATGATGTGTTGAATGATGTCATATAAAAAAATAATCAGTAGTATTTTTATAGTTAACTAGTTAAATATCCAAAACAATTTAATATCAAGATAAGCCGTGAAAGGCTTTGAAGTGTTATATTGTCAAAATAGATCATAAAAGAAGGAAAGTCGATGAAAGATTTAGAGTTACGCAGAAATCTAGTATCAGCGTTGAAACCCAGAATAATGGAGCATTAATTTAAATAATGTAATAATTGCTAACAGGTTTACGTCTTCGCTGTGCCACCTCCTGACTGTGACACCATCATAGTGAATTTCTCGACTCTTTCTTGTACCAACATACTTGTTTGTTGTAGTGGAATAAAACAAGGCAAACACCACACTCCCACTAACTGGCAGTTGACAATCTGTTTAACGGCCAATTAAGAGATATAGTCTTAAAACATTAATGCCCGAGCTCCACAGACGTTCAACTGGCGTGTTCAAACTCCGTATGTTTGTCCAATAAGATGTTCTGTTTGATTAGCCTGGCTAGTATAACGAAATATCTATTTCTTTTACCGTTCACACCTCGGCTTTTTTCTAAGAACAGCCCGAACTGACATTTCATGATCGACTGAAGTAATATTGTCCAACGCAGCCACCGAGTTTGTTTTATACATTCCGTTCCGTGGATACTCGCTGGATGCCCGATACACTGCTATTGCAGGCCCATTTTTAGATGTATGTAGATTCGGATACAAATATGTTAGAGTTTCTAGTAAATGATGACAGCATGCATCAATTCATGCCAGAATGTTTTAAAATAGTGATTCATATTGGTCTTGACTAAATATAACTAACTAACTTACCATCACGCCGTTTCTCCATGAGGATAGGCAGAAAGAATAGAGCGCCACACTCTTCTGTCCTGACACACAATTCTCGCCTCACCCACATTCGTACATCTTATCATACAAGCTCGCCGATTATTGAGGCTTCTAACAGGACCATCAGGTTTACCTGGTCGTGCCAAGTTTTTCGCGGACGTCCTCTATTTTTGGTGCCATCAATACTTGCGTCATATATCTTTCTTACCATTCTCTCCTCATTCATTCGTTCCGTATGACCAAACCACATACGTAAATTTTTCTTAACCTACTCACTATACTGTATTATATTACATTCTTTCCTTATTTCTTCACTCAGTCAAGTGATCTCATTCTCATTGCATTCAGTCTATTTTCGTTCCTCTTCTGCTATCTCCAGGCCTCACTTCCATACACTTTTGTATTGTCTCGGTTAACAAGTTCCTGTTAGATATGATTCCATTAAAAAATACTAAACATATAAATAAAATAAATACATTATTACAGGTTAAGATTCGAAAGGTGATACAGTTGCCTCAGTACGAGCGTAGCCCAGTGAGGTTGGCATTATTTATGTGTATAAATTAATAAATTTATAATATTTAAAAGAATCGATTAAATATGTATTTATGCAATGATTCTACTAAAAGAATTATAATTTTGAATGATCTTGAAGGAGGAAACCTGATTTCAAAATCATAATATGTACCTGCATTACGTAAAATAAATAACATAGTTGTGATGCGATATTACACGGGGGTAAAGACGAAATCCAAAGAAAACTTTGCTTCGTTCGCTTTCACGCCTATCCCGGTGAATATTGGTTTTACAGCTGACAGTAGTGCAAACGCGAACATTGTTTTCACGTTTTTATTTAATTTTAAATTAAATTATTTAACCTTTACCATACCGTGATAGAAAATATCCGTAAACAACCATGCTGTCAACTCGTGTTACCGTTAAGTACATATATAGAGATTTTTTAGCATTATTAATGAAAACAATTTGTAGCATTCATTCATTCAAGTTCTGTATAATACGTTATTCCTTCTTATAACTCTTCATTTAATTAGTGAGAAAGATACATAATTATTTTCACTGTGAAACTAATATTTGATCTTTTTCTGTCGTACTACAAATACTATTTTTACAACGCATTGAATTGAAAAATAATTACTTTTACATTATTGGTTGAAAAGCGAATAGCGAATCATTTGTAATTTCTAAGCGTAAACGTTGTTTTTAAGGTTAATTAAAATATTAATTTACCAAAATATACAGGTTTAATTGGAGCAGTAGACCTGTGTTACAGCATGGCTAGGGAAGAGTTAACAACGACTATGTGTCCTGTATCATAAAAATATTATTATTATCTCTATAAAATTTATATAAAAACTTTGTACTTAACCGCATGAGTTTTATATTAAAAACTAATCGGTTATTATTTTTTTTATTTCTCCAAAGAAGAAAATGATTTTATCGAAATCGGTTGGTTTTTTATATAAAATTCGTGTTATTAAATTCCTTTTTCTTAATGAAAATGATGACTAACCACAATGTTTTTGCAGAAAATATTAAAATTAATTATTTTGTTATGATATTTTTAATGCCGAAATTGGAGATGGAACCTTTGGATTTGCAGGTAATTTTACACCCACTTTAATCTAATCAGGTAATCTGAAGGCAGTATAAAGGTTTTCTAAAATATATTTGCCAATATATATATATATATATATTATTTACTTCTCTTGCGCGCCAGCTATTAATTATAGCCGCTGAACGTATTTCTTTATGAATTTATATTACTGAATAAAAGATTAATCAGAGCATTTCAAGAAGTGGGAAAAATGATCTGAAACTATTTATAAATAGACAGGGTGGTTATTTCCTTTATATGAAGTGTCTGCCCTAAGTGGTTTCAGTAATTGCATTGCACCTCGTTCATTATAGTACGCGGGCGCGGCACGCGATCTGTCCATTAGGATCTCCACGCGAGGCGAGCCCGTGGATGCTGTGTAAAAGCTCCATATGGCTCGTTAAATCTGCCGCCGGGTGGTGCTGTGCTCAAATCGTTTTGAAGACCTCATTTGAAATAAGATAATAAATATTTTTATTTGTTAACTTTGTTTTATTAACCACTTATTGAGTTTAAATAGATATACCGTTTTCGAAAAATACCATTTTCTTCTTCAGGATGTCAATACTAACTAAAAACATGTATTATTGTTTCTTTACCAGAATCCATTTTTAAAAAAACAAAAATTATTTAAAAAATAAATTTAGTACCTAACTCAAATTGTTACTTAATACAAATTTACTCGAATAATTTTTAGGAAAAAAATTTAGAATGGGACTCGTAGTTAAATTTTGTTGGTTGTTTATAATTTTTTGATTAGTTTTACACGCTTTATTTATCTCCAACGATTCCAAATTATTTAATTTATGACCAACACCATTTACATGCATAATTGCCAACCCCAATTTTTATCAAAATCATGACCATTTTCTATCAAATGATTAGAAAATTCTGAAAACCCACTATTGTTCAAACATCTTAAATGCTCCTTTACTCTTATAATATTTTTTTTACCCGTTTTACTAATATAAAATGCAGCACACTCCTGCAACTAAGTTTATAGACACCAGAATTGTTAAATTTATCATCTTTGTCTTTAGAATTTATGAGTAAATTTCCTATATTATTATTTGTATAAAATGCCGATCTAATGTTTCGTGGTAGGTGTTTAAATATTTGATTCGAAAAGTTATTTATGTATAAAATCTTACGCCAATATTAATCATTATTATCATTATGTTTTTTCTGTGATTTATATAAAAATTGATTATTAAAATATTTTAATTTATTTTTTTAAATAGTGTTTATCAAACCTGTATTATATCCGTTATTAACTGCTATTTTTTAAAATTGTATTCAATTCAATATTGAAATTGGATGTTGACATAGGAATATTGACTAAACGATGTATCATGAAGTGGAACCCTGAATATTTGTGTGATAATGGATGATTAGGTTCACTATGTATGATAGCATCTGTAAAAGTGGGTTTTCTAAAAATTTAGAATTCAATTTTATTATTATTTTTAATCCAGAATCATAATTTTTAATTAGATCCTAGAATTAAAATTTAGGGTCAAATTATTTTTAATTTTTAATGTAAATTGGATTTTATTATTAAATGAATTAATTCAATTTAAAAATATAGTTAGCTGACATTGTGAACCTGACCAAATACAAAATATATCATCCACATACCTATTCCTCAACAAAAAAAATTTTAACAAATGAGAATCACCATCAAAAATATTCCTCTCCAAATTGTTTACAAAAATATTTGCTATTAGTGGACTTGTGGGTGCTCCCATAGGAAGACTCTCTGTTTGATTATACATTATATTATTAAATTGAAAATAATTTTGGTTCATACAAAGGTTTAACAAACGACATAGATCTTTTACCAAATTATTAGGTAAATTAGAAGAATTTAGTAAATCAGAAATTAAAATTTTACTTTCATTAATAGGTACATTAGTAAACAAATTAACGATATAAAAAGAAACAAGTTTAACATTGTTGGGAAGATCTATGTCCTTTAACATATCCACTAATTGCAAGGATTTTTTTTTAGTGTATTTTGGTTTAAAATATTGAGTCTATTTATAGTTTTTGTAATAAATGAACATAATTTAAAAGTTGGAATATTATTGGAATAATTTCAAAAGTAAGATAATAAATATTTTTCTAATAGAAATTGAATGAATGAATGAATAGAATGAAATGAATTTTCTAATGTGCTCGATAGAAAGTATTTTTCTAGGGTGAAAACGTTATCACACCCGCCAAAATTAATTTGTTAGATCTCTAGTTTTTCGCATTATTTACGATGCTAAACCGTTAACAATAGCCTAAAAATAAAAACATAGACATCATGCACAGTAAAAAATCTATCCTCTCGGGCTATATTTTATTACAAGGCGCTAGAATAACATGGTAATAAAAGTAGTTGAAGGTAGCACCAAAAGTGTAATGGAGAAAAGCAATTGGCATTTTGTATTAGTACTGTTGCAGTTTCAGCAGCTCATCTGCAGGATGCAGATCTGCTATGTGGTAAGATTTATTCAAAGTTGAGTTAATTTAAAAAGGATACGATCTCAGTATTTTATGGTAATTAAGGAATATTCATTTTTTTAGACCACTGCATGGTTATAAAGATATTTTAAATATTGCAAGATACCTATTAATAAAATGAATTTGTAGATAAAAAAAATTCTGTGATATGTACAAGATGTATAAGGGTACGTCAATATAAAAGTGTGTGTGTTTATTTATAAATAAATACTTGTATTTTGCAATAAATGACATATGACATGCTACGCTTAAAACTAGTGACGAGAAAAAATGTCACTCTCGACTCACTGTTGTGATTGTGAATGGTATTCGATAATATCAGTGATTGAAAACTGTGACTGTAATCACAGTTTAATTGCTAATGCGCATGGGCCACACGATATCACAATTCACGAAAACTTAGTTTTATGCGTATTTATTAATATTATTAAAACCTCATTTACGTAAAATATATTCTAGAATAAATAATTAATTCATTGAATCTAATATAATATCATAACAAAGAGAATGAAAATGCTTATAAAAATGTGAATTTAATTTTCGGGTCAAATTCTTAGGAAATATGCGTAAAACGTTTTGGCAGAATCGAACTACGCAAAATCCAGTAGATGGTGCTGATGAAACGGCGGCGTTAGAACATCAATAGAATTTAAAAAAAAAAAAACAATCATGAATCACGATATTCTCAGATATTCAATCACTGATAGTGAATGTGACTCAAAGATAACAGTGATTGACTCACGGTTCATAATTTTGAGCTCATCACTACTTAAAACTATACCATCTATTGGTTTTACGGATTTACGTATTGAAGGAGATTAAAAGTAAAATTTTGTACTTATTTTTAAACAAAAAGTTTTACCACAAGAGTACTTTCTGAGATATGGTGGGATTTATACTGTATGCGGTATTGAGGCGTTATTAAATTGAACATTGATATATGTTCTGTGGTTTGTAAGATGACTGCCTGTTGCTAAATTACAGTTAGTTCTAGTCTTCAAAAAACTGATTGAAAGAATGAAGTGTGATGTCGACTATATATGGATATTGGTAACAAAATAATTGAATTGAATAAACATTGAATATACCCTTTATGTTGGTTCTCCCGATATTAAAAATTACCAGTCAAAAACTCGTTTATTCAGTTGAATAAGCGAGTTGATTGTATTAATTTGTAAATCATCATTAAAGCATAAATATAAATCTTTTGCTTTTTCTCCTTTCAGGTACCTACCCTCCCACATAGGTCCGACTATGCAATTACAAATTTTAATATTTTTGAGATGAATATTGTTTTTATTTTATGACACGGCAGACGCTGTAGTTGTTATGCTAATTATGATGTTAAATTTAATATCCTAAATCGACATTTTTTGTATCAGACATACTTGTTTATATAGATTTAGCCTAGTGTCCAAGTGGAGACCACTAAGTTAGTATGAAATATATTAAGAATATTTATGAGAAATAAATCATTACATATATATTTTAACGATTATAGGTACATATATAAAATTTAAAATATTTTTTTCTGATTTAAAAACCTCTTATTAACCACCATTGTATAACAGAATATTATTATAAATTCAAGTCATTCAAATGAATTTAGATTAGGATAGAAACAAGATTATTCTGTGTAAAAAAAATGACTATCAGCTATTGTTAATCTACTACTGGCTGAAAACCTCCCCAGGACTCTTACTGCTCCGAGAATTTCGACTACCCTTTGACTAAACTTTATGTTTATTCTATTTTTATTTTACACTTTAATTTTTTTTTCATTGTTGGAAAATTTAGATAATATTGTAAAAACTTGTAACTATTCTGTAAACTTTCTTACTTCTACTTTTTACTATAATTGTTCATCGTGTACTGGAATTAAACAACTAACAACGTATGGAGATTTTCCTTTCAATGAAATATAATTCATCCAGTTCTTTTAATTATATATATATATATATATATATATATAAAAGTTGAGTAGGTACAGTTTAGAATTTACCTTGAAGCTCCAAAAGTTGCGGCGATGGTTTTCCCGTCCCTCCAAACCAATTTCCGTAAAATAGAGAATTTGTAGAGGGACTGGTCATCAACGATCCAGGGGAGAATCGCGGAAGACCCTGGATATTCCTCCAGTCCAGTTCTGACGAAGGGTGAGTTGACGGATGCACCCTGCTATAGTGAAGGATGTCCAAAATTGTTGACGGGTTGGTGCTCGAACAGGGTGGCGGAGGAGTTCTGAAGGTTGGGTCGTATGATGCTGGAGGTATGAGGGACGATTGCTGGGGCTCTAAAATATGAATATATCTTATTATTTAAGTTTTCTGAATAAATTGAGATTATAGAATACTACAATTTTTTGACAAATGTATAAATAATGTAATAATTTTTCAATCTTTAGATATTATTATTTGACACATTATTATTGTGAAGATGCAGTTATTTGTAGAACATAGTTCTGTGGAATTTTAATACAAATTAAATGTATCAACTAGAAAGAAATAGAGAAAAATTAATTTATCAACGTTGCTCTCGTTGATATTTTTTTTAGATAAATTGATATTCTCTGTATATCTATCTTTCTAGTTCCACAATTAATTTGTATTAATGTAATAATTGTTTAAGAAAAAGATAAATCGATAAAATAATTATATAAGAACTACAAAGTAGTAACAGTAATATAGGTGACAACCGTGACTAAATTTATAAATATTCATGGCCAGATTAATACACTTTTTTATTTGAAAACATTAATATTTTAAAATATTGAAGCAATAACTTGGTGAAAGTTGATGAGCCTACTCATCATAAAAAATACAACATTTATTCGAGTTTCGAAATCAAAATTTCATGTGTTTCATTTCTAAAAATAAATGAAAACCGTAAGTGAAATCAACATCAAAAGAATACTAATTAATATTTTATACATACAAACCATCCTACCCCATATACAAAGATTTGACTCCGTTCGAATTATTTCAATTCGGTATTAAATTTTTTTTAAATAAAACTCGTAGATACATTTTTTAAAATAATTATTATGTACAAATATGTAACAAAATTACTTCCAAATATTATAAAAATCTAAATTTAATTAAAAAAACAGTATATACATTTTTTTATAAAATATAATAAAAACTCGAAAATTATGTACTCGATTCTTGTATGTTTTAAATATTCTAAAAAGCTAGATTGAATAAACTTCGTATGAAGATGTTAACATTTTGTATTAGGCCGAAAGACAACAAATTGAGTCTAAAATACCTAAATATTTTTTAGGATTTATATAATAGTTTCGCTTTGTGAAATACTTTTCGAAATACGGTATCAACATGAAAACGGTAAGCTGTGAGGTTTGTAAATCGAGAAATAAATAATAACAAACTAAAGATGAAGTAGAAAAAAAAAATTATGTTCTATGTCATAACTCAAATCTCATATCAGTTTATCCGATAAATATCGTTATTTTTCTATTTTTCATTTTTTATTTTAATATTAGAAATATAATATATTTTAGAATTATCAGTAGGATATATCTATATATTTCATTTAACATTTATTTCTTCCCTATGAGAGTAGAACTCGTATATAGAAAAGGAGTATATACGAGATTATTTATGTTTCAGTTAGTCTGTGTATATATTTTTTTACTTCAGATACAAATCGATAGTAGTCTGTAATTGTTCTAATTGTGATTGGAAGATTATATTTCTATTCTACAATTTATGTAAATATAAAAGTATAATTTTATAAAAGTGCCACGTAGATGTAGACGACATATTTTTTTAATGATAATAATACTCACTAATTTTTAAATTTGACGTATAAACTTATAGCTTAAAACCATTTTTTTAGTTATTTCATACTACACTCAGGTCGTATGAAATAACTAAAATTTATTTGATTTTCCTGTTAATTAGGGTTCATTAAATTTTTTTAAAGATTTTGTAAAACGTATTATAAATTATGTTATCATTTCGGGAAGAGTAATTTTATTGCTGATAAATAAATAGATTTTTTTTGTATGTATCGTTATCAATATTAAATAATTACGAGTTTAAATAGGTAAAAGAATTCTTATTAATATTTTATATTAACATAAAAAATATATAAAACGTTGATAATAAGAAGTATAATTTTTAATTAAATACAATTCTAAACGTTAGATATTTAAAGTAAAAGTATGCATGTGTCCATATTTAAGTAAAAATACCTAAAAATTTTACAATTTGTATAATTAGTTAATGAAATTAATGCATTTCAATGAAACTTAACTAATTAGAATTATTATTAAATGTTATATAAGTCCTAAACAATAACAAATAGAGTCATTATATTATAAGCTACCTGTTATTGAAGAATTTCCACCATCATTTGAGTCTGTTTTATCCTTATTTAATCCATTAAAAATTATTGATTTTTTACCGATATTTTGCGACGTTGGAGATATATTACATTCTATTCTGGTATCATCGTCAAGAATTGTCTGAGATTTATTGATACCTAAAATATTATCAATGGAAAACTTTTTGCTTTGAAAACTTGCGATCACACTTGAACTATTCTTCACTTCTTTTCCATCTCTCGCGAATGTGGCGTTCTTATCAAACATAAATTGAAGGGTTTCACATTTCGTTAGTTCTTGAACTGGAGAGAGTCCATCTTCTTGGTCATTGATTATATCGATACTGTTTTCGTCGTAGTCGGTCTCGTAGTTATCATAGTCCTGCCCTTCGGTACTGAGACGGCTGTCCGAACCATCTTCTGGAGACACAGACGAGCTGTGATAAAATACACCTGAATCAGCATGACAACCGGGCTCTTCTTCCATTTTTTATATACTTGTTATAATATTAAGTGACACAGTTTAGAGTAAACATTAAAAAAAAAATCAGTTATGTTTAATCTTTAATCTTAAAATTAATTTAATTTAATTATCTGAACTTATATTACTATTAATTTTAATTAAATAACCAATATTTACTTCGCCGGCATGTTGATAATTATGTTTCACATTATTAAACTGTCAAAAATAAACTTGAATACGTCACAAAAAAAAACCCCACAAAATATCACTGCTTCGAATACAAAATATTTGAACACAAAAAATTACTTCATTTTATAAAATTGTTGAAATATTTTCCTTATTTTCGCGCGTCACATCCGGTTTGGCGCCACCGCTTGGATTGAGCGGGAGGCCGCTTAACAGGTAGCTGAGGTTGTTTCCGGGAGGTTTCGGCGGGCGGAACCGGTGGGGCGGGGCCTAACCCCCACCATACGCCCTGAGAGGTGTTAAAACGCCGAAATGGATGGTTAAAAATGCGCAGTAACATCAGAGAGGATGCTTATTATGGTTAAAAATGTTTTAAATTAAAAAATTAGTCATTATTGTCGTATTTTAAAAACAATTTATTAACAAAACATGACTGAAAATTTGTCGTGAACCACAAAATGTTTTATTATACGATTATTAAATTTTTAAGTAGTGGTGAAATGAATTCATATACATTTGGCATATATAGTCGACTACAAATATAGTCTTTAGCGTATTAGATGAACATTAATGCAGATAATTTTATAACCTTCTACGTTATGCGTAAAACAAATAAAGCCATTGTGTAAAGCAAATTAAACATCATTAAGGAGAATACATTCTTGTTGTGAAGTTGTAATTATTCAGAACATAGGTCTGTGATGTTTTAAATACTAATTTAATTATAAATATATACATATAAAATTAATTTTGTCGAAAAATATTGTTTTTGCGCTACCGGGATTCGAACCTGGATCTCTATTTCCAATCCGGGGAAGTAAACTACCAATTGTGTTATAGCGCCAGTATTTTTCATGACAAATTTTGAACCTATATGTTACACTTTTTCAAATGAATACATCTGTCGTTCCATTATTTGAAAGCCATCTACATTGTTTTTACGGAATCGAAAATAGCGCAAAAACAATATTTTTCGACAAAATTGATTTTATATGTATTTATATTTATGATTTTATATGTAAATTAATACACGAAATTAGTATTTAAATCTAAATATCAATTGTAAAGAGATTTTTGTTGGTACATTTTACATGAAATAGAACAGAAAAACAAAACACATGGGTAAAAGTGTAGATCAAGAAGTGGAATGTCATTGTAATTCTACTAAAACCCGTGTTTTAGGATGCGGAGATAATTGATAGTAAAAGAATATCATTGAAAAAATAACGAACTTGAGGATGTAAAAAGTCTCATTGGATTAACAAAGTTTTCGGATTAGTAGGGAGTCATGAGAAGGCTTTCATTCGTAGTAAATTGATACTACTGATAATGGCTGATGTTAATAATATTTCATATTAATCGTTGTTCTATGGATGTACCATTAATAATATGACTTTTTCAAACTAAACAAAGCGGTTGCGCTATAATAAACATTAATATTTTAATGGTATGAAAATAAATCTAGGAACGAGGATTGCAAATTTGACAACTTGCTCACTAGACAGTTGTTCTAACGTCTCTCAGGGAAAGGTGCAAGAATACCAAGGAAAGCTTATTTGGCAAAGCATTCGTACAAAAAAGTAGTTTCTATTAAACATTGAAAGAAAGTATTTCTAACCCAAATAAATAAATTCTTGTACATTGAAAACAGTTATAAAAATGAAAAGCATGAATTTGGTTTCATTCAGCGCTTCATAAGTAATATAATTTCACATACTTTGATTCAGAACAGGTCACGCTGAAATTTTTTTTCTGTACATGATTGTTAATAAATCTGGTTGATGGCACATTGATCTCAAAGTATAGCTTCAGGCTAGTACCAGATCGGAAAGCATGACACGTTGCCTATCACGGCAATATAGTTCATTACTAAGTTACAAAAAACTTTTACACGACACTTTTTCTTGAAACTGTGTTTGTAAGTGTTGGTGAAAAATTACTTTAGGTAAATTCAAAATTTTAGAAATAATAAAATGTGTTAATAGTAAATTAAAGTAATAGACAAATTATTTTTGCAAATAGTTACCATATAAATTTTTTTTCACAGTACTTCTTAATTACTTACTCTTCACTAATACAGGATGTTCTGCAAGTTGTGGTCCAAACGAAAACCATCGATAGCTGAGACCATACCCTATTTGAATAACCCATCATAGGTCTACTAAATATCCCACGGTTTTCGAGATATTTGAAGTTTTATGAATCTTTGTTATTTTTTTTTAATGTCATTTCCAAATCTTGAGAAAATATCGCTTTTTGTTTATTAATTATTATTTCTGATATGTTTTTCTTGGCCACTTTTTCAAATTACTGCATATTTTAATGCATTATTTCAAGTTTGCACCAGAAGCAAGACCTGCAATTTAAAAAGATTACCTTGAATTTTTTCACAAAATGCCACCTTCGACATGAAAATAAAATAAAAAGTAAAATATTCCTTTCCTGTTACTAAATTGGCATTAATCGTAAAAATTTTCATGCTAATAGGCACTTAGGTTATGAAACTTTTTTTTACACCTCAGTGCTATAAACATTGTTGAAAAATGTTAAATGGTCCAAATTCACATTTTTAAACATATTTTCTGGCAAAACTATTGCTGTTTTTAAATAACAGGGACATCAGTTTCATAGTAAAACTTATCATAAATAATAATCAACAAACAGAAAGCGATATTTTCTTAATATTCAAATATTATATTAAAAAGTAACAAGGGGTACCAATTATTCAAAAATTCACAAAAGTTCAAATATATCGAAAAACGTGTGACATTCATTAGACCTATTTATTTAGTTATTTTGATAGGGCATGGTCTCAGCTATCGATGCTGTTCGCTTGGACCACTACTTACAGGACCCTCTGTATTTATAGTTTTTTTTTTTGCTTTTGTCTATGCTTGTATTTTTAATTTTAGTATACAATTTTTATCCTGATGAAGGTACCGTTGGTCTTGAAATATATTGATTTATCAATAAATAGTGGTTTAAACAAAGTGTTTTTTCTTATCATTTATTTAATTATTTTTATGTTACTGTATTGTTATGTATTACATTAATTCTTTCATGTAATTTGTTCTGACATATATTTAACATTTATATATAACCTTTATGTATATATATATAAATAATTGTTAATGAACAATCCATATTCACAGTAATATCTGCAGGTTACTGTGGGCTAGTGATGAGGTTAAAATCACGAACCGTGAGTCAATTACTGATATGTTTGAGTTACACTCACAATCAGTGAATGAATATCTGGGAATATCGTGATTCATTTTTTTATTTAATTAATATTTGGTTGTGAATCGTGATTAGGCGCATGTGCATGTGAAACGAAAATATTCATGAAAGAATGACATTATAATTCGTGATAAGCGCCATCTAGTAGATTCTGCCAAAACGTTTTACATATTTGACCCGAAATGATGAGAATTTGACCCAAAAAATAAACTCACACTTTTTAAGGGTTTTCATTATATTTGTGAAGATATTATATTAAACTATATATATGCTATAATATGTTTTTTACGCAAATGAAGTTTGAATAATATATGTCAAAATTATGTTTTTTTTGTTTATTTCGTGTATTATGATATCGTGCGGCGTGAAACTGTGATCATAGTCACAGTTTTCAATCACTGATATTATCGAATACCAATCACAATCACACCAGTGAGTCAAGAGTAGCATTTTTTCTCATCACTACTGTGGGCAGTCACATTGTAGTAAACGCATGTAGTGAGCATTTAAAAAAGGTTTGATAACCATATTTTTGATTTAGCTCATTTATTCAAACCTATATGTTCTGTCATTAAACTATTGATGCTCTGTATACAATAAATAAATAGATTATTAAGGAAAACACATTCTTATAGTGAAGTTGTAATTATTCTGTCAACACAGGTACTTTCTACTGCAGCATAGTAGAATAATGTACCTTCCTCGGATTGGAAATAGATCCAGGTTCAAATCCCGGTAGCAACAACAATATATTTTTCGATAAAATTGATTATATATGTATTTCTTTCTAATCAATACATTTAATTAGTATTTAAAAAATAAATAAATAGATTATTAATAGATATATAAAATATGTTAAAGCCCAACGAAAGGATTATTATAATTTGGAGATATAAAATAAATAAAACCATTATACAATTCAATGAAATAAAACGTGTCTACCGCGCAACACCGCGAACGTAGGCACCTCCTTCTGAATTTACATAACCAAACCTGTTTGAGATTAAACAAAATACTCTTCATACTTCCCACAAATGTAGAATGTAAGAGAAGGACAGAGATAAAGGCCAGGTAAGGTAATATTGCGTGCAAATTGTTTATCTGTAATAAAATTATTTGAAGCAATCTTCTTCGTTATGAAATTTAATAATGTGTATATTTTACTTTTAAATTTTCATCTAAAGCTTGATAAGGATGAACCAAAGTTGTTTATTTTATTCTGTAATATGACTCGTATAAATGCGTAATCCTACAATGCAGAATAGGGGATGAAAATATAGGACTGGTCATTCATGAAAATAAAATGGTATCTAGCTAATTTACGACAGTGCGTCATGGTTCCGCACTAAGATTAAACATTATATTATTGATAGAATCGGCGTTAACTTTGTAGAATTTCATAATAATGAATGGATATAAATGAAACAATATATAACTCTACTTGAGTTTACTAGCACTACTCGAATTTCGAGAGAAACAGTAATTCTCATCGACGGGTGAGATATTAATCTTTTCAAAGATTAAACATATTCAAACTTACTCACACATGCCAACAGGCCTAACCAAAATGACACACATTCCTCCTCATCTGATAAATATCTTTCTCATCATCCTGTTTTAGTTTCAAAACACTCTACTCTACTTCCATTCTGGACAAAGTGTCATTTGGAGAAAGTTGATAGTTTGGATAGTTAGAACGAATAATTCGTTTTGGATAAAGGATTTATTAGCGGTATATTTTTACTTACCGTAGGGCAGTTGAAGGGGGATTGTTAGTTGTGATGAGGGTATATCAGCTTGTTTAAAAATGATTTGTTATTATATTAAACAAAAGTTGTGGTAGTGCTCAAAAATCATAGTATTATAACGAAAATAAATTGTTATAAGTAAGTTATAATAAAATTAAGGGTTTTTCATATTTAATTCAAATGAATCAGTACGCGCGTGACTTCGAAATATGTGTGAATTCAGGATAAATTGAAAGAGTTCTTTACGCCCTGTTTCCGGAAGTGTAAGCGGAAGGAAGCGGATGTTGTCAGCGGTGTGTTGATTGATAGGGAGCGTGTACTGCTCCCATTCAGAGGGCAGAGTGGGCTCCTTACGGGACTACAATGCGGAAGCATCCCTCGACGGCTCTCAAACTGTTCGCGCCTCATTTTTGAATATCCTCGTATTTAATAGATACTTGTTGAAAGTTGCTCATGTTAATATTTTAAGATTCATTATTAAATTTTGTGACAATCAACTGATTGTATGCATATTTATATTTATTAAAAAAATAAACTTAATATGTGTTTTATATATTATAGAAATATATGCCATAATTTAAAAAACTAGCAAATTGTGTGTAAATGCATTGATTAATTTAACGACAACCAGTTTCCAATCCACTGTATCTTCGTCAGGATGGATGCACATTAACTGATCCGATGAGAGTGGGGGAAAGAGATAACAACATTGAAATGTAAAATATATTTTTTTTATGATTTGTTAGTATGCGTCCGTCCTAGCGAAGATGCAGTAGTATCAAAAGCGGTCGACATTAAATTAATCAAAGTGGTTTAAATTAAACTTGTTAGCGTTAGTAGTTATGTCCAACTACAAAGTGAAAGTTATAAACATCAAAAATATATAAAGAATTGGTTAACAGTATAATATAGTAATATCATCTCCCGATACCAGAGCGAAAATAGTATTAACATATTTGCCTGTGCACCGCTGATCTATTTTATCATAGGGTATTTGATATTTGGAAACAATAGTCCCATTTTTCTGTTGTTAGTTAATTTATTTATTTGACATCATACGATGTCAGATGTTTTATTGATCTCTCGAATAAAATTACCAAAATTAAAAAATATTTTTTTTGTCTCAGTTTATGACCAATTCAAAATCAATATACATTTATCTTAAACCACGTAATAACAAAATGCTTTAAATAAAACAAAATTAAAATTTGGTTATTATTATAGCTATTATTATTAAAAAGAGGCCACAATATAGATAAGGATCTTTGTTATCAGATTTTTTTACAATTTTATATCACAAATTATGCATGAGAATTCACTCAAATAATAAATGTAGTAATGCTTAATTATTTAAGAAAGTTAATAATAAATTAACTTTAAAAAAAATAAAATAATAATAATAGAAGCCTCAATAATCAGCGAGTTTGTATGAATGTGGATGAGGCGAGATTGTATCAGGACAGAAGAATGTGGCACTCTATCCTCTCTGCCTACCTCCACAGGGAAACGGTGTGATGGTAAGTTAGTTGGTAAAGACATTTAAAATGTTTGAGTAGCTGTGCAGGATCTACAATAGAAGATTGCGTGTTTTCATACAAACGCCTAACTCGGTATTTTTCCACAATTACTGGAATAACGAAATACAGATAAATGAACCAATATATAAAGTTTATGTACAATATATTGACTAACATTGGATTTTTACATTATAAAAAGATTTGAATCTTTTGCTTCAGCAAGCTACCAGCATAAATATGATATCTAAAGCTGAAGCTTTTAAAAATATTTGCATTGCATTGTATTAGTCATGTCAATCATTTTTAATGTGTTTACCAAAAATGTTTACATTCTTTTAACTATTGTCAAGTGAGGGAGATATTAGATATAAATAATTTTAAATGTGAACATTATTGTAGTTTGATAGAAGATTTATAAAAGGCGAAATAAAACAGAATAAATACAAATTAAATTAATCAATTAGAAAGATAAAATATTTTACTTACAATAGGATAACGTATTTCCGCGGATAGGTAAAGCTCCAGGTTTGAATCTCGGTAGCAACTAAATCATGTTTTCGAGAAATAGTTTTTTTTTATATCTTTTTAATTGATTAATTAATTAAATATGTATTAAAAATACCACAGAACTATGTTCTGTAATTCAATCTTTAAAACAAAGATGTATTGTCCTTAAAAAAACAGAAATCATTATTTTAACCATACGATTTTATTTCTTAATATTATTGTAATATAATAGTTAATACTTATTAAACTTAATAATTTATAATTGAGAGCTACACTTAATCCAACAGATTTGTTATTAAAAATCTATTGGCGCTATTTAGCTAAACGATTTGATATTATTGCAAAGAAATTACATATATGACAAGCAGTGGCTTGCAGTAAGTATAGATTTAGGTTATGCTGTTACCAATGATGTACAATCATACATAATTTATGTACTATATGTTGTACACCTGATTACGAAATTTCATTTAATCAACGTCTTTAGGCAAAATGAATCCGTCATTTATACGATCTTACCATTAATTTACTTATAATTTTTTAAATTCAACATAAAATAACACCTTCTTACCCATATAAAGATGTATGGACGTTTTTCAGAACACTTTCTATAATTAAACATGATTCTTTTACTGTTTTAAAATCCTTTACATAATAACTAAAGGTATTATTTTTATTAAAGGTTAACGTAGGAAATAGTTCTGCCGATTGATTTTGCTTTTAGCAAAAATCAAAAAAAAATCCATCATGCACATTGAATGCAAATAATGATCATAAAAACAACACGTTAACAACAGTAAGATAGTAAAATTTGTGAATTAGTAAAAGAGAAAGTATACACTTCGATGAATTGCACGCAACTGTAATCCAAGCTGTAAACCTTTCAAATGTTATTCTGTCAAAAAAAAAAACAGCATAAATAAGGACTCCGTATAAAACGGATCAACCGAAAAGAATTTTTAATTCAGTAGGTAGCCAATTG
Source organism: Eubasilissa splendida (assembly GCA_031772225.1). NCBI lineage: Eukaryota > Metazoa > Arthropoda > Insecta > Trichoptera > Phryganeidae > Eubasilissa > Eubasilissa splendida. Next base: position 17,995,203 of record CM062851.1, read on the forward strand.
TATGGCTTGAGTAGAACGATAACTTAAAAACAGAAGATAGCAATTTGAATAGCTCAAAATATTGCATAGCGGCGGGTAGTCGTGGTAGTTATTAGCACTAAGCTATTAACGATTCTACTGGTACACACAGTGTTAGTGTAACTGTTATAAATTGTCCGTTTATAACATATGGATTATTTAATTTATATTTGTTTCCTAGAATTATCAGTAATGAACAGCTTACAAGTCAATGAGATATTTAAATACACCATTTTGAAGGTTAGCCAACTGACATAGTTTTGTTAATTATATTATTCCCGTGAATGCCTTCGACAGCTGCGGTTCCCGGGTAATATTGATAATATGGTCAGATATGATATGTGAACACTACCACTAGCCTTTGATTGAGCGCACTGATGCTCTGGCGTCGTTGCTGGACCGATGTTACTAGTATTATTTGTATGCCTTTTTAATTTATAAAAAGTAGCATCTGCAAGTATAAAATGATTACCTCGTTTAGCACGTGTAAGCGTGTGTGGCTAGCATTGAGAATATAATCGTGTATACTAATGTTTATCAATTTTAAATCCAACCGTCGTGGTTGCACAGCGGCCACAAATAGCTATGCTAAGCTATGGGCCTAGCAACAGTATACGGCTGTGACAGATTGCTTTATGCTAAATAGCAATTGAATAAAAAACATACGTACAGCTTGAATATTTTTAATACAATTAATTAAATACTTGTTATATTAAAATATAACTAGTCGGTCGTCGCCGATCAATTACTGTCGCAGAAATACACTTTATAAAATTCTCGCATTGTTCGCAAAAATACGTATTTTAAAGTGGATGAAGATATTTAAGAATTTTAATAAAAAATATTAAGTTAAGTTAAATAATATAATGTATGTTCACATAAAGGCACGCCTCAGCCCGACAATATTATAAAAACACACCTTGCCGTATTCGCTAGTCGCCACTCGATTAAGTTCAATTACCCCGTTTTGAAAACATCCCCTCCGCACCTAAATACCCAGATCCATTTTGCAAATAATGGAACAATGCGACCCCTACCAGTGCCGGAGGGGGGTTTATTTATTAATTTATTTATCCATTTTAAAAGGGGGAGCCACTTCGGTGTGAGGAGACTGATTGTCTGTCATTGAAACCATTATCATAATGGTAGCCTATATTTTGGTTAAATACAATTTTGTCTCATTGTATCAATGCAATATGACAAAGAAAAATAATTCATTATAAGGTGAGTACGTTTTTTATTATATTATATTATAGGATGAGTACGTTTTAAAATAACAAAATATGTAAAGAAAAAATCTATGATCTTTGATTTATTTAAAACGCAACATGTAAAAGCGTTTTCGTTTGACGAAGTATCTATTGATTGATCTTATTGATGCTAAAAATTAATTTTTTTAATTTTTTCAAAATATTTTTGTCTTCATTTTAACCTTTAAACTGAGTTAACATTGCCTCTAGTTATGTAAATATCTCTGTAAATATATTTAATAAGTAAGTTAATGTAATTAATAAGTATTTACCATACGCGACAATAGAAAATGTTTTTTCGAAAAACTTGACGTGAATTTGTCAATACGTGTATGTGTACGTGCGGTGTGGTGCGATCGGCGCAGTGCGCGGGGCGCGGGGCGCGGGGTGCAAGATGCCGATCGTCACTTTAGCACTTTAGTAACAGAGCGTGCTCTGGCTGAGTTAGACGTGTTTTATGTGTGTTTATGCTGTCGTTTGTGATGATCAATGTGTTTTCTAATTTTATAATTGATCAACTATTTTAATGATTAATATATGTAAAATATTCATATTTATCCGACTTAAAAATCGTAAAAGTCTACATGTACACTAAGTTTACAGCACCGGAACGCGTATTTTTATTTTAGCACCGTAAGGGAAAGGTTAATGTGATAATGTGAATTGGATTATGACACATAGTAACCAAAATTAAATACCTTTCTCTATCGTATTACATATTTAAATAAATAAAATGGAAGAAATCAATATATAATGTCCAATACGCCCAAACATGAATTAGAACTTTTAGATATTTTTTTTGTATCAAAGATGTGATATATATGATAATATGTTATATAGAAAAAAAAAAATCTTAATGCAAAGCACACTAATTTCTTCTAGTAAAAACATCATAGTTTTTTTACCTGCAGATAACTTTCGAAAACAAAATTTTTTGAGAATAATGAATTATTATTTATTTATAATATTTATTTATACATATTACTGCCCACATCACTAGGTCAGTTATACATAGTTAAGGTTTAACTTTTGTTTCGTTTTATGATTTTATCATGTTTTTTATTTTGTCAACAATTTTCTAATGTTTTTTTATTTTTTGGTAAAACATAATAATGATATTATTCGCAGGATAGTGTTAACCAGCAGTTAAGTAGCAGTGAAATAACTCCTAAATATATTGTTTCTGTTAATAATTTTTCTTTGTTTTCGCATTAATTTTTTTTTGCCAACCAGAGTTAGTTTTCTCATAGTGAGCGATTCATTTAGCACATAGAAATGATAAAAACAGAACAAAACTTAAAATATAATGTTACTATTACACCTATTTAGGAACAGCATACTTTAATGATTTTTCTATAAAACCATGAAAAATGTTACGTTTTAAAATACCCGTACATCATTTTAATATTTTTATTGAATACGTATATATGTATCAAAATATATTTATGTACGTTACGATCTTCGTCTTCACACACGACATTATTCTCTTAAAGAGACCACAAAAAACTAAATTGTACTAATTCTGATTTTAAATTCAATTTAACATTTGTGTAGTATGTTTATAAAATAGATAATTTAAAAAATATTGTAATTATACAGGTAAGAACAGGCAATTTTTCAATATATAACGTCGGTACTTACATAGGCTGTACAAGTTTTATGAAAATAACGAATATTTGTGATCACCCTGTAGAACGAAGAAGAAAGACTGTTTGGATCAGGTTAAAACATTCCCGCCTACGTTAAGTGCCTCTTTATAGGAAGATGGGAGGTGTGCTCAACTTTCGTTTTATTATTTATTTATTTATTTTTTATTTTGTTTCACTCGCTTGGTCTCTATACCACCTGGGAGAAGGTAGTCATGGGGTACACGAGTAATCATACATAGTGTTATTTAGGAGAAATTATTTTTTTCAGGCGATCGATACCGACTTATTCATTAGTTGTGTACCTTATCATGCACCGAAGCAGGTGAAGTAATTGAAATAACAATATAATACCACATTATTTAATTAAGTAAATGAAAAGATAATCTGAAAAACACATCTATAAATATGTGATAGTAAAATATTAAAGGGCGGCCAAGAAAGTCTGGGCGTAATCGAATTAAGAGAAAGGTAACTCCAGAAATTTAGAGAACCGACAAGTTCTGGAAATAAACTACAGTATCTGGAAGAAGCGAAAGATCAATGAATTTATATTATAACTATATTTGGAAAAATACAAAAAAACTGTGTATGTGACATATTTGTATAATTTAATTGAGTGTATAATAATTTTATTATATAACAGTAGTATGCAGTACAATATTAGAAAATAATTGTAATTCATTGTACAGGTCTACGTTGAAAAAACATTTTTGATAATTTTAGCTCTTATTTACGCACTAAAATTAAAATTGGCACTGAAAATGTCATATTACGTACCGTTTTTTCACAAAACCATTTTTTTAAATATATTATTGATATAAAAAATATTTTTATTCTGTCTAAAAGTGTGCTTTGAACATTTCGATCACACAATTTACTCTTAAAAATTCTGAGAATGAAATGTATAGACATAGATGTGGATCTTTCTTGCTACCTGTAAAAATACCTTCTCTTCTCCTCTTCTCCCCACTCTTATTTAATCGTCTATGCTATATATACGTTTAGTCAAGTATGTCTTTTAAGGGGCTATGAATGCTTGTTGATCAGCAGGCTGATCACACTAAGTTCCCATGTTTTCTATGTAAAAGAGAAAGCAGCGTAAGAGATTAGTATGGAAAGCAAAAGCATTGGCCACCAAGGAGATTTCTTGAATCTGGTAGCAAGAATATTTTTAAATAAATAAACATTTGTCACTTCTACACATAAAATTAAGGCACCCCACCCCTTTCTATAATAATTAATATTTTCGCGTTTTTTACGAAAATGTGGGTTTTTATTATTAATTTATATCAGAAGTTGTACACTAGATTACATTTTTTTAAAACGATTACTTAGATAGAACTTTTACACTAATTTAAAACTAATAAAATTAATATTATATGCCATAATAAAGATATTATTAGCATTATAAGAAAGACCACGACCATTAAACTCATTTTTGTGTGCCACTAAATTATCTTAATATAGAAAATTCTTGCATACACGAAATATATTTTCTTATAATCTTGAAGCCAATATTATGGAGACAAATCTTAAGTAAGACAAATTAACAAAATATTAAAAATTCATTGATATAAACAGTTAATTCGGCAGGACATATTATACATTTTTTACGTTTTTAAAATACTTATTAAAATACAATTTTAAATAATATATTGTACTTATTCACATGCTTTAAAGTATTATAATTTAAAATCAAGTATTATAACAAAAACATTTTTACGTAGAAATATTTATATTGATCCTATTAATGTCCATTTTTTATTGTTTAGGCTGCTTCACCAACGAAAGAAAAAGGCTGTATAAGGCCTTAGATAATGGTTATCTGACAGTTACTGTAATAAAAAATATGTAGTATTTGCAATATATTTTTTTTCCAATACCTACTATTACTTTCAATAACGTTATTTTAACTTAGCTAAAAATGGCAACGCAAGTTGTGGAAAATTGTTCATGTCAGAGAAAAAACTATGCTGAGTTTTGGATCAAAAACCTATAAATTCAGTGTCAATTAATCAAATAATTTTATTTATTTAATCCCGAATTTGTTGACCTGTTAATAAGAAAATGGATGCATTTAAAGATTTTTTGTTAACCTGATATAACAAAAAAAATTAAATGACTGGATCACTTAGCTTGCACAACTTGCCCATCATTTATGAACAAATGTATACTAAACATAATTGAAACATCTAAATACACTTATTATCGTCGTCCATCTTTCAAATAGGCGTATCTCGAATTTTTTGATTTTATAGCATACGATATATTAACAGAATATGTGGAATTTCACTGTCTCACCGATTTCTACAGATATTATTTGATTTACAGACTGTGTGAGGTTTATTTATTCCATTATTATTATTTGTTAGACTGACACATTCAAATAAAATTCAGATAGGCCTATTTGAAAGATGGACAACGATATATATATATGTACGTGACTATATACATATATGCAACAAAACCACCGATTCATTAACTTACCGAATGAAAAAGTAAAGAAAAGTTTCAAATATACTATTTAAAAATTTAGTTATAAAACAGTTCAAAGCCTCTTACCAAACCACCCTTAACCATTAATGTTCTCACAGCCCCAAAGAAATCTTAACACACCTAATTCAATTTAACACAGGGTTATGATTTATCATTGGCCGCCGCACCGTGATGGCTGCTCTGTTCTCGGTAGGGAGGGACTTGAGGGGTGGAGGGATTGGGGAGGTTGGGATAAGGTAGTTAAAGTTGCGGAAAAGGTGTGCAAAAACGTTTATAACATTGAAATGAAAATGTATTCGTAAAAAATACGATATTAAAAATTAATCAAAATTCTACACCGGTCTTAATTTTTTTTCAAATAACATGTGTATTCAACAAAAATAAATAAGGCATTAATAAGAAACTGAGGTAACTTTATGCAATATTCTCATTTGAATAAGAGATATTACGACGGTGAGATCAAACCGTTGATTTTTGTGTAGTCCAGAGTGGAAGGAATTTTGAAAGCAATCTGGTTATTGTATTTAGTTTCGAAAAACCTTAATAAAAGAAATTGGTCGCATTTTGAAGTAATGCATGTTGATAACTATTAACCATAATGTATTACAAATGTATCAGACGTCTTTTAATTATATTATAAATGAATAACGAGGAGGTACAGCTGGACAACAATAACGTGAGAAAATGTCCAGATCCCACTGACTCGTAATGATGTGTTGGACTTAAGAAAAAACCTAGCTATCAAATAATCTAAACAATAAGTTATTTGTGTCATTATTAATGTTTTACAAATCATAAATCTATCGGTTTATTCAGAGTCTCCATTGTACTGTATGATGAAAAATTGAAATTATTATCACAATATTCAATTTATCTGCAAAAATTCTGAGAGCTTCATTTACAAATTCAGAGTATAATTTTAGACGAAACTGAAAATAACATTATAAAACAGGGTGAATATTATGTTCCAGGTCGATGTTATTTTTAAATAACTCAAAAAAAAACATAGTTTTTCATTTTATTTTTATTTATCTATTACTTGATTTATTACAATTATGTATGAAATGTGATATTGGCCAAGTGTTGTTGTTGTTAGCCTATTAGCGTAGACCTTTCTTTTCAAGTACTCCTACAGAAAATAGTCAGGAACCGTCAAATCAGGTGATCAAGGAGGCCAGTCGATTTCACTATTTTTTGATATTATTTGACCGGGAAAAATTCTCGCAAAATTTCAAGCGGAAGCTCGGGATATATGTGAGATAGCACCGTCTTATTAAAACCACACGAGTTGCAGGCCCAATTCGGCCACCAAGAAGTTTTCTAACATGTGACGATAGCGATCACTATTAAGGTTACTATTAGATGCAACTTAATAATTTGTAATGACCACGACTAATATCTGCCAAACCAAAATGGCAGTGAAACAAAATAATCGACATGGAACATAATATTCACTCTGTATATTTTTAAAATTTTTGTTCCATCATTGATAACGATTCATATTTCATTTCAAACAATCTCAATGATTATTTTGGCAACCATACATTGAGTAGAATATAGTGAGAGGTGGTTTGTATCTGTGGTATGAGGTAAAACAGGGCTGGCAGGTGTGAGCGACGGCTAAAATCTCACGCCCGTAAAAGCCCTTTTACGCCTAAAGCATTGGCGTCGAATTTCTCAGACGTGGAACTAATAACTGATCAAATATGGCTGGTATAAAAATATTTCTACAAACTTGAAAATAATTCATTCAAGGGAGAGGTGTGACCGACGGTGAACTGGATGCAACTTTTAAGCAGATGAAATTAATATATTATTTACTGAATGAGAACCAAAGTTTAATAGTTTTATCTCATAATACATTTAAAGATATACCCGATGTAGTTTAGGAAATATTTTATGTTCCATTCCTCCCTCTTTCACTCCTTTCTGTTGCCCGCATATTTTTCTTCACCTTCCCACTTTACGCTAGGTGACCATATCCGAACAGCTTTTATTCAATAAATGATATAAATCGCGGTACACGGCGTCTGCTGAAGGGATAATATAAATAAATAGATTCATAAATCAAAGTAAGCCTTAGTTTAGTTAAATTAAAATATAAATTTAACAATATGTTGACACTAGTGTTAACAAGCGTCTTCCTAAAGTGAGCATGATAATATCAAAAATATAATGTTCACAAAATATATAATATATAAAGATTTAAAAATTTGATTTTTCAGGCGTATTCTAGTATAATATGTTAAAAACATTTAACAGATAAAGAATATTGCTTTAAATAATTTAAAACAATAAATAGATTATCATTGTGACATATGTGCCGTTTCAGGTGAATTATCAAATTTAGTCCATAGATGGCGATAGTATAGTGGTACTCGAAGTGTTTCCACAAATTATATATTTAAAAAATTTAATAGATATGGAGATTTATTAATGGGTGAGAATGGTGAACGTTATATTTATATAAAGTTATCGCTTAAGCCAGCCGAAGACAAGTCGTAAGCCCATTAAAATATTATAAAAAATAGCTACGTCTCTATGAGATATCAATTATTTGTTAATTAAATAATTGCTAGAATGGAAATGAATTCCATTTATTTAACATTGACTGATTGATAGAATGTGAATCTTTGATTTTTTAATATTGTACTATACTTATTTGTTGTACTTAAATTTGTACTACATACTACAGCGGTAAGGCACTCGACATACGTATTTAATTCAGTTTGAGAGAGAGCATACGAGTGTCATTATAAAGCCTGTTTACCTATTATTTTTAAATTTAAATATATTATGCATTGTACACTGCCTCTAATGATATGGACGTTAATTAATGAAATAGCAATTAATGGTGGTCATATATTTTTGGTGTCAACGTGTTGAATGATTGTAGAATGGTTTATGCTAATCCTGGTAATTTATGCTATTATTAAATAATATTTTAATCATAGATCTGATTATAATATTATTTTTACTATTCTAATAATAATACATATTTAAAAAATAAATGTAATTAACTTAACTACTCACTACGGTAATAGTGAAGAGAATGCTTTAATATAACGAACGGTTAAGAACTTTTAATTACATATTAATTCGGCGGCAATTCTACGAGAAGGTTGAGGGTGGAGGAAAACAAGGGGAGTAGGGACCTCCTACTACGCGTCGCTATTGGTCCAAGACGCGCAGGCGTTCTAAATTCAAAATTCCCCTATAATATTTTTGTACAAGTTACCACCTATTTCAGTTCAGGGATCGTAAGAAAACAATTCAAGTCTCGCTGGAAACATTATAAATGATAATTATAATTGTTAATATTATTATCACTTCACATTACTAACATAGAGATATTAAAAAACTGAATGACATTTTCTGAATAAGATTAATAAATATTTAAAAAAATTATTTCATTTCATGTGACGCGGATACTGACACGACTTTGTATAAACTATTTAGTCTAACTGTAACATTAGTTTCACTTGGTTTTTCTTGGGAATTGTTTACACTCTGTCGCAGTAAGATGGCGCACACTCCTCATGTGGATCAAACCTTAATACGTGACTAAACAAGTGATACAAGTGACTAAAATAAAATATTTGGGAGTCATAATAGTTTAAAAATTGAATTTATCGCAAAATACAAGATACATGACTAAAAAGATTGCTAAGAAAATCTCACTTCTGGGAAGGATCAGAAGATTTATTAGTACCGAGTCTTGTAATAGTAATTGTAATTGTAAGTATACAACTCTGTTATTATTTCTCATATCAGCAGCATTTTGTTTTTGGCTAATGAAGAAGAAATGTAACAATTGTCAGTGTTGTTAAATAAAGGTATGATAATAATACTCAGACTATTCGGATCAGTGCAATGCTGAAAGATCTGAATATGATGACCTTTAAGCAGAAAATATATTTTAATATATTTATTTACAAAATCCTCAATAAGATAATATCAGCGGAATTTACACGAAAAATTGATGTAAATCAACATGAGCACGAGCATAGTACAAGAGGAAGGGATAGACTGAGACTGCCATTCAGGAAGAAGGCCAAATCTCAGAAATCGACGATGTATAGTGCGATGAATTTTTTTAATGAAATGCCAGAAAACATAAGAAAGGAGGAGAAATTGAATAGATTTAAAATGAAACTGACCAAATATGTAAAAGACAAGTTTTAGTAAAAGAAAATACTTTAATATTGTTTATATTAGAGCATATATAGGAGTGCTTATGTATGCACTATGGTAAGAATTAATTGTTAAATAAGTAAATATATTACTTGTACATATGTATATATAATTATATTATATGTTCACATGTTTATACACACGGTGTACATAATATACGAATAACGCGTGTAACATGTAAAAAAAATGTATTTCTCTGGTCAGGATAGGATTAAATTCTATTCACTTATAATATAATACTAGATCACTAGAATTGTAAAATAGATTACTTACCTACAAGTTACATAGGCAGGCTAAAATCGTACATCCGGAAACATAGCTAAATAGTGTTCGAACTGTCGGATTTGGATCCGGATCCGGTAACATAAATTCACAGTGGTGGACATAACATAATGCCACACGACACAAGACCAACTTCATATTACTATGTATCTATGCACTACATGTATCTATGTATACTTTTTAAATTTTATTAAATAATATAAAAAAAATTATTTAGATTCTTTTTTCTTACCATCGGATATCGGAGAGTAAAATTTATTTACTATTGAGTGTACCTATTTTCGATGAGTAAATATTTTTTACAAACGATCGAACAAACCGTTTTTGAAAAAAACAAAACTTTAGTAATCACTTACTACTGATCACACAACTGGCCCTTACTGTTTATACTGGATTTATTGTACATAAACTCTACAAATAATATAAAGTTAACTCGTACAATTAAATTACTGCGCGAATTGTTATCAGAGGTGCTTTCTGAAGCTATTGGCCGCAAGGTGGAGATAGCGGGTGTGAAACTCTTGAGACGGCCTTACCTATCTATGCTGGCCGCGTTGGTATTGATGCATGCCGTCGGTACTTTAAAACTGATGGGAGTTGCGTTTCATGCATTAGTACTTGCTAGGTGTGTTCAGTTTCGCCGGGCGCGATAGCCCTCCACAAAACCTTTCAGATACATACAAAAAAAATTAACGCTGTTTCAAATTCATTAAATCATTTTTTGTATTACACAGAATATACGATTTTTCATGCGTTTTAATTATTTGATACTAAATAATAATAACGATTGTATTTAAAACATATTGGTACATGTTATCGAATAAATCGATATAAATTTAGTATTGGAAATTATAATAGAAAAGTTTCATGTGGACATTAAAAACAACACAGTTTTAGGAAAATTCTAAAATAATTTAAGCAAATTTATTTTACATTAAATGTATTATATATATACCTATATTATATGTCACGTGTGAGAAAGAGCGCAGACTAAAGTGAAGAATGTCACTCCTAAAAATCGTAAATGATAATAGGGCGACCTATATTTCAAGATATTCTTGAATAATTGTATTCAAAAGACAAAAATTAACTGAAAGACGCCCTCGTTAGGTGAGATCTTCATCCACCAGTTCAGGCTGATGATAATGATGATTATTAATAGTATGGCTAACATATTATATAACATACATTATTCTTTCATAATTGTAAAAAGTAAAAAAATACTTCTTTAACAACACTTTGTTTAAACCACTATTTATTGATAAATCAACATGTTTCGATACCTGTGGTGTCTTCTTCGGGAAACAATGAACATTAAAATTAAAAATACAAGCGTAGATAAAAACAAAACTATAAAGTATATGTGGTGGGTAACTAAGCAGGAACTACTATGAAAACAAATTTAAAATGTGACTATTTGCAAAAAGGATTGGATTATTATTTTTGCTTGTATTTTTAAGTTAAATATAATATACAATGTTTCCTGAAGAAGATACCATAGGTATCGAAACATGTTGATTGATCAATAAATAGTGGTTTAAACAATGTGTTTTGTGTTATATTTAGTAAAAAAGTGGTTAAATATATGAAATACCCGTATTACGTTCAACACTACCTGTGAATTCGTGTTCGGATTTACTTCATAATATCGTCGGAACACGCTCGCACTCACACATATAAGCAGACACACACCCGCCATCTGTGCTGCGGTGGAAACTCCATCCACATCTCATAAAGTATTAAGCGATCGCCACTTTTCATCCTTTTATGCCACTTTCACAGCCACGAAATAGGTTTTCACGGCACCCGCCGGGTGAAGGTGTTTTCCTGTAAAAGGCTGTAAGAGAGATTTATAAGGGAGGTTTTCATGTTTTCCATGTACTGTTCTTTGAGAGTTGTCAATATATTTGTAAATCGCGTTTTTATTTGATGAATTTTTTTTAATGTACGGATATTTTTATTATGAAAAATTGAGAATGTTGTATTCTTTGATAAGTATTTACTATTATTTTTGTAATAGTTAATTCTTCTAGTAGAGCATATACAAGGTGTAAATAATTTATTGTATTGAATTATTTATGTACATATATAATATGATCGGATGACAAATGAATAGACCTTAAGAAGAAGTAGACGGAAAATAATATCTTATTAGAAGCGTAATTGTAGCGTTTTTATTTACAAAGGATTACGATTTGACAAGGTTGGAATATCCGAGATATTAAGCTATGTATGAAGCTAACGTGTCAGAATGAATAGGTGATAGATATTATCAAGTGGTTTGGAACGTTCCAGAATATAATACATAATAAAAAAACACTAAAATCTAGTAATTGTAGTTAAGTAGGCTTTAACCACTTCTTTAAAATATTATTTAACATATTTTACCATTCGCTACATGCGTCCGGGCTTGGCTGCAACGAATGGCAAAGCCGGGTGTCGTCTGCTAGTAAATAATGTGGCTACAATATCTTATCCGGTTAGATAAATCATTAAAGTTATTAGATCATATCTAATTTCTGTAGAGAACAAACTGTGACATCTTCGTGTACCGTGAAGTAGTATCACCACGCGCAGCCATGATCAGTACCGTGATGTACCGTATCAAAAAACCGGTTACGGTTAACATAACACTATCTACTACATCTGAACAAGAAAAATCAGTAATTTTTACATTCCCTACCTGTGAAGACTAGATTATTGTTTACAAATTGATAAATACTGTCAAATCATTCATTTTATCTTGTCGCAAATTATTACATCTCGTTTGTATATAATGTTAAGAAAACAAGTGTTTGTTCTTATTTGTGGTTTATTTCCATTGATTAGTGTGGCGATGGAGTATGAGGAAGAAATAAATACTGATTACATTTTGAGACCAGATTTGATGCCCGGATCTCTGCTGATGCTGGATGGTGACTCGGGATACTCTCACATGAATAATTCCAGAAAGGAATCTTCAGAACGAGAAAAGTTAAGTTCGAATGGTTCGTGGTACGATGCGTATTCAACTATGGGATTTCACAGGTAGCTAATATATTATTGTGTTGATAGTTGATATTATATTATATATAATGCGAATTCATGTAATATATTATTGTGTTGATAGTTGATATTATATGATATATGGTGCGTATTCATGTAATATATTATTGTGTTGATAGTTGATATTATATGATATATAGTGTGTATTCATGTAATATATTATTGTGTTGATAGTTGATATTATACGAGTATGATATATATTGGGTATTCATGCAATGTATTATTGTGTTGATAGTTGATATTATATTATATATAATGCGAATTCATGTAATATTTTTGCAATTTTCATGAAATACGCTTATGAAAATAAGCGTTACCACATTACAAAAAAAAAAACTAATAGATTAAGACGTATTTTAGATATCGGAACTTTTTTTTATAGTTTAGTTTATTTTATAAAAACTCAGTAATATTGTACTTAATTAATCTAATAATGTTTAAATGTACTTATTCTAGAAAGATGTTTAACGAGTATCTCTGTCGCAACTTTTTGGCTGATGAGATCCTCACCCAGATGCGGCAGCCACTAATATCACGTAAGGTTGGGAGACCATTCAAGAAAGTTGTTGACAAAGACAAGCATCCTAATGATAGGAAGTCAAGAACTGATGTGGAAGATGTAAAGGAGGATCTTCTGTCAGATCCTGGATCATCAAATTATAGAGACTGGTTAACCAAGTAAGTAGCAATTGAATACCTAGTTACATATGCCTGTAATATGATTTATGACCTTACCATCATCGTTCTTCTGCGGGATTAGGCAGGAAAGTTACACCCTCGTAACTGATACACAACTTTTACATAGTTTATTCCAGAGATATATTATAATATTTGGTTTATCTGGACATTTGCGGGCCAGTCTGCTTCTTTCAACATTTGTATCGTACTAAATTAACTTCGTCTTATCATAATTTTATTTGTATTACATATGGTTTATATATTATGCATTTGGTCACAGACCACAAAATATATAGACACGAAATAAAAGCAAATTTCTTGTCCCAATATTTTCATTTTGGTGTCACCCACGTGATCGCTTTGGTACCACATACGCAATCAAATAACTCCGCGATTTATTTAAAAAAATGATTGAATTGGAACGAAAATTTAAACACTGACAATGTAATATACATTAATGTAAGAAATACGTCTTGTTTAAGAGTAAATACTTTTACTGTTGCATAAATGTGTTATAAACTATTGGATGTATGTTTCCACCAAGAATGTGTGTAAAATGCCCCTCGTCCCGCAACTAATGTTCCAAACCACTTTCATATATGTACACTTCATTTCATGTCTATGCATTTACTGGTCTGTGGTATTAGGTTAATAAAACTTATTTTTTCTCAACTAATTTATTTCGTCACTAGCAGTAGGTATATGGAAATTTAATACGAGAGTTAGTTTTGTAGGATTTTTCCAACGAGTCTTCAAAATAAATGATCATCACTTATGATCCATCCTGGTCTCCATCGGTTTATGCACTAGGTTGCTGCCCGCACGTTGGTGAGGCTAAGAACAAATAATATGGCAAATAGTTGGAAGAAAGATTCCATTCTGGACCAGAAACCGGATGAATAGTAGTTTGAAATAAATTCATTAACTACATAAAGAATTTAAAAAGAAAACATATGTCGTTAATTACACATTTTGTTAAAATTGTCGGGAATCAACTAAATTGGTTTTTTTCTTTATTTATTAACCAAACAAGTGAAAAAGTTAATTTGTGTATATATACAAAAATAATATTATCATGTAGAAACCTTGCAATTATTTTTTACAAACTACGCTGTCACCATTTATGGTTGAAAATTTGATATTCATTCTCATGTAACAGTATAAATGTCGCTGAAGCTGAGACTATTTTTGACAAAAGTATGGAACTATATTCTTTATGTTACTTTATATTACTCTAGAATATGCCTGAAAAGTAAATAATAGCTTCTCGATCTTGATGGCAATTCCTCTGGGGGATGAAACCAAGTAATTGTGTTCCTACAAAGATTTGGACATACTCAAATATTAATATTTTTCTTCGTATTTTCAAGAACTGCTACTTTAGAAGACGTCTACAGGCACTATGACGTGGCTGTGTCGCGTAATGGAGAAGAGACTGAAGAGGAGCAATATGATGGGGGAGAGTTCACAGGTTACGCCATGCCCGGGCCCGGACCGGTGGTCGCAGCTGGTAAGGACGGTGGGTTAACATCAGGGTTTCTTTATTCCCGGACTTTTTTTCATTCCCGGGGCTCGATTTGCAGCTCTGGATCATTCCCGGGATCCCAGGTCTCGTGATATGTTAATATATTTTTTTTTAAATAAAAGATTTTATATTTGTTTATTTTATTTCAATTAAATTGATATTATAAATTAAACATGCATTGACAAAAAAATACTACTAAATAAAAATACAGATATAATAAATTCTTATTATAAAAGAAAACATTTTAAAAATCTAATTTTAATGAAATATTTTATTGTATATTCATATTTACAATCAATCTATATTATATGAGTATATGTTATATTAACAAAAATAAAATATTTAAATTAAATACACACATTAAAATAATTTTATTTAAAATAGCATTTTTAAAGTACCAAAATGTTTAAATTTATATCTGATAGCCTGCTTCTCGATTTTGTACATAAATTTCCAGCAATTGAAAAAACTTGTGCTACGACAGTACGACGGCTAAGAATTCCTATTACTGACTTCGAAACCGTTACAAGTCAGTGCATAATTCGGTAAAAAAAAATTGTTTCAGCGAAAGCACTCACTCATGTATGTACTTTATTGCACTTCACCGACAGTCGTCAAGGCTAGAAAATTTCCAAGAATTTGTACTCAGTATTTTGTGACTGAATGATTTATTGTCTACTGAACCTATTGTTTTTGTTTTTTGGAACCCATTCGAAAAGTATGCTTTTTTGTTTTGACCCAAACATTTCTTTTTAACTACGTTCGTAAGATAAAAAAATTGGACGAAATTGTTTTATTTATACTCTTCTATTTAAAGTATTTCCGGGACTCGATGCATCGAAAACCCCATGTATTCCCGGGTCGACCCGGGTCAGAAACACTAGTCAACATACAATTTGGGGAAGTAAGCCAGCTTACTTATGATCTGGAAATTGGTGATTAAGCAAAGCGCATTAAGAGCTGGTAACTGGATTTAAAATGATAATCTTAGCATAGGTGTTTTCAGTGCAAAGCATTACATCGAATAAATGTCAATTTTTCATAGTTTTCATTAAGGGAGGTTACACCACTTTAAGAGCCTAAAATTTAGGTAGAAATTGTGTGATTTTTTATAAGCAGGTGAATATTTTTTTTAATGGCACTTACTAATGTACTTATTAAGCTATTATTTTAGTTAAATTAAAAAAAGTAATAAAATGGCCGCGTCATGTCCATTCCCGTAGAGTTCCTCCACCGTTGCATGCGTAATTGGTAACTTTCCTCGATGTACGTTTATTTTTAATTAAAAAAAGGTCAAAAACTTATTTAAAAAAAATATATCTAAAATGTAGCATATTGGATTTTAAAAAAACTGTTTTTTCTAAAATAAGAAGCAATTTGAAATTTTTTTTTTAAACGATTGTTTTTAACAAATGGTATTTCGGATTAAATAATCCGTATGTAACGTTGTAAACAATATTATTAAATATAATTAAATAAATGTACATTTTTGCTGTCAGTCCGAAAAATATGGAAATTTTCCGAGCGAGTATGATTACATTGAAGTAAAAACATTAAACTTTCGAAAAAAAATTTTTTTTAAATTTCAGTGCGGTATCTTCACTTAACTGCTAAGATGTAAAATTGTATAATATAACATGATTCTTTTTATGTTCATTTTTAATGTCATTTTTTATGTTCATATTTATTATATTGACATTCATATTTATTATTTTTAACGACATATTGTATTCTAACTGATAACTTTGTTACCGTTTCACAAATTTTTCCAATCTTTTAGGTATAAATTAAAGAACAGAGAATATACATTTATTTATCAGGAGCGTACAGAGCATACAAGCAAAAAAGTTGTGCATTACTAAAAATTCTGGGAAACAAATATAAATTAAATAATCTATAATATGGACATGAACGGATACATTATTTTCCGATTTATTACAATTCGCACCATCTGTTTACCAGTACACACTTTAATAACTTAGTTCTAAAAACTACCACGACAAACCACCGCTGCAGTCATAGTGCTATTATCTACGTGCTACAATGCATCGATTTTAGCTATTCACATTACATTCTTCTGTTTTTAAACTAGTGAATTACTCAAGTCATACAATTGGCTATTTACTGAATTGAAAACTCCTTTCGATTGATTTCTTACAATTGCATGTAAATCATTGAAGTGTCTACTTCCTCTTTTACTAATTCGCGTATTTTACTATCTTACTTAACATGTTGATTTCATTGTCGTTCTTTGCGTTCGAGGTGCATTTGGTGATGCATTTGTTTTTGATTTAGAAAAAACAAAAAGCAATTGGAAGAACTATTTTCTATGCTAACCTTTAATACAAATAATTGTTTCGTTTAGTTATCATGCGAAGGATTTTCAAACAATAAAATAATCATGTTCAGCCATAAAAAGTGTTCTTAAATACGTCCATACATTTTTTATATGGGTAAGAAGGTATTTTACGTTAAAACTTAAAGTTTAAAAGTACTCTAAAATTACAAACAAATACATGGTAGGGTCGTATAAACGACGGATTAATTTTGTCTAAGGACGTTGGTTAAACGAAAGTTCATAATCCTATGCACAACATTTGTTGTATTATATATATTATATATGATTATATAATATGATTGGGAATAGCATAACCTAAATTTATACCTACTTCACGCCACAGCTATTTATGTATTAACTTTTCCAGGATTCCAGGATTTGTTATTTAATTAATATGAGTGTTTTTGTATTTATTAATATATTATTTTAATTTAGATATTTTAAGTGTACTTGCTAATTAGAGTATTCATATACAAATGCTAATACTTATGATCGAAATTGTTTTTAAACAGATTATGGCCATCATCCTTCCGGTGGTGGAGGTGGTGGAGGTAGTGGAGGTGGGCAGTACGCCAGCTATGGTCCACCACCGCCACCCTACCACGGTGGTGGCGGTGGTGGACTACACGGTGATCCCGAAAAAATTGGAGGTAATCTAATAAAATTTATACAATTGTTTGTATAATTAAATATTATTTTAACATTTGTTTGAGATAGTCTCGAAAAATTAATTTTAGAAATCAAAATTTATTATTATGTCGAAATACTACATCATATACAATTCACAACATTATTTTAAGAAACAAAGCATTAATATGTTTATAAGATGTTTAAACATAGACCACCAAATAAATAGACACGAGCTAACGCAAATTCCTTGTCCCGAAATTTTAATTTTGGTGACACCCGCGTGATCACTTTGGTGCCACTCACGCAATCAAAGAGCTCTGCTACTGTTTTTAAAAATATGACTCGATTGGAACGAAAATTTAAACGCTGACAATATAATATGTATTAAGGGCGCGCTTTCAAAAATAATTCATATTTTCGCGATTTTTACGAAATTGTGGGTTTTTATTATAACTTTATATCAGAAGTTACAAACTAGATTTGACTTTTTTAATAACTGTTACTTAGACAGGACTTTTAAACTAATATAAAACTAATAAACTGAATGTTATTTGCTATAATTAAGAAAAGACGAGTATTATAAGAAAAACCGCGACCATTAAATTTATTTTCCGCGTACCTTAATATAGAAAGTTCTTACATATACGAAATATGTTTTCTTATAATCTTGAAGTCAAAATTACGGAGACACACCTGCATTGAACCAAATTAGTAAAATGTTTAAAAATATAAGCCATTCAATTTGCAATACATATGATCAATTCTCGAGGTTATTAAAACATTTTGCGTTAGTGAAAACAAATTATTTTAAATAATATATTATATTTAATTACGTGCTTTGAAGCTTCAGATACTATATAAAATCAAGTTTTATATCAATAACACAATAATTTCGTACTAAATAATATTTATATTGGTCCTATTAATGGGTTTTTTAATCGTCGATTTGAAATATAAAATAAATAAAGAAATGTTTAAAATTACTTTTGTAGTAAAATTCGTGTCTCATCTTTTATAAGGAAACAACAACACCGAAACAGTTTTGTTGTTGATATGAACATGAGATATATAAGGAAGAAACAGTATACATTATGAATTAAAATACCAGTAGGAAAGACAAAGGTGTACTTTCGTAGATACTGAAAATATGTTTTATTATTTTGATAGGTATGGGGTACGACTATACCCCGCATCACGTTCACTTCCACGACAGTGACAGCGACAAGTCCTCGAACCACGGAATGGCTTTGAATGACATGTTTGACGTGGCGCTCACAGCTTTGGCATTCCTATCCTTCGGAATGTTCATTCTTCAGGTCATTATGTGTATTACCATGGTTAGTAGATTATTATTTTTTAGTCTACGCCTAATAATGAAATAATAATCCCTTCATTCTTAGTGCTTTCTATTCATCTTTTTCCCCATTTTTTTACGTGTACTGCCATGTCTATTATTAGATACAATATTATTTTGAGATAAAAAAAAATATTAGTAAATACATCAAATTATTTTCTTAAATAATATTGAACGTAGTTGAATTAAAATGACGTAGAATTAAATTTAAAATGAGAATTTATTTGATATATTTGCACATGACAGTATTTTAATATTGACCTCACTGGGCTTTGCCTGTGCTAAGGCAGAAATTTGACACTGTTATGGCTGTAGATATAAAATATATTAATTTTAAAATACGTACAAATTCCGATAAAAGGCATAGAAAAAAATAACATTAATATACCTTATAAAACCAGTGAAGAAAGTACAGTAATGATTTAGAAAAAAAAAAATTCACTTACAATTTACATGCACGCAGATAAATTGAAAAATATTCTAAAGAGGTTCATAAGAACTCTAAACTATAGATTGAAATCACCGCACAATTAATAAAATTAATACTAAAAAATCTATATCCTATACTAGTGATGGCGAACCTTTTGGGCTAGGCGTGTCAAAATTTCAGAAAGTCTTACTTAACTTTGCTGGCGTGTCATCCCTCATGTCTTATTTACGTACTTGGTATACATACATATGTATATGAAACTTATATAATAAAAATGTTGAATTATTAAACACTTCTAGACGCGTACGACAAGGCTGCCATTTAGTTCAGCACTGGTACATCCCCGAGCTGGTACATCTCCCCGTTCTACGATGCAACGAATATGTATGCGAATTATATTTCTCGCACCAGCGTAGTGCCGAATTAAAAGGAGAAATGCATCCTTTGTACACTATGCAAGAGAAAATAATGAATTTAGAACTTCCATGACCGATACCCAAAACACAGTGATTTTCTAGCTATGCTTCGGGCCATTTATTATCTACAATCCTTTGTTCTTGGTTAATATAAACATTTTTTTGTTTTATGGGAAGCTTTTAGTCTCAACCGTTTCGATGGGTTTATTGAACCCTCGGTTAGCCTAAACACCGACCCTTAGTATCTCAAGTGGGCTTCGCAGTAACCGAGTTCGTTGGCCTGACAAAGTAAAAATAGAACCGAATTTAATGATATTTATGTAGATATGAATTTAACTATTATAAATTGCATCTACTTTGATAAGCTGTAAAATAAGTAGGTAGTAATAGTATAAAGTAAGAAGTAAATAGAAGGTAGGTATCATGACTAACTGTCATGATTCGCGACAAAATGACGAAACACGACGTTTTACGACCATGCACGTCATACACAGGTGCAGTGATACGATAGAAAATCAGCTGGCCAATGTCCATTTGGAAATATTTTTTTATAAATTCGACATTAGATATATACACTTTATTTTTAAAATATTTTCGATCGTCTGTTCTTTCTTTTATGATATAAAAATCAACGCGTGGGTCATTTAAAAAGCCTGCGTGGGTCAGTGTCTGACACGCGGGTCATAGGTTCGCCATTACTGTCCTATACCCTTATATTTATATCTGTGTTATTTCCAATAAATAAATAAATGTATATAAATACTACACATATTTTTTTAATTTATAAAATTATTTTAATCAATTTAAATTTAAATATAAATTGAAAATAATAAAAATTACGTACCTATATAATAATAAATGTTCACATTTTATAGTAGGTATATATTTGTAATACGACTATATGCGTAGAAAGAAGGAATCTACTGCCGGTAATCTTTGCTGGTTAAAGTAATTAGTTTTAGTTCACTTATCACATAAGAAGCGTGTCTCACATCGATTATTTAAAAAAAATGCAAAATAAAGTGATTAACAAAATAATGATGTAAGTGCTAAGGCTTTTTATTAATTACTTCAATTTTATAATTAAAACGTGATGATTTTCATATTTTGCCATACACACATTTTGTTACACAATCGTAAAGGTACACCTACATTAATTAATTTGTAATCATTTTTCTGTCAATAGGTAGATATTATTTTCTTCTCCTGTAAATAAATCAGGCCACTGTGAATCTTTAGTAATTGTTTATAATATTTTTGTTAGTAATAATCTATTCACGGCGATAATAGATCAGTAATAAACAATTTATGGACAGCGTCCAGGATGAGATGCCAGTCCTGCTTAAGTAATAGCTATATAGTTACAAACAAATATTTAAAAATACAATTCAATATAATTCTTCCGCGTGTCTATGTGTCGAAGTGAAATTTTGCTTAAATATCAGGGGCTTGCGCGCTGCATACAAGCAAAAAAGCTGTGCATTACTAAAAATTTTAGGAAACAAATATAAATGAAATAATCCACAATGTTATAATTACGCTAGCGCCCACCGTGTATCGGTAGAATCATTAGTTGCGTAGTTTTGAATGCTACCGGAGCGCTGTAATACTCTACTGGATTATTACTCATTTATTGCTACTATAATTGCTAGCAACTGTTTTAATCTATCGTTATATTCAAGCCATAATTGCTATCCACTGAATAAAAATCCACTCGGCAGAGTCAGAAATGGATCAGCTGATCCATGTTGTACAGAGGCCTGACTTATGCGGTTTCCTAACAGAATGACATTTGAAAGGTTCTGAACGTGGCTTAGAGTTGATTGAAGCATCTAAATCCTCATTTACTAATTCGCAAGTTTTACTACCTTACTAAATGTGTTGTTTTCATGATTGTTCTTTCCGTTCGAGGATAATGCATTTTTATTATAATGGATTAATTTTGCCTAAAGACGTCGGTTCAACGAAAGTTCATAAATCTATGAACCTACAATGTAACATATAGTATTTAATTACGTACTTACCATCACGCCGTTTCCCAGCGGCGGTAAACATAGAGGATAGAGCGCCACATTCTTCTGTTCTGACACACAATTCTCGTCTCATCCACATTCATACATCTTTTCATACAAGCTCGACGATTATTGAGGCCAGAGGCTAGTAAGTAGAATGTACTATGAATGCAAGGAAAGTGACCTTAATATGAATCTCAATAAGTCGAAAGTGATGGTATTCGAGAAAGAGAAAAGTATGACAACCTGCAAAATACTTGTAGGAAATGAATGTTTGGAACAAGTAGATGAGTTTGTATGTTTGGGACGTATGTTCGATAGAATCCTAAAGACAGAGAAAGATATCGAAAGGAGGGTGACTGGCGAGAATAAAGTGAACGGCGCTTTGAATGGAATTATAGCTAATGGGAACTTGTCAACTAAGGCAAGACTAGCGGTTCACAATGGAGTCCTATTATATAGTATATTATATAATATCATGGTAACAGCATAACCTTAGTCTATATTTACTGCACGCTACTGGATATAACCTAAATTCATGCTCAGTGCACGGCACTGTTAAATATGATGACAATTTGAAATACAAAATCAATTCTATCGTTTCCAGAGTAAGCCAACGATGCCGATGATGCAAATGACCGAGACAGAAATAGAACCTGATTCAGTGGATGACTTACGATTCAAGAGGGACACGCACGAAGCAAGGAGCGCTATCAACGAACTGTCAAGGAGGATTCTCAACTCCATAGAGGCAGGCGTAGCTGCCCAGCAGGACGAAGGGGCATGCCTTAGATGGACTCTCTGTGATAACAACAAGTACTCTAGAAGTCTAAAGGATAGTCAGAAGTTTTGGATACCTGTTTGGGGGTGAGTATTGACCTCGTTTTATACTATTCATTGATTGTAAAACAAAAATGCGTTTAAGATATCTTGTAAATCTATAAAAGTGATTTGAAAGCTAGTTAATAAAATTACCAAAGATAATGATAATAATATTAATCAACACAATGAATCAAACACGATTTTTTTTGTTCTATATTCAATTACTTGTATAAATCATAAATTTAGAACCAAAAAAATCGTGTTTGATTTATTGTTTCATGCTTCAGAGTATGTTATATCATAACAAACAGAATGGGTGACGATGGTGAGGATATAAACCTGTCTCATTTAACACAGACTCCGCTATAGTTAAGAAGACATTATATATATATGTATATTACTATATCACAAAATAAATAAAATAATAATGACAACATGAACATCCGACGATACAATGGTCATCTTCGTTAAATGTTTATTTTGAGAATGCATTATTTTACTAAAACAATGCTGATATTCGAGCCTATAAGTATCAAAAACAGTGCAATATTATCGATATTAAGTAAGTAATATTAGTATTTTATTATCCAATACAATAAGGTATATGCAGTTTCATTATAAATACCCATATTTTTATTTATTATCTTTGTTTTATTAACCACTTAATTGAGTTGAAATACATCTACCGGTTTCGAAAAATACCATTTTCTTCTTCAGGATGTCAATACTAACTAAAACATATATTATGGTTTCTTTACCAGAATCTATTTTTTTTTTTTTTTTTAAATTTAGTACCTACCTCAAATTGTTACTTAATACAAATTTACTCGAATAGTTTTTAGGAAAAATATTTTAGAATGGGACTCGTAGTTAAATTTAGTTGGTTGTTTATAATATTTTGATTAGTTTTACACGCTTTATTTATCTCCAATGATTCCAAACTATTTAATTTGTGACCAACACCATTTATATGCAAAATTGACAATCCAATTTTTTTATCAAAACCATGACCATTTTCTATCAAATGATTAAAAAATTCTGAAAACCCACTATTGTTTAAACATCTCAAATACTCACTTACTCTTATATTAAAATTTCTACCCGTTTTACCAATATAAAATGCAGCACAATCCTTGTAACTAAGTTTAGATACCAGAATTTGAGTTAGATACTAAATATATATTTTTTTAAATAGATTTTTTAAAAATAGATTCTGGTAAAGAAACAATAATATATGTTTTAGTTAGTTATGACATCCTGAAGAAGAAAATTGTATTTTTTGAAACGGGTAGATGTATTTAAACTCAATTAAGTATGGGAAATTTAAAATTCATAATATATTTTAAAATCTAATTATTAGGTATGGGTCACGATTGGTCATATTGGTCTTATTGGATTGAATAAGCGGTACCTGTTGAATAAAACAAAATTATTGTAATATTAATAGTAGTGTAGCATGGTCTTATAGTAAATTCGTTTTTATTATTTATTTTACAGACTAGGAATGAGTTGGCTTTCAAGTCGTCTGATACGCGGATTGCCGTCGACATCGACCATGTTGGAATCGTTGCGCGCATGCGCTTTGGGACTGGCGCGCGTCGACTGTTCGTCCGTATATTCAGACTGCGACCTGCGACATCTCTTGTCAAATAGGAAAACTCGCCGTCGTGAGAGAACGGCGTCATCTGACGGCACAAAGACAAGCGATGTTTTATCATAAGTTGACTATTGCAAAATGTAATCATAGATGTCACTCTAATTTATATCGTAGAACTCAACCAAAATTATTTTTCCAACTGCGTACAGTTTACTATACCCTGCCATGCTTACCAAAGGGCTTGGATTTTTATTATCAAATGACCAAAAAAGTTCGTGCAATTTTCGTTAGAGCATGATGCATGGACTTAAATCTCGAGTCACTGTTCGCGGTGTTTTTATGTAAATAATCAAATAGCACAGTGTCAGCTGCTTGGAGCACTTTGTCGCGGTATTTTCTTGGTCTGCGCTTTGCCCCCTTTTTAAAATGTCCATTAAATCGAGTGTAATTCGAGAATGTTATAAATTTAAACTTGGTTCAAAGATCATCATAGGCTGCTGAGATATGTCGTCAGATATGCGCCGCTTTTGCGGTAAAATAATGAACTGTACCTGAGTGGTTTAAATAATTTAACTCTGGTGATGAATGCCTTGAAGATGCACCACGTTCAGGGAGACCCCCTCTCTCTACCTCCCTTCAAATACTTGAAAGAAATTTAAAAGTAACGTGTATAGAATTTTCTAAAATGTTTAAAGTAAGTGACGAAAAAGTTCCTTTATATTTACGTCAATTGGGAAAATAATGGAAGCAAAGCGAATGGAATTAATTGGGGAAAAGTGTTATTTGTGCAGGATAACGCAAACCGGGAAAAAATTTATGCGTTAGGATGAGAATTTGTACCTCACCCACCATATTCTACTGACATTTTCCAACCGATTATCATATTTTCTTAGCACTAAATTAGATAATCATATGCAAAATAGACAATTTCACAATAAAGACGAGATTGAAGCGAAGGTTGTTTGATTTTCGCCTTTAGAGACATAATTAAGAGCATTCTGTTACATAAAAATGGAATTTACAAATTTGTATCTCATTGTGAAAAGATAGCGGATTGTGAAAATGTTGATTTAATAAATAAAAAAATTATGACAATTTCTGCTTTTGTTTAATTTTTATTATACAATATACCGTACAATCTCTTGGTTTTCCAATATATCATTATTTATTATTTGATATGACAAATATAACAATGCTACGATTTACTACTCATTTCAACTCACGAATCCTCATTTTCAGGCTAATGTAGGTACATATATATTGTGTTTCGTACAGGAAACAAGAATGTAGACAGGGGTGGTTCGCCGATATCAGCTTCTCTCATCCAGCGATGATGATGATGATGATTACGAGGTCGAAAAAATGAAACACAAAATATGTTCAATATAGGCACACTACGGTGGAAAAATCGAGAATGGCTTCCGCTGTATCGTCTAAGACGTCTTTTTTTTCCTGAAATCAATCCCACAGTTTTTTGGCGCCACGCCGATGATTGCACATTTAAATGATTGATACGTGTCTTACCGTATCAATTATATGGCGCCCCCTCGACGAGTAATTCTGTGCAATACATATTGTTAATTAATTTAAAAACACGGTAAGTAAGTAAGTATAATAAATAATATTTAAGAAAATGAATCGTTTCCAATATTTATCAATATATGCTTGTGTAAAATATTATATACTTATTTTTTGAGACTCAATGGGTGGATATATTTATTCTTTCTGACCTTTAACAAGAGCTTCCATAAAATATCGATAGATTATCCTGAACAGAATAATTATACATATTGCATAAATAAAGATTATTTTAATTTAGGTGAGTGTTTTTGCTTGTATACACTGTACGCTCCTGGACGCAAGTGTTGATGACACCAGAAGTAGAGGACGCCCGCGGAAGACTTGGCACGACCAGGTAAACCAGGTACTGGATGATGGTCCTGTTAGAAGCCTCAGTAATCGGCGAGTTCGTATGAGAAGATGTATGAATGCGGATGAGGCGAGAATTATGTGTCAGGAAAGAAGTATATTGCGCTCTATTCTCGCTGCCTACCCCCGCGGGGAAACGGCGTGATGGTAAGTAAGTAAGTACTTCATGTGAACTGAAATTTGTATATGTATTGTTTTAAGTACCTATTGTTCCTGTATTTTAGTAATATTAACTCTATAAACGATCAACTTTAGTACCTTTGTCTGACATTTCATCTATTGTAGCCATTTACTTTCCGCAGCTCCTATCCCTTGCTTTGCTTTTCTTCCATATTATTCTACCAACGACCGCGTCCTAGGACGAATTTACAAATCAAAACCATGTAGTTATTATAGCGATTTAAAATCTCATGGATTGTAATATGTAAATTTACCTGCATTTCACTGAGTATCAACGATGCTGGGAGTAGTGAAAACCGCATCAATACTGAGATATATAATATTATTTTTGCAGTTTGACGAGCTAGAACCTATTAATATTCAGTGATTCTGTTCAGATATTTTTATTCTTTGTAACTCAGCATAACAGTTCGTAAACATATGGACGTTAAATATTACGATTGTGTTTTTTTTTAAATAGAAGTAATTGTATCTCATAATGTAATTATTTGAGTTCAAGATTTATTTTGAACAATCAAATCACGCATGACATATTTAAAAATGTAAAATTTTCAAACTAAGCCAAAGTAATTACTGTACTTGTGTATTCTCTTGAGTCCTCAACCAATGCTTTAATTTATTTTTTAATAATACATGTATAGACCACTCAATGTACAAAATATAAATACACGTTTATGTGCGGGAAGAATTGTATCACCTAAAAATATTGCAAAAATATTAGTAATGTATATACTATAATTATGTAGTCAACTAGATAGCAAGCCGTTTGCTATGTAATAATGTTATCTGGTATTTGCCAAATATTTTCTATCGAGTTTCAATTTTATCTTTTCTCTAGCTAGCTTAGATTTAGCATTTTTTCTTGAAAATGTTTCTCCTAAAAAAAATATTACTGTAGGATTAATTCGAAGATCTGCATGTTTTTTCCCATAAAAGATCCCTTTTTCAGTGGGTCTTGTGAAGTTAAAATATATTTTTCTTTATGACATTAAGTAAAGTAGCTACATTAAGATAATATTTAGAGAGATAACCTCAGCCTTTACAACTTGTGTAATATTACTTTCAGGTATTTTATAAAATACGAATTAAAGTTTTGGATCTTGTCCAAAGTTATACACGCCATATTAAGATATTAGATAAAAATCTGAATATTTTATTAAATAAACTTTTTTGCAGGATAAGCATTCGTAAATTTAAAAAGGATTTTGAGGATATTTACAGCTTTGTTTCATTCTTTTCTGACTGCCAATAAATTTCAAGATTCTAATTTGTAATAACTGTATTTCGTATTTATAAACGTTTTAAAACAATTTTATTAAAATCGGCATTTCGTTCAACTCCAACGCTTCACAGTTTCTGGCATGTTTCGGATTTTGAATACTGTATTAATTTGTTTTAAAAACATTGATATGTCTCTCTTTTTTTGATAAATAACATTTATTTTAAAAACTAGGTGCTGTATAAACTCGGAAGGTAGATAGAGAGAGGGAGGTAGCAAAGCATTTTGCTGCCCCCCTCTCCCCGTCATCTCTGTGTAAATAATATTTCAATTTTTATTTTAGTTCGTGATCGTGCTGAGCGAGACTCAAAATCTTAATGTTCATGTTCTGTCTAAATCTCCCTTTAGGGAGCGTCTCTTTAATACTATAAACTCTATGGACATCTCTCTATTGTAACTATAATTACACCTTTTTAATTGGTATATTGTAATTATAATTGTTTTTTTATTTTTATTATATGTGACTAATCAATGTCTAAATACGTTTTCAACTTAAACTAAATGTTTTGTTAAAGCAATAATAAATTGTGGCTAATGAATGAATCTATACCACATTCAAACTATGGTTACATTAGACCGTCGTTGCTTTGCTTTGTCCAGAGGAACTGGCAAGAGAGTAACCACTTCTATAACAGTTCCAGGTAAGGGTGGGTCCTTTCTGTTATTTTCAGTAAAAATATATTAAAGTTTATCGTAAAATATAATTAATTTAAAACGATTACTAAAATACAACATTGTTTGTATTTGTCCGCATGGGCGATTAATTATATTCAATAAGTTCATTAACAATAATTTTCACATTGAAATAATCTATTCGCGGTAATTGGTAGTTAAAAGTAAAAAGGTAAGATATTTATTGGAATAGAATGGAACATATGCAAGACCGCAGGATTACTTGAAAATCATTATTTTCTTAATGTCAGTAGGTGGTTTTGATATGGATAACGGCTATACGACAATTAAGATACTAATTTTATGGAACTGTTCGTAGTGCACTTTTCCTGTTATCCCCCGGTTGGTTTTGTTAGTCATTTTACTTAAAAATATATGTTTTATATTAAAGATTAATATAATTTAGATGATGTATGACGTATGTGTTGGGCTCAGATGGGCAGATTAGAAGGTATGAGGATACGGCTACCCCATAGATCAACCGCTACCTTCGTGCTCGTATCGCAAAGCATATGGAATATTTGGACTGTACATTGTGTACTCTGTAATGTACATATAACAGGCGGGTTATAGGTATTATAGATTGAAACTACTTAATATTGGCACTGAATTTATTTAAAACAGTACACGAAGTCAAGAGCGGTGAGTGGCTTGGCCTGGGGCGCTGGCGCATGACTCTGACGCGGCCAGTATCTACTTTATGGCTGGTAGCTAAGGTACCGCCTAGCCAGCCACATTCGGCTTCGTTCTTCTGAGTATGGCTGACGAGAGTGGAGGCGATAACCCTCCAAAATTCTACTAGCTCTAATGATAGTTGCTGAAATTCGATCAGAATCATCGGTACCGACAAAAATCAATGACGAAGATGACATATAACATTTGACATAAATAGTATCTAAGATATTCCTGTAAATATTCACAAAATTCTGCCTTAAGACAGCAGACCAGTAAATGAATGACATGAATTAAAGTGTACATATAAGAGAGGGGTTCGGAACGTTGGTTGCGGAACGAGGGGCATTCTACAGAAATTATTTGTGGAAATATAAATCTGATAGTTTATGACACATTTATGCAACAATAAAAGTATTTACTCTTCGAAAATAAAATCTTTGTGTAAACAAGACGTATTTTTTTACATGAATGCATATTATATTGTCAACGTTTAAATTTTCATTCCAATCGAGTCATGTATTTAAAAAAAGTCGCGGAACTATTTCATTGCGTAAGTGGTATCAAAATGAATATATTGAAACAAGGGATTTTCGTTAGTTCATGTCTATATATTTGACGAACATGGGAGCTTTTATAATTGTTAGGTTGCATACATATATCAAAGTGCATTTTGTATATTTTACCTGAAATCTATTTAAAACTATGGAGATTATATGCAATGTCATAATTATTTTAATAAATTAATTAATGAAAATCAGTGATGTAAAATACAGAGATATTTCTTCCTTTTGCATATTCATTGCTTTTACTTGGACGAGTGCCCTCTAATCTCGAGATGTGTATATATACAACGAGAAAGTTGTATCTGGTATTGTATCATTAAAGAACTTTTCACTTTGAACCGGAAAATTTACTTTACCGTTTCAAGAATGCTGACTATTCTTTATGCCAAGCGCCTTTTTGTTAATGAAATTAACGAATATTGTAACACAAACAAAATAATGTTTACTGATGATTTAAAATTCAGGATCGTCTCTGAATTTAAAATCATTTGCCTGAAGGGTTCTTCTATTAATTAATTAAATACTTGGAAATGCGGATTGACCTTTGATTAGTAACATTCTATTGCTGTAGACAGATTTACGTGGAAATAATTAAATTATTTATGAAACGTGTTCAAATCATCCGGATAGCAAATAAGTTTAATAAAATGTTCGATTTTTATTAGACATGAAGGCGAATTTTTTTGCGATTTCCCAGTATTGAATTCGCGGCGTAATGCAACGTTAAAGCCTTTAACGAGCGCAGAACCTCCCGGCTTCCCCTGCAAGGCCAGTACTGTCGGGGTTGCGCGACGTGAAACGTCAATTAAATTCTTAATAAAAGTCTAGAAGGGTGTTTAAATTTTTCTGAAGAAACGTAAAATTGTTATCCTCGTGAAAACTATTTATGTATGTGAATCAATTTGTGTACGCACATTTCATTCATCATATGTATAAAAACAATTTACACATTTTTTTTAAAGTTTGGATATGACCATTCAACTAGCTGCGTTTTTGATTTTACTTCACTTCAATTTTACAATACATTTTTTTCTTAATCATTATACGAGACTTACTTTACTTCTTCTTTAATTGTATTATAGCTCAAATCAAGCTCGTGCACCCTTCTTCACATTATCTTCCTAACGGAGCCTTAGACATTGGACGGCTAAGGCTTTATTTCATAGTAAAAGCTTTCTGTTACTTCAGCGGTTCCTAAAAATTTCAGTTCACGGCGCCCTTTATGCATCAGTATTTTTCCACAGCGCCTCAACTATTTCTCTGCGAATCAAAGCGAACATACAGATATTATCTTCTGGGTAAGATATAAAACTCTTCAAAACAGATTTTATTTCCTGAGAGAAATCAATCAATCTAACTTCAATTATAAAGGGAAAACAGTCATTGCTACCGTTTTTAATATAATGTTTTTTTTACAAATTAAAATTTTGTCGAAAAGTAAGGAGAGCTCCTGTAATCAAGTTACACGGGTCCTTTGGGAATCGCTGTGCTAGTTCAATATTTAAATATGAGTATATCAGTCAGCCGTATTTTGCAAAAGTTTTACAAATTTGTAAA
Organism: Eubasilissa splendida; assembly: GCA_031772225.1. Taxonomy (NCBI): domain Eukaryota; kingdom Metazoa; phylum Arthropoda; class Insecta; order Trichoptera; family Phryganeidae; genus Eubasilissa; species Eubasilissa splendida. Next base: position 18,026,794 of record CM062851.1, read on the forward strand.
AAATTTTATAAATACCAGCAAACAAAATTGTTGTGAAAAATCCAGATTGAATTTTTATCATAATTTTTTGTCTACTTAATATACTTCATAATAAATTTTAGAAATAGTGTACTTACTCTGCAAAAAATTTCGTTAAATTACGCTGAATTATTTTGCATGTGGATATTTTAAATATTTTTTAACGATGAGATTTTTTGAATTACCTTGGTTACCATTTCCTGTGACGTAATAACCAAATGTTTATTTTTTTATTATTTGTAAAGTTTTCAGTGTTTTTTTTTAAAATAAGAAGTCTGTTTCAGTGAATTTGTTCACTATAAAATGATGGACACTTACCATGGGCAGTTTAGCTATTGTCCAATAATATTAATGGCTGCTCAAAGCAAATATACGACCTTCGTCCGGAGGATGCATCAGGGATGTGACGTGTGTGCGGAAGGGGCGGGGGACGAAAAGTGGAGGCAGTGGGGCGGAAGCGCCACCCTGTCACAGCGCGCGGTACATCACACTGAGCGTTTACTAAAACATTTGTAAAAGTTTGAATGTAGTGGATTCGTTTATTTGTTTGTGTTTTTCTTCAATGGCGAGGACCAAAACAAAGCCATTCGGGAAAGGTTCTCAAAGCAATAAAAACAATGTAATTTAATAAATTAACATCTTTCGATTTCAGTTAACGTTTGTTTCTAGCGTATTTTTTATTATTTTATAAATGTATATTTTAAATTATCAAAGAGAACACATTCTTATTGTAAAGTTGTAATCCCGGTAGCTACAACAATATTTTTCTAATTCTAATTAATACATTTAATTTGTATTTAGTATATTTTAGAGACTGAATTTGTATCACAAAGTCTACAAATATACAATATAGAGGTACTACTAATCTAATATACTGACGTAGAAATGGATTAAACCTTTATTTTTTAATACTAATTAAGTGCATTATTGTTCTCTCCAACATTAATTTCCATGAATTCCCTTATGTGCAGGAATCCAAACGAATGAAACCTGTTTATTGTTGCTCTCGAAACTAAATAGACATCTACTGATGGACAGATTATCCATTTACAACTCATTATGCAGAAAAAGATACAAGGCAATAGATGCGTAGGAGAAATAAATTATCTCGGTCTTGTAACCTCACAAAGTAGTTCAATGTTTAAAATGTTAGTGATCTTATACAGATAAATCAAAATACTGCAACATGGTCAATCTGCAATTACGACACGTGAAGAATAAAAATGATTAATAATTGTATGGGCGTTATATTCTTTCATGTGCGCTATGCTACCAAAATATATCTGCATACCTTAGAGGGAATATTAGTCACGAGTACGAAAATTTAAAAGAAAACTGATACATGTTGGAATGAAGCGTATTTTTTTTTAATAATACGAATGTGACATTCGTATTATGCATTCATCAATTAGAAAACGATCATGTCTGAAATAATAATAATCACAGACCACCAAATATATAGACATGGACTAACGAAAATTCCTTGTCCCAATATTTTCATTTTGGTGTCACACACGTGATCAAATAGCTCCGGGACTTTTTTTTAAAAATATGAATAATTTTGAATGAAAATTTAAACGCTGACAATATAATATGCATTAATGTAAAAAATACGCATTGTTTACATAAAGATTTAAATTTAGAAGAGTAAATACCTTTACTGTTGCATAAATGTCTTATAATCTATCGGATTTATGTTTCCACCAAGAATGTGTGTAGAATGACCCTCGTCCCGCTACCTATGCTCCAAACCCCTCTCATCTATATACCCTTTTTTCTTGTCTTTTAATTTATTAGTGTGTGATAATACTGCTATACTGTATATATAGGTTATTATTTAAATTACCGATAATGTTTCTGATACGAATGACATATAGGTAGGTTAATTATTATTTCATAATAAAATGCATGCTCAATTTTTAGAAATGATTTTCTGCTTTTAACGAACATCGTGGTAAGGTTCCCATCCTTTCGCAATGCGTATGGAGAGGGATCTGCTTTTTTTAAATAGGCAATCCACCCTTCGAGTGTGATTTGTGCCATTAATCAAGTTAAAAACTTTGTTTTATAAAAAAAACAACAATAATAGAATAAGAAATACTGTATTACAAGTCAACACCATTGTCGTTCAAAAAAATTGTTATTATATAGATTAAACGTGGCGAGTTAATAGAAAGAAGATGACACAAGTTAACCGGGAGCTGAAATTTACCATTGACGAGACAACTGTAATAAAACCTGTGATCCGCAATGGACAGGCAAAAAACTCCTTGGCACCACACTCACATATTGAGGAATCTATTGAGTTCAATCTGAACAAATGAGAGGCCACCTGGTAATGCTCAATTCTTATTCTAGAGATATTTGATACTGTTCTTTTGGAAACTTTCAAATCCTTGAATTACTTTAAGATTTATTATTCTTATGATTATTTAGACCCATCCATTGTGCAGTCTAGATAGAATTCGTACGTTTTTTTACCATATTAAATCTGTCATACATCGGGATATGGAATTGATGGGGGAAAACTCCTGAAAGAGTGGCCTGAATTCATTTCCATGAATTCCCTTATGTGCAGGAATCCAAACGAATGACACCTGTTTATTGTTGCTGTACAAATTAAATAGACATCTTCTAACGGAAAAGATTATCTCAATGTCTAGTCAAACTTTTATATTAGCAGAGATGGATTCAAGAGCTGATTGCGAGTCGGAGAAAATAACAGCCTTATCGATGTTCCGGAGTACGCAAATGTCCAAGGCTTCTTTAATTGACCAACATTCTGCTGAGAAAAGTGATAAATCCGAAGAAGTCATAGCTTCACATTTATTTATGGAGAGCGGTCAATATATACATTTTTTACATGGTAATAAATATTGATGAATATCTGCTATATTGTCATCGAAAGGTGTATGGCTTCAGTAAGAGGCGAGCTTCTTTTTTTCAAGGATACATTTTCTGCTCTAAAAAGGTACACGTATCAATGAAACGGTCTACATAGCTAGCTTCTGGATATAAAGTATTAAACTGTATTGTCTCCAGGAATGCATAATTTATCATGAATTTAATTATAAAAACAAATTTGTGGCTTTTCTTTTCATAACGAAACCGTCCTATGTACTAGTGTGTCTTTTGCGCCTAACCTAGGACGAGTATTAAACACTATTTAATTGCCACCAATTGTATTTATTCCTTAAAAAAAACCTATTTAATAGAATTACTAAACAACGCCCTAAGTCATTCATCATAACATAATACCCACCCCTCAATCTCCACATTTACCAATTTTTTGTATATATGTTAGTATGTGAACTCTCTTCGAGTTCCACTACACCATCACCATCTATATATATAAATTGATCACTAAGCCAACCGAAGACAGGTCGTAAGCCCTGTAGTTACCTCATATTTTCATATATATTTTCCGTTAAATATAATAAAAAAATAGCTTTGTCTCTATGAGATATCTGATATTTGTTTAATAACAGTGCTTTTGTACATAAAAATCCTTGTGTTTTTGGACATATTCAAATATTGCTAATTATTACCCAGTAATCTAGGCAAATTTTCGTTCGGTGCATTCCGCAGATGGCATTTCCACACTTGCAGTAAGTGGTCGTCATTTAAAATTCGCAGTATTTTCGATGACCTTGTGATCCTGTGGCCAGAATATTTTACTCACCAATAACTTTCAAAATTGACTCACAAAGTTCTCTGCTAAATTTAGGCATATTTAATCTTGACTTCAAGAGTAGCATCGTGACTGGCAACGTGACTGCAAGAGTGACGGAAGCATCAGAGTTGGCAAGTGGGTGGAGTAAATGCTTTTGTTTGAACAACACGTAAAATTTACGTATGATGCTAATATAGGGCTAAATACTGTTCTTCAATAATAGTTAATATTAATATTAACTGACAGCAATGATAATAAATTCATTACAGATACGAATAAGTAAACCATTTATAGTGAATTTAACAGTTATCGAATAACGGTTACGTGGTTTTTCACTCACCTAGAAAATTGAATGCAAAATATGAGGCAATGAAGAGTTTAAATTTGATAATTCTCTTAATATGAAAGACTCATTTCTCATTTTATGTTGAGAATCAGAATCAGACAATTCATTATTCGAAGTCATTAATGATCTATTGAAACAAATGGAACTATCTCGCTAGAGTGATGTATGTTCGACGTCTATTTTATACTCCTAGGTAAACAAGAAGAATTGGTACTTTATCTTTTAGGTTTCCTTAGGAGTTCTTTGATAAATACTGAGCTTGAAAAAGTGACCCACTTGTGAATTGTACTCAACAATCGCAGCTGAAAACGATGTAAAACAATTTTGGAGATCCATTTCACTCTCGTGTAGACGAAACTCTGATATTCCGCTGATTTAGTAAAGCGATGTATTTTTAATAGTAGCATTGGTGCTTTACACGATACCAGATTGTCGTTATGCAGAATACCAAACCCTATCAAATGCCGTATCAGTTCATGTTTCTTGAAAACGAGCAGTTGAGGCGAGAATAGTTTCAACAAAATCTGTATCGATTATCACTGATGATCTTGTCGGTATCTAAGTGGGAGGAGGTGTCTACGTATTGACGTACGATGTATTATAAGATCATTATTTATCGGTGATCCAATACTAAGCAAGACTCGATAAATTGCATGATTTAATAATCCCTGTAATTAAATATACGTAATGAAAGAATGTCGGATTTTTTAAGTGATAAATTATATACCTTAGATGACTTAACCATGTCATTTTCGCGCAATATTTCGGTACTGAATGGTGATCAATAATACAATTCAATGTCGCGGTAACACAGAAATAAATAATAAAATATAAGTTTTCTGAAATAATTATTCAAATATTAGTATCGCGAACCAGCTATGAAAATTGTTTTCGTAAATTTTTTGTTGGGTTATATCTAAAAAAGACTAGTTTCTCAATTGGTATAAATAGCAATATTCGTTTTGATTTTAACATAAATCATAAATACACATCACACAAACATACCTCACATATCAGACACATGTTACAGGTATCCTTATATATAAATATATCATCAAAGAATACTTCCAGCAAATAATACTCGACGAGGATACAGTCAAACTGTCATCATCTTGTGTCAAAGAGCAATAAATCATTTGCCCAAAGATTTTACTTGTTTGTAGCACTAAAAATCTAAAACATGAATACCGGAATTCCGGAATAGCGAAATACCGAAGCCCGGCCAACTTCGTGTACTATTTAATACCGCAATTCAAGTACCGCAAATACCGGATTTTCGGTAGTAACAAAATTTTGTGAAACATCTGAGTACGGTGGAAAATGTTTAACATAAAAACATTTTAAATATATTCGGTTACCTTTATTCTATAACATATTCACATCATGAAACAAAATAAGCTTTACATGTAATAATAATAAGACAAAACAATGATGCCGCTTGTCGCAAATCACCCTTACCATTTTTAAACATTACCCGGATTACCCAACAGTCGCTATTTTCCTTTTTGTTTTGTTCTTTTCCCTTTCTCGGGGGCGTGTTCCTTCTCCCCCTTCTCCCCCTCGGTTCTCTGACCAAGGTAAAGTACTGACACCGTTGACTCTGCATTGCAATTCTTATATTATGTTATTTACTTTGTGTTATTTTCTCCTCTTATTCATGTTCATTTCTCAAATATTTATGTACTGTTCCTTCCATTTATTTGTTTATTTATTTCATTAATGTCAATTGTAATGTAAATCATAATAAATAAAGATCGGGGACAGTGAGGGTTTTAGAGATGGCAGCTGTTCGGCTCCGTATTGTCACATGTACGAGACGAAGTTGCACAGCTGCCTAGTAGCATTAAAAAATGCTAACCTGGCGGCGAATGAGTAGGATAATATAGGAGCTTTTCCTTATAAACGGCCCTGGGTAAGCGGCGGGTCTACCCTTACAGTCGCCATCGTCTTGCTTACTGTTATGACTTTACAACTTAATTTTCTCATTTTGTCATTTCTTTTAGTATTAACAAATATTTCAGTCCCCACGATTTCTTGTTAGACGATTTCTATCTTACCTCTGTAAAATGACGGTGACCGAAAACTTACAAAAAAAATTATAAATATTTACTGTCTATTCCACCATCTAGTGTAGAAGTACAAGTAAGTTCTTTTTATTGCAGGTTATATTTATAACAAAATATACGGTAGTCAATTGCTTAATTTTTTTCTTTTTACTATACCTAGCCTAGTAAGAAACTGCCAATGAAAGATCTGTGTAATGATAATGCGAATTCAGATTTCCAATTTATTTTTAATGACATTTAATGGTCTCAATAAGATGAAACTCAGCTCGTAATGCATCTCCAATGCAACGCATCTATCCACAGCTGTTGTAGATAGATGCGTTTCTTCTGGCGCAGTGGCGTAACTACAGCAATTGGGTCCTAATGCAGAATAGAATGGAATGAAAAAAGGGCCCCCTAAAACATATTGTATATAAAATATACGATAATTAGTACCGTATGATTTTTCTAATAACTAGTAAGAATATAATTAATCTTTTGTCTTATATAATATTCATACTTGCACACATGTTCTAAGAATTTTATAAACACTTGCAATTTTAAAAAAACTTGCCTCACTTAACGGCGATAATCTGGTCCCTAACCCGACATAGCAGTATGGTTCTGCTACGGTATACATCGATAATACTTTACGTGTTTTTGTAATATACGTGAGTAGCGACTTTATATATTTTATAATTCCATTTCTTGCATTATAATCTGGGAAAGGTATTGATACTCGCAAGAATATAAATGCAAATGAATTGTAAGGAGCAAACTTTTTGGGCCCCATGTCTATGTAGGTCCCAATGGCATAGTTACGCCACTGATTTAGTTACCTGTTTTATTATATGAAATGAGGACATATGATTCTTTGTTAGTTTGTTGTTTTATAATAAATTTATAAGTAGGCACGAATTTAACGTACATGTGAAAATTGTTTATTATGTTTTCCTAATGGCTTGTTTAGTATAATTTTGCAATTCTGTACATACCAAAATACTGGTATTTAAAAAATCGATATAAAAAAATACTGACATTGAATAAAACGTAAGTATTACGTCCCCTAATTCTATAAAAAGTGAAAAGCTTCAACCATAGCCATATCTGATCTGGCCATACTAAAAGGAAATAAATTATGCACAAATCATTTTAAAAGCTAAGATTTGATACAAAATGCGTGCGACGGTATTATTAAACGCTTCTTTTTTACTCTTACTTAACTTTTAACTAGTTTTTTTTTATTTTTACAATATTTTTTTCACATTATTTAACTGAATTAATTTTAAATTTTTATGTTTCTAGTTAATTTTTATACAAAATAATTATTTTCCATCATTATTTGGCACTCCCTGCAATAATGGAAAAGCAGTGTTTTCTATAATACGGTAAGCATAGGTAGTGCATTATTATAGTAACAGATGGGGTACCGAAATCCTTCATTTCACATTACGTAAACACTCTCTTCAAATATACCACCAAAAAAACTAATTAATGTATTATTTTTTTTAAATTAACGGTATCCACATACGAAAAAGTATTTGAATAAAATAACATAATAATAATTATAAACATATCAAGTATTGTCACTTTACTTTTAATGTTTAAAATAAATTATTGTAAGGTATGAGGAAATTAATTGCATTGACTTTTGACAAGAATGGTGTTTGAAGGTTATTTTCTTAATAACGTAATTTCTTTATGTTATTCTTATCGACAAATGGTGACTAAGTGATTAATTTTAGGTACCTGTATGTAACCTCAGTATTGACTGTACAACAGCACACATTTAATATTATACATCGAACATAATAACGTTAGGTCTAATATATCTGAATTATTAGCACTGACATACGGATTTGGTATTATTACTTCTTGACGAACTGTGTGCTTGCCTAACCATGTTTTATTAGTTAAACTATATACATTACGTTACAAAGCGTAAGCCCAACCATCTTAAGTAAATACTTTTGATCCATCTGTGTCGCTCGTATCGTTCTTAATGTACTCCCTTATATCGTATTGTGTTACACCGTTTTCTAGTCCATTTAAATGATTTATTATTTTTAATAATCCTTTTTAATTAAATAAGAATTCTTATTAAAGACATTTTTTAAATTGACTTATTCTTCTTCTTCTTCAATCTACCTACGGGTAAAGGTATCCTTCATTTTCTTCCATTGTTTCCTGCTATTGGTTGCTAGGATGACCCTGGCAGTTCTTCCACGTCAACCCTGACGCTTTTAGGTCGTCTTACTGATCGATTTAAAGCTCTTGGTATCCAGCATATAAATATATTTTGGTTCACCAATCTTTGCTTTGACAGGCAACGTCTTTCGGACCTTTCCTTGGCCATTTTAATTCGGAGATAGCTTTCGTGATATCCTCGACTACGGTTCTTACCTCTTTATTTTGTTAACGTAAGCTAACATCTATTATGGTTCATTCAATCGCTCGTTAATCCACTTTAAATCTGCTTGGTTAGCGTAAACGTTTCGTTACTTTAAGTCATCACCGAGAGAATGCATCCGTTGCTTCTGGCTATTGGGGATCAGTCTTTTAAAAATGTAGGATAACTTTCCATCCAAATTGCTGTGGCGGATAGCTTAGGCTATTTGATTTATCTTTTCTTAGAATAATACTCTCTAGTACAGTACAATACTTTAGCACTCTAGAATAGTATTTTCTGCCGTACCAGGTGTGGTGTCGCTGCTCATGATTTTGATAGAATTCACGCTCACATTAATCCCAATGTATTTTGATATCGTATATAAATCATTAACCATCTATTGTAGTTAATATAGGCTGGATAATATATTAACAATATCGCTCTGTTATTTTAACTAATTAAGCCAGATCCTATAGAATCGATATGATATAGATACTAATAAACATAATATTACAAAAATTATAATTATTTAAAAAAAAAAATCAAATATGTGCAAAATACTAGAATGATTAAAAATGTAATTTTTTACTTATAATACTTTACGTAGGGGGGGTCGATATATGAACTGCTTTGTTTTAAAGTCTCATTTGGGATTATAAAGCCACTGCTTTGAAAATTTTTACTATTTTTAAAATAAACTAAACTCTAAATAATAAAATAAGACCAACTTGTTAGCCTCCTGGGACGAAGCATAAACTCTCAACCACTCGATCATTAAACGAGTGCCTCGCTGTTAGACTAAAAAAACTATACCATTAAGCGAGCAAAATAACTTTTGTTTACAGTAGTATTTTTCTACACACTTAATTTTCTGTCGTTTTACCAAAACAAATATAAATTTTCTACATAATTTGTGATTATACTATATTACTTTTAAGTGAAAGAGAACAATATAAAAAAATGGTTAAAAATCTAGTGGAGAGTATTTACCGCACTAGACGCGTAGGGGTGAGAATCATCTAACGCGGCTGCGACCCTCAGTCGCGCTGTGGCCCTCGCCGCGAACAGACGTCAGCGCCGCCGCCGCCGCCCACCCGGCGCCGAAAGCTCCCACGCGCCGCCGATCGCAGCCTCCGCGCGGCGCCCGTAGATGGCGTTGGAAACTCTCGACCGCCGCGATTGTTAATTTTTTCAAACTTTTTTTGACGATCGATGTAGCTTTAAAGTACCCTCGATCGAGGAAAGTCCCCGAGGACCGAAAGACAAATGGCGTTATCTCCGACAGCCGATGACGGATGGCTGTCCGCGCCTATCAACACTCGGTCTCGCGTGATGGTTCATTAACTAAATACAAATTATGTCAAAGATGTGGTTGATAAGAAACTTTTCATCGTCGTGAAAAATAACAAGACATTTAGATACATTCTGATGTATTAAGAATAAACTTTTTAAAAATTATGTTCGGAACAATTTTAAAAAAATCTGTTCGTAAAATACTTATTACATTAAAGTAATTTAAAAATACATTTTATATTTACAAAAACATAATCAGGATTTGAAATATCCAAATGTAGACCGTCTATAACAAATAAATAATTATATCCGTAATTGTGTAATACTTACGTGGTTTGGAGTGCCGCGCGAAAGTGGGCCGATCTAAGCCGGAAGAAACAAGGGATAAACAGACACTATTCTGCCAAGGGATGCAGTAAACTAGACCATGGGAATGGGGGGTGAGAAACGGGGTCAGTTGGTGAAATCGTTGTCGGGGGCGTGCGGGGTGCCCGAGGACCCCAGGCCTAGCGCCGTTACATAACGGTTAAACATGCACTATCCCTTGCAACTAGACAGACGGACTCAAATGAAAATATATCCTTGATACCTAACACGAATCTTATGACAAAGACTTTAAAAAAGAAAAGTATATTCTGTAAAAATAATATATGAATTCATCTTCTTTTCGATCGTTATGAATGATTAGGAAAACTATATATAATCAATATTTCGCAGGTATAACCAATTATAATGGATTGAATAACAATTTAAAAAAAATTTTCAATGACACGAAATAAAATTATGCTCAATTATTAGTAGTGCGGTTATTAATGTATTTATCGAAAGTAGATATCTGTACGTGCTTTAGCGCAAAACATAGTTTTGTAATATTTACTGCCAAAGGCGAACCACGACGAATAAAGCTAAATTCTAAATGATGTACATAAACCTTAGTATGTATATTAACTTATGTCATAAAATATATTAAGCCATTATAAATATACTTATGTATTTGGTATAACAGTAATTTCGCCGAATTAATGGATAATATATTTATAATTAAACCTTTGATTCAATAATAATTTTTTTAAAAGTACTAGTAGCCACTAAAACATAATATTAAAAATATAATATCTTCCAGAAATACCTTTAATCATTGTGTTTCCGTATTTATGAAATATATTTCTTATTAATGAAAATATTTCTGAAAATTTTATCTTTACAATAACAGCATAAATATTGTATCAGATGGAATCGCCCGATACTGTATTTGTTTAACAAGAAGTTGGAAAATCGAGTTTACTGAATTTCGTAAACTTTCCAAAATTCAAATTACTTATTCCCGCATCGGTTGAACGCGACCACATCGAACGCCGTAGAAGTTTCCAGAACTTCGAAAATGGAATCACCGAACTTCGCGCCGATCAAGTATTCAGTTCGCTCCCGGTTTCGGTCGAAAAGCAGCGATCGGTCTTTTTCCATCTTCGCGATGGCTCTTCGGGCCTGGTTGGTGTGCGCCATCGTCGTGCAGACGGTGGTGGCCGGCAACCCCGACGCTAAGAGGCTGTACGATGATCTCCTGAGCAACTACAATAAGCTGGTGCGGCCTGTCGTCAACGTCACGGATGTTCTGAGGGTTTGCATCAAGCTGAAGTTGTCGCAGCTCATCGACGTGGTAAGAATATCACACACATTCAATAATATATTTATTTTTAGATATGAATGTCTATTTTTATCTCTTAAGACCAGTGGCGTAACCAACAAATTTAATGAAACATGGAAGAGCCTCCTATGTACGTATTGTACTCGTATATAAAATATAAGAATATTGAGTACTACGTAGTTTTAGCTAGTAAGAATTAGATTGATATTTTGTATTTCTAGGCATTTATACTTGCAACTGAAAAAAATCCTCGCTTCGCTTTACGATGATTTCCGCTTAGCGACGTTAACTCGGTCCCTAACTCAACTTACTATTATCCATCTTTCAAAAAAATACGTATCTCGTTTTAGAGAGTAACATCTCGGGTTGCATAATTGATTCAAATAGGCATATCAGAATTTCACTTAACCACTCTTATTTCGATTTGTCATTTGTATAAATAACATAGTAATAAAAAGTAATATTTATGAAATAAATACACCTCACACTATTTTTAAATCAAAAAATATCCATAGTAATCGGAAAGATATTTTAATAATTTTTCAATAGTGAAAATTCCACACAATTTGTTAATATCTGCTGTAAAATCAACAAATTCGAGACACGCCTCTTTGAAAAATGAACGACGATATCAGATGGATATTATATTTAAAAGTTATATTTCCATTGTTTGATCTAGAGCATTTTTAAACATTTTTAGTCCATATTAGCTCCGGGAGTACCAATAGCGTAACGTTTGGGCCCCTGTGCAACTCAAATACAATACACCGCATTGGCTGTATTGGCGTACGTACGCCACTGCTTAAAAATATCAGAAACAGTATGAACGTATTGAGCGGCAAATGGATATGGCGATGAATTTTTTGCCAACATATGTATAGATTGGTTTGCTTGTTTGTTCTGTTTGCCGATCAGTTAACGCTTCAAAGGTAAAATGTAGGTACATATTTTTGCGTATTCATTAATATTATTTAACAAATGTTTTTGTATTTACCCGGACAGATATTTAAACGGGTCGTGGTGATTTATAACCGTGCGCACCGGTCTTCGGGGCTGAACTCTTTTAAATATAATTTTATTTCACATACAAAAATTTTCTTCTTTTAATTGTATACTAATTTTCAAGGTGTACAAATAATTTTTATGTGTTTCATTACTGTCATTGAACCCCATGACCTGTTGTAGTAATACAATATTAAAAAAATATATTAATTATTGCCTGGCAATCCACTGTTATCCATTTTACTAGCCATAAATGAACATATCTGGTCTGTAACAAACTGCTTGATTCATTATAAGTGAGGGTCTGAGAAGGGTATAAAGGTAAAGAATAATAAATGCGTTTCTCTCTTGAAAAATAATAAACCTAGAATACGCAGATACTACTTCTTGCAGTTATTCAAATCCCTTTATTATTTATTCGAGAGCGCTGATTGGTTTATAAAACAAGTTAAATGACTCATATAGATAGGTACAGAGACAAACAAAGTAAATCCTGGTGGTGACTAGATTTTTTCAATAGATTAATGTTTTTGTGCATCATTTAAGTGATTTATCTAAGTATTGAAGTACTGAATAATCGCAATTAGTCAAATAAATTTTAATTTATATATACATATGTACATAATACACATTTCGCATGCATATAATACTGAAAATATCATGCACGCTATTTATTCTTTTGAATGTGATTCTTCAAAATTGTACAAATTTTAAAAAATGTCTAAATTTAGGTAAATCTAAATAATTTGTTATCAGGCAGAAATATGGATAAATTTTTATCGTAAATTTTGCAAGTATTAGAATTTAACTCTTCAATAATTCGATATCTACTTATATACAGTAGTAAGCAAAATAAAATAATCTGTAGGGCTGACAGACCAAAGATGATGACACACATTTTTCTCTTTATCGACGTGGGATATTTTCCTAACGCGCGCAAAATCTATTACAATAAAAAAATATTATTGTAGATTATTTGACAAAAAAAAAAACTATTCAGATCATAGAAATTTATGACAAGCGAAAAAAAAGTGATCAAACTCAAAACGCTCAAATTGTTTAACAAACCAATATTTTACGATTATCTAACTATCCAACATTATAAGAGATAATATAGTTTTTACAAACAAGAAGTAATGCTGCGCGACCACGGCCAGTGTTTCCATACCGACTGCTTTTGCCATGTAGTAGCTTAGCGGCTAATGTTGGCCCGCATGGCAGCAACAGTGCATAAGGCTGCTTTTCAATGAACTATTTATCCTTATGACTGTTCATTGCATACCAACATAATCAGCCAAGTGATCCAAAATTATTTTTATTTTTTGCACCTCACTGAAAAGTTTGGTATTGTTTATGGGGATTTGAAGCCAGGCATGGTGTACTTAGGTTGCACGAGGTAGAAATACCAGGTATTAGGAGTACATAATATGCAGGAGGTATAGTTGAGTAATTTAATGCGGGAAAAACGCGACTTCATTTTGCGACACGTGAGCTGTTAATAGAAAAAAGATGTAGGTATGATCTAATATCATGCTTTTCTACTCTAATTAAAGTGTTTTTCGATGCGATTAATGATTTAGTTGTTTATATATATTTTATTTATTAAAAATGAAAGGGTCTAATATAATATTTTATGATACATGTATATTTTAAACCTAATATTAAGTTATTTGACATAAATAATAATTAAATATACCTATATTATATTTAAATTAAATAATATATTCTACCGATGTAGAATAGTAAAAAATTAAAACAAAAAATCAATAGGTACAGTTTAAATAAGATAAAGGCAATAGCTACGTTATATAAATAATAATATGTGGTATAATAACAAATGTAGTAAAATAATACAAAATTATAAAAATTTCATTTTTAAAATAAAAATAATATATTAAGGATAACATATTTTTGTTGTGAATTTGCATTTTCAGAACATAGTTCTGTGCTATAAGTTTTGTGGGTTGCTTTTAAAAATTGAATAATAGATGTATCAATCTGAAATATTATAGAATATAAGCTCAAAATTTGTCGATAATGTATTCGGTTGCTATAGCAAAATCGGAGAACGCGTTTGAATTGCGATAGCAACTAAATATTTATTCTATTGATTTTTTTCTGTATATCTTTCTAATTGATTAACTTAATTTGTATTATAAATAATATAGATTCAAATATAATAAAATTATTATTATGTGTATCTTACATTTAATAATATTCCTAGTATCCACAGTATTATACTGTTTGTACCAGGAGCGAACTGGAATAAGAAATATATTCTGACACCTTCAGGACTACTGAAAATAAAATTTTATAATATTTCGATGTGCATCGGCGATCCACCGACTCATTTTAACATTTTACCGGGCATTTTTCCGAGCTGCTCGATGGTAAGTCCGTTCCTGGCTTGTACACTTCTTTGTCAGTGATATACGTAAGAATGCGGTTATGATAAGTATCGAATCGGTACATATATTGTAAGAAGAAGAAGACGAAAGAAGTGTGAGTGTTGCGTGTGATTGTGTGGGTGTATGTGTGTGTGAGTGAGTGCGGGCAGAGTAAGTGGAACAAGATAAATTAATTACCATTGACAGAAGTTTATTGTTACTTGAGCATAGTTATAGTTAAAAGAATATGCAGTAAAAAGTCTACACCAAGGAGCGTTTGCTAGAGATCTTGACAGAAAGGCAGCTGCGAGAGGAGTGGTGCACAGGGATAGGCCACCAGATGACCGCGGGCGCATTGTATTGACACATGTTGGGGTCGATACCGGGCGTATTTTTGAGGCTGATGAAAGCCTGGTTTAACACCAAGGTATCTTCAAGGTGCATTCAGAGGCCGTTGGCGGTGATATTGATTGTGGAGGTGATTGACCTCCACATATACATATATGTACAACAAATTTAGCTCAAGCGACCGTTATGTGGCCAACATCTATATACTATATTCTCTCAAAAATACAAGTAATCCGTATGATAAATTATGTTATATCGTCACGTCTGTGATAACCGGTCAGGGCGCAATGGGTTGAGACACCAGGATCAGAAATCAGAATTAGATCTGGAGACGTGAGATCGAATCCTGGCTGGTGCAAAATTTTTTTTCAGCAAAGACACAAATCAATTTATTAAGCGAAATGTATATTTATTTTTTGGCAGACATGGGTGCTTGGAATGCCACTATCGGATTTTTTAAAACTAGGCTTTTCAATAATCTCCATCAGGCGGCACGTGCGTCGTCATGATGGTAAATTAAGTTATTATTTAAATTATTTAATGAATATGTCTGATTGGGTATTTCTCTGCGTTAATTGGCTACGTGATAATCGACATCATAATTTTATGAAAATGCATGCCAGTATTGCCTGAAAGATGATAAAACTTAAAGCAATAGAGATTTAAAACGTTTGAAATTCATGGATTTTTTTTTGATTTGCAAAAGTATTTATTAAAATCTAGAAATTTCTTACTCCAGAAGAGGCATCGCAAGTCAAGTTTTAACTTTGCAAGGGTTTAAAACTAAAAGAAGGCGAACAATTTTTCGCTCAAAGTTTATTTTAATTGACGAAGTTTTTCATAACCAACTTTAGAACTTTTTTGATGTCTCAGAAGTAAATCCTTAATATGCAGGATGTTAAAATGCTCGCAAAAATTAAAAATAAGTCTCATATAAAATTGTTTTGAATCTTGAAGCGAGAAAACTTGCAAAGTGTAAATTAAAGCTTTTTTTTAATTCGCGATGTTGTGGCGATATCAGAAAACTAAAATAAAAAATAGGCTGAATTAATGTTTATGGATTTTACAACAAAACAACGTTTCATATATTGATTCTAAACTAATTAATTAACTAACTTACCATCACATCGTTTCCCCGTGGGAATAGACAGAGAGAAGATAGCTTCATACTCATTTGTCCATATTTAAACATCTTCTCACGCAAGATATTCGATTATTGATGTTTCTAACAGGACTGTCTGCCAGTATCTGGTTTAGCTGCTCGTCCCAAGTCTTCCGCAGACGTCCTCTATTTTTGGTATTATTAACAATCGCCTCGTGCATCTTTGTTACAATACACTCCTCATTAAATAATTCTACACAATCAAAAGTAAGCAAAAGTTCATTTTTAATCCTATTAATTATGGTAATATCAGCGTTATGAGTATATTCCCTCCTAATTTGATAACTCTATCATCTCTATGATATAGTTAAGAATAATCCTACCTCTTCTGCCAATTCCAGGATTTACTTCCATACATCAGTGTTTGTACCAGGACTCCATTGTGAGTAAGGACTACCTGCCTCGGCTGATAAGATTTAATAAGAAATGACGACATCATTCAAAGTGCCGTTTACTTTATCATTTTCTTTGCAGACACCCTCCTTTTGATATCTTTCTTAGCCTTTCTGTTCCTATCAAATGTACTTCTCATTTTATTTACTTGCTTCAAACAGTCATTATTTATCAGTATTTCGCACGTTGTTTTACTTTGTTTTTCTCGAATACCATCACATACGATTTGCTAATATCATTACAAGCATACTTTCCTTGCGTATCCCACTTAATAGAAGCTATAAAATGTGGTAACTCTTCACCATCAATACTGCATCTACATACTAATACTGCATTTTTCAATGCACACTCACTTTTGTTTCTATATTTATAATATTTACATTTCTTTGACATTCCTCTTATCACTTTATCGCAATCCTAAAAAGTGTTTGGTTTTTCGCCTTAATTTAAGTTTTATTTTTAACAACAACTTGTATTTTTATTCTTAAAAGGCGGAGAGGTTTTTGTTAAATGTTCTGATTTAATAATGTTTATAGATTTTTGTTACGTACGGGATAACAATATTTTATGCGAAACGGGAGGAAACAAAATATTTATACACCCTTAATATCCCCTGTAAAGGATTTTAGTTTACGACGGGAGTAAGATATAAATATTCGTAGCAGTTTCAAATAGACTTTATTGTGTAATAAAACGTCCATACCTTTTAGTGGATATGTCCAATAAAATACAGTGAACTTTTATGGGCAGCAGCTTCGAAGAAACAATCACATGAATAGATCGCAAAGTCTCAAATGAAAGTAGTTTCATAAAGATTTGGATTAAATCTAAGGATACTGAATCTGTTTATCATATACTCAGTGGTGGATTGAGACTCCCAGAGGCCCCTTACAGCCATTGGGTCCACAGTGAGAATAGGCTTTCTGTTCTTATATTATTTATCGAGTAGTTCGCTTCTCTCATGAGAATTGTCATGGAACCTCCTTTTTTTTCCATTATATCTTTTGGAATGTTTTCCTCGATATTTATCCGTATTTAACGAAAGATGGATTGAAAGGTAATCTGAGGTGGTAGATATCCAAATTTGTTATATTTGTATGCTTAATATTATTTATCGTGTAACGATGGAAGTTTATAGTTCTTGCTTTCTGCGGTAGTCGAGTGAAAAGTGACGTTTTGAAAAGTGTGCTTTTTCTCTTTTGTATTTGAGAATAGTATTCTTATTGGTGTAGCATTTTTCATCTGTTCCTGTTCTTTATCACAGTTGACAGTTCCGGTAAGAGGTGGCATCTTTCTTTTTGTCGTCTTTCCGTAGTCCTTTTGTATAGCCTAGTTATAGCTGTGTGTCGCTGTTATTTCTCATTGAGTGTGTGATTATTATGCAGACTTTTGATTAAAATACATAATACATTTACTCATTGATTAAATTATTTTACTGTAAACAGTAGACCGTCAAATGAAATGAAATAAATTTAAACTATGAAAATTTGTATAGCATACCTTTAACATACATAATTTTGGAATAACAAGGTATCATCTAACAGTTTAGGTAAAATTGTCTTTTTTATATTAAAATTCTGACAATAATTTTATCTATTTTAATAGCGCTTGAAATATTTTGTAAAAGACGAACAGTTGATTTGAATCCAAATAACGTTTACGTATTGTGAATGCAATAAACTAAGCTACAACAAACTTTTACACGACACTTTTTCTTGAAACCATGTTTGTATATATTGGTGCTGAATATTTATTTATAATTATTTTTGAGTACCTGTATGTTATTATGTTTTGAAGTATTATTTTATGCTGTCGTGTATTTTGAATTATAATTTGTTCAGATATATGCTGTAACTTCTCATTTTTACGTATATTGTATTTTAATTTGTACTGTAGTATGAGACTGCAGGCTGCGGTGGATAGTCCCATTATAGTGAACGCATGTGATAAACATTTTTATAAGGTTATTTTATTAATTATAATATAAATCATATTTTTTTATTTTGTTGTTATTGAACAGTTAATTATCTGTATATAATGTGCCCAAAATCAAAAATCAGTTAAATTTATTTTTCGAAATTCAATATGTAGTGATATTTATGTAAAATTTTCACCTCATCCAAACTCTGCTGAAGAAATTTAAAATTTAACATTCAACATTGAAAATGTTGAAGCCCAATATTTTAGTTTAGTGTGAATGTCAAAAGATACATTGATATTTCAAGGTCACGATATATATAGATACTTATAAAAGTTTGCGATAATTTTATGATGCGTATTTAAATTTATGAAATATAGTTTGGTAATAAATGTATAAAGGTGTAATATATTAAAGTGCTGAAGAATATTAATGAATTCGCTTTTACGCCGTCACTGTTGAAGTTATACAATAATTATTATAATGTTATGGTAAACAGTGGTTAGGTGACCATTTACATACTTCATTAGAAGTATGTAAATGTAGAGCGAGGTAATTAGTTATTTAGGATGAAAGGTAGATGCAAGATACCTCCGCCCACCCTGGTGCCAAACCACTAAATAGCTTTGCCATATTATATATCAGTTCTGAATATCCTTCCTAATTCCCTCTGCTCTACTCTTGAGCCTCTCACAAATGTGACTTATTTGTGAATACGAGTACAAACAATCAAAAAAGGGTGCGTAAACACAAGAAAATGATTAATTAATCAATAATTCGATTAGTAATTGAAATACAATAAAAGATTTTTCGCAAATATATAGGAATAGATGGTTTAGATTACGAAGAATCGACAATGGGTAAAAAAATTGCCGATGAATTATTATTTGAGTAACGACAATTACGAATTATTTGATGGGCTTTCTAATGTAAGTAAAATCTCGATGGAGATATTAATAACATTAGGGTTTTATCTTTCAAACAAATAACAACAATAAATATTAATATTTTGCAGTGCACGGGGTAATCATACCCTGCCACACCAGCCCTAATGATATCAGGGAACATTCCACACGCGAAATTTGCCTTTTGCAACTACCTACGGGAATAATAAAGTAAACTCAAGTAATATTACAGGTAGGTACTGGAATTACTAAGCAGACATGCAAAAGTCACCCTCGCGAAGTACTTACTTATATTTTAACAGTTAGCTCACCGATTCTTGTTTGCATGCTAGTAGCGTTAACCCCTAACGTACAGTATTCAAGAGACAATTTAAAAAATTAATTGTGAATGATATAATATTGTACGCGTAAAGTGATATTTTTTGCTTGAAATGGATAGATAGATATTTGCCTTTTTTTTTTCAAATTCGCAGATATTTTATTGTATGTACCGTAAAAATAAATTTATAATTTATATTTAAAATATAGATATATTATATTTACATTGAACACAAGTCTAAGTTAAGCGATTGTGCTATCAAAAATATAACAAATTAAAATTATCTTTATTGTTCACCAAAATATTTCAATTAAGGGATTACGTGCATTTGTCATAGGCAAAATTATAGACTTTTTTTCACAACTTGAATGCATATTTTAAACCAAAATATAGAATGATGCACAAGCCAGTATTGAACTTAATATGTAAATTATTTAAAAATGTGCGAGATACAGCAAATCTTCGGAAACTTTTTTTTTGCAGTGTATACGATAACTTAAGAACGTCCTTATCTAATAATTATATTAGAAGATGTCAACATCCGCTGAATAATTTACCAAAATGGTAGTGTTTTACTGAAAATTCACTTTTATTGTCTTCCAAAATTCTCGTTTTTTTATTAATAAAATAGCAATTTTCCATCGAAAAAAAAATTACGTCGATTATCCAGCAGTACTTCATGTGTAGAATAAGCTCTAAAATAGTTTTTGAGATATCGTGTATACCGTATCGGCCTTTTTTGAAAAATGTGTTTTCGAAAAAAACGTGTTTAAAGTTTCTTGTTCGAATGCATAATATAATATTATTGACGCCAGTCGAATACTCATTCCCTGTCCCTTTCGTTCATCTAATAATCTATACCTGTGCCACTCTGGCCAACTCATTACTTGCGATTTTGCCGACGAGGGCACAGATTGCGCTCCGATAGCGAACTATCAAGTTCTTGTGCCCTTTTTCTGTCGTCCGACATCCGCGCCGTGCGTAACGCTGGGACCGCGCAGCGGAAGTGTATTCAATATTTCCGAAAGTGCAGTGATCTCTCGATTCGGCACAATAAACGTGCTCGTCAACCAGAGGTGAAGACGACGCCCAACCCAGGACTTTAAAGTAAGGTAGTCCAGATCCATCTGCCCTTATGTTCCTTCAGACTTCCAATTCGGGTTGTGTCAACTAATTAAAATTACTCTCGATACAGTCCACGGGATTTTATCCCACCAAATTTATATATATTTTTTAAATAATTTAAGACAGATATTTAAAATCTTTCAACACGCTAATATAAATGTATAACCGTATCTTAACGGTATTAGATTTTACACAATAAGTCAAATACGCAGGTAAAAGGGCCAGAGGGGGGAGCGTGCCTAGCGTACCTTGCGCTTACTACCTGTAAACTGACGTAACTTCGTGAAAAATGCTCGGATCGTTCTGAAATTTTGTGGAGATATTCTCCAGATATAATAATTTAAAAATATTTTTTCGACCCAGAGAAGTGCGCGTAACCCCTTAAAAACATTAGCTAATTACACCCCTCTCACCATCCTCAATTAATTTATAAAGTGCATTTTAAATCTTAATAGTTATTATGGGATTGTTATCGCAAGATGATTTTTATTTATTAACCCATATAATGGGCGATATACAGTATATACTTATTAAATAAAAGACGTATACTTAGATCTTGAAAATATTTAATTTTAAAAGATGTGACCAGCATATTGATCATATAGAGCAAGGTAGTGACATGTTCATAATACCAAATTTCTCTAGAGAACACTTTTTAAGTTTGCAATACTTACCATAAATCGCACTGTACATATAAATGAAATTTAAGATATACAGTCTACTCATATATATTTTTTGTTTAATAAATACGATCATGTCACCGGTGCTCTTTACATATTATAGTGCATATACATAAATGAGATTTCTCTCTTAAAAGCGCGCTAAGGGCAGTACAGAGTTGAGTGCGAAGCGAGCTTTTATGCGCAGAGTAGAATGACGAAACCAGTACAAACAGACCTTTTATGACTCTCAAAGATCAAAGTGTCTTCTATGGACACACCGTATTAGAATGAACTTTAAAAAATTAGACGTCATTTAGATGTAACTTGTACTGAAAGAAAACTAATTTACTTTTTTAAGGGAATACAGTGTTCTTCACGTAAGACAAATTTATATGATGAGACTAGTACAATCTTTTCATTCAAACAATAACACATCCTTAGCAATAAATCATGGTTACAACACAAGACAACTAATAAACATTTGCACACCTGTTCCGATAGCAATAACGACATTCTTTCAAAGTTTTTATATGTTTTTAGCTACGAAATTATACAACACACTTAACGCTGATTGGAAATCATTCACCTATAAAAAAAATTACACAAATATGAACTCAATACATAATTTAATTAGGTAAAAATCAGTCAGAAGCATCGCTGTTCAACATTCCAGTTTTATCACAATACAATACACTAATTATTCACTCCAAATTTACAACGCATTTACTGCACTTCTTTATTATTTATATATATATCTCTGTCGAATCTCTTTCTCTTTCTCTGACTCTTTATTTTTAATTGTAATTAAATAACATCACAACAATACGGAAAAAACTGTCTACTTTAACACAGATGATAGTCTAGCAAAGTAGCCAGGACAATGCTTTATATATCAGAGGTACCTACTACATCCCACAAAGTCAACTAATAAGTGTCTTCTATTATTGTATGTTCCCTTCTGATGTATAAAAAATGTATCTCAAACAAATGTCAAATAAATAAATAAATGTAACTCGTGTAGTCTATAAGCATATATAATGATAAATGAAATGATGTTTTCTCAATACTTATTTAGCCAAGTCCTGAACATATCACCATTGTGCTTTATATAATATTCGATATTCGATGATAAGTTAGGATATATATTTATATGAAATGTTTGAGAACTCTTTCTATTATGGTGATGATTTTATAATTTGTATACTTGAAGGAAGGGCATTCAAAATAAATCCATTTAATAAGATTGCGTTTAAAAAATCATTATTAAGCATTGTTCCATATTCGCAAAACACACTTTGGTGTTTTTGTAATATCGGGCGTGAAAATATTGTTGTCACACGCTCGCGTCTTAATTTCCTACCCATGACCTATCCCAACGTTTGCTCATCAGTGTGAATTGTGACCTTGACGCCATCGGACGTCAACTTGATTGATATTTGTTTAGTTTGATCTCGATAACGTGACAATTTTTATGTGTGATCATAGTGTTTATTGTTTGTGTGTGCCGTGGATGATTATTGACATCTCCGTCTTTAGTTGGAGCGGAGATTGTCACCATCCGCGTTCAACATTGTGTGATTACGGCGGCGACGGCAGGGATTACGGAGGCATCATACTCAAGGTAAGGCGAGTAGTCTTTCCAAATTCCGGTTCCCCTAGATCACTGATCCTTTGACTAAATTAGCTTCCCCTCAACGACCTATCCCTGTACCATGTCTCCCGATACCTTCCCCACCTTGCGGTGATTCCGATTTACAACCAGAATGATCGTAATCCATTTCACAAGAAGTGCGACTCGAAGACTACACAAGCATTAAATAATTAGTTATTAAAATTATTTAAATTACTATATCGCAGATGACGTGAAGTAATGGACACAAAATAATGATTAAAGAAGAGAGAAATTATAAATTATTTAAA
Organism: Eubasilissa splendida; assembly: GCA_031772225.1. Lineage (NCBI taxonomy): Eukaryota > Metazoa > Arthropoda > Insecta > Trichoptera > Phryganeidae > Eubasilissa > Eubasilissa splendida. The sequence goes on from CM062851.1 coordinate 18,050,344, forward strand.
CAAATTGCTTTCTGTGTTGTTATATGCAGAAACGAAATATTTAAATAAAATCCAAAGAAAATGAATAAAGAACAAAGGAAAATATAAAACCTGAAGAAAAATTATAAAGCCAAGGACTTTTCTTTGTAGGAGGTAATCCAAAAAATAAATTTGGGATTTTCCAAGAAAAACTTTCAAAGTGATTAATGAGTTGGGGACTTAGTGGTGTTGACCTATTTCTAAAGAGCCTGAATCCGGGTGTAATTACTTTGTGAGGGCACCGAGTATACCTTACACTGTCTGGGTGACCGGGTAGAAACCGCAAGTTCCTAATAAAAAGGGCACGCACTATGTCACGCATTTACAAACTAATATGCAGTAAAACTTGCGTATGTTCAAGTCATCTTCATTTATTCATTTCTTATTAAATTTTTTAATTTTATTACATACGTATATTATAACCTCGTCTCGGAGATTTGGTGGTAAATATCAGTATGTATTATTATATTCTGCGTACAAAACACAGTGAATAATAAATGACAGCTCGCTCCACGCTCAACACAATACTGCCCTTAATGCGACTTTCGAGACGAATTTCTGAGATAATTCAGCCATAACAAAAACATTAAATATTTCTAAATAACGTGTATGTTTTTATATCTTCACAGCATTGTAACCGTAATGCATCTTATCTAACGTGACCTAATACATGTAATACAAGTAGGCGGCTTATAACTATAATCTAGCCTAACCTAATCACGTAATATGAGATGACAGCTCATGTGAAGATGCACGCTGTAGTAGAGCTATTATTATCAAGTAATGATGATTTACTACCTTAGTGGTTCTGCACTAGGTTCGGTATACAAGTATTTTACATTCAAAGCAACGAGTTGGTTAATTAGGGTATATGAGAATTTGGTGTATGAGCAGCCAGTCGCACATCAATGGGGAACTCCTGGCCACCTACCTACCTATTACTCCGTTCAAGTATTTTTAGCTAGTAATATGATTTAATGGAAACGTAAACCATAAGATCTAATTCTTTCTAGAAAAATATACGACAAAGTTTTATATTAAAAGTATTTTAGATATCAGATATCAGTCCGCTATAAGACCACAGTAAATTTATTTTTAGCTTGAGAATAGTAACTTAATTGTATAGTAGTACATAAGTAGTTTGGAAATATGTAATCGTTGGCTCTAACTGTTGTCGGGGTTGTACTGCGCGCTTTAGCCTTGCGCGCAGTTGTCTGCGCGTGATTGTCAGCGGGCAGTTGTCTTGCGCGTAATTGTCGGGGTGCCGAGGTCGGTATCACACGAATTTAAAATGAAAATTAAACTGTAAAATGTTTTAACGTTGTGAATATTTCAAACCTGTGAGTGCGAAGAGACGACACTGGTCGAGGTATCATTTCTTACGTTGACAGTTGACCTATGTGTGCGAAGGAGAAGTATCAACTACAAAATCGGGAATGGCAATTTAGGCAGTTTTTGCAAATGTTTGTATCGTATTTTAATTCATAAGCCTATAATTAAATTTTAAGATAGTGAAGAAAGGGATTATGTCTAAATAAAGAAATATTACTGTTTATAAACCTTTATCGAAATAGTAATAACCAAATACAAATTAAATGTAAACTGTAGAAAGATATACAGGAAAATTCTATTTATCGAATAAATATTTTTTTTGCTACCGGGATTCGCACCTGGATCCTTTCTCGTCTGAGAAAATACGTTAACCGATTGCACTTTTATTTTCGAACTTATATGCAGTAGTTCTTTCAAATTGATACACCTATTATTCCAAATTTGAAAGCTATCACCATTTATCGCGAAATAATATTTGCTAAGAGACACCAGAAATTAAATCAATTCTTTTTTATTGAATTTTGGATAGACTATGACACAAATATATTAAGGAGAACACATTATTATTGTGAAATTGTAGTTTTTCAGAACACAGTTCCGTGGTATATTAATACAAATTAAATGTATTAATTTGAAAGATGTAAGGAAAATTCATTTTATCGAAAATATATTTTTGTTGTTGGTAATTCACAATAATAATGTGTTCTCCTTAATAATAATAACCTTTTTATATTCTGTGACTAAGAAGTTTCAGTGCAGTAGTGGTTAAGGTTTTTTCATTGTATCCGCCCATTTCATTCTCCAGTGGTTGAGTTCCGGTAGGGGTTTCCTTTTTTCCCGAGACCTTTTGGAAAGAAGTAGAATCCACAATGTGGCCAGCCCACGTCAGCCCTCCTAGATCTGTCTAACTGTCACTAGACACTTTGGGCTATTTGAAGATCTCGTAAAGCTCAGAGGTGTTGCGAATACGCTATCGGTTGTTGACCACAACGGGCTCAAAATCACACGTTTAGATAGTTTTTTTTATTTCTCCGTTAAAATCCAGGTTTCAGCGGCTTTACCGACTCGTTGTAGGCGCGGTATGTGTTGGTGGAAATATATCAACTAAACATACAAGTATAGGCACGACAGTTATTGTTTGATCGTATAGCACAACCCGACAATTGTTTGAAAATTGTCAAATGGGAACTAATGTAAAATACGCCATGGCAATTATTTGTTATGGAAATATACCTCGATACAAATTGATTTTTTTTATATTAAAATGATTTCAAACAAAATATTTTTCTTAATTAAAAATTATCTATAAAAAACATATATCATAACCACTGACTCAGAACTTTCTCTTTCTGTCGGGAGAATGAGTAACTTATTACATTCATGTCAAATTTTTGACATTTACATATGTGTTCCTGTTATTTTTATGTGACATCTATTTTTTGCAATTTTACCTATTAACCCTTCCTAAACCATGTAGTAACATAGGTCTACCATCAAAATTAAACCATAATATTTCGGTAAATCATGCAGCATAAAATTAATATTTTAGATAATTCTAAAGAAAATTATAACGCTTAGGAATGACTAGTGAAAAACCAATTATGAAAAGGGAATCGTACAAAAACAATTATTTTTTCCATTTAATCCATTGTAAAATTAATACGTTAGTAAGAATACAATTTTTGATATGAAAGACAGAGATCACACACTATTTTCACAGTGAAAAGAACAACAAACATACAAATATAACTGTCTCTTTCTCACTAATTAAATGAAGAGAGATAAGAAGGAAGAACACATTGTATAAGACTTAATGAATGCTCTAAATTATGTTATTAATCATTTTTTCAAAACTGAATGCTCAATATTTAGAATAAATTCGTACCATTGAAGCCATTTAAGCTAATAAAATCATTTTTTCTCACTGTTATTTACAGTAACACGAGTTGACAGCATGGCTGCGTTCGGGTATTTTGTATCATGGTACGGTAAAGGTTAAAGAACCATGGTCGAAAATTGCAAATTTACAATAAAAATGTTATATCATAGAAAATATATAAATGCTATCCTCTATAGTTGATATTTAGAGCGCGACCCCCCCAATGAATATTCATAAAAATAATTGCACGCGGATCTTTATGCCGCTTCACGTACACGTAGATAGCTACCTATCCTAACGTGCTAGTCCTAACGATCTACGTTTTATAGACATTTTGTGCTATTTATTTGTAAAAATAATCTATTTTAACCTAGAATATTTTTATTCAGTGGGTGCCTTAGTAAAATTTACTATGACAACTGCGCTAGAATTAGCGCGTTAAAAAAATTATTTATTTATGACACTTGAAATATTGTTAAAATAATTAAAATAATGTTCAACCCACAGCGTATTGACAATACGATCTCATGTATTCTTTATAATTCATATTTGTTAAAATAAAACACTTTGTTTTTTATTATACCTATTTAATTTACTTGATTTTAATCTCAGAGATTGATAATATCAGTCTCAAGTAAATTAAACGAATAGAATAAAAAAAACAAGTGTTTTATTTTCACATATGTGATTATCGAATTCTACAAATTTATGTACCTCGAAAATAGTAATATATTTATAATATTACATTTCCCTATCTATATCTATGACTTTGTGAATGTGACGGCCGTGGGGGCTTTGGTAGTGTCATTTGTGGCTGTAAAGTACTTGCTTAAACGGCCAGATCTGTGAGACTCCTGTCATATATAAGAAAAGCATCTTGTCATCTCATTTATGTCTCATGGTCATATCGCGTCGCTCTCTATGGTTTTTTTCTTATCTATGTCACTGTCAAATGTGACATGCATGTTTTGTTCGTATTTTTAGGATGCACAATGTACTCTTGTTAAAGCAATATAATAAGGAATTTCTGCATTAAAATATAGATTCTACCCTGATCGTGCAGCGATTACAAATGACCGCGTAGCGGCCACATAGGTATAATTTACAATAATAATATTATAATGGTGTTGTATCTTAAAATTTTCTTAAAAAATGTATAATTATTTTTTCCCACAGAAAATAATAAAGTATATAATTTAATTTTAAAACTTGTTCATAGTAGTAAGAGGAGAAATGAAACTTATGTCGCAACATGGAAATGTGGTCAGTTTTATTGATTATCAATGGACAAACAACAGTTTTCTATCTATTGGTTATCGGCATCGATTTTCATGAACCTAACTTTATTTAGAATTCATTTAATTATTTCTGAAAATTTATTTATAAAAATAACTCAAATTTATTATTTAATAGAAGAGAAACGTGCAAAATCAGTTTTATAAAATTATTTATAGTTTAATTTATATTAATACTTTATTTACATAATACGCCATCGTTCGAAGGTTAAAACTAATTAACATCTAGCTTCAATGTATTCTTGTCGTGGTTTACAGGATTGTTACATAAATTAAGGTGTATTTCGACTCGTACTTGTGACCATTGTAGTCCACATACATATTTTATTTTATGCACCGCATCAGCCACTATAGGATCCTGCAATATGACACTTTGACCCCGCAATCGGACACTTGAACCCTGCAATAAAACACTTGGACCCTGCAATAGGACATTTGGACTTTGCAATATGACACATAGACCCTGTAATATACGCGGCATACCAATTTAGTAAAGTGATTACAGATATTTATGAAAGATTATGGAAATCATTATTAAATTATATAAATTTATTGTTTGCATGCGAAATTAATATTTTCCGCTTTGCAAAACTTTCAAAAAGAAGAGATTAAAAATATTCGAGTGGAAGATGTTTAAAATTGATAAAAGGGTTACTTAAAGCCTGCAAAGTTACGAGAGATGGAGCCGTGCAAAGCTTGCAAACAAATCATCCCTTATAGATGTAATTATTTAAGGATTATCTTCGCCAGTGAAAATGTTTCAGGAAAAAACAAGGATTGTTTTTACGCGTCCCTCGGATTTGTGACCTTAAATGGGCTTGAATTGTAAATGGTTGTGTGTCATATGATCAATCATTTTTATTTCGACTAATCGCTTGCGCTTGTACGAGAATTTTATATCATCTCAATACGCAATATAGAGTATTTATGTCATTAAATGGAAGTAACACTCCATGGAGTGCATTTGAGAAAATTGAAAATTGTAAGTAGAGTTATTTCAAACATAAAAATGTCAACCAGTATATTCATTTCGTTATAAATGTGTATTTATTTTGACAAATGAAATTTTTTTTCTTGACTCCAAAATGAAATTAATTCATACTTTTTACTTAGGTAGATAATAATATAAAAATTTGATGGTCCAATTTTAATGGTAATGGTAATGATTTAAAAATTCCCGAGATTCTGCAATTAAGATAAATTGAAATTTTTATTGAAAGTGAAAATAAATCTATTTTTACCACGAACACATCATTGTTGTGCAGTTGCAGCTTTTAAGAACGTAGTATTGTGTTATTTTTAATACAAATTAAACGAACTTGGTTGATATGACAAAATAACACATTTTCCCGGATACGGAAAGTTCTAGGCTTGAATCCCGGTTGCAAAAAATATTTTTTCAGTATACCTTTCTAGTTGATTAATTTAATTTGAAATATTTGCACTCTTTAACTAATGGTAAGTATCCACTTGCAATATTTGTAATTTATAAACTAATTATATTAAAAATAATTAATCTTAGAATTCTGCAGATATATTTGACTGGTGAATAATATAATTAAATATATAAATTATAAAGATATACATTTAAAATCAATTTTATCGAAAAATATTATTGTTGCGCCACCGGGATTCAAACCTGGATTTCTTTCCTAACCGGGGAAGGTGCATTATCCGACTATGCTACAGCGACGATATTGTTGGCGACAAATTTTCGAACCTATATGTTACCTTTTTGATATTATTACATTTAATTGTTCCATTATTTGAAAGAGTCATCTACCTTATTTATACGGAATCTCAAAGGTTCGAATCCCGGTGGCGCAACAACAATATTTTTCGATAAAATTTATTTTATATGTATATCTTTCTAATTTATATATTTAATTCATATTTAAAATGTCACAGACCTATGTTCTGAATAATTACAACTTCACAATAAGAATGTGTTCTCCTAATAATAATATAATTCCCTAAAGACACTTTACCTTTAAAGAAAAATACCTCAAGCAGTCATCCCTTCATGGAAATGTCCTAAGCTGATGGTCTAGACATGTAGAATGCGAATTCACCGCACCTGGTTCCTTGCCCACGCACTGACTCTAATATTCTGTTTATATTTACAAGTTCTGACTTTACTGTCAACCTCTATTTTTTGAAGTCCTCGTGAATACAATCTGACAAATACAAATGCATGACGCCACACTATACAATATTAAAATATATTTTATATGATACTATAAACTTTCAGGTTAGTGTAGAAATATAAGATGATAATAGATTGGATATATTTAACAGGTAGAAATACAGGATGCCCCAAAAAAATGAGAACATCTCGTAACACATGAGTTATTTCTAAACATAATATACTTAATTATAATTCTTATTGTAGTTTTTTTTTGCATAATCTACTGGGTTTAAATCTGGCCTGTTGAGTGGCCACACGCCTGGCCCGACAAAATTAACATTCTCACAATAAAGAAATTTGATTGTATTTCTGGCTGTGTGAGATGGATCTCCGTCCTGCTGTAATGTGTAGCTATACTCCAGGCATTGTTTTGAAACTCTTTGATCGTTTTTCTAGCACCCTAACGTTTTGCAATTCACAATTTTTTGATTAGAATACGGTCTTCTGCAGTGGTTTTTGTCATTCTGGGCAACAATTTGAAAAAACCAAATATGAACAATGGAAAAATTAATAATCAAAGATGGTGACCGAAAATTGTCGAATTAAAACGTAAATTAGTAAACTATTGTTCATATAATTAAACAAATTTTGATGTAATTATATCACATTTTACGAAATGTTCTCACATTTTTTAGGCCATCCTGTATATAATAAGAAAATAATCATAAAATATGAAGTTTAAAATATGTGATAATAATCAGGCACAACCGTGCATCAATACGGAACTATTATTTAGTAAGATAATTGTTAAAAACAAATATTATTTCAATCATTTATTTATCAGAAAGTTTGAAGAGCTGATCACAAATTTCACGGACGTAAATAATTATAATAATTTTAGCTACCTAAATTCGAAGATCAAACAGGCATGTTTTTAATTAAACTTTCTCAGTTCTCAAAGAAACCTTTCTTTAAGCCAATCTTGAAACTACATTCGTGGTCACTGATTTAGAGATTAGTCTGATGCTTCCGATGCGATACGACATAATCCCAGAGAAATAGGTTTCGGCCTCGACTCTTAATCCGAGCTCTTATTAAAACAGAAATTCAACTCGGGAAGATTCCGGCCGAGATAAATAGACGAGAATGGAGGAAGTGGCTTTGAGTTTCGCTCGGGATTTATGGGGTTCATCCTGAAAACTGCAAGTCCCAAGGCTGCACTGGTTTGTATTAATTATGCACTCATTTGCAGATTTCAGATCCTGTTTGACAGCATCCCATGAGAGCAGTCTGCGAAGTCGGCTGGGTATATTAAATTTCACCCCTCTCGTCCCTCCGACCCGACGCGAATTCTTAATTACTTCTACAAAACTTTTATGGCTTCTGCAATCGCAATGTAAAATTTGTATGGTTAGGGTTAACTTCATATTTTTATTCCGAAACGTTTTGAACTTTAAATTAGAAAAATAATACGACTTTTTCGATATGCGAGTTTTTTTTCAATCTCTACGGACTTCACAATTTTATAATGTACATATTTAAGTATATATCACTATTTCCTTTTATTTACAAATTTATATTTCTAATTTTTACTTTATTATTATATTAACTTTATTATTTTATATTTTACATTTACGCGTATTTCGTTTTTTACGTATTTTTGTGTCCTAATTTTTATTTTGTGTAATTTAAAATATACATAAAACGGCACTCTTTTTCTAAACACGAACACTCTATTTTATAAATGCAATAGAATGAAGAATTCTGAAAATAATAATAATGTTAAATGTGTTTAATGTTGAAAGATTTTTTTCGTATAAAAAAAATGTATGAAAAAAATATTATAAGAGAAAAAGGAACGCAGGAAGTTGCAATCATAATATATATATTTTAAATTTAATAATCTGTCATTGTGATTAAAAATACAGATTAAGAGACTTTATCGATGAATTAAATCGATCAATATAGAAATAATAAGTATTTGTGTGAATATGTTTTCTTATTAATGCTTTCCTTGATTTTTTAATCCAATCTTTTCAAATTTCTTGAAAGATCGTACTAAATAACTAACTTAATATATTTTGAACGTTATAATTGAGAATATCTATCATATCGAATTATATTTTGATAACCCTGGCAAATTACTGTATAAACTAGGCAATTTTTTTTAAGATTCCGCTTTTTTAACCCAGGATTAGTAAATCTTATTTATTTATAATCCTTCCACACGGCAGATACCTGACAGATGGTGCAAGTCTAATCAAATAGTACCTGTCATGTAGAAGCAAAAATAAAAGTAAATGAATTATTATGTATTAGAGACGTATGCTGTGTACAATTCCCTTAAATGTATTATTCTTATACATAATTTTTATATACAAATATAAATAATGTAATACTTAAGTATTATATCACAGGCATATTTATTTTAAGTTTATTTTATTCTAACCAGAGGACGATGAAAACAGCGAGCCCCGTTATCTTCGCGCCTGTGTTGGATTGGCAGTCGGAAATGAAAACCATCTGTGATTTTCAAAAGTAAAATTTTAACCCTTAGGCTGGATTTCAAGTTCAAAATTTGTATTAAAGGGTGTTTGTTGTATGTTACCAATAAAAGTTATTTCGAATTTAATATTATTTATCTGTTTCTTAAATAAAGCTTTAGAATTAATATATAGATGAAAACGAGTACCGATATTTGTGGTTTAATTGTAGTCACAATATTATCAACTACAACAAAGGGATCTATCGAAAAATATATTTTTTCCATTAATCTTATTCCAGTATTACAATATTACATTATATTTTTGAAAATTCTTTTGTTTGACATACATTACGACCAGGTTATTTACATACGTTACATCAGCGGGACACTTTTTTGCTATGTAATGATTAATAAAAAAAAATTTTCTTCGCTTTGCTATTCAAGCACCGATGATCCAAATCATTAGTTACATGATGTTTATTTTTGTGCCAACACATATTTATAACAAACCTGCGATTATATACAATGTTTTATTTTTCTTTTATTATTCTATTTTTGATTTATGTCGCATTTCCATCGCCACGGTAGGAAACTTCAAGGAGTTTATATTCTGCATATTCCGGTACATTCCCTTCACCGCACAAGTCACCTGCTCTTTCAGCTATTTCTCACATCATGCATTTACATTTTGTTTACTGCGCTTTTCATGTCTTTAACCTTTATCATACCGTGATATAAAATACTCGTACGCAGCCATGTTGTCAACTCGTGTTACCGTAATAAATACGGATTTAAATGAAAGATAATTATTTTTGTAGGATTCGCCTTACATACTTGATTTTCACAAGTCATTTCTAAGCGTAAATATTTTCTTATTAAGGAGAACACATTCTTATTGTGAAGTTGAAATTATTCAGAACAAAGTCATCCCGGTAGCGAAAAAACAATATTTTTCGACAAAATTGATTTTATATGTATATATTTATAATTAATACATTAAATTAGTATGTAAATATTTTCGTTTAATTTAACTACAATATGAATTGCATGTTGCGTGTATTTACTGAAATATTACAGGTTTAATTAGAGCAATAGACTTGTGTTACTGTATGGTTTAGGTTATTGTTATGCAGAACATGAAGCTTAAAATATATCATATCTTACAAACTAAGCTTCACGCTCTTTTCATTATCATCAGAATGCAAAGAGAATAGAATACCGCACTTTTCTGTTCTGACGTACTACTCTTGCGTCGTTTTAGTTCGTACACCTTTTCATGCACGCTTGTTGATTTGAGAGTCTCCCTTCAATTTTTGGTTTACTTTATCTTCGCGGACTGTCAACACTCGTTCTGTATTTTTTATATAACATCCTCTTTTCACTCTCATATTCCACATGTCCAAACCTTTTTAGCAATGCTTTATTAGAATTTCATTGACTATATTAAAAATAGATCTAGTCCCCAATTTATTGTCTTACTTAATTACTTACCATCACGCCGTTTCTCCGCGGGGGTAGGCAGAGAGGATAGAGAGCCACACTCTTCTGTCCTGATGCACAATTCTCGCCTCATACACATTTATACATCTTCTCATACAAGTTTGACAATTGTTGAGACTTCTAACAGAACCATCCTCTATTATCTGGTTTACCTGGTCATGCCAAGTCTTCCGCGGACGTCCTCTATTTATGGTGCCATCAATACTTGCGTCATATATCTTTCTTACCATTCTCTCCTCATTCATTATTCAGTCTTCAGTTATATAATATGATATTTTCATAAAAATAAAACAATATCTATATAAAATGATATTAATTCATTATAGATGTATGTAAAAAGTATTGTACGATCTAACAATCTGGCAGTTTTTCGATTTCAAAAAATTCAGTGATTTGGAGGTGAAGACGACGTCAAGTCAATTTTGAAGTGCAGCCTCGTTATTAATGGAAATCTCTTCAGAGAAATCTCTCATTGATTGTTGGATAGAGAGCGGAATAGTGGATTGAAAGTGTGGTGTAGCAAGATCGGCGAGGAGAATAGGGCGTTTGTGGAATAACCCCCCAACCGAGCTTTTTAATAATCACTTTTGTAGTTTTAACAGTATGCGGACGTGCTTTATCATGCTGAAAAATCATTTGATACCTTAATATTCCATTTTATTTGCACGATAATAATTAATATAAATGTTTTACATGGCATTAAAATATCTTTGACATTTTCCGAAAAATATCTTTCCAAAGCACAATTGCTTTGGTAAACAAAAAAGCTACGAACATATGTGTTTATGTAATAATATGTTTATGTTTATGTATAAATATTATGTTTTTGAAGGCTTGTTAAGTGTCTTTCAGGTATCAGGTCAAAATGTTCTAAAATTTAATTGCATACATTGGAACAATTATTTATTTTGGTAAGGGTAAATCAATGATTTTTCACTTTCGTTAGTCATTTGTTAATACAAATTAAATGTGTTAATTAGAATGATATACATATAAAATCAATTTTATCGAATAATATTGTTGTTGCTACCGGGATTCGAACCTGGATCTCTTCCAATCCGGGGAACGTGCATTAACAGATTATGCTATACTAACAGAGTATTTTGACGACAAATTTTCGAACCTATATGTTACACTTTTTAAATTAATATATCTATCGTTCCATTATTTGAAAGCCATAGCGCGCAACAACAATATTTTTCGATAAAATTTATTTTTTATGTATATCTTTCTAATTAATACATTTAATTTGTATTAAAAATACCACAGACCTATGTTCTGAATAATTATATCTTCACAATAGTTATGTGTTCTCCTTAATAAGTCATTTGTTGTTTTAGAAGTCGTATGTTTATCGAAAAGAGTCTATCCCTACCCGACGCCCTATATGTCGGATACACATAACATAATATAATATGTATATAATAGGACCATATAGGCCCGATGATTCTATTGATAGATAGTAGATTGGAAAAGACTGAAGACTGAACTGAAAGACTGAAAGATGAACTCAGTTATCACAGGAAGAAAAAAGTTCGTTAACAGAGCCTCCCATAAATCAATATTTATTAATTGGTAACGTTTTGATATCAGGCAACTCTTCTGAGAAATTTCAACTTTATTGAGCTGGACTTTCGACCGGACTCTGTCAGTAAGTATCCAAAGCTAGAGACTGTAGGTGAGGAAGGGTTTTTTCTCCTTTGACTCTTGACTGATTTCTTAATGTCCGCTAACTACATATATATATATATATATATCGGATTATTTTCTGGGGAAACCCGCGTCAAATAGTTATGTGGATTACTTTCATATTCCCGACATTTCGAGTAAATATCATTACTAGTATTAATTAAATACATAATAATATACCCCATCTATATCTATGACTTTCTGGATGGGGCGGCATCAGTAGTATCATTTGTGGCTGTAAAGTGCTTGCTTAAATGGCCAGGTCTGTGAGACGCGAGCAGGGCAAAAATGAACGTGTTTTTAATATTTCTAGGTTAAGATTACTTAAATGTTTTCTCTTTTATATATTCAATAACGTCGCATATTCTAGTACGTAAATATATATTCAATTTGAAATGAAGTGTACGTTGTCTTTGTCACGAGTAAGAAAAAACATATATGATATCTGTCATATTTTCTTATTTATACTGTCTATGGTATACCATGGAATAAAAAACTTTCCGCAATGTCAAAACAACGATATTTGGTTATGTTTCGACCCAAAATCGGTCAAAATCAAATTTTAGAGAAAACCATTCATCCGATTCCAAATACCATTTTTGTGTTTATCCGCGAACAAATGTGGAATAATTTTAATAACATCTAGATTTTATTTACGTGTGGTTTATTTTGGAGAAAGGTTTTATTATTGAAATATAGATTCTATTGAGACTCTGACTCTGAATAGCCGTCCGCAGGACCTAGCTGCAAGCAATCGGGAATAGCCGATGAGACCCTGACCGCGCAAAGGTCGCTGCCATAATGGCCGCCAGTAGGGCTTAGCTGCAAGCAATCGGCAATAGCTGATGAGACCCTGAGTGGACAGCGGTCACCAATGGCCGCACTGTTGCCACAATAGCCACCCGCAGAACCTAGCTGCAAGCAATCGGCAATAGCCGGTGAGACCCTGAGCGCGCGGCGGTCATCAACGGCCATAATAAGGCAGGGCCTAGCAGTCTATCTGATTGCTTATCTGGTAGTTTCTTATAATTGACTGAAAAAAAAATGAAACTGAATCACAGAGTTTCACATTTTCAGTTGACTACAGTAAAACATACACAAGTAGACACATAATATTGCAACTATAATTCAAAATTAGGATACATTTTTTTATATTGTCGTCGTATATAAATATTCTTAAAATATTAGTAAAAAATAGTATCAATTTTTCTCTTAATGTACACTTTAATGTACTCTAATAATGTAAACGAAATCTACTTCTGCACTAAAAATGAAGCTACCCTACTAAGTACACACCCACATGCAACACTTATTAGTATTTTTAAATCATTGCATATGCATATTTATATAAATTATACAGATTTTATTGTGGTTAACATCTGTCATCTCCGAAATTGTTTTTTTTTTTTAAATATTTTTAATTTTACTAAATTAGTTTATGTGTAATTTATATAATAGTAGGTGAAATTTTTACAAAAATGTGTTCAATGCTATTATTATTATCGCTTACGTATTTCTATACTTCGGGCAGCTTTTAACGGAGGTTACGTCTGACGGCTTTGAAAAACTGCGCTCATCTCATAACCCAAAAAGTTGTACATAATTTTCCTAATCTAGTAAAATCCCAAGATGAAATTCATTAAAGTTAATGACTTGCGTTAAAAAATTAACGCAAATGAAGAATCCAGCTGCTTAATTAACATTTTTATTGGGTTCGCGTGTGCGCTACTCCACCCCTGTGCGCCAGTTTGCCTTGCTTTATTAGAGCGCATTGCAGATGACTATGGTCGAGCCGTTTCCAAGGGATGCATCACGTTCATACTGAATCAAATATTATCAACCGTGATTTCAAAATATTAATTCATAATCATAATATGTACGTGGTAACATGCAAGGCTAGATGTACAAACCAGGTTCAGAGCTTAAATTGTCATTGGGTTATCTGCAACCCTCAATATTAACATGTAATATATATATATATCATTTTAATTTTGAGTATAAGATGTAATATTTAATATATATATTTATGTGCTTTTCGTCTCATATATGCCCATCTCACTATTATATTAGAGGCCGTATCAAGACGGGCAATATTTTTCTTTTGTAAAAATAATCTCAAAATATAAATACATAGTAAAAAAAACATGATAAACTACCTTTCAAATTATCGTACACAGTAAAAAGTACAAAAATATAAAATTGCGACAAAGCCTAAATTTACTGAACCAACTCGAGTCAGCGATATGACGCAAAAAAGGTAAATATTAATTCATTCATATTCACACTAATTTTATATTAAATAAAATTGTTGTGATTTTGATAGAAAACTTAGTTTTATACAGTAGATACAGTAAAGACCTAAAGCAGTCACGAATATGAAGTAGTTTAAAACCATAAAAAATAAATAATGTCAAGTGTAACGGTTTATAACAATTACTTTTTAGCATTTTGTTAATTTTATAATACAAAATAATTTTTGTAATCTGGACATTGGACCATTGAAAAAACATTCTGTTTGTATATTTATTTACTGTAATCTAAATTTTTATCTGGCATATTAAAAATAGATTTAATGTTCACGATCTTCTAACCTACATTGTCTTAATTGTTACCAATAATATTCAGTTTAATAGATTTAAGTACAAAAGATATATAAGTCATTGTTTAAAATAAAATAAAACAAACCTAGCGTATTACTTCTGATTTATATGATTAATAAAAACCCACACTTTTTAATTTGTCAAAAAAACATGTATTAGTATTGAATATTCCCCCTTAAGGTAAGGATTTCAAGGTAAAAAATCCTTGAAATATTAATTTTATTTGATATTAATAAAATTATGCATAATTGTGATGTTTATATTAAACTAACATTAACATTAAAAGAACAATATATTTTTTATAAATAAATAAAAATCATTCCAAAATTGACGAGCGTTTCGTTGTAATAATAATAAAACCAAAAAAAAATTATAATGTCTCTGGAGTACATAAACAATGGTCAAAAAGTCAGACTTTGATAGCAAGCTTTTAAATTTCCTAGCAGGTATATGTAATTTTGTTTAAAAACTTTCGTTTAGTAACAATACTAAACATGATAAATATTTACAAAAAATAAGCGATATTTTCTTGTTTAAACGTATGTTAATTAGTATATTTATGTACTGTGTAGCTCCGCCTTAAATGTTTATAAAATTGATGATTTTAATTTTGCGTTAAAATGAGTATTAACGTCGAATTTGTAATGATGTCAGAGCCATTTAAAGTCAAACGTTGCTGTCGTCGAAGTCACCGTTCAGGAAATTCGATGTTCGAAAATAAAGGGTGCCTAGAGGGATTTCACGTCACCATGCTCATGGAGCGCTTGACGAGAAAATACCTAGTTCCTGGTATTTTTCACACATTTGATACCTAAAATATTAAGGCTATATTTTAATGATATCACATTTTTATTGTAAAGTTGCAATTTAAGTACCTACTTCTTTGATAAAAATAAGTTAGATAAATCATTTAGAAAGATACTTCTTCTTTTTTTTATTCATCCCCCTTCATCCTTATCGAGTTGGGGGCTGTTAAAATGCAAAATTACCCAAAACAATATTTTGTTCAAGGCTACAAAAGCACTTAGCCAAAGCAGTCATAAAAATTCGGTATTGTTAGATGCAGGTGGACCACCGACGCAGCTTGGGTACAGCAGCGAATACAGCGGCGGTAATCCAGCAAATATGACTAAAATCACGTCCGCAAAAGGCACCTTGAGGTATGCATCGCCATAAGCGGGCAGTTTTCTTCTGATATTCTCCGCAGTAAAAAGTGGCTCCGTCTAAGGCGAGATTTCATTTTCAATTCGAAAATAAAATCAATATAGTCTCTAAAAGTATCAAGTAAGCGCTTGCTATAGCTATAGATTGTAGTTCCGGGGAAAGTTAAACTGTGCGCCTCGAGTTTAAGCTTAGACTGTGATGTTCTCTGCGTTTAATCGTAACTGAGAAAGTATCAAAAAGTTGATGAATATAATCGGTGTAGCGAGAACAGACTGTCGCCATAGCATCAGAATATTGCGTCCAGAGTCCCGGTTTTCCTGGATAATTGGGCATCATCTCGTCATAGTCTTACAAGCCTGAACTCCGTCACCCTACGCTGGCACTACAAGGAGCTGACCATACTTCATGTCCAGGATCCAGGACCATCCTAAGAGATAATCCTTTACGTGAGGGACCTGAATAATCAACATCAGAAAAGCATCAATATAGACAATTTGGGAGAGAAATCAATGCTGGCATGATGAACCCAAATATTTAATCTTCATTTAATTGTAATCATTTTTGAATAGCCTTATTTATAAGTTTTAATGTAAATTGCTCATTTTACACTTTTAACACATGTAAGTAATTAAAATATAGTTTATAAATTTTCTTTCATTTCATAACCTTTTGACTTGTTAATATTTAAAACGAACCAATTAGGGCTAGATGCCTCCCCCCTGAATATGAAGCTGAGACAGAAAGAAAATGTTATCTAACAGGGCCTAACAATTGGGCAGCACTCTTCCACCGGTCTCTGTCCTGTGTTGTGTCAATTACTTGGGGCCATTGATAGTTCCACATTCTTCACAGTCTAACTATTTGCCCTTTTCATGTTATCCTGGGTTGTTCTACAGGTTCTCTTCCTTCTGGCATTGATGAGAAAATCTGTTTAGGCAGTATTTCATTTCTTATGCTTTCTAAGTGACCTTTGTCACTTTAAAAGGTAAATATGACAATAGATAAAATTCTTCCATATACATATTTTTCTTTAAAATCTAAAAAAATAGCTTCGTCTCTATGAGATATATATTATTTGTTTAATAAATAAGAAAAATAGACAGAATAAATATAATAATCGAAAAAAATAAATTAATTACCTTTCTTTTTAAATAACCTTCTCTTATCAGAAGAGCGAGTCACCATTCAATGATATCTGACTAAAATAGAAGGAACACATATAAAATCAAAAATTCAACGCGAATGTTCCGTTTTGAATTCTGGTGGAAACTATATTTTTATCGAGAGATACATTTTTCTGTGGATCTTCCTAAGTGATTCATCTAATTTGTTTAATTTTTATGTCTGAAGTTTCAAACTCTAGAAATGATATTCTAGAATAAATTATGCAACATTGATTTCGAAGATTTACATAATTACCAAAAAATTCTCAATACAGATTTATTATGAGTTCAAATTTAAAGAAAACACTTAGAATGTAAATACGTACAAAAATACTGAATATAAATCATACAGTTCGCAAAAAATTGTGGGGATGGAAAGTAGATATTAAAAAAAAAACGATGTATAATAAAAAGAAACTTAAGAATACTTGATATTTTCGTATTGCTTATAATATCATAATTTATTGGCAAACTAATCGGGTGGTATTGGCGAACCATTTAAGCGTTCATCATTTTCCGACGGGTAGGGGTAGGAGTGTATTGCATGAATAATGGGTCGGCAATGGAGCGGCCCTCATCAATATATTCGGACTTAGTGGAGGGGTGCGCGCGTCATTAATATGATCGAACGGCTCAAAGCGGTTGATTGTTCAATTGTCCATTATTTTATTTTTTACTGGGGTTGAAAAGACATCAACGGGATCAATTTTAAAAATCGTGGCTATATGAAGATTTCAAAATTTAAAATATTATAATTAAAAAAATATTTTAAAAATTTATGCGGGCACGTGTTACGGAATAAATTAAAATACTCCACTAAACAAGGAACAGTGATTATTTTTACTAATGAAAAATGCATAATTGCACCTATGAATTAGAAAATTTCTACTGATTTTATAAAATTTATAGCATGCTTATTAATTATATAGGATTCAAACAAAGTAAAGTTATAAATAGTACGTATTATAAAAGTAAATAGTGTTTATATTGTGCATAGATTATAATTTTTTTAAATAATAAATTTGTCAACAGACCGATGGGTAATAATTATTTTTACCCGATGAATGAAGTGATTTTTATTCATTGATTATTTTGAAAGAAAACACGTAGTCCCTATTAATTTCAGTATATTATAATACAACAGTTGTTAAAAAAAAATTATAAATGTTTGCTTTAACTATTTTACCCATCTCAGCAAAATTTAATTTCCTGTTTCTTACGTAATTCTTTTTTTTTTTTCATTTCGAGAATATATTATTAATTCTGCTTATGATTTATTTCAATATTCGTTTCTGAAATTTGTTTATGTTGTGCTAATAAAGGTTCAGAATATTTTGAATTAATCAGATGTGATTTTAATAAAAATGTATGACTCGAGTGTCGATGGCACCAGAAATAGAGAACGTTCGAGAAAGACTTGGCATGACCACGTGTACACTAGAAGATGGTTCTATTAGAAGCTTCAACTATCAACGAGCTTGAGCTTGTGGACACGGTGAGAATTGTGCTTCAGGACAGAAGAGTGCGGCACTATCTGCCTATTCTCTTGGGAAATAGAGTGATAGTCAGTTAGTTCGAATGTTATTTTTTTAAATTATAAGAGTTTTCATCCACAGCCATTAATAGATGTACCTATATAAGACATACGCTTTCTATTATAATTTTTAATAATTATCTACGTATAATACAGCACTATAAGTTTTCATAGAAATGTACTTGTTTGTTTTCTATTTGAAAATATAATTTAATAACAAAAAGGTTACATATGCACCTAATTATTTTATTAAAAAAAAAATTGATTTCACTCTAATATGTGTCAACTTCCTTTCAAATTTCTCTACAAGTAATACTCAGGTGGACATTGAAATGCAAAATTAATTAAACATATAAAATTTAGACACTTATAACCAAATTATTTAATCCTTTTTATATAGCTAAGTTTTCAGTTCAATAAATTCGAGTATACCGACAACTTTAAATAACGGTTTTATTGCATAAATTTCAAAATTGTGATAATATCTCCGATTGTATTAAATTATGACATGTTGTATGAAGTATGGCCTTAAATTCTTTGCAACATACATGGAGAACGGTCAATGTAAAAAGCAGTTCAGCGGTAGCAAACGTTGATGGATATTCGCTATATTAACAACGAAAAAAATTTATGCCTGAATTTAAAGGCAAGGTTTTTCGAAATAAGAAAATGCAGAAAAAATACGGCGCTCATATCAAGGAAATATTGAGCCCTTTACACATCGCTAGAAGTATTAAGGTATTACATCTATAAATACATACATTTACAATAAATATAATTTTTTTATCACAAATCCGTCTTTGGTGCTCGTTATAGGACGGAGTTCACGTTTCATATGCATGTAAGACCGTTCCTTTGTACTCGATGTCTGTAATACCGATATCTCTCTCACACTAGGTTGGATTGCAATGATTTTATAGAAAATATTGTTATCTGAAAGCTTGCACAAGTATTGTTAGAAATTATGAAACATTTAAAAAATATATTAAAACGTAAGCATTATATTATAACATTTTATTTCGCGCCATCACATATGCGTAATACATAGATAATTATGTAACACTTGCATATACGCGGCGCCAGCCAATTACAACATGTTAGAGATGTACAAAAATAAAATACATAATATTTTTGATAAAAATTGATACTATCATTGGCATTGAATACCACAAGGGACCCAACATGAACTGAAACGTTATGGGCATTAGAACAGCGATGGCAGATTGCTTTATTTTTTACAATAAAAGTATATTTTTTGTTTTTATTTAACTCAGATACAAGTAGCGATTGATTATATTACTCGGGTTCTTATTATTTTGACATGTTTTTATTTTTATTTTGAAAGTTCTGATATATACTTTTATGGCGATACATAAAAAACTTTTTGCAAGGACCTCGAAATTGTCAATGTCAAATACCGTTAGGAAAAAAAATCATCACGTTTCCATTATTTTCCTTTTCCTACAAGTATATCTTTCTCAATTAACAAAAAGATCATGAAACTTGAAAGGAAGTATTCGCGCTGAGGATTATCTACGTGAATGTAAAGCCTTAAGAAAATGTATACGTTTTGCGGAGGCCCGATCTTATATAACGTCGGCTTATCTTCACGTGAAGGTTTAGCCAAGTGTTTAGTAAGCGACACTTTGACCTACGCTTCAGATTAACTTGAAGATACGCTTACAACTTTTTGGTTAGAAAGCAAAAAGAAAAAACAGCACGTACAGATTTATTGTTTATTGTCATATTTAATATTTTATGAAATTATTTATGATTATTGCATGTGGTATTTATTCGACATCTTGTAAATTATTCTGGTGTCCGCCGAACCTTTAAATATTATCAAAATGTTTCGCCGCAATGTGCAGAATAAATTTTTCAGCGTAGGTCTCTTTTCAAATTTTTTATAGTCTGTCAGATTTGGCGGAAGCCGTGATAGTTTTAGTTTTATCTAGTACTATTGCCGTCCGAGCGATTCGCGTTAACAAATTTTCGTTCGATTCAAATTGGCGTTCACGTTAAATTTCAAAAGTGGTAAATGCTTTTATGTCAAAATTTCTGGATGAATTTATATAAAGGTTCAAATTATAAAAAAAACATTATAGCGATGGAGGTATTATTTTTTAATTGGAGATTAAGTCTGATTGGATATTCGGCTTAGCATTGTGATATTCTTGGTAAAGAAAAAAAAATACGATATTATTTTAATATTATGTGAATTTATATGCACGTTCAATATTAGAAAGTTCTATAAATAAGAAAATTATATAGATAGCCATAAATGCCCATGTGATTTATCATTTTCTGCACATGTAAGAACTCTGAAACTATCGAGACTTTTATCTCTTTGGGTTCAAATAAATTACTTTCTTACATTTCTGCGATGGAAATTATTGTCTAAAAAGATTTCATATTTTTTCCAAGTAGGTAGTTTACGAGTTGGTGAAAAGTGTTGTTTTCTTAAGTACTTTTCCACCGTTACAACGGAACAGGTACATTATTATGATCAATTTTGTTAAAAAACATAATATTACAATATCTAATCATAATATATTTGATAATTTTTTACAAATGTTGAAATCATAAATCAATTTTGAATCCTTCCTATGAAAAATACAAAAAAAGTCATGTTTACCTACTTACATTTTAAATATACCGTTTTTAACATTGCAATCCAGTTTAAGACACAATATATTACTTGGTATGACTGTACTATGCTCGCTCAGTAATCAAGAGGTTAGGAAACTGTCCAGGTTAACTTAATTTTATCAAGTTATTTTTATTTTGTATAGTGGCAAGCTTATATTGAAAGCTTATTTTAAAACTTTCCTTATCCATTTTGTTGAAAAAATAAAAATTAAAGATACGATGAGTGTTAATAAATTGAATAATATAGGTTTATAAAATACGTAAAATTGTTTAAAAAATATATAAGATTTTTGTATAAATGGTCGAGTTAGGTTAGATTGGGTTAGTTTCAGTTAAGCAGTTTCTTTAATATATTAATCAAAGCAAGATAGATAGATATTTTTCCATGTAAAACTCCACCATAAACAACTTTAAACATATTTAAAGAGAGGGTATCGTCCGGACTCTAAAGATTATCCAGTAAAAAGAAACATAGTTATGGAATAAGTAAGACTTGCAATTCGATAGTTTATGTACATATCTATTACTACGTAAACAAAATGTTTACAGATAGTAGAATATGCTATTACCAATAAAATAATAATAATTTTATTCTTATTAATTGCAATACTTTTTCAGGGACTACGATGTATTATGACTCAAATGTTTCTCCTTTTTACGAACTGTTTAGGAAATGTTTTCTACTCGCATAATTAGAATGAAAAAGGGAATAAAATATAAATTGGTTCATTTATGCTGTAAAATTACCAACGTTTAGTTTGTAAAATTATGAAAAGTGTTCAGTAAATCAAACCAATAATTCCAAAATATACCTGCCAGCAATACTTCAGTGTTTGTCCCTTTTACTTTAAATAAAAAGTATTTGCCAAGATTTATCTAGCCCCCAACAATGTGAAAAATATTTTCATTAGCACAGGCGAACTTGCTACAATTTTTTCTCGATAATTATCGAGAAAATAATACGGTGCGGTCTAAGCATTGTCTATAGAGATAATGTCAGTAAAATAAAAATCTCTTATGTATATTTATAGCGGAAATTTTAAAAAAAATCCACCCTAAAACCGAGCGAAAGCAGATCCTTCGATTTTCCAATGATGAAAATGACAATTGATATTTCCTGAAACCTTTCAATTCAATTTCCCCCGACGGCAGGCGCCATCCACGCTGAGCATAAAAAATACTTGTCGGTAAAATTTGATCGTCTTGTCATACATATTACTCGAACACGAGTCAGGGATATCGAGACTTATAGAGGCTGTTTGTCGAGACTTAAAGATATCTGACAGAATTTCGGTCTTGTTTAACCAAAAAAGTTAATATCAATACACATTAAAAAATTCAATATTAGTAGTATGTTTAACCTTAGACGGACCAACGTACGAAAAACAAAGTCGAATCATAAGATGTGTCTGAATAAGAGGGTTGAGAAATGTTGAAAGAAGTGTGGAAGGAATTTAGGAGAGGAACAGGATTAAAGAACAGGGTGGGTTGAAGGACCATCCAGAACCAGAAATACGACCCATCTGTGAAATGCTTCTTTAGGTATCTGGATTTTTCACTGGATACACAGATCTTCTGGCTCTAGGACACGTACTCTGTTGTTCCGCACGAAGTACTCTTGAATGATACTTCGATGATAGCGTGAAGTGTCATGCAATAAGCACCATGCATAATAGTAAGATGTACGGGTTTCAGCATGCACAGCGAGAAACCGAAACACATAAACAATATCAACCCCATATAGCAGGACGATAACTAACTCAATTGTCACAGCCTACCGTACCACTAGTAAACGATAACTGTCAGTTCAAAGTTTCAACTCCAACTGATCTAAAAAAGCATAGAGAATACAATCACAGAAAAAGATCGTGTTCTAGTATATGGGGAGGGGGTAATGGGTTGGTAATAGACAAGAACCATTATATATCATGACCGACGATCGTCAGATAGTTATAAAGATCGAACAAGATGTTTTCCAAAATTATTATATTTTCAATGCTTTCATTATTCATATCATTATATTAATAATAATTCACCAATCGGAAAATACCGCAGCCTTCATCAGGATGTCAAATTAATTAACTAAAACTGTATATGTCAAATTTTACTAATATTTTTAAAATTTTGTTTAAAAAATAATAATTATAAAATATTAGAACAATTTGATATCTATATTATATATATTTTACATACATATAGATTTTAGTTAGTTTATTTGACATCCTGATGAAGGAAATAGTATTTAACAATACCGGTTGATGTATTAAATATAACCAATATACTAATATAATCCAATAAAAATATCAATTAAATTTATTTTTCAACGATCTCAGTTGGTTGTGATATAAAGTTGTTTTTTTTAGAGGTTCGTTTTTAGAATTGAAACACTTTTTCCAGCGACAGCCAATTTACCAGCTGACAGCTGATTTGTGCTCAGTTTGGTTTACCATCTCACCATGAATAGACTAAAAAACCAGAACAACGCTTGCAAATTGTGCAAATTTATTTCGAAAATCGTGGTTCAATTCGCGAAACTTGCCGTGCGCTACGTTTAATTTACGATCGACATAATCATTCATCCGTGCAAGTAATTCAAATAACCATATAACGTTTTCACACCACGCATACTTTAATTAGTAATACGCATCCGCAGAGACGTCGTGCAGCGCGTACCAAAGAAGCTGTTGCCGCAGTGGAGCGTAGTGTTGAGGAGGACCCAAATGAGTCGATTCTCCATCGTGCACAGCAATTTTTCGACTTTTTCGTTACCTAATTGAATGGCATTAATGTGGAAGAAATGTAGTTTCAACAAGACAGTGCAACATGCCACACAGTGCTCGCCACAATCAATTTATTGAAGGAAACATTCGATGAGCGCATAATTTCGTGTAATGGACCTGTGAATTGGCCTCCAAGATCATGTGATTTAACACCTTTGGATTATTTTCTGTGAGAATATGTAAAGTCACTAGTCTAAGCCGATAAACCAGAGACGATAGATGACTTGGAAGCAAACATTCGTTGCATTATTGGATATATACGTCTCCAGCTGTTCCAAAAAGTTCGAAAATTGGACTTCCAGATTGCGCTTTATTCGAGCCAGCCCACATGCTCTAAATTATATTTAAATACTAATGTTAATAAACGAAGCCAATACCATGGCTATTACCACGATTTTATGTGTTTTATTTAATTTAAAAGTTCTGCACTTCTAAAAAAAACATCCTTTACTACATGAAGACAAAATGATTAGAAATATTTTGTGAGATTTCAATATACGAGTATATGATTGATGTGTGGATATAAAAATTCAGTTCATGTTTTAATTTTTAATAGATTTCGTTATAATCTTAAATTTACATTTTTTTTATAAATTCCCATTTTTTTGGATTTCTTCGGTACTTACATATTTCAAAGTCACATTATACCGTATCCTCTCAGGGGTAGACAGAATGTCACCCTTCTGTTATGCAGTACAACTTTTACTTCGTTCACATGCACTTTCGCCGATTGTTGAGGCTTCTAATAAGGCCGTCCTCAAATATCTATTTTATATGATCATGCCATGTCTTTCTATTATTATTTCCTTCAACAATTTTTGTTTCTTTGTTAATTTATTTACCATTCTTTTACCCATAATAACTGGGGCGTGCACTCTATACAATCAAAAAAGCTATACATAACTATAATCTTTGCAAAATAAATGTAAATTCAATATTTATTTAATTTATTATATATTGAGTATGTAAATCTAAGCGAAAATAATTCAGTTAATGAGTTAACTAAAACCGTATAACTAGCGGAAGAATTTAAAATTGACAAATAAAGCTGCGCGTGTATTTTTTTGCAAAATCTGTTCCAGGTGTATACGAACTAAACGCAAGTCTCGCACCGCGCGGTTGTCTGAATACACGTCTTCGCTTTTACAGACGTGTTGCAAAGAGCCACAAGTGTGTATTTGAAGCGGACTTGACTGTATGCATTCCAATATACTTTAAACGTTGTATTATTTTAAATCATAAATTATTTGAGCTCTTTTAGTTATTAACTTGAAAAACTTCCGATACAACCTCTAATGATAATACCCATCGCTTTTACACAATCGATATTAGCAGCATAACTTAAGTTTATTTATTATGGAGCATTTAATACCTCAGTAACGCGTTGAAGTCAATAAAACATTTTATCTAAATAATAATGGCAATGCTGTAACCATTAATGGTGATCGCTATCGTCACATGTTGGAAAACTTATTGGCGGGCGAATTGGATCAATTGAGCCTGAAACATATGTGGCTTCAACAGAACTGTACCACTTCACACACAGCCCGAGCTACGCTTGAAATTTTGCGAGATTTTTTTTTCGGCCGCATAATGTCAAAAAGTGTTGATATCGACTGGCCTCCTCGATCACCTGCTTTGACGGCTCCCGACTATTTTCTGGGAAGGTACTTGAAAGGAAAGGTATACGCCAATAAGCCAACAACGTATCCGATGCTACAGCACAATATTCAAAATGAAATTGCTGTAATAATACGCGAAGTGTGCGAGAATGAATGAAATATGGTTAATAGTGCATGCATTTGTGCCGCTGCTAGAGGTGGCCCCCACTTGGCCAATGTCATAATTCATAAATAATTGTAATAAACTAAATAATCGATAAATAAAAACCAAATTAAAAACTTGTATTTCATTTCTTCGTTATTCATAACCAACATCGATCTGAAACATAATATTCAAGTTGTACCACAAATAAATCTATATTATAAAAATATTCATTATTCACTCTCTTGCACGTAGATTTTTCACATATGCGTCCGAGTGACCGCATTTCCACTGCATTCAGTCTTATATCATTATTTTTTGGTCCAGTCTGCACTTTTATATATAATATTTCAACAATCGTTCAGTGACTGTTTATTTTGCAAGAATTTTAATTTTCTTCGTTAATAAGGCTTTAATTTTATCATTTTTATGTTACGAAATTGAAGATTTCATCATTATTCCGAAGCCGATATAAAATTTAAAACAAAAAAAACATTGAAATTTTTATTGCTTATTCTGGGAACATTTTATATTCCCTTGAATAATTTATGGGATTCAGTCTGAATGATAATTTACAGAAATTTACAAAAAAAATCTACGTTACATTATTTCCGCGATGTTTTAGAGTATTCTGTAACGCTTCTAATTCTGTTAGAGAATAAAACTAGCAACACCCGATTTCAGTCCACAAAAAAGCACTCTTTTTGACGAAAATACCCTCCTTGAGCACTCTGCCTCTGGTATCGCCGCGCTTGAAACCGACCTCTACGTTTTTTAAAAGCTTGAATTTCTGTAAAAAGCTCCCAGTCAATTGCACGGTGGCTCTAAATAAATTATATCTGAATTTTAAAACGTTTCCGCAAAAGGCAACCAGTAATGTAATTCCCTTCACGGGCGACAATTTATTGTGTTTTGATAATTTGATTTGCAAAATGACGGAGGGGAAACACTAAATTTTAACATCTCCAAAATGAGTTGAGCGCGCTGAAAAATATTACGATTTAATAACTCAATTATTTTGATTTTATTTTAAGTAGGAACTCCTTTCCTTTTTATTTTTTTAAATATTTTATGTTTATTTACTTTAATAATTTAACTCAAGAATTTTTTCAATGATTTATCAATGAAATAAAATAAGTGTTGGTACTTAAAACATGACTAGGTAAACTGCAATAATTATTTTGTTTTTTATATCATATTTTAAAATTTGACTAGTTTTATCGTTTTATGAAGGTAATTTTTAGTCATCTACATCATCATCAACCGTTTTCTATCTGCTGGATGAAGGCCTTATCAAATTGTTTACATTTTTATTTGTTAGTTGTCACGTATTTCTGCAGAATTCGAAGCCTCTTGATTTGTTTTTGGTACCGATGGATAATTCAATTCGTTAAACGATTGTCCATTCTCTAAGCGATGTGACCAACTCATTGCCATATCATTTTGTTTGTTTTCCTGTCCAACACATACCCTTCAAGCCTTCTTATGATACTATTTATAGTAAATTTCCACATCCTTTGTGAAGAGTCCACGTTTTGTAGCTGGAAATATGCATTGATTATACACTTTTGTTTAGATAAAGTAGAATATTACTTAGAAAATCATATTCGTACGTCCGAATACACTCCAATCCAGTTTAGTTCAGCGAACAGTAAGCCAGTAAGCAGGGTTACATTAATAAGAATGAGAATGACTATCGAATCAACAAAGCAGTTCACCATTCTTTAGTTTTTGAGTCATTTATTTTCAACCATACTTTGGCACTGAATTAAATACTAGATACAACTGTTACGACCATAAAAATAAAATTATACATAAATTTAAAAAAAACCCATACACGAAAGTTGACGAATACAATTTAAAAAAATTTTATATATCCAAGATTATTCAAATATACTTTACATACATACATTGGTTATGGCATGGTTTGTCAGAACAATATACGAGCAGTAGCTACACACAAAATCTACCCTTCATATCACCCCATCTTTATATTTACGCCCCGTTACACAAGGTTATATTTCGGGCACGTAGCTACTGATTTTCGTCTCGTTCTTTTTTTATTACGAAAAATGTTTTTACTGCATTAAACATATCGCGTACACGTTTAAAAATATGGGACTTGTGTTTGCCAGCCACCGGATTCGTGATTACATCTCGAAAAATTTTCCCGGCATAAAAAGGAGCATGTTTTGAATTTTTTCGAATGAATTTGAGTTATAGTCATCCGAGTCTAACACAAAGGCAGCTGATTCAACTGTGTTTAATTTAATGGCAATTTTTTCAAGAGAAATTCAATAAAAACACCGAGTTTTAATTATCAAATCATTCAATATTTTAAGAAGCTTGGGTGAGATTTGAACATAATTATTTTATTTGTTTGAAATAAATTTTTACTTTTACTTTTAGTTTATGGATATCCATGAATAATAGAGATTTTGTTATTGTCATCCTGTTCTGTGTTCAGATTATTTATGCATCTCAAATATTAAATTTTTACGTCATAAAGATAGCTATAATTAAAATATAGTAACACGTTGACGACGTTGTTTAAGCTAACGGAAAAACACTCACCTAAAATCAGGTTATCGAGGGTTCGAGACTCTTCCCGGAAGACTCACGTACATCCAATTTAAATAGCACAGATTTCTCTCGAAAGCGGTCAGTACAAAATTTAGCGTTCTATGAATCATCATCGCATGTGTTTCGCTCCCGGATTAAAATGATACACTCAGTACTTGCCTTTACCGACTCTCAGAGATCAAAGTCTCATTGAGAGATCACCGTGGACAGAAACCATAAGAATGTTGTTGGAACGTGTGTTACTTGTACGTTTCCCATATCAAGTCAGATTAGTTTATTGAGATAGGCAAAGTACAATTTAAATTTATTCCGGCATAAATAAATAAACATGTACATGTGTCTATTTTTAATAAGAAAACTATATTACAGTAAGCATCAAGCATTTAAGTTTATGTCTACTTATTGTCTCCGTTCATGCGATATTATTTTTTAATTAATTGAGTAGAATTGGAGTAATATGTTAGTCGCTATACATGGAAAAGCCCACGCTTCATTGCTGATTTGAAAATTTTAAATTCTGAAAATAATAAATATTTATTAATTAAATACTATAAAGTTAGTTAAAGTCGAGAACATTAATGACTTTACCAAAAATTGCAATTCAAAATTTTTCGCAGCCATTAAAGCGATGGCATTCAACAAAATAAGAACCATTATTGTGCCCTCATTCTCCAAACTACAAAGCGCGTTTTTTAAGTAATATCGTTGCCAGATATCTCCGGTGTAGCACTGTGGTTGCGATATTGCGCATGCGCAATGGTTTGTTTCATCTGTTGACTCACCACACGCAGCGTTAGAGACTTTCACATAGTGTGGCCATCTTGTAGTGAGTGGTTAAAATGTTCAAGATAATGGATCAGACCGCCGACTGTGAGATACGGTCCGTGATTCGTTTCACGAATACACGAAACATGAAACCAGCTGACATTTGTCGCCAAGTGTATTCTGTTTTGTCTTAATTTAGCGCCAAGTGATTTAAAGACGATGGTAAACAAAAATAATGAGTACAGATATATTTTTCATCTCAGGCGGCGTTGTTCTATGACGAAAGTATACAAAAATTAGTGCCCCGTTAAGACAAGTGGCCTAATAATGGTAGCGACTATGTTGAAAAGTAGTTTAAGGTGTGTAGCGTTCGAAGAATGTAGTGTTGTAAAAATGATGTTGTGTTTATTTAAAATAAAAAATCCGGTACTTAAAAAACGCGCGTGGTATATCTAATAATGAAACAGAGAACGAATAGGACATGTAGGGAAGCAAATGCAGTTTGACGTCGCAGTGAGCAGACACCAAGCGTGATTTACAGCGAGGAAATGAATCGGAATATGCAAGTCTGTGTTGCTGTATACACGTAGGTACAATTGCATCATGTTTATACATTTATATATTCTGAATGAGACTTTATGCGATTAAGTATTGTGAGAACAGATTTTTCTCATTTGATGAAAATGCGTTTGTATTATTAGTTAGATTATCTCAGTTCAGAATAATTTTTTTTATTGAAATTTATCATGAATGTATATATAACAGGTGCATGTTTACATATTTAAATTATGAATTTCATATAAAATATATTATTTACATTATACATGTAATACCATTAAAATCCACTACAATACAAAACAGTATTAGGTATGCTAGTGGAAAGTGCATTCACCATTGGTAATAACTCATAAGTAATATTTATTAATAAGTAATTTTAATAATATATGCGTAAGGAGAGGATGTTTTTAAAAAATTGGGGCGATTAGTAAAGGCATCAGGAACAGAGAACGTTTACGAAATAGGTGGCACAGTATTCTAACATAAAACAAATAATTGTATCAATGTGTATGGCTTCTTTTATCTTATAATAACCTCGAGAAATTTAATTTGACATCTTTTTGACAGTACTTATATATTTCGTCAAAAATCTAATAGGTATGCTGCGTTAATTCTATAATTTTTTAAGTTAGTATTCCATAATTTTTATATGACTTTTTTCTCTCACACAGAGTTGTAAATAACTTGATGTTTATTTTGTTTTTACTATTTGGACCACTATATTTTTCCAATCGACAAATTTATATTTCTACAGAACCTTTTGAGTATCTTTTTTTTAGATTCAATATTTTCATTTTTGATTTGTCTGATTTCCAACATCACTGATATCTTATAATAGACCATCGCTGAAACCAAATATATTTTTGTCTCTAATATATGCATATAAATGTGATAAATGAATGGTAACACTGCATGATTAGACTAAATTTCTTCTCTTGTAGTCATTTATAGAGCACAATACTTTGCCATAATATTGTTACAAATATCGATGTGCGTGCACGTAGCATTTAATAATGAATTAATTAGGAATGTTTGTATTGCCTAGGATAATGATTGCTTCATTATTTAGTACAATATTTAGATATCTGGTTAATTAATTAAATAATATATTTTTTAAGAAAGTCGGTCTCTAAAGGTATGACAACTTTCATAGATTTTATTTCTGGCACGCAAAATGCCTTCAATATGTATTTTTTTAGTTTTATATTATAATTCTCCTTACAAAAATAAATTATTATTATTACATACTCTTCTTTCAAAGGCTTTGAAATTGCACAATATTGAATGAATTTACTTGGCTCCTATCTAATCTATTTAATTATTGATTTAATATTAAATTAATAAAAACCATTAAATAATAATATAATGTTTAATACAAATTTGTACCAGACTGAGCTACTTTCAGCTTTATCTTCTGTATTATTAACAGTAAGTAATGTTTATTCATTTAGAATATTGTCAAAGGATATTAACCCTTCTCATATAAATCATTGTTAGCTTTTATAAAAGTTACGAGTATATACAAATATAGCACTTACAAAAGAGTAGCTTTAAGAATATCAAATTCGTATTTATTATGAATATACTACAATATTAATGTTAAAATACTAATATACATACGACAAAGACGCCAAACAAAGGTAAACTGACTAACTTACCATCACGCTGTTTCCCCGCGGGGGTAGTTTGAGAGGACAGAGTGCCACACTCTTCTGTCCTGATACAATTTTCGCTCGTTCACATTCATAAATCTTCTCATGCAAGCTCGTCGATTATAGAGGCTTCTAATAGTACCATCTTTCAGTATCTGGTTTATCTGACTAAAACACCTAAGCGACCCTTTTTTAATTCAATTCATTATTTATTATGCTAAGACCAGTTTTACATTATCACCTTATTTTTTCATTATTTACTGTGTTATAAATGAACTTGCTGTATTTAGTCTATTTTCATACTCTTCTACCAGCTTTAGCCCTCAATTTATACATCAGTTTCGGTACCATGACTCTTTTATGTAGACATGTCTCATAAATACTGTTTTTGTCATTTATTGTATTATATAACTCAATCATCTTACATGATGATAATGAAAAACACCGCATTTTATATTGCAATACCACCTAGGTAAAATTTTTGTATATGCGAGTTATTCACAGCGAGCAAAAGAGATAAATATTAAAACTGATATTTGCATCCGATTACGCGAGAGGAATATGCGCGGGCGTCTGTCGGCGCCGGCGTCGGCGTCGCACACCTACAGTGTGTTAGTTCACCTAGTAAGTTTTGCCTTTTTACTGATAACGTAAAAAAATCGTATATTTTATTGTGAAAATCATGGTAAATACATATTTTCTTTTGTTTGAAACTACGCGTAACTAATACTAAATTAAAATTAAATAAATAATTTCCACAATTCCCAATTAAGTTATTTCATATTTTAAACAAGAGCTGTAATTTATTTAAAATGTTCAGGCTATTACATTAAATTACAAAGTTCCAGTTATCTTTTATCTTGATAAAAATGAAATGTTTTTTTCCCGGATATATATGTAGATGGTGGTAGGCATTTAAATAAAGGGTACGTATCCCAAAACAACACTGCTTTATTGAAGGCTTCACGCAATTTGCTGAAACTGTGTTAGTCTGTTCGTTCTACGCTCAAATACGACACTAAAAATATATTACATGCTTACGTCCTTGATTGTAACGTACCTAAAGAAAATCCCCCTTCAAGATGAAAAGGGTATCAGAAACCTTCTGGAATTAAAAGTACCTTTATTAGGCAAACAATATTCATAGAACCCCCGAGACTCATTACGACTGATAGTATAAGGAGAGCCATTTTTTAAAATGCTTAATTAGCAAAAGGAAATGAAAAATCTTATTAATTAACGGAGCGCTTAGAACAATAATAATTACATCTGAATTTTTTTATGGGAGCTTACGGACGAAAATTAAAAATAGGTTTGTTTATTATAAAAAGCTGTTTACTATTTCAAATTTTCTTAATTCGTTGAAAAGATCACACGACTACACGATATAAGTATTATGTAATAATGGTAACTTAAGAAATATTCGGTCAATATTTTATTATAAATAACTTTTTCACAGTTAAAGGTGTTTGTTATAAGCAGGTGACGCCTCCAAGTTTACATTTAAAATTAGTTGGTAATGATATATTAACATTTATGTATATGCAATTACATATCAACTAGATTATTCATTTTACACCTTTATAATTATGTTATTCTGTACAAATATGTAAATAATATTAAATATATATAAAAACTTTTTTTTGTATGCAAATTTGAAAGGCAACTGACGCGTTACATTTTATTAAAGTGTTCATTTAATTTAAAATACGAACTAAGTGTATACGTGATCTTTACGTTCTAAAAATACATTTTTCAAACAGAAAAACGAATGACTTCGTGTCGACAATCAGAAAATTAACAACTAAAAGAATTTAACAACTTCGTATTATTATTGTACCTGAAGTGAACTTAATTTTGCATAATATATGTATATTTTAATAAGAACATACTTATCAAATATTAACGATTATGTTTAGTATGTTTGATAATATGTAAACCTGGAAGATCGTTAAGGGAGACTTTTATTTTTTCAGTTTAAATTTGGTAGTATTTATTCTTTGCATATTTCTTACTCTTTCAAAACAAGACTAGTAGTCAATCTACTTTCAGTGCTCAATTTAACGTAAACTGAGCTAGATAGAAAGATTTTGAGAGAAAGTCGTAAGTGAATGTTGATTGATTGATGATTTTCTCACATTCTTATAGTTTATATCATATTAATATTGTTGATTGAAATAATAAGTGTTGATATTCAAATTAATTAATTAATCGAAAAATAAATAAGTTATTGAAGTATAAGATTTTTATTTTGATACAGAGGAAGATTTTCCGCAGAGAAAACTATTTATTATAAATATTTACGCAGTTTCTTTGGTCAATCCGATACAAAAAACAATGTTGTGTAGTTATTCTAATTTTATTTATTTAAATCATTACAGATTCACCATATAAATAATTATTTTTTCATATCTATAAATATGTTCTGAGATCAGTTAAAGTACTAACATTGGAATTATTTCTACAAACGGTAAATAATGAAGTTGTAAAACCCGAAAGGGCAAAATGAGGGAAATGCAAAAAAACTTTAATATTAATAGCCATAAGATTATTGATAATTATTACTGACCCAACGGTAATGCGTAATTTGGAGATATTACAGGGTTTAACAAGGAACACGTGTTGGTACTTTAAGAGTTGACAATTGCCAAATACTCGGTACAAAGGCCTCGGGAATACCACGTAGTGGGAGGATAAACTGAACACGCCATTAAGGCTTTATAATCCAGTGTGATATTAATGTTCCCATATTATTCACATTATCAAACTTGTATACAGGGAAATGTGGTATTCTGGGTAGATATCAATTTAACTTTAAACTGAACATTTATAAATCTTTATTTATATTTTGGCCACCGTGTTATATATTTTCTGAAATGTTTTAAATTTCATTTAATACCTACATACGAGGCGCGTTTTTTAAGTAAACACTGTTGCCGGATATTCCCGGT
Source organism: Eubasilissa splendida (assembly GCA_031772225.1). NCBI lineage: Eukaryota > Metazoa > Arthropoda > Insecta > Trichoptera > Phryganeidae > Eubasilissa > Eubasilissa splendida. The sequence continues at coordinate 18,084,833 of CM062851.1, forward strand.
ATAGCGGTAGTTGCGATGTTGTGCATACTCAATAGTCTCCTTCATCTCACCATTCACCACATGCAACGTTAGAGATATTCAAATAGTGTGGCCATCTTGTAGTGAGTGGTTGAAATGTTCAGACAATAGTCAACTGTGAGATACAGTCCGTGATACGTTTCTTGAATGCAGAAAACATGAAATCAGCTGACATTCATCGCCAAGTGTATCCTGTTTTGATCTGATTTGGCGCCAAGTGATTTACATATTTTCTTTCATCTGAAGCAGTTCCTTGGTGTCAAGCGTTTTTACTCAATTTTTATATGTAATGTGCTCAGAGTTTAGTACGCTGCTTTGCATCTTGGGAATAAACGAAATGGCTTCGTGCGCTAGTAAGAATTACGAAGCCATCTTGTTCCCTATATGGGAATACTGTTATTAGAATAGTTATATTTAAAAAAAAATCATTTGCTTACCAATGCTAACTATTATAAATATTTTAAAAATTGGACCAACATTGGTTTCATTTTATTTATTTTAATTTTAAATATATATATATATATATTTTTTCAACATTATTTCCAATTCACCATCTTTTTATTTAAATACATATTTATTTAATATTGCTGAAATAAATTGGATTAAATATGAATTAAATATATTAATTAGAAAGATATACATATAAAATCAATTTTATCAAAAAATATTGTTGTTTCGCCACCGGGATCACAGACCGTCTGTTCTGAATAATTACAACTTCACAATAAGAATGTGTTCTCCTAATAAATAGAATTAGTTATATATAGTCAAGTATATTAAAAATAACATAGTACCTTAGTAACATATTTTAATATACCTACCATGTGTATGCGACATATACAGCATGCAACAGACCTAGATCATAATACTTTATGGGTGAATACCTGACTAAATTACGATTCGAAAATGTTCAAGGAGCATGTGCTTAATCTTAACCATGTCAGAGATATACGCATTTCAAAATAATCGTATAGTAATACCCCGAAGTTACGCGATAGGTGGGACCGACGAAAATCGCTTAACTTGAATTCGCGTAAGTCGGGGTACAATTTTGCATATAAATACATACAATTTTGTTTAATCGGAATCAAGGACTAACAAAAATACTAGTTAAGAGGAAAAATATTTAATAAAATTGCAGTTCTTTACACATATTAATACTCGTACAAAATATTAAAAAAATAAACGATTTACGTATAAAAGTCATTTCGATGTCGATGGCTTCATAAAATTTAACAATTTCGTCTGACGACACAATGCCTTCTTTTTTCACGGAGAATTTCTTCATAGCAAGCTAATATTTTTTTTATTTCTTGCTTTGTAGCTATAACGCGTTCTTTGTTGGAGTCTATGTTTTCTAAAATTTTTAAGCCATTTTCAATTGAGCTGAGACCTTCTCTCAAGCTTGCAATTATCATGTGCTTTTCTGGTGGAATTGGGTCTGAAGTGTCTTCATTGTCGTTTTGCTTACGTATCTCTATGAGCTCATTGATTGTTAGCTTCTGACTAAGTGAATCTAACAGCTCGTTGGCATCGTTAGCATTGACTTCCAAATCTAATTGCCTACCAAGATTAACAACTTCTTCTACCAGATGAGCGATATCAGTTTCTAGCAATCACAGTAATAGAAATACTGAATATAGCGGGCAGCAGTATAGCGGCAGTATTGTCAACGGTCAACATCTAGAGGCAGTGTCGCCAAACAAACCGCGTAACTCTGAGCTCGCGTAAGTCAGGGTATTACTCTATTTATACGATTATTTCGATAAATTGAAATATTTTATTGATTCCAAATTATATATTGAATTCAAAAAATTAAAGGCCATCAAATTTCGAGGGGTCAGACTGTTATGCGATAGATGATTTAGGGTCTGAAGCAAAGATATAGATTCATACTGGAAATTTAAAACAATACTATTTTCCGTGACGGTGTAGAATATGCACATATTCCTTGAACATTTTAGACTCGTAATTTATCCATACAATATTACAGACTGGTTCTGTTACACCCTGTATTAAAAATACGTGATGTAGTGAAAAATAAATAAAATAATCAAAATTTTCTTAATTGTAAATTGTTATAAAAATATATAAATGTGTATTATTAAGTTACGCATGATTTATAGGCGAATTTATAACCTCGTTTTATATATTTTTATATGCATAGAAGATACACGCCAATAATGAAGAGCAATAGTATTTTTTGTAATTAAGTCCACCTAATAATTTCACACCATGAGAGTTACATTCCGCTTTTATGGTACTTAAATCTTTATTCAGTATATTTATGTTTTACTTGAGACTTTTAAGCATTCAACATAATATCATATGTATCTAATCTAATCTAATGACATCTCAATATATATATATATATATATATATATATTTGTACATTGATCATTGCACTTTATTTACTACTATACCGAAAGAACACTGTCTGCTATAATACAGTAAAATACTAGTGTGCTAGGGCAGTGTACCCAAATATATATATTACTTTTCTGAAATGTTTATCTGATTATAATATAACACACTAAATTAAGAATCAAATAATAATAATAATATTTTGTAAATCTGTACAAAAATAAAAAATTCGTGCACTTAAAAACTGAATCGTTATTATACGACTAATTATCGTGGATGAATGCTATGCATCCGTTTGTCGTTTCTCTTTGCTGAGCACCAATGTTGAAAGATTCTGCTATGAGTTTCACGGAACCATTGAAATGCCTTCATAAAAGATAGAGATTAGCATGTCTACATTCGGACTCCAGAGGCTTGTCAGGAATGAATTCTTGACAGTATGAGACCCTTAATTCTGCTCCGAATTAGTAAGTACTTTGAGGGTTAGCCCACAAGTATCAGGCAAATTCTACAACTATGCGGTATTTTAATTTGTACAAGTCAGCTATGAGTACTTAAACCTCTAAATCCACGATGCCGCGAATTTCAGTAGAATCTTTCAAATTATTAGAAAGTAAATTATTTTTTATACATTTTGTCTTCATTAAAAGTGGCGGCTGACATTAAAAAATAATGGTAGTGGACCAATATCGTAGGATGCGAAACAAAAAAACTGACGTAAAATATCTAACTTGTTATTATTAATAAATCAAATGTACTAACCAAATGATATTTTAGTTGACAAAATATAATGAGACGACAAACACTAACGAAAAAAATATACTTAGGGTGCCGACGGGGTAGTCCTAACCCAACCGGGTGTGTATTATTATTTCCTAGGATGCGATGTAGTCTGGATGGAAACACGATATAATCCGAAATCATTTTATACGTTATTGTAAGTTAATTAAGAACATTAATACATTTTTAGAGAAATAAATGAAGTGTTAGTTTTCATTTCAACATGATCTGTAGCGAACGAATAAGAATAGTGACATTTAATACTACATGTTTTATTGACTATAAGGCTATGAAGTTCACCAAACAGGTTATAAACACGTAGAAAGAAAAAACTACGGTTAATCATCTTAGGTACTTACTCAATGAATGCCGCAGTTTATTTTTTAAAATATATAAAATCATATTTGATGAAATATAGGCTTTGCAGATCCGAAAAATCAAGATCTGCGTTGGTATTAAGGTCGGTCGTTCGATTTCGCATCCGGAGCTGACAAATAGGTATGTCTAACTTTGCTAATTATCCGACTTTTGCACAATGCTAAGATGGTATTACTCGAAGAGCCATATATGTCGTTTATATTATAGATCGCATTTGCCATAGTATATGATGCGGTTAGGATAATATATAGCAAGTAAGTAAAACAATAATCATTTGTGTATATAACAGTAGATAATAATAATGAAATTATTACATAAAAAATACTACTTTTCCAAACGAAAACAATTAATATATATCTATTAAACAATTAATATATTATAATATGGTAATATATTAATGATAAAACCATATATCAATATGGTAATATATGGTGATAATACCATATATTAATATGGTGATATATATTCAATGAAGATGGACAAGACGATGATGACATAGAACGGCAGAGGAGACAGTTGAGCGTTCGTGCAAATATGCTATCACGGCATTTCTACCGATGCAGTAAGGAGATGAAGAGGATCCTGTTTAAGAGGTTCTTTACCAGCATGTATACTTGCGAGCTCAGGTCGAAATACGAGCAAGTGACGTATAACCGTCTCCGAATTCAGTACAACAACTCATACAGAATACTGTTCGCATTGGCGCGTTATTGCAGCGCATCTATAATGTTTACTGAAGGCCGTATACATGGATTCATTCCGCTTCTGAGACATCGAGTTGCGGGCGTAAAGCTGTGGCTGGAGCTCAGCACCAACTCTCTGGCGCAAGCGGCGCTCTCATGGAAAGCTGGTTCCCTGACTGAATAGCTACAGATATAATAATGGCTGTGACTGAAGTATTTATATTTTATTTATATATATGTGTGAACTTTTTATTTATTTATATTTTCCTTGGTTTTCTTTTTCATAACATTAATAATATTTTGTAACTTTAAAGTATTATATAATATGTATTATATTTATGACGAATCGGGTCTTAAAAAAACCTGATCACGCTGGAATTAATGCATTATTATTATTATTACTACTAAACAACAAATATATTATACTACTAACCTTAATGTGATGTACAACTCGGTAACAGGTGTCTCTGTCCGAGGTCAACATACTCCATTTGGAGACAGGAACCTAGAACTCAACTCGAAGATAGGAACTGTCTCAATCTGGGAATGAAAAGAGGTCGCCGTCTATTTGGGATCCCTCGATGAGTTCGGTACACAGCACGTTCTGTATTCATGTATTCTACGTGTTCTGCTCATCGTGTCCTTTGTAATTTTACCACACCAACTAATTCAGGATTTTAATATAAATCTTTTAATTCTGAATTATTGCGAATATACCACTGACCTGACTGATCACACCGGCTCATATATTTTTCGGAGAATTTCCTTCAAAAACATTCGGTATTTCTCCATATATTATTTGCGTATATAAAAACAAGTAATATATAATTTATGTGTTACATATAACATAAAACATACATAAGTGACATTATTTACATCAAGGTACGCGAGAAGTAAATCAATATATACAGATATACATTTTTTAAATAATAAACATTCTAAGTATTATGATTATTAAATAAACTAAGTAAGATTAATAGTAAGTACAGGACATAAGCAATTTTTTACTATCATACAAGTTGGACCTACATAACTAGATAATTAGTGTCAGGTGAAAATACATCGCGGAATACCCTTTCGTGTCTATATAAATATTATATAATATATGTTTATTATTACATTTAATTAGTATTTGAAATCCTATACATTTCTCAAATACAATAATATGTTAAACTAGCATTAATTAAGACATTACCAAAAACAAATTCAAATGTTAAAAAAACAATACAAAATCTTTTTTTTTTATATTACATAAATATAATTTACTATGATCATATACTTAAATAATTAAATTTTGTTGTTATTTAATCTAGAATGGATTTAACTATAAACATTTCAGGATAAGGATATCAAGCACCACCCAACTACTTTTTTCTACATACGTTGATTAATTATCGTGTTTTATTCCCCTTCTAACATTCCTGTACTATTCCGTGTTCTCGAGTCAGACACGACAACAGATGGAATTAATCACGTCTAAATATAAAACCGGCAACTCAGTAAATATATAAAATTCTAAAAAAAAAGATAAAAAATGGGTGTTGTTTGACCTGGTAATATAATATATTATTAACTGCACCATTTACTGAGAATTTTCCACCGATCGGCGTGTAATTTTCGTTTTGCTTTTAACAACTGACATGCAGTCATGCGCCCATTAGCGGGATGTGAGTGAACAATAAAACGGTTATAGCGCACTACGTTCTGCCTGAAACAATACATCGAGGGAATTGTCACGTATCTGAAACATTAAGGCTTTCCAGGTAAATGGGGTGGGAGTGAGGGGCGCGTGGAGCCCCACCCTTCTCGAAGCTCGGAAATGGAAAGCTTCAAACCATGTGAAGTAAAATAAATAAACATATTTTTATTTATTATTTTTGTTTTATTAACCACTAAATTGAGTTTAAATACATCTACCGGTTTCGATAAATACCTTTATATATTTTCTTCTTCAGGATGTCATAACCAACTAAAACATATATTATTGTTTCTTTGCCAGAATCTATTATTAAAAAAAAAAAAAATTTTTAGTACCTAACTCAAATCATTACTTAATACAAATTTACTCGAATAATTTTTAGGATTTTTTTTTTAAATTTTAACAACAATGTTAATATTGCTAATTTTAAAAGTATAAATAAATAAACATCTATTAAACAGTTATGATGAATAAAAATTATCAAACAATAAACAACAAAGAAAAGTTATATTTTAACATTTTTTATCATCATTTTAATCCCCTACCTTTCCTATTATGCTTCTTCAGTGCTTGCTGATCAACCAAGATACAATCTGTCTTCTTACAGTATTTGTCGTTATTTGTCTGTTCATTCTTCTGGCATTCACAAGACGTGTCCAAGCCACCTTAATTGAGGTATTTATATATGTAAAAGTTGTGGCTCTATACCGAGGATCTCCCTTATCTCGGTACTTCTCACCCTGTCTCATAATGTTACTCCCCTATACCTATGCTTATTTATAATATTGATAATTAAAGTACATGTTACATTATTATAATTATAATTTGATGAAACATAAAAATATATCCGTAATAAAATAGCGTTATAAACTATAATGTAGCGAATGTGTGACGCGCGCATGTTGGCAAGAATGGAAGCGTGGAAGGGATAAAAGAGCGTCCCTCTTGGGCGCGCGCTCTCTCGCACCGGAATCGTAGATCAGAACACATCTAATATATATATACTTATAATTATGAGATCTGTAATAAACTGTATTATTGTTGCTTCGAGTTATCTTGACCACTTGAATTCCCGCACACAAAAGTACAAGAAGACGTTATCCTTTGCAAGGACTCTACATATATGAATACGGATTATTCGGAATCTGTTTATCATGATATAATATTACAGCGTTCATATCTTTAGTTGTGTACTTCCAAAGAGAAATGCTTGATGTTTATTAATTTATAAAATGAATAAATAATATATTATTCTTCTTTTAAATAGGCATTACACCTTTCAAGAGTGATTTATGCCATTAATCAAGTTGAGACTTTATTTTGTAGAAAGATGTACAATAATATTATATTACAAGTCAATACCATTGTCGTTCAAAAAATTTACTTTTACATAGATTAAATGTGACGAGTTAAGGGAAAGAAGATGACACAAGTTAACCGGGAGTTGAAAATGACAATTGACGAGATCACTGTAAAAAAAACTTTTGATCCGCAATGGACAGGCAAAAAATATATGGTCAAGAGTATCCTCCTCGGCATCACACGCACACATTGGGGAATCTATTCAGTTCAATTTTAAAAAATGTGAGGCTACTCAGCAATGCCTAATTATCATTCTAGAGATATTTAATATTGTTATTTTGGAGACTTTCTTTTTGGCAACCAGGGAGTGCGGGTATTTTTGGTAATAAAAATATTTCAAGTGCAACCAACTATGAAGAGAATAATCAAAAACTTCAAAGAAATTGGCTCGATTAGTGATGTCAGATCATCAACACGTGTTCATCCAGGTTGTTCACCAGAAAACATAGCTGTTCGCCAGAATGTGGCCGCGAGTCCGGGAACATCCATTCGGTATCGTGATCAAGAATTGACCATTTCAAGAAACATTTCACGAATGAACAGGACGATGCCACCTGCCACACATGACGTGAAACAATGACATTATTGTACGAGACATTCCCATGTCGTGTAATCTCCCGTTTGGACGGCCAGAGTTGGCCCCCTAGATCGTACGATATAACGCTATTGAACTTCTTTCTCTGGGGTTTTTTGAAATCAAATGTTTATTAAATTAAATGAAAATTGTCGCTAAAAATATTGTCGCTGTAGCTTAGTTGGATAAAGCACGTTCTCCGGTTAGGAAAGAGATCCAGGTTCGAATCCCGGTGGCGCAACAATAATATTTTTTGATTAAATTGATTTTATATGTATATCTTTCTAATTAATATATTTAATTCATATTTCAAATGTTTATGTTAACAAGCGACCAAGCCTTAAAATAGGAGATTAGAGGCTGTATCACTTAAATTCAGCAACAGTTATACCAAACCGTGATTGAAAATTTCGTCAAAAGAACGCGAATGTGTCAGCAAAACAGGGAAGGGCATTTATCAGATGTGTTGTTCAATACATAATTCCCACATGTCTACTTTACGATTAAATCAAAATTTCAGTATTTTCTAAAAAAAACTGTGTTTTATTGAAAATAAAAAATTTTCCGCTCTTGTTGGGACATCCTTTAGTAAAACCAATTAAAAACAAACACTTTCACGAAACAAATTGTCGTGTTTTCCTCATAATGCTCAAATTTTAACCACATACACAGCACGTGTGATAAATTATTTTGGGTATACTTGTAAAAGAGTGTAATAGTGTTTAGTACTTAAGTAGCAAGATAGTTAAATTTCAACATAAATGTGTTAGGACAGTTTCAATTATTTTAGAAAGCCCTTAAAATTAATGACTCTTAAGATCCGGACGGTAAAAGCCCTCTTACATTTTTACTCGGAAAAAATCCATGTACCTAACCCGTAAAAGGCTATCGCGGGATTGCGCGTCATCACATCAAAAATGTTAAATCGTTTACTGCAATATTAAATCTCGTAGTAGAAAGCGATAATTCACGCGGTTATATTCTTAAATTTGTGCTTTCAGATTTTCAACGCTTTTAATGATAGGGAAACTCATATTATTTTCCGTGGCTGGTCTAAGGTTTTATGGCAACAAAAGGTTCACTCGGCATAAATTATAACAATATTAATTATGGAAGAGGCTTTCCGCTGGAGTTCTACTGCACAAGATACGAAGCGAAAACAACCTTTAAGATCAAAAGATAAACCGCGTGGTTTTTAAAATTATACTGCGTTAATTTAAAAGCAGTTGGTGAAATACAAAACAGCGAATTTAAATTTTACATTTATTATCATTACCAGTTAGATAATTAAATGAGTGTTGAAAAATTAATTCAATACCATTGGGTCGAATGAACTTTCAGGGTACATTTCAGTGCCTACCGTCAATGCTAATGTGTCATCAAATGTTTTATTTTATAATTATGAATATACTAAATAAATCCCACACAATGACCACATCAACGTGAGTTTGATAATTATTCATAGTCATCAAATTAGTTTTGTACCTATTTTATTTATTTTTTAAACTCAAATAAAGATTTTTTAATATATTTTAATACATTTTTTTCATTTAATATCATCCACGATACTAACAATTTATAAATTAGTATTCATGATTTATTGTCACGTAAATCGATCACGTCAGTGACTAGTGACGTTGAACTCTAAATTTATTTATTTATTTATTATAATCTACATAATTCTCCTCCATTAATTATGTTTAACTCGCAATGCTGTTTTTGGTTGTGAGAGATATGCCGAAAGGTATCAATGAAGCTCGCTCTCTATTATCGTGTGGTTCTTGTGGTGACGTAATGAGGAGGACGGAGTGCAGAGTGGGTGTGTGGAATATTAGAAGAGAAATGGACGGAAAGATGAAAGAACTATGTGATAGTATAATTGAAAAAACTTTGTATGAGAAGATGTATGAATGTGGATGAGGCGAGAAATGTGTTTTCTCTCTGTCTACTATTGCAGGGAAACGGTATGTTGGTAAATAAAGAAGTAAGTAAGTAAGTAAGTAAGAAATCTAGTGGATTGGAGGTGAAAACGTCTTCATGCCAATTTTGAAGAGCACCATCGTTATTAAAAGAGAAGAAAATAAATGAAAGAAGAACAGGACGGATGCGGAATAACCTTCTTGAATATCCGCTTTTGTACTGTTAGCAGTTATCATGTTGAAAAGCCATGATACCATATTCTCGGTCTATGCTAGAATTTGAATTAATGCACCCCCAAGGCAACGGAGTTTTGTTGGAAGTAAACTTTAAAATTAATTCATAGGGACCACATTGAGAATTTATAATAGATGATGCTTATTATCTCGCCAGATGCACAATATTACGTGGATGGACACCAGATTTTGTATGATGAACTGCTTTTGAATGGGGAGCTATTCGTTGGGCTTCAGCCATTTTCTATTCTTGATTTTCAGTAAAAATTTGAGACAAAAACGGTTGATGTTGTTAACAAGTTAAAAACAATGACGAACAAGCATAGAAGTCCAACTGGCTATGCGATGATTTTTTTGTTGTTTTCGCTCAAAAAGTATGGTACCCATACCAATTTTCAAACTTTGTTCGAGGTATGCAAACGACGCACCATGGTTTATTGGTCACAATTTATCATATTAATCAATTCTCGAGATGATTGACGTAGATCATCACGAATTGAATCATTTAACGATCTTCTTCTAACCACTTTTTCCGATTGCGTTCATTCTGTAAACGGCATAAAAGATCCTAGCACACTCCGATGCCTTAAATCTTCGGTTAAACTCAAACAAAAATTACATCAGTGATAAAATACATGTATATTTAAAACAACATAATATAACGAAATAATATGCAAGACGATTAGATGTTATTCATTAGTGTAAATATATGTAATATTAATTAAAATGTTCATCTTAAATAATATTTAAAGCTTTCATAATATGAAAATAACAATTATATTTATATTATTTTGAGGTACAAAAAGTCGGTGGTCGTGTCAACTCCTACCAACCATATAGGCATGGAGTACCCACGGCGTGCAACAACAACGGGTTGAATCATTGTCACTCTTCTTATCAATGTCTTCCGAGCGACAGTTCAACATACAATTCGCGCACCTATCAGTAACTTCTTTGAACAGTTAACATTTATCTATATACGACGAGTAACTTTAATAAATTCAGTGCAATCCGTAAGTAGTTTCTGTTTTTGTAATCTGCCGCCAGTCACATACATATATCTACATACATCCACATATTTCGACAAAAATATGAACTACATACTACACTCCGCGATATAAAATCAATACCCTCATATAAATCATATCAAATTGCATCATTCTTCAAATCTTTCTGATACGGAGTCGACATACATTAACGCACACCTACATAAACATCCATTCATTCGCAATCACGATCTCTAAATATATATATATATAAATATGAGTACATGCATGTTCCATAATGTGCATTGAATTTTTTTTCATTTAATAGCTACTAATTTTCGTGAAATACATTTTGATTTATATTTCGGGATTCACATATTTTTTACTAACTTTAACCAGCGTTTATTCGTGTAAAAATTATAAGGGTTGCCCTAAAGATGAAACGGGTGGTCCATATTCATTATACTCCACAGCATGAAGATATTTATTCCAAAGACTTCTACGAACACAACACCATTGTTAGAAGGGTCGCATTTTTTGTCTCCTCTTAAGGGTTATTAATGGTATTTTTTAAGGCAAATCGGAGACATCTCCCTTTGAGACTTCGGCATGTTTTTGCACCTAAGATGATTAGACGCGGAGACATTTTCCTTTAGGTGTTTGGGAAGACAGATGACTTTTTTGATTTGGAAATATTTTATCTCTCTTAATTTAGTTTTGCAAGGGAATGCTGTGGAGTTTGATTAAGGAAAACTAATTTTCTTCATTATATTAGATAATGAAAGAGTACCAGGTTTTATTAATGAATTAATGTCTTCGCAAATATAATAATAATTTTTAATATAATATATACAAATGTATATATATACGTCAATTAGATAGGTAAATAAAGGAATATTTGCAGTAAAAAGAAGATAAATAATTATTTTATTTTTTGTAAATTTAAAAATGCTACATACCTTTAATCAAGGATCGGATTTAATGAAGTCTTATTCTTGATTGGGTAAAAAATAAATGTCATATATTAATTAATTGATAATACGATCTAAAATAAGGTAACGGAAAGACTTTTAAAAGTACTATTCTTCAGAATTTGTTCTATTTCGTCACATCAAGTCTAATAATATGATGACTTTTTGTGCCGCTACTTTGTTTGACTGAACCAGCTAAGTAAACCTTTCTTCGTTATTTCTATTACGCATGGCTTCATATTCTTCCCTTATATCTCGATCTTTTGTATTTTTCTCTCATTCTTTGTAACGATTGCATTTCCTTTACCGTTTCTAAATTTCACAAATGACATTCTTTACAATTATATAAGCCTACAATTTTCAAATACGAGTAATCATTTTTTTTATTTCGGATAATATTACGTGAGCCAATTTAAAATCTGATAGTTAATTTGAGCTCAGTTTGGTTTGCCATTTTAACATGAAATCGTGGTTTAATTTGCGAAACTTACTGTACGCTACGTTTATTTTATGGTCGACATAATCGTCCATCCGCGCAAGTAATTCGAATAACCATGGATTGTTTTCACACCATACATACTCTAATTGATAATACGCATCCGCAGAGATGTCGTACAGTGCGCACCGAAGAAGGTGTTGTTTCTTTAAAAATGATGCCGGCCAGAACGTTGCAGTCAATGGAGAGCACTATAGATCCATGATTACTGACTTTTCGTTCCACAATTGAATGGCATTAATATGGAAGAACTGTACAATATGCCACACAGCGCGTGCCATAATCAATTTATGGAAGGAAACATTCAAAGAGCGCATAATTTCGCGTAATGGACCTGTGAATTGGCCTCTAAGATCGTGTGATTTAACATCTTTGGATTATTTTCTGTGAGAATATGTGAAGTCGCTAGTCTATTCCGATAAACCAGAGATGATAGACTAGGATGCCAACATTTGTCGCGTTATTGCCAATAGATGTCCCCAGCAGCTCCAAAATCTGGTCGAAAATTGGACTCCCAGATTGCGATTTGTTCGAGCCAGCCGCGGCGCCCATTTGCACGAAATCATATTTAAACACTAATGGCATAAAATTATCTTTCCAATAAAGCCAATACCTTGGCCATTACCACGGTTTTTATGTGTTTTATCTCATTGTTAAGTTCTACACCTCTAAAAAAATCATCCTTTATAACCATTATGATAAACTGTACGTCAGTGTTATCAAATTAAATTCAAAATAACTGTGTTGACAGCTAAACATTAATATACTTTTTATATTAGTGTTTCTTTTATACACTTAACTTCAAAATAATTAATTATACATTCCACTTGTGCCGAGTAGTAGGAAAAACTATTTAATCAGTTTATGTGCAGCTTTAAAAAATAAAACGAAAAAAAAAATCTTTTTGGAGTACGTCGGGTTACTTCACGACTGACTTGTAACTAGGTTATAAGTTTGTATTATTTTTAGTAGCCAAGAACGATTATAAGTTTGTAATATTTTTAGTAGCCAAGAACGATTATAAGTTTGTAATATTTTTAGTAGCCAAGAACGATTATAAGTTTGTAATATTTTTAGTAGCCAAAAACGATTATAAGTTTGTAATATTTTTAGTAGCCAAGAACGATTATAAGTTTGTATTATTTTCAGTAGCCATCCTTTTTTCTGTATATTAATAAAATCCAAGTGAACATCCATTCAATACTCAGAGATAATATAAAAAATACGTCACGAATACTGAAACGATAAGGACTCACACATGCGTGTGTCCCTCTATTTTAGCCCAGTACTCAGTGTGCGAAAGGTAGGTGTATAGGAAACATTAATTAATTCGGAGCTAATTGCTTGATCTGAAAAACGCCACTCTCATTTTCCTCTCTTTCTCACACTTTCTTCTTATCCGACACACGACAGGATTTTAGCATATTATTTATCTCGTCTCAAATAGAAGAGTTAAGTATTCAAAAAATAAAATAACCTAGGTGTGTTTATTAATAAATATCGACCAAGATTGTTATTTAATTGTCAATCTCAACTCATTCTGAACAGTCACTTTAAGATAAATATAGGTATGAATATGGTAAAAACGAAATCTCTGTGCGCAACTTTTAAAGCATTTATAAACATTAAAAAAAATTCTGAATATAATGAATTGGTTACATCATTTAAAAAGATATAAAAAAAAATCATTCTTCAAAAAAATATAATTGCTACCGGGACTTTGACCCAGAACTTATGTTGCCAGTAGAAAGCTTTTCTGTTTTAACAATGGCAATTTATACTGAACTTGTATATTGTTGTATTTTTATCTCCTGTTAAAACCGTCAACCGCCTGCGCCAATTTGTTATGGCTTGTCGGCTCTGGTGATGATCTACCAGATGTGTCATTTGTTGGGGTTGAAATTGGCGACTAGAATAATACGCTGTTTATACAATGTGACAATTTACAGAATTTATTTCCGACTGACAATATTACAAATTATCTTAGATCTATATTCGGAGAATGACGCGGAGCGAAAGGAGGCCAAGTTCGGTTGCCGATCCTTCTTATACATGCTCCCCTGAAATGTGTCTTCATGCTCACTACACACACACACACATGTTTGATCCGAACGCGCATGTGCCTGTCACTCGATCATCAATCCATATACAGTACATATAAATATAAGTAATATACGGATGAAAATAAATAAATAATTTTAAAAAAAAAGATTTCTTCTGACAACAAGATAAGTTTCTAAGTAGTCGAGCTTCATCCTGAGGGACCACCAAGTTAGTTAGGTTTCCGAGCTGAGTTTCGTTTAAAAATAGTAAAGATATTGATGACATGCCAGCATTTGTGTACATATTAAACAAAGAGTGAATACTGCCTGGCTCAACATTACTTTCTGAAATACGCGACCCTTAAATGTCGATAAAAACCAAAGGCAAGTAGTATAAGATTGCAGTCAAGTCCGGAAAGTCAAAAAGTTCACGAACAACGCAAAAATTCTAACGAAATGAAGATACTACACTAGATCGGAGATCTGGCATTATAAGAGTGACTGAAATTGAAGTCTAAAACAACACGGTTAATAAATCTAGGCACAAAAATTCTGAAAATTTTAAATACAGACATATGTAATGCTTGTGATCTAGTGGTTACAACACTCGTCTAGAGATCTAATGATCGGAAGTTCAAGCTTCGTTCCAGGAAGCCATCAAGTTAGTCCTATTTTCATAGCACAACTAAGAATATTGATGTGACATCTATTCCATGTACGCATCTGTATTTTAAATATATATATATTTAAAATTTGGACAGTTTTTTTTACTCTTTTCCAAAAATAAATCAGGCGATTTTACATTTCACTCACTCTCATCTATCTTCCACGTTTGTAATATTTATTATGATTAATTCTCTATTATATTTACATATATAAGTAAATTAAATAAATCTATACACTATTAAATTATTTCGGTCTGACGTATTATTCCTACAAATAAATGTACACAAAGTCTGCTCTGAGACAAGTGTATACCAAATGATATTATAAAAAAAATAATATGCTGTAATTTTAATTATTTGTAATTATATACACATACATGTATATAGTAAAAAATATTCAACTAATAAAAGAGAACAGATGATATACCATCAGTCTGTGTCTCTGCACTAGTGGATACAGGCCACTCCCAAGGATCGGTAAGTCTCTCTCTCTTCAGTGCGTTTTGCTCTTTTGGCTACTTTTAATTATTTTTTTTATACTGATGGTAAAGATTCACATCTAAATTATGTAAGCAAGTACTAAGATTTGGTCTGAAACTAAAACAAGGCTCAGATAAATAGCTCGCCCTAGAGGAACATTTGTAATTGTAAAATGTACAATTCAAAATAGTTAACAACGACGCGTTGATTTTGCTACCCCTCCTCTTTCCTTTAGACGCCATTGTTCCACCAGTGAGGCTGCCGAGGAAAATGTACGATTTTGTACATTCATTAATATCGACAGACAATACACCCTGCAGTTCTGCTAAAGGCGAAGCAGCGGTAAGGGCGCAGATGTTCGAAGAAATAAAAATACATTTAGCCATTGCAGCTACTAAAAACTGTCTGAAAATGTTCGTTGCGCATAGAAAAAACTGAACTTCGTATGGTTCATAACATTTTTTATATTCTCATTTTGTTATGAACCCGCCAAAATATATTGGTTAGACGTGTCAAACGCTAATATAAATATGCTGTAATAATAATATAAATTTGTATTCAAAACAGTTAATCGGACGAATAAATATCCAGACCTTCCATGCAGTAAATCAAAGTAAATCTAGTTTTTCAAATAACGCATCGAACGATTAACAAAATTATTAATAAAGGGTGTATTTTTAGAAATATGGAGTTAAAATGTAAAATAATATACATAAAAATCGTGGTAATGGACATGAAAATAATTTTATTCCATTAGTGTTTAAATATGATTTCATGCATATGGGTACCGCGACTAGCTCAAAAAAAGCGCAATCTGAAGTCTAATTTTGACCACTTTTTGGGACGGCTGGGGGCGTATATCGGTAATAACGCGACGAATGCTGGCTTTCAAGTCGTTTATCGTCTCTGATTTATCGGCGTAGACTAGCGACTTAACATATTTCCACAGAAAATAATCCAAGGTGTTAAATCACACTATCTTGGAGACCAATTCACAGGTCCAAAATGCGAAATAATGCACTCATAGCTCTTCCACATTAATGCCATTCTATTGGAGAACGAAAAAGTTAGTAATCATGCATATATAGCGCTCTCCATTGACTGTAACTTTCTGGCTGGCATCATTTTTGAAGAAACAACAGCTTCTTCGGTGCGCGCTGTATGAATGGTTATTCGAATTATTAGCTCGGATGGACGATTATGTCAATAATAATGAAATGGCAAACCAAACTGAGCACATGTCAGCTGTCAGCTGTCAAATTAGCTGTCGCTGGAAAAAGTGTTGCCAATTCGAAAAACGAACCTTTAAAAAAACACCCTTTATTATCAATTTAAAAATTATCTTAAGTAATTAGTTATAATATTAACACTATCTCTAGTAAAACCTAAATGGTTTCTCATTCTATTTTCCCAAATTTATTCTTCTGTTTATATTTATTATTATTAAATATTAGGAATAGTTTATAAAAAAAAATGAACACATTTGTGCTACAAAGTATAACTACTATCGAAGTACAAACTATTTAATTATTTACGTACTTAACGATCCGTTATTAGTATCGGATGTTGAGTCGTTTGATTATTACTTATTCATTATATCAACATTCTTGATTTACTGAAATAGATGTAATGTTGTAAACTTTACTCAGTACTCATTAATTGATGTCAATTTTGGTTACATAGCTTTTGAAAATTATACATACATGTATAATATAAAACAATACATTGGACTTATTGGAAGGTACACTCTCGCCTTTGTCTTTGTATCGCTTTGATGGAAGACCGCCATTCATTATTAAAAAGTCACTTAATTTTTTATGAAAAAGTAATAATAAAAAAATCAGTAATCCCAATTTTTTTGGGAACCTATATAAAACAGGATTAATTATGCTTAACCAGCTAAAATAATTTCGTAAAAATCTTTTCTTCATTTTGAAAAATTAATGAGGATATTTTATTTATAGTTCTTTGAAAAAATGTATTAACTGACCGATACGGTGGCGGAGATTATATGATAGGTGAAATTAACGTTACATACACTCTTTGATGTTAATAATATTTCAGAAAAATATAAATTTAATATTAGGAAAATACATTTTTATTGTGAAGTTGTAATTATTCAGAACATAGGTCTGTGATATTTTAAATATGAATTAAATATATTAATTAGAAAGATATATATATAAAATCAATTTTATCGAAAAATATTGTTATTGCGCCACCAGGATTCAAACCTGGATGTCTTTCCTAACCGGGAAATTATACAACTAATAAAATGAATTGATAATTCTGGCGTGTGCTATCAGATTACTCAAAGGTATTTGAGATTCTGTAAAAATAATGCAACGATTAAATGTATTAATATCAAAAAGGTAACATATAGGTTCGAAAATTTGTTGCTAAAAATATTGTCGCTGTAGCATAGTTGGATAAAGCACCTTCCTCGGTTAAGAAAAAGATCCAGGTTCGAATCCCGGTGACGTAACAACAATATTTTTCGATAAAATTGATTTTATATGTATATATTTCTAATTAATATATTTAATTCATATTTATAATATAAATTTATTAGTGAGTGAACTACATTACGCACCTTTATTCATTATTAAAGAATAATTAAATTAACCCTAATAAACATTTAATGTTTGAGTTACCGGAATAAGTATGATAGAAACATAAACTAATTAAACAAATATATGAATATTAAGGGAACACATTTTTGTTCTGAAGTTACATTTTCAGAACATAGTTCTGTTGTATCTTAATACAAATTAAATTAATCAAGTAGAAAGATATCAGAAAAAAAACATCCATCTATCAAAAAAAAATTTAGTTGCTACCGGGATAGTAAATCATTTATTTTGTATTAAAATATTTTAATAAACATTAATATAAGAATTTTTAAAGTATATGTAATTGGTTGGCTTGGTAACTAAGTATACATTTTTCAATATCTGTAAAGGTCGAACAAAGGTTATAAATGCGAAATTTGACAAAATTTAAAAAAAAACTTGATATTTTAAATTGTTCAGAATTTCTAAGTATTGTTACTTTTCTGTAAACAATAAAAGTAATTTATAGTAATTTGTAAATTGTAAAACACGAAAAATGTAATTATTCTAAATTTGTATTAGGTTAAAATACTTGGAAGAACGTGAATATAATTTATTTTTATGTACTTTGACAGTCATTTCACCGTTTGCCGTCGATTTAACACTACCTTGAAGTTCTAATCTTAGCACGTCTTCTCATTTTCCAGGCACTGGAAAATAATGAAAATGTCTGCTCCAAAAATACCTGAAAATCGATGCTCCTTCTAGACAAAATGTCCTCAAGTGTCATAAAGAAGATGAGCAGCACTGAATAAAAGTCATCTCAAATACATTCCTAAAGCTTTCGAAGTATCTTTCATGTTCCAATTCCACATTTCGTATACTTAAGCAAAAATAAAGATATAGGTATATATAGGTAGTAAAGGTAACATGTATTTCATATATGTTTTCTCTTCTTATATTCTTTTTAAAAATACATAATGTATATTTATCAAAAGCCCAAGATGTTTAATATAAATAAATTCATATTTCTTAATATTTACCAATGAAGCATAGTATGTTTGTGTAAACTAAGGGATTCCAAACCGGTTAATGAGCTAATCGTTTTTTTTTACAAAATCGAAAATCGTTAGTATTTTTCCCCGGTTAATTGAATTATATCAATATTAAATTGTTATCTAATTAATACTATAGTACTATAAAAATATAAATAACTTGTTGGTCTTTCTAGACGAGGCTCGGAACTCCTGACCATTTGATAATATGACGAGTATCTTACTACTTGACCAACAAGCACATTTATATAATAATAAGATGTATAACTAACATGTATACGATGCCTTGAAAAAGTTGAATTTAAATTGTGCTGGTTGATGTACAAGGTGACACATAACATGGCGCTTCTGGATCTGTAGACGTCAAATTCTTCAACTTCAGTCACAGAAAAGGTTGTAAAACCTACCAGTCGTTACCAGATGTCTAAATTTAGTAACTGGGCTTTTGCGGTGGCAGGCCCAAAAACGTGGAACTCTTTGATCTTTGAACCGTCGTATGAAACAGTGCATCAATTAAAGACTTTATTTAAGAAGGAAGATAAGAGAAGAATAAATATGCTAATCAAACTTCCCATTAGATCGTGATTTACAATATTATGTTATAATTTATATACCTATATATATTTTAACAATTATCAGTCTCGGGATCTTTCATTATCGTCCAACTGGTCACTGTTTAATGAGTTACTGCATTGATCGTGCTCTAATTGATATATGATTTTAATTAAGGCTGTCGCAGTGTTGGGACATTACCAGATTTAACAAGCGCAGAATGAAGGTGTGTCGGGGCTGAGTGTATTCGAAGCACTATTAAATTCGGAGCTACAATCAAACGTCCAATTTATCTTTTCAATTATGTATATATTTGTTTTCAATTCAAACAACAAATGATCCAATATTGATGCAGATAGTATTTTGACTCTTGTTTTGTATACATTTATGTATGTAGTAAGTGACGAAAAATTTGGTAGAGAGTAATATAAAATATATGAAACTATGGAGACTTTTTCAGCAATAATCTCACCAGGTATCTGTCTACTCGTAGATTTGCGTGACTAAGAAAAATTTGCGTTTTACATTGTTACGTACTGCGCGGGGCTGGCCTAATGTCACCAGCTAGCTAGCCTCAATCGGTCAACATTCTGCGTGGATTTTGCGAAGATCAGGACCATGAATCACTTTATATTAGCTCTACTTTGTCTGCAGGGAAGGGGAGATGCACAAATACATGATTTGTTAATATACAAGATTATAATTACACTCATTTTACGCCACTTACAGCCACTTCTACCTACTTAACCTTACTTTTTTACACTTGGTTCTCATGTTCCTACACCATTTATTCTTTCTTCATACTTCTCCAAGTTCGTCATCCAAATCGCCAATACCCGATCGTGGTCTCGGTACATCAGCTCGTCACTCTGTTCTCATATCGCTCCCAACCCGGCAGATAGTGAGGCAACATTGCGCGACCGAATCACCCTCTTTCTCGGTAGAAGACCCCAGGTACGTCTCGGTCCATGCGAGCTGTCATACTTCGATATTCGCTCCATTTTCTTCTTCACGCCTGCGCGCCGAACGGCGGACCGCGCGGACTATTGCTTCTCTCGTCCCATGTGACCGGTCGCCATCTTGCCTTGTGTCTCCCTACATACTGAAACTCATTTGTTTCTCTTTAACCAAGATGGTGCGCACACCTGGATAGGGGTACTTTCTCACGTGACAACGTATTCTTTTATCGCTCATGAAATGTTTTTTAAATGCAGGTTACTACAATTTAACATTCATCCTTCGGTATTGTGTTGCGCTATCAGTCGACGCGCTTTATTTTTTTGTTATCATTTGAATGTGTGTGATTCATCGGGATGGCTTCTGATCAATATTATATTGAGCGACTTGTTGAAATTATCGTATGACGGTAACAATCAAGCGGACTGCGTTGATGAAATTATTTATCTTGTTAGTCGCCAAAGTTACCACGTGAATTTTTAGTTCCAAATATTTTAACGTTCTCCAGATTATTTCGCTTTACCCCCTGATCTAACAGCACTTCAATGAAAATTTGTGATAACTTACCATCACTTTACGCTCTTTCTTTATTTCCTCATTCTTTACTCTGTTATAAATACGCGAATTTATTTTCACTGCTTTCAGTCTACTTTCGTTCCTCTTATGCCAGTTTCAGACCTCACATCCATATATCAGTGTCGGTACCAGGACTCAACTATATACCGCTAGTCTTGCCTCGGTTGATAAGTTCCCGTTAGATATAATTTCATTCAAAGCGCCGTTCACTGCAGCCCCTCTTTTTGATATCATTCTCAGCCTTTCCGTTTCTATAAAATATACTTTCCAAATACATAAACTCATGTATTTGTTCCAAACATTCATTACCTACAAATATTTTGTACAGTTTCTTGCTTTCCTCCTTCTTGAATACCATCACTTTCGACTTGTTGGCGTTAATAATAAGTTTGCTTTCCTTGCATACATCCTACTTTCTACAAACAAGATTCTGTAATTCTGTAATATTCAACTTAGCAGAACACGTTGTCATCGTAACATAATAGGTAATTAAATTATTTGAATGTAATATAATTTAATATCTTAATTATTATATTAATTTAATATCTAAATTATAAATGATATCTAATACAATTCACGTAGTTTTATAGTATGACTCATCAATTATTTAAGATAGTCTTTAAGTGATTCATGTCATGATTTTAGTTTAAATAAAAATGTGATATGGTATAATTAAAAAATAAAAGTAGCTTTCGCAAAACAAAGTATTAATAAACCTTATCGCTTCAATGTTTATTTTTCAATCTATCTTAATGTAGAATATATGAGTGTATGTGTATCGTATTATTTTAGTAAAAATAAATATTCAGGAATAGAGTTATAAATTTATTATGCAGTTTCGGTCCTAACCTATAATATTTTATGGTACTAGTGTTTAAATCTATCCTTGGACGGGTGCCATTAAGAGTCTTAATTTAAATAAATAAAATTGTATAAATAATAAGACAAAACACTTTGTTTAAACAACTATTTATTGATAAATCAACATGTTTGATACCTATGGTATCTTCTTAAAGTGTTAATAGCAAGAAAAATATTATAAATAAGCAAATCATTTTGCAAATAATTACCTTTTAAATTTGTTTTCACAGTGGTTTCCAATTAGTTACCCACCACTTATACTTTTGTTTTTTCTATGTTTGTATTTTTAATTTTAGTATACATTATTTCCTGAAGAAGACAAGACTAGCCACTAAGTAATTTTACTAATATTGAAGAAATAAAATTTTATTTGAATAATTTTAAATCAAGACTTCTAAAATAAACTGAACCATAAATGATTCTACTTCTTACTTAAATTGCTTGGCCTTAACAAAAAATTAGGATGCTGAATATGTTTACACATGAAAATAGTGCATGGCGGACAAGATTTAGCCACAAACTGCACCGATTGTTTAAAGAGCCTCCGATTACGTAGCACATTAAATTAGAAAGGTTCCACTCGCCAGCCACATCGCAGGAATTAACGATAATCGACCAATTAAAGTAGTTCAATGGGGGTAAAGGCAAACACCGAAGCTTTGAACATAATAAACTACAGACAGGAGTCAGTTACAATGAAAAAATTCATGTTATTTGATAAGAGTCAAATATTATAAAGAGTTATTATTACACACAACGTCTCAAGAAAAATCAATAACTAAACTTTGTCGTTTAGTTAAATTAATGTCATGTATGGTATATTAGGATGAACTATTCACTGTCATTGTATAATACAAAAATATGTCATTCAATATCGTAGAACGTGATAATTAAAAAATATATATTTTAATATTAGTAAATATAATACATTTTAGAATTATCAGTAGGATATATATATATTTCATTTAATATTTATTTCTTCTCTATGAGAGTAGGACTCGTGTATAATGAATATACAAAACGAGTAAAAAATGTTATAATTTAAAATATTTCAATAAATTAGATGAATTTTTGAAAATCAACCATACTTTTGGGAAACTACAATTTGCAATCAGTTATGAATGTAAAAATGCGGTAATAAAAAATATTAATTCGTTGTTTTTTAGTTTGTATTTTTATATATTTTTTTGCTTTGATTTAAATATGTTTTTTCAAAGTAAAACAATATATGTTTTGGGCACTCGAATAAATTAGTACAGGGAGAATCACGGATGCACGTTTTACCAGACGGAGAACAATCAAATCAACATGACGAAGCAAACCGCTGCATGCACTGTTCCAGAAGAGAGACCCGAGAAGATCTCGAAGCGTCTGGGCATTGTTCACACCTCGTGATTAAAAAAAAACAATTTTAATTATATCTCAAAAATAATAAATGATAACATAAAACTTTTGCTTTTAATGAATTTAAATACAGTGTATAAAATAAAACATTAATAAAATAAAAAAATGTAATAAATAAATATTAAGTTGATGCATCTGTCGTTTTTTCGCAACGTTTTGTTTTTTGAATATGACGTTTAATTGACATTTGTCATAATATAATTCTTTAATGGAGTTAGGAAATTAAAATGTGCATCGAAAACCACACATTATGCTGTACCACTTGGAGAAAGGGTGGAACGCTGATGAGTCATTTCGCAATCTCAACGATCTATTAGAAGAATAATGATTAGCGAAAGAGCATGCCGATAGTGGTTTGTTCGTTTCAAAGCTGGTGATACGACAAATCAAGAAAGAGTCGATCTTCAGATTTTGATAACCAGGTCCTTCTGGCGGCTGTGGAAGAGTACGAAAGTTGCACCACCAAGACACTGGCTGAGAACTTCAAGATTAATCAGTCCATGATTACGGTGACTACACCTTCGAATGGTAATTAAACATAATATTTTTTGAATTCGTTTTCGTTTTTGGTGATGTTGCAATATACTTTTTAAAAAACGGCGGATAATTATGCTGATTAATAATAATAAATGAGACGCAGTGCATAAAATAAAATAAGTCACTAGAATATAAAAATATGCCTTGGGTAGTGAACTTGGATTAGCAAAGGAGAACTATTAAAAGTATCTAAAGTATTATTCGAAATACTTTTTTTACAATTATTGATGCCATTAGCCTTCAATGTCCTTTAAGAGAGGTCTCTATCAAGAAATACTGGGATGTATGGAGTGCGGAAGGAAAACTTCTGGAAGTGAAAAAATGTAAGTGCCTTACCGTGTTAGGGCTTCTACTCACTAATGGAAGGGTTCTGTTTTATCTCGACAACTTTAATCACGAAAATTAAAATTGAATTTTTATTCCATTCTAAAACATTTCATTGCGAATTTTCATCTACGAAAAAAGTCTGAACGCTGAGTGTAGATATTTGGAATAATTTATATTTATACTATTATGAGAACAGTCTTACTACATTACGATTAATATTTTTAGTGAAATATATAATTTAATTGTTTTAATAACAATATGCATCGTTGAAAGTATGGTGTACAATGTAGGAATACTACCTATATGCTATATGATTACAAACAAATATATAAAATTATACATACAGTTTAAAAATAAAATAATATACCCAATTATTATAAACGTATTTACAAACAGTTTTTTTTGTGGGAATTTATGAGCATTGGAATAGAGAGAGAGAGAGAGAGACATAAAAATTAATTTTTGTTTCAAATTATTTCGTATTTCTAACCAACGTCAAACTCCAACAAACATTAATTTTTTTTTAAATTTCTTTCATGTAGTTTTAGATGGGATGTTTTGTATATTTTTGTATTAGGTTTATTTTATTTTGTTTTTGATATTATTCTATTATATTATATTATTATCATATAAGTTTTGTACACCAGCATTAAAATGTTTCGATTTACAAATTTCTTGAATTAGAAATGGAGTTATTTGTTTTCTATGTGAAATGTACTTTCAGAAAGGTTCCGTATCTATCTAATTAGTAGGCGTGTGCAGTCAGTACATTGAAATAAACTGCATGTAATAATATTTATCTGACAGAATATAACGACATGTTAAAATTTTAGTGATATGATAATATTTTATTTTGTAATTGAGGGATATTGACAGTGTAAACTTATTATAACTAACATGTGATACTATTTATGAAAATCAGTAGAAATGTTTAGGTACATAAGTATGTTTAGGTGCAGAAGATAAATAAAAAGAAGAGGGAGGGTGGGGAGGTTACAACTATGATTGGTCAAAATTGAGATTGTGGTGGTTCATAAAAAGAACCCTTTAAGCGCAGTAAGGCTAATGTTGAAAAAGTCAATTTCTCATTATGGTAATTGCATGACCGGTGAATGAATGAATTTTGTATGTAAGATGTTCTACTTCTGGGAATGTGGAAGAGTGCGTATTGCCGAGTCGATCTAGATGGTATATGGAGAGATATTAATTCTAATTGGCCTTGCAGTTGTTTGAAGAGAAGTATTTGGTCAGCACGTGTTCTTCGATATTCTAGGGTTTTCATATTGTGGAAGTTTGCTGCATCTAAATAAAAGTTGAATGATACATTAGATCTAATATTAAGATATATCGAATAAACCTATTTTGTATTATTATCTTAAGAATATTACTAGATACGTATTTTTATTGCAGAATTTCTAGTTAAGTACAGCTTATTTCCCGACTGCATGCCGCTGCTAATTGGTATATTTCAAAGGAAATTGATATTTCACTCGATATCAGCTTACTTTAAAATTTTACCATGCGTGATATACAGAAGGACATTGAGGTATTATATAATATATTACTCTGCATCGTCGCATGTTTGGTAATACTCTAGAAATATCAGCTTCTATCAAAACTGACAGGCGGTAGAAAACCTCAAATTGAATTATGTTGGATTCCCCTGCCACCGTGAATGGTGCTCGAGAAACTCAGGAGAAGAAAGTAATCAAAGCGAACCCTGGAGAAAATGTTCAAAGAAAAATTGATAGATACGATATTGCCTATAAAATAGGGTTAAAGCGCGCCTCGTTGGGACGCCGTAGTCTAAAAAAGCCGGCGTTTTATGTAGGTAACTTTAACATATTAACATGGACTCAAGATTTAAGAGCGGATTCAAACAATAACTTTGTATTTTTAAGGGTTTAATGGTCAAGCCTAGCATAACGGACGACCTGGGCCGGCTCCACATATATTTTACGTTGCAAAAAATGGTTTAAATTGTTGAAAAAATATATATATTGCGGTTGATTGTGGGTAAATGGGCGATGTGGGTAATAAGTTAAATTAGATAGAAATATGGCCCTTGTGAAACTCTTCCCATAAAAGTGAAGAAATTAATATTACAGTTGAAATCTAATCTTAAAAACTTATTTTTTATTAAATAATTCGACAGTTTTGGAAATTTTTGACAAAGAAAAAAAATCTTATAATAATTACAAAACGCATTTATGTAGGAAATAACACGATTTTTTATTTTTTAAAACCAATAAATTTCTATAATATATGTAATAATTAGAATTAGTTATTTAAATTTCAACTTATGTGTCTCCACATATAAAATATAATAGATACATTCGATTTTTTTGTTATGGCACTAAAAAAATAAGCGAATCTGTGATTGAATAATGCAATTGATTGTAAAAGAGAGATATATTTCCGAATATGCTATTATAAATGAAAACAAAATATTTATTCATAAAGAATTAATCTAGTTTTCTCACATGGTCTACTTTATGTTGCATCGTCATTAGTTATCTTAAATAATGCAATTTTTTTTCAATTTTACCTGGAAAGTGATTTGATGAACGATCAGATAGTTTGCAACTTTCACAAATGAACCACAGCTCAGTATAGCCATCCACTACAGATGTGTCAACATCTCTCATGCCGCATACTAAGTGGGGACCTGAAGTTGAATGATTGAAATAATGATGGCATCTCAAGCTTACAGTTTAATTTTTCTCATTTTTAAGAGCTTTAAGTCTGGCATTCTTGTTCTGAATCATAAAAAAGAACGAAGAACTTTACTATCAGATCAGATTTTAATAATTTTTCTACGATTGTTTCTTAACAAAATGACAATATGAAAAAAAAATGTATTTAACAAAAAAGAACTTATGCCGATATTTATTGCATTAGCGATAATTAATGTAAAATGTGTCAAACCTTTGACCGGCCAAAAATTTATATGCAAGAGTTAAGAGGGGAATTACGTTACCTACCTTTACGGTCAGAGTTACATTTATTTCAGGATTGAATGATCTGATGATAAATGTAAAATATTTTTGGGTAAATCTATTTAATCTTTACGGATTACCTTAAATTGAGCAAATACGGAGCTTTTGTAAAGTTCATACGTGATTTGTAGTTGAGAGAGAATATCGATTCATTCGGGATTTTTAAATGATAATAGTTTTAACGCTGATTCCATTGTTTTTTTTATCACATTAATGTTGATAAATGAATATGAAGAAAAAATTTCGTACAATATTTTTATATACATTCTCAATAGCTATTTATTTCTTAGTAACTGCCGGAATATTCTTGCAATCAGGTAATAAGGACAGACATGCAGCGCTAAAGTAACTTACAGTGGCTGAATTCACAACTTTGAGAAGACAAAACTATCTAATGAGTATTGACAAACACAACTTTTTATCTAATTACACAATTTGCAAGCTATTCGAATGTATTTTGTCACCAGCATACGAGAAAATCGATATAATTACAGTACAGTAAATTATATCACTATCATCATCAGCCATTGTTAACTTTGTCAACCCACAGCTGGATGAAAGTCTCTTCGTGACTCTTGAGTCTGGCGATGATAATCATGAATTGTACATATGCATTACGATGACGTTTCATAATACTTAGCGCGTATTATGTAATTACTATACTAAACAACTATTTGTATTAGTTAATAATGTGCTTATTGGTCCAGTGGTTAACACAGTCGCCTAGTTATCCAGTGGTTAAGAGTTTGAGTCTCATTCCATGAGACCAGCAAGTTAGTCCTATTTTCATTGCACAGGTGTTTAACTTAGTTTGAAAATAGTAAGAATATTGACATGACACGTATTCCGCGTACACATAAAAAATAAAAATATATCACAATTTTACATCACGTATCGATCAGTGGCGTGCAGTCAGTACATTGAAATTACCTGTACTTAATTAGAATTTCTGCGAAATAAATCGAAACAAAATATATATCTCATAATATTTCTATCAAAATTATTATCATATTATTCAGATTTTAAAATATAATATTCTGTCAGATGAATATTTAATTACGCTTCATTTTTTCTTTTTACGAATAGCTTGTTTCAATATGCTAACTGCACGCGCTTAGTATCTATTCAATTTATAAAACTAAAATTGTAATTGTTGTTCCTTAATAAATCGGTAGCAAAGTAACGTTTTCCAAATTATACTTGACGAGTTCTTTTCGGTGATATAAAAATTAATTTGGGCTTGCTCACATCTCTGTACCCTACTAGAAAATTTGTAGTGTCTATGCTATCATTA
Source organism: Eubasilissa splendida (assembly GCA_031772225.1). NCBI lineage: Eukaryota > Metazoa > Arthropoda > Insecta > Trichoptera > Phryganeidae > Eubasilissa > Eubasilissa splendida. The sequence goes on from CM062851.1 coordinate 18,113,598, forward strand.
GTAAATCATTAACAAATCCTTTATTGGAAAAATTCAACAGTTTCCAGAACTCCTTACCTCATTTCAGTGATACCAAAATTTTATTAGTCGGTGCATATTTTTACTCTCAAAGACGGAACAAGTTATTGTCACTCGATGTAAAATAAATCGATCTCAATTTTTACTGATATTTCTTTCTTGTCTATTCCTTAAGTTAGGACCACAATCTATTCTTTAAGTTACATACGTCAAATGAATGTAATACTATTTTATGTTTACATAAAAGAACTAGGATTTAAGTTTTACGGTCAGTTTTTATTATTTTTATATTATCCCAAAAATATTTTTTTCGTATGGTTCTTCAAAAAAAAAATTATTTTAAATTTTATTTCCATTCAAAGTATTTATATACATGTACAAATAATTGCTAGAATTGTATTAACTTTATTTCTTTGTAATAAGTTTGTGTATGTATGTTGAATTATATACATACCAAAGTATAAAAATACATAATGAAATAATAAAATCAATCTTAAAACTTAGTTGTGTGTTGGTTTACATATTATTACGTTTTATTTCCTAATTGAGAGGTTCAGAAAAAATTGTTATTATCTAAATGAGTAAATTTAGAAGTTGACATATTTGAAGATAATTATTTGACAATAGTAGCAATTTTACAATTTTTGTATGTTTTAGTAGCATTTCATCAAAAGCATAATGAATGAATCTCAGTTTTTTTAGCTGGATGCTGGCAGTCATATTACTGAATCCTTCAAATAATATAAATGAGTTGATGTATTGAATAAATAATATTAGTAAAAGTTGTCGTTAAATGTATTTCTTATTTTCTTCATGTCTCTTAATGGGTCAGGCCGTTCATAAACTTTAATAACAAAACTATACATCTCGGTGATAAAAATAATTATAGCAAATTTATTTCTTTAAAATACAACAAAAGTTATATTTCTTAACCAAAAAGTTAAAAGAGACAGTAAATAAATAATCATTACGTTTTAACTTAAGTACGAACATTGCTCATCGCCAGCTTGAATCGTCCGGATCGTACTTGAGATAGAGGTCAGAATCATGTATTATTCAGGGCTTCATGAGATCACTCGGGTAGAGTAATAAGGTTATATCTGCATCGAGATCGAAAACGTGAACTGAAACTTATTATCTACGTCCATAAAGCTGAATAATTATACGACGAGTGTATGTAGAGCCTTATCGCCAGCGTCATGATGGAAGGATTCTGAAACTGGACGAAGTTTATGACCATGACAAACTTTCCAAACTGGACGAGAGGCATAAATTGGGCCATGATTAGCATACACTTTTGTACCCGGGGATGGCGATTACGACTTTGGTTGGAACTGGGAACCCGATTAACAAAGTTACCCTGGGCTCTTTATTGGCGGTCAGCGGGTGTTTTGTTATGCGCTTTTGGTAAATTCCATTTTATGACACGACTATAATGCAAAGGGTTAAACATTGAATAATTTGGTATCCATTTATCGACTGATGTATCAAGCGAGCTATTAGAAAGGTGTTAAGAAGCTACAGTTAGGAATTAATTGTCATTTTCTTCAGAAGTACCCATTCAATTCAATTCCTTACGTTTGTTCGAAATGTTGTAATTTTTAAGAGTTTAACCCTTCCCAAACCATGCAGTAACACGGGTCTACCATCATAATTAAACCTATAATATTTCTGTAAATACATGCAAAATAAAATTCAAATTTTAGATAATCCTAAAATCGTACAAAAACAATTATTTTTCCATTCAATCCGTTATAAAATTAATATGTTGATAAAAATACAATTTTTGATATGAAAGGCAGAGATCATACACTATTTTCACAGTGAAAAGAACAACAAACATACAAATATAATTTTCTCTTTATCACTGATTAAATGAAGAGAAATAAGAAGTAAGGACACATTGTATAGGACTTAATGAATGGTCTAAATTATGTTATTAATCATTTTTTCAAAATTGAATGCTCAATATTTAGAGTAAATTCATGCCATTTAAGCTAATAAAAACAATTTTTATAACTGTTAATTACGGTAACACGAGTTGACAGCATGGCTGCGTTCGGGTATATTTTATCATGGTATGGTAAAGGTTAACAAAGTACTCTTTTTTCCATTGTACTTCACTCATATATTAGTTAATTTTTTAATAATTTCATAATATTACAATAGGTTTTTAAAATAGTCATATAAAAATATAAAAAACTGTAATAGATCGTATCAAATAAATACGTTAGTTCATGTGGCATTTCAACGATTTGGTTGAAGCAGTGAGGCAGTACAGTATTACCAATCATGTTTATGTCTAGAATATGCCTAAAATGAGTTTTATTAAAATAAATAATAGATATCTCATAGAGACAAATATATTTATTGGAAAATATATGAAAGTATGGGAAATTACAGGACTTACGACCTGTCTTCGGATAGCTTAAGGGATAACTTTATATAAAAATAACGTTCACCAATTCTCACGCATCAATCTCCATATCTTTCAAATTTTTGAAAGTTGTATTATGTTAATATATGGACTCACTTCGAGTACCACTAAACTATCGCCATCTATGGACTAAATTTGATAATTAATTTCCCTGTAACAGTATATATATATATATATATCGATATATATCGCTTCGGTATGTCTGGCAAGTAACAACTTGTATCGTCGGTAAATTTGCTTCTTAACTTGATATATATTTGATTCATCAAAGGGAATGTTTGTTTGCATTGAATTGAGCCAAATATCGTGAGAATGACAAATACTAGTTGTTTTATTGTGACATGTTTTAAGCAAACTATTCCATGTATCAAATATGACTGTATATGAAAATATGAGCTGGAGTTGAAATGTCGCAAATGACTATGAAAGGAGCCACATGCGGCTCGCGAGCCGCGGTCTACCAACCCCTGTACTAGGGTATTAGCCATTTCTGTTAGTAACTAAGTCATGTGAGCATTTAATGTATACTAATTCTCTTGAATTGAGTACCATATGATACGAATGACTACTATTCGTATCATATGGCATTCAATTTATTGTATCGGTTTATGTATTTAATTACTTAAACGAGAGAATTTATCGATAACTTTAGGTTAGTGTCAATAATGTGAACGTACTTATTATTTAAAAAATATAATTTAATGTTTGTTGAGAAAACTTATTATATTGCGTAATTGGAGATTAATTAACTTTTGTAGATTTAAATTTGTTTTATTGTAGATTAATTAAAAATAATATGAGACATTTATATATAATAATTTTAGAACAACTACAAACCATCATCATAATCATCATTTTTAGCTGTACAACCCCTGGACCGTTGTTGTACAGCTAATAATGATATTATTGCTCCATCTCAGCTCAGACCTTCCCAGCTCCTGCATCCTGTTGATCTGGTATTCAGCGGTCACCTCAGTGTTTACTGTTCGGCTACCCTCTTCACACACCACAACCTTCGAAGTCATCCTATTTTTTATTGACACACTTGGCTCATAAAACAAATTATTGTAGCGTCTACGCCAAAATTCATAAATTCTAAAATCGATCCAAAGATACACCTCATTTTTATTTTCTAAGAGTGTCAACTAAATTAAGTAAATACTTAAACATAAAATATAAATACGTTACATACTAACGATTATATTAATTATCTACATAATCCAGTATATTATTTATAAATTAATAAAGTATGTACCATTAATTTTAATTTTTGAGTTCGAATAGTAAAATAAAAATGTATCTAAAAAATACCACATAACAGTCAGTTAGATATTTGTATTTTAAAGAAAATTTAAATAATTTGGAAAACAAAGGCGGAAAATGATGAAAAATGTGTACTCACAAAGTGGGTAATTTAAATTCAATTGAGTTTATTATCAGGCTGTGAAATTCTTGCAGATACCCAACAACCTTCGTAAATTTCCGGTAGGAAATTTGAATATCCTTCGTTGCCTTCGGGAGTCAATCAATCGCTGGATGTTTTCCTTACAGAGAATATATCTACTCACCCGGCAAACCATCCATCTAATAGTTCACATCAAATTGTTTATTGGAAATCGGAGCATTGTGTTAGACAAAATGACCGAAAATTTCATAATTTCCAATTTGATCAAATATAAAAACATATTTATTTCAGATTTTGTGATGTTTTAAAATCTCTCTTTTGTACCAGAGTTTAAATTAAATCGTACAATATATCATTAAATATAGGTAAATTATAATAGGTTGATCATTTGTTCGAGAAGATCATGTACGGTATAGATATCGTATTCGACAATGTTCCAATTTTAGCTAATTAAAAAAATTATTTTATTATTTATTTATTAGAGGTTCTTTTAATTTTGAATGATGTCCTTTCATCAGGCGTTAGCTTTATTGCTTACTGTTTCTCATCAATTCAATGCAAGATCGAAGTCAGAAAATAAATGGGTTAAATCCTTAGGGTAAAGAACATCGATAAATATACCTTACTTTAAGATTAATTTTGATTAAAAATTGGAGAAGAACTACTTATTGTGACTATTATGTTATAGATAAATGAAAACAGTTTCTAAAAATATTTTTTGATAAGTATAAAATGATCACAAATGGTTCTTTCAGTACTAACTAGTTCGAATTTTTTTATTCTTTCAGAACCTTTAGGTTTTACATTTTTTATTAGAGATTGTTATATTGATTTACGAATATAACGGTAATTTCTCTAACAACAAACAAAGCTTATGGTGCTTGTACAAGGATGAAAATATGCTCTCAAAACAAAATTAGTGCGGGACTAACTGTCATTCATTGCGTATTATATTTTCAAGGCAGAACAGAATAAGCAACTAAATGTTTACTTATTGACCTAAATTTGCGAGACTCGAATTCAAAGTTTCATGTACACATACTTTTAGAAAAGATATATGTTTGAAACATATTGAAAATATCATACATTGTTCAACAATAAATTAACTCTTTTATATTTTAGTCAAACCAACCCCTCATGTGTATCGTAAATAACAAATAGGTAATTTTAAAATGTTCTAAAATTTCGTATATATTTGATATAAAATTACAGACTACCAAATATATAGACATGAATTAACGCGAATTTCTTGTTTCAATATTTATATTTTGGTGTTATTCATGTGATCATTTTGGTACCACTTACGCGATCAAATAGCTCCGAGACTTTTCTTAAATATAAAACTCGATTAGAACGAAAAATTAAACGCCGACAATATAATATGCATTAATGTAAAAAATACCTCATATTTACACAAAAATGTAATTTTTGAATAGGAAATACTTTTACTGTTGCATAAATGTGTCATGAACTATCGTATTTATGTTTCCACAAATAATGTGTGTAGAATGTCCCTCGTCCCGCAACTAATGTTTCAAACCCCTCTCCTATGTGTACACTTTATTTCATGTCTATTAATTTACTGGTCTGTGTAACGAGTATTATATTTTATTTTGTTATATTGTTCATTAAATTTAAAAAAATAAAATTCCACTTAAAATTTATCAAATACGAATGTTAGTTTAGATACTTTATCTACAACAGTAAAGATATTACAACACAAATAGCTTCAATGAATAATAGTACAGAAAAATTAAAAGTAAATAAATTGTTTTTATGTCTTGTCAGAGAAAGACGGTAGATTGCGGTTAAGGGTGCAAAACAAAACCAGGTTATCGCTTTACTAAAAAATATCAGAAATATTCTGACATTGCATTAAAATAATTGAAAGCCAGGCTCTGATAAATCTTTTACATATATCTTAGAGAAAAACTTTTTCTGGTATAGCAATAAATTTTCATTACCATCACTGTAATATATCTGTTTACAAAACAATGCCAGTTTTTTGTGTTGACAGATTTTAGAAAATATAATTAATTTAAAAGCATTAACAAATGACTCTCGCTTAGGAAAAATACTTTTATCACAGACAATTTAATAGCCTGAAAGGCTGTGTAAGCAATCGCCCACAGATCCAAAAATCGAGAGTTTTGTCTTCAAACTGGCAGCATTATAAAATGTATATAAAAAGAGAAGACGTATAGGTATATCCGTGAAAACATTAAAGGAATATTAAACAACAAAATTAAAATATCGTATTTTTTTACCCCTTGGCATTTAATTATATAATTGTTGACCAGTTTCGCTTTACTACTCATTCTCCAAGACATGATAAAAAACTATTTTTACTTGACTAAGAAGTAACCATTAGTTAGTTATTTTATACACGGATATTTGTTTAATACATGTTTATACGGACTATATTGTTACGAAAAAAATATTCTACGCTGATATGTTATTGTTAAATTTAAAGATGAGAAATTTTAAATGATTCACAGACATTAAAGTGTTTGATCAGGTTCTGTAGACCCTACCTTGATAAAGCGGCCTTCCTCGAACAGAGCTCAGATGGTATATGGAAAATTTATCTTTAAACCCAGGTTAATTCGGGGTTTCTACTCAATATATTCTTATGGATTGGGGTATCAAAAAATTAAAGATTTATGTACAGTTAGTACGGAATGACATATATTCAATATTCAAGTGACATAACAGCAATGGGTAAGATAACATAATGTTCGAGATAATATGGAAACACATAGCATATTTTTATATAATAACAGAATACACAATTTTGATAAGGCCAGGACCTGAGTATGTCTCTTTTTAACCCCTGGCTAGATTATTCATAATACAAGGGTAGAATATAACAGAAAAGCATTTGTTAAAATATTCAAATGATAGATTACAATTCAGTCTAACTCGTCACATTTATATGGGCATAGACAGTCCTTCAAATGGTTGTATTCATGGAAATCAGTGATGCTAAATGCTCCGTATAAATAAAATACAGTAACATATTGATAATATATTACGGAGAGGTATACTTGATTAAATTAAAAAGCTTAAATTAGGAATATAAATTTTATTGTTTTATTAAATTAACTGAGGACATGCGTCCGTACAAAGGCGTGCTTATGGTTATATAAGGAATTAAATATTTGATGGCATAGGAAGTACAATAAAAAATCATACCCGAGAGAGCTCCTTCTTACAGTGGTATGTTAGGTGGATTATTAACAAAGTGCAAATCAAATTGAGAAGTACGATATGTATACGTAACTAGATATTTTCGAGTATGATTATGATACATGCAAGTCTGATCAGGACTTAATTGGATCTTAATTAACTGTGCTCTGGTTTACACATAATTACTATGTGTTAATTAATTAAAAGCAAAAGTCACATTTTATAGCGGTCAAGACAAAGTGAAAAATTTTTTTAATAAAGCGTGAAATAAAATTCAAGGAGATAATATCGCAATTATTAGAATATCGGCGCGGGCGATTGAATGTAATTTATTATGATTTTTATTGCTTCGATTTTTTTTCTTAAGAAAGTGGTATCGGCGTATATCACTGGTTGCGAGAGTTAGAAAGGATTATGATCAAAAATTAGTTTTCTCGAGTGGAAGGTCACAGAAATCAAGTATTCACTTGATGCACAATACCTTAGATGTCGACGTTCCGGAGGTGGAAGGTAGACCCGTGGCCGGCGCTACCCAGCGATCATTTTAATGTAAATGATACCTGGTAGAAGCGTAGTCATCCTTCTGTAGTGGGCTTCATTGCACGAATTTTTATAACAAGATGGTACAATATTAAATTATTAACGGGTGGTAACCTGCTTGTGCGAGTACCGGTCGTAGGAAGGTGAAAGTAAGAGTAAGTTAAAAAAAGCTGTTTCATTATATCTTTGAAGCTGCCAAAGCAAATGAAATAGTTCACGATGCCGGTAGCCGGAGATTAGTATATAAATATAATTTAGAAAAACCCAAGACGCGCGGTTGAAGGTGTCCTTTGTTAGTATTAAAAGACACAAGTATTATAATTATAATTGGTAAAAACTGGTCTTGGGAAAAGCATTCTTGATTCTTTTACTTTTTTAAAAAAAATTTATAGTGTGAAAAAAGATAGGATTTTTGGCTCTAACCACCGACGTGCTTCGTAGAGAATTGTTAGCTCAATAGAAATTTGTATAAGGGGTAGTTCTTTTATACTCTTAGGCCGGAGACAATGGGGAGATCTTTGCAGGCGAATTACGACCGTAATGATTGCTTCCCTGAGCGAGATTTCTTTGATGTCAAAATCCCGTGCAGTGACTTTATTCAAGACCGCGCAGGTGTCCATTGGACGAATGATCTATTTATTGATTGGGTGCTTCCTGCCTACGAGAGATTTTGTCCAGCATTTGAGTGATGTACACGTAATTATATTATTCGGGTAGAATGAATTTGAAAATTTGCAAATGTGATTATTTTTATCCTATTTTAATTTTGAATAGTATTATGTTGTATAATGAATGGCTGTTTCTTTTACGAATAGAAAGTATTTTTTGTTAAATGAATTTAATACACAAGTTTATTGATTGAGATGAAATTATATAAACGACAATATCTCACGTCAATATTCTTTATTATTTTTAAACTAAGCTAAACACTTATGATTTGATAATATGTTGGTCCTCCGGGATGAGGTTCAAATCTCTGAATATTTGATCATTATGGATTGGTGCATCTTACCGTTAAACTATCAAGCATGTAGAATAAGTATATTATATCTTATTATAAATCTACAGCATAAAATGTAGTTTTTACTTAATTTAATTCACATATTGTATCTTACATGAAAATATTTTCTGATAGTTATAAGAAAACTAATTAGCTTAGGTATATTTTGATACATAAAAACATTATCAAACAATATTTATACATTATATTATATTAAAATGTATAATATATGTATAAAAATGAAAAAATATATATATAAGGTGTTATGTAATGTCTACTCTTATCATCACCGGCAATGTCCAACTTACTCAGCGGGTGCTAGTGCGTGAAACGCAACTCCCATCAACCTTAAAGATACTCAGTACGGACAGCAAGTAGCAATACTAATGCGGCCAGGAGCGTTATAGAAGATCATCTCACGAACTTCACTTATACGGGTTAACTTCTATAATTGTAAAGATTGTATTCAATATACGCGGTGCAAATAGTAAATAGCACCCTATTTTTGTGACCAGGAGTGTATCACACTCACATATACACAATCACTTCGTGGCATCAAACATCTACTACTATCACACTAATAAATCTCACATAATTTAGAACATAATCTTCAAAATCCTTTTGATACGACTTCAACATAAACTCACCCCCACACTCCTACATTATACATATGTATACAACATATCTATTCCTAAAATATGCAGTACTTAAATAGCCTTATTCGTTTATAAAATTTTATTGGCGAAGTAAAAAATAATCGGATAAAAGTGTGAAATCAACATTTACTGATTTTGAAATGTAATTTAAAAATATGGATTTTTTAGTGTATTTTAGAAATCCCTGTATGATTTATGTAATAGTTAGATGTATTCGTAAATGTAATAAAGAATTCGCCTGGTAAGTCTTGGCACAAAACTAGAGCACTTGTGTTTTTGCCAACGTTTTCAATATTCTGGCAGAGAAGGTAAACTCTATGTAAAAATAAACTCCTTCGTCTTATATAACAATCCAGTACCTCTGCGTACTTTTTCTGGCTATTAACCAATGCTGCAAGAGATATCGTATTGTTCACAGTATTTTAAAAGTATATTAATCGCTTTTAGAATAAATCATAATAAAGAATTCTGGTAAAAAGAATAATTTGTTTATATGTACTCAAGTCTATTATATATATTTATAATGTAAAAAGCAGAAAATCTTCGCATAGGTAAATAAATTACAATGAATCAATATGTTCAATTTTTAACATATACAAAATAAACTAATAATATCAAGGCAAGATCTATTGAATTAAAACTTCTGCATCAAAAATAAACATAATACTAAAAGAAAGAACGGACGAAAAGAAGCGAGGGAGAAATGATCGGAGAATTGTCCAGAGCACCGTTGAAGATAATAATGGAACATGCATCGATTTCAGAGCTCTTGGAAAATTTATGCCCTATTTTTACGTTTCTAAAAATATTATTATATTTAATATAAAAATAAAAATTCTCGTGTTTCTGACATGAAATATTACGATTTAAAAATATTCAAAGAGACACCGTGATAGTAAATTTCCTGCCCGCATGAAATACGACAGGAATGTGTTTAATGGAGAACTAAATCAAAAATAGCCATGTTAAAAAATTTTCACAGACTCACTTAATTTTGATATTTTCTTCATAAAATTTGAATCATTTAATTAATTTTTTCATCTATTTGTAAATTAAATTCGATCAACTTTAAAAAATAAGTGTTAAGTTAATTAATCGAAGGTTAAGGCGGTGCAATATAAGACGATTTGCAAGAAATTGAAGTGGATTAAGTTTTTATGAAAACATTATTATATATTAATAAAAACACATTTTTGTTTGGCATTTTCAGAACATAGTTCTGTGGTATAGCTACTATACCGGTAACAACAAAATAATTTTTCAATAGATAAATAGATTTTTTCTGTATATCTTTCTAGTTGATTCATTTTAATTTGTATTACATTACTGTATATTTCAGTTCATGAGAAAACGATATTGAGTCACGCAGATTATTAGATTGTCACTTTTTAGTGTAGTTGGACTGAGATAAAAGTGCAGAACAATTAACCCAGAAATTAATCTTCACCCCATTTGTGGTATTTTCCACTAGAGTACTCAAGTTTTTAATTAATACTCGATTTCCACTACACACGTAATATTTTACCCAAGTACATATATATTTGGTCATAATTTATATATATAAAATTAAAATATTATTTTATTAAGGAGAACACAATTGAAGTTATAATTATTCAGAACATAGATCTGTGATGTTTTAAATACTAATTAAATGTATTAATTATAAAGATACACGTATAAAATCAATTATATTGAAAAATATTGTTGTTGCGCTACCGAGATTTCAACCTGGATCTCTCTTCCAATCCGGTTCGAAAATTTGTCGTCATAAATACTGTCGCTGTAGCATAGTTGGTAATGCACCTTCCCCGGATTGGAAAACAAATCTAGGTTCGAATCCCGGCAGCGCAACAACAATATTTTAGATAAAATTAATTTTATATGTGTATTTTTATAATTAATACATTTAATTAGTATTTAAAATATTTTTAAATATCCGTTTCATTTTTGATAGAAACTAAACAAACTTTTTTACTTTAAATTAAATATCGATACGATACTACGATTGTATTACGCGAACTATTGTTTATATTGTCAGATGGATGTGATAGAATGGATGAAACTTTTTCCGATGCATCAATCGTATTGATGTTCCACGGCAAACAACTACTCCCTTAAAACCTCCCCCCGATATTCTGCCAACTCTCCACCGCTGTGTTGGAAGGTTCCATTTCACCCGTGGACCGCCTTCAGAAAACTCAGATCTCCAATATTTTACCTTCTAAAATACTCCCTTTATTCCGTTACCCAAAACTGGTGTTGTTTGAAATTTCATTTCGCATCACGGTTTATAGTGAAACTTTCCGGTTGCGGAGGGAAATAAAATTTTCACCGAGGCGTGGGTCGGCGCCGTTCAACATTCTGTCGTCTCTTCGGGGTGAAAATTATGGATTCGTACTTGCGAAAAACAGGGGGGACCAATAAAGTACTGATTTGAAATAAACTGAATGGGTTACCACTACATACTTTCAGCATTTTCAGTATTTTGATTGTCAGCAGCATTAAAACTCTCTTATAAATCATCCATATTATAAATAATATAAGTGAGTGATGAGTAAGAACTTATTTATTAAATAATGTATATTTATAGTTTATGTAAACATATCTGAAAAGAAGCGAAAACAGATAGAAGTGTGAACCATATTAGCGGTGGAAAATTACCAAGTTATTATTTTTCTTCCATAGATTTGAGTAATTAGATATATTTAAAAAAGATGCCCAGCCCGAGGTTATGCCGAGCGACAAACGTCGATCCAATTGGTAATGACTTCATATAATTGCAATAGATAACGCTTACATGAATTACTCTGCACTTTCGTGTTGTGACTAGAGCATTCAGGCATTTAGTGGTTGGCATTAAATTAAATACACATTTTTATCAAGGAATGTGGCGGTATACCTATGTTTTGAGAGAGAATTCTAATGTTTTATTATCAATAATTTGATTAAGATTTGTCAAGGGGTGTAAGATTATATTGAGTAAAGATAAATATACATTCAATATTATTAATATATAGAATGAATTCGAGATATAGATCTCTATTAAAAAAATATATACTTTGTCTTGGAACAGAACCTAGTTAGTTAGATGAATACGTGAAATGTACGTCATTAAATTCATATTTCGTTTAAAAACTTGTAGTATTCGTCGCTTGAAACTTTGTATACAGTGTCGCGTATTTGAGTGTCACGAAACTCAGTCAGTAATTTGTAAGTCTAGGGAGCAGCCAGATGGGAACTAATTCGGCCTTTTAGGCATCGCACTTATAAAACAGCCTCGCCCCCCACCGCTAACTCTCTTATCTCGTTTGCTATTCCGAGATGTGTGTCCCATTTCCATATTCCACGGGCGACCTTTTAAATCAAACCTCGTTTCTTCCAATCTGTCAGATTAATTCGCTCAGCCACTCTGAGAAATGGAAGTTCGTAAACAAATCGCATCCAATTATTATGCCGCGTCTCACCAATCGAAGTGAAAAATCTGCACAGCTGTGCCTTTGTAAAGGGAAAATATTTTTATTTTTAGAATTAAAAAGATCCACGATAAAACTAATATTTTGTAGATTGTTGATAACATAAAAATAATATGTAATGTGGAATGTATACTCACAACCTATATATAAATAGATAACATTCAATATGGAAAGTTAGTAATGTTAGATGTCCCAAAAGTCTTTTCATAATAAAAATTCTGTAACAAAATAATGGATGGGCTTAATAAAAAAAAACTGCATTTTAGTTCAGTCCCTGAGAATTTATTTATAAAAAATATGTTTTCTAAATGTGATCTGTTATTTCGCTGGCACTCTTCTAAACGCGAGGAAAAAATTCTGAGAACTACTCGGCATCTATTCTTCGTGATCACTGCTATTTTTTCTCAGATATTTTGTTGTAATTGGTCTAGAGAGGGATGATTGTTACTGAATACCTTTGATTTAAGGTAGCCCCATCGGAAAAAGACCATTGGTGTCAAATCGGGGCTACGTGGAAGCTAGTTTATGTCACCTCATCGGGACTGGTAAGGACATGCTCTTTAGCGACTGAATTCCCAAGGACGCGGCTAGCGATCGGCATACCCTCCGTCCATCTACCACTCGTTGCGTTGGTGCAGCGAATGCACCAAAATGAAAAAGTCTTTTAGCACAACTGTATAACAAATATATAAAATATACTAGAAGATACAATCAAAAAATATAAAACAGAATACAAGTGAAATAAAAAATGTACTTTATAGAGCGGTAATATTAAAAATATTTTTATAAAAAACTTACTTATGTTGTGAAGTTGGAATTTTAGAACATAGTTCTGTGGTATTTTTAACACAAATTTAATTAATTAATTAGAAAGGTATTGGTACAGAAAAAATATATCTATTGAAAAAATATTTGGTTGCTTTCTGTTTTCCCGAATAAGAAAAGGTTTAGGTTCGAATCCCGGTGGCAACCAAATATTTTTTCTGTATACTTTTTAATTAATTAATTTAATTTGCGTTAATATAAATAATATGTTTAACGCTAGCAATACGCTTTAAATTGATTATAATACAGGTGCTTATGGTAGGCACAATCTATACTTGACTCATTTACTTTGTAATACTCATAATTGGTCACTAATTATTACTATAAAAATTTGTCCACAGTCTAATATTTTTCCATAAAAAAATCATACTATTTCAAGATGCTAAATAAATTTAAGATCATTTTTTTCCTCCCTATTCTGTCACTCTTTTCTTAAAATAGATTCGTTGGATTCATCTTTCAGGTTATCTCAACGCTTAGATGGAAATTTTACGCATTTTATGAAGCATTATCGAAAGCCTGTAAATTTTATGACAGCTTTCAAATATATTTTAATATTATGTACCCACATACATATGAAACTCTATTCGGGTTGAATGAATGATTGAGAAATATCAGGTTTGTAACCATTGATTCATCGGGTTGAACAATCATTTATATGTATTTTATATTAGCGTGGGCCATAGATTAACATAATATGTTGATGCGAAAGTAATCGCTGTTTTTTGTAAATGAAAGCTTTCAATAGTTTTAAAGAAATAACGTTTATTTAGTAAATCACATAACTTCTATTATTAGCTATAACCGCAAGTTTTTTTGAGGTCAGTGGAGGGTCTGAATCCACCATAGCCTGCATCAACTTCGATGAGACGTTTGGCGCAGTCCTCGTCTTCTTCCGATAAATTGAACAAAACTGCCACTGAACAAATATTCTTAGTCACGGAAGTTGTTGCGCTGTTTCTTTGTATATTCATACGACATATAATGTCACAAATGAATTTTCTACTCTGTCATTTGTAATTTTTTTTAAGATTGTTACACAATTAATGAAACAAACTGGCTAAATCAGATAGAATGAGTCCTTGTTAAAAGCAAAGACAAAATAATAATAGATTTAAATATCCGTCAACATATTAATAAAAATTACACATAAATTTAATAACAACATTAGACGGTAGGAATTTTACTATCATTTTTTCAATACACGTTTAAAAGGGAAATTTAATATTTATTTATATATTCAGCATGTATTTGTATAGATAACGGAACTAAATTAGGTAATCTTATGAAGAAAAGGAGAAAAACTGTTGGAAACGAACGAAAACGTTTATTCGCAGGAAAAAAGGTTGGTAAAATAATATGCAGGGAACAAAGATTGCCCGCCAGTGAACGATCATACACACGCTTCAACATTAATTAAACTGATTATTTTTTAGCGTATATGTTTAAGTCTGGACTCCTGTATGGCTCTGAAAATGTATCAATCTGTGCCAGTTATACAGTTGGAGCCTTCAAAGTATGGTGCTACAGAATAATGTTCGACATGTCATGGACAAATTTCCCTAGCAACAACATAGTACTAGAAAATCACCACAAAGAAATAATCGCGTATGTCGTTAAGCGTTGCAGAATTAAATATTAAATATACCTTCATACACGATTATTCGATAAAAATTGGAGAGCAAATGTAAAAATAAACGGTAAAAAATAGTGGAAATCACTGTTATTTTGCACGTGAGAAACTCATTAAATCCGAAACTCCCGTCTACCAAATCAAAAACCTACTGCACAATTATACACCCCGCTATTGCATATTTATATAATAGCAGAGCGCAAGAACTCTTATAAAATCCTCGGAAAACAAACTGAATGTTTTTAAAGTAAAAATTCTTTGAATAATCAATCAGTCAGGTCAGTTAAATATTCGTATTAAAAGTTATGTATTCTTAAATTATCTTCGATGCTAGCCCTGATTTTCTATTGGTAATCTTTATAATATATTTGATTATATCACTTAAAATCATGTAGAGTACTCGATCTGGTCGGCATACCGCTGTTGTCTATTCGTTTTCTTCCGAGTTTTGCCTTATACCCGGCTGGTCAACCTACAATCTGCACTCCGCGTATACCGCCATAATAGATGCTCAACCGAGGGCGTCTCCAATGGTTATTAACAATTTGGAATTAAAAGATCTTAAAATTTCAAAGAATTAGGTGGATTGGCCATACAGAGCATATGAATAAGTAACTTGCTGTAAACCGTATTTATCGAGGGATTCCAAATGAACGGCGACCTCTTGGCACACTCAGATTAGATCAGTGCGACAGAAACCGTGAGAAGTAAGTAGAATGACATTGTCTCGGAGTTATTTCAAGTTGCTACGTACAGACGTCAGTTTGTAAAAATGGTACATTCTGTCTGCTGTCTAGCAAGTATATACACACTTGCGCCTGAATACTAGTACGATACCGAAAGAAAAAGATACGTATATAATTTAACAAAATATAAAACAGACCATACGAATAACGTGCAACCCTCGAAATGACTGTTTAATAATAAACCTGATAGAAGGTAATAAATAGGCAGACCCAAAATGAAGTATCAAGACAAAATAAGTAAAACAGGCTTGCCTAGTTGGATAATGCATTTTAAAATGTGTGTAAAATATACGTAACAAACTGTTTTTTTTTTAACTGTACAATGTTTATATGTTACATGTGTCTGAATAAATAAAAAATAAATAAAGACCTATTTGTTCTTGGCGTCAGCTATTGGTGGAAAGTAGCCCAATGAAGAGACCGGTGGAGGAGCATTCCTGGGGAGGTCAAGACCCATACCCATGTTTTTTTATTTTAATATTTAACGCAAACTCGTTGTAGTTATTCACTTAAATAACTTTGTTTCATCATTAACTTTGTTTTTAACCACTGCGCGTTAATTATTTTCACCAACCGAAATAAGAAGATACAAACATAATTTAACAGTACAGTGGACCCTCAATATTCGTCCATGTGTCTGATATTTGTCTTTTTCGGACTTCGTCTACTCAACTCTGTTGACTACTTTATTACGTGATATTACCTGATGTTATAATAAAAGGTGACTCCCCAAATAATAACCTAACCTCTTTGAAATAAAAACTCTTAACAACAATCATTATTTTTTGCATCCAAAAGGTGTTTTAAATTTTATTTACGACATCACGACAATTAAATTTCTGTCATAACGATAAAGCATTAATAAGTAGTAGTTAATACGTAATTAAAATGTATTCTCGATGATTTCCGAGATCGATTTCGAGTGAAAATTGTATTTGTTAAAGAATAGATAGGCAAATTCGTTTGATATTCATTCTTTTTGATATTCATCCTTCTTTAGGGAATAGATTAATGACAAATATTGAGGGTCCGCTGTATGTAAATAAATAAATATAGTACATATGAATGATGTGCAACCCCTAAATGGCTGCTCAATAATAAATCTGAATTTAGTCAAAATACAGGCAAATTGAATATAATTAACTCACAATAGCTAGAAACAAAATTAATTAATTATTTATTTATAAGAAGAATACATTATTATTGTGAAGCTGCAGTTTTTCAGGATACAGTTTTGTGATATTTTTAATGCAAATTAAATTAATCAACTAGAAAGATGTACACAAAAAAAAATACTTTATCGAAATTAATATTTTAGTTACTACCGGTATTCGAACCTGGACGTTTTTCTATCCGAGGAAACGGGTTATTCGGTTTCAAAAGAAAGAGCTACAGCAGTTCAAAAATTTGTCGTCAACCTACTCAATTGATTTTCCGGATAGGAAAAGGTCCAAGTTCGAATCCTGGTGGCAACTAAAATATTTTTTTGATAAATTGATTTTTTCTGTATACCTAATTGATTAATTTAAATTGTATTAAAAAAACATTCATCAATAAATTTTATTTAAAACCCAATTTCATTATTTTATTAAAGTAATAAAGCTAATTTTGATAATTAGACGTAACTAGTTTAGATATGAATAGTTTTTTGTGTAATTACATGAAAATGGCGAAATACTATTCACCGGAAACAAAATACATCTTAATAAAAAGCTTCTCATATTTTCATGTGCCATTTTCCTGTAAAACGATTGCAAAGAATGACATTTCCAAAATGAAAGAGTTACTCACAAGCGAGAAAATTTTTCCAGTGTATTTGGTTTCCTTTTGTTGGAAAACATGTACAATGGCTACTGCCATGAATGCGAAATGAACATTTTACGAGACGCAAAAGTTTCAGAAAATACACAAAGGTCAGCTGATTTAACGGTGACGTACCTACCGTCAAACTTTATCACGTTGAAAACCTTATTTTGTTAAAAAGTTTTCCAGAAAGTTTCAAAATTTAATGATCTCCAGGCGGTTAAGGATGCTGAATAGATGAGAGGAAGAGTAACTTTACTTACATTTATATAGAATAATACAAATAGAAGATAAACTGGCGAGTATTTAATTTTTTTAAATGTTTTTTACAATTTTTTTCTAATTTTGTTTCTTTAATTTAAAAACATTAATTATTTATTATAACATTTTGACTGTTTTACTACTGTAATCTGTATTAGGACAGGACCCATTTATTTTAATAATCCATAATAATATTACGCTTCCCCATTTATATCAATGACTTCCTGGATGTGACTTCAGTAGTCTCATTTGTGGCTGTAAAGTGCTTGTAACATTACGGCTGGTTATTACATTGAGCACCCGTCATCCAGTTATAGTTATACTTAATAGTGATCAGTACTTTCCAAATTGTATACCTCACCGAAGATTGTTGGTAGTCCAATGAGAAAATCTTTATACGCCAATTATAATCTTTATTACAATAATAATTCTGTTATGGTACAAGGTATACAGCTACTCACGGAGATAAATGGTAGAGAAAAGAGACCGCGCTCATCCTTTTAAGATCACCACACACATTCACATAATCTCAAGGACATCACAGTTAAGAAAAGCATCCTGTCATCTCATATACGTCTCATGGTCATATCGCGTCGCATTCCAGGTCGCAGTTTTTTCCTTATCTATGGTAGAATAGTCAAATATGACATCAATGTTTGTACAATTTCACGGAGAGCAATACAGAATGCACAAATAGAAAATCATATAAACTAGATATAATTATGAATAATATGTAAAGGTTTGGTGTGATAGTTACATATATGTAGCAACACTAAGTACATTAATTAGTTACGTAAAGTTAAACAATGAATGGTTAGAAAAAGTTAGTTAGAGATGTATATTTTCTAGGGACGAAAAACTACTACCCCTGCGGGGAAATATATCAAAAGGAGGGTAACTGTGGGTGTATGGTGCTCTGAACAAGTTATTCGTCAATTGAAATTTGCTATTCAAAGCAAGACTAGTGGAGTAATGGAGTTTTGGTACTAATAGGTAGGTACTTGGGATTGTAAATCACCAAAAGAAAAAGAACTAAAAAAGAACGACTAAATTCGATGGAAATAAAGTCCCCTGTATTCGTATGTGTGGCATAATCTGTATACAATACCAAATAGTGAATAATGAACAAATTATAAGCGAATAGATTTGTTTGAAACATAGTTAATAGAATTAAGAAAAGGTTTAATGAGATGATTTGGACATTGGGAACACATCGACCCCTCCTACAATGTATCGTAAGTAAAAAATGATATTTTTAATCATTTTAGTATTTTCTACGTATTTAATATATTTTTAAATGATTGTAATTTTTTTAATATTATGTTTATTAGTACCTACATCATAAATACTTTTTTTTTTAAATCTGCCACGTATATAAGTTTCAAATACATGCGAAATACTAGAATTATTAGAAATGTCATTTTTTACTTACGATACTTTACGTAAGAGGGGTTTATATATTTAAGGAAAGGACAGTAAAAAAATATGCGAGGTGATTCTCAAAGGAAACGGTGATAAAAAACTTTGGAGAAAGACCTGCCACGATCAGGTGGATCAGATATTGAAGAACCGCCTTTTTAGAAGATAAAGTTAATGTTAAATAGAGACGTCTACGTACATATAAAAATATTTCCTTTACGGAAACAAATTAAATAATAAACTAAATAAACCAATATTTATAAATATTAAGATGTCGTAGTTCATCGTTATTTTGTGATTAAAATTTACTGATTATTGTTAATAGTGTGTAAACTAATAGAAATGTATTAGTCAGATTTTTGTTAATTATTAAAAAAAAATGAATCAATGTTTTTTGATGCCTTTTTAAAAAATGTAAGTTATGTACGGAAGAATGAATAATAAAAAAAATATAAAAGTGTCGAGAATATACCGCATTAAGAAGAGAAGAATGTAAGATGACTATTAGTATAATAATATATATATATATATGAAAACGAAAGATTAATACATAATGTTGTATAGAGGAACCATTGTCTAATTAGAACTAATCTGTCTGATATTACTAAATTGATTTTAATATCTAAATATCGTGATATCTTCAAAGACTTTTTTTAGTACAGACTTTCTGAAGAATCGAGATATTTGATCGTCCGTAGTATGTGCAGCATACAAAGCCAATTCACATTAATAACAAACTCAACTTAAAGGTTTGAAATAAGATGAACTTTTATATTTAATTTTTAGGGTTTAGTAATCTTTAGTTTATTTGTAAGCAGGTATAGAAATTTAAATATATAAATTTAATTAAATTAAAGGTTTATATTAATATCAAACATTTTATGTTACAACTAGAAAATATTTATTGAATAATCAAACATTATATACGAACAAAATACAAAGTGAAATAATACATTCTTATATAATTATTTGTTCCCCCTATTTCAAAATTTTGTTGTTGATAAAATTTTAATTTACTTTTATTTACTATGTTTCTTAGGTACTAAATTATTTTAATATTTATGTTTTTTGTACTTACTATAATTAATTAATTTTTTTAAATAGAAATACGTACACGGAATACATGTCACATCAATATTCCTACTATTTTCAAACGAAAACAGGACTAACTTGCTGGTGTCCTGGAACGGGCCGCAAACCCCGGACCACTAGATCACTAGACCAATGTCTTAACCACCATATCAATAAGCTACTCAAAGGTTTACTATGGTAATTACTTTAATTAAGCCTAAAACTGTTTCTGCAGTTTGGCATAAAATAAAAATTGTGATGTAATAAAGTTGAAATAAAAAAACATATAAGCCTTTTCTTTTGCCGTGAATATCTACAATTTAAAATTCTAAGCCCGTCAATGGGGATGCAAGGGTGGCTGGCGTACGTTTCACTGAAGGGTAGGGGCCATAAATCGTATTTACCGCAATAGATGTTTTAACAGATTATAGGAAGGCATTTTTGCTTAAACCGTAAAAAAGTGTTACAATGGGATTCTGCGTGACGACACTTTGCAGATAACGACTATCTCATGGCCCATCGCCCTCAGGTTAGAATCCCGTTAATTTTATTTTCGTATTCTGATTGTCAATGGACACTTAAAAAGATTGGAATTATAATATTTCTTGCATACATAAGTATAAGCCGAAAATAATATTTTATTAATTTTAATTGAAGTATCAGGAATGGTGATGTGACAACAGCCTGATATAATATATTTTATTATATTATTAATTTTTCATTTATAAAATATCGTTGAAAAAATGCTTAATAATCCTAAATTAAATACAAAAAAAGTCTTAAAAATTAATTAGAACTATTTACAATAAGTCAATAATGTAGTTATAAAATGTGGAAGAATATTTATACATATATATAAATATATTTATTGTATCATTACTACAGACCAGTAAATGAATAGACATGAAATAAAGTGTACATATAGGAGAGGGGTTTGGAACATTAGTAGCAGGACGAGGGGTACATTCTTGGTGGAAACATAAATCCGATAGATTATGACACATTTATGCAACAGTAATAGTATTTACTCTTCGAAAATTAAATCTTTATTATATTGTCAGCGTTTAAATTTTCGTAGAAATCTAGTCATATTTTTAAAAAATGATCGTGGAGCTTTTTGATTGATTGGAGCGTGGAATTTGATTGCGTAAGTGGTACCACAGTGATCACGTGGGTGACACCAAAATGATAATATTGTGAAAAGGAATTTTCGTTAGTTCATGTCTATATATTTGGTAGTCTGTGATCATTTCTGATTTTATTAGTTATTTGTGATAGATACAGTAAAAAAATTATCGAATTAGGCACAGATTGTATTTTTTTAGGTTCTTTTATACATATTTGTTATTTAATATATATAAATGTGAGAACGGTCACTTTAGACATATGTGTGTGTGTCGGGAGACTGAGTAGATGAGTGGTGGGAGACAATGATTATAAGAGGCCGTCTCTGGGAGAACGGGTCTCTTTCCATCGCCACTTCTCCATAATTACTAGTCTATCTCTGAATTGTATAATTATTAATTACTGTAAATATTTCTTATAATAACGTGTAATTGTTACCTAGACATTGAGTTATTATTACAAGGAACTGAACCCAAGTAACTCAATAGTAAAGAGAGGATAGAACACCGTGGGAATCTCGTGGTACTACGAAAGTTACCACAATAAATAATTTTATAAAAAATAATTTATTTTTGTGTTATATATCTTTTTTGGTTTTTATTTATTAATTTTTTTTTTTAATATTTATGCGTACACGGAATACATTTCACATCGATATTCTTACTATTTACAAACTAAGCTAAACGCCTATACTATGAAAATAGGACTAACTTGCTGGTGTCCAGGATTTTATCTCTCCAGTTGCATTAACAATTATCCTCCATCTCAATTGGCATCTTACAGAACTAAATACATCTACCAGGAGCAGACACTTGGTAATTTTTATCAGTTGTGTCCATCGGGTTAGAGTTCGCCCTCTTTCTCTTTGACCATCTATTCTAACGGTCACCACAAACCTCTTCATATTATCATTTTCTCTTCTGGTGACTTGCCAAAAGAGTTATGTTGATAAGAGCCGTTCGTGTATATCGAGTTACTAGACAATCGATACGATGGTGAACTATCTACAATGTGTATAAAGCCTGAAGAATTACCGAGTAGCCCACAATGAAGAATTAAAACCAAGAAAAAATGCAATAAACTTTTTATATGTATTATAACTACAGTATATTAAATATTTTGTTATTATATTATGACGTCAGTATTACTAATAAATTTCATCGGCTAACATCGAGCATATAATTATTTCTCATACTTTTGCGAAAAATATATTATCTTGTATAATTGAGTGCCCTGATTTAAAAAATGAAAAAATATTTCCGGTCGTAAGTATTTAAAAAATTATTTTATTTTAAAGTTTCGAATTTTCATCATACATTTTGACATATTATGAACAGTTTTATCTGTGGATATGACAAATTTATACAAATCATAGATAATTCAGAAACATTACATACTAAACTCTCATATTTTATTTATAAAAAGCACGACTGAATTTTTATACTATTTGAATTAAATTAGTTAGTTTGGATTAGTAGGATAGAGCGCCACACTATTCTCACTTAATCCACATTCATACATCTTCTCATACAAATTCGCCGATTGTTGAGGCTTCTAACAGAATCATCCTCCATTATCTGGTTTTTCCTGTCGTGCTAAGTCTTCCGCAGACGTCTTCTATTTCTGGTGCCTTCAACACTTGCGTCATATGTCTTTCTTACCATTATCTTCTCATTCATCCGTTCCATATAATAAAACCATCTAAGTGATCCTTTTCTAATCTTACTCACCATACTAACATCAGCTTTACAGTATTTCCTTATTTCTTCATTATTTACTCTTTCATAAATAGATTTGCCACATATACGCCTAAGTGATCTGATTTCCACTGCATTCAGTCTACTTTCGTTCCTCTTCTGCCAGCTCTTAGCCCCACTTCCATACATCAGTGTCTGTACCAGGACTCCATTTTCGACTATTGGATCATTTTTGCTTATTTTAATGTAGAATACCGTAGTTTTTTGGAAACTATGTCTTTTTCAGAAATCTTAAAACTAAACCATAGATAAAGTGTTTTAAATGTCATAAATTATTATGGTGAAATGTCGAAACATTAAAGTGTAATAACTTAAAACGCAGTCGCAAGACTGAATATTCATTTTTGAAATCAGGGCACTCTATTCTATAGGAAAATATATTATTTGTAAAAACCGAGAAAGGACCATATTATCGATACATGCCAATTTCATCATCATCTTTGTCCACTTATCGTAGAAGTGTCGGGGACCCAAAAATTCGACAAGACGCTTCTAGTTTCTCTAGTGTTTTGCGCCGCTTCCGTATTAGTTGCCCTGTCTAGGCCCAATATTTTTTGCTGTTTATCCCAGTTTTGTTTCAGGCGACCCACCGGCTACTTTCCCTCTGAAGTTACCAAGAAGACGCATCTTTGCAATCATTCTTCTGGCATTCGCAAGACGTGTCTAAGCCACCTTAATTGCGATCTTTCTATATGTACAAGCATTATTAAATTACCATAAACTAATCCAGCGCAACTAATTTAAATTCTTGATATTTACGAATTAGAGTGCTGTCGAACTTTATAAACTAAAAGTGGTTGAGGTTTTTGATAAATAAGTTATATAAGTAGGATCCGGAATCGCCGTTGCAAAAGCAATGCCGCGACGCGACATAAATTTGTAAAATATTTTCATTTTTTAATTCGTCACACGACCTTGCGGAATAATGTTTTCTAATATTTTATAAAAATACTATTACATGTAATTACACTTAGTATACATTTGATAAAAAGACTTCGGTACAAAAAAAAATTATTACTGTTGGGATAAGATCCCGTGGACTGTATCGATTAAAATTAATGGTTAGTTGACGCAACCCGAATTGGAACAAGAAAGGAATATTGGCAGATCGATCTGGCCTACTTTGATCTCGGTCCTGGGTTGGACGTCAAGTTTCACCTCCAGTTGACTCGCACTTTTGTGTTTAAAAACGGAGATATCACTGCACTCCCGATACTGAAGAACACTACTTCTTTTTCATGGTCCGGATTTTACGTACGGCACTATTCTTGGACGTTTAAAGAAACAGATTTTGACCGTTACGTGTTGAAATGCAATCTGTATCCCCGTCGGCGAAATCTCTAAGTAATGAGTTGGCCAGAGCGGGAAAGGTATATTAAAGTTTATTGGAAGGACAAAATGCACATGTAGTAGGTACTCGACTTGCATCAACACATATATTTTCATTTAATAAGTTACCTACTATTAAAATAAATAATAAATAAACCAAAACGTATCCATTTTGTATATAAAAAATACTTCATATATAAGTAGCTGCACATTAAATGCACATTCGAATATTATTACATTTATAACATATTTATTTAGTAAAAAAAAAGAACAAAATATCACGTTGTTCAATTTTGTCCAAGAAATATAAAATGAAATCTTTAAAACATTGATAATTAAATATAAGTCAGTTTTTCAAGTGTCATGTGTCTTCTTTTTCACTTGGGTTTCACTGTTTATACGTCTCGTCAGGGGTGCATTTTTTTTAACCATATCAGTTGAATTTTGCACAATAAATGATTTTACCGTTGGAAAAAGTCGAACGTTCTTTAACTCTCAGACCAACGATTAAATTTGGATGTTTAATGTTGAATTGAACATCATTGATGGACGTCCTTTTTGCGTGTAGGTACTAGAATAATTTTGGCTGTTCTCAAAACATATTAAGGTGTAAATAAGAAAAAAAGTAATATTCGTTAAAAAATGCATTTTTTCATTTGAATGATATTAACTATTAGTTTCTGATTAAGAGTATGAAATATGCACCTATCTTAAAAAAGATTCAAAAGTAAACATATATAATATATTTACCACGACGCGGCACTGGAAATTATCTAACAGTTGTGCCACGAAATTTCCGAACAGTAGTTAAAAAATTTAAAGTTTGGAAAAGCATTGGCTATCTGATTCAAGAATCATGGGATCGATTCCCAATCGATTCCAAATTAATATTTTAAAAAATTGGACGAATTATCCCATTGTATATTTGTTTAGTTTGAAAAAGGTTAAAACAAGTTGCCACGCAACTGTAGTGAATTAATTTTTATTTTATTTACTTGTCAGAATTTTACAACTTTAACAAATAAAAAAAAAATTCCGCATGACACAGGTGTATTATTAATTGATTGTGGTACTTTATACAAGATTTCCCCTTCAGTCTGCCTCGTGGACTATCATCAAATTGAGCTTTATTATCAAACGTAAAATTGCTTAAATCTAGGCGCAGTAAACCTTTTATTACTACCAAGTAAGAATCTTAGCATTTAAGTTGCCTCTCATTAAAATAAAATCTCGAATATAAACTGAGTACTCCTCTTCCAACTTGGAACGTTTACTTTGAACATGCAAGTTTCAGGTACTACACCTAGGGTTGTCCTTACTTGACATACGAGGGGGTAAAATTTTGTAATACATGTTTAAGTCACCCTTCCATGTTGGTATTTTTAAGCAAGTGATAAATAAAATTTATTCCATATTTACAAAACACACTTTAGCGCGTTTGTAATATCTCATCCACGTGCCATTATTATGTAATAGGCGTCATATTATAAAGTGAGCAGTTCTTCCTAATCACGGTTCCCGAAATTACTGGTCCTTAGACTAAACCCCTAAACGTACCTTTTCAAAAAATCATTTTCAAAAGTGAAAATAACGTTTTTTAATTTAAAAAAACAAAAATAATTGTAGAACTATAAACAGTTTATGTGTAAAGCGCCCTTGAAGTGAAAGTTTTTACGAAAATAGCGCTATACAAATTATCCATTATTATTATTATCATCCCCTCATCGACCTCTCCCTGTAACACGTTTCCCTACTTCCCCCTAACCCTTACGGTGATTCCGATTTATGAACGGAATTATCGTAATCCATTCCGCGGGACGTGTGTCCCGAAGATTGCACAATTCATAATTATTTAAAAAAAAATATAAAACGGCATACATAATACATACACACACATATATGTATATATAGTTCAAAATCATTTTATTGTGAAAATCTTATATTTAAAAATCATGTTTTAATTAAAATTACATAATATTTAACGTTTTATAAATTGTGACGCATAAAATTTTGTGTTGGAGCCAATCAAATATTTATATTTAACAGACGATGGTTTGGACATGAAAGTGTTTAGTGTTTACATTTTAAGACAATTCATTTTAATTGCAGGGAAATTTGTATAAACCGTGATTAACTGTATGCAAACTTAACAAAATATTTCCCTACGCGAGTTATAACATTACGTTATAATAATTTATGTATGTATGTGTATAATAATAATTATAATATTTTAGTGTGAGTACAGTAAAACATTTGTTTAAATAGTATTTTAATTACATGTTCACAAATATTTTTTTGTTAAAATTTGTTATAGTTCAATAACATATTTTTAATGATAATTTTTACACATATATATATTTAGATTAATAAAATAACAAATATATCAACATAAAATCAGTTATTTATAATCAATATCTCAATATGCAGGATTTCAGGAAATAAAATAAAATAAAAGTATTATAATATCATAATAAATATTAAAAATAGTACCTACTCTGAAAATATATCAAATTAGCAATTTCACTATTTTATTACATTTACT
Organism: Eubasilissa splendida; assembly: GCA_031772225.1. Classification (NCBI taxonomy): domain Eukaryota; kingdom Metazoa; phylum Arthropoda; class Insecta; order Trichoptera; family Phryganeidae; genus Eubasilissa; species Eubasilissa splendida. The sequence goes on from CM062851.1 coordinate 18,140,827, forward strand.
TAACATCAAATAAATATGAAAAAGTTTTTTGCAATTATTAGTATCCTACGCCCGATTTTCTGGTAGTTTCACGGCACATTTCATCGTGATTGATATTTTAATTGTATCGGGATTTCCCACTCTCAAGGCTATTTGGTAGTTCGGATTATCCTTTCAGGCTGGTTCATTTGAGCTCTCTCCACCCGGGGATTCTCTGGACATTAAGCGGTCGAACAATGAGAATCGTCGGTCCGCCCGCCAGCACAATATAATCCGGTTGCATCACTGCGGTCATTTCCGAGATGAAAAGTTGTTTGTGTTGAGTATTCTGTGCATATTTTCAACTTACATACCTAATAGGCAATTTCTGTACACTAATTAATCCGGATTAAATAATCCTCGCAACCGAGAATACGAAATTTTTGTGTTTCTTTTTATTTGGATTAATGAAAAATATTTACTATTAAGAACACATTCTTATTGTGAAGTTGTAATTATTCAGAACGTAAACCTGTGATATTTTAAATACTAATTAAATGTATTAATTAGAAACATATACATATAAAATCAATTTTATCGAAAAATATTGTTGTTGCGCTACCGAGATTCGGACCCCTCTTTGGATCTCTTTCCAAACCGGGGAAGGTGCATTATCCAACTATGCTATAACGACAGTACTTTTGACGACAAATTTTATGTTTTGAATAATTACAACATCACGATAAGAATGTGCTCTACTTAATAATATATAAGTTGTATCAATGTGTCTAAAATTTAATAAAAATTAATTGTTAATTCTGGAGTTTGCTATCGGTTTTCTATTTTGGGATTCCGTATTTGAGTTTCCGTAAAAACTAAGTAGATGGCTTTTAAATAATGGAACGATAGATGTATTAATTTGAAAAGTGTAATACATAGGTTCGAAAATTTGTCGTCAAAAGTACTGTCGCTGTAACATAGTTGGATAATGTTCCTTCCCCGGTTTGGAAAGAGATCCAGGTTCGAATCCCGGTGGCGCAACAACAAATTTTTTCGATATAATTGATTTTATATGTATATCTTTCTAATTAATACAATTAATTAGCATTTACAAATATTCACGTATCTTTTGAAAGCGGTCGCTTCTAAAAATTACTCTGTTTAAATTAACTTATTTTTTACTTCTTCAGGTCAGTATTGATATATAGTGTTCTTAATCAGATGAGTCTCGGGTCGTAATGCACCTTCAGAAGACACGATGACAGTGATAAGCTCCTCAGTGATGAGGACGAACGAGCTAGTGCAACACATCTATCCACCGTTGTAGCACACTTTCAGGATTTCTTCGGTCTAAAGTTGTACCCATTATTGTAATAACTTCCGTAGTACCACCAGATTCACTCGGTATTCTATCCTCTCTTTAGTGTAGAGTTATTTGGGTTCAATTCCTTGTAATAATAATTCTTTGTCTAGGTAACAATTATACGTTTATTATAAGAAGTATTTACGGTAAGTAATTAATAATTATGCAATTCAGAAATAGACCAGTAATTATGGAGAAGTGGCGATGGAAAGAGACCCGTTCCCTCAGAGACGGCCGCTTATAAGCATTGTCCCCCACCACTCATCTACTCACTCTCCTGATAAACACACACACACAAACATATCCAAAGTGACAGTTCTCACAATGATAATCTCCTTTTCTATGTTGTCGGCCGAATGTGGCCGAAGACCTTGTGTTCACGGCTGTAGGTAGGACTTGCTCTGGTGAGATTTGTTGCAGGATTAAGGCATCCATGCGTATATTATATTTCCTCATTCGTGAAGATCCTTTTGCCACTGGTGCTAATACATCAGCTCTCTCTTCTGTTAACAATTTTGTGTGTTTTCGTAGAATTTTGCACTAACCTAACGTTTGTATCCGTGGATATATTCATTTGATCCCTACCTTTTGTATTGCAGTTATTATGATTTTATTATTAAACATTCAAAATTAATACTCTTTTCATAATCTTATCCAATCCTTGCTCGCATTATTTATATCATAACCTTTTAATAAAGTATGGGTAAAATTGATAATTGAAGATATTTTACGAGAAAAATTAGTATTATTTAATATAATATATATTTCATCCCAAAAATATTTAAAATACATGCATGCATTTCAGACTTAAATCAATTATTTAACTGTGACATAAATAAAAAAACGAATTAGATAGTTTATATCGAAATAATAATTGATAAAAATTTACATATCGATCGAGTAAGGTCCAAAGTGAGAAAATTAATATATATTTTCAAATTTTATGTAGCTTCATGAACATTACATTAAATACTAATTAAATGTATTAATTAGAAAGATATATATATATATATATATATAAAATCAAAAAATATTGTTATTGCTACCGGGATTCGAACCTGGATCTCTTTCCAATCCGGGGAAGGTGTTATGCTACAGAAGACAGTACTTTTGATGATAAATTATTTATTTATAAGTATATCTTTCCAATTAATACATTTAATTAGTATTTAAAATATCACAGACCGTCTGTTCTGAATAATTACAACTTCACAATAAGAATGTGTTCTTCTTAATAACATTATATTATTAAAAATGGTTTACTATTCACTTTATCAGAGTCTCACCAGTTACGCAATATGTGCATGAGACGGTGCAGCTCTTACTTTAATGGATTTTCTAATTAAGGCTCAGAAATGGGTCATCAGAGTGATAAAAATGAGGCCATTTAAATATAACTCTGAAAAACTTTTTAAATCCTTTCAAGTTTTGATATATAAGACCACATCAAACCCAAAATTATTATCTTTTTTATAACTTTTGATTTTACCTTAAAAATATACAACTTGTAAAAACTGTACAAGTAATTGCTTTAGAATAATCCAAGTCTAGTAAAGAAAAAGATAGATGTAGTAGCATGGGTAAATAGGTGAACGTTACATTGTGTAAAGTGATCACTTAAGCCAGCCGATGACAGGTCGTAAGCCCTGTAATGCCCAAGATTTCCCTACTTTCTCATATAAAAATAATAGCTTCGTCTCTGTGAGACATCTTAATCTTGATGACAATCCCCCAGGGGATAAAACTTAGTAATTAGTTTCTACAAAAATTTGGACATACTCAAAATATTGTAAATAAATTTTCTTTATTTTAAATGTATTCTTGTATGCTAAAAAAATTACAATTAAAATAAAGTAGTGTTCTCGAATACCTCATTAAATAATATTTAAATATTAATTGTGTTTATTTTATGGAATTTATTTATTTCTAGAAGAGTATCAAGACTTTTTCGTTATAGAAAGATAACGAAAAGAGCGAAGCAATAAAAATCTTTTAAGATCAAGAAAAAATCTTAATCTTCACAAGGTTATAAAAACTTGATTTCCAACATTTTTATTACGTGTTTTATGTAAGTTCTACGTGATTTCAGAATCCCTTCGACCCGTTCAGACTTGCTAAAAACTGGAATCCACCTCATTTTTATATAAAATAAATGTATTTATATCATGTCAGTTCAAAAGAAACGGATATCGGATATTAAGTACATATGCATGCGAGTGTGTGACTGAGATGGTCGTAACTTTAAATATTGGCTTTGAATTGCATGATTTTGAAACAGCTCAGCAACAAGAGTATTTTATAGGTTTCCAGGGAATTAAAAAAAATATTGTTTTCATTTTATTTTATGTGGCGAATGAACATAATATTATGTTATGCCAAATATTTATTTATTTATGCACAATGTGAAAAGAAGAAAAAGATTTAAATTGTTAAATTTCAAAGAGCCAGGAAGTATTCACCACCTCTGTTACGCACATTTGATGTTATTTATGAATGAATGGCGATTAGAAAAATATCTATGATATTAAGTAAATAATATATTCATAATCCTCTAAGATCATTTTGACACACATTGTTATTCATTCTTCTTATTTTAAATAGGCAATCCACCCTTCAAGAGTGATTTGTGCCATTAATCAAGTTAAAACTTTATTTTATAGAAAAAAGTACAATATTATTATAGAATTGTACCATTGTCGTTCAAAAAATTTGCTATTATATAGATTCAGTGAGACGAGTTAAGGGAAAGAAGATGACACAAGTTAACCGGGAGTTGAAAATTATCATTGACGAGATTACTGTAAAATAATCTGTGATCCGCAATGGACAGGCAAAAAAGATATGGTCAAGGGTTTCCTCCTCGGCACCACACTCACTCATTGGGGAATCTATTATGTTCAATCTCAATCAATGTGAGGCTACCTGGCAATATCCAATTCTCATTCTAGAGATTTTTTATATTGTTATTTTGGAGAGTTTTCTTTTGAAGAACCAGGGAGTATGGGGAATAGATTGTCATGTTGCATATAATGTCATGGTTCCGAGTCGCGCGCTGGTTTGCTAAAAACGCAATAGACACATCCAACACCCCTCGGGCGGCCGTCATGAACTCGTCGACTCGGGCTTCGGAGGTCCTCGGTAACGCTCGGCTTGAGCCGCGAGCCCGAACGAGGACGAGCCGAGAGGCGAGTCAGTCACAAAGTAGCCCGAACCAGGAAGAAGCCCAAATTGTCCCTGAGGTGTCGTTTTTCCAGTGATTATAATCCGATCGGGCGTATCGATGCCAAATTCATATCATTAAAATTAATTAACATAATCTGATGAGTGGTAGACGCACGCGGGTGTACGGCCGTCTTCCGAATTACTCGCAAAATAGCGTTTGCAAAACAGCGTTCGCGGTAGAACATTCTAGTAGCGTCGACGGTCAAGCAACCGAGTTTGCCGTTCGGAGGCAACCGCCTGGACTTCGAAATACGCAGTACGTAGTGTCGAGGCTGAAAATTTTGCTCCAGTTTTAAAAGCAGAAAGTGCATAATGTAAAAGCGTGCAAGTCCCGATAGTATAATTTGGACAAATATTATCACCGCCGCTACGAGTGTTCGCGCCACCACTACCAAATTAATCTCACTCTGAGGTCGAAGCCGATCATCGTTTGAAGGCGCGGGAAGGTCCAGTCCAAGGTACGCTGCAGCCCCATATTGATTTACCTGACGGATCAAATAGTGACATGGCGTATTCTCCCTTATATAATATATAATTAAGTTTGTCAGGATTCGTATTTTGATATAATGTTGATGTTGATATAATAATAAATTCGTGTATGCTCTTGACCCCGTTTCATTTAATGTGTGTAAAACCCTTTCATTGCAATGATACCATCTGCCAAAGAACCGATTCTTCCGTAAAAAGCCGCTCTGACTCAGGTGTCTACCAACAGAACTAGCCGGTGCCCTGCACGAATCCGAGGTGAGTGCTCTTCATCGTGAAACACCTGAATACATTAAGGTAGCCAATATTAAAGGTAATACGATCATTGAATTATTTTAAGCCTATTACCATTATGATTATTTGGATCTATCCATTGTGCAGTCCAAATAGAATTCGTACGTTTTTTTTACCATATTAAGTCTGTCTTACATCGGGATATGGAATTGATAAGGGAAAACTCCGGAAAGAGTGGCCTTCTTGGCCAGTTTATCAGCACCTTCATTTCCATGAATTCCCTTATGTGCAGAGATTCAAACGAATGACACCTGTTTATTGTTGCTGTCCAAATTAAATGGACATCTTCTGTGTTATTCGATCGTTACGTTGTTCACATATTTAGACTCGTGCCATTACCGTATTTTAAAATTATTTGTATTTTGTGAAGGTCTATTCGACAAAAATATTAAATATTATCGCTGTAGCATAATTGATAATTGGTAATGCACCATCCCCGGATTAGAAAAGAGATCCAGGTTCGAACTCCCCGGTAGCGCAACAATATTTTTCGATAAAATTGATTTTATATGTATATATTTTTTGATACCTCTTTTCGAATCGCTAGACGTGCTTTTCAATATATTATCGGAAAAATGTCAATTTTGCTAGGATCTTGAAGTTATTTATTTATTTAAAATATTACATAGTTTGTTAAATTTTCCACATAGAAACGACATTTCTGAAAAATGTGGGGTCGTCTAAGCTAAGGCTAAGATTTAATTTTAAAAATTCCATCATTTTTGTTCCAAAATATGAGTGTCTTAAACTTTTCAATGAAAATGATGAATACTTTGCAGACTCTGAGAATGTATTATCAAAGTTTGCCACATAATATTATTTGTTATTAAATTTGTTACTTTTTTGCTATCCTTTCCAAATATGTTACGTCATTGAAATTCTTCAATAAATTAACAAAATTCAAAATCTAGTTCATGTTTACTATATTATGAGATTATAAAAAATAGCTTGCAAAATAATTGCAATAATTTAATAATATCTTAAATTATATATGACGTGATGCCGAAGATAGAAATATGGATTTATTTTTTCTTCTTTTTCTCGATGTTGTTTTATTTTAAATCGATTTTTATTTATATATATATATATATATTATTATTGGTTTTATCAATTATATTTTACTGTTACATATTTTATCATCCGCATAAAAATTTGTTTTGAGATTAGTTAACGATTAATAAGTTGATTCCAGGAGGTCATCAAAGTCCGGTTTTCATAGCACAAGCATTTAGCTTAGTTTGAAAATAATAAGAATATTGATTTGATACGTATTCCATGTGCGCATCTTTATTTTTCTTTTAAAGTATACAAATACCTACTTATTTAGTGTGATTTCAATCAAGGTTTTTTTTTTTAGAGGTATAGAACTTTAAAATGAAATAAAATACATACAAATCGTGGTAATGGTCATAATATTGACTTTATTGGAAAGATAATTTTATGCAATTAGTGTTTAAGTATAAACAATGGCTCGAATAAAATATCGGAAATAACGCGACGAATGTTATCTTCAAGTCGTTTATCGGCGTAGACTAGCGACTTCACATATCCTCAGAAAATAATCCAAAGGTGTTAAATCACACGATCTCTGAGGCTAATTCACAAGTCCATTAAGCGAAATTATGCGTCCATCGAATGTTTCCTTCAATAAATTGATTGTGGCGCGCGCTGTGTGGCATGTTGCGCTTTCTTGTTAAAACCACTGCTCTTCCACATTAATGACATTCAATTGGGGAACGAAATAGTTAGCAATTATGGATCTATTGCTGTGCACGATAGCGAATCAACTCATTCGGGTGCTCCTCAATACTATGCTCCACTACAGTAACAATTTATTTGGTGCGCACTGTATGGATGCGTATTATTAATCAGAGTATGCATGGTGCTAAAACGATCCATGGTTATTAGAATCTCTTGCTCGGATGTACGATTATATCTACCGTAAAATGGACATAGCATACAGTAAGTTTTGCGAACTAAACCACGATTTCGAAATAAATTTTCACAATTTGCAAGCGTTCTTCTGGCGTAAGTCTATTCATGGTGAAATTGTAAACCAAACTGAGAACAAATCAGCTGTCAGTTGTCAAATTGGCTATCGCTGGAAAAAGTGTTGCCAGTTTGAAAAACAAACCTAAAAATAAAAACACCTTTGGATAGAAGAGGTCTGAAATACGTAATATTATCCGAAAAAGAGCAAAATACAAAAAAATGATTATTCGTATTTGAAAATTATAACTGTAATAAATAACTGTAAAGTTATTATACTTATAAAGTTAAAATGTACTACTTTACCGTTTTGTAATATGTTTGTTCTTAAATACATATTATTTTTATATTTTTAAAGGAAGGGACGAAATAAGGAATTTACGTAATTAAGACAATAATAAACATAAAGAATAAAATAAAATAAAAAGATCGCTTAAAACTATATATTTTAGTTGAATAATTTTTCATTATATTTCATCCAGATATTAACGATTCTATTTGATAAAGCGCTGAATACTCGTATTTCTGAAGTGCAAATAAATAATAAAATAATAAAGATTGATCAAAAATAATTTGCATTCGAGCTGGATGCATTGATTTAAATTATTTTCTTAAAAAAATAATTAATTTAACTCAATTAAATTCTCCATCTACAATGGTCCACACCCACTTTACATTTCTTCTTCATTTTAACGTCATATTTTGCTTTCTTGTTCCTTCGTCATTCAATCGTCACATTTCGCTTTATCCTTAAAAGGTAGACAGCAAATAATTTTCACGTTCTTGAATTGTACATCAATCGAGATCAGTAGAACCTTCATTTCGATATTCGATCAAATATTTGGAGAAATTTATAGACGTTATACACCCCTGTCTCCGCTGAGAGAAGTCGCTTTGTGAGATGCCAGTTGTGGATATAGATGATCAAAGGATTAAATCCAGAGACAAGTTAAAACTTTCTTACGACTGTTTGAAGGGAATTTATTTCAATGCTTCTTATTTATCGCAGATGATAAGGGATCTAAATTGACGTAGGCGATCATTTGTTACATCAAAGTACAGAGTCGTGAGTTTTATTCTCACTCGGCAGAAAACATTTTTATGAAATATACACTAAAATATACAGTCGTATATTTAACCTCATAATCGATATTCTGAGCATCGTCGAACGGATCTAGACAGCATTTAAATAGGCAGGTATAAATAATTCAATATTGTTTGACTGAAGTTTGATAAAAACTACTTGAGTTATCGTGTCAATAAAATCCGTCATAAATTACTCAAATGTCTCCCACGTTTTCGTCTATTTTTCTTATCTGCCACGAATTTTTGTAAAATTTGATAATTTCGTCAGTCCAGCAAGGTTTAGGGTGGTCTTTCGCCCAATTGATTCCACTCGGGCACGATTGGATGATTGCATTCGTATATACAGTATACAGTTCGTAAACTAGCCAAATTCGCCACCTTGTTTCAAAATGGTTAGAAAAATTCTTATATATATCGACGTTATTTTGATTTTTAAAATCGCACGCGAATCCGAAAATGTCGACAAGATGTAAATATACGTGAATGAAACTTTTAGTTATAAGTTAAGTGTATTTGAGTGGAGTGAGCTGTCATTCATTATCTATTGATTTTTGTACATCTTTTTTTGTAAATATATAAAAAAAACATATCTTTATTAACAAGTGTAATAATCGAATAAGTTAGCCATTATATTATTTATACAGCTATGGTTACTGGCTCGTGATTGTTCTGGTACATGGTACAGTTTGATTTATTAAATATTTATTTACTTTTGCTTTTATGAAATTACAATTATTAAGCCTCCAAATATTAAAATAAAAAATGTGCAATCTGATTATTATGAGAAAAATCTTCTCTTTAATACACTATACTATTTAATACAAATTTGTTTAAATATAAGCACAGACTTGACATAGTAATATTTATGTTAAGTTTAAAACGAAATTAATTCCAGCGTTCAGCGTCACATTCAATAAAGACTTCACTCTCTAAAATTAATTGTGATTGTACTCACTTAAGCATTTCATCTCCTGTGAGTGTTTTATTTTGCGAAAAATGTACAATTTTTAATGCCACGGGTTTACTTCCGTAACAAAAAATACAATATTTCAATTTTAATAATAAAAAAATCGTATTAGAGAGTTGAAAAATTATTCAGAAGGCAATCATACTTAAATACGAAATATTCTGAGATTAAAAAGTCGAAGGTTAAAACATTATTGATATTGGTTTTTGTTTATGGTTTTGCAAGAAAAGTCGTCGAACAAATAATGTATTTGAAAATATTTTCTGAGAATTATTCGCCAGCCCCCATACACTGTAAACATACAAATAAAGTAGCAGTAGTAAAATCAATTAGTAGGTAATAAACTGGTGTTTGCCTGTGTCTAATTTATTTTCTAGGGGATATGTTTATGATCATATTCGATGTCATTTACATACCATTTTTGAGTAACAATCGTATCTGATATCCATTTCATTAATACATTTTTAAAGCAATTGAAAAATTTCTTTTGCGCGTGTTTCAATTTGTTATAAACTTTTTCATATTTATTTTGATTTTCTATTGATCATCCCAATAAATCAATTCTAATGGTTTTCTCTTTAGATATCCATCAGGTGTTATATTTAAAGAGTATAATGCTCTAGACATAATACAAATCTTTATGTTGAGACTCGTCCAATTTTTCTATGCTAACAACAACTCACCCCAAGCAATAAATCATGGACACAACACAAGACAAACAACGAACATCTACACGCCAGTTCCGAGAGAAACAATTACATTTTATCAAAGATTCTACATGTTTTTAGCTCTGAAACTGTACAACACATTTAGTACCAACTGGAAATCGTTCAACTCCAATAAGATTACACAAATATGGACCCAACATATGATCCAATCGGGTAGAGAGCTATCAGAAGCATGTCTATCCAATATTCTAACATAATCATTATACAGTGCCTACACTGATAATTCACTAGTTCTACAACACTCCCACTACATTTTTATTAAAAAAAACTATTTTTTTTACTTCTATTTTTATTTCTGTCGAATCTTTATTAAATAACACCACAACAGCACGAAAAAACTGGCTACTTTAACACAGACTGCAGTATAGAAAAGTAGCCAGGACAACGCTGTATATATCAGAAGTGGAGTCTACTCCATGCCACACAATAAACTACGTGAATATAATTGTATCTTATGTTTATCATGCTATATTATAATATATTCACCTCTGTTACAACAAAAATATGTATGTCAATAAAGTCTAAATAAATAAATGAAATAGATTTCCAGATAGATCCGATTACAAAAATCAGATTTTTTTCTGACGCCTTTAATGTTGTTACTCTAGTAACAGCATTTTAACTTTATTTAACTAAAGTTTTATCGCCATAAATATGATTATTCTTTGATTTTTTTAAAACATTTTATTCATTTTTTATTTTTAACTATGACGTTCTCCTTCGTTCAGTCGGTCATCAGTCGTAAAGGATATAAGAATATATCTTTTTTATTTGGTTAGTCTTTATTATCTACTTTATTAGCTTTTTAAAAAAAGTTAAATAGTCGTATTACACAATTATAAATTTATTTTCCCAGATATCGAGGTATCATATTCATAAATTTGTAGAAAAAATTTATAGACACCCTGCGCATAAGGTATCTAGCCTAACGTTCATGTATATCTATCTTATAATATAACGCCTTCTGCCAGTGCTATCGACGTGTTCTATTCGTGACAGACATAGCAATCGTTTCATGTTATGTGATGCGCCTTGGGCTTCTATCTAGTTTCTTATTGGTCCGCATTGCCAGTGGGATAAGCGCAGGTGAGGCACTTCTGTGTTGAAAACACATTTTGTCATTCAAACCCGCGCGGTTAAAATCACAATATAATATTTTTGAGAAACAAATAACATCTCGGCTTATTTTATAGAAATTTTATTTGATAAAATGCATTTTAGTTAAGGATTTGTAGAATTTTGATTAAAAGTTTATTAAAAGGTTAATTTTATTCCACATACTTGAGTACCTTAATTTATATATTTTTTTAATAGTAATAAATAAATAAGAGAAAATACGATTAACTTGATGGTCTCTTGAAACGAGTCTAGAACTCCTGACCATTTGGTTATTATACTAGGGCCTTACTATGTTGGAATAGGGCTGGACCCTGGACCTATGGGTAAAAGCTTCAGCTTTCAAATAATAATTATTACATCGTTACAAAAAGGAAATGTGCTTAATATGATAAATATAAATACCCGTTTCACAAGAATAAACTAAAATAATGTTTTGATTTCTCCTAAAAATGTTGTATTTGTAGCTTAGTACCCATGACACAGTATCATAGATAATTACACTAGTTTTATATCAATATACCTACCTATCGACACACAATAAAAAACTGTTTGCGCAAGTAATATACAACCTTTGATATCTTGGTAAACAAGGTAGTCCTGCAAAGTTGATTTTCTGTCTTATTGAATATATTTGTTTAAAAATAGTGCGAATATTTAAATAATCAAACACTATTCTCCCCTAGCTACAATCTATCTTGAACTGCGTAGCATGTATTTCTTATCAGTAAAAACATTATGATGAAATATATCTATTGATATGAAAATAGAAATATGCATTAAAATATTGTGTGTTATAGAAAATGAGTGACATTTGTATTGCGCTTATGGAGAGGAAAATTCTTATAGACAGATGGGAGATTTTAAACATTAACTGGGCAGTTGTTAATGAAGATTTTATCAAGGTTTGGCGGACGCCGGCCGCCATAGTTGAGACGCACACCACTGGGTAACCATGATGCATTGGCTGCATGCGTTTACTAACCTACCCCTGCCGCAAGCTCTCATTTTCTCTCTGGCTTCAGCGATACACCAACACTAATACAAAACATAAAATTAGTGTCTGGAAAGCTTACATCACAAACTTCTATTTTCGTGTCTCCATATCTGACACACACATACAGCATAAAATGGCGTCTTAAAAAAATGGCGTCGGACCTTGTGTGGGTTTAAATGAAAAAATACTAAGTGTCTAAAATACAAACAGTGTCTTGGGGGTCGTCCTTAAATTTAAGTGACAGCAATAAATACGATTAGAGATAATGTCTAGATATATTACTCCCACTTCATTTTTTTTTATTCTATATATATTTTATTTTTTATCTTTTTTATTTTTTTCCTGTCAAATCTTAAATAACAGCACGAAAAAAACTGTCTACTTTAACACAGACTTCAGTCTAGCAAAGTAGCCAGGACAACGCTGTATGTATCAGAGGTAGAGTCTATTCCATCCCACACAATAAATATTACCATGTTATATTATAATATCTTCACCTCTGTTATAACAAAAATATGTATGTAAATAAATAAATAAATCATACTAGTATATTTAAAGTTTTTTTTTTCTTTATTTATAGAATCAAACATTTTTTTAGAACGGGACGTTCATCAAAAATGAGTCATGATAAAGTGGTTACGGATTAGGATTTAATAATATTTAGATATCACGTCAAAAATTTGCAATGTTTTATTATGTACTTTAAAATTTTTAGATTAAACTGAAAATATCATGCTAAAGACATTCAGAAACATCATGGTGTACAAAATGATCGTGCGCACACACCCGAGTTCCTTTGGGCTTCTTAAATAATAACTTGTAATTTATTTATTTTCAAAATGACACAAAGTACTTTTATTACAATTTTAAAAATTAACCACCTGAACTTCGCCTTCAGGGAACCGGCCTTATTTCTTTTAAGAATGGCAATATTTATTATTTATGATCAATAATAAATGTCGGAGAGATTTGTAGAACCACATACTGTAGTCGTTGATTATACTGAATTATTAAAACTAGAATTTACATTGTCACCCGTGTATATCGTGTTTATTCAATAAATATTTTTTAAATCTTTGATATTTTTTTGAAACCCTTATGTTATGAATTATTTTATATAAAATAAAGAAACAAAGAAATCATAATGTAAATGAATATATGTATTTAAAACTTACCTATTATTATTATTGTGCTCACAAAGATTAATTCAAAATAGAGTTTTAGTGGGCGTGTGTTTCCTTTTAAAATGGAGTGATTCATAGAATTGTATTGATCCTGGTTGTTCAGAGCAGATGTTAATATCATCATCAGTTTTACAAGAAACCTTCTATAGTTATTATAGCAACGTTCTAAAACAGTTTGTTATTATTCAAGTTTTATTGATTAAATTAAATTCAAATTTTGTCTTTCCACAGAGATAGTGTAAGCATAAAATAATTTACCAAAGAAGGCATTGATAGTGAAATTTTATGAGACGAATGCGATAAAAATTAGGATTCTGTTAACCTCATAAATCTGCGTACCATTGTTTGATTTAACATGGATGTGCGATAGAGGACAGAGGAAATAGATATTCTCATTCTTTATCTTTTTTCTTCCTTCATATTAGTATTGACAAATAGTGGCCTCAATCAGTTGAGACACGGTCAATAATGCACCTCCACAAGTCTCAGCATGGGGCCGCCCTCGCAGCTGATGCAACGCATGCATCCATCACTATGGCAATCTTTCATATTTTTTCGTTCCTGTTTTATCCAGGATCATTTATTTTTCTAGGTTGTCATATTAACGCAAAATGTATTAGAAATTGAAAGAATATTTTGGTTTCTACGTATGTAGAATTAGTTGAAGACGGCAAAATTCTATTTATTTCAAAAACAAAAATTATTATCACTACTATAATTCCGAGAGGTGCAGTCCCTCTCGTCATCAGATGATAACTAAACTAAAAACAGTATTGTACTCTATTCGGGTAATGGGGCGGGACTTGGGAAGAAGGAGGAGGTTTCGATCGTTAACGGGAATATGGACAGTAAAGGTGTTTGGGAATGATATGTTATTAATTAGAGATTCCTCCGAATTTATAATTATAATTCTCTAAAATACGGTGGCGAGCAGGTTATTTCTTTGAAGACTTTAAATACTTATTAAAATTATTACATATTGAATTCTGAGTAAATGTATGTGATCTTTCAGAATTCATTGTATGCTCAATGCTGAGCATCGTGGTTTCTTGAATTATATCACGCAAAATACGTCTCTAGTGATCTCAGCGCTTAAAGATGACCATGTTAATTCCGTTATTTGATCTATTCATCTTCAGGAGATATATGTCTCAACAGGAGACCGTCTTCTTGCTGCAGACGAATAGAAAAAGGAAGATATTTCTCCCCCACTAAATATCACCTAGGCTACTGCATTAAATGCAAACTGCACCATACGTACGTGAAATTTGACATACCTGAGTATAATATTCCAAACGTGGAACCACAAAAGCATTACAGATTTTCACTGTTTAAGATTAAATGCTATGACATGTGTAATTTAAGCGTGTAATTAATACTTTATTGACAAAAAAAATATGCTATTAATGCAAATTACTTGCAACATTTTTTTTTTAGAATCAAGTAAATATTACAAAAATCGTACTGCATATACGAAAGTTGGACAAAGTAGTCAATATAACTCGTACAGAAATAAAATCTGAGATGTTGTTGATAAATTCTTTTAACTAAAAATCTTTGCTGTTTAAACATTCAATAATAATTATTCAACACATTTCAGAAGTGCATGATTGAATTTATTTATTTAAAAAATATTTTTATTTTGATTTTGTATTATTGATTATGTACAATTTTTTTAGTTAATATCACTCCTAGTTTCGGGAAGAGCAGTCCTTCCCGTGCACACGTGTAAATTGAACAAAATTAAATACAGTTTGTTGTGGGGCGGTGGGGTACGTAAGGGTGGAAGTGGCTTTATTGTTTCTTGGAAACATCGATAATAGCGGTGAAGTATTTGACAATGTGATATTATTCATTCGTTTACTTCGAATTCAAATTTTACTGGTTTTCTATCATTTCAAGATTATTAATTATTATTCCCCTATATGGTACCGAGTGAAGTAATTTTAGATCGTGGCTGTCTTTCGTATTATTTCGACAGCGCAGATTGCACGTTTTCGAAAATAAAGTCTTTCGCAAGATTTTCGGTTAAACTGTATTAACCTAACCAAAGAATAAAGGAAGTTAAAGATTCTGTAACTTCGGGAATTGTAAACCATCCCAGATTTCCCGAGGAACGTGAAAGCAAGGGGGCTGCAGTGAGCGAGATATGTAGCAAGCAGTGGCGTAATTTGAAAAGTGTGCCCCAATACAAAATTGAAGAAAGAGCCCCCCTATAAGATGAATCTTATACATATTTTAAGATGTTCCTTTGTCTGTCGCTGTATATATACCTGGCAAAATGAAATATTTTAAGGACACAGTCAAGGTATTACTAGAGAGATATCGTTTCAAGACACATAACATAGGTTTATAAGAATTCTGATCATTTTTAATAATGAAAAAAGTCGGGATGGAATATTGAAAATATGTTAATGATTCTAAAATGAGTTTCTAGAATCTCTGTAAAAATTTTAGATGACTCTCAAGAGTTTCTGATATTAAAAACTTTATACTGTTGCAATCAGTTAATTGCATATTGGAACATTATGTTGATCTTTTGGGCCTTTATCTTACGTGGGCCCCAGTGCACCGCATTGGCGTGTTACGTCGTTGGTAACAAGAGAAAATAAAAAAAAATGTATAAAACCCTGGTTAATGAGTCCCGTAATACGCATATAACCTCTTACAAGATCAAGACTAAGGGAAAGATTAAAACCTAAATAGGGGGACAATATTAAGACAGATTTGCAAGAGGTAGGCTAGCACCCAGGCAATGTCGTGGAATAGATGGCGTGTCTCATGAGGCTGTTAAAGAAGAAGAAGAACTGTAAAAATGTTGATGTAACGTATACATCATGTACCTATTATATCTGTATTAAAAAATACAAAATAATATACATATCTGCGTCGTATTCTGTAGAGCTTAAAAGTTATTGATTGTGTTTTAAAAGATCTTGAAATATATATATATTATATTCACGAAGTTGAAAACGAAAAACTTTGCAGAAGTACGCTTAGTTTTATTTCCCGAAAAGCTGAAAACACACTCCGTTCATAAGGAATCCCTACGTGCGTTTATCCCTGCGCTTCCCTTTACGATGCCATGTTTTTTGCCGTTCCATTTCACACAGCCGCGAGCGAGCGGACCGATAAACCGAACCGACCGTAAATTATGTGCAGCTTCCTCGATAGAATTGTCTATTACGTAATGGCTGAACACAAAATAAGTTTCACTGAAGGCTTTTAAAATGTAACATTACACTATTCTGTCTTTGAAGGCCTGTGGTCGACCAAGCACTACAAACCATCCCGCTGTTTAAAATGGTAGTGGAAGTTTTTTCCAAATGCATAATTGCCATTCAGTATCGAAATATTTCCCGGTAAGACTAAATGAAATTCTGATTATAAATTAAAACTTATATATTTACTTCGCTAAGATTATTATTACGCGAGGAAAATAAATTATATTTTTATTTAAACTTATATTTATTATTTTCTATTAAGAGAACACATTCTTATTAAGAAGTTGTAATTATTCAGAACATATGGATAATGCACCTTCCCCGGTTTGGAAAGAGATCCAGGTTCGAATTCCGGTGGCGCAACAACAATATTTTTCGATAAAATTGATTTTATATGTATATCTTTCTAATTAATACATTTAATTCATATTTGTATTATTCTCTAGGTATATATTTTTAATAATTCGTTCTTCATCGTTACGTACACATTTCTAAATATTATTCTTTACAAATTGAATTTATTTGTTATTGTTGGATTCTATTGGAAAACAAATCTAATCTATCATAGCATAGTCAGTCATTCAATCTATATGTAGTATGTTTCCACATATATTAAATACGTAAAGTTTTTTTTAGTAATATATAAACATTGGGTATATAACGAAAAATATATTAAATCCTGGTACCGACACTGATTTATGTAAGTGAGGCCTGGAGCTGGCAGAAAAGGAACGAAAGTAGACTTAACGCAATGGAAATGAGATCACTTAGGCGTATTTGTGGCAAATCTATTTATGACAGAGTAAAGAATCAAGAAATAAGGAAATAATGTAAAGCTAATATTAGTATAGTGAGTAAGATTAAGAAAGGATCACTAAGGTGGTTTGGTCATATGGAACGGATGAATGAGGAGAGAATGGTAAGAAAACTACATGACGCAAGTGTTGATGGCACCAGAAATAGAGGACGTCCGCGGAAGACTTGGCACGACCAGGAAAACCAGTTAATGGATGATGGTTCTGTTAGAAGCCTCAACAATCGGCGAGCTTGTATGAGAAGATGTATGAATGTGGATGAGGCGAGAATTGTGTGTCAGGACAGAAGAGTGTGGCGCTCTATCATCTCTGCCTACCCCCGCGGAAACGGCGTGATGGTAAGTAAGTAAGTAAGTAAGTATATTTAAAAAAAACCACAGCAAAATAAAATCGAATTTAATATCATTAATTTATTATTATAATGATGCAACTGATATATATTATTATTACCCGGAGAAAAAAATGAATTATAAAACATTTGAAAACAATATATACAAATCTAATATATTTTTAGGAGAACACATTCTTATTGTGAAGTTGTAATTATTCAGAACATAGTTCTGTGATATTTTAAATATGAATTAAATGTATTAATTATAAAAATATACATACAAAATCAATATTATCGAAAAATAAAAAGATTGTTGTTGCGCTACCGGGATTCGAACCTGGATCTCTTCCCTAACCGGGGGAGGTGCTTTATTCAACTAAGCTACAGCGGCACTATTTTTATCGACAATTTTCCAACAACAACTTAGTTGGATAAAGCACCTCCCCCGGTTAGGGAAGAGATCCAGGTTCGAATCCCGGTAGCGCAACAACAATGTTTTTATTTTTCGATAATATTGATTTTGTATGTATATCTTTATAATTAATACATTTAATTCATATTTTAAATCTAATATAAATCGATAGTGCAGGTATGCTATGTTATGCACTGCACGTTTGCAGCTTTTATATTAAAAGTTGAAAAAAATACAAAATTGATAAAAAAAAAAGTGTTATTCACTGCAACAGGCACATGCATTCTGCGCGTAATTAGTTTTTGATAGAAGAATAACAAACAATTCATTGAGTTTCTTTAGTTCAGCATAGAAAGGACAACGGAAGCCAACTTTTTAATTACACAACGTTTCATCTCTGAACTCCTATCGCAAAAATTGATCTCGTATTTAGTATTAACATTTTGAAAAATATGAAGATATATATTTGCTATATCATCTATTCACAGAGCTGTGTATTTTTTTAAATTTCACCCCCCTCACAAGAAATTTACGTAAAGTCATTAAAATATGAATTATGGCCATATTAATATAAAATAGACTTGAAATATTTATTATAAAAGTACACCCCCATTTCATTCACAAAGGAAATATTGTTTTTGCTGAAATTTGGAGTGCGATGCGTGATAGTGCTGATTGAAAGCTGGACGTGCGTTTTGGAAAGTTAATAATTCACGGAGAGTTTGCAGAGTCTCGGTTATTACCTCCTGGCGAAGTCTGGGCTCCGTGCGGACTGGGTGTCTCGGGAGATCGCTAATAGCTCCTACTTCCCTCAGTCACGCTACGAGGGTTGAAAGTACGCCCTCTCTTCTCTTTGTTAGTTTATCCTATTATCTTAGTAAGAACAGCGGCTTAATAAATATACATTAAGCAGGTTGGTACTTACGCAAGTTCAATGTTTTTTTTGTCGATTTATGGGGCTCTCGGGCCTAAAAGCCATATTTTTAAAGCGATTGTTATTAATCGTTAACGAAGAATTCTTCAACAAAAATAGAAAATATACTATTTTTGTTAAATAATGAAACGCTTCATATTTGGGATAGTTACAATGTGCTTTACTCTAGCTAAATCCGGTACACCGTACTATATTCTTTACATAATCAAAGAACTATTTAGTTTAATCTATTTTACACAATTTAATTTTTGATTGGTAGAATAATAATGTTTTAAATAGGATTATTTGTCCAGGTCCGGATCTTCAGAATCTATTTAGTATAACAGTGAATAGCATGGTAATATTCCATTTCGATAAATTTATCTGCAAAGCAGCTAACTCCACTCATGGTAAAAAACCGTTTTTGATGCCATTATTTTCCTCTTTTATTGTTCTATGGTATACTAAAAGCCAAGATATACTGAAATCACGCGTTTTTAAATAATAAATGAGTACTAAGTGCTGAAAAACCTTCAATGTTAACCTGACACAAGTGTTGATGGCACCAGAAATAGAGGACGTCCGCGGAAATTATAATCACTACATTATCATGGAAAATCAGCCAACTCCCAATAAAATTTTACAATTTAAAAAAAATATCAGTTGATTCCAAATATTTCCTATAAGTACGATATAAATCAAAATATCAATAAAATATCTCGGCCACCCTATTTCTGCATAAACATCAGATTAATTACAAAATTAAATAGTTTTTTGTTGCTCTCGAACTGGAGCTGCTTTGCAGATTAAGGTATCTATATGCTTGCGTTCATGTAAACTACAAAAATTGATAGGCGTATGTTTATTTGTCATATATACTAGAATGCTTCTAAAAGTGCAGGGTGCATTATATACGAAAATGTGTATAATGCAATAAATCATATAAAATCAATCCACGTTATATTATATTCAATTTACGATATTAATCGAAATATGTGATATTTATGAATAATAATTTAATACAAATTGAAGGTACCTATCAATATTAGAAATATATTACAAATAAAACAATTACCGAAAAAATATTTTGTTGCCATCGGGATTCAAACCAGGAACCTTCGCCATCCGGATAAATGCGCTGACCATTACACCATATCAGCATAGTAAGTTAACGATAAATTTACGAACCTATATGCTGCCCTTTCAGATTTAAAAATGTAATAACAGATGCATCAATTTGAAAGTGCAACATATAGCTTCGAAAATTTGTCGTTTACTTACTATGGTGTAATGGTCAGCGCGTTTCCCCGTATAAGAAAAGTTCCTGGTTCGAATCCCGGTGGGAACAAAATATTTTTTCGTTAAAATGATTTTATCTGTATATCTATCTAATTGATACATTTAATTTGTATTAAAAATATCACAGAACCATGTTCTGAAAACTTCACAATAATAATGTGTTCTCTTTAAAAATAATAATTTATTTATTTAAGAAATGATTTCCTTCTTCTTCTTCATCAGCGGCTTCATGGGAGATCTATATGAAGTTCATGACCGCAGGACACAATAGAGTGCCATCTATAGTCCAGAATACCGGGCACTTGTCTACCTCTCGTAGGCCTGTCTCGACATTCGCCGCCGATTATTGAGGTTTCTGGCAAGACCATATTTAATTATATTCTCACTATTTATTTGTACAGTACGGAAGTTAACGTACCAAATGTATCATATAAACCAGATTTTGAATTTTAAACGATGTTAGACCATTACATTACCTCGTACATTAATACAAAAATGTGAATTTTTTTATTAATGTACGAGGCGCATTTTTTAAGTAAATACCGTTGCTGGATATTCCTGGTGTAGAGCTACGGTTACGATGTTGCGCATGCGCAATAGTTTCCTTCACCTGTTGACTTACCACATGCAATGTTAGAGACATTCACATAGTGTTGCTATCTTGTAGTAAGTGGTTGAAATGTTCAAGATATTAGATCAGCCCGCCGACAGTGAGATACGGTCCGTGATTCGTTTCTTGAATGCACGAAATATGAAAACACCTCACATTCATCGCCAAGTGTGCCCTGTTTTGTCCTGATTTAGCGCCAAGTGATTTCCATATTTTCTTTCATCTGAAGCAATTCTTTGGTGGCAAGCGTTTTGATGACAATGATGAACTCAAAGACGGAGAAATGGTTTTTATCCCAGGCGGCGTCGTTCTATAATTAAGGTATACAAAAATTGGTGTCCCGTGATGAAAAGTACCTTAATAATAGTGGCGACTATGTTGAAAAGTAGTTTGTGTGTAGCGTCCAAAGAAAGTAAAGTTTGTAAAATTTATGTAGCGATTCTATAAAAAAAAATTCCGGTAACTGCGCCTCATAATTTTTCAACTATTTTAAATAGATATGTAGCATAAATAAAACTAGAGTCGCTAACTGACTTTCTCATGATTTTTAACAAAAATACCAAGAACCCTGTGAAGTTTTAGAACAAAATTTTTCAATTACGCGCCACAAAGTGTTTGTTCGTTTTCAAAATCAGGAAATGCGCATTCCGTTTCTTTATCAGAATTTGTAAAGTTGTGATGAAAAGAAAACTGTTAAGTTTTCTCAGAATAGTAATTCTACGTAGTTGTCTTTTATCTAAGTTTACACGTCCAAAGAGGAAAAACGGAATGATTTTCCAGTTTTTTTATTCCATTATATTCAATTTGGGTCCAGAAAATTTGTTAATAATATATCTCTTTCACTTCAGTTCCATCCTCAGAGCATCTGCCTGACTGATGAATGGATTTACCTAAATCAGTGTCTTGTGCGTGAAAATTTATTTTGCAATGCGTATTTTCTTGGTAAAAATACACTTTCTCTTTCACATCAATCACGCTTAAACAAATCATATATTCGTTTAAATAAAACTTTATCAGATTGTAATGTTTTATTTTGCTTTTACAAATAACCGGTTAGACGAATACCGGACAGGCAAGATTGTATGTGTGAAAACAAAAATGTATAGCTCATGAGAGTTGTATAATGTAACTAAAAAATCTAGAGACCGAAGGAAGAATACCAATAAGAATTGAATAAAAGTGTCTGTAATCAGAACAATCTAGGTATTGTATTTAAATTATAAAATTCATTAAAAAAAGTATATGCCAAAAAGAATCTTATTAAAAGATATTAATAAAATGAGACCATGAATTTAAAATACTTACTAATCTTGATATTTCCTAATACTAATACGTGTTATTTTAATTTTTCAAAGTGTTGTTAAGTATATACATACACATAAATTTAAATTTAGGTTACTTGACTAAACACAATTTATATCAAAAATTATCTATGAGCGTAGTTTTAAAATATACTCTAATTCTAAAAATATTTTGTATATCTTGGGTATAATAAGGATTAAATAATTACTAAATAACGCTACGTAATTAATTTATTTTCTACCTTCTTCAGTCCTCTAAAATGGGCAAATACGAGTAGATATAGGAATTATATTTATGTTATCATGATATTGCGTAATGATTTAATCATGTAATTTCACGCTTCTGGGCTGGCTTATTATCGAGGTAGATGATTAAACCGGGGATGCCAAATAGAAAAGTGTTTGCTTAACTAAAATCTATTTGCGTACATATATGTATGCGTGTATCCGGATAACTTTAATTCATGACCACTGATAAGGCGAAAACGGATATTTGATATGGATGCGTGGTTTACCCCAGAGATAGACTCAGGAAAGTGTCCGAATAATATGACGATTAGAAAGGGAGAATTAGAAATTGTAGGTTAGTTCATCTACATGAAGGTGGACCTTTTATACTTAAACCGAAATTTCTGACCATTCTTCATCTTTATTTATTTATTCTTAATATAGTGCATATATAATAGAACCTCGCTCAATGAGTACCTCCCGTTACGAGTGATTTGCATAACGCACAAAACAAATTGTAAAAAAATGACTCGCTTAACGTGCGGCATTTCGCATAACGAGTGACGAGGAGATAGCGGGTCCTTTGCATCAGTCTGTGTTTAGCGTTCGTTCAGCTAGCATCTTAGTGTAGCTTGAGAGTTTGTCAGGAAAGAAGGAGGTACAGGAGGAACACCCTCAGCAGAGCAACAACTATCTAGCGTGATCAGGGAGATGCTGAAAGCATAGGAAACTGTACAATGAGAAGTTAGAAACATTTCTAGTAAAAAGCATTATTATCATAAATAATAAATTTATTTTTATATTGTTTTCAGCATGGAACGCATTATTGTATTTCACATTGTTTCCTATGAGAAAAATTATTTCGCTTAACGAATGTTTCGCATTACGATGACGTAAATCAACATGAGCACGAACATCATGCGAGGGGAAGAGATAGACTGAGACTGACATTCAGGAAGAAGGCTAAATCTCAGAAATTGGTGATTTACAGTGCGGTGAAGATTTTCAATGAAATGCCAGTTGATATAAGAAAGGAGGAGAAACTACATAGATTCAAAATAAAACTCAGCAAATATGTGCAAAATAAGTTGTAGTAAAAATGAATAATATCTTGTTTATATTAGAACATATATGTATATATATGTTCTAATAACAATTTTTCCAATATTTTTAGCGGGGATTTTAAAAATAAATACATTGAAATTTTAATTTCTACTTAAAAGTCATCATGTTAAGATCTTTCAGCATTGCATTTTTTTTCTGATTATTATACTCAAAGCTTTATTTAGCAGTACTGATAATTTTTGCATTTTTCTTCATTAACCAAAAATGAAATGCTGCTGCAGTAGTTTATATGAGGAATAATAACAGAGTTGTATATTATTTTACAAAACTCAGTACTAATGAATCTTCTGATTTTTCCAGGATGTGAGATTTTATAGCAATTATTTTAATCGCGTATTTTACGCTGTGTTTTGCGGAAAGTTCCATTTTTAATCTGTTATGACTCCCAATTATTTTATTTCAGTCACTTCTATCAGACTTTTACCATTCAATATTTCAATATTAGGTTTCCTTATCTTTTATTTGGATATGTTATTGGATTTAAATCCGTACACGTATGTGTCATTTTTCAGTAAGAAAAAAGTCGACATATTCGCTAGATTGAAAAATTGAATTGGTAAACGTGTTTTAATATCTCTAAGTTAAGATAACTTAAATGTTTTGTATTTTTATTTATTATCTAAATATACCAACATTAATCTAATATTACTATTTGTATTATATAAATACCAAATGGTATTTTTCGAAACCGGTAGATGTATTTAAACTCAATTTAGTGGTTAATAAAACAAAGATAATAAATAAAAATATGAATTTTAACCACAAAGATAATATTGCTAATTTTAAAAGTATAAATGTTTTCTCTTTTATGTATTCAATAACAGAACGTAATTATATATTTAATCTGAAATAAAGTATACATTGTCTTTATTACGATTAAGAAAAACCATACATTGGCCAAATCGTACGAATTTTTACGACTGGCAAGTATATTGAGCATCTGTCATCTCGCGTTGCGTCGCACTTTTATTATCTATGGTTGCACTGTCAAATGTAATACGGGACGACTGATGAATATTTACGTTTGTTCAATAATCATTTATATAAACATGATCTCAGTTTTTCAAGAATGCCCTTAAATAATATATATATTTCAAGGTTTGATATATTAATAGCAGCAAGCAGGTAGCTTGCTGCTAGTTTATGATAATTGTCTCATTATGTGGGGTCGGTTACTCTACCTTGTTATGTTCTGAACTTTATCCTTGGTTGTATCTATATGTTTAAGATGACAGTTGATTGGAACAATTCATGTTGCTTACGGTCTTTTCAGTCTCCTATTGGTCTAGACTCGCATAGTTTTATGAATCATATGATTTTCCCTTTGTAGCACTTGTCCATACCATCTGATTCGGTCTTCTTTTATTTTTTAAGGAATTTAAAAAACTCTTAACTAACTGCAGTGTTCCGGATTCGTAAAACACATTTTTGGCGCGTCTTGCGTATCGGCCGCAACCCATGTTATTGACATCTTTTTCCCGTAAAAATTCCCCAACCATACCTTCTTGATGCTCGTCTTTAGTGTGAAATGTGACCTTGACATCAGCAAACATCAACGTGACCGATATTTGTTCGATCGCGACATCGCGATAGCATTTGCGGTGTGGAATTGTCAGTTCCAGTGCACCAGCACTGTATGTATTTGTAATATTGTGTTTGATCACGCATTGCGTTGTTTTGTGTGCCGCGGGTGAAGTTATGATATCGCCGTCTTCAATTGGAAGCGGAAATCTGCCCATTCACGTGCCGTTTGTGTGATTTCGGCGGCGACTGCAGGTATGACGGAGGCGTCATACACAAGGTAACGCGCAACCCGGAGATCGCACAATTCGTTCATCAGATCCTATCGGCGCAGGATTTACATACGGCTATAAGCATGTTTTAATATTATCCGATCTTGTTACTACGCCTGTCGACATATTCATCTTAGCTATGTAAATCTTGTTCATCTGTTTTTTATACTCATCCAACACTCTGATCCGTAGAGCATAGTCTCAATCATTGTTTTAACCAATTAAACAACTTATATGCCATTATAGCGTTGACTCAAAGTCACCAATGTCTTTAATGTAATAACAACACATGTGGAATGTAATAACAGCGTATGTCGAAACCTTTCATGTACACGTGTGTGTATGCAAGGATGTAGGACGCGATATAATTTTAGTCGGAAAAATGGATTTGTTTCCTCGGACTTTTCCCCGATACCTATTACGAATGTGTATTTGTATGAAACATTCGACGACAACGTCTCAACATTCCTTTGTTGTTTTATTAAATCCACGCCATTTTATGGCAAACATAACAGGAATTGACGCTTTTCCAATACCGCCGTCCAATAAATGCCCTGGATGCCGCGAAATTCGTACAAGAAATTCTGTCGCCACGAGGCTTTACCGAAACCTTCATAAAGGACACCAAAATAAGAAACACAAAATTCTCGATACTTCTTACAAGAAAGAGGGGGCAAACATTGATTATGATGATCCCTTACATTTTTATTAAAATAAAGCGAAAAAGAAATTTATTAAATTTTGGCGACGAAAAATATTTACGAAAGATGCTGTCAATAAAGTTTGATATAATCAATTACAGTGTCTAACTGAAAAATAAATACATTATCTGAATAGATTTTTAATTATTTTATAGAAATCTGTGCAAAAATTACAGGCTTCTCATTAACGTGGACTAAATTAAAAATATCGACTAAAGAGATAATGTTTGATATTACATTGTGTAATGATATATACTAGTTTTTTTAGGAGAACACATTCTCATTGTGAAGTTGTAATTATTCAGAACATAGGTCTGTGATATTTTAAATATGAATTAAATATATTAATTATAAAGATATACATATAAAATCAATTTTATCGAAAAATATTGTTGTTGCGCCACCGGGAATCGAACCTGGATCTCTTTCCTAACCGGGGAAGGTGCTTTATCCAACTATCTGTATATCTTTATAATTAATATATTTAATTCATATTTAATATATACTAGTGTTTTCAAAATGCCCATGAAAATTTGATAACAATAATTTTCATATACAAAATAGTTTTGGTTGAAAAAAATGTCTTTTCAATGTTTATTCGGTTACAAAATTCATCACCTCATAAATTAGACATGAAAGTCGTTAACTCCCCAAAGGATAAAATAAAACAGGTATTTTATATTTTTACAACCGTAAATCTATCTTGGGAAGGATTCACCCTAGGGGGCGACCTGGAAAACAGAGGCGTTGAAAATATAAGCCATTTCTTAAAGAAAATACTGCTTAAATAAACGTTATATTTTAATTTTTTATGTATTTTAGCATACAACAACATATTCTGCTCGGACATTCTGATGGTTGACACATTTTAACAGTTTGGTGTGACACACTGTGATTATAGTAAAGGTCTTTCAACTGAATTTGACGATGAATAAAATAGTATATTTACGCTACAATATTTAGACTTGCACCCCTTTTTATAGTAGTTTTGTAATATGATTGTGATTTTTTATAATATGATTTTTTTGTGAAAAAGGTGAGAGCTAAAATAGAATTTTAATTAAAATCTTTAACACAATCAAACACTACTGCTGTCGCATCTTGTAAACTATCGTAATTCTGATTGTCAATTTTACTAAGGTATTCTAAACAGTTTTAAAAAATGTACGTAGGTACCCAACGAAAAAATAATAATTCATCAATCTGGATCGATGTTGATCTTCACAACCTTTTAACATATGCCATTAACAGGCGACGAATTTAAATGATGAATATCTTTCGGTCGAATTATTTTCGAAATCCGTACTCATCTTTTCGAGAGAAAAAACTTGTAATTGAGAGGGTGCTACCTATACGAATTTTAAGGGATCGATTCACCCACTTGACAACCGTTTGTCCTAATTTTTTGAAAACTGAGAGAAAATAAAATTATATTATATAATACATCAAACGACGCTTTAATAGATTTGTTTAACTCTAATCCAAAATTCTTACTTGATTTTAGTAAAAAAATTGATTTCTTTGACATTTTATTATAAATTGCATATAAATTTTGGGTTGAGTTTAAAAAAGCTGAGTTTTTACCAATTTACTCAAAAAAATATATATCCATTACAAAGAACTAAACTATTCAATTAGTAGATCAATATTACACTTACATGCGTATATTGCGAATGGTATTAACAATAAAATCATAATGTTAATTAATTATTATGATTGGTCCGTACAATTTTTTTTAAATACATTAGAAAAATTATGAATACACTATACTTATAGGCAGTACAGTACAGTGTACAGTTTTTTAAAGTAGACGTTGCTACCAAGTTTTATTATAAACTGTGTTTAAAAATAAGCAATAGAAAATTTATAAATTTAATTAGGTACTATTTATATTTTACAATAAAAAAGCAGAAATTTCAAGTATAATTTTTAATACTAGTGTTATATTATACAAACACTAGTTTATCCATATTATTGATAACATATATATTTTTAGATATGAATAAATATTTTTTTATATGTATGACAAAATAAAAAGATAAAATTTGTCTCTTCGAAGTACGAAAATCTCTCCTGAAAGTAAGTTGTGATGAAGACATATAAAATAGAGTTTCCAACCCTACTATCATTTTATTGTTATAATATGCCGTTAACGATCTCTAGATACGGTATTTTTTTCTCAATCAACTTGAATTATTATCTGGTGGTCCTGTAGCTATGAGTCGTTACTTCCGACGTTATCGCCAATGGATTTAACCTAGTTTGACCAAAAGATCATTGGCTTTATTAGTGTATCCGAAATATTTCGGTATAAAAGCCGCATTTCAGCTAACTATTGAACGAATGCCAGGGATGTTTCCGAGGGAAGATTGCACGATAATTGTAGATGTATAATATTATATTATCGAGGTGTTGCTTCACCAAATTTGAATTAGAGGTAATCTGGCACCTAAAATATTTCCATCTTACGTTTTCAGTTCTCACCCCTCCTGTTATCGAATATTCGTCTTAATCTTAACTACGACTGATTCCTGAAGGTTCTCTTAACTCGGGGTTACATAAGCCTACCGCTCTAAAAGTGTATGTATGCGGTTAAAACTTTGCTCCCGCGTCTAGGAAATTTGACCGTAAATATTGTTATGCAGCGTTCTGACTGAATGTTGACGCAAGTTAAGTACTCCTTTATACCTGTCCATTTCTGGCCCACTAATCACTTAGAGATTTCGCCAACGCGCAACGTGTGAATATATTGCACTTCGACGCCGAACTGTCAATACATGTGTTTATTTTAACGGTCGAGAGTAACGCCGTGCAAAACCTCCGTACCGCGAAAAAGAAGGGGTGTTCTCCAGCAGCCGGAAGTGCAGTGAGATCTCTGTTCTTCACTACAAAAGTGCGAGTCAAGTGGAAATGAAAATTGTCGTCCAATCCAGGACAACTTAGATCAAGGTGTCATCTGCCATTATTACCTTTCTGAATCCAATTCGGGTTGCGTTAACTAAACCATAATTTTAATCGATACAATCCACGGAATCTTATTCCACCACGCACACTTAGGGAACTTCTGTCTTATCTTCAATTAGGTTCATACAGTATAATGTTAGTATAATGTTAATGTGACGGGTACAGGCAGGGTAAGGTATTTTATTTATTATTCGTGTAATGTTCCTGGTCTAAAAATCAACGTGTGTTCCATGTTTTGGGATGTTGCAACACTAATGGCATTAACTCTTAATTTATTCAAATTTTCCTGGACGCCAGCAGGCTGTGGATAACGTATGGCTATTTGATCAACATCAGAATATGTGAAGCGTGATTACGATAAATAAATATTTATTGTTGTGTATGTATTAGTTTTAGTGCCAATATAAAAACAGATTAACCCAAAAAAATCTCCGCTATTATCCGAAAAAACCTGCGTATATTTTTAGTATACCTACTAACTACTATTTACATTAAAATGTGACTAATTTTGGTCAAATAGTGATTTAGAATTATTTATTGATAATTACTCATTAAGAACAATGTAGGTACCTTTTATCACGAATCAATGGAACAGGTATGCCCGATACAGTGTTTACGTATCAGCCATACCTGTTACTGGACCATAAGTTTTTGTACTTTTTAAATAGCTTCTGTGCGGGAACCACGCAAAGGATGGGCACGCGGGCAACAGCGCACGGGAGTTTGGTCCTTTGAAATTAAGTCGTAATGATAGCATCATGTTTTAAAACAGTCTTACAAAAACAACGATTCTTATATATACAATTTCTTATGTGGCGCACCACGCGAGACCACAGTATTACAGAAATAGTAGGTATCTAAAGATATCAAACGATCAAAAATATATTTGAAACTGGTCATCCATTCAAGTTCTGGCTTTTAAGTTATTTACAATTCCTTTAAAAGGTATAAGAAGCCCTAAAATCTCCCACCACAGATGACTACGCATGAGTTGTAGTGAAATGAAATTATCTAAATTATGATTGACTTGAGATTGTGCTGAAGGTCATGATGCGGTGAGACAGAAACTCCTAACATCTTCTAGTCTCACGCGTGTTGCTTGTATGTCGCAATGTGGGGTGTCTGTTGTAACTAGAGCTGAATATAGAAATGAAAGAGCACTTACAAGATTTCGTTTATTGTGGTGATGAATTAATACAATTAAATGCGCGGTTGAACTCTGGAGTGGCACATTAGAGGTGCTGTCGAATGACGTTGTTGGTGATCTGTGTTGGTGACGATCTGCGGATAAGTGATGCTAATTGCTTGAGCAGTATACGTCTCTGGTGCTAATTGTTTATTTGCGTCTGCTTATTGGTCGCTTTGGTTAGATAAAAAAAAATAATACCGATATGGCAAAAAATTAAAATATATTTATGCATATTATTAGATTTTTAAAGTACACAAAACAATAATTGAATTTAAAGTATGTACATTTTATTGCTAAACAATTATAAATATATATGTCATAAGTATATATCTTCAGGTTAACGACCGTGGGAAACAATTAGATTTATCAAAGCAAAAAGGAAATGCATAAATAATATTTTATGTTTTTTAGTATCAATGCTGTTTCGCCTTCGTGGGGAATTATTGGCCTAAAAAGGCGAATCGGTCGTTCCGGTAGCCGTTTTAATACATTTATCATTTATACCACAACATCATAAGTATCCCAATATTATTATACTCACTTATGTCTCCGTGTAATTTATTGTATTTTGAATGGCGTTTAATTAATTTATTTGTTGTATTTTAAGTAGTTTTTGTAATCAATTTATACATTGTATTTTTAAAAATTTACACGTAGTCTAATAATTAGGAATTTTATATTTGATTTACCATTTACGATAGTTCCTTAAAATTATATATCATATAAGAAGTGACCGATCTATTTTTAAATTGAATTGAATTTTATTCGCATGAAAATTAAGATATGTCGAAAAAGTTCGATGCGATGTGGCATTCGTGAAGTTCAATTGTTGCGCACGGCGCCTGATGAAGATAGTGTTGACTGCAGCCACGCTTACAGCATGTAGGCGTTCGTATATCATACACAGCCTGTTTCTTCTAATTTTGCAATTAAACGCTGGATTATGCGAAAATTGTACGCAATCTTCGGTACAGGTGATTAGGTACGTTTTGTTGGCGAATCGCATCAGTTTTAATACAACAAAAAAAACTAAGGCATTCCTCATAAAATTATTGACTTCGTGCATAATATATACAAAATAATTGAATGTACAAATATAGTGTTTTTTTTTTTTTAAATAGATTCTGGTAAAGAAACAATAATATATGTTTTAGTTAGTTATGACATCCTGAAGAAGAAAATGGTATTTTTCAAAACCGGTAGATGTATTTAAACTCAATTAAGTGGTTAATAAAACAAAGATAATAATAAAAAATATGAATTTTAACCACAAAGTTAATATTGCTAATTTTAAAAGTATAAATATAGAGTGTATTGCGTTTAACAAGTTTATATTTTAATTTTATGTTCGATAATGATAATTGATTAAATAACTAATATATACTTTTTAATGAGAATACATTTCATACAAAATAAATTAATCAACTAGAAAGATATACAAAAAAAATTTAATTGCCGAAAAAATATTTAAGTTCCTACCGTGATTCGAACCTGGACTTTTAAATATATAGTTTTCAAAACTGGAATTATGTTTTAAAATAGAATAAAATTCAAAGAGCTACAGAAAATTAGTGCAAAATTTATCGTAAACGTACTAGGTTGATATAGCGGAATTGGTTAACGCATTTCCCTGAATAAAAAACAGTCCATGTTCAAATGCCGGTAGCAACAAAAATATTTTTCGATAAATATTTTTCTAGTTAATTGATTTTAATTAATATTTTTATATAATGGAGAAAAATAACTTTATAATCATTCATTCATAAAAAATAAGCACTTGCCGAAAGTGTGATAGTCTCAGAGTAAGTTTCTAATACCCGAGACTTAAATTATTCCACTAAGGTATTAATATTTTGCTTCTACGACTCAATGATTTACAAAGTTGGACCTTTCCATGAATTATAAATACTTAATTTTCTTGTGGAAAAGTGTTCGTGTCTAATTTCGTAAGTAAATATGCTTCATTGTTTTGTTTCTGTTTTCTTACAACTTAATCAATTATGAATTATGAAGAGCATAGACTCGACGCAGAACTTTTGCCATCCAAATACGTCACACATCAAGTACAAAGACACGAACACGTTTTAGATGAACAAAGCGTAAGGCAAGTAAACATTATTAGGAGAACACATTCTTATTGTGAAGTTGTAATTATTCAGAACGTAGGTCTGTTATATTTTAAATATGAATTAAAAAGGTATAATATAAAATTGCATCAATGTGTCCAAAATTTAATAAAAATGAATTGATAATTCTGGCGTCTGCTATCAGATTACTCAAAGATATTTAAGGTTCCGTAAAAATAAGGTAGATGGCTGATTCAAATAATGGAACGATTAAATGTATTAATATCAAAAAGGTAACATATAGGTTAGAAAATTTGTCGCTAAAAATATCGTCGCTGTAGCATAGTTGGATAATGCACCTTCCCCGGTTTGGAAAGAGATCCAGGTTCGAATCCCGGTAGCGCAACAACAATATTTTTCGATAAAATTGATTTTATATGTATATCTTTCTAATTAATATATTTAATTCATATTTACAAGTAAACATTTTTCGATTTTTACTTAACCTTGGTCATTAATTTAGTTTCCAAAATGTAGTTTAAAAAACCTAATCCTGATTAAAAAGGTCAATAAAATAAGGTTACAGGTTCACATTTAATAAACCACATACGACAGAAAAATATTGATCAAAATTTCTGAATCAATTACTTTAAAAAATATACATTACGTTCTTTTTCGTCTTCTTTTAAAAAGGCAATCCACCCTTCAAGAGTGATTTGTGCCATTAATCAAGTTAAAACTTTATTTTATAGAAAAAAGTATTATAATATTATGGAATAGGAAATATTACATTACAAGTAAATACCATTGTCGTTCAAAAAATTTGCTATTGTATAGATTAAATGTGGCGAGTTAAGGGAAAGAAGATGACACAAGTTAACCGGGAGTTGAAAATTACAATTGACGAGATTACTGTAAAAAAAACCTGTGATCCGCAATGAACAGGCAAAAATATATGGTCAAGGGTTTCCTTCTCGGCACCACACTCACACATTGGCGAATCTATTAAGTTCAATCTGAATAAATGTGAGACTACCTGGCAATGCCCAATTGTCATACAAGAGATATTTGATATTGTTCTTTTGAAGACTTTCCTTTTGCGGGGAATAGATATTTGAATTATTTTAAGCCGATTACCCTTATGATTATTTGAATCCATCTATTGAGCAGCCCAGATAGAATTCGTAGGTTTTTTTCCATATTTAGTCTGTCATACATCGGGATATGGAATTGATGGAAAAATCCGGAAAGAGTGGCCTCCTTGGCCAGTTTATCAGCACATTTATTTCCATGAATTCCCTTATGTACAGGATTCCAAACGAATGACACCTGTTTATTGTATACATTACGTTAGTTGTACCGAAAGAAATCATTTGTATTTATATATTCAAGAAATTATTCTCTAAATTTAATTAAAGGTTAATTGGTTTTTTCGCCTGCATTTTTTTCATGTTATGTTTCATTTTCGACTCATGTTAAGTGATCCACATTATTTTTATATTAGAGGGCGAGAAGGGTATGTACTATTAGTGTTTAAAAAATAATTTGGTAGAAACAAAAGATAGTAAAAATCTTTAATATAATATGTTTAAGAAATCTTAGACAAAATACAACGCATGAATTTAAAGATAAGTTTTACGACTGCCACCCTTTCGATATTCGCCTGCTCTACTTAGTCTACCCCATCCTCCAATTCCTTTTTGAAACCCCTGTGAACCTTTCTTCCTACTATTGCTTCCACCAACTATCTAAAACAGTGATGGCAAACAAAAAGTATTACGCAAGACCAATTTTTTTTTAAATATTTTGAATCATTGAAACAAACCTTTCTTTAAATACATTTTTGTTGATATATTTATTTAAATGATTGAATTAATAATAATTACATACGCCACTCATAAGATTTTATCAACGAATTCATATTTTTAATTCAGATATAAATTCTCTCAGCAAGTCTTTGAAATAGCCTCTCGAAATATATATATTTTTTAAATTAATTTACTTGGAATATTTAAAATGGGTTCGATTGCCATTGGTTTGGCACTAACAGCCTTACCAACAGCGGTGGAACTAAGCCTTCTGTCGTATGGCTCCAGGCTCGTGGGAAGGGGTGGAGAGGAGATACCTATAAGATCTAGCCCTATTCAGGAAGCATTCGATAAAAATGATTTATTACCGACCCCGTCTTGGGCGGGAGATGTTATTCAAATGAGATTGATATTTAAATGGGATTATTTATCGATGCGGAATATAAAAAAATGCACGGCTCAATGTAATGTGTATTAGAGAAATCTGAATTAATTGTTAGAATATCCGGAAAAAATCACGAGAGTACAAAAATGACAAATAATCTTTTTTATTAATTTTGGTGGGAATAGAGTACTTGCTTTTGGAACGAAACGTCGCGGAATGATAAAATATTGATACATATGTTAAAATTAAATACTTTTTTTTTGATTATACTCGTTTAATTTACTTGAGACGCGTTTCAACTTGTAAGGGCATTATCAATCTAACATTTATATCTATAGTACAACTATACAATTTTATTTGCATGAAATGAAAATGGACAACATTATTCTTCATTAACTTAGAATAATTAGAAGCATTCAAAAATGTATGGAAATTCTAATGTATTCCTGTGTGTGGCATCGCCCTGTTGAAACCACATGGCCCAATCAACCCAATTCGGCCACCAAGAAGTTTATCAACATGTGACGATAACCATTACGATGAATGGTTACAGCATTTTCATTATTATTTAGATAAAATGTTTTAATGACTTCAACGCTTTATTGAGATGCTCCATAATAAATTGTAATAAACGCTTTATATTCGATGGTCCATAGTAAATTGTAACCAATTCTACATGTACTTAGCTCCGAAACTGAACAACACACTCAATACCAACTGTAAATCGTTCTATTCTAATAAGATTACACAAATATGGACCCAATATATGATCCAATCGGGTAGAAATCATTCAGAAGCATGGCTATCTAACATTCTAACATAATCATTATACAGTGCCTACACTAACAATTCACTAGTTCTACAACACTCCCACCACATATTTTTTATTTTTTTATCACTATTTTTATTCCTGTCGAATTTTTATCTTTCTTGAATTTAATAACACTACAACAGCACGAAAAAAACTGGCTACTTTAACACAGACTTCAGTCTAGCACAGTAGCCAGTACAACGCTGTATATATCAGAGGTGGAGTTTACTCCATCCCATACAATAAACTACGAGTATTTAATTGCAATATAATTGTATCTCATGTTTATCATGTTATATTATAATATATTCACTTCTGTTACAACAAAAATACGAATGAAAATAGAGTCTAATAAGGTCTATTAAAGTCTAACTAAAAGTCTAAAGACTCTCTACGACTACCAAATGCAAACTGACAAATGTCTGCCAAATCAAAATGGCGGTAAAACAAAAACAGGTCGGCCTGGAATAAAATATTCACACTGTACTAAGTATATTATATATTAGTATATTATCGGACAGTAAGAGGTCCAGGTCCGAATCCCGGTAACAATTAATATATTTTTTCGATAAATAGGTTTTTCCTATACTTATATATACCTGATATTTCTAGCAATTCAATTTGTATTCAAAATACCACATAACTATGTTCTGAAAATACAACTGCACGACAAAAATGAGTTCTCCTTAAAAATCTAAAAAGTTTGCACGAAAATCAATAATGAATGTCACAAACTATTACATACGTTATTTTTTTCAGTCGCTGTTGTGAAAATGAGATGTCTAAACAAATGATATGTGTGTTTTATTTTCATGAGAATCTATTTCAATAATTTAACTTAGCAAGCGTGTCGTATTTTTATCTTGTAATATTTTTATAGTTCAAAAAAGAATACGCTTACAGGCGTAAAGATTAAAGAAAATACACTTTTCATCTCTTTTGGGTTTATGTTGGTCTAATTCAAATATAAATTTTTGAGTAGCGCCTAGTTTCATCATCATACGGGCGTGTCAATCTATGGATGGTGATTGCCTGACTATGTTATCAAGCAGCTCTTTTTATAAATGTCTAGATTATGGTTATCCTTAATATCTAAATCTGAATAGCCGAGATATCTCATTTTCTGTGTCTATCCATCACCTGATTTTCTACACAGCAATCAATCACGCCTTGAAGTGAGATTTTCCTTAATAAGAATAAATTTACATTTAAAATAAACGAGAGCCTCGACAAAAACTTATTTATAAAATTATTCATCATTAATTATGTTGTTTAACTTTGACTGTATAGATAGATATAATACACAGTTTTCAATATTACATTCTTGGGTAACGAGAGTTTTAGATATTTGGTTTTTTTATTTTTTTATTTAATTCTCAAATAATATCCACGAAACTTTTGAATGCGCATTAATAGCCCAGCAATAGTAATCACTTTCGTTCAAACTAAGCTTAACCGATGTTAAATGTTGATGTTGCTGTGATCAACAACTTCATCTTTATTTTAACTAAATTCCACAATGAACAATTAATATAATATTATTAAGGAGAACACATTCATATTGTGAAGTTGTAATGAATTGATAATTCTGGCATATTTGAGATTCCGTAAAAACAATGTAGATGGCTTTCAAATAATGGAACGACAGATGTATTAATTTGAAAAAGTGTAACATATAGGTTCGAAAATTAGTCATGAAAAATACTGGCGTTATAACACAATTGGTAGTGTACTTCCCCGGATTGGAAATAGAGATGCAGGTTCGAATCCCGGTAGCGCAAAAACATTATTTTTCGACAAAATTTATTTTATATATATATATTATATTTATAATTAATACAATAAATTAGTTTTTAATTTATATAGTATTTGCAAATGCCTTTAAAATTATTTTTATAAGATCTATTATAAATATAATATATCTAGTTTTTTCAATGTAGGTATACGGCTAGACGATCTGCTAGATGGACGTTTTGTTGCCACCTACATAAGTCCGTAGTATTTCTTGTTCAGTGCGAAAAGAATCTACAATGTAGACTTGACCAGGTCAGACACTCAAGATGACAGACAAATTATGATTTTTTGACAAATGGTTTAAATGAATTATGAATGTTGATCTATTAGTGTTATTTTATATTCTAACATGGATAGATAGATACATAATATACTTATATATATATATATATATATGTATTTAAAAAATCTTATCCACAACTATAAATTTCTTGTGCATTGAATTGAAGTATCGTGTAATAGAAGGTTATGGTTTAGATTTAAAAAATTAACATTAAAAATAAACCCAACCATAAAACATAGATTTTAAATATAAAATTGCTCATTACGATATTACGATACACTAAAATGAACAATTAAACTTATTTTATGCACTAGATATTTTTGTGAAATTTAGACAGACTTAAACAAACTGATTCGTATATATAAACAATCGATTTTTATTTTGGTGTTAATTGGGTCATTCAAATTATTCGTCTATTTGGTTTATCAATAAATTAATTAATGTCATCGTTAGGAATAACAACGCTTAAAAATAAATTCATTTTACACTTAATATATAATATTAAGGAATTATTAGGTTGCATAATTATCCACTGTATTGTTCTTTTTTTTTGAATTTGACATTTGGCATAATACAATTGTTTAACAGGGTTAGAAAATTAAAATGCGTATCGAAAACCATACACACACATGTCACATTATGCTGTACCACTTGGAGAAAGGGTAGAAAGCTGCTGAGTCATTTCGCGAACTCAACGATCTTTCCGGCGAAGGAACGATTAGCGAAAGGGCATGCCGAGAGTGGTTTGTTTGCTTCAAACCTGACGATACCAGCTTAGACGATCAAGTCAGTCAAGGGTCGATCTTCCGATTTTGATGACCAGGCTCATCTTATGGCTATGGGAGAGGACAATAGTTGCACCAGTAGGACACTGGCTGAGCACAGAACTTCAACATCGCTCAGTCCACGATTGTTCGTCATCTCAGAATACAATTGAACGGATGTGTCCAACACAATCTCTTAGACAATCATAAGGCCGACCGAATCCAAATTTTTACCAAGATAAATGAGAAAAATCCGTTCCTCGATAAACTCGTCACAGGAGACGAGTCTAAGCTCCTCTATAAAAACGTGAAAAAAATAAAGTTTGCGTATCAACTGGCCAACCCCGTAAGAGAATTTCAAAGGTTGTGCATTGCAAGAAGGCTATGTGGTATGTCTGGTGGAACCGGAGCGGAATCATTCACTGGGAGATCGTCTCTAGCAGACACTACTACTGGTGGAATTATAATGATGAACATCAGGAGTGGCGAATCCCGGACAGAAATAGCCAAAGGCAGTAGGTATATCAACAGCGACATGTACCTGGCCCAGCTTGTTCCCCTTTATACTTCCATTCAGCTGAAAAGATCGCAAAAAAAGAACCAAATCGTTTTTCACTACTACAACGCTCGCCCTCATGTCAAACGCCGTGTGATCGAATCCATCGCTAGCGAGAGATGGAATTTGCTCCCCTAACCGCCCACCATCCACTGAAGCCCCCATGGACTATCACACCAACCGCTCTCTGATAAATTGGCAAGTTGGTAAAGTCTGTGATGATTTGAAAGAGTTGATGGAAGATGTCAAATCGTGGATTGCCTCAAAAAATCAGTACCTACTTCGCCCGCGGATTCGACCGTCTTCCAAGCAAATGGGAAGCAGTAATTAACGTTGATGGTGTCTATACCCCGGAATGATAATTGTACATAACATGTTTTGAGTTTGTTTTCGTCTTTGGTTGTGTTACAATATAATTTTTAAAAAACAGCGGCTAACATATATATGATAAAATCCTTTGCTTGTACTACAATTTACAATTCATTTAATTTAAATTATTTAGCAACTTTTTACAGTGAGTGTATAAAAATGTAATGTAGTTCCAAAGACAATGGTCATGACTGCACAGTGGACACAAAATAGCTGCCAAAAGAGCAGACGGCTATAGCCGATTGCTTTCAGCTAGTAATATTTACTTAATAGAGGCATAATGAGTGAAAACTTGCATAAAGACAGCAACACTTGAAATTAATTCTATACATACTCGTATATAAAAGTTGAAGGTTTATTATTCTTGCAATAGTATAATATTTAACATCAATATAAGTAGTAAAAGAATATTCCATTATGATACGCGCACGTAAAATAAATTCATTAGTACTTACAGTTTTAATCAAAATGCAATCCATTTTTTAATCAATTTAATATTTCAATATCGCGAAAATATCAAAACTAATATTAAATCTCATAACTCTGTAAGATTGGCAACTCTTTTTGTGAGCAGAATGGTATTACTCCTATATTCCTTGCTCTCAGGCTTGGAAAAGAATTCATGACAGAAACTATATAGAAAACTCTTCAATACAAAGCTGATTATTGTGTTTAAAAATACAATATCTTCGTTATTCTAGCTGGCTATTAAGGCTTTAAAGGAATATGTTTTAAACCAATTATTTTTTTATTTTCTACCGGTGCATTGATTTAGTTTTGATATAAATTCGACGTAAAATATTTTACGCCACGATAATAATATTATATAAAAAATTATTAATCTAACTTACCTCCTTAAAAAATAATAATTGAATTTGCAAAGTTATGATATTTTTTTTATTAATTGATACAGCAGACACATAACACTGACTATATTATTATTTTAATATTAAAATTTAAACAAACTTATACTTAAGATAACCTCTTGTTATTTAAATCGGTGGAAGAGACTGTGCTTAAAAGTATAGTCGTGTTAAAAATAAAATATTATGTATACGGAAAATATTCATGGTTTGTGATTTTAATAAAATTTCCGAAAACCGTTTAAACATTTGAATATACTATCTATGTTATATATTTTTACACAAACACACGTATATATTTGTTAAGATACTCGCCTAGTAATTATTGAGTCTTATTCCAGGAGACCAGCGAGTTAGTCCTATTTTTAGCTCAGTTTGAAATTAGTGAGAATATTGATGTGACATATTCCGTGTACGAATCTCTATTTTGAAAAAAATCCGCTCCAAATGAGTCATGATTTCCCTATTTTTGTTCTAACCGGATTTATGCATAGTTTCGAGAAGTTCTTGTAATGTTTTTCATGTGTTTTGTTCTTGTTTTTATCTCGCTATTATCAATATTAGTACGCACTACCTATAAGTTTTAATATATGTTATTGAAATTAATTGATGCAATGTTTTGTAAACTATTTTAGTTGGTTTAAAGTACCTACTTTATTAATAAGTATAAAGTATTATATTTTTTGATCAACACTAACGCATTTATAATTCTTTAGTGAAAATTGGTGTAGTATATAGAACATGTCAATTTGATCACATATTCAATTAATTTGTATATATATGCTTAGATTTTATCTATGTAAGTCTATGGTATTTTGAGTATTCTAGTTTAATAAATAAGATAATTGTATATTTTTATATAAAAATGTTGAATTTTTCATTTGAGTTCAAGTTCATTGTAACATTTTTTAGCATTTAATATAAGAATAGTGTTGTTAGTCTACTCAATTTCTCTGTCTCAACTTGTTTACTAACCTAGTCATATTTGTATCGTAATTGTTGTGTACTTTGAGAACACCCATGAACAGTATTGTTTTTTATCCAATGTTTTTTTGCTTATGTCGTTTAAAATATAGTACAACATGCTTTACATTCATGTGTTCACTTGAAATTGATGACAGTTTTGTGTTTTGTCTTCTTCTTTTACATGTTTACATGAACATTTTTAAATATAAATATTTTTAGGTGTTACTTTTCAAACGAAATTAAGAACAAAGGCCACAAATTCAACTATATAAATCTAGTGGACGACATGAATCAAATATTTTTCATAGATCATTGCGTACATACAATAAAATATATATTTATTACCTTGTTTAAATGTATTTTTTTCGTATCATATTTTTTTATAATTTATTAAAAACATTTGTAATTCTATTTGTTGGTGCATAATTTATTTAATTCTAAATATATTAAATAATATCGTACGTATAATGTCGTACATCGTTGTTCGGGTGACGTCTTCAATTATGTTTTTTTTTTAATCAATATGCGTACACTTAATAATGTCACATCAATATTTTTACTATTTTGAAACTGAGCTAAACGCTTGTGCTATGAAAATAGGACTAACTCGATGGTCTTCTAGAACGAGAATCGAACCACCGACTACCTGATCAATAGGCAACTATCGTAATCATAAGCACGTCATGCACTTAGAACATGTTTAAATTGTTATTTTGGAGCATAGTCGTCGTTTACTCGAATTGGCATAATTAATCCATGGGTAAAAAAGTCACGTTACTTCGACGCGATCTACATTTTGACATCAATAACAAGAGAGCCTCTTTTAAGTTTGTGTCACTGTATTTAAAATGATTGAACCATTTCCGAATTTGATATTCATCAATTGTTCCTTCACCAGATATTTTTTCGTGATCGCGAAATGACTGCTGCAGTTCATCCTTTTTTGAAACGATAAAGCACGATATGCCAATGAAGGTGGTTATTGATTACAACCTAAAGAAAGAAATATGTATGTAAAATATTGAAACAAAATAACAAATTCGATAGATTAGAAAAGCTTCAGTAAAAAGATCGTTAATTATGCACCAACCATGTTTTCTTCTTTGTATATATATATAATATTATAATTATTGTCCTTTGCGAGATTTGGTGATTCGGAATTTGATGTTTTGTTATATGTAATATTAATTTCTTTTTAAGTATTTGCTCCATAAATTAAACACTTTGTAGATTATATTAGACTGTTATTAACTGAAAAGATTTTTAAAAATTGATTAATTTTCAGCACATTATTTTTTTTTATCAATATATTTAATAGCACACGCTGTATTAAATTGTATCCTTAGTACCTACCTACGCTATATAAAAATATCTGTTGTTTTCACAAAAATCTTAGCCGACTAAGTTTATTACCGTTGGGCTTTTCACGAAATCAACACCGTAATTCAATCTCGACAAACAACATTCCTAAGGAAGTATCGATTTGCGTTCCTTAAATCACACAAATATTCGGAGAAGAGTCTCGAAGAAAACAACTTCTTTTAACCTCGAACCATAAATTAATAAACCGAATAACAGAGTATTTTCGTATAAATAGAGAATTTAGTGGATAAAGTTAACAGAACATTCCCGCCATAATCCACGATTCACACCCTTAGCTTTGAAAAAATATCTAAGAAGTTTAGGAAATGGATTTCTTGGCTTTGTCTATATTCTTCGTCTTAGCAACAGTAATTAATTACTTTTTTCTGATCCAGCAAACAGTAAATACTTTATATCTCCATTAAGTTATTTATCTTAATCAGAAAACAGTTTGAGACATAAGTATAAGGATTTAAATTAAGCAAGTTGTATATAGCGGATTGCTTGATGATTGAGACCACACAATTATCTACATATTTAAATGTCAAGTGTTCCAATTCGCATGAGGCCCTTTACTTCGCAGAATAAACCTTCAAATAAATAATAACGATGATGACCGACCATATATTTCTATACAGGATCATCAATGGTATGAATGACTGCTCTCAGATTGTTGGTCTGCTTGACTTTCACGCACCATTGAGGTCATCGGGACACAATTCATTGTTTTATTACAGTGGCAATGTCAGAACTCATGCACTAGTTAACTCCGCAGTCCCCAGAATGCATTCTTTGGAGAAATGAATATGCGGAGGTAGTCAACATTTTTGCTGTTAATTTAATTCTTTATAAGACTACACTATGATAAATTTTTGTGTCTCAACACAATGGTGACGGATAAGTTGCTACTTCACATTTTATATTTATTTAAAATTTTGGTTATGTAAAAACATGCTGATACAGTGAATTTTTTTTCTATGTGTACTGCACTTGTTGTAATTTTCTGTTATTTTACAAATTCTGTAAATGCTTGAATAGGGTGTATATAATAATAAATAAATAAAACGTTTCAAATAAAATAATTACAATTATTGTACACCGCAAAATAATTGTAATTTTATTTGTCGTTCAATGCAAAGTTACGTTAAGATATAACCAAAGGTTGAGAGTTTGCTTCCACAGGATTCTGAGATTTGGGTTAATAGTTGAAAAATACCAAAATTTATCATTTATAATATTTATACGATTTTAAATAAAAAAATTAATGTTAATAAAAAATATTTAAAAATACTAAAATATGTTTTTCCTTCGTAAAATAAATTTAAAAAAAAAATTTTGTGTAAATATAAAATATTTTATTATTCGAGGTGTTGTGTATT
Organism: Eubasilissa splendida; assembly: GCA_031772225.1. Classification (NCBI taxonomy): domain Eukaryota; kingdom Metazoa; phylum Arthropoda; class Insecta; order Trichoptera; family Phryganeidae; genus Eubasilissa; species Eubasilissa splendida. The sequence goes on from CM062851.1 coordinate 18,184,528, forward strand.
ACGATTTGTTAACTTTATATAATACAAAGGACCATAATATGTAACTTCATGAGGTCAACGAAATTATGACTAGCCTTAGAGCGTGAGCCTAAACTTCATCCTTGAATTCATCTCAAAGGAAAAGGGATATTATGTCAGTCTGCGAAAGGGTTCTGCGCTTGACTGTTACATTGTTAGTCATTAGAAGCTATCTGTTTCACAGAGACTGGTTTTACAAAACGTCGCAAACAGCTTCAAGCTTCAACTTCTCTTTAATAGGTACATCCCACCAAGCCACGTCTGCGGGTGTCGGCAGAAAAGTTGGACCACAACACATATGTCAGTCCAACTTGTACAACCTCCGCTCCATATAGCGTAAATAAATGCTAACAACTGATTTACTCGCAAAAATTCTTCATAGTTCCTACTAGCGCAACAAATTGCGCGTGGTTAAACCGCTACGTTCTTTACATACGTACACATATAATCCATAAATTCTATATTATTTATTGGATTAATTCAAAAACTGATAGTTCTGACACAAACACTTCTTCATATACATTCATGATTAATTAATTTTATATTTATTTTTAAGGAGAACAGTTTTGTTAAGTTGAAGTTTTTTCAGATAAAAGTTTTTTGGTATTTTAATACAAATTAAATGTATCAATTAGAATATTTTCTGTATATCTATCTAATTGATACATTTAATCGGTATTTATATTTTATATCTCAATGATTAAAAAATAACAATACTAATAATTTAGTTATTGTATACATAATGTGATATAAATGATCATTATTAAGGTATATTTGTGATATTTTAAATATTAATTAAATGTATTAATTATAAAGATATACATATAAAATCAACTTTATCGAAAAATATTGTTGTTACGCTACCGGGATTCTAACCTGTATCTCTTTTCCAATCTGGGGAAGGTGCATTACCAACTATGCTACAGCGACAGTATTTTTGACGACAAATTTTCGAACCCATATGTTATAGTTTTTCAAATTAATACATCTATTAAATATTAATTAATACATTTGATTTGTATTTAAAATATCACAGACCTATATTCTGAATAATTGCAATTTAACAATAAGAATGTGTAATAACAATAAGAATGCTTAATAATATATAAGTTGTATCAATGTGTCCAAAATTTAATAAAAATGAATTGTTAATTCTAGCGTCTGCTATCAGTTTACTCAAAGGCATTTGAGATTCCGTAAAAACAATGTAGATGGCTTTCAATTAATGGAACGACAGATGTATTAATTTGAAAAAGTGTAAATTAGTATTGAAATTATCATTGTTGTTATTTGTTTGAGCAGTATTGTTGTCAGTGGATGGTGTTATTTTTCTGCCTTCTTATACATATTAAGACAGGTTTTTGGAAGCCCATTGTTTTGTCTTTTGTAAATTTATATTGCTTCTCTATATATCATTGCCGTTTCATTGTTCAGGGTAGCAACCGTGAATACCCCGTCAAAATTGATTTTATGCCCTTCAATTATAATACGTTATACATAATCGCTATCACACGTCATCTCGAACCCGATGTTTATCGCGCAAACAAATGAAAACAATAATAATTCAAATCACAGAATTACCAGAAGCCAAATATTAAGCCGTAAATGCCTTAATTATACAAAGTAAAGATTAGTTTAACTCACTTAGTGCTGAACTGCCGGCCGGCCTAAAACTACAAAACAACATTTCACCGATAAATCACCTCCTGAAGATGAAAGAGACATTATTTTGAGTATGTCCAAATCTTTGTAGGAACTAATTACAGGGATTTATCTCCTGGGACATTGTCATCAAGATATAGGTAGGTCACAAAGACGAAGCTACTATTTTTACATGAGAAGTATGGAAATCTTGGGCGTTACAGGGCTGTCCTGTCATCGGCTGGCTTAAATGATTACTTTACACAATATAACGTTCACCTATTTACCTATGCTACCGCATCTATAAAATTTTTGGAAGTTGTATATATATTATCATGTTGGAACATTTCAATTATTTATTACCAACTATGCTTAAGCCAGGTCGTAAGCCCTGTAATGCCCAAGACTTCCATACTTCCCATGTAAAAATAATAGCTTCGTCTCTGTGAGACATATCATGGGTAATGAGATTTACCCGAAATGTTGGGACAATTATGGAACCAACAGACGCGGGATAACCAAGAAACTTTCTCTCTGACACATATAAAAAATATATGGAACTAACGTCTCTTCTGGTTTAGATCGCGTATTTTGTAGATGGTTTCTAGGCTGACGTTTTGGAACGGTAATAAGTGCCATTGTCAAGGCATTACCTCAAAAAATTACGGTATAACCGTACTTTTTTGCAGGAGTTATAAATCTCTAACAGTTGAGTGTGGGAGATTTATATCTATGATACCGTGCCGATATGTCGGCCTAGAGACCATCTACGAAAAACGTCATCCAACCCAGAAGAGAAGCCAGTTTCATATACTAGTGCTCGCGGAAACCTGAAATGAAATATATACATATGAATGTAAAGAATTTAACAAAGAGGTTCATACCCTTAATCAGAAGAGAATCGTATTAACGTCGAAACAAAATTATGTAAAAATTATTCTTAAATGTTGCTGTTATAAATAATTATTTTCCGTTCCCACTGGAACTACCCCTGGTATGGATCATGTTGGTGTGATGTACAGGAGTGGGAGAACATTATAAGTACGCTCGCAGCGGTAGTAGCGGTTTCTTGGCTCCCATACCCTCCTATTTCTAACACCAGAAAGAGATTATTCCCACCGTTTTAAGTACCAGCTAATAAACGTTCTCAATTTTAACAGCAGGGAAATTATTTGGAGACAACTCGAATATAATAGAATTAGAAATTCTTATTTAAAGTTGTTCACTATTTTACAATTTTAAATATTTGTAAAACACTTTTGTAGACGAGGTGTTCCTCTTTTAATAATCTATTAAATATTGTTCTAATATTTCCATGTCACCAATTTCTCTAATATTCCTAAAAAATATTTTTTTAAAGTAGTTTTATATTAAAATACTATGGTATTTTTAATTACATATAAATAAGATACGAGTGGAAATTTATTAATAATAAGAATTATAGTTACAGAGGAATTTAATATTTAAAAATGTTTTTTCTAATAGTGTACACAATACGTGCTTGTGGTCTAGTGATCGGGGGATTCGAGCCTCGTACCAGGAGGCTATCAAGTTAGTCGTATTTTCATAGCTCAAGCTTGGTTTTAAAATCGTAAGAATATTATATGTCTCCGTACTTGCTGATTAATTTATTGAGAAAAATTCCCCTCACATTCTCCATTGCAACTCTAGCCCCGTTTTGCTGAAATTGTGTTCTGTTGTTGAATCCGAGAAACAGCTGCAGTTACACTACCAAAAACTCGTTGATCATTTGGCAATATACGTCAGCAGTGACTATCTCTCGCTGGTTAAAAAAATAAGCATGAGCCACATGTTCTGACGTCGCTGCTGACGTTGATGGTCCCGGAGGAGTTTGGTTAACCATTGTCCCTTCTTGTCTAAAACTTTGAGTACAACACCAGATAAGTTGCGTGCTCGGCCCATCACTTACTCGTCGAATATTAAAGTGAGTACAAAAAGCGCGACGCCCACGAACCAATGAATCACCGCACTTTAAATATTGCTCAACCGCGAACGCGCAGTGCTCTCCCGACCAGTGACTCATTGACGACAGAAATCAAAATATTCTCTAACGTATTGATATTCTTTGATAGAATAAAGTATAACGTGAAAGCAAATATTCGAAGTGATGGACGCGATAAAATAGGAAATGGTATAGAATCAAGTGTAGAAATATCGCCGGCCTCTTTTTCTTCATAACAAACAATCATTGGCTCTCTTGTAACGGTGCCGAATGGAGCTAGTGACTAAGGACCAATAGGAATAGCGCGAGCCCCTCGTGCTGTCCTACAATGATTATTAATGTTTGCACCAATCGCAGTCATAGAAATATTTACATATCATTTTTTGTAGTTTTCGACTAGTTTAGAAGATTCTGCAACAGATGACAAAACAAACATGGAATTGCACCGTGAGATAGTAAATGTTTACTCTATTTGCTTAATAAAATTTCAGTATTTTTAAAATGCGCTAAACAAATACGAAGGTTACATGTTTGTGTTAGCTCAGTATAAAGCAACCATACTCTTTCCATGTGTTCATTCTTAAGAACATGTAACAGAAAACATATTTAAGTATTTTAATTGATGTAATATGATGATAAAGAGTATATAATATGGCCGCAGATGAGCGTGTCAATACTTCAAGATGCAACGATCATCGGAACCTGTAACGTCAATTGAAAGAATCTAACCTAATCGCAATCTTTATAAGTAGATCCTTTAAATTACAGTACAATTATTAGCCAAGTGGATTAGTTGTCTAATCTACTCATTTTATACAACATAAAGTTATAAGATCTCACAACATAAATATTCAAAATGTTAAAAAAAAATATATATATATTTTGTAGTGCATTAGGTAGCCCTGTTCACTTGTGAGTATTAATGTGTTGCGATAGCCGTGCAACCGTTCAATTTGATTGCATTAGTAAAGTAAAATAAACTGTCAGTTGTAATAATATATATAATCATGAATATAATGTTAAATTATACTTAGTCATGAAATGTTATGCCATAGTTGTTTTCTTTTCCCTTTCGACTTCTATTTTTACATCGTTTAACAGCACAAGATACCATAATTACTTTGTAATTACCTAAAATGTTCCGATGCGTTCACAAAGACAGACTAAATAACACTAAATAAATCTTTTTAAAAAAAGTCGCGGAGCTCTTTGATTACCAATTAATTATTACCTCTATTATTATTATCTTTGATTACCATTTTAGTGCCACCAAAGTAAACATGTGGGTGCCACTAAAATAAAAATTTGGGAAAAGAAATTTTCGTCAGTTCATGTCTAACTATATGGTGGTCAGTGGTTTTAAACGTATATACAAGACTTACAAATTCTCAAGTTGATGTATCAAATTTATGTGCACTTTTCATCTTTACTATCGTCCAGGAAAATGTGTGAAAATCTTTGATTATACATCGACTCAATTTGAGGTTTCTAGTGGTGTTTCTCAAGGCTCACACTTAGGACCAGTTTTATTTTTATTATTTATTAACGATGTTGTTGGTACATTTGATAAAGTCAACATATTGTTGTTTGCTGGTGATCTTAAGATGTCCAGAACAATTGAGTCGATAAATGACTGTCTTATTCTTCAATCTAACGTTAATAAATTACATGAATGGTGTAAACACAACAAACTTTTTTTAAATATTGATAAATGCCAATCTATAACGTTTTGCAGAATCAAAAAACCCATTGTTTTTCATTACAGCATAAACAGCGTTACTCTTAAAACAGTATCTCAAATTAAAGATCTTGGCATATTATTTGATGAAAAACTATCATTCGTTCCACACATTAATGAAATCACCAATAAAGCTATGAAATGTCTTGGATATCAATTCATTTAAATCGCTTAAAGTTTTATACACGGCTGTGGTTCGTAGCAATTTAGAATTCAACTCAACTATTTAGTCTCCATTTTATAAAGTACACGAATTAAAATTAGAAAGGGTTAAGCATAAATTGTTAAGGTTTATTAACTTCAAACTGTGTATACCTGCCGAACGATTGAATTATGATTTTCTAATTAGCACTCTTAATTTAACTAACTTGTCGTGTAGAAGATCTTTAAATGATTTATTATTTTTATTTAAATAATACTGTAATACTGGACGCCCCTAATTTAACTGAACTGATTATATATCACGTTCCTGCGCGGAGTACCAGGTCGTCGGTGCTGTTCCATGTAAATTCATCATTTACTCATTTTTATAGGAATGCACCCACACAAAGACTTCAAAGGCTTGGGAACGATTTTTGTCTTGTAGATATATTCCGATATTCTATGTCTAAGTATAAGAGTGATGTTTTTGATGCTGTTCTGAGCCAAAGATACAACTGATTTTGATAGTCGGCCATTCTGTGTCAAATCTAAATATTTATTATTTTTTCTGTCTTGAACCTTTATTTTTTATAGTTTGTTTTGCTTTTTTATTTCTGTAATATTTTTCACGTAGATTCGATTAAATTCTTATATTTATATAAATTAAAAAATCTTTGTCAATAATAAAAAAAATAATAGTGAAAGTTATTTTTATATTTAAGTATAGGAATATTTTATATTCTTGTCTTGTATCTAAAGTAGAGACATATGTATTCTATAAATATTAGAGATACTCTTTCAATAAATATTGAATCGCAACCAATCTCAATGTCTTATTTACAAACACAGAAAGGTAAATATATTTGTCTGTTTTATGTTCATGTATATGTTGCATTCTTAAAATCCCTTCATTTTTCAGTAATGCATATCATCCAACTCATATGCTACAACCTTTTTCCACATTTTCGACTATTGCTAGATAATATTTTATCATAGCATATATATATATGTATTATCATGGGCATGCAGTGCATACTTTGCATAGAAACAAATATAAATTAAGAAATTGGATTAACATAAGCGAAAACATTATTTTGCAATTAGCGCCATCTGTGTACCAGTAGAGACATCAATTTCTTAATTCTAAAAACTCGCGAACTCTCACCACTGTATTCATGGCGCTCTTTTTTATTCGTGCTATATACACTACTTAGTTCTATCTTTAAGCTAGTGAATTACTTAAGTCATATAAATGCCTATTTACTGAATTGAAAATTCTTTTCGGTTGATCCGTTTTGTATGGAGTCGTTACCTATGCTGTTTTTTTAACAGAATAACTCATTGAAGTGTCTACTTCCTCTTTTACTAATTTGCAAATTTTACTATCTTACTATTTTTAACCTGTTGATTTCATGATTGATCTTTAAATTTGGTGCATAGATTGATTTTTGATTTGAGAAAAACAAAAGGCAATTGGCAGAACTATTTCCTACGTTAACCTTTAATAAAAATAATTATTTCTTATAGTTATTACGTTAAAGATTTTCAAACAATAAATTAATCATGTTCAGTTATAGAAAGTGATCTTAAAAACGTCTTTACATTTTTTATATGGTTAAGAAAGTATTATTTTACGATAAAACTTTAAAAACACTATTAATAGTACTCTAAAATTATAAATAAATACATGGTAGGATCGTATAAACGACGGATTTATTTTGTCCAAAGACGTTGGTTAAACGATAGTACATATATTGTATTATATATATTATAAATAATTGTATAATATCTTTTGTAACAGCATAACCTAAATCTATACCTACTGTGCGCCACTGTTTATTATACATTTCATATGTGTACGTGTGTCTCCACCAAGGATCGCGATATAAACATATATTAACGTCGGGAGAAGTTTGTAAACTTGTTTTACATTTCTCAATTATCTACACTACATTGCGTGAATTTACGTTTCCTTTGATTTATGTTAACTTTACGTGCCTTATATTAAGTTAAAAATAGAAGTTTCTCCCAAATTGATAAAAAGTTTGTAAAGCTCTTTTTATCAATTTATATTTAATAATTTATTTTTAATGTTTGACGCAAACTTTACAGTGCGGTTATTCATTTTAATATTGAGTTATTTATTACTTTGTTTTTAACCACTTTTATGAGTTAACTTAATACACCAACCAGTTTAGTTAGTGTTTAGTCATCTTGATGAGGGAAAGGGTATTTTCCGTAACTGGTTGGTGAACATAATTAACACAGTGATTTAAAAACAAAGTTAATAAATTTTTAAATGTACAGTGAATAATTACAACATGTTTGTGTTAGATATTAAAAATATATTTATAATTGACTACCTGCATAAATCGAATACACAAGTTACATTATTTATATACCATTTTTAATGTATAAATAATTGAATTTGAAATTTTTTTTATTTAAGGATGGTTTACAATTTATAATATTTAATAAAACACACATGGTAAACACATATATCACATGATATTAACATAAGAATTAATTATCAACGGATTTCTTGTAATTTATGTATTTTATTTCTTATTCGATATTTTATTTCCTCTCATTTTAAACAGTTCCTTCAGTCAGAGCTTTGAAAATCGATCGATTGCCGTCTCTTTATGCATCGCAAATTCAAGGTTTTTATAAAGCTGTTTACTTATACTTCATTCAATAATACAAATTGAAGCATATACTCGTATATATATATATATTATAGTCTTGAATCCCAATTATTATTAAAAGGATAAACATTTATTCTAAAAATATATATTTAAAATTATATTCCCCTATCCAAAGAGAATCTAGTAAAAAATTGATGCTGTTAAAACTTTTACTTTTGACATATAAAGGTTCAAACATATTTCGTAACTTTTCAAATTAATAAGGTGAACCGTTTTACACAGCGATTACGAGTTTGTACATTATGTGTTGTTAATTTTAAAGTATTCATTATAAATATATACATATAAACTCAATTTTGTCGAAAAATATTGTTTTTGCGCTATCGGGATTCGAATCCGGATCTCTATTTCCAATCCGGGGAAGTACACTACCAATTGTGTTATAGAGCCAGTATTTTTCATGGAAAATTTTCGAACCTATATGTTACACTTTTTAAAACTAATACATCTGTCGTTCTATTATTTGAAAGCCATCTACATTTTTTTTACGGAATCTCAAATACTTTTGAATAAGCCGATAGCAGACGCCAAAATTATCAATTCATTTTTATTAAATTTTGGACACACAGTGAAGTTGTAATGTTCTGAATAATTACAACTTCAAAATAAAATTGTGTTCTCCTTAATAATATAAGTTGTATCAATGTGTACAAAATTGAATAAAAATGAATTGATAATTCTGGCGTCTGCTATCGGCTTACTCAAAGGTATTTGAGATTCCGTAAAAAAAAACACAAATAATGGAACGACAGATGTATTAATTTGAAAAATTGAAACATATAGGTTAGAAAATTTGTCATGAAAAATACTGGCACTATAACACAATTGGTAGTGTACTTGAAATCCAGGTTCGAATCCCGGTAGCGCAAAAACAATATTTTTCGACAAAATTGATTTCATATGTACATATTTATAATTAATATATTAAAATTAGTATTTAAAACATCACAGATCTATGTTCTGAATAATTACAACTTCACAATAAGAATGTGTTCTCCTTAATGTTAATTTTATTATATACACGTGATCAATTTCCATTCTACGGAGCTCTTTCACTGCCTCTAGCCATTTTTGTCTGATTAGCCTTTTTCATCAAAGGATAAAAATAATCATACCTTTTATGACTGCTGGTATATGGTATTCATTCATGACTCTTAGTGTAGGTAGTAATGAAACCCCCATCTTTCAAAAATTCGTATCTCGTTTTTTGTTAAAATTGAGTTACAACTGGGGTTTCATTGCCCAAGGACATTTCCATAACATATTCAAACAGGCATATCTGAATTTTATTCCAATGAAGTAATATTACATAAAAACATTTTGACTTAACCACTACTATTTCGATGCGTCATTCTTACAAATGACAGTAATAAGTCAAATTTATGGTATAAATACACCTCGCACTGCATGTAAATCAAAAAATATCCATAAAAATCGGTAAGATATCTTTTTATATTCTTTTTTAACAGTGAAAAATTCCACACAATTTAATATAACGTCTGCTGTAAAATCAACAAATTCGAGATACGCCTCTTTGAAATATGGACGACGAAATGTGAAGAATACCGTAGATAGAGTAGGTTTCCGTGGTAGGATTTTTTCCAAAATTGAGACATTCATGCATCCATGGGATACATAAAAACCTTTTCCAGCAATACGTATTATATATTTCGAGGGCGTTTATTTTCCACTTGACGCTGTAGCCAACTGTCCAAGCGAGAAAAAAATGTGAACCAATAACCTCAGTCTTTCCACATTCTCGTTAGTCGGTTCATAGCAATTTTAGCTGGTTGGACCAGTCTTCGAATTTCCTGCCTCCGCATTTGTGATGAATCGATTAAAGCTAATCCCATGGTTAAACATATAATTTTAAAAAAATCTATCGGTATTATAATATATATATATATATAATACAGGGCTTAGCAAAGTATTCCGATAATTTATTGAACATGGAATCAAGACGATATAGGTGACTTTTAATCACTTAATAAATTTATACGGACAGTTTTTCCAGAAATGGTGAAACTGCCTCAACGACTTATAATTTTTTTTTTGTATATTATAATTTTTTTTATTTTTCCAGAGCAAAGATTGAAGCATTACATACCTTTTTATTTGACGTTATATTTTATAATTACATATATATATGTATTCTCAAAAAATAATTTATAATATATTATCTGCCTCTTCTTACAACTTAATATAATAGGATGTACATTCTACACACTACATTTATAATTATTATTTATATTTTAATGATATATTTATATTTGATCATATTACAAATTTAAACAAATACTTGAATATGTCCAAAAATACACAATTACAGGATTTTCACTTACAAAGGCACTGATATTAAACAAATATTGGATATCTTATAGAGGCGAAGCTATTTTTTATTATTTATTAAGGAAAAAATATGGAATTATGGGTAATTACAGGTAAATAATTCTCATTGTGACATATATACTGTTTCAGGGAAAAATTAATATCAAATTTAGTGCCTAGATAGTGAGAGTGTAGTGGTATTCGAAGTGATTCTACATATTAACATATATACAACTTTCAAATACTTGACAGATATGGAGGTTGATTGGGTGGAATGGTGAACGTTACACTATGTAAAGTGATCATTTAAGCCAGCCGAAGACAGGTCGTAAGCCCTGTAATTACCCATACTTCCATATTTTTCCATTAATAAAGAATAGCTACGTCTCGACGAGATATTTATTATATGTTTAAATACAAGAATAGTTAGTTATCTTATTCTTCAAATACAAATATTTATTTGATGTAAGTATAATATATATATATCACAAAAGCTTTAACATGAAATTGTTCAAATTCTACAGCTTCGATAGGTAAAAAGCCCAATAGCCTGGTCTTGCTAAAAAAATACGACAGCTTTGTTAGCAATAAAATGTCATCTTGACATGTCAGTGACTACACCTGAATAATCCATTCCTTCCGCCAGTGAGCAACCCCGCCCCCCTCGTCACACGGGTTGCTTGGAAGCTATGCCGCGACATGATGGATGACTTCTTTCTTCATCATGGCTGCTTTATTCCTAGAGTACACTTCGAATAATATGCAACTGAATATCAATATATAATATCAATTCTGTATGAGTATCAACGAAACTTTAAATTTAGATTCTAATTAGAATTAGGAGAACACATTCTTATTGTGAAGTTGTAATTATTCAGAACATAGGTCTGTGATATTTTAAATATGAATTAAATATATTAATTAGAAAGATATACATATAAAATCAATTTTATCGAAAAATATTGTTATTGTTGTATATAAAACCAGGATCTCTTTCCTAACCGGGGAAGGTGCATTATCCAACTATGCTACAGCGACAATATTTTTTTAGCGACAATTTTCGAACCTATATGTTACCTTTCTTATATTAATAAATTTAATCGTTCCATTGTTTGAAAGAGCCATCTACCTTATTTTTACAGAATCTCAAATACCTTTGAGTAAACTGATAGCAGACGCCAGAATTATCAATTCATTTTTATCAAATTTTGGACACATTGATACAACTTTATTATTAGGATTATTTCAAATAATGGAACGATTAAATGTATTAATATCAGAAAGGTAACATATAGATTCTAAAATTGTCGCTAAACAAATATTGTCGCTGTAGCATAGTTGGATAATGCACCTTCCCCGGTTAGGAAAGAGATCCAGGTTCGAATCCCGGTGGCGCAACAACAATATTTTTCGATAAATTTTATTTTATATGTATATCTTTCTAATTAATAGAATCTAATTGTTCCGTACAAGAAACATGAATGTAGCCAATGGTGCTCAGCTTCTCTCAACCGGCGATGGCGATGATGATTACGAGGTCGAAAGAAATGAAACCCAAAAGATGTTCAATATCCGTACACTACGGCGACACGACACAATCACGCAGAATACCTTATTTTTATTCAGATACATAACAATACATATAGTCACATTTGCAAGTACCTACTCGGCGACAAACGCCGCCGTGATTTTTTACTAAGACTTTGTTTTTCTGAAATCTATCCCACTTGTTTTTTGGCACCACGCCGATGATTACACCTTTAAATTACTGACACGTGTCTTATCGTGTCAATTGGCGTCTACTCGGCGAGTAATTCTGTGCGATACACAATTATTTAACAAAAATTCGTAAGAGGTATTTAAATGGCTATGTTTATCAGTTTATATTCTTAAATAATACGTTGCTTTATTGACCAATGTCATTAATATATATTTCGTCATGTATATAATCCTAATTTAATTTTCATAAAAATCATTTTAATTTTTCATAAAAAAATGTCATTCATTTTTAATGCATATATATACGAGTATATATAATATTACATAATAAATACAAATATTCTATATACAGCGTGAATATTATGTTGTTTTTGAATAACTATAAAATGAAACACAATTTTTCAAACACAAAACATTCATATCAACATGGCGGTACAAATAAAAGATCTATTTTATTAACTGAATACTCTTTGCTTGGGACACATATTTATTCTTGAACGAAAATAATGCACTGTGCCTTCCCTCCTTCCCTTCCCTTCCCGGCCTGGTCGCCAATCGACTAGTTTGAGCCAGTGGGGTTATACGTATTGCAATATTATACTAATTCGAGATTTCGCGTCTATACCGTGTCGGAACCTTTGACGACATAGTGAATAAACAGTATACAGTCCACATTTTCCACAGATCTCTGCAGAATCCGGATTATGGTGAGTGCCTATTCCTTCCGTACCCTGAATTCTTCTGGGATCTATGCTTGTACACGACACTCTTTAACTTTGTATTTGCACATTAATTTTGAATTATGTTAACATTAAGAAATATACCTAGATAGGTTCTTATTTTGAATCCTTTGCGAATTTAACAAATCACCCCCTGTTTTCTCTTTGAATAAAATGAGATTCCCGCTGTCTAACCATCGTCGCTTTCCCGATTTCCTTTTGATTACACCTCGCCACGTCAGCACTCGTCGGGACGTCCAACTCGGCGGATTTTCAAGCGTTATGACATTCGCAAATGGAACGATAGAATACTTACTGCCTACAAAACAATATGAAAACAAAAAAAAATATATTGAAAATGAAAAAAAATTAAGCCATGTTCTTTTATCGTGCATTAAATAAGCAAGTTAAAAATAATTTTCGTATAGTGGATATTATTACACATTATGTGAAATATTTTAAATCTGAAAAAGAGTGCAACAATTCCGTTTTTATTTTTAGTTTTTAGTAAGAGAACAAATACTAGAGATTTACAGTTAGATACATTTGAAATTTTCGAAATAAGAATAAATGTTAATTGTAAATTAAGTATTAGAAATAACCAAATATATATAATTATAAAATTATTTTTGTAAATAGTCACCTTTTAAATTTTACCCACCACTTATTCTTTTATAGTTTTGTTTTTATGTATGCATGAATTTTTAATTTTAGTATACATTGTTTCCTGAAGAAGACACCATAGGTATCGAAACATGTTGATGTATCAATAAATAGTGGTTTTAATATTTGAAGTGTTTTTCTTATTATTTATAAAATATATTTCCATAAAGTAATTTGGCAAATATTAAAGAAGTAATATTAACTATTTATTATTGAGGAGATTTAGGGTACTATTACATTTCATTCTAGTTCAAATGTAAACGATAACGCCATTTAAGAAAATAAGTACATTTTTATATTAATTTAGTTCGCATAAAGCTTTCAGCTTGAAGTGGTGAGTTTTTAGAGTAATACCAAAACTAATACTGGATTTAATAAGTAAGCAAAAGCTTGACCTCGTTCTCCAGTAGCGTGGATTACCAAAGTTCTAAAGAGCAAGCTTTTTTATAGTAAATAAAATTAAAAGTTGATAACGCAACAATAGCTTGTTAAAGAGAATTTTGTTTACGGGCTTTTAGGTTCTCTCTCGTTTAAAAGTTGCTCCTTTACGGCAACGATCAAAGATCCTTTATTGGCGTAAAATGGTGAGAAAATTAAAGAAGTTTTTTCCTCGGCGTATCGCTAACATTATCAGAAAGAGTTTTATTTTTGTACGCCTTCTCTCAATGTTTGAAATTCGTCTGTACTTGAATATTCAAATACAAATTGGTAGGAAGTAACTTTCTTCAGAAACCTTTCAATCTTTTTAACTTTCGTGATGAGAAATAATAAACATTAATGTAATTTTTATACAATCCACCTGACCTTTTTTGGTTAATTAATATTCTTTCCTTGTGGCTGTGGATCATTCTTCTTTGGAGACCAACATAACAATTTACATAATTATCATTTGTACATGTTTTCCTATATGAGCATAATTGACGTTTAATAAATATATTTGATCTTATTCTTGTTAATAATATCAACCCTTAAAATTGTACCGATAATAAAATTACAGGTTTCAGCTCTGTGCGTTCCAAGACTTAAGAATGGAAAAGTGCCAGGCTCCTGTGGTTTATAAAAATATTTGTATTTAATTTATTAAAGTATAGGTATATAATATTTTAAACGATCTCCCTAACTATAAAGTTAGTACTCGGCAGCTTTCTTTTACATTTATAATTATTAATGTGATGTCCTTGGAGTTGTCTAAATGTGTGTGTGTGAGCGCCGGACCGCCGGGGCGGGATGCGTATCTGTGGCCGTGTGTGCGGGGATATAAAGGGCGACGCGCGCCAGGGCTTTATCGTTTGACTTGTACTAGTGATATACCTTGTATCTGAATTGTATCATACTGTAATAAACGTGTAATTATCACAAATAGTATTTCTTGGACCTTCACATTTACGAGGTGTACACTGAATACGTACATAGAAGACAAGTACGTAACAATTAATAACAGTGATTAAATACATAGATTAAATAGTTATCTTATCATCTTTATTAATTTAATGAAAACACATTTATGTTATAAAGTTGCAATTTCAGGACATAGTTCTGTGATATATATTAATACAAATTAAATTAGAAAAATATACAGAAAAAATCTATTTACGAAAAAATATTTTGATTCCTACGCGGGGTACAAATCCGGAGCTTTTCCTATCCGGGGAAACGCGTTAATATTACATGGTATATTTTTCTCATTGATTTATTTGATATGTATTATATTTATTTAATTGTATAATATTTTTTATGTACATATTACATTTTGTTGAGGATTCTAATTTTAAGGAACAATGTATATGTAAGAAACAGCAATCTTTTATGATTAGCTTCAATTATTCTTCTAGGTGCCGTGAATTAGGTGTCTTGTACATGTTTGTATAGTAATCATTTAATATAAAGCTATATGTAAATAAGTTTTTAGTAGATGATGCATTTAAAAATTCTAATAAACTCTGCCAGCTATCCTTATGTGATAATGATTTAGGTACTATTAATTTTAGACATTATATTTACATTCTCCCTCAAAGATTTTTAAAACTATGACAAAAAAATAATATACATTATATACTACAAAATACTTAGAGCTTCTATCTCATTAAAATTAATGACTTGAGAATATCTCTTCCATGATATTCTTTTTTTCTAACTCTACGATACTCCGAGTACTCTACATGCTGCTAGACCGCCTAATCTACTACTACAAGTGCATCAGCGCTGATCGCTTTGACACTTTTACTATCTACCTCATTGTAATAAACATCATATGTTAGGAGAACACATTCTTATTGTGAAGTTGTAATTATTCAGAACATAGGTCTTTCAAATAATGGAACGATTAAATGTATTAATATCAAAAAACATATAGGTTCGAAAATTGTCGCTAAAAATATAAAGAGCCATCTACCTTATTTTTACAGAATCTCAAATACCTTTGAGTAAACTGATAGCAGACGCCAGAATTATCAATTCATTTTTATCAAATTTTGGACACATTGATACAACTTTATTATTAGGATTATTTCAAATAATAGAACGATTAAATGTATTAATATCAGAAAGGTATCATATAGATTCGAAAATTGTCGCTAAAAAAATATTGTCGCTGTAGCATAGTTGGATAATGCACCTTTCCCGGTTAGGAAAGAGATCCAGGTTCGAATCCCGGTGGCGCAACAACAATATTTTTCGATAAATTTTATTTTATATGTATATCTTTCTAGTTAATATATTTAATTCATATTTAAAACATCATATGTGTTTTATATTGATACATGAATTGGAAGAGTAAAAAATTCTGATAAAAAGCCTTCTAAACAATTTACTGAAAGTTAAATGCTTCTAATTAATTAGGCGCATCACTTTCTGTGCAGTGCCGCCTTATTCTCGCATCATTCTAATAAGGTAAATAAAATAAATTACAACTACGCTTAAAATATTATTTTTATTATAAAAGGTCAATTTACTGGTGAGTTCAATCGACACAGTCCGCCCCTGCGTGCATCTAAGTCCGAAGGATCGAGCGCGTTGTTTTGCTTCAGGAAGTAATGCCTGGCCAATCTGTGCTTGTATCTGAAAGGCATGAAACTGATATCGTAGAATGGATGGCTGCAAGATTTGTGGAGGTTTGCTGATAATTTCTCAAAGCATTGTGTAATAGTGTTCACCTTGTGCTGATAGTGTTGTCGAGATAAATTTGTTCTGGGTGAGGTGTAGTATATGATTTTAAGTGTTTAATTTTGTATAACTTGAAGTTGTGTGTATTTCGTTTTGTGTATGCTGCTGAAAACAGGCGCTGCGTAGGTGATAGTAGGCAGAACCATGCTGTGGTATAAAATTGCGAACACGCGAGAGCAATGCGTTGGTTCAATGGTAGCAACTTCACGGAGGATATTTTCTTGTAGGGTTTGAATTGTTTGAGGATTGTTGTTGTAAACTCTCGACTTAAGGTATACCCACAAAAAAGTCGCACGGTGTAAGGTTCAATGACCGAGGTGCCCAGGGTATGTCACCGTACTTGCTGTTTAATTTATTGGTAAAAATTCCCCTCAGCTTCTCCATTGAAACTCTAGCTGTGTGTCTTGCTGAAATTATATTCTGTTATTGAAACCAGGAAACTGCTGCAGTTGCGGTACCAAAAACTCGTTGATCATTCGTCAAAACACGTCAGCAGTGACTGTCACTCGCTGGTTAAAAAAATAAGGGCCAATTATCCCTCGGGCAGAAATTGCACACCATACTGTCGTTTTTGAACAATGCAAACGTTTTTGATAGCGTTCCCTTGGGTTGTCGAGGCATTAGTACCTCATGTTCTGTTTGTTACTTGACTTTGTCAGTAAACAATATGTTTCCAAGTGTTCGTGCTGTTTCAAAACGTTCCAGCATCGTTCTCGCTAAGGTTTCACGTAAAGAATAGTCATTTTCGTTAAGAAACTGCAAGATTTGCAGTTTGTATGGGTGAAACTGTAGTTTATTTTTCAAAATAACGTGCACTATTGATTTTTTTATTCCAGTACAGGCTGCAATCTTCCTTATCGATTTACGTGGATTGCGCATAATTTCACGTTGAACTTGAGCCACGTATTCTGGCGTCGCTGCTGACGTTGATTGTTTGGTTTAAGCATTGTCCCTTCTTGTTTGAACTTTTGAAACACAACACCGGATAAATTGCGTGGTCGGCCTATCACTTACTCGTCGAATATTAAGTGAGTACAAAAAACGCGATGCGCACGAACCAATAAATCATCGCACTTTAAATATTGCTCAACCGCTAACGCGCGGTGCGTCCTCGACCAGTGACTCATTGCGACTAGCAAATCCGTAAATCACGCACGTCGAGCAATACCCCTCTCACTTACTGATGGTTTATGAGCAATTACAATTTAATCTTGAATTTTTTGCTCTGAACACCCTATATATTGCTTCATTACATATCGATGGTCACACTTTACACCCATGTGCTCTCCGAGGGAAATGGAATATTCAGAGACGAGCGATATTTTCCGGCAGGCGAATAATTTTCAGCGAATGCCGGCATGTCAAAATGTTGAAAAGTTATATCAAACGAAATGAGAATTGTGCCAAAAAATGCATTCTGAAAAAATGTTGATGAATATTTATTTTTTTAGGATGAAAAATGCATCGCTGAATTACTGAACTTTTACGTTACATAAAAAGCAAATTTAACGAAATTAGCAGCACAATTGATGAAATTATTCCCAACTAAGATATATCTAATACGAAAATTAACAATTAAAAAAAAAAAACAACACTTGAATCTTTTAAATATGCTAACAAATACGCTTTAAAAAATAATGAAAAATTCAGGGGTTTTGTATCTAATCTGAGCTATGCTTTTTTGTGAATTTATCAATTTTTATTGTTATATCTAGTTATTTCTGATTTTTCATCAACTTTTATGTACATCTCATATTTTCTTAAAAGTGTGTAATTTATTTCGTTTTGTAAAAATACGAATACAAGTTTTTGGTTATCAAATGTTTTTATTTTAATACTCTATAATGTAAATAAATAATATTCACTCCTCGGGGATGCAGGTCAGTAAGCCATGCGGAAATTAGGATACTAAAATTAGTTCCGTTAATTATTATCGATGTGGCCTGAATAAATAATCTAGTAGTGCGAAATAGCCAAACGAGCAAAGTGAAACATGCTACGGAGTTAATTAATTAAATTAAAATTTCAAAAAATAAATAATTTCGATAGCGCATAATATTGTAATTGATTTGCTTATTCAGGGTATTTATTTATTTATTTATTGACATACATATTTTTTGTCAAAACAGGGGTGAATATATTATAATGTAATATTGTAATATGTTTATTGTGTGGGATTGAGTATTCCACCTCTGATATATATAGCGTTGTTCTGGCTACTTTGCTAGACTGAAGTCTGTGTTAAAGTAGCCAGTTTTTTCCGTGCTGTTATTTAAGATTCGACAGGAATAAAAATGGAGATAAAAAAAATGAAAATATATACATATATATAGAATAAAAGAAAATGAATTGGGAGTGTTGTAGAATTAATGTAGGCACTGTATAATGATTATGTTAGAATGTTGGATAGCCATGCTTCTGATTGATCTCTACCCGATCGTTGGGTCCATATTTGTGTAATCTTATTGGAAGTGAACGATTTCTAGTTGGTGCTGAGTGTGTTGTACAGTTTCAATAAGTATTACAATAGTTTTTGTAAACAAAATAAAAATATTTCTGAGTTATTCGATAGAATCAGTAATAAACGAAAAAACGCTTTGGAAAACAGGTACAGTGTACTAAACATAGTGATAATATGCCTTTGGGTCCTAGAGTATAGAAAGCTGTAGGCGCCGCCACCAATCTAGCTCAGTTTGGGACTTTATATGTGTACGTGTGCTCTGGTGTCGCCTACTACCTCGGATGGGATGATAATGGATTCAAGGGCAAATTCTGCTGCAACATATTATACACTTTATTCACAATAACACAATTTATCTCGACATTGAATTAACGTAAAATGTATTTTGCATCTTCTTTCTTGAGGTCAACATTCCTCTAAAGAAGCTCACTTTGATTACACATTTAGCACATTATTAACCAAGACTGCCGTGGGGTGCCGAAGCAGCTGCGAACCCGAGTTGCCGCACGCCATCGCCATAATTCATCTCCTGCTCCAGAAGATCGCCCAGAAGCCATCCCGTTTAACCCATGTCCAAGTCGCCCATCTCTTCAGCCATCACTAGCATGCCGCTTCTTTCCTCGTTACAATGAGGTCTCTCCACGACCCGTGGGTGGACCAGGCCCACATATCTCTGGGTCCACTGCGGTAACATCACTATTCATCTCCAATATTTCCCGCCGCTCTTTTCCTCGCGGGAGCGGCGCACCGACCCGCTACTCTCTCTCCTAAAAGTGACGTCTCATTCAGCCGCCAGAATCATATAGTTTGTAGGTTATAAATATCAGAAGGATTTGTTTATGGTGAGTCTGAGGGTCCTAAAACTATATTGCGAAACGTGTGAATATCAGTGGCGGTTGGTGATATTTTGTAGAAGGGATGCTGGATAATAAGTTTATACCTACTATTAAATATACAAACCCATAGACTTGCCCACGAACAAGATGCAACTACTGACAAAAATAGTATGTCATAAATAAAATAATCTATGACGTACGTATCTGAGTTTTCATTTACTTAAACATGAGCTCGATTCTTTAAAATAATCCGTTCGCTTCGTAATATGTCTGCTATTCTGTGAATTATACCCTTAATCATTAAAGTCGGGAACTGGATGCGTATGTGCTAAAGTCGAATAGTTTCAAACTTTGTGGATATGGAACGAATGATAGAACCCACTGTTCCTAGTATCTGTGTATTTTCGTGATTCATAGATGTTCGAAAGTTGAGAACGTATATGTATTTCGACTCGTTACTACCAGGTACTGTGTGGCACGTTCAGGGCCACTACATATGACCTAGGTATAAAGACCTCACGCGTGCTGTAAAGAAAAGAAGCAGGGTAAGATGGCCAAGACGATAAAGGTACCAAATTAGCGACTTACTTCTCGTCGATGCACGTCGTCTATGATTGTGTGGAAGAAAGCGTATGGATTTGGAAGAGGCCATGTACGCGTAGCAAACAAAAGTTCAGTTCATCAGTTCTTCTCTACCTGCTTCTATGGAAAGACGCCTATATACATATATATTTTATGGCATGCGTTTGAAAATTGTTTCAGTATGAACTTGTGTTAAAGTAGCAATACGAACAATTTTTAAATCATAACTATTTGATTAATGAATGGTTGAAAAATTTACAGAAATGATATATGAATATTGGAGTATGACCCTTGATTACATGAATGAATATCCAAAGTTCAGATATTTAGATTCTAAACCATATACTTTTTTAGGGAAATGTTAAAACCGTACTCAAGTTGGAATATAATCTAATATACAACAATTTCTAATTAAGAGCTGTATGCTATTATGTTGTAATCTAACAATTAATATTTTATACCCTCATATTTTTTTATATGGCTCATGATAATTTTACGAAATAAACTCTTTAATGTAACAGATGCAAATTCACATCAATGCGGTGTAAAATTTTTTTTTTAATCAGTAACTGAGGACGAAATACAAATACGAAGAAAATCAATTGATTTTAGATTACTATTCTATGAATCTAAGATTTCGAAATTAAATCACTGAAGGTAAAAAAATCATTTACAGGATATTATTCAGAAATTCTGCACCATATGTTATTAAGAATTTTTTCAGACTCCAACGGAGACACTATTGTCTCGAGAATAACCGAATAGAAGCCGTTAATATTGGTAAGTCCAATTTTAGGTACTTACAAATATATTAGACAGTGACATCTGGAGCAGTGGCGTAACTACGCCAATGCAGCCAATGCGATTCATTGGAGCCCATGTTAGAAAGGGTCCAAAAATCCATTATTTTATTTTCTCAGCGCTAATGTGGACTAATAAAATTTAAAATATACCACACGATGATATTGAATTATAAAAATTAATATAATAATTTCTCTCAGAAAACATTATCGATGTTTTTAATAGTACTCAGATAATATGTCGGGTTAGGGAGATGGTCATCGCTGCAAAATTAAAATCTCGGAAAAGGCAAGCCTGGATTTCGGGCTATTCCGGGAGGATATGAGTGCCTAAAAACACACTTTAGTTTTTTTCCTTATACTCGTAAGTGTTAATTGTAATTAGTACGGAAGCGGCGCAAGTCAGGGGAAAATGGAAGCGCCTTGTCGAGTCTTTAAGCCCGTGACCCTGTGATGATAATATTGTGAAAACTGTAGAATAGTCCAATTTAATTTAACTATTTGTACCACGTGGTACTTAATATTGTTATATCTTGTGCATAATAGATATACAGGGGCTTTTTTTCATTTTGCATTGGGGCCCAATTTTTATAGTCACGCCACTGATCTGGAGTTATTCTCGCTGTAATTAATAATGCTTCTCCGTGAATGGTTAAGGAGGTGGGCTAGGATAGAACCCCATAACATGTTTTTTGTTATTTTATACGACATACATATTTTGAGAGAAGTTTTACATATTATGAATTCAGTTTCATATTTACACTCAAATAGCTACTTTTCACTTTTTTTCAAAATTGTACAACTTAGCAGACTAGTAATATATATTTTTTATATTCATCTTATCTCTTTAACCAACTTATCTTTTATAAACATTTAATATTATTGACTTCTATTATTGTTTTAACCAAGAAATTTTAATTATAATTTGTTGTTGGTTTATATTATTAAAAAGAACACACATCTCGAATATTATATCATATATTTATATGTACATATTACATAAAGTTAACAATATTTTTTAAGGGTGAACTAGATTCTTTCTATTTCACAATACAAATTATAATTGTACGTTTTGCTTTAGATACATTGTTTGGAAGAATGAATCGAGGAATATATTTGTACATGGATAAGATACTGCGAATGTTAACAATTTCGTTTTAATGTTGATAAAAAACGTTTCGATATCATTATTTTGTAAATATACTTTCGAAAACAGTTCACAAAAATGTTAAAATATATTCATAGTCGGTAAACGATATTACACTACTGTATTAATAAAACATTAGAAATGAGTTGCAAAGAAATTTCGTAATCACTTTATGTACAAGAGCAGTCGGAGAAGATATAAAATACCAAATGTTTTTGGAACTTCAGTACTCTATTATTCGCATTAAATGAGTAATGTGGCAAAAAAAATTAAATATTTAATAACATTTTTAAATTGAAT
Source organism: Eubasilissa splendida (assembly GCA_031772225.1). Lineage (NCBI taxonomy): Eukaryota > Metazoa > Arthropoda > Insecta > Trichoptera > Phryganeidae > Eubasilissa > Eubasilissa splendida. The sequence goes on from CM062851.1 coordinate 18,207,454, forward strand.
TAAAAATAAACATTTATTTAAGGCCCGCCATAAACGCTACGTTAAAACTATTCGCAGGCCAGTAAAACTGAACGTGTGGAAGAAAATACTGCACAGACCGCTAGAATAAGTCAATAAACCTTATCGTAAATTGTCCTTAAACATTTTGCTGCAATAAAAATGTAGTACAGACGTCTCTGTCATACGTATTTGCGAGTGTACGAATGACAGTGACGTATTCAAAACTTTGTCAGAATAGTGCAAACGAAATTTGACGCAAAGTGTTAGTCACGTTCTCCGGATTGGAAGAGATCCAGGTTCGAATCCCGGTAGCAACAACAATATTTTTATTTTTTTATTAGTTAACTTTGTTTTATGAACAACTTATTGAATTTAAATAATTGCTAATCATTTGATAGAAAATTGTCATGGTTTTGATAAAAAATTGGGATTGTCAATTTTGCATGTAAACGGTGTTGGTATTAAATAATTATTTAATTCCAAATAATTTCATTACCATTATTAAATAATAATGGTAATTAAATAATTTGGAATCATTGGAGATAAATAAAGCGTGTAAAACTAATCAAAAAATTATAAACAACCAATTAAATTTAACTACGAGTCCCATTCTAAAAATTTTTCCTAAAATTTATTCGAATAAATTTGAATTAAGTAACATTTTGAGTTAGGTACTAAAGTTATTTTTTAAATAATTGTTGTTTTTTTTAAAATAGATTCTTGTAAAGAAACAATTATACATGTTTTTAGTTAGTATTGACATCCTGAAGAAGAAAATGGCAAACCGGTAGATGTATTTAAATTCAATAAGTGGTTAATAAAACAAAGTTAACAAATAAAAATATGAATTTTAACGAAAGTTAATTTTGCTAATTTCAAACATAACAATATTTTTCGATAGAATTGATTTTATGTGTATATCTATCTAATTAATACATTTGATTTGTATTCAAAATATCATAAACCTATGTTCTGAATAATTACAACTTCATAATAAGAATGTGTTCTCCTTAATAATGATTTAACTTACGTTGAAAGTCTACTCGATTACTTTTAGAAACAGAAAAATACGAAAACTACCCTTGCTGACAAGCAAATGTTGTGAAATCTGCGTAGCAATCATTTGTCGAAAAAAGAACAAGGGTAAATATCTTCTTAGCAGAGACATTTTAAATAAAAGGTTTGTTGGAGAAATCATTTTTAGTTATTGTTTGAATTTTTTTCGTTTTTTATTCAGTTTTATTTGGGCGAAGATTATATAAATATGAATTAAATATGTTAATTAGAAAAATATACATGTAAAATCAATTTTATCGAAAAATATTGTTGTTGCGCCACCGGGATTCGAACCTGGATCTCCTTCCAAACCGGGGAAGGTGCATTATCCAACTATGCTACAGCGATGATATTTTTAGCGACAAATTTTCGAACCCGGTGGCGCAACAACAATATTTTTAGATAAAATTGATTTTATATGTATATCTTTTTAATTAATATGTTTAATTTATATTTAAAATATCACAGACCTATGTTCTGAATAATTACAACTTCACAATAAGAATGTGTTCTTCTAATAATAAAGTTGTATCAATGTGTCCAAAATTTAATAAAAATGATTTGTTAAACTCTGGAGTCTGCTAACAGATTACTCAAAGGCATTTGAGATTCCGTAAAAATAAGGTAGATGACTCTTTCAAATAATGGAACGATTAAATGTATTAATATCAAAAAAGTAACATATAGGTTCGAAAACTTGTCACCAAAATATAATAAATAATTTATAAAAATATAAATATATCTGAAGCATGATGCACTACCATTAGTATATAGCATTCCATAAACATTTATAAATTCAGAAATTCTTTAAATATTTTATTTCCATTAAAGATGAGAAATTAAAAACCCCTTTCAGGTATCAATTAGGTATATTTCATCTGTGTGTTAGAGTATTTTTTATTTGTTCTCCGGTTTTAATATTAACAGAATTTGATCTTTTTAATATATAATATCGTTTAAAAAAAATTGACCCAGAGGCATGTTTTTCCTTTTTTCTCTAGGACCAATATTCACCGAGTTACAAACTTTTGAAGTTTTCAAACATTTTGACAAAATAAGGCATTTTGAAACAAGATAGTTGATGGCTGATTAACGAATTTAGCCGTTTAATTTATTAGAAAAGTTTGATTGAAATCAAATAAGATGTCGAAATATCGTTACGTCCTATTTACATACACGCACATATATATATATATACACTGATTACGATCGAAAAATGTGCAAAAATTGAAATTTTCCGCAAGTTGCGACACAATACCGTCTATAAAAGGTAGTATTTCTAGGGAAATCTACCTAAATTGAAAGAGTTTTAACGAGATCGATATCTATTACCAAAGTCTGACGTCATAACTATTCAACCACATAAGTAAAGTTTTCAACCCTTTTGAGTCGTTTAATTCAATGAGAATAGCTAAACCGTTGTTTCTCTGCCTGCTAGGAATACGCATCGCCCCCAACTTGATATGTTTCTCAAGGATACAGGATACATTTTCCCCGGTTGGCTTTATAGCTATATATTTCTATGATTGGAACATTATTTTTGATCGTCCCTTTTGAAGATGGGTACTCCTAAATTCCACGCTTTTGGGGCTTTGCCGGTATCCTACGTCATAAAAAGTATTCGGACTAACCGTGACGTTCTTTACGGCTTAGGTTTTTTGTCATTTCTGAGCGGATCTCGTCTATTCAGCTTTGTCATATTTTAATATTTTAGCGACTTGGTATATAGCTTTACGAATAGTTTATAAAAAGTACCGTTCATACGAGAAGTTTTCACTCACGTAAGTTATTTAAATATTCAAATTAGTATTATTTTAACGTAAGATACTAAGAAAGATATTTGGTGCCAATAATGAAAGCGGGGTGTGACGTTCATACTACTACTACGAATCACAAGTTGATGCAGTATTTGGTGAATCCAGAATTGTCCAACAAGATAGCGTGGCTGAGGTGGGTTGGTCACGTTCAACGATTTTTTTATGTTTTGCATAGAACGATCAAACTGCGGTGATTGGATTTCTCATTGCAATTTTAATAACCAAACAGAGTGTAATAGACCTAGTACACAATATTTTATGGGTGGATACCTGACTAAATTACGAGTCGAAAATGTTCAAGGAATATGTGCAAATTATGCACAATTACAGAAAATATTATTGTTTGAAAGTTTTACAAAATTATGTTTGCAAAATGTTACCATTATTAATCTATATATTGGCTTAAGGTCCTAAATCATGAAAAAAATAGTCTTATATTTAGAAATTCCATCACTTTTAATTTTTTGTATTCAATATATAATTTGGAATTAATAAAATAATTCAATTAATTGAAATAATCGCGTAATTATGTTTTTTTTAATCTATGTCGTGATTGAGATTAGGCACATATTCCATAAACATTTTCAACTTGTAATTCAGTCAGGTATCCACTCATAAAATATTGTGGACTAGATCTGTTACACTCTGTATAAAGTATCTCTTTTTTTAATTATTTTGATCTATTTTTATACAGACCTTGCAACACTAACAAACAAAAATCTACAAACAAAATAAATAAACAACCGGTATTCAGTATTGAACTACAGTCATCCAGCTGTTTAAATACTTTACTTCTAAACAAGTACCCCCTAAACTGCTTGTTTTATAGCATCCATTTCAGGAACCTACGATTTAACTGAAAAAGTTGGGCTGCTTGTTTCATCCCAAATAAAGAACGTTCTAACTCCGATACTGTATATACTAAATCCTAAAAATATATCCACGCCCGTATCCAACAGTCCAAAACAAAGCTATTAAACAGTTTACAATGTTATTTAGTGAAACATACAATATAATTAATTATGGTAAAACTTATAATACTAAATCACATAACTGAATATTTATGTTGATGTTAGTAGAAAATAAAGCTCGCGATATTTATCATGAAGTTAAATTTTCAACATTAAACAAATAATAAAAGATTAGTGGTTTTGTTCAAATTAAATATGAAGATATTATATAAGAAAAGGTCACTTAAGTGGTTAGTTCATGTGAAACAAATTAAAGAAGTGAAAATTGTAAGAAATATATACGACGCGAATGTTAATAGCAACAGAAACACACGTCCGAGAAAGATCTGGTGTAAACAAGTAAGCCAGAAACTATATGAAATTACAGGCCCCAATGATCGATGAACATCTATTAGTAACTATATAAATGTAGATGAGGCGAGAGTTATACACCAGTACAGAAGAGTATGGCGCTCTATCTTCTCTGCCTACATATATAATAGAACATCGTAATGGTTCGTTGTTATTATTAAAGTATTATTAATAGCGTTCGGTATTTATAACATGCGCTTGCGGATGCTCCATTAGGTTTACTTTACCTGTCTGCCCCCCACTCATAACACTTACACCTCAGAGCACGACTTTTCTGTGTGTGTTGTCAATGAACTTTGAACAGTTACTATTGTTATTGTATTTCGGTTTCTCGCAGTGTGTGCCGAAGATTTACAATCACTATTGGGTAATACACAGTGCACAGTGATAATCGTCTAAAGAGTTTCCTGAGGTTTAGAAGAGTTGTGAGTACAACAAGAAAATCCAGGTAAGTCGTGCTTCCTGGTTGATCCTTAAGTCCTTTTTATTCTGTCCCTATACCAAATTCCTATCATACTTCCTACATCCCGTTTCGCCATTCGCGATTCGAGTTTAATTAATAAAATAATTTATAGTTTTTAAGAATAACACTATTCCCCTAATAAATAATATACGTCGTTTCTGCTAAAAATCTGAAATTTGTAACACTAAATTTATATTAAAAACCGTACCATACGGACTCAATACCTAATGGTGCCAAGGCTAATAAATAGAGTAGGTATGTATTAATAGGTGGCTGTGAGTCTAATGAAAATATTGTACTTAGTATATGCCCAAACCTCAATACATACGGTATTAAAAATGATAAAAAAGATATTTTCATTTTCTCATTTTTTCATCGTATTCTTTTTTATTATTTAGAACGTATTATAATATTTTGAGAGTTATTAAAGTATTCTGCTATTGTTTTAGTTTCTTTTTTTAAAAACTACTTTTAGTTTATAAATACGAAATACAGCGCTGGAGATGATAATAAATGACGTCCTTCAATCGCAGATTAAATGAGCAGATCGCAATCCAGATAAACAAACTAGGAGCAAATATAGCAAATAGCATCCACAAAAAACCTAGCATGATCAGATAAAACAAATATTGGAGAAAAACAACCGATGAGTATGTAAAGGGTGTTTATTTTACAGATTTGTTTTTCGACTTGGCAACACTTTTTCCAGCGACAGACAATTTGACAGCTGATAGGTGATTTGTGTTCGGTTTAGTTTTCCATTTCACCATGAATAGACTTACGCTAAAACAATGCTTTTATTTAATTCGAAATTTATTTCGAAAATCGTGGTTCAGTTCGTAAAACTAACCGTGCGTTACATCTATTTTACAGTCGACATAATCATACATCCGAGCAAGTAATCCGAATAACCATGGATCGTTTTCGCACCACACATACTCTAATTTATAATACGTATCCGCAGAGACGTCATACAGCGTAGTATTGAAGAGGGCCCGAATGAGTCGATTCGCCATCGTGCACTGCAATAGATCCAGGATTACTGACTTTTTCGTTCCACATTTGATTAACATTGATATGGAAGAACTGTGGTTTTAACAAAACGGCGCAACATGCCACACGACGAAACATTCGATGAATGCATAATTTCGCGTAATGGACCTGTGAATTGGTCTCCAAGATCGTGTGATTTAACACCTTTGGATTATTTTCTGTGAAGATATGTGAAGTCGCTAGTCTACGCTTATAAACGACTTGGAAGACAACATATGTCGCGTTATTTCCGATATACGGCCAAAAATTGGACTTCCAGATTGCGCTTTATTCGAGCCAGCCGCGGCCCCTATATGCGCGAAATCATATTTAAACACTAATGGCATAAAATTATCTTTCCAATAGAGCCAATACCATGGCTATTACCATAATTTTTATATGTATTTTTTCATTTTAAAGTTCTATAAAGTTCTTAAAAAACACCCTTAATTTGATGTGTGAAATTGAAGAGTAAGGCCTGCCTACCTCTAGAGAGCTGGTTCCCAGGTTTCTTATTAACAATAAGCATAATTTTGCTGTCTTTCTGGTCCGATATTGTTGTTCTTTTAACTGGGTTGTCTTCTTTAGATTTCAACCGACCGAAGGGCGCACTGGTGGTTTATTTGGACCGCTGGACTGGTCGAAGCACGGGTTGTAATAAGAATGACACCTGTCGGTTACCGTTTTCTTAACTTTCCGAAAAAATAACGGCAATACTCTCACACATACATGTACATTATTATATACCAAGAAATCCAGTGGTGCCAATCGAAGTAAACATATAGCATTATGGTAAGTAAAAAAAATATTCAAATTCTACTGCCCGGGAAATGAGTCATTTAGTGAGAACAGAGTAAGCGGTGTATGTGGATGACGCAACAACTTCCATGTTTTCGTCTCCCTCAGAGAGTTTTAATTTTGTGAGAATTTTTTCTTTAATAAAACGATCAGTAATGTTAATCTTACATATAAGCATTTCGTTATGTAGTTGTTTTAATGATATAAATAACTGGGAAAAAATATTGAAAAGTTCAGTAAAATAATGAGTAATTTTCTTTGTTTTTGGTACCGACATAACCTATACGATATATATAGACACGTTATTCTATTGAAACACATGCACGCGTGCAAACCTGCATGTATGTATTTACTTTTAAGTTCGTTCTCGTGCCGCCTCTAGAACACGGGCTTATAAAGGTAGACGTTTACACGTATTTGAATAAACAATAGAAAACAAGGGAATGTGGGTAAACAAAAACACAAAAGGTTAATCGCGCGCACCTTTACCCTTGGTGCTATTCAAAAGCCTTTTGTGGTGAAGCATTGATTTATTTAAATGAGCAGGTATACAATTATATTGTAGAAATAAAGAAAACAAAAGAAATTTAATGTACCTACGTAATATTATATTTTACTTCTCAATAAACATTTATCTATCTGGAAATAAAAAAAAACTTTAAAAATTCTAAACTTTTTTCTCTATTTGTCGTTTCTACTGAATACGAACACTATCAATTATACTTATGTATTAAAAAGTGTATATTAAATTACGTGTCGAAAATGTTGTATATTTTTTTTACATTTTTGTATTAGAATATAATGCTATATTTTTAAAACTAATATTTTATTATATTTTTAAAAAATACCCCTGGTGAATTTTGTAATGAGCCAGTATTAAGCTATTATTTTCACGTGAACGGAAATATATTGATAAGTATCTTAAATTTCAATTTATTTACAAAATTAACTGAAGTGAAAAAGGTTTCAGTAGGTACATCAGTTAGTCAGTCTGCACTCCAAACAAATGATGTTACCTAACGGTACACTTCACTTCAAGCGAATAATTTTGTCTTAAGAGTTTATTGTTTGGTAGAAATAAATTCACAAATTTGTGCGCATTGATATTGTTTAGAGAATACTTTCATCTTTTATCTGAGCCGTCACTGGCGCAGATATTTACAATGACTCGAGTCCGAGATGCCTAATGGCAGTGGCTGCATGAAATGTCTATGTACACCAGAAAGTAATCTCGACGAAAGACGAGATGCTGAGAATTGATTAATCGACCCAACTGGCGTGACCTTCTGCGTGGACCAAGAATGCTAGGAAAATAACTGAACCCGACAGCTTTTTAAAATACAGCTAATAAAATTAAACGTTTAAAACCGCAAAGCATCCTTATAAAAATAGCGTTATTAAATGATACTACAAAATATAATTTTTATTATGATTTTTTCTTAACTCCCAAAATTTTGTGCTAGATTAATTTCAAGATAATGTTCTATTAAACAAATACATCACACTCGTTACCATGGTGAATACATAAAATATTCAGTACTCATAAACGTCAAATTAAGGTTATGATATTTTTAGAAATTCTTCAACATATTAAAATTCACCAATTTTAATATGTCCTTTCACGCCCAAATAGATAAGTAATTAACTTATGTGTGTATTCAGTACTTAAATGGTACCTACTTACGTAAATACAAATGTGCTATAAAAATAGGACTAATTTGATGGCCTCCTGGAACGAGGCTCGATCCCCAGACTACCAGTTCACAAGGCGAGTATCGTAACCACTAGCCCACAAGCATTCTTATAAAAACATTGAATAAACCTGTGATTTTTAGCTATCTGGACCTAACTTGATAGACACTATGCCTGATTTTCTACCACTACCAAAATCTAACGAGTACGTATTATTACCTAAGAAACGAAATAATTTAATATTTTCTAAAAATTAAAGGCTTTTTGATACAATAGTTCTATTAATATCGTAACATTATTAATACAAATATCATCAATGGAAAAATAGTAACAAACCATCTTATTTTAATTTTATATCAGTATAATTATTTATTGATTGCGTCAGGAATCTTATTGTTATATTTTACTAAAGTTACTTTTTTTTTAGATTTTGATTTTTATCATATTCATAAATAACATTCTTAAGAAATGATAATCGGTTAAACATTTATTTTGTAATTACTGTGGTGACAAATTAGGTTTTTCTACACTGTAATGATGATTTCTCATTTTTAATCGCAAAAAATAATTTCAATATTATTCAACCACCATGAAATATACGATTTTGATTAAATTTTGAGACATTAATGAATATTGCACAATATAAATTAAAACAAAATTATATAATATCTTCCAGGAGTAGACACTCGTGATCTGTTCGAATGAATTGTATTATGTGCCAGGGACATTTTTTAATCAGTTCTATTCAGCAGAGACCGATTGTTCGGATTTAATTAATTGTCAGACACTGCCTTTGAAGGACAACGCAGAAAATGGAACTAACGTGTACCATAATGAGATGTATATCTACACAATAATTGATTTATCTTTGTCTTCGGTTCGTATAAGGTTTCTGTTGTAAAGTATACAGATTATAACCTTGTATCTTGATTGTAAAGTGACGTGTAATGCTTTAGAAAAATATCATTAATTTTATTACAGACGCATATCGACCTTTATCGCTACTATCGGAGTATTTTGCATGCTCCGGACACACACTATTAATGAAATATTAAGCTAATTTGAGAGGGATCGACAATATATTCATATATATTCAGTGGGATTGTAGTTGAATACTACATATTTTGTTAAAATATTGATGTTATGTTTACATATTTACAACATTCTGAAAGCAAAAAATACTTTCATTAAATCACAACAAAAGCGTCCCAATTACGGACTACGAAGTAATTTTTCGAATTTAAAGGTGAAAAAATGATGCTGGTAGCTTTTGGGTTAAAAGAGAGTTTAGGGAATTATACAGGACAGTTAAACTGTTTATTCCACTCACTTAATTATATTGTGTGTCCCAACGGACAGAAAATTAAATATTAATCGTTTCGTCGTGTTGGCGTGACACGATTAGCCTTTCGGACTCGCTCGTTAATTTATAAAACAAATAGCTCTATTTTGTTATAAACTTGGAATCAATCTCGCTTTGCTTTTCGAAATGAGTATTCCCAAAATATGTGGATGTGACCAACGAATACCAATACAAAACCACTCCAATTTTACTGTTTTATTAAATATTTAAATACAAGAATTTTTTGAAATATTTTTTAACAATAAATTAAGCAAGCATACCGTACTGATTGACATTCCTTACTATTGACGGATATTCCTACGTTTTTGTGACATTTAATTTTTTTCATTTCAAAACTTATAAAATATGGAACTAACGATTAATTAAAAAAACTTACATTTTTAAGTTTTGAAACAAAATAAATTAATAAGGCACTAGACCGCCAAATACTATACAAATTATTAAACAATAATAAAAAATATTTTAATTTAAAAATAAAAACATTAATGTTTTGAAAACTGAAACCAACAGTTGTATAAAATTAATTCCATTTTAAATATTGGATATAAAAAAAACATTAAATTTTATGTTCAGAGTTCATAAAATACACAAAATTTAAATAATGTATGGTATCCTAAAGCATGAGTTGATATTGTAAATAGAAAAATAAAAAATATTTTTTTATTGATTGGTACCTACTGGGTTAATGGAATTAATGACGTAGCCGAATTACAAATGAAATGGTTTTATAAATTTCAATATTTTACTTTATTGAATAAGATTGTGCTGCTTTGAGGTGTTTTGATTTCTCAGCAGAATGTTGGGCAATTAAAAAGGCCTAGGACATCTGCGTATTCCGGAATGTCGATAAGGCTGTTATATTCTCCGACTCGTGAGCACCTCTTGAATCCCTCTGCTAATATGCAAGTTTGGCTAGACAATGAGATAATCTGTTTCATCAGAAGATGTTTATTTAATTTGGACAGCAACAATTAACAGGTGTCATTTGTTTGAATTCCTGCACATAAGGGAATTCATGGAAATAAATGTGACGATAAACTGGCCAAGGAGGCCACTCTTTCCGGAGTTTTCACTCATCAATTCCATATAACGATGTATGACAGACTTAATATGGTAAAAAACGTACGAAATCTAATTGTACTTTTAAAATCAGCAATGTAAAACAAAGATAATAAATAAATAAAAATAGAAATCTATATGGACTGCACAATGGATGGATCCAAATTATCATAAGGGTAATCGACTTAAAATAATTCAAAGATCTATTCCCCACACTCCCTGGTTCTCCAAAAGGAAAGTCTCCAAAATAACAATATCAAATATCTCTAAAATGGGAATTGGGCATTGCCAGGTAGCCCCACATTTATTCAGATTGAACTTGATATGATGTGTGAGTGTGGTGCCGAGGAGGAAACCCTTGACCATGTCTTTTTGCCTGTTTTTTTTACAGTAATTTCATCAATGATAATTTCCAACTCCCGGTTAACTTGTGTCATCTTCTTTCCCTTAACTCGCCACATTTAATTTATATAATAGCAAATTTTTTGAACGACAGTGGTATTAACTTGTAATATAATATTATTGTACTTTTTTCTATAAAATAAAGTTTTAACATGATTAATGGCACAAATCACTCTTTGAGGGTGGATTGTCCATTTAATAAAGTAAAAGAAGAAAGATGTGTTTTGTTGAGCTTTATTACTTTTACAAATTAAATAAACTTTTTTTAATGACTTTTTTTTTATTAATTTTTTTTAATTTAGGATAATTTTATTGTGGAATCTTACACTTCATAACAATCGTATGTATTTTTATCTCCGAAAGGAAGAACCCGTTCAAAAGTTATGTTTATTTTTATATGTAAATGATCTAATTTGAAACAAATATGGAAAAAACAAATAAATATAATAAAGTTCTCACAAAAAAGGTCCCATGGTATTTCCAAATCTGACCTGAGTGAGTTTTTTTTTATTAAAAGTAAAGATAATTATAAAGAATGCCAGTAATAATTGGTCGTGTTTAAACTCCTAATCACCATCTCATAATGATGCCTCGATATATATCAAAATATTTGTATTTGTATCAATTCTTTTAATTCTATGCTGCATTTCTATTTTCTTTTTTTGTTACTTTTTAAAAATGCAATATTAAGCGCTGGATTAATAATAATTCAGAATTGGAAATACGTTCAATGCCAAAATTAGCTTGCGGGAAAAGATGTAAGGTTATATTGTAAAGAATACACGACGGAAGACAGCCACGCAAGCTGACGTCCAATTACATCTAGAATCGATATACTTCTTATACGGAATGGAAGCATTGACATTCACAGAAACAATACTTAACCAACGTAATGCATTGGAGATGTGTATCTGTGCGTCAATTTGAATGGAAAAGAAAAATAAAATCTTACTTACTTACTTACTTACCATTACGCCGTTTCCCCGTGGGGGTACGCAGAGAGGATAGAACGCCACACTTTTCTGTCCTGACACACAATTCTTACCTCATCCACATTCATACATCTTCTCATACAAGCTCGCCGATTGTTGAGGATTCTAACAGAACCATCCTCCATTAACTGGTTTTCCTGGTCGTGCCAAGTCTTCCGCGGACGTCCTCTAATTCTGGTGCCATCAACACTTGCGTCATATAGCTTTCTTACCATTCTCTCCTCATTCATCCGTTCCATATGATAAAACCATCTAAGTGATCCTTTCTTAATCTTACTCACTATACTAACATCAGCTTTACATTATTTCCTTATTTCTTCATTCTTTACTCTGTCATTAATAGATTTGCTACATATACGCCTAAGTGATCTCATTTCCACTGTATTCAGTCTACTTTCGTTCCTTTTCTGCCAGCTCTAGGCCTCATTTCCATACATCAGTGTCGGTACCAGGATTCCATTGTGCACCGCTAGTGTTGCCTCAGTTGACAAATTCCCGTTAGATATAATTCCATTCAAAGCGCCGTTCACTTTATTTCCTGCAGTCACCCTCCTTTCGATATCATTCTCAGCCTTTTCGTTTCTATCAAACATACTTGCCAAATACACAAACTCATCTTCTTGTTCCAAATATTCATTACCTACAAGTATTCTGCACGGTGTCTTGCTTTCCTCCTTTTCGAATACCATCACATTCGACTCGTTAACATTCATCATGGGGTCGCTTTCTTTGCATACATCGTACATTCTACTTACCAGATTGTGTAGTTCTTGTTCATTATTCGCCATAAGTACTGCTAATCTTAAAATGATAAAATCCCAAAAGACAAATTATATGAAACATTCAGATAAATAATATTCAAGCTAAAAGATATCAAAGGAGGTCCTAGAATAAGGAGAACACCGCAGCTGAAGAAATTAAGGCAGTTGTTTGGGAAGTTGTATTGAATTGAGTTCATGTTGATCGCTGACCAGCACTAAAAGAAGAATAATTTATTCTAGTATTCAATATTATCTTTATTTTTATTTGTTAACTTTGTTTTATTAACCAGTTATTGAGTTTAAATACATCTACTGGTTTCTAAAAATACCATTTTCATCTTCAGGATGTCAATACTAATCAAAATATGTTGTTTCTTTACCAGAATCTATTTTTAAAAAACAATAATTATTTTAAAAATAAATTTAGTACCTAACTCAAATTGTTAACTTAATACAAATTTACTCGAATAATTTTTAAGAATTGAAGGAAGGAAGGAAAAAATTTTAGAATGGCACTTTATAATTTTTTTATTAGTTTTACACCCTTTATTTATCTCCAACCATTCCAAATTATTTAATTTATGACCAACACCGCTTACATGCAAAATTGACAATCACAATTTTTTATCAAAACTATGACCATTTTCTATCAAATAATTAGAAAATTATTTTTATTATTTTCAATTTAATAAAATAATGTATAATCAAACAGAGGGTCTTCTTATGGGAGCACCCACAAGTCCACTAATAGCAGATATTTTTGTAGACAATTTGGAGAAGAATATTTTTGATTGTGATTCTCCTTTGTTAAAAAATGTTTTGTTGTGGAAAAGGTATGTGGATGATATATCATTCTGTCATGATCCTTTTTTTTAACACTGCAGTTTTTTTAAACATTGTTGTAAAATGTTAAATGGTCCGAATTTACATTTTTTCTGGCAAAACTGTTACTGTTTTAAAAAAACAGTGACACATATCTCATACGAAAACTTATCAAGAGTAATAATCAACAAGCAGAAAGTGATATTTTTTTATGTTTTGGTAATGACATAAAAAAGTAACAAAGGGTACCAATTTTTGGTTTAAGTTTGAACCACTACTTACAGGACTACCTATATATATGTATATGCGTATTGTCTGTACGTATTTGTAGAATTCTAGATCAAAACATGCCATCATCCGATTAATAACGTAACTATGTTTGTTTCGATTGGTTCATTTTGTCATATAAAAAGTTATGTATGTGATTTAGAATTTTTGCAGTAATATACAAGGGCGTGCATGGCATATAAACAAAAAATCAGTGCATTGCGAAAAATTCTGGGAAACAAATATAAATGTAATAATTCATGATATAATTACGCTAGCGCCTACATAGTTGCATACGTTGCGTAGTTCTGGATGCTGCCAAGCGACGCCACTGGAGCGCTATAGTCCTCTACTGAGTGATTATTCATTTATTGCTACTACAATTGCTAGCCATTGTTTTAATCTATCGTTCTATTCAACTCATACAATTGCTACTTACTTAATTGAAAATTCCACTCGGCAGATGGATCAGCTGATCTATGTTACTAATGCTGTTTCCTAACAGAATGGCATTTATAAGGTTCTAAACTTTGTTTAGAGCTGATCGAAGGATCTACTTTATTTACTAATTCGCAAATATTACTATCTTACTAAACGTGTTGTTTTCATGATTGTTTGCGTTCGAGGATAATGTATTTTTATTATGGTGGATTCATTTTGCTTAAAGACGTATTTAAAACAAAAGTTCATAAATTTTTGCACAATATAGCATATAGTGTTACATAATATCATGGTAACAACATAACTTAAGTCTATACCAACTCCATGCCACTGGTAAAACTAGAATAATTTATCTCGATAAATGTTATTTTATAAATAAACACCATATATGTCGCAGTATTGGTTTTTCTTTGTATGATATATTGTTTCATGCAGGGCCTATTATAGAACCTGCAATGAGATCCGAAATCTTGTAAATTCTTTATTTAAATGACGTCAAAGTAACAAGTTATTAACAATTTTTGTATCAATCTTTGGATTGATCTATAGTGGGAACTCATCTCAGTCGGCTTCAACAGGATCAATCCCAATTTGTGGTTTGATTCTTACACAAAAGGTTTTATTTACTGTGAGTGAGTTATCAGGGGTACGACGATAAGAGACCTAACTGTGATTGAACAGGCACACATTACAATAAGTGGTAGAATAAGAAGTTGAGTTACACGGTATAAAGTTAATTCACGATGCGAAACTAAAATATGTGAGAGCTGTTAGCTGGAGCAGTCGCTAGAGAAGAATCGCCTCGTCGCCTCCAGGGCGCACATTCTGCCGACCGTCATGTGAAGCTTCTCAACTCTGGCGGTGTCTACGAAGTATTAGGCGTATTACCGCGCCTCGACTAACCGTCGAAAGGTGGCACTGTCAGTCCGCCTTAAATCCTTTAAAACATTCACAACGAAATAATAAATCATTAATCGAATTTTTATTTATTTATTTAATGATCGATTACATCATATAAATGTCATGAAGTGACGATTTTCACGTACAAGTTTATTATTCTATACATCAGGGTAATAGAATACCGCGAGTCTGTCATTAAAATATACTTTAAATAACAATTATTTTATTTTTAATTATTTGATAAGGCGATGTCCCTTTTTAATTGCCCTAATACGAGTCTGCTGCACATCGTAAATCAAGAGACAACACTGGCACCTGACGCGGGGTGGGGGAGTGTTGCTCCGAGCGTCGGGTTTGCAGGGATGGGGAGCGGGGCCGGTGCATAAACAGAAGTAAGAGAGAGACAGCGACACCCCGAGGGAAAGGGAGACCGCAGTATGATAGGAAAGAGCGGGACATAAATAAAAAAGAAATCTCATTTAATAAATTCCTTCAAGTGTTCGCGGAATTGTCTGAATTTAAATGGAGTGAAAAGTTACCAATTACTTTTGGAGCCTTTTGTCGTTCGATAGCTTAACATTTAATTTTGAAACTCACCAGAAATTCATTTAAGGCGACCAAGATTATCGATGCGAAATTGATAGATTTCTTCTTGAATTTTTTCTTGCATTCTTTGTTCTATTATCATTAATATTTTTGTTGATTTTTTTTTACCTTACATTTTCCATATCGATTCAATTTAAATAATCTTTGCGCTGTTTACTTAAAAACGTCATCATTTTTATCACCATAACTCATTTTTTTATAATATTTGAAGCTGGTCCAAAATTACTAATTTAATGTGCAGTTAATTAATTGAATTTGGTTTTCAAAACAATAATGTATGTTTATTTTACAAAAGTATTGTTAGCTTTTCAAGTAATATATGAATGCATGTTTTGTGAGTACATTTCATTTCCCATAAAAAATGTTGAGCAGAATATAAAGATGAAAAGTAATGTGCGTTGGATAACAATGCAAATTCCTTAGATTTATGGTCGTACGTCTACTTCCAATGAAAAAAAAAAGATTTTCTGCAATATCTGTGGAGCCTAAATTAGCATCAAGACATCGTAAATCAGCCTTTGAAAATTTTCCAAAGACGCGGATGAGTGCGGTCGACTTTTCCTATCTATTCTAAATCTATGACTAAAAATATCGTGTCCTTTTTTGATGAATGTCTATTATATTATATGCGTCTCTCACTAGGAATGCTCATCAGCGTCAAATAAATGTCTAGACATTAGGTGGTTGACACCGTGCTATAGTAGTTTGCCATTTGAATTTCAAACCTCAAAAATAACAGTTTGACTTTGTTTTTTACTGCGTTCTATATTAAAATGTTATTTCATCATTTTCATTATTTACCACCAGTTAGCAAAAGGGCGGTAAATGATTTTTTTTAATGTATGTGAATTATCTTGTCATTTCTTAACGATTTCTTAAGGGGAATTATTTTCAAAATTAACATAAAACCGAATTTGAGATATGATATTTGGATATGGAGCCAATAACTATGTAAAAGTCACGCCAATTACTATAGCCAATCACGTTTATACTTCTACTTTTTCAATATGCTACTCGTTAATTATGCCAAAAGTACCCAATTTCGTAGATTGGATATGTAATTTATTTAATGAAGAATAAAATATGGAATAGCGTATAATATATTTTAAATGAAACTCCTTTTAATGTTTTATTTAAAAATCCTTTTGTAAATAAGTCACCAGGCAAAGGTTGGATGAAATCATTTTTAAAACGCCATCAGAGTATAGTGGAAATAACTACTGTAATAGTTTTTGGCTTCTGCAAAGGATATTAGAAAATGTTGTACACAGACCAATGATTACGTGAAACATATAGGTATAGATAGGGTTTTAGTATTATCTAGTGGTTGAGTATTTAGACAAAAGGGTGATATAAACAAAAGAGTGATATAAATGTTTACGCCATAATGTAAAATGCTATAGAAACTATGTATTACATATAAAAGAATTAAAAAATTACTTATTTCGTCTCAAGGCATTTACAGGAAAGGGGAACAAGAACACAGAAAAGTTGTCATTTGCTATAACTTCAAGGGAGTATCAATTATCTCTGTAGAGTCAGGGAAAAAAAGACACAAATAATATAAGGAGAACATACTCTTATTGTGAAGTTGTAATTATTCAAAACATAGTTGATATAATAATAAAGTTATATCAATGTGTCCAAAATTTAATAAAAATGAATTGATAACTCTGGCGTCTGCTATCAGTTTACTCAAAGGTATTTGAGATTCTGTAAAAATAAAGTAGATGACTCTTTCAAATAATGGAATGATTAAATGTATTAATATCAAAAAGGTAACATATAGGTTCGAAAATTGTCGCTAAAAATATTTTCGCTGTAGCATAGTTGGATAATGCACATTCCCCGGTTAGGAAAGAGATCCAGGTTTGAATCCCGTTTCGATAAAATTGATTTTATATGTATATCTTTCTAATTAATATATTTAATTCATATTTAAAAAATAATAATTGAAATAAAGAGTCTAAGAAACAAAAAAGCAAACAAATACGAATAATATTATTTTTACCCAAATCAAGAGTATGTTCTTATTGAGAAGTAAACTTTTACACCCTCAGATAACAAAGTATAGTAAAAAAAAATCTCTAACTTTTAACAACAATTTTGAAAATATTATGAATAAAACATATTATAGAAGAAAACTGTAGAAATAAATTATTCTTTGCAATGAGAGAATTGTATTTTTTTTCCGTATTACATATTTGTATTGACGCACACATCTGAACATTATCCGCTAACCGTTGACGTTTCTAATTTAAGTGTCCGACGCAGAATATCAAGTCGGAAGGAAACATTTCTTAAACCTCTGATATGATGAATACTGAAGATATTCATACTCAAATTAAAAAAATATAAGTATATGTTATTTATTTTATTTTTATAATGTCTATTAATTAAATCCTACATATAATAAAAATTTCATTACTACAAATTAATATGTTTTTTTTTCATTATTTATTTCCCGGTGGTAACCAAAATAATTTTTCGCTAAATTGAATATGTTTTTCTTATTGATATATTTAATTTTATTACGTATTATAATTTATTATGAAAAAACTTTGGTGGCCAATAACACATATAACGTCAACGATTTGTCAACTTATACTATATAAGAGTCCATTTAAGTATACAAGAATGAAATCAAATATTGATTTAGTAAATTTTTAGACAAAATATACACATTCAAAGTTTAAAAAATCCTACAACGGCCAATTACTGTAAAATGCGATGAAGCGAATTGAGATTTTTAGTTGTGTAGTTTTATCTTTGAATACGTAGAAATGTAATGTTTTAATGGTGTGTTTTCTTTATCGTGACCTATTCTAATGACGAATAAGGCAAGGGCTCTCGGTAGTCCATTGTTCTTGTGATTAGGTTGAATGGATTGATTATATGTTAATGAATTAACCTCATGAAACCAGCATTATATTTTAATCGAGATAACAGATTCACAAGTGCAGGGCCATCTATGTATTCAGATACGAATCAGCATAAATCATATAATTACCAATTTAATTGAACGTCAATCGTAGAACCAAAATGGTTTACTGCAAAAATTAATTTTTCTATACTTTTCAAAGAAGTGTAAATTTTTTATAGAATAAATAAATGTATATCTTTCTAATTAAAACATTTAATTAGTATTTAAAATATCACAGACCTATGTTCTGAATAATTACAACTTCACAATAAGAATGTGTTATAATAATATATAAGTTGTTTCGTTACTCAAATGATCTAATTATTACAAATCTTTTAATTAATACATATAACTAGTATTTAAAATATCACAGACCCATGTTTTGAATAATTACAACTTCACAATAAGAATGTGTTCTCCTAATAATTTTATAGAATGCCTGAGAATCTAAAGACTTAAAAAATAAATAAACTACCTTTTTGGCTTCGGTGGTATTCTTTTGTTTTATTGATTGGCATCACCGAAGGGTAGACCTAGCCATGTAGGTTTTATCTTTTTTTATTAACTAAAATTGTTTCCAATTGATTCACGTCCCTTATGATTTGTTATTTCCTATATTTTTTTTTACTGAAATGCCAAAATAAATTTAACATTGTCACAATTTTAATGAGTCAAATAAATTTTGATTGAAAAGTTAGTTGTTGGCAATTTATTTTTCAAGCTTTGTAAATTTAGGCTTTGTTAAAAAAATGTGAAGCTAAATATACAGCAACGAGGTTAGCTTTTATCTTGTCTGGAGTATTTGATAAATGATTAAAGTTTTATGAACTCCACGGTACGTACAGTGAAGATTATCACTTCTTAAGTTTTTTCCTCGTATTTTTGGAATTTCTTCGAAAACAACTTGGTTCCTTAATCACTAATAAAGTTGCTTTCGTTGAACAGAAAAAGATAATCGTGCTTTGATATATTTGATGATTCAATTTTCACTCATTGCTTTATCAAATACAAATATATATGTTTACGTAGAAAGCAATCACTTTGTATAAAACGACGAATTTTTTTAAACGTCAACTTTCGTCAGGGCGTATTTAAAACTAAAGACGAAGCTTGAGCTAAGCGAAACGGCGTTTAATAAAATTCGTTGTTTTATATAAAGTGATTGTGTTTTATTATACAAATCATTTTGATATTATCTGACTACATATTGTACAATTTTATATTAAAATTCAGAGTTAGAAATAAATTACAATGAAACTAATTTATGATTATTTAATGATTGCGAAATAATACTTATGTGTTATTATTTATGTCTATAAATACAGATATATGGAATTAATTTAAAACATTTTTTTTATAACCACCTTACAGATATATTGATACTTTAGTAACGAAACATTTTTATATGCTATATGTAGCCTTCGGTAAAAATATACATTTTTATAATTGTTCCTCGTATAAACTACCTTACCAACATTGTATTCTTGGCTAGTGAAGGAGAAATGCAATTATATCAGAACTACAAAATAAAGTTATGAGAATAATATTGAGAAGAAACGGGTTTACTTGAAACAATTCAATATGATAACCCTCGAACAGAATATTGTTTAATAGTATGCTATTTATTTATAAAATTCGCACGGGAACCTTATTGGCAGAATTGATTAAAAAAATTGATGCAAATCAATATGAGTATAAAAGAAAGGGGTAGAATAAAAAATATCATGCAGAACATGGGGAAATTTAAAAAATCTATGATATACAGTGCAATGAAGATTTTTAATAAAGTACCATAGGAAATAAGAAAGGAAGAAAAAATTTATAAAGTTAAAATAAACTTTAAAAATATTTGTGTAAATTCAAGGTAGGTTTAAAAATTGATGCATATTGTTTGATTATACTATAGCATCTGTACATACTGTAATAAAAAAAAAATAATGATTATGTAATGTATTAAGAGCATTGTATAATTCTAATTATTTGTAAAATGAATTGAATTCTAGTATATCATACCACCAGTGGCGTGCAGTAGGTACTGACTTAGGTTATGCTGTTACCATGATATTAAATAATACTATATAATATACTATATGCTACATTGTACATGTAGGTTTATGAACTTTCGTTTAACCGACGTTTTTAAGCAAAATAAATCCATCATAATAAAAATGCATTATCCTCGAATGCAAAGAATAATCATAAAAATAACGCTTTTAGTAAGGCAGTTAAATTTTAGAATTAGTAAATTAGGAAATAGATTGAAATAGAAATAGCTTCGATCATCTCTAAGCCAAGTTTAAAACCTTTCAAATGTCATTCTGTTAGGAAACAGCATAAGTAAGGATTCTGTACAACATGGATCAGCTGATTCATTTCTGACAGTGGCTAGCAATTGTGAATAAGTGAAGAATAACCCAGTAGAGGACTACAGCGCTCCAGTGGCGTCAATTAATAATGGCTGATTCTATTAATACACGGTGGGCGCTAGCGTAGTTATAACATGAATTAGTTCATTTATATTTGTTTCCCAGAATTTTTAGTAATGCACAGTCTTTTTGCTTGTATGCATTGCGCGCTCCTGCATACCACAATATGAGTGTTTTACTCTCTAATTTATAAATATAATTTTTATTTTAACTTTGTACTACACACACAATTTTTGAACTACTAGTTTCTTTACTCCTTCCCATCTACAAGTGTAATACAAATTAAACTGTTCTACTCTTTCATTGACAATAATATCCATTTCTTGCCACCATCGCACAAGTATTATTTTTAACGCGTTTGGCAGCCACGCATTGCGCTTATTTGAAGCGTAATGCTTCGACCAATCTAAAAAATTAAAATAAAAATAAAATAATATTGTATATTTTAATATATTTTCTCGTCATGTATACAGATAAAATAAGGTATATAACAAATAAAGTGGGATTACTAGTTGTTACTTACTATTGCGGAACAATAGTTGAGAAACTTTTAATTGGTCGTTCACCGCTGTCATTAACCGCGTTCACGTTTGAGTATATTCTCATATTTTCAATCCGCTTCCGTGGTTTATTACTCAAACTATGGTATTACTGAACATCTGTCCAAACAAGCGGTTTATGAAACATAATTCATTATCTTTGCTTAGATAGCCTGCGTCATATAATAAAGGTAATTTAAAGTAGGTTAAATAATTAGTGTATACCCATATATGAGAGCTACGCCCATACTTCTCGCTTCGCGGTTTTTTGTATAATAAATATATTTAAAATGACCTTTAATCTTCATCTTCTAAAAAAAAGCTTGCGATCTTCAAAAAGTAATACGACTGAGCGAAGATAATATATCATAGATATTTCATATGATCGCGGTAAGTAAGTCAAATATAATATACATTTTTCGTAAGATGATTTCCAGTCATATTCACTAATCGCTTGGACAATATCACCTTCCAAAAGTTTAGTGCGTGATATTATAAATAAATCATAGAATACTCGTTTTTTTTTCAGCTAACCTGACCAGCCATTAGCTCTTTTAAAAATATTTGTAGAAAGATTAGATTTTTTTAGTTATTATTTTATTTTATGCATGCTCGTTAATATTTGATTGACACAAAAGTATTGTTACTCACTTTCTATTTATGTTGATTATTTTTTTTTAAATATATTCTAACATATATAGATATAAGCTTAGAAATCATTTTTATATTTATTTTCAGTATAATACAATTATAAATATACCAACATACATATAAATATGACAATATTGTCAAGTCTTCTTTTTGTACCATGTTCCTTCAACGGCCGTTGGCTATCATGTATTTATTTACTGCAGCCCGGAACAGCTCTACAGTAGACTGACCAGACCATTGCCTCGGGTTTTTCAGCTATGATGTTCCCCTTCTTCCAGGGCCCCGACTTCCAGCAATCTTTCCCTGCATTATGAGATGAAAGATCTCATACTTCTACGGATGTCTCATCACATGTCGGAGATATTCAAGTTTTCGGACTTTTATTGTTTTAATTATTTATTTTTGAACCATAACATTTTCATTCATAACTCTACCCATCCAGCTTATTTTAAGCATTCTTCTGTAGATCCACATCTCAAATACTTCAAATCGCCTCATCGTTTCTTCGGTAAATGTCCATGCTTCCATTCCATAAAATAAAATCGAGAACACATAGCATCTGATCATTCTCATTCGTAATCTAATATTGATATCATGACTGCAGAACATCTTTTTCACGAGGATAAAGGTTGCACGAGCTTGCTCAATGCGGCATTTGATTTCAATAGAAGGATCCCATCTTTGATTTATATTGCAACCCAGGTATATAAAACTTTGTATCTTTTCAAATTTATTTCTAGCAATATAAAAGACTTTCATTGTCACATGCTTTTGCTAATGAGCATGTATTGTCAAGTAATTTCGTAAAAATCTCCTAAAGCGATAACTCTGATTTATGACCGACGGAAGGCGAAGTCTTTTCTCAGCTATCAATAAAGTAATGTTTATATATAATGCGTGTTTATTGTGAATTAAATATTTAAACACACAATAAAAAAATTCTTGATAGCCTAATGATAAAATATTAAAATATTTATCATTCAGTTTTATTTATAAAATAATTAATATTTAAATAAATATCAGATATCTCATAGAGACAAAGCTATTTTTATTATATTTAATGAAAAATATATAGGAGTATGGGGTGATTATAGGGCTTACGACCTGTCAACAAAATCAAATTCTCATTGAGTTGACATATGATATATATATATAACGTTCACCAATTTTCGCCTCTTAATCTTCATATTTATCAAATTTTTGAAAATTGTATATATGGTATTACATGAACTCGCTTCGAATACCACTACACCATCGCCATCTATAGACCAAATTCTATAATTCATTTTTTCTTGAACTAACACATTATATGTCAACTCAATGAGAATTTGATTTTGTTGACAGGTCGTAAGCCCTGTAATCACCCCATACTCCTATGTATTTTTCATTAAATATAATAAAAATAGCTTCGTTTCTATGAAATATTTGATATTTATTTAATAACAGTGCTTTTATAGGTAAAAATCCAGTAATTGTGTGTTCTTGAACATATTCAAATATTTCTTAACTAATATTTCTTTAAAATATTAATAATTTATTTTTTAATGTATTGTACTATCTTTCATAATCTAATAACATAAGTTAATCGTCGAGATGAAAGCGAAAATGAGCTTTCATATTTAATAGACTATTTATAAATTAAAAATTTAGGACAAATATTTATGAAGGAGTTATCCCAGCTCTTTATCGTAATCACAATAATTTATTCCATTAGGTAGTAATAAATGGTTTTCACAATAATTTCTAAAATGAAAAAATAAAATAAAAACAGAAATGTGTAAAAGTATGTACTGGTATGATGTTTGTTTTCTGAGGTTGGCATTCAACATTAGCTGAAGCGAGTGTCGAACAAGTTTAATGAGTGAGACAAGGAAGACGGGAATAAATAATTTACTTTAACTCGATAGACAATATTACTATACTGACTGATATAGTCCATGTAATTAAATTTATTTATATCTTCAGGTTATTTTATAAAATTCAAATTATAGCTGTCTTACTGAAATAATTTGTATTTTTAAAATATTTGATGTAATAACATTGTGGTTAGACATTTTAATAAATTTATCCAAGTAACTTTGTATGTAACCACATATGTTTAATATCAAAACAGTTTGGAAAAAAATGGTTTCTTAGAATTTGGATAAAATTTTAGGATTTTATATTTTACATATAAACAATGTTGGTCTTCTTAAATTGAATAATATAGAATTTTTATAAATAAGTATATAATGTAAAAATAACAAATATAACCAACTGAGTAAATTTAACTGTCAGTTTTTTCTAAAAATATTTCAAATGCTACACTTTAGTCACATTCAGATGATTAAAGTAATTTTTGTACCTCTATCATCATACTTTTTTTTTTTTATGTCAGGTACCAGAATATTTTTTTTTAAAAATAAAATTTAGGTTTAATATTTATTACCCTGATAATAGAAAATAGATTTTTCTGCAGCCGGCTTATTTAATATTTAAGTCATGTGTTTATATATTATACAAAGTGACTTGTATAAATGTATATTCAAATAATCTGAAACAGGCAACTGTAGTAACTAATATTTTATTTTTGCAGAATCTGAAAAATCAAATCATGACGACAAATCTATGGGTGGAACAGTCTTGGTACGACTACAAACTTCGGTGGGAGCCCAAAGAATATGGCGGCGTTCACATGCTCCATGTTCCATCTGATCACATATGGAGACCAGACATCGTTTTATACAACAAGTAAGATTTCACTAAGAGAATGTTATCTAATCAATGTTTTATTACGAAAAATTTTAAGTGTTGAATTTTCTGTTTTTAATTGTTTTTCCATATCGGTGTATACATTTATGGATTAAGATTTTTCGATACGCATTGATGTTTATCAAATGTTTATTTTTACGTTTGATTGTAGAGCAATGTTTTGATAAGTACTTAACTACATATGTCGTGAGAAAAAAAAAAAAATTTTGATGATTCATGTTACTGTATAACAAAATAACTTTAAACCGAACATGTCTTCAAGATATGTATTATAGATGTCTCACAGAGACGAAGTTATTATTTATTTATATGGAAAGGTGAGAATGGAGGTCATGGGTATTACAAGGCTTATGACCTGTCATCGCCTGGCTTAAATGATTACTTTACACAATGTAACGTCCACCAATTTTACCCATGCTCGACTACCACACGGATCATTTTTTTGTAAATTGTATATACGTATCATGTCTTGATGACAATCCCTCAAGGGATAAATTCCAGTTATTGGTTTCTACAAAGATTTGGACATAATCAAAATATTGCGAACATGTGTCTTGTTTACTGATACAACGTTTTGTCATATATATTTGTAATAATATAAAAATAAAATGTTTATTTATTACAATTATTACACACTTGTTTTAAAATAGCCTGGTTTTAGCTAAATCATTCAATTCCGTTTCCAAGA
Source organism: Eubasilissa splendida (assembly GCA_031772225.1). Taxonomy (NCBI): domain Eukaryota; kingdom Metazoa; phylum Arthropoda; class Insecta; order Trichoptera; family Phryganeidae; genus Eubasilissa; species Eubasilissa splendida. Next base: position 18,233,225 of record CM062851.1, read on the forward strand.
AGTATCGCGGAATAATTTCAATGAAATTTCTGCTAATTTTAATGTATGTAAATATTGCGGAAGTCTTGCAACTGATTAAATAAATTAGTATGTAAGCAATTAAACGAGTCTATAAAATGGCTAGATTTTTAAAATACCCGATTAGTTCAGTTTTTTGAACTCGGAAACACTACACGACGATGAAGTCTTTAATATTTATTTTTGTTGTGTGCTTCCTTCAGGTGACTTTTTAAACTATTAATTTAACCTTTATCATACCGTGATATAAAACAGTCGTACGCAGCCATGCTGTCAACGCGTGTTACTGCAAGAAATTACAGTTATATTTGCCTTTAAAATGTGAAAAAATGGTTAATGCCATAAATTTACTTTAAGTATTGAGCATTAAATATTTAAAAAAATTCATCAAGTTCTGTATAGGAGATTGCATTGTATAATATAACCTTCCTTTTTATCTATCTTCATTTAATTAGTGAGAAAAACACACCATTATATTCGTATATTTGTTATTGTTTTCACTGTGAAATTAATGTGTGATTTCTTTCTGTCTTGCCACAAATCGTATTTTTGTCAACGTATTAATTTTACAATGGAGTGAATTAAAAATAACTATTTTTGTAGAATTCGCCTTACATAATTAATTTTTCACTAGTCATTTTTAAGCGTAAATATTTTCCTTCAAATGAACTAAAATATGAAGTGTATGTTGCGTATATTTACCGAAATGTTACAAATTTAATTAGAGCGGTAGACCTGTGTTGCTGCATGGTTTGGGAAGGGTTAAACACGAAGAGTTGTGATTGCAATTATAATAATAAATAAATATATATATATATATAATACTTATATAATTAGAATTATATATTATGATATATCTTCTTATTGAGGCTCCAAATCAATAATTTTGATTTGATAATGTAGTTCGCGCATTGCATCTCGATGAGCTCACATTTGTAACTGACTGGAAAATATTTCTGTAGTGAAACCAAAATACAGAGCGGGTCATAAGTTTTTGCACATTGTAAATCGCGACAGCACGCGGGAGTTTGGTCCTTGGAAATTTAGTCGCAATGGATCGCTCCAAGAGGGAGCAACGCGCGTTCTTCGTAAAACAGTTTTACAAAAATAACGATTCTCATGTCATTTTTTGTCACAAAAAACAAAATAGTGGGAAAATAATATTTCAAAAAGACACATTCTATCCAATATCATTTTTGAGATGACATTGACATGAACTGACTTTTCAATCACCTTTTTTATTGGTTCGCGAAACGTTTGTAAAAGATTAAATGGCCCCAGGGCTAAAAGAAGTTGGACAACGCTGGTATTCAACAATGTTGTAAAATATTATTAAAAGCATCAGAGTTTTCACGTACACTGTCATATATATATATATATATCAAAAGTATTATATACCTATATCTAAAAAAGACAAATAAATATATTTAAATGTCTATGTAATACAAATCAACAACTAGGTTCTTCTAATTTTACGAGACAGGCATAAGATAAAGGATGTCTTCAGATTAGCGAAGGATTGAGATGCTGGAAGTGAGTGGGGTTCAAGGCTCCCACCGCCGGGACCGCCGGGACTGCCGGGACTGCGATAAGATGTACGCGGGGAAGATTACTCGCGCAATCTCTAAAAGGGTTGACGAGCACAAACGGGCGAGCAAACTCAACCACCGAGGAAAATCCCTCATGGCAGGACACATTCTGGATACCACCGAAGTTCTATGTTTAAGCCGACGCGCGACGCACGGTCCTAGTAAAGCCCAAAAATCAACACGGTCAACATGTTCAGTAGGTACTCGAAATAAATAATCGTCCACTCTATGTGAATTAAAATGATGACTTTATCAAAATTAATTTAAATGACGGCTTTATCAAAATAAAATAGAAACACGACATTGTACCATTTCATAATGCGATGTTGAATTCTGAAATGCACTCCTAAACATCCAATAAGGTCAAATATACGCCGCATAATAAATGAACTCCCCTCCCTGTGCAACGACACTGTATATAAGTTTTTATAAGTGTTGATAGATAGACGGAGCGTTGGCCATCTTGAATGGTATACAATGTTATTGCAAGGAAGCTTACTTAAAAATTGTGTTTAATAGTATTTTTATTTATATTATATGGTTGTTTAATATACCCTTCGATACCTAAGAAGATATACAATGTTGTAGCATTCATAACTCAAATCTGCCCATAATTCAAAATGACAGTCAAAAATATAACAAGTTTTAATTAGATAGTTATGTTTCCAAATGTAAGCAAATTTCCACTCTTTCATACATATTTTTAAGTCTTTGTATCTTAACGTATTATGTTGTATTTATTAAATATTATATTGCATTGGGTATTCTAGAAACGGAAGTTTACTCGTTTTCATGGTGATTACGTATTTAATTCGGTAACCATAAATATCAATTTTACGTTTTGACATGTTATTATAATTTCTCATGTTCAAAAAGTCACAATAATGCATGGTCGATAATTTAAATATTTCATTTCACATCACGATAAGTATGTACTTATATGTTAATTTAATACCTAAATAAAAAATATGTATTATGCATACGTATCTAGTACAACGCCAAGTAACGATTTTTCCAACAAATGATATTTTAAAATTCACTATAAGTAAACTTCTCAGTGAACTGTATACATAACACAAACACACACAATGTTTATACCATATATTTTGACCATTTCCATCAGAGTACTAATTTTATTTATTTATTTATTTTACATTTGTTTGACATATTTATTTTATACATCAGAAGTGAACATACAATGATATAATACACCTATTAATTTACTGTGTGGAATATAATAGATACCCACCTCTTATATATAAAGCATTGTCCTGGCTTTTTTGCTAGACTACCCTCTGTGTTAAAGTAGACAGTTTTTTTCGTGTTGTCGTGGTGTTATTTAATTAAAATTAAAAGGAAAGAGAAAGAAAATAGAGACAATAAAAAAGTGTAGTGAATGTGTTTTAGATGTAATGTGAATCATTAGTGTATTATATTGTGATTAAGCTGATATGTTGAACAGCGATGTTTCTGACTGATCTCTACCCAATTTAATCATGTATTGAGTCCATATTTGTGTATTATTTTTTTTGACGAGTTCCAGTCAATGTTAAATGGGTTGTACAGTTTCGCAGCTAAAAACATATAGAAACGTTGAAAAAATGTCGTTGTTGCTCTCGGAATAGATGTAGGTAAATGTTTATTAGTCGTCTTATGTTGTGAACATGATGTATTGCTAAGGGTGGGTGAGTTTAAATGAAAATATTATGCGAGTCTCAACATATAAATTTGTTTTACATCAAGAACACTATACTCCTTAAATAGAAGATCTGATAAATATCTTAAAATAAGGGCCATTTATTACTCTAATAATTTTCCTTACTGAATGTGTCTTATATTATATTACTCTAACTATATTACTCGATCTAAGCTAAGTGCGTATCCATGAAAGTAAGTTTGTATCCCTGAATCCCGATCACTCAGTCATTAGCCGAGTGTCTTACCGCTGGACCAAACAAGAACATCATATGTATCGTGTATATTCTCCAAATAATGAAGCACCTTCATAAATTAATTAACATTTTATTTTTTAGTATATTTAAATAATTTTATATCCAGGTCTTTGCTGCTAACATACCCGACTGGCCAGATGAAACGACTAATGAAATCCAGCCAACAAAAAATTATGAAATAGGAGATCTGAAAGCATTGGTATCCTCTACCGACACACTTTTGATGAATCTTCCCATCAAAATATCTGAAAAAGTCAGTTCTGTAATCAACGAGGGCTCCGCATTTCTATCCAATTTACCAAAGGGCGGTCTAATTGGAGCTGTAGTCGAAGTAGCATCAAACATTCTGAATGATCTGAGAGAAACAGTGGACGAACAGCTCGGGACTGGAGCATTAGCAGTTAAAGAAGAAGTATCAAAATTAGTCAACAGTGCAAGCAGCGTTTTGACTATTGCTGATCAACAAATCAACAAGGACGCTGATGCAGTGAGCTATTTAAAAAAAAATTTATACCTCGTAGATTTTTGTCTCGAGACTATTTCTTAGGCAGGTTGTACATACCAAGACCCAGGGATTTGAGCATCACCATTTGTGTTTCATATCATGTTTCACATCAAATATTAGTGCATTGATCGTTAATGTTTCGTTCGTCGGTTGTGTGAATTTGAATCTCCCCTGCAGCAGTTAAAATAAAATAAATACTAGTAATTTACTGCATTTTGTTCGTCTTCAGAAAAATGTTGTAGGTATCTATATTTCTTGATGAGGTTTGTCGAATCTTGTTGTCAAATCGGAAGTTATATACATGGGTCGGTTCTACTAATTTCAATCGATGAACTTTCAGAGTTTATCTACAGATCAAAATCTCTTGAGATGTTTCTGAACTAAATCTTTGAAATTTATCTGTCTCATTACGTGAACACGTGCCATAACTGTGACCATAAAAATATGTTTGATCAAACAGATAATAAATTAAATGATCCATAAATGATAGTCACTACTAGAAAATAACATTATCTCAAGGATAAGTTAATCAACCATACAACATCTAAAAATATAAATATGAAAATCGTCCGAACAATCTAAGATCAAATAAATTTATCCTGCAGATAGTTATTTGGCAAAATAATTGAAGACGATAAAAAAGTTCTTTAATATTCCTTTCGCCTTTAAGTAAATAATTTTTTTATTTCATTTACCACAATTAAACAGAGGAACTGATTTTAGTGATTGTGTTTAAAAGTACATCAGAAAATTTATAAAATTTTGAACATAAAATAATTCTTATCGTACTGTTTTATTTTGTATGTAAAATATAGTCAATATTTAGTAAACTTTCTGATAATTGTATTTCCAAGGCGGTGGTAATGATCGAAGCGGCCATCGCACGAGCAGAAGGAGGTCCCGCCGTCCAGTGCTTGAACACAGTAATGGATGATTTGAGGAGCAGAACAGATCTAGCCAATGAAGTCATCTTGAGTTGTGTGTTCGGAAAAATATCGGAAGCTAAGGGTTTGATATCGGGCCTCGCAAGGCTGGTCGACAGTTGTCATAAACCTCTTCGTTTTGTTATTACTGCTCTGAAACCCTGCAATTCTACCTCACCTTCGCCATCAAAATTACCGGACAGGATAAATGCAGCGAAATGCTTGCTCATTGTAAGTTACACAATATAATTACAATTAATTTATTTTAATAATACATATCAAACGTTCGAGGCGCGTTTTTTAAGTAAGTACCATTGCCGAAATTCTGGTGTAGCGCTGCGGTTGCATTGTTGAGCATGCGTAATGGTTTCCTTCGTCTGATAACTCACCACATGCAATGTTAAAGACATTCACACAGTGTGACCATCTTGTAGTGAGTGGTTGAAATGATCAAAATAATAGATCAGCCCGTCGACTGTGAGATACGGTCCGTGATTCGTTTCTTGAATGAACGAAACATGAAACCAGCTGACATTCATCGCCGAATGTGTCTTGTTTTGTCCTGATTTGGCGCCACGTGATTTCCATATTTTTCTTCATCTGAAACAGTTCCTTGGTGGCAAGCGTTTTTATAACGATGATGAACTCAAAGACGGGATACAGACGCGGTTATCGTTCTAGTTGTCGTTGTTCTATGACGAAGATATACGAAAATTGGTGCCCCGTTATGACAAGTGCCTTAATCATAGTAACGGCTGTGTTGAGAAGTAGTTTAAGGTGTGTAGCGTCCGAAGAAAGTAAAATGATGTTGTTTCTTTAAAAAAAATCCAATACTTACTTAAAAACGCGCCTTGTATAAATTAGAAAGATATAGAAAGAAATAAAATCAACAACTACAACTTCATAATAATAATGTGTTTTCCTTATAAATTTTTTTTTTTAAATATTCAGTAAAAATATTTTTTCAATTATTTTTACTGAATATTCCAATACCATATTTAAATGGTTTTAATTATTTTTTTCTATTACATTATATATTTTTTAATACCTTAAATTACCTTTATTACCTACAAGAGTTTTCATGTCTTCACAAATATTAAAAATGTCAGTAGTCTTCTGGCTCATTATATACCATACTATGTTACATTATATTATATACTAACTGCGTTGTGAGAACAGAAAACATTAACTTCAAAAATCCTTGAGAACTATTTTAAAAATTCACGAAGCTTCTAGATACGCCTTTTAGAATCAAATATTTGCAATAGACGCCCTTTCCCTTCACAATAGCCTTCTTCCCATCTCCCTCACCAAATCCCCCTACCCTTCTCCCAGCACCCATCACTCGCACCGCTCCCCACACCCAACACCTGATAAGTTATGTTATCCGCCGTAAAAAAATACCCCAAGTTAACCTTTTACTGTACCCTTTGAACCTTTCATCTCACCCGGCTCACAGACAAATAGACAGATATACGCATATTCTAAAATGTATATAAGTTTTTTTATTTGATTCATACGTCTAATTCACATTGAAGAAGCAACATAAAGTTTAAAACATTAAAAAAAAAACTAATTAGATGTATTAATTAGAAAGATATACATTTTAAAATCAATTTTATCGAAAAAAGTTATTGTTGCGCCACCGGGATTCGAACCTGGATCTATTTCCAAACCGGGGATGGTGCATTATCCAACTATGCTACAGCGACAGTACTTTTGACGACAAATTTTCGAACCTATATGTTACACTTTTTCAAATTAATACATCTATCGTTCCATTATTTCTAAGCCATCTACATTATTTTTACGGAATCTCAAATACCTTTGAGTAAACCGATAATAAACACCAGAATAAACAATTAATTTTTATTAAATTTTAAACACATTGATACAACTTATATATTATTAAGGAGAATACATTTTTTTTGTGAAGTTGAAATTATTCAGAACATTGGTATGTGATATTTTAAATACTAATTAAACGTTTTAATTAAATCATATAAAATCAATTATATCGAAAAAATTGTTGTTGCGCCACTGTGATTTTAACCTGGATCTCTTTCCAAACCGGGGAAGGTGCATTATCCAACTATGCTACAGCGACAGTACTTTTGACGACAAATTTTCGAACCTATATATCTTTAAATAAAACGATAATAGACGTCAGAATTAACAATTCATTTTTATTAAATTTTGGACACATTGATACAACTTATATATTATTAGAACACATTCTTGTTGTGAATCAATTTTATCGAAATTTTTTTCGATAAAATTGATTTACAATAAGAATGTGTCCATCATAATAATTTTTTTTCGTTAACGCTTTTGGCTTAAACCCTATCCGATATTACACAACCTATTTTCATAACACGTAGGACTGAAATCATCGTAATACTTGCATGCTATGGATACCTCATTTTGATGTGTGTGCGAGTTTTACCTTAAATCAACAACAACATCTGTTCTGACATAGATGTTCGTTACACCGCAGCCATTAAAACTTATTATGTATTTCAGACTTCCAGTAATATTTTGACAACTGAGGAAATATTGGGTCTTGACATTTATTCAAAACTATCCTTGACTCTCTCCAGCCTCGAGGGCTTGGGGTCTGACGTTCCGAGTTGTGCCACGAAGGAGTTTGTAGATAATATTATTGTTGCTGAGAGAGTCAAAAACGCGATGGAGGCCTGCTAATATGAGAAGTCCTATCATTTTAGGTTTTTATTAAATACTTTATATATTATTTTACATGTTTAAGATGTTTGGTAAAGCTATTGAGATAAATAATTAAATATATTTTGTATTCTTTTTGTGAAATGTATTGTATGTAAGATTATATATAAGATAGTATTATATACACGTATGTACATTTATATCAAAAATTATAATTCTTAAAAATATTCTTCTAATATTTGTATTTTAATGCACTTCATTTTTTACTTTTAATAATAATACATAAACAAACTACCTAACTTACCATAGTTAGTTCCCCGCGGGGGTAGGTTGAGCGGATAGAGCGCCACACTCTTCTGTCCTGACACACAATTCTCACGTCATACACACTCATACATCATCTCATACAAGCTCGCTGATTATTGAGGCTTCCAAAAAAGCCATCCTTCAGTATCTGATTTACCTGGTCGTACCAAGTTTTCCGCGAATGTCCTCTACTTAAGGTGCCATCAACACTTGCGTCATATATCTTTATTACCATTCTCTCTTCATTCATCCATTCCATATGACCAAACCACCTAAATGATCCTTTCTTAATCTCACTCACTACACTAAGATCAGATTTATATTATTTTATTATTTCTTTATTCTTTACTCTGTCGTAAAGTAAGTAATGTGATCTTATTTCCACTGTTTTAGTCTACTTTCATTCCTCTTCTGCCAGATTCAGGCCTCACTTCCATATATCAGTGTCGGTACTTGGATTCTATTGTGTACCGCTAGTCGTGCCTCGGTTGAAGAGGTCCCGTTAGATATAATTCTATTGAAAGCGCCATTCACTTTATTTCGTCACCCTCCTTTCGATATCTTTCTCAGCCTTTCTGTTTCTATCAAACATTCTTCCCAAATACACAAACTCATCTACTTGTTCCAAACATTCATAACCTACAAGTAATTTTCACGGTGTCCTGCTTTCTTCCTTCTCCAATACCATCACTTTCGACTTGTTGGCATTCATAATAAGGTCGCTTTCCTTGCATATATCGTACATTCTACTCACTAGACTTTGTAATACATTTTTGTTAATTATCGCCAATAGTATTGCATCATCGGCGTACAATAAACAGCATACAATCAAATCGCCCATTTTGTTGAAATTGCACAGCCTTGATATACTCAGCAGCAATGTTATCACACCCCATAGCCTTACCATTCTTCATATGCTTTATTGCATACTTTATTTCTTCCATACTTGTTACATTCATATCGTTTTCATCATGAATACTTCTCAGAGCCTCATAGGGGATTCCTTATTTGTATTCTCTATACTCTCATACGTTTCCCGGACATATTTCATAGATCTATATTTTATTTCAATCCCATTTATTAATATCCCTTCACTTACTGACTAATAGTTTTCATAGTACTGTTTTCAGTACATCGGGATTTTTTGATCACTTTTCAGAAGAATTTTATTATTATCCAGGAAATCATTTTAATCCATTCCTCTCTTTTCAGCCGCTCTTTCACACCAAATTTAACTTTTTTCTTACAGGCACTATACTGGTCTTTTGCTCTCGACTCATACCCATCCTAATTTAATGTCAAAATATAACGCCACGTATTCTTCTTTTCTTTATTCTTTATTCCATTCAGTTCCATTCATTATTCCGTTTTACATTCATTACATCCCTTACATTCGTCCAAAATTCATCTTTCACTTCATCATTTTCTGAATTTATGGGAGCATAACCCACGACTAAAAATACTCCTGTTATTCCAATTTTAAAACGAACCCATATGAGCCGGTAATTGACAAACTCATATTCTCTCATACATTATATTATTATTTTCGAGAGCAACGCTGCAACACTTTGACACTCCCGGTCCGCCACTGGCATCCCGGATCATAGCACCAGCGTGTCATTGTGCTCCTCATCTCTCCTCTTTCTTTCTTCATGCTTTTGCTAATGCACAATATATCTAGGTTTTTTTTCATTAATACTAGTTCATTCTTCTTTCTTTCTTCATGCTTTCGCTAATGCACAATATATCTAGGTTTTTTTTCATTAATACTAGTTCATTCTTCTTTCTTTCTTCATGCTTTCGCTAATGCACAATATATCTAGGTTTTTTTCATTAATACTAGTTCATTCTTCTTTCTGTACATTCCTCCACTAATATTTCACACACCCACTCTGGACTCCGTCCTCCTCTTCGCGCCACCACGGGGAATGCGGCATAGTGGGGGGCGAGCCTCATCGATGCCAATCGGTATGTCTCCCGCACCCTTACACTAATTTAAAAAAACCATTTCAAAATTATCCTTTCATTCAGTCCACTAGATCATTACGAAGACTTAATTAATGTTTATATGTATATTCCAACGGCAACATGTTTCAGTTTAATAATCAGATTCCGGTTCTGCATGAGCCCAGTCTATATCTGCCACTTACCACATGAAGCACAGATGGTGCATGTATTGACACAGATTTTTATTCCTTCCACACATTTGGCGCGCTCGGTCTTCCGTAAAGCATTTGATTTAATTTCGAGCGTACACGTTATTTATGAAACTGAACAGATCGCTATATGCAGATAGTGTCAGTTTGCATATTAATATTGTTTATGACTCACAGTCTGTTGTGCCACTTTGTAATATCAAATATATTAATATTATTAACCGATTGTGGCTCACACATATTACACGGCTCACTGTTACAAACACTATGTTTATAATCATTTTCTACTAATAATCAAAAATGAGTGGCTTTCACCGCTAAAGCTATTAAAAACTGTTCAATACACATACCAGCAGGGATCATTTTGCGAATTATATTGGCTTTTAAATTTTGAAATATTGTATACAGGGTGTAATCGACTTTATTCATAATATTTTATAAATGGCCTAAACTTTGAAGCGACAATGAGAAATGGAGCTCTGTGTGAAGATTCACGCAAACACAATTAAATTGACTTAACACATAGATCGGCAATCGCTGGAAAAATTCAACATTATATAATAACACATTATATAATAACACATTATATAATAACACATTATATAATAACAATCTGTCTATGGCGCTTCCTCCCCTGCCTCTACAAATTATGTTTATGAACTCAAATAAAAATAATACAAAATCAACTAAACCACGACTTAAGAAATCTTATATCTCTAAGACAGTTTGAATATTTTTGACAGTTTTGTAAAGGTCTTTTTTTTATAATACATGAAGCATTATTAACAGTTCAATAACACAACACATAAAAAAAATATGGTGTATATTATAATTAAAAATATTAAACAATAATCTTTCTTTGGAGGTAAAAAGACAAATAAAAACGTGTCTACAATTATCAAAATATGTTACACGGATAGGTGACTGTAAAACCTTAAAAATTGTCGATCCGTCAACATCCTTGTCGGTTCTGATATTTAAACAATGTTGTAGTGAAAATGAACGACAGATAATCTGGTGTGGTAGATTACATTTAGTCTGATTTTCGATAGCGGCCCCAGAACTCGTACTAAATGATTTTTTTCATATCTATATACATTATGATTTTTATCCATCTCTAACGCAGCAAAAATAAAAATATATGTATATGTACCCTTCCTTAGAAAGTGCTAGAACGTCCAGATGGGCAGCCTACCGGACTGATTAAAAAATCTGATTCCCCAAAAAACATTATGTTTCGAAAGTGATAACAACTAATAATATTAGATTATTAATATTAATGTATTATTATTATTATTATGTGTATAATATTAATTTATTATTATTATTATTATGTTATATGAATTTATTATTAATTTAATGTTTTAATCAACTTGTTTGCTGTTTATATGGCGCAAAATTCAGTCAAATGTCTGTAAAAATAACTTATTAAAAATAAAAGAAGCAACTTAATGATCAAAAATCAAATTGATCACATGTCATTTTTTTTACATAGCACACCAAAAAGAATCTTTACCCATTTTTGACAAAAAAAAGCACTTGTCTGGTTTTTGATCGATGCTCTGATTGATTATCTTTAATATCTGATAACTTATTTCAGTAAAGATAGATATATTATCGAGATTTTTTTTTTTTCATTTTCATAACTATATTTTTAATCCTCGCGTATACCAAAGGAAAAATGAAACATAAATATGTTTGAACTCTACTATTTACTGTCATTCAGCCTCTATTAAAATTTCGGGTTATATTTATTATTCATAGTTAAAATAATTCAATATTAATAATTTAAATGAGAAGTAATACATAGTCAGCAATAATAATAGTAGCACAAAATAACTAAGGTAACCTGTACCTTGCACTCCCAAAGCAGTAAGGCAGCGATAAAACTTGGGGCATCCACCTCCGAATAAGGACAGACGGAACTAGGTTGCGTTGATTCACGTCGAACGAGGACTAACAATTAAGTCGGTAGAAAAAATTATTACAATCACATAACACACTTATTCGTTATACAAAAATCAAATCACAGTGAGTGTTCCATCGCGGTGATTTGATTTTTGGAAATAAATCTGAATATGTATGTACGGAAACGGTGACCTGATCCACCGTACACTTGTCGCTCGTAACTGTTTATCATCTCCAGATATAATACTACATTAACGGGGATAGATTTTCTATGCACAGCTCTCTCGCATCGAAAAAATCAATTAACATGCTCTTAATAATTGTCAATTCTCGTACGTAAAACCTTCATTAAAAAAACCCATCTAGGTTTATTGATATATATATAGTAGATCATGGTTAGACTTATTGTGAAGGTTTAATTGCTATACCACCACAGCAAGTATATTGACTGAACTTCGGTATATTTGCTGATCGACAAAGTAACAACAGTTACGTTCATCGACGTTGACGACATGTTTAATATAATTAATAGTCAATATTTGTCCAAATGCTTTCATTGCATTCCAGATAGTTCTTTTTTGATCGTTTTACTAATATTTTCACATACACAAGTGTGTAATATTTCCGCGCTAAAAGTAAACACCGTTCGGTAAATAATAATAGCCCAGCTATCGACCTATATAAATAAAAAATTACATACAGAGTGATCATTGAGTCCACTTTTATTATCACGTGAAGAAATAACCACACATCGAATGAAGTAAAAATGAAGTTATTATTCATTTTACCAGTTGTATTATTATCCGTTCAAGTGAGTACATGTTTCTATTTGGAATTTATTCTCTGTAATAACTGAAATTCTTAATTTAATATAGATATTAATCCAAATAAGTTCTCTTTTTAATTAATCTGACAAGCAATTCAAAAACCTAATGTTAACACTATGTTTATCTAATTAGTAATTAATTTTTCTTATAGTGTGGATGATTATTTTATTTTGTTGGGAATTAATTACCAGTTAGTGTTTTTTTTGCTAACAAGATGCTTAATGTAATATTTTTTTTAAATCATTCATTTTTTCGCGCATCCGAAATACAAAAGAAGTTAATTATAAATTCATTGAAACTAAAAGTATAATAATTGTCTTCCTCTATCGTAGGATAGTCTAAGTGCTCCTGTAATTTCCGATCCAATATCGACAAGAAAGACAAATGTCAAAATAACTCCAGAAAACAAAACAGTCTTCTTTATTGCGCCACCTATTGAGCATTGTGCACAGTCTTATGAAAACGAAGGAAACAAGCGTGAAGATAATCCCCATACGATAGGTGTTGTAAAAAGTCGAGGAGTTAAGCCAATAGAGACTTCAAAAACAGATGATTCTTCCGATTTCAATGATGAAAATATTGATGTTAGTCCTCATTTAGATAAACCGCAAAGAATATTCTTTGTTGCGCCACCTATTGAACATTGTGCACAGTCTTTTGAAAACGAAGGAAACAAGCGTGAAGATAATCCCCATACGATAGGTGTGGTAAAAAGTCGAGAAGTTAAGCCAATAGAGACTTCAAAAACAGATGATTCTTCCGATTTCAGTGATGAAAATATTGATGTTAGTCCTCATTTAGATAAACCGCAAAGAATATTCTTTGTTGCGCCACCTATTGAACATTGTGCACAGTCTTATGAAAACGAAGGAAACAAGCGTGAAGATAATCCCCATACGATAGGTGTGGTAAAAAGTCGAGAAGTTAAGCCAATAGAGACTTCAAAAACAGATGATTCTTCCGATTTCAGTGATGAAAATATTGATGTTAGTCCTCATTTAGATAAACCGCAAAGAATATTCTTTGTTGCGCCACCTATTGAACATTGTGCACAGTCTTTGAAACGAAGGAAACAAGCGTGAAGATAGTCTTTTGAAAACGAAGGAAACAAGCGTGAAGATAATCCCCATACGATAGGTGTTGTAAAAAGTCGAGGGGTTAAGACAATAGAGACTTCAAAAACAGATGATTCTTCCGATTTCAGTGATGAAAATATTGATGTTAGTCCTCATTTAGATAAACCGCAAAGAATATTCTTTGTTGCGCCACCTATTGAACATTGTGCACAGTCTTTTGAAAACGAAGGAAACAAGCGTGAAGATAATCCCCATACGATAGGTGTGGTAAAAAGTCGAGAAGTTAAGCCAATAGAGACTTCAAAAACAGATTTTTCCGATTTCGATGATGAAAATATTGATGTTAGTCCACATTCAGATAAACCGCAAAGAATATTCTTTATTGCGCCACCTATTGAACATTGTGCACAGTCTTATGAAAACGAAGGAAACAAGCGTGAAGATAATCCCCATACGATAGGTGTTGTAAAAAGTCGAGGGGTTAAGCCAATAGAGACTTCAAAAACAGATGATTCTTCCGATTTCAGTGATGAAAATATTGATGTTAGTCCTCATTTAGATAAACCGCAAAGAATATTCTTTGTTGCGCCACCTATTGAACATTGTGCACAGTCTTTTGAAAACGAAGGAAACAAGCGTGAAGATAATCCCCATACGATAGGTGTGGTAAAAAGTCGAGAAGTTAAGCCAATAGAGACTTCAAAAACAGATTTTTCCGATTTCGATGATGAAAATATTGATGTTAGTCCACATTCAGATAAACCGCAAAGAATATTCTTTATTGCGCCACCTATTGAACATTGTGCACAGTCTTATGAAAACGAAGGAAACAAGCGTGAAGATAATCCCCATACGATAGGTGTTGTAAAAAGTCGAGGGGTTAAGCCAATAGAGACTTCAAAAACAGATGATTCTTCCGATTTCAGTGATGAAAATATTGATGTTAGTCCTCATTTAGATAAACCGCAAAGAATATTCTTTGTTGCGCCACCTATTGAACATTGTGCACAGTCTTTTGAAAACGAAGGAAACAAGCGTGAAGATAATCCCCATACGATAGGTGTGGTAAAAAGTCGAGAAGTTAAGCCAATAGAGACTTCAAAAACAGATGATTCTTCCGATTTCAGTGATGAAAATATTGATGTTAGTCCTCATTTAGATAAACCGCAAAGAATATTCTTTGTTGCGCCACCTATTAAACATTGTGCACAGTCTTTTGAAAACGAAGGAAACAAACGAGAAGACAATCCTCATACGATAGGTGTTGTTAAAAGCCAGGGAGTTTCGACCATCGTCAAGTGAATAGTGCCGAGTGATTTCTTATGATTGATACTTCAAATATATATTTCACATATGTATTTATAACTTTTAGTATAAAAAAAATAAAGTTAAATGCTATTTATGCTTTTTTACACATGGAAATATTTTTATTGTTTATACCATACACACCAAAGCATTTTGAAATACCTTTCAGGAGCATCATTTATAGCTTTTATACGTAATTATAAAGTTCGGCAATAAAACTGTTTATAACAGAAAACTAACAAAGCTTATTTACATTGAAATTAAGTTTATTTTTGTACCTGTCATTCTGTATTTTCATCGGAAAAATCACATCGTCCCTGTATAAATAAAATTATATTTTGACTAAAAGAAGAATATTATTCCATCTTGATCAAAGGAAATGTGTCAAACTCGTAAGAAATCTTGAAACTTTTGTTCTCTGCGTAATATTCTGCTAACACGTACATTCTACCTAACTCATTTATAAAAGTTTTCTGGGATTATTAGCTCGTCTCATAAATACCAATTAATTCACAGGTCGCCAGTTTCAACATTAAGGCAGGCTTAAAACAATAATAATTACAATCTGAAATTATAAAATTTGCTGCAGATTGTTGTAAAAATTTGATTCGGAGAATTTTTTTTTTTTTAAATAAATACCTATAGGTTCAGTTGAAATTTATAATATAATTACTTTTGACTTTGTTCATCAAGAAACTTAATATTCTCCCCATAGACGTTCCTCGGTGAGAAATATTGAACTTTCCTGTATATTTACATCGACTTTTAAGGCCCGTGAGATTTAGTTGAGGTACATCTCAATACCATGTACACGTATTGGGATTTTGATCCGAAGATAAACTCAGAGATCAGCCTGATTTTGACAGAAAGAGACAAAAACTCAAACACATACATAACGTTCAATCTTCGTTCGTTCGACAGCGCGATTTGACACGTATGCATATTTATGACCTAAAATATATTCGCATAATTATCTATTCTGTCAAGTTATCATAAGTCATTAAGCATTTATTCAGTTTTAACTGTTGCTGAGGAGAGTCAAAATCACGCATCTGATGAACGACAGTATCATTTGACGTTTGATGTACATACATGACGAGTGTGAAATAAGGCGCGAGATGGCGAATCTCTGAGACTCGATGTGTACACGAATGTGATTTATGTGTACAACGAAAGCTTAGAGTTGACTCCAAAGCAAAATCCGTATCTCAGATATTTTTTCGAGTTAAAAATCTCTTTCATGGACACGAGCCATTACAGCTGATCAAGAGACAAAAGTGGCGCATTAATACTAGTAGGTATATATAATAATAAAATTCTGTTTTTTTTCCATGGTAACAACATTTTTATTAATGACAAAATTATTTGTAATAATTGTGAACAAAATTATGCTTAATCCAGTTTAGATCCCCCCGGGAAATTTTATTTTGCCTATAAAGATTAAAAAATATACGGGCTATATATTGTTATGAATATGAATATCAAAAAGGCTTTCGAATTTCATAAACGCTTAACAAGACTGCTTTGCGTTAAAAGGATAAATCGTCAAAGTACCTATAGGTATATTTTTCGTATAGACTGGTTCTTGCTAGAAGGGACGTGGATACAATGCATAGCAGAGTCAACATCATTTCATATCAAAATAGTATTCTCAGTAGCAGATCTCATCTTCTCCATATTGATAATCTATTTTATTTAATATTATCATCATCTCATTTCTTAATATAATATGTTTATATACGAATAAAAAAAAAACTGTGAAAATAATTTTCAAGGAGAACACATTTTTATTGTAAAGATGCATTTTTATAAGATAATTCTGTTGTATTTTAATACAAATTAAATAAAGATATTAAAATAAAAATCTATTCATCGAAAAAATATTTAATCGCTATCGGGATTAGAACTTAGACTTCTTCCTATCCTTTTAAAAATGGTATGATAAATGTATCAATTGTAAAAATATACAGATCAATATTGTAAGTTAACGACAAATTCATCTATAATGTATGAATCTTAACCACAAAGATTGCTTATTTTAAAAGTATAATGTAGATTGTTTTCAAATAATGGAATAACAGATGTATCAATTTGAAAGTACTACATATAAGTTCGAAAATTTAGCGTTAACCTACAATGTTGACGCGGGTTAATAGGTCAGCCCACTCCCCGGATTGGAAGGGTTCCTGGCTCGAGTCCGGGTGGCAACAAACATATTTTGTCGATAAATTGATTTTATCTGTATATCTTTCTTGTAGATACATTTAATTTGTATTAATAAACTTATTAAATTTGAAAATGGCTGCTTTAGTTCAGGTTACTTAATAAACGTATACACGTACACCTTACGTATTTTAACGTATCTCGAGACGTTTTCTCATTACTGTAGACACATCTAAAATATAAATGATGAATAATAACGAAAATATTGAATCTAAGGAGAGAACTCAAAGAGCCGAATCAAGTGGGGTGGAAAGAGTGAATCATTAATAACTTGTGCCAACACGTGTACACATTCGGATCTCGCGATCTGGTGCCTCCGTGTTTGTCACGTCTGTCACGAGTGCTCAGAAATATCTCTCCCTGAATACAGTTTCCGCGAATTTTCCGTCTTACATCTTCCTTCCAATATACCGCTGACAAATACACGAGGATTACGTATTTATTACAATTTTTCCCCTTTTTCTTTTCCGACAACATTTTCACCCCCTTTCTGTATTTACGGTTTTTCATTTTTTATGTCTCTTTTTCTCATTTTTATATTATTGGGTTGATGCATAGGCTCGCAGTGTTTTTGTTTTCCAAGGGAAGAGTGTTTTGGAAAGATTTTTATTTGACATATAATACGTCAATGTCATTTTAATGGCATAGAATTGTTTTATTGAAAACATCGTGAATTTTTATATTTGTAAAAAATTTTGCGTTAATTGTTAGCTATGTAGGGGTTATTATATACAATATAACAAATTGTGATCGATGTGTGTGATCTAAGTTGTCAAGTCACTTGGATAGAGTGATCGATGTTTGTAGGTTATGCGATTCGGACCAGAAGGTTTTGTACATGGTGAGACTGAAGGCTCCAACTCTTTTCGATGTCTCACAAGTGTGAGTGCATGTCGCAGTGTACATGAATGTGCGTATGAGTATTTATGCCGTGTCTAGAGCAAGGTATTTAAATAGAACAAAAGTTGGCGTTTATTGCAGGATAAATTATAATTGTACATACTACGAGTATAAAGTTAATTACGCTAATAAAGTTGAAGATTGGGGTGGCTAGCTTGAGGTGTTGTCGAAAGAACGGTCTGCAGAGAAATTGCTGGCCTTCGCTAGCTTCTAGGACTCGTTCGTCATAATGTATTGACATCTGGTATTAGTCGGTGCGTTTCGGCACCATATTAGCTGTAGTGTTAATTTTAGGTAGCTAGGTCTGTGAAGCGTGAGCGGGCCTACACAGTTAAATAAAATAGCCTACCAAGTATGTAAAAATAACATTTCTGACATTTATCCACGTAATGTAATATTGTGCATCTGGTAGATCAAATAATGAGTCGTCTACTATGAATTGCTTCTAAGAAATGTCACTTTTGTGCCTTATTATCAACAACTCTGTTGCCTTGAGGCCGCAATTTAAGAAAAACGACAGAAAATATGGCATCAAGTGATTTTTCAGCACGACAATGTCCATTCGCATACTAATTATATTACTAAAACTGCTATTCAAGAGATCAATTAGGAGGTTGAGGCATATCCACCCTAATCTTTTGATCTTGCTCAGTGATTCATTTTTCTTTTCCGCTGTCTATTCAAAAATCTTCGAGGAATCGATCTCTTTTATGACGCTGCTCTTCAAAATTGGCTTGATGACTTCTTCACTTTTAAACCACCGGATTTCTTCACGAATTAAAAAACTACTAGAACATTGAGAGTCAATCGTAAACAAAGCGGGAAAATATATTTATTATTAATTAGATTATGTATTTTGTTTACTTAAAAATATATACAATTTAATAAATGCTACATACTTATGCATCAATCTAATATCTGATCTTAAAAAATAACTCCTTTAGCAGCAACATAAAATTTTAAAGATACAAATAGATTAATTTGATTAATACAATATAAAATCAATGTATATTGAAGCGGTAATGCCATATCAAATGTAAAAAATTATTACTTTCATAACTTAGCTGTATTTCTATTAACAGAGGCAATATTGGATTCAAATTCATGCAGTGGTTGGTTAGGTCAGAAGGTTTTTACGACTTATGTATGTGAGTAGAAGTGGAAATAATATTTGTAAAGGAGCGCTTACACTTTTTATGATTTAATATAAAAACACATCGAATATAATGACATATCGAATAATAGAATATAAATATATACCAAATGAAATATTATGCCGGATGCGAAAGTACTAAAATACTTTGTAACAATATTTTAAATATTTAATAAAAAAAACACAAATTTAATAGGGATGATGTATTAACAATATGTATGATGGTCTTTCAATAAATAATTGTATATGGTTTTTATAATTTTATTTTTTCCGCGTAGATATAAAACATCGTTTGACATAAATATATAACCGATCACTGATATAATAAAACTGAATGCCTACATACAATTGTGCAATATGCATTTAATGCACAGCAACAATTCAATAAAAATTAAGATGTAGAAGCAAGGTGCAAGCAGAACACTGGAACCAATGAATTTTCAGCAGGGTAAAAATTTTGTGAAGAAACAAGAGTCAGAAATAAATAATACGAACCCTCAACCTTCACTTATTTTTCTATATATTCGTTTTTTCTGAAAAATATTGAAATAAATAATTTATTTATCAGAATGAAAAATAATTTTTATCTCGTTTTATAATAGTTAACGGATTTTTATTATACTTTTACATATTTTCTAATACTAAAACACAAAATCTTATAATAAATAAACTGCTGACTGATGTCTTAGGTAACAACGTGTGTAAACCTACCATTACTGCGCATATAGGCCATAGTTTGAAATCTCTATACATATTGAAAGTGGTCAAAGTAAACGCAGACTTTCTTACTGTATTGCATCTGATAGAAAAACAGAATATATAAATATTATAATATATATTACAATTGACATTCAGTATATACAGTTGATCTTAACTTTAGAATACTCGTGCACTCGTATAAAATCGTTAAAGGTAATTTATTTTGTACTTCACTGAACTTTTTGTTTTTTTATGTCTTATCTAATAACTCTAATTAAACTTTACATGATGCACTAGAAGAATTTGTTATGAGGCAAGACAATTTGAACTAACTACTGAACTACTTACACCGCTGAAAATCTTAAGTGGTTTAGAATCTTATATTTTCATACATATTTTCATATCTTAATTTTTTCAAAATATGATATTAAGTAGCTAGATAAAATATTATATTTAAGGAAATCAAAATTTTCATGTAATGTATTATTAAAACGCTGAGAAAAATGTATGTTTCTAAATCTGACAGCATTGAGTCCTGGGTCCCAAGCAAATATTTATGTAAGACACGTTCAAATCCTTTTCTTTTCCCACAAACGTAGTCGAGTGTGTACTTACGGGTAGGGAAAATACCCTCGCATGTTTTCATATAATTTTATGGAGTAAGGGTATCCCGTGTAAAAATCGTATTCTCTTGAAATGTAGACAACTAAAATGTAAATAGAATAGAATTGCATGAGTATGCACGTGCAAGTATGTAATAATCATGGATTAATTAATTACCTCTATCATTTATGTGAAAATACACCTACATTATATGTATTTTTAGGGTTTCCACAAGCACCAGTATGGAACTAGTTTCTCTTCTAGGTTAGATCGGGATGTTTGAAAATGGTTTCCTCGAGGAAACCTAAGCTGACGCTTCGACATTTGAGAATCTACCTCAAAAGTTACGGTGTAACCGTTCCTGTACGCGGGGGATATAAATCTCAACTGTAGAAGATACTGGGTGTAACAAAAAATATAAGTTGAAAATATTCAAGCTGCATATGCCTAATCTTGTCAGAGATATCATTTAAAAAAGTCGTAATTGTGTAATTATTTCGATTAATTGAAATATTTTATTGCTCCAAATGATATATTGATTATTAAAGGTCATCGAACTTCGAGTGGATAGACTATTTTTTGTTACATATTCAATACGAATGATATTTAAAAACTTTTTTTTAAATATAACAATGAAGAATCTTTCGACTTAATCTTATATATTTTCACTTTTACTATATTTACCTTGTACGTACTTTCATTTCGTATTTTCCCTCGTTTTCAATGAGTTATATTCATTTATGAAATTTGATTTGTTTACCGATTGCTTTAAAACAGGTTTGCCTAGTTGGGCAATGCATTTTAAAAATATGTCATTAATTTTCTTTTTGGCGTGTTTTTTTGGAAAATTGTTATTCATTAATAGAATAAAAAAAATTTAAAAAAAATAGATACACTCAATCTTAAAATGCCTCATATAATGTGACATTTATAATTTAAAAAATTATTTTATGTGAAATTTTATTGCATTTCATCTTAAGTTTGTGCCATTTTCTAAATATAAAATTTGTTTATTTTATGTAACCATACTGAATTACAATCAATGAATCATGGCGTTCTTCTCCATTACTCACTACAGCATCTGACAGGCATCGATTTTGTCAACTGTATATTTCAGCTGTAATCGTTTGGTTCTTTCAAAGCAATTCCCAGAGGATTATTGTTTATATTCTCTACCAAACACAATAGCATTTTCTTGCCGAATGGAGACCTTGCTTTGTGCGTCGTCTTGGTTGTTCGTCTTTGTGCAGTCATTCCTTCATTTTATCATAAAGGACCGCTTGATCACTTTTTACTCCCTGTCATATTTAAAGATAAATATTGTGTATGTTTGACGACGATAAGATGATGTCAAGCAAGTAAAAAACCTAACGCATCAAGTTTGTGAGAAAATTATGATAATTGTGCAGTCTAGTTTCTTAGTCAGTCTTAGTCTATTTGGCTTTATCCTGGTGAAGAAGCTCTCGCAAGTGCTCTTTATCAAAGGCCCAAGGGCGTCATTTAAGGTATGGTATAATCGACTTCTTTAAAGCGGCACATCATTTTTCACTCTCAACTCTCTAGTAGTAAAATCTTCACAGCGTACAACACGTAAAGTTCGAGTGACAGCTCTACTGCGTAGCATTATAGCGACGATTAAACTTATGAAGTAGTTAATGTCAAGCAAATCTAAGATATTTATTTTTGTTTACTTGTATCAATGGTCCATAAGTCGTGGACTTAAAATCAATTTAAAAAATAATAATTAATACAAAACAATAATATGTAGAAAATGTAAAAGTCTAAATCAAGAGCTATAAAATGGTAATCAAAACAATAGTGGCTGATGATTTATGCTGAAATTATGAAAAATATTAGAAAAATGTTATAAACTTCCTGGACAACCATTATTTATCTGTCTTCCGTATACATTTTTTACGTTCTTTAAACCACCATGTTATACAATATTCTAAATTATAGTTTTATTAAGTCATATACATACGAGTACTTGTATTGTTATTTAAATAAAATTACTAGAATGACTAATTATGCATTTTCTTATCTTAACGTAAGTAATCTCAGTGAGACAGACGTAGTACACTCATAAATTAGCAGTTTCGTTTAAAAAATTCGCAATTTGATGTATAAATATTCGTAATATATCTAAAATCTGTTTTATAGCTGTCAAACAGCTGTCAAATAATATCAAGTCAATTTTATTAAGAAAAATAATGTGTTGGGTGCTTCTACACCTTTATTTACAAATATACAAAAATTAATGCCGCAGAATTTAAAAGTGGCTGTACGAGTTTAGAAGATGACCCCGAAGTGGGCGCCCTAGTAGTGCCACAAATATATACAAAATGCGCCATATTAAAATTGCTAAAGTTATACGCATGTCACATGAATAAACATTTCCTATCCTAACAATATAATTAGATGCTGCATTCGTTAAGGGTTTATCATAAACGCAATCGAATGCAGATTTCTCAAGACTCGAGACTAAAAAATAATAAAAATATTCATCAATTTATAACCACTGATGATACACGAATCTACTACTGCAACATAAAACAAAAAAATATTAAAAATAAAAAGGTATTTCCCAACATTAAAGAAGGTTAAGTTCATTTTGTCTGCAGAAAACGATAAGGCTTCTTAAGAGCAGGCTTATTAAAGAAAATAATTCATCTGATAATGTACGTCCCCATGCAAGTGCTGTTTAACTATCAAAAATCGTCGTACAATTTGCTGTTCTATATATTTAATTCATCTGATTTTAGCTTCGTTTGACTTTGACTACTTACCAAACTTCAAAAAATTCCTTAGTGACAAGCTGTTTTGTTTAAATAATGAACAGGAAGCGGCGGTAAACGGATATTTTGAGGGGTCTGGGAAATCGCGCTTCCAGAATGGGATAATAATACTGAAACGTAGTGTTTTGAAGCTTCGGAAGATTACATTAAAAGGTTTTTCTTTTAAACAAATACAGTGTATCATTATCAGGTCCCGATTTTTTTAAAAGAACCCACGTCATAATTATTGTACCGACAATAAATAAAAACACACATAAAACAAAAGGGAAAAAACATTTCATTGGAATTCCACGGGATTTATTAGCAAAATACATTTCCCTTTCCGATCAAACGATTTTCCATTACTTCCATCCGGCCATAAGGCTTCGCAGTAGGCGTCACGCTACACCGGCCTACCTGCAATCAACGGGACCACGAATCGTTTGGATCGGTAGGTAACGATTTACGATTTCGTCCGTTACGTTCGTTACAAACCCGCTACGTTGATTTCTCGTTAGGGCATTTTCAGGGTCAGATTTTCGAAGCACATCTTGAAATAATGAATATTAAGTAGTATTCTACTAGAATGAGCAATAAATATTAAAAATGAGTTAGTTTCAAAAAATATATAGTAATGCAGTAATGTAAATACATAAGTAATTAATTAATTTTTTTTAAAAGGTGTATTTTGTGTATTTTTTAAGACATTCAAAATCTAGAAAGACAAAAATATATTACCACGTTTTAATTATAAATTCATAATTTATTAATAATAAATATATTAACAAAACCGCATGTAAGAAAAAAAACTATTTTAATTTATTTTTAAAATTTTCAAAAACATCACTGAAATGATTGACTAAACCATAAATAATGGTAAAACTTGGTAAATCTTTAAATTTCAAAACGTATATTTAACATAATTTTAATACATTTTTAATTATATAGTAAATAATTTTTAATTATACTGAGTAAACAAAAAGTTCATGCGATTTTGTATTTTTGAAATCGACCACATTATATTCGCAACCAGATACAAGTTTATAAATCTCGTTTTTATGGAACGTAATATTTTTTAGTGGCGAAAAATCTACCAAACTCTTTAATAAACTGCTTCAATATTCTCTTTATTGTAAAATTAACTGTTTCGCATGTAATTATCTAGCACTAATAATGGTGATAGTCGGTTGGACAAATGTCGCGAAAATATGGGGAATGAGGTAGAATTTTTTCCCGTGGTGTGTCTTGCAATATGGATCTTGAATTATCCTCCAAGAGTAACACTTTCCTTCGAATAACTCTATTTGCTCAGCTTCCGTGATTTTCTGATAGTGGAGCATGTCAGAAATTACCTTTAATAGTATGTTAAAAAAATAATAAAAAAATTCTGATTACCATGCTTTTTAAATTGTGAAATACTTTAGAAGATATTGGTGTTCAAAGTTGGGCTTGTTGAAAAACGCTCTGATTGTCAATATCCACCGTGTAACGTCACATCTTTGGGACGTACCGACCAGTACTAACAATATTAGTACTAGAGTGTCGAGTACCGACTTGTCGACTCCAGAGATGTGACGTCACATCTCTCGTGTGATATAAACCGATCGTTTTTAAAACACGCAACATTGAACATCTGTAACTCTGCCATGTTTCGAAAAAAATATTTTAGTTTTATAAATTAGATTTTTTGAAAATAAAAAATATGACTCATAATATTGATTTAAATATAATATAAACTAATTATTTCGTCACGCACTTTAGATATTTTGAAGAGTCCTTGACCCGTTACTTTTGAATTTATTTCAACATTATCTCGTAATTGTTCGTTGTCAGTAACGGAGGATCTTCCAGAACGTGGTGCATCTTCAAGCCATTAATCGCCAGAAGATTTTTTAAATCTGCAGTTCATACGAAATGCTTCTGCAGCCTTTAATTCGAGTTAAACTCATAAAGCAAGCATGCTCGAATTACACGCAATGCAACGGACATTCTAAAAGGGTGATAAATTACAAACTAAGAGATAATACTACAACACAGTACTCAATTACTGACGTATATTTGTGCTATATGACACACATATCTTACCAAATCTTAAGAAAAATACATGTTTGTTGTAAAGTTGCATTTTTAGATCACAGTTCTGTGGTATTTAATACAAATTAAATTAACCAACCAGAAAGACATACAGAAAAAAATCTATCGAAAAAATATTTAGTTGCTACCGGAATACGAACCTTTTCCTATCCGGGGAAGGGCGTTCTTCACTTTCGCTGTAGCATTCGATTACATTATCTAATTACCAAAACATACTAAGATTCGACCAGTCAACGCATCGAGATTGATATAATTGGAATTTACAAATATAAAGTGTGAAATAAAGAAATAATAAAAAATGTAATTACAGAGCAATAGAAGTGTTATTACTATTTAGCCTGCTCAACCCCGGATGTGCGAATGTCCTTATTTGCATACATTAATTCGAAATGTTTATATCACTTTGATCGGCTCTTGTGGAAGCACGGTTCGTAAAACGTGGTCGCGCCGACGCGCATCATATCGTGTCGCTTGTGTGTAGAATGTACAGAATTGCGGTGGAGTTCATTAATTCACAATTCATTTTGATATCCTTTTAGCTGCGGTGCTGCGAGGGGCAAGGGGTGTATAGTTTGATTTTTAAATATACATTTTTTATATCAAATACATACGAGAAAGGTTCTGAATAAATATTTATTAATACGTAAAATACATTAGCAATATATATTATATAGTAATACTTAAATATTACGTAATAACAATGAAGTATTGTGATAATATTATATATTAACGATGTAAGAGAAAAAATAATTAAATTTAAAGATGCACATATACTCTGCATTGTGTTGAATTTAAATAGCATATTTGGGACATATTTGACTTCCCATCAATCAACCCTGTTGAATTTAAATGCATATTAAAAATAAAGTTAGAATTTTTAATCTGTATTTTTTTACCCCGGTAGGAACCACCCTTTTCCGGAACCGTTGTAGGATTTTTAAACTCTCTTTATTGGTTCCACGCTACAACTAACGCGATTTTAAAAGATTTTAATATAAGAGCAAAATCGACACTAATGATTAGTCCCGAATTAATGCAAAGTTATCAGCAAAATTAATCTAATCTTCAGGTGGCCTTTAAGTGCTGCCTTTATTTATTGTAGTAACAGATATATGCAAACAATATTAACATAAAATATAACAAAGAGCACAAGAAAAAGCAAAAACAAATATCATACGAACAAATTTTACAAAAAAAATCATTGCTGGGGATTGCCTTCGAACAAATAATAAAATTAGAGACTAATTTATTGTATTAATTATAAATGTATACATATAAAATCAATTTTGTCGAAAAATGTTGTTTTTGCGATACC
This sequence comes from Eubasilissa splendida, assembly GCA_031772225.1. Lineage (NCBI taxonomy): Eukaryota > Metazoa > Arthropoda > Insecta > Trichoptera > Phryganeidae > Eubasilissa > Eubasilissa splendida. Next base: position 18,260,233 of record CM062851.1, read on the forward strand.
GGGATACGACCCAGGGTCTCTATTTCCAATCCGGGGAAGTACACTATCGATTGTGTTATAGCGCCAGTATTTTTCGTATCCCGGTAGCGCAAAAACAATATTTTTCGACAAAATTGATTTTATATGTATATATTTATAATTAATACATTAAATTAGCATTTAAAACATCACAGATCTATGTTTTGAATAATTACAACTTCACAATAAGAATGTGTACTCCTTAATAAAATTAGAGACAGTGGAATAAGACAGCCAGGCATTTAAACTCTCCCAAAGGTAAAAAAGCGGGATTCGATTACGACTTGAGTCTCGTTAATCACGTCGCAGGCCAACGATACTACGCCCACTTTCTGCAGATGATTCACCATTAGGGGCAGAGCTCCCGATGAATGCAAGTCATCGACACCAAGTCAATTTAGATCAACCTCAAACAGCAAACTATATGCATGAGATGTTCAAAATTGCCACGTTACATAATATATATCAATTTGTTTTCGCATGAAGTAAAGAAGAGAGAGAATGCAGTGAAAAAAGACATGTATTCACTGACCATCTGCCCAAGTCACCCCATCTCAGTTTTCATGTTCTGATGAAATCTTTATTAGCATTAGATTCCTGGCATTGCTGATCTGGTCCGCATTTACGAGCATCCGACCATTTTAACCGGTTAAACCACCAAGCATACAATTACGTGCATCACTCATTATCGCACAGTTCCACAAGATATGTTCCGGAGTCTGGTTCACTCTCTGACAAACACACCAATGGACATCTACCAACCTAAAATCAAAAAGCTGCAAGCAAAAAAAGCAATACTTCAAATTGAACACTTCTCTCCTCAACTGAGGCGACGTAGCTACGAAATCTTAACACGTTAATTTTCCACTGCTGGGAGGACCTAGTTACAGAATATTTTTGATTTTGATTTTTGATGGTGATTAATTTTTCACATTTAATATAATTATAATATTTATATTTAAAGACAGAAAAGTCCGGTGCGAAATTGTACATCAAGCAAAGTAATTTTATTTCATTAATTGATATGTAAATTACTTCGTGGTAAAAATACCAATTAAATGTATTAATTATATATACACATATATAATATACATACATATATACACATAAATCAATTTTATCGAAAAATATTGTTGTTGCGCTACCGAGATTCGAACCTGGATTTCTTTTCCAATCCAGGAAAGATGCATTATCAACTATGCTATAGCGACAGTATTTTTAACGACAAATTTTTGAACCTATTTATTCAACTTTACACTTTTTCAAATGAATACATCTATCATTCCATCATTTTATAATTAATACATTAAATTAGTATTTAAAACATCACAGACCTATGTTTTGAATAATTACAACTTCACAATAAGAATGTGTTCTCCTTAATAACATTGTAAATATTATTTAATTAAACTTTGTACTGCACACACATTTAGTGAGGCTTATTATTTTTTCACCAGTTTCAGGAAGAGTAGACCCTCCCATCGACAACTGAAAATAACAATTATCAAATAAAAAGTTAGGTAATGGCTTCATCAGATGGGAGCGGTGGGTTATAAAAAGTACTTATTAGACTATTCACAATATTCACAATGTCGGTATTTGTTATGTTTCATGTAATAAATAGAGTAATGTGTCACTTCAGTGTTTGTTCTTAAAATCATTTCAACCCATCTAAAGTAACAAGTGACACACGGCCAGCCACATATATTCACAGATCCTAGACTGAACTGGATCGGTAGCGGTATCTCTAGCATCCTATCCTCTAGGGCGAGAAGGCCGGTAACAATATATAAAAATATAGTATAGTAAATAAAAATAAACATACCTACACCTGTATTAAAAAATTTACCATCTCGATACAGACGATCAAATCCAAAATTGTCCTAAAAAATTATATACCTACTTAAAATATCTACAATACAGATTTAAAATTGAGACAAAATGAAATTTAAGAGGAATATGCAGGTGTATCATAAAGCTAAAGTTTATTCAAATTTATTCATGAATACGAACGAATACATTCTTTTTCTGCACTGGTCGGGGCGCAACGCTTTCAATGTTTTTTTATCTAATATTATTCCCGCTGCACATCCATCCTTTGTGCATAAAGCTTTTTCATTCACCAGGTCCGAGCATTACGTAAGCGACCAACTGGTGTTTTTTGCTGTTTCTGGTGGCATCTATCATCTAGCACGGCAGTTTGTTTGCCAAGTTTAACCGTTTATGTGCAATCTCGCGCGAACTTCTTTTGATGACTGATTTGACAGGATTGATCGCCACGAATTGATGGTTGTACATGTTTATTAAGCGACTCATTCGAATGATTCTCTGACGTCGGTTCGGGCGACAGCTGCTGGCTTGATGGCTGGCCCGTTAACGAAACTATCGCCGCGACTCGCGCACCACGACTTACAAGGACAATTGGTCGTCGCCGGTGGCGGAAGCGACTGACTCGTAAGCACCCTTCCTACACTCAACTTAAGAGCCGCGCGTTCTTCAGCTGATATAATTTTTCTCATATTGTGTCGCTCCTTTGAATAGAAACAACTGATATATTTTATCGTGGCCAATAAAAAATGTAATTTAAATACATATCCTTAAATGCCATTAATATTTACAGAATACAAACAGGTTGTTAAAATGCAAAATTACCCAAAACAATATTTTGTACAAGGCTACAAAAGCACTTAGCCAAAGTAAGGGACGGACGGTCATAAAAGCTCGGTATTGTTGGACGCAGGTGGGCCGACGCAGCTTGGGCACAGCGGCGAATACAGCGGCGGTAATCCAGCAAACATGACAAGAGTCACGTAGGAAAATGCGCCTTGAGGGATGCATCGCCATAGGCGACGAGTCCTCTGACATTCTTCGCCGTGAGAAGTGGCTCCGTAGACGCCGTATAAGGCGAGATTTCATTTTCAATTCGAAAATAAAATCTATATCGTCTCTAAAAGTATCAAGCAAGCGCTTTATACATTGTAATTCCAGGGAAAGTTTAAACTGTGCGCCTCGAGTTTAAGCTTTGACTGTGATGTTCTCCGCGTTTAATCGTAAACGAGCAAGTATCAAAAAGTTGATGAATATAATCGGTGTAGCGAGAACAGACTGTCGCTATAGCATCACAATATCGTGTCCAGAGTCTCGGTTTGCCTGGATAATTGGGCATCATCATCTCATCATCTTACAAACCTGAACACCGTCACCCTACTCTGGCACCACAAGGAGCTGATCACACTTCACGTCCAGGATCCAGAACCATCCTAAGAGGTAATCCCTTACGTGAGGGACCTAAATAATCAAAATCAGACAAGCGTCAATATAGACAATTTGACAGATAAATTAATGCTGGCATGATGAACGCCAATATTAAATGTTAATTTAATTGTAATTTTTTTTGAATAGCCTTATTTATAAGTATTAAAGTAAATTTCTCATTTTCCACTTTCAACACATGCAAGTCTCTTAAGATATAAATTTTCTTATATAAAAATATTATTTTATTTCATAACCATTTGACTAGTCAATATTTAGAAAAGAACCAATTAGGCTAGATGCCTCCCCCCTGAACATGAAGCTGAGGCAGAAAGAAGATGTTACCTAACAAGGTCATTCATGATTGATGGATAATAATAATAAAGGCACAATGTAAAAACATTTAGGGCAATTAAGGTTCGGTAGTGCACTTTTTAACGGTTTATAAATTAAATACACAATTGACAATAGAAGAAAATGAATAATATATTTATAACAACCACACAGAAGTTCTCAGGTTTTAAGATCAACGAAGGCCGATCACGCGACGTGCGATAATCTTTTACGTCAAAAGCGAATAATACGAACTTGTTACATATTACAAAATATATTCGTATTGCAGATATCTACTTCAGCTAATTTCGGCAAAGAATACGGAAAATAAAAAAGAAACAGTCCTTAATCAATTACACATTAACCCTGACATAATTGTCAATCACGCCAACCATTTCTTTACCGACTTAGCCAAACAAATCTTCTTCCCTTCAACTGCTACCAACCCTGAACCCATTAATCCAATTTGTGATATAAATTTTCATTTACATTTGTAGAGAAATCTTATACAGAACACCATGCCTCTGGTTAGGATGGTGTAACAGTCAAAAACCTTAAAACATTGAATCTTCATCTGTTAACGACCATACACTACTTAATCAACTTAAGCCTAAAATTCAGTCACTTTCCTTCTGTACTAAAACAAGGTCTAATAATTCCGATCCACAAAACAGGAAATAAATCTGACATAAATAATTATAATTCTATTACCCTGCTAAATTCACGAACAAATATCTTGATAAAAATAAAATAATCTCAGAAAATCAATTCGAAAACTACTGAAGCTATTGCCTCTGTCACTGATTTCAGAATTAGTAATTTGGATAAAGGACAAAAATGCATATCAATCTCCTTCGATCTTATCACAATATTATACACAAAATTAAATGACAAGTTAGAGAAAATTGGTATAACAGACAAAGATTTGTTCAAAAGCTATATAATAGATAGAAATCAACAAGTTATAATAAATAATACCACGACCAATCCTCTTGTTACTAACTTCGGGGTCCCACAAAGTAGCGCACTAGGTCCAATAATGTTTTTGGTTTACACCAATGATGCAATATCCTAACAAATGGAAATGTCATATGATTTTCAGGTGATACTGAATTTGCAGAAACAAAGATTATTTTCAAGCCCTAAACTGTACAATAAAATGTTATGAAGTGTATCTAAGTTTAGATATCCGAAGAATCTAAAAAGTAAGATTAAAATTTGGATTAGAGAGATGGGTCGACCTATTATTGGGACACTCGTCCAAACATAGTATCAACTCGAATGCCATTTGCCAGGTAACATATTATTTTAAAGAATTCAATGATTCAAAGTATTATATGTATATTTGTTGTAGAATGTAGTCGACGAATCATCGGTTTTTCTTTAATATTATTTTATATTTCATGTACTTGCATCAAATTAAGTCACAATTCTAAACATTGCCAGTCCCAACACAAGAATTTTTTTAACGAGACAGACATAGTATAATTAAATGTAAAAAATGTATAGCATTTAAATAAATAAAAATAAAAATATCTAGTATTTTCAGTGTGTAAAACACATGTTTTCACTTTTTACACTGTCAAAATCCTGTTTAAAGACAATGAACAGATAGTGGAATGGCATGTTATATTCATGTGCTTTTTCAAAGATTTGTCGTATAAAATGTGTATGATCTATGGTGGATTTGTTAAATTGGATAGTGCACTGATATTCACCAAGGATTTCTTCGGCATACTTCAGTAGTCTGCGGTAAGTATAAAAGGAGAAAACTTTGCATGTTACATTTAGGATTGTGATTCCTCTATAATTTTCACACCTTGTTTTGTCACCCTTTTTTTGAAATACGTTGAATCTTATCGACGTCATGATAGCGACCTTTCGAGACATTTTCATGACGACAACATTTTAATGACACACGGTCATCCATGTCATAGGTTTTAACGACTGCATAAATGTTGAAAAGATGTCAGATGATGAGTTTAGCCTACGAAGACTAAAATGGGGTTAATTACGGAATTATTATAATATTACTGATAATGATTTTTCGTTAAATCTATAATATATACAAGTACATTATCGAGAATGATAACTTTAGTTTAATCATTTTATAAATAAAAATTAATAATATTTCGTTTTGTCAATTCTGTCAGAAATTGTTTCCGTCGAAGGTTTCTGTTAGTTCATAATAACACAACAATTTTTAGCGATTTACAAAAATTATTCGAACTAATTCTGCAGACCTATACGCGGAAGATAAAATGGAATTCGGTAAAAGTTTTTTTCAATAAAACAGTTTGGCAAGTGTCCAACGATTTTGCTGTATAATAATAATGAGGAAAGATACGAGAAGAAACCATTTTAAATATGAAATTGTCTCCAAAATTGTGCAATAATCTGATAAAATAACGCAGAAAAGGACAAAACTAACTTAATACAAAATATTTTTTATAATTACTCTTCCTCTATTTATAAAACATGAGATGAAAATTATTTTCTACGTTAAGAATTAATTTCTGAGTCGGACCTTGTATTTTTTATTCCTTAAACTAATTTCACTGGAAATTAATATACAAACTAGCGGAATTATCTGACGGTATTAGAGCCAACGCGGAGTGTAGAAGTTTGAAACAATTCCAATATAAAATTATAATTAAAAACAAACTCATCCTTACTATTTATGCATATCAAATTTTATAATAATAAGTTAATTAAAAAAAACTACAGAAAGACTACCTGCCAAAATGTATTATTCACATGATTTCATTACAATCCCATTCTGACAGTTGAATATATATGGATACGAAGAAAATAATTTTACTATATTTAACGATCTATCTTATAATATAATTAGAATCGAAAGTATTGAACTGGTTTTTAATATTAGCAGATATACACCCACATGTTAATTTAAAGTTGATTGTCTAAATTATAATTATAATTTGCTCCTGGGCAACCGCGGCCAAATGTACTGAAACTTCACACACAATCCTCTTTTTGATCTTATCCAATAGCATGCAAAGTTTTCTGACTCAAAGATTTAAGAGTTTACAGCCGGACGAACAAACAATCCAACTGTCTGAATCATAGTAAAATACTAGCTTTGTTTTAGTCGCCTGGCGTCACCCTGGTTCATGTTGATGATTTCACTGATCATTATATTAAGGACTATCCCAAAAAGCAGTCGTACTCAATCTTCAAGAAGATTCCCCCAAGGTATGTAAATGACTATGAACTACTATGAATAGAATAAAAAACAGTTGAGGTACAGTGTACTTTTTCACTTCCGCTCACATGCGCAGAAGTTCAAAAATCTCTCACTATTCAAATTATAAAAGGAAACGTCAAAACCATTCAAAAGTATCTCACTTTTAACATTTTTTATAACAAAACGAATACCGCTTGTTTTAGTTATTTTTACAGAAAGATATTTGTTAAATTTTCATTTAATGATTCTCAGTTTTCCAAAACAATCGTAAGAAAATTACTATTGTTATTCAATTAAACGTGCGCTACAACATCGATCGGGGTATGGTTAGTATGTTAAATATGCTAATTTTAATAGTCAATATTTACAAATTTACTACCGCAAGGACTATTGAAAAAAATTTCTACGTATAAAAGACGCTCATAAGTATGTGTATTCAAAGCTTCAAAGGATTGTAAGAAAAGTGATTTTTTTGGGAACGTCCTTAATACAAATAACTGTATATTATGTGAAATCGCACAAGTGATTCAATATCACATTATATATATATATCTCTTATATCTTCTGACTGCTAGTATAGTTACTCGAACGGTTTGATGTCTCGATCATTACGCTAAAATAATTCTTACTATTAGATATGATTTTATTTTTAGAAATTAAATAATATGAGAAATAACCTTATACAATAAAAATAAGAAACAAATTAGTTATAGTTATAATTCTCTCACTATAGTACAAAATTATTTTTATATTCGAATTTTTATAATATATCATGAATGGCGTTCACATACATTTATCTTCAAATAAAAGCTCATTAATGGTATGGTTTCGATTAATAATATATATATTTGTAAAATGTATAGTACTGGTATCATAATTAATATTGAACCGCACTTGAGTTTGAATTGCATATTTCTAAAATAGAATAATTTCAGTCAATGTAAGGACACATTTCGAATACATATTTGATAGGGCCAATGTTTGCGCTTCCCGTTCAGTCTCAGTCCAATGTTGCCGCAGTTCTTGTCCATAAAACATTATTTCACTCCATATTCACTTCTTCCGGCAAATTCTGACTTCGGTTCTTTAGAATTTCATGTGCACTGTGTGCAGAAAATAGGAAATGGAAACATTATGTATTTGAAATGGAACTTGCCGCTAACTGGAATTTCTGTCCAACCGGAGGTAGTCAAAACATACCTTCGAAATATTGAAATATGTTTGCGAAAAATAATTCGCCGTATGCTAATATTCCAAATTGTACAGAAATGCAGACTAAACACGAATATACAATAGCAATTATATTTTATGAGGAATGCCAATTAAATATTTAGATGAACATCATTTTTGTAAAATGTGTGGAATACATTTTTATAAATACTTTGTAAGAAACTATAGGTTTTGATGTTTTTCAACGAACATAAAAAAAAAAAAAATTAAGCAATATCGTGTTCAAAATGAAAAAAAAATGCTGAATATATCAATGGCGGTGTTTATTAGGAAGAAATCTCAAACCTTTTATGTATTTTTTGCAACGTTTAATAAGTCCTTTAGAATAAGTATGGAAATTTTTTTGAATCACTCTACAAATATTTTGTGTTTAAAATATTAAATGAATTGTTATTGCCTACATAAAAAATCATTTGTCAAGTATTTTGTTTAACAGACACATCCTGATTGAAATACCGAGAAATAAATACGGAAGTGTAAGGTAAGAAAGACCCTTAGTATATTTATTTTACCCTCGATCGATTTGGTTTTTTCCAAACACAATTTTTTGATTTCTTATTCTATCGTGAATGGTCTTTCTCCTTCCAGATATCATCAAAAATATTGCGCTAAATATGTCGATCAGACATGTCAGCTGTCAATTTGACAGATAAGGATTTTTTAATCTAAAAAAATATCGTATAAGATATTTTTAAAACGTTTTATATATTTACACAAACAAAAACATTAATTGCAGATTGCAAATAATACAATCGATGGATTTTTATAACGTCACAAACATATTTACAAATTTGTAGTCAAATTTACAAAAATTCGAATTTTTAAACTTTTAAAATATACTCTGAAACATTTTGAGAAAATATCTTTAGAAAATTTTAAAATGTCAAATGGATTATATATGAAATTGTAAGTAGGAATAATGGCGAGTGCCGCAACTCGGTCGCACAATGGAAGATGTGGTTAAGAAACCGACATTAAAAATGTAAGAAGCCTTTCGAAATAGAAAACTTTAACCGAAACTGCTCATATATATGATATGATAGCTCCATTTGTCATTTGTGTAGTTCTTTTGGATCTTGTCTTCATATAACATTATTTGAGATCTGTAAAATAAATTCATTTTTCAGCGTTGTTTGTTATTCGCGATTCCAATAGATGTAATTGGCATTACGGATATCGATTTAATGGTAAATTTTTACTTTTTTTTTGACACAAAATTAATCGTTTTTATTTAAAATAAATTTTATTTTATTCTATTTAAAAACTACTCAATTGATATTGTATCCAAAATTATCATTTTTTGGCTTGCGCGTAATACAACATGTTTTTTGGTTATTAGCGCTAGTTAAATAAATTAATAATTTTCTTCGCTTTTTTTTTCTCAACCCGAGAAAAATAAGTAATTAATTACTTAATCTAATTCATTAAAAATAAATGCATTAGTTAAGAAAACAAAAATCGTTTTAACTTAACTTACCATCATGCCGTTTCCCCGCGGGACTAAGCAGAGAGGATAGAGCGCCACACTCTTCTGTTCTGACGTACAGTTCTCGCCTCATCCACATTCATATATCTTCTCATACGAGTTCGCTGATTGTTAAGGTTTCTAACAGGACCATCCTCTAGTATCTGATTTATCTGATCATGCCAAGTCTTCCACGGACGTCCTCTATTTCTGGTGCTATCAATACATGCGTCATATATCTTCCTTACTATTCTCTCTTCATTCACCCGTTACATATGACCAAACCACTCTAGTGATCCTTTCTTAATCTTACTCACCATGCTAAGATCAGATTTACATTCTTTCCTTACTTCTTTATTTTTTACTCTGTCATAAATGGATCTGCCACACATACGCCTTAGCGATCTCATTTCCACTGCATTCAGTCTACTATCATTCCTCTTCTGCCAACTCCAGACCTCACTTCCATACATCAGTGTCAGTGCCAGAACTTCATTGTGTACCACTATTTTTGCCACGGTTGACAAGTTCTTATTAGCTATAATTCCATTCAATGCGCCGTTCACTTAATTTCCAGTAGTCACCCTCCTTTCGATATCTTTCTCAGCATCTCCGTTTCTATCAAACATACTTTTCAAATATACAAAAATGTACATACCATCGAGACACACTATTACAAATTCACTTTATCTCTAAAATTGAGGACCTAATGATGTCTTTCTAAATTAACTCTATTTTTCTCAACCATTATATGATATTATATTATACATAGGTTTATGTCAATACTCCCCTGTTGTCAACTCTACGTTTATTATATCAAAACGTTTTTAAAGATATTTATTTATTTTCTTGTAAATCGGTATGAATTTTAAATACACAAATGTTTAATAATGTCTGAAGATTTTTTAAATATTGGTATGTACTTATATAAATCATTATTTTAATACACCTACACCTTAGTTAAATTACTGTATTTTTCTTTGGTAGTAATAAAACATTTTTACATGTTATTTAAATGTTTACTATTTAAATATGAATTAAATGTATTAATTATAAAGATATACATACAAAATCAATATTATCGAAAAATAAAAACATTGTTGTTGCGGCTACCGGGATTCGAACCTGGATCTCTTCCCTAACCGGGGGAGGTGCATTTATCCAACTATGCTACAGCGGCACTATTTTTATCGACAATTTTTCGACCTTATATGTTACCTTTTTGATATCAATACATTTAATCGTTCCATCATTTGACAGAGCCATCTACCTTATTTTTAAAATATAAAATATTTATAAAAATGAAAAAAAAAAAAAAAAAAAAAAAAAAAAAAAAAAAAAAAAAAAAGTTTACTATTTAATTAAAAACTCCCGAGACATTTAATAAAAATCTCAATAATATTTAAATAGTTTTAATTTAATAGGAAATATTAAAATGTGACAATCACAGTATCTATAAACCTAGTAAACCTAGTATTAAAATATTAAATACTCTCGGATTTAATTTATTGATAAAATTAAAACAAAATAATATATATTTATATTATTTTTTAATTCTTAACTTTGTTTTATTAACCACTTAGTGAATTAAAATACATCTACCAGTTTCAAAAAATATTTTCTTTTTCAGGATGTCAAACCATAAGTCTCATTCTATTTTTTTTCCTAATTTTCCTAGTAATTTTGTATCATCAAGTAACAATTTAAGTTAGGTACTAAATTTCTTTTTAAATAATTATCGTTTTTTTTAATAGATTCTGTGAAAGAAACAATAACATATGTTTTTGATTAATTATTGACATTGCTATTAAGTTACAAAGTTAACAATTTAAAATAATGGATTTTAACCACAAAGTTAATTTTGCCAATCTTAAAAAAATATATATATATTAAATATGAATTAAATGTATTAATTATAAAGATATACATACAAAATCAATATTATCGAAAAATAAAAACATTGTTGTTGCGCTACCGGGATTCGAACCTGGATCTCTTCTCTAACCGGGGGAGGTTATATTGTTTTTATTTTTCGATAATATTGATTTTGTATGTATATCTTTATAATTAATACATTTAATTCATATTTAAAATATCACAGAACTATGTTCTGAATAATTACAACTTCACAATAAGAATGTGTTCTCCTAAAAATATATATATTTATAACTAAAAGGTAAGTAAATATAACATAATTATTAAATGGGACAATATTTATTCCCCATAAGATTTTTGAGTAGAAGTAAATAATTATTACATATATTAATTTTTTAAATCAAACAAAATTTCTCAAAGATAAATCATCCTGTTAAGATTTTTAAACAATGATAAGCAAACTTTGTCATACAAAATATGATAAAGCAAATGTTTTATAGACCTTGAACGAAGTTTTAACTCAATTTACAATAAGATTTAAAACTCTCATGGAGCATGTTTATTTTGTAGGTACATGAGAACTCACTAAAACAAGGTGGTTTGGGCATTAAACTTTGGGCAGTTTGCTTTATAGTATTAAATTTCAATCACATTGAATTTATAATTTTATTTAATAACAGTTGCAAAAATATTAACAATAATTTCTTAACGATATATATAATTCTTATATATAATAAACATGTTGTTTTTAATTATATAATTGGTTAAAGCTTATCCGCGGTTAATAATTCAATGTTTTACTTAACATAAATATATATTATTTCAAAATACTAATTGTATAAGACTTAACTTTAATTTATAATAAGAAAATTAAGAAATCAGATGTATTCGTTTTAATTTATTTTTATGATTGTAAGAAAATCACACGATTATTTTGCTATGTCTTAGTTCTGCTCTATAAATAAATGTTAATTGTTAGAATAACTCAATCTCCGCAGGCAACCTGAGAATTTCTTCCAGTCTAGGATTGTTAGAATCCTTCCCTTCCTTACAGCAAAGATCATTTGGTCCTGTATCAATATTTGCTATGACCATTTTGTCCTTCAAACGATCGTCTTCCTTTACAACGTACGTTTGAGTGTATCCCTAAATGCCTGAAAGGAAATTATAGACATCCTTTAGTTGTATTACGTACATTACGTATTACGTTATACCAATATTAAACAAAATTTATATAATTTGATATTTATCGTCATTAAAGCATCCGTAAGTTTACCCGACATAAACGTAAGACAATCAAACTATAAACGTTTTGAATGATCCAATTATATCATATTTATTTAAATATATTAGGATAGTTGTTAATTTTTATTATATCGGCCATTATTTTATTGTATTTTATTCCAAAACAAAGCTTATAAAGTAGATCACATTAATAGACTGGTTGGATGTATTTAACAGAAACCTAATAAATTTCTCTAATGTATTTAAGAGAATAGTAATAGAGTTTGGAAAATGTTGCGTGAAAATTTTAGTTTTACATGTGATTTTCACAGAAGTCAATTTTTTCCTAATATTTTGGTGACTCCTAACTGATTTTTGAATTGAAAATATTTTTCAACTCAATCAATAGAATCATATTATCTTAACACAAATTAAATGTATCGATTAGAAAGATATAAAGATAAAATCAATTTATCGAAAAAATATTTTTGTTGCCACCCAGACTCGAACCAAAATTTAATAAAAAATAATTAATTAATTTAATTCTGGCGTCCTTATCGGCTTTTAATCCATAGCCTTTACCTTTTACGCGTCCTTATCGGCTTTACTCAAAGGTGTTTGAGATTTTCCGTAAATATAAAGTAGATTGCTTTGAAATAATGGAATAACAGATGTATCAATTTGAAAGTACAACATATAAGTTCAAAAATTTGTTGTTAACTTACTATGTTGACGTGGTGTAATAGGTCAGCTCACTTTCCCGGATATGAAGGGTTCCTGGTTCGAGTCCGGGTGGCTACAAAAATATTTTTTCGCTTAATTGATTTTATCTGTATATCTTTATAATTGATGAATTTAATTTGTATTAAAATATCACAGAACTATGTTCTGTAAAACTGCAACTTCACAATAATAATATGTTCTCCTTAAAAAAATAAATAATAATATTTGCTTAAGTTCTGAGAATTCATATGAATTTACACAAAAATTACATAAAAATACAAAGTGTATTTTTTAAGAATAAATAATATTTGGTTAGTTTCTTCTTTACTGTCTTCTTGTTGATGAAATGCTCGCTAAGCTGTCCTAGCTGTCCTATTCTGGACCCCATCCAGAAATTATCTGTAAGTGTCTGCATTCGCCTTGTTCATTATTTGGTGAATGTATTTTTGTCTGGGAATTCCTGTATGTATTCTTCCGTCTATCTTCTTTTAAATTACATGTCTGTGGTATGCATTGGGTCTAAGGATATTGGCTTCTTCTATGTTCGATGATATCTATTATCGACTTCTTTTCTTGCACTTCCTCGGAATCTTTTCATTTGTATTTCCCTCTGTCAAGCTTATTCATTCCATTATTTTCCAGCACCACCTCTCTAATGCTTCCAACTTATTTCTTTTTCTAGCTAATCATCCAAAGTTTACTTTCGTAAAGTTTTATGTTTCAGGTGTAGGTTTTGATGAATTGTTTTCTTATCTTTCTGATTTTTCTTACTTTAAAGCTTGTTTAGCTATTACTTATCTGGTTTTCATATCCAATGCTTATAGCCAATTAGCTTTTGGTATTATATATTGGTACTGTAGGAGTTGAGGTATGTTAGTTGAAGTTATTCAAATATATGTGATTGACTCGAGATTGTGTCATAAGGTTAAGATGCTGTGAGACAGAAGCTCCTAATTTATCCTTGTCTCACGCGTGTCGGTTGTGTATTGCAGCGTAGGGTGTATGTTGTAACTAAAGCGCAGGGTATATAAATGAAAGAGTAATTACAAGGTTTAGTTTATTGAGGTGATGAATTAAATTAATTGAAATACGCGGTTTGAACTCTGGAGTGGCTCGCTTGAGATGCTGTCAAGCAGCGATGCTGGTGATGGGACGGTCTGCGAAGAAGTGGTTTGGCAGTACCCGTCTCCGGTGTTTAATGTTAAATTGCGTCTGCTGATTGGTTGTTCTGATTTAAGCCCTATATGGTTAATGGGTGCGTCCCAATACGGGCATGTCAGTGTGGCGCGTGCAGGGTGCAGTATGTTATTCTACTTCTTACATATTCGTAATTTTCTTATTCTGCATACTCATGTTTAATGATGATGTTCGAGGTGACTTCTTGTGATTTAGTTATTGCTATTACATTTGTTTTTTTTTTCGCTAATCATTTTTAAGTAATATTCTTAAAATAAATAGTTCATTTTACTCAGTATAATTCGACGTTGTTCCTTGTTTTCCGTCATTGCTTATTTATCATCTGCAAACCTAAACTATCGAACTGTACAACACACTCAACACCAACTGGAAATCGTTCACTTCCAATAAGATTATACAAATATGTACCCAACAAATGATATAATTGGGCAGAGATCAATCAGAAGCATCGCTATCCAACATTCTAACATAATCATAATACAATATTTACACTAATAGTTCACTAGTTCTACATTCAACGCTCTCACTACATTTTTTTTCTCTATTTTTATTTTTATTCCTGTCGAATGTTCATCTTTCTTGAATGAAATAACACTATAACAGTACGAAAAAACTGGCTGCCTTAACACAGACGACGGTTTATCAAAGTAGCCAGGACAATGCTGTATATATCAGAGGTGGAGTCTACTCCACCCCACACAATAAATTACGAGTATTAAACTTAATTGCAATATAATTGTATTCACCTCTGTTACAACAAAAACATGTATGTCAGTAGAGTCTAATAAATAAAGGAATAAATTGAATTAATTTTCTATTTATTTTATATGTAAATAATAAAAAATTGTGTAACATGAATATGTCAAAATCCACGAACTGGTTGAATGGCGTCAACTGTCAAAAATAGATTCTAATTCATATTTTATTTTATTTCTTATAGAAATTAGAATACAACCAAAAATAACATGAACGGTTTAAAAGCAACCCTTCGTTCCGGACTTCCATATCAGTTGAGGGTCGTACGGAGGTATATCAGATAATCAGAAAAGGGGTGAGCAGGGATTAGCAAAGTTGAACGCGTTGCATATAAGCATCGTTGCACCTGCAATCGTAAATTTTAAACGCTGAACATTTATTAGGGGCGCCTGTTCGCCGCAACCCGCCAGGCACGGCTAAAATGACTACAGCGAAAATGTGGCATTACCATAATTGCGTGCGACGCCATTGGCGATTTTGGCGTTGCTTTCCGCTGTTTTAATACGCAATTATAAAATCATGAACCAGCATACCCGCAAATCTTTCCCATACTAATTAATATTGTTGTAGCTGATTTTGGTATTACTGTAATTTGATTGAAAACGGGCTCACGTTTTTTTTCAAAGGTGAAATAAAATTATTTATTTTTGATCAAGTGTAATTAAATCATTTTAGTTTCAACATCTGCATGTTTTTATCCAAACTATATTTTAAATTTTATTCAGATAGTTTCTAGTTTAACAGTTTTCGGTGATTTTTTAACACTAGAAAATCAATTGATTAATTCTTCGACTGTCTTTTTACATACTTAAATAAAATGTTTTCCATGATATTTATAGAAAAGAAAAAAAAAGTATGTTTTTCAGTTACGTTTAAGGTGTTTAACATTTTGTATTACAAATCTCAATTGTGCTCAATGTACAACCACACGACGACAAGACTTACATAGGTTATATTGGAAAGGATCCAGTATATGCATCAGATTTATATTATTTTAACCAACTTTTTACATATGTGCTTTGTTATATACGAGTATATAATGTGTTAACGTTCTTCTATGCATTACACTGATGAACTAGGTTAGATTAGAGTAAAGTGTCAATTTTCTTTGAAATATATAAATTAGATGATATGTAACTTTCTTGTCCTAAAGGTACTGGTACATTATTCAAATAAAAAAGTCCATTACTATTTCTAGGAATTTTAAAACTGGAAAACAACTGTAATTCTGTTAAACTGTAGGTAAGTAATTATTTAAATTATGTCCTATGTACGTAGCTAGGTCATCATTTTTTTTATTCTCCCCTATTCCAAGTGGCTTGGGAACCAAAGTATCAACAAGGCGCTTCCGTCTTACCTTATCTTACGCTGTTTCAGTACTGGATGGCCAATCAAGACCTAACATGTCTTCATAAAGGTTTTTATTTTTATCCCAGCTTAAACCCCCTTGACTTTGCCTTCGGAGTTACCAAGAAGATGTATCGTGCTAAACAATTTTCTGGCTATTTCAAGACGTGGCCATACCACCTTAATTGAGGTTTTTTTACATACAGAAAATTGTTTTAGTAAACTCCTTCGACAGCTTATTATTCTCGGGTTTCGTATTGATAATATGAAAGTCAATACAGGTAGAAAAATTACCACTAACCTGGAATTACGGATGCTGTTTTCCTCTGCTCGTCGTGGGTTGTATCATTCTTCTTTTTGAGCTCCGATATTGGGTCTGGATGCGCCGTATCGATCATCACGAATTATTCCGACCGCCCGAAATAATTAATTATCGGAGCCGATTAGTAAATCTTTATCCGGCGAAGTACCAACTATAATTGTCAACCGTTCCGACCGTGGTTTGACAGCGATTCACCGATCGCAGAAAGCGACGACCTTAACACTACATAAACCAATGATACCAATAACACAAATACCCGCGATGCCAGTCGAATGAATAAGAACGTGCGTAAACAAATAGGTAGATAATTATATGATATGTACGTAGGTATGTTATTATTAAATTTATTCTCTTTATACGTCTTTCGCACCCATTTTAGGAAAGATTTTAAATACTCGTTTTTAAAGATATCATACTAAACGATATTATTAAAACATTTTATTAAAACGTAAAAAAATAAAGTGCATTGGTAGAATTTAAATTATATTTATTGTATGAAACCTAACCATTTATCTTTTTTCAATGATGCATGTAAATAAAACAAGCTTTAAAATCTAATAAAATCAACTTTTAATAGTAATATTTTCTTTTAATCGTTACCCCTATTAAACTTTGTTTATTTTCACATATCATTGATTTCTCGTGAACGTATTGGTTAGTATCAGATTTTTTTTTCCAACCAGAAAAACATACTGTATGCTGAAAAGATCATATCATACACGCGATTTTTAAATATTATAACTGAATAAATTTTTTTAAACAAATAATTATTTGAATACAAATTAAATGCATCAATTAGAAAGATAAACATACAAATAAACTAATTTACCGAAAAAATATTTTAGCTGCCACTGGGATGATAATAATAATTGATGCATTTAATTTGTATTATAATATCACAGAACTATGTTCTGAAAAAACTACAACTTCACAATAATAATGTGTTTACTTTAAAATTAATAATTATTTATTAAAAACCTATATAACGTTAAAGTAAATTGTATATTTAACTTGAATTACTCAACGCATACAGTCTATTTGTCGCATCAGTAATAGAGATTAATAAAGGCAGTTATCATTTTCCATTTCATAAAAACGACATTTATAACAGTGAAGCTGATTATGAAAATTTACATTAAAAATGTTACAGCAATTCTGATTCATTGTTAATTTATACAACGTGAATTGACAATTTATTCATTCGGTTAATGTGTTGGAATGAAGGACAAATCAAGAATAATATAACAAATTTTAATACTTATATTTTATTAGAAGAAATGTGTATTTCGTGTGTATATCTCTATAATCTGGAAAACATAAATCAGTGATAGGATAGTTAAATTAGTTGGTGTAAGTAAATAAAACGTTATGTCTAATGTGTTATCCTTAACGGACTGCGTCAAACGGGTCATAAAAAAATATACGAATCCTTAAATAATTTTTAATGAATTTTCAATATAATGTCATTTTTATCAATAAATTTTGTTGTTCTATATTTATAAAATTACGTTATTTTTGAAAAAAGGTTAGCTAAGTTAGGTATGTTCTTTATTTGCATATCATATTATACAATTTTTTTTTTTCTGCAATATACAATATTTTTAGCGACAATAAATTTAATCGAATCCCGGTGGCGCAACAACAATATTTTTCGATAAAATTGATTTTATATGTATATCTTTCTAATTAATATATTTAATTCATATTTAAAATATCACAGATCTATGTTCTGAATAATTACAACTTCACAATAAGAATGTGTTCTCCTAATAAATACATATCGTTACACTACGCTGCTTTAAATGCAAGTATAGCGACAAAATGCGAAATTGAATACTTATAATTTGTTTTTTTTCTACGTGAAAAACCTTTAAGGTGATTATCGTACAATTAAATGCAGTTCGATCGGCGCAGTATATAAATTTTACACATTAAATTATATTTTTAATATTTGTAGCAAATTTTAATATAAATTATTAAGTTTTTTAATAGAATTTTAAGAACAATAATTTGACAAATATGGTTTCAGTTGGTTCATTTGGCACCCTGATGAAGGAAATGGTATCATCCGAATCCGGTTGGTGTATTAAATTTAACTCATAAAGTGATTTAAAAACATAGTTTTAAATAATTTATTTTAAAACAATAAAATAAAACTACCATAGTTCTTTTTCTTAAATATGAATTTTAAATATACCTTTTAATGATTTAAATCACATGGAATGATTTTAAATAATAGTGATAGTGTGTATTTAAATATATACATTCATATATGTTCCTAATATTATGAAAGTGGTCTAACCTATGTTTCTTTCGTTTCAAGATATTTAAAGGTTTGCGTTTGAATTTATTCATAAATATTTTCATATTACACAACACAATGATTCAAAATTTATTTAGTCTACTTGATTTATAATTTATTTCGACATTAATGTTGTATGTGGCTTATAAGGAAATAATAAATTTAAGGTTGAAATTACTTACTCTATTTTTATCACCGTTGAACGTTGTAACAATACACTGAATATAACCTTTCAAATTTTTCACAATTGTTACAATTTGCATCATATTATATTAGTTTAAAACAATGTCACGCGAAATAGTTGATTTGTTTTTTTTAAATTTCTTTACTTAGAACACTTTCATAATAATGGGAACATATCTGCACACTTCTTAATGCAAGGAAGGTTCATTATAAAGTTCCACAGTGCGAGAGACGCGGTTCTGTACGTTTTAAATTATACAATACATATAACTTTATACGACGCATATTCCAATGCATAAAATCTTTATCTATATTGGGTACCTACTGATTCAGAATATTTAAAATACGTTTAGAGAAATAAAATAGACAGACCAGATAATTTTATATTATTGTCTTCATTCTCAATTAATGACAAAACTAATTTTATGCTCTAGACATGAAATTTAGTTGTTTTTTTGTTGGAATATGAGAAATTTTTAAACTACTTCGGGACTATAAAATACCTATTCACCATACGCATGTATATTGGAAAATATTTACAATATTTTATTACTTCATCCAAATATCTCTGCGACTACGCAGAGAGCGATTTATCTTGTAGACAACCCCCTGTAAGCAACGATCGGAAGAAGAATTGTTTCAAATTTAATGTTATATTTATCGTAATAAAAAATATCACATTCTAGAAAGAAAAAGTGAAATATCACCCTTGATAAAGAATATGCAGATCTTTGAAATGTCAAGAAAATATCTTAAAATGATTTCTGAGGCAATAAAATAAACAATCCCAAACATTTTTGTTATTTCTTGAATGAAAATCAGAAACTAAGAAACCTGAAACAATATATATTACTAAAATATATGATGTACTATTTATACTGATATTGTATTGTATTGATAAATTACATATACAGCTGAAACGAGGTTACATAGTAGACGTTTACGTTTTAAATGTGTTTATATGATAATAGTAAACAATGAACGAATTAGAAGTGAATGTAAAACTTAACTTAGCATAGTGCACATAATTAAGAAAATGTTATTATTAAATAAAAAAAGTCACGAGGAATGAATGAATCAGATGTGGATAATAAGAAACATATAAAACACGATGCTTTTATGCCACCAATAATAAAGGGCGTTCGTGAAAGACCCGTCCCAGGTAAACCAAATACTACGATAGATACATTTTTTTTAAATATAGATGCGTGCACGGAATACGTGTCACATCAATATTTTTTCTTTTTTAAAACTAGACTAAACGCTTGTGATATGAAAATAGGACTAACATGATGACGTCCTCGAACGATGCTCGAATCCCCGACTACTAGATCTCTAGGCGAGTATCATAACCACCATACCACAAGCACGTCATTAGTTATTTGTTATTTCTAAGATCTCGAAAAATATATCTTACTAATTTATATGTTATTCAACATTCTGCTAATGTATATAATAATTTGCAATCTGTTGCGTAATGGCATAGATGCTGGAAAAAACAGGATTCGGAAGGAAGTTCCACTCACCACAATCCCGTTCTCCTGGCATCTCCTGTAACTTTAAGTTTTTGGACTTCACTCCTTCAGATTGCACAAGATGGTCACGTAGACACACGTCTCACTCTTTGTTATACTGCGAAATCTTTTTGTAACCGTATCGGTTCAGGGTCGCCGATCGACTGACTCGTCGGCAGGTGAGGAAGGTGGGGGGGGGAGGTGGAAGGTACAGTACATCATCCTCGCTCAAGCACAAATATATGTCCCAAACACAATCCTTAAAGAGGTTACGGACGGAATGTAGCCATTCTGCATTTTTGCACATTTGTGCCTTCTGTTCTATAGATATATGGAAGTAATGTGCGTTGAACACATACTGAGTATCAATACGCGATTAGAATAATGCGAATGATTTATGTGTTTTGTATTCCGTGAACTTTTTAATCCCAAGTCTACCTTTACATTGTCTTACTCTTGTCCTTTTCTCATACAATATATTATGCTCCAGATTATATAAACCCCGAGCTAATCCTAGCCCAGTCTGTTTTAAGATATAATATGGTGTATTGAAAAAAGATCGTCTCTTATACGTAAAATATATCAAAGAAACCATATTTTTTCCGACTTTTATTTTTTGGTTTTCTTTCAAATTATTTGTTGACTGAAACAATGCGTGACAGTTTAACGTTTGTCTTCTTGTTTTCACAGCCATTGAGTGAAAATGAGGATGAAGATATTTTCGATTGCAATAATTTTATTTATCCATTGGCTTTGATACGGCAAAAGCTGCCGAGGGGTCCCCGGGGTGCTGCCACGCGACAAGAAACGGGTCAACGTTACAGGAGAAACACAACCCCTAAGGGTCCCTGAGTCGTAGGATCATTGAGAATAATTGAGTTTACAGATAAGGGCTTCATTCTTATATGAAATTGAATGGTTTTATAGCCTTGTAAATTGAGTGCGTGATACCAATAGTTTTCACGTTTACCGCCAAAAGGTTTATGTGATTGATGAAGTAAATAATAAATAAATAAATTGTAAAGCCCGCAACAAAATTATTTGTCAAAAATAATGTCTTCATCTTGACAATTTTATTTAATTTATTATTAACGTATAAAAAAAAATATACATTATAAACCATATTATACATACAAATAAAACAACCTTTCGAACATACCTAATCAATTCATAATTATCTTAACTCTTCATTCACACTGTCTCTTCTTCGTCTTCTTTTACATAGGCAATCCACCCTTGAAGTGATCTGAGCCATTAATCAAGTTAAAATTATATTTTATAGAAAAAATTCAATAATATTATAGAATATAAAATATTATATTACAAGTCAATACCTTTGTCGTTCAAATAATTTGCTATTATATAGATTAATTGTGGCGAGTTAAGGGAAAGAAGATGGCACAAGTTGACCGGGAGTTGAAAAATACCATTGACGAGATTACTGTTAAAAAAACCTGTGATCCGCAATGGACAGGCAAAAATATGTGGTCAAGGGTTTTCTTCTCGGCACTACACTTACACATTAGGGAATCTATTTAGTTCAATCTGAATAAATGTGAGACTGCCTGGTAATGCCCCATTTTCATTCTAGAGATATTTGATATTATTATTTTGGAGACATTATTTTTGGAGAACCAGGGAGTGCGGGGAATAAATCTTTGAATTGTTTTAAGCCGATTATCCTTATGATTATTTGGATCCATCCATTGTTCAGTCCAAATAGAATTCGTACGTTTTTTTTACCATATTAAGTTTGTCATACATTGGGATATGGAATTGATGAGGGTAAACTCCGCAAAGAGTGGCTTCCTTGGCCAGTTTATCAGCATATACATTTCCATGAATTCCCTTATGTGCAGGAATCCAAATGAATGACATCTGTTTATTGCTGCTGTCCAAATTAAATAGACATCTTCTGATAGAACAGATTATCTCATTGTCTAGCCAAACTTTCATATTAGCAGAGAGAAATTACGTAGATGTAATTGTATATATTTATATACGTGCATATAATGTTTATACATATTTAAAAAATATCATTAGCAAAAATGATAAGACCTTCAAACTAAAGATGGATTTTTTTTAAATGACAAGATAAAATTAGATCAAAGTCATACTGGAATTATTTAAAAATAATTCCATCTTTTTTTAAGGCACTAGGATGTTACCGCATCGTAGGTATTGGGGCAGATTGTTTCAGGGTCGATAGTACTTATTCA
Source organism: Eubasilissa splendida (assembly GCA_031772225.1). Taxonomy (NCBI): domain Eukaryota; kingdom Metazoa; phylum Arthropoda; class Insecta; order Trichoptera; family Phryganeidae; genus Eubasilissa; species Eubasilissa splendida. Next base: position 18,283,401 of record CM062851.1, read on the forward strand.
CTATTCAGTGGTAATATGTTGTTTTGGGGGGGAGTGTCGCGAGTATGGCTAGGTATTAATAGTAGCGGCTAGGTAGAGGTAGTACGCCAGAAAATATTAGTGATGCTCTATGTCTTGGTCTCTCCCTCGGTCTCAATCCTGTTGGCTTATGTATGAGGGCTTTGAGTGTGTTACGGGCACATACCACCAAATATATAGACATGAACTAACGCAAACTCCTTGTCCCAATATTTTTATTTTGGTGTCACCCACGTGATCACTTTGGTACCACTTATTATATAAACTCGGTATACTCGATTGGAATGAAAATTTAAACGTTGACAATATAATATCCATTAATGTAAAAATACGTCTTGTTTACACAAATATTAAATTTTCAAAAAGTTAATACTTTTACTGTTGTATAAATGTATCATAAACTATCGGATTTATGTTTCCACGAATGTGTGTAGGATGCCCTTCATCCTGCAACTAATGTTCCAAATCCCTCTCCTATATGTACATTTTATTTCATGTCTATTCATTTACTGGTATGTGGTTATTGTACTAATTTGTTTTCGCTACATGTCTCGCCCCTTGCAGTCTCTCTCCCAGTCACCGGAATCTTTGACCTCCTCCATTCACCCGTTAGCTATTAATCTTGCGCAAGACTTTATTTTCAAATACCTGCAACCTATTTCTTGCTCTAAAGTGAGAGACAAAACTCCCCACCCGTATAGAATGATCGATTGTATCAATGTTGTACACAGTTTAATCGTTAATTATTATAACAGTTACCTCGATAACAGCATTTTCCGTAGTGATAATCGTTTTCTGATTTTACCCTGCTATTTATTTTTTGCATTTCTACCCTTCTGAAATCTTTAATTATCCAGCATATTTCATAATCTAAGAAAACGTATTTTAATTTGATTTACATTTTTTTTTATTTACATAAAACGCCTTGGTATTCATCAGTATGTGATATAACTAGAAATATTCATATTACATACAACAATGAATATTTTTTTATGACATATGATGAGATATGTCATAAAAACTTATATAAAATAATTTTTTTATAAAAACAATTATATTTTATTTTATGAATTCTATGCCTTATGATTCGCACAATAAACAAATCGAAGAATGTTATCTGGACTGTTCTGCTCGATGTTTCCAACTGGTCGGCTATTAAAATCCCATTTTAGGATCTACGAATACTTAATATGTAAGAACATTTTAGACCATATAGAGGACCAAGATTTCAGATCACTGATATTAATATATCGCATTCATACGCTGAATCAAACGGGCAACTAAGTGATGGCATTAGGCCTCATATTCTAAGTTAAACAACATCCATTGGAGCATTTGATGTGCAGCTGTTGTATTATCGGTAGGCTGCAATAATTAGTTAATCAATATTTTTGGTTCTTCTGTATCGCCCTCCATTCAGTAAGTAGCAAATCAAAACGAGATTATAAATTTGCTATGTTTATATTTTATTAAATTAGGAGAACACATTCTTATTATGAAGTTGTAATTATTCAGAACATAGGTCTGTGATATTTTAAATATATTAATTAGAAAGATATACATATAAAATCAATTTTATCGAAAAGTATTGTTGTTGCGCCACCGAGATTCGAACCCGGATCTCTTTCCAAACCTGGGAAGGTGCATTATCCAACTATGCTACAGCGACGATATTTTTAGCGACAAATTTTCGAAACTATATGTTAATTGTTCCATTATTTGAAAGAGCCATCTATCTTATTTTTATGGAATCCCAAATACCTTTGAGTAATCTGATAGCAGATCATATATATTATTTGGTCTAATAAAAAAATAGTCCGGGACTCAAAAGGTTAAAGGACGATTTAAAATTAGTGTTGAGACATTAATTTAAATATGTGGTGATGACAGAATTAAAACGCGCGGCTAATGTAGAGTCGTTTATTTAGTCAGAGATAGGAAAAAAAATACAGGAGATAACAGAACATGAAATATAAAGAATGAGAAAAGCGAATCGGTGGTTTTTGGTTTCGATCCTGTCCGGCACTCGGGCGCGGGGAAAGACTCGTCGCGGGAAAGAAATGTCGGCGAGCTATCGGGCCAGACTGGGGCCAGCTTGGAACCTGGGTACAGATGTCACTCGCATCTTCGGTCAGTTGGGAACGATAACGATAACGATGAATTTGAATCGCCATACCCACAAATGAATCTATACAGTTTGTAATGAAAGCTATTTTTAACGGCCATCTTATCTTTTGTAAGTCAAGATGAAAGATGCAAGAATAAAGTCAAATGTATCTCGTCTCACGATCCTCAGTCAAGATAAAATTTTATCTGTGAATTAACGTAAAAAAGAGATGAATTTAAGTTTAGATTAATTGTACATAAAACAATTTAGTAATATCATGTACAGCAGTGATGAGCTCAAAATCACGAATCGTGAGTCAATCACTGATATTTTTGAGTCACATTCACTATCAGTGATTGAATATGTGGGAATATCGTGATTTGTAATTCATTTGTTTATTTTATTTATATTTGGGTGTTAACTGTAATTCGACGCATGTATATATTAAATAAAAATATTCATGAAGGAATGAAGTTATAATTCGTGATAAGCGCCTTCTAGTAGATTCTGTCAAAACGTTTTATACATTTGACGCGACACGCTAATAATTTGACCCGAAAAATAAACTCACCTTTTTTAAAACGTTTTCATTCTCTTTGTTGTAATGATATTAAATTATATATGCTAGAATATATTTTTTACGCAAATGAAGTTTGAATAATATAAATAAATACGATCAAAAATTTAAAAAAATAATTATTTCGTGTATTGCAATGTCGTGCGGCGCATGCGCATTAGTAATGAAACTGTGATCACAGTCACAGTTTTCAATCACTGATATTATTAAATATTAATCGCAATCACACCAGTGAGACAGGAGTAGCATTTTTTCTCATCACTAATGTACAGTGTGTACAAGTAGATTGTGATCAAAATAAAATTCGTTGTTTTTGATTTTTGTAAACAAAACACGTGCTGTCCGTGTAGGTCTCTCCGCGACAAAATATTAATATAAATTCAACCCCGAGCCTAACAAGAGCGGGCATACGTGCCTCATATCGTGGAGTGCGGTAATTATGGCTTACACCAAAATAGTCCGTTTCACACAGGCCTCTATTTCCTAACATCATAAAGCAAGTTTATATTATAAAATTAATGTCGGACAGGGCTTTAGTGCCGACAATAAAATGCGGGTTCCCGGATGGAGTTGGAAGTGGTGAGAGGAAACAGAAGGGATATTTTGATTGCTTTCGGTGTCCTTTCTGATTGTCTTTACCAAACACCATTTTATCTTTTTTTCCGATTTGACAGATAAAAAGGTTTGTTTGTATTAAGGGTCTTCGAACATTTTGAAGTACAATACCTGCTACGTATTGAAAGTTTTCAGGTTAACAAATGTTTGAATACTTGTTCAATTAATTTATTATTGATTATTGATAAAGTTATTTTAAGAAAGGTGTCGTTCAAGAACTTACATCATTGGGAATTGACTAAAATCTTTTCTGACTATACATTATTAATCAACGGTGTCGGAACTTGAAAAGTTAACAACATGTTTAAGGTAACCGAGCAAGCAATGGAATGGAATATATTCGGAATATTCTTGCGGGATAGATTAAGAAATAAAGTCATTCGCAGTTTGATCGCATAGAAGAAGACGTGGTCCGCCGAATGGCAATGCTGAAATGGCAATATGCTGGACACCTTAACCGTAGTGTGTTGTTAGTGTGTGTAGGTCATTCCCCAATTGAACCGACGGCATATGAAATATTGCAATATTTTTTTGATTGCTTCGAGAGAGGGAGAAAAAGAGAGAGAGAGAGAGAGAGAGAAAAAACACATTCCTGTGTAACTCGTCATGTTAATAATTCTAGATAGTTTACCAATGAGCAGCCATAAAGCTATAAAATCACCCCACTAGCTTGAGTTATATTTAGATTTTAAAAGCGTATAATCCAGCGATGAAAGATATATATAAATTATTTTTCTGATTGTTATCGACATTCCAGATCTTTTAAAATTTGTGAGTATAATTAAAACAATTTTCTGACAATGAAAGTGACAAATTTTAGACGGCATTTAATTTATGTAAAAACCACCCCATATTGTCGCTGAGATTATCCGAAACATTTTTAATGGCACCTGATACGGTTGTATTTTCGGCGTCACTTCTGAAATACTGGTTATATAACGCGGCTTGTTTACAAAGTAACTTTACGAGTACAACTGTCATTAAAAGTTTAGTTTGAGTGTTAATATAATTGTTTGAAGAATCGTGTGTATTATTTTTTTTTTGTCTCGCTGAGTGACCAACTGAGTGACTAAATTACAATATTTACCATATATTTTCACACTTCACAACTCATCATCGTATCTATAATAGCACTTATGCATAATAATGTGCAAACATAAAGTACAATACCAGTAATTAATTTAGAACCTACTTATCATCGCACCGCAGTTTCACCGCAGGGATAGTCATAGAAGATGTACTTTGCATCATGATTCTTCAGTCCATACATATTTTTATGCACGTTGATCTTTCAATGATGCTACTGAGAACGTTACCCTCCAAAGTCTGGTTTACCTGACCATACCAGGTTTATCGTAGACGATCTCTGTTCTGATCGCCAACAAGATTCGCGTATATATTTTTTCGGTGATTCTCTGTTCACATATATATTCTACATTGAATTATTTTTTCAATGCTTAAACTTTGTATGATTATTATTAATTTTTTACTTATTTCTTACGAATGCGGAGTAAAGTAATTTAAACAAATTAAGAAGTAATTTTTGATAGATATTTTAAGCCCTTACAATGAACAAGCTTTTTTAATGTATATTTTTAGTAATACAACATTAAAAAATTACCAGTTTTAATTCCAAAATACATTTCTCAGTTTTCTGCGTTAAATTGAAAACATTTATTCCCCTACATTTAGCCCTCCTTTGCTTTTAGCCCTTGTATTGATCGTCGACATGTAAGCAAATACAATATCCCCTTTTCTAATCTCATAACCAGGAGATCACCGGGATTAAGTAATGTGCTAGATATCGCTAGCTATCATATACCTACGTAAATCACGATCTTCTATAACAATTGTCAAAAACCTCTCAGGGTAATCTGTAAATATGCTGAACCATATCTATAAAATTCACAATTACCCAATCCCGCAGGACACAAAAAAAAAGTTATATGGAAATCTTTATACAGAATAAAATTTCAATCACAATTTGTCCTGCTTATTTCTATATATAGATATATTTGAGTCAATATAAAAATACACAATGATTCGAAAATTAAAATCATATTTTTTATATAATGATTGATATTTTCGACAAATATATCGTAAAACTAGAAAAATATATTCTAAACCGTACGTATCAAGAAGGATAACCCTTCTAACCCATCCCCTGTTTCACCTCAAAGAAGTGACCCTCCTCGATAACATTCCGCTTTCTATAATATATGTTACAAACATTTCGGTTTTGACCGTACCATATTGAAGTAATGGTCATGTTACGTTATTTTACCCTCGCTTACACCGAAACTAAATTAAGAATACACACACAAACATTATATGAAAAAAACACAAAGAAAGAAGTGAAACACAATCATGTTGTTTAAACAAAATACGCGTATTTTTTAACACTTACTTTTTAAAGTTACTACTTGTAGAGAGCTACAAATTTTTGGCCAATATCTCTGTACCTTTGCAAAATAACATGCTTTGGAACGCACCGAATAAGAATTCGGGTTTGAAAAAAATCGCAGCTTATTTTTGATGCGAAAAAGTGACAAAAATCATGAAAATTTAATACGTATAATCAGTGGCAAAAACTATATTCGTATTTAGGAAAAATAGAATATTACAAAGTACTTAAGAAAATAGTAAAACTTATAAGGCTTTGATAAGTACGTGCTTAATAGTTTTAAGGTAGAGATTGCTAGATACCGGTTTAAGAAGATTAAGCGTAGGCTTGAAAATAATGTGTAATGTATTAGTAGAAGTGTTTTATAAATTGGAGTATTTTTGAGTTTGAACCACCTAAATAATAACACAAGGATAATAAGTGCCTAAAATATAAATCAAGTCTATTCAGCCAAGTGTTGAAAAAACTTTAATTAATAATTGCAATTCATTTGTTATTTTTCTTCATATTGAATTTTATTCGAATATGATAATAATAACAGTTTTAACATTTTTTGGAAGGTGTAAAATAGTGGAATGTAAATTTAAAAATATAACCATCTTGTCCAAAATATAGGCCTCTGTATTAGAGATAAATTATACGCATATTTTAGAATAAGGAAATAGTATACTATCGTATATTAATAAAAAGCGCACTTGACGATTACTTAATTTTACTTGCTTATCTAAACGATTATGCATTTCTGTAATGGATTATAATCCCAACTCTTCAATCATTGAATTATTTTTTGTGTTGAAGGTTGCGTCACCTCAAACTTTTGCTTTAAATGTACGAATGCACGTTTCATGATTTGTGCGAAATTCCTCAGAAGCTCGTATCAAGATCGGATATTTGAAACGTGTGGACTTAACCTTTCCCAAACCGTGCAGTAACACAGGTCTACCGCCCTAATATATCGATAAATACACACAACATAATATTTATATTTTAGTTAATCCTAAGAAAAACATTAACGCTTAGAAATTTATAGTGAAAAACCAATAATGAAAAGCGAATCTTCTATTTTATTTATTTTATCTTTGTAATATTGATACATTGGTAAAAATATCACTTGTGGTAAGACAGAAAGAGATCATACATTAATTTCATAGTGAATAGATTAAACGAGCATACTAATTTAGTTATGCACCTTTTTTACTTATTAAATGAAGAGAGATAAGAAGGAAGGTTGTATAGGACTTGATGAATGTTCCAAATAATAATATTATTATTATAAAATAAAGTGTTGTTCAAGACTTATGACCCAATACGTGATAACCTAATCGTAAAATCGAGTAGACAAAAAAACTGGAACTACGAAAACGATATACCGCTCCAGATATCCTGAGGGAGGTAAAAATAAGGAGGCTGTGTTGGAAGGGGCATATAACAAGATGGGCGGATATTATGAAAATATCCCCGCAAGAGGGAAGCGGGTGCAGTCAATGGGCGGATGGCGCTCTGTTGTGAGTCCCACGAGGATGTTAAAAAATATATTACAAATTAAATTAATTAACTAGAAAGACATACACAAAAAATCTATTTTAAACAAAAATATCCCGATAGCGACTAAAATATTCAATAAATAGATTTGTTCTGTATTGATTTATTAAATTTGTATTAAAAATACTACTACTACTAGTACTAAATATTTTTAAAAACCGCAACTACACAACGTAAATGTATTTATTAGCAGGTTATTAATAATTCCAATAGTGAGCTGCATTACACATTACGAATATAATATGATGAATATAATTTAAATATTAAATAAAAATCATATTTTTTAGAATAAATAGCTCGAGACTACCTGAATTCGAACTGTAAATCCGGATCGATAGGATCTAAATGAACGAATTGTGCGATCTCCGGGTCGCGTCCCGCGGAATGCAATACGACAATTCCGGTCGTAAATCGGAATCACCGCAAGGTATGTGAGGAAAGTAGGGAAACCTCGGTACAGGATGAGGTCGGTGAGGGAATAAGGGTTCTAGTCGAAGGACCGGTGATCTCGGGAACCGGGATTCGGAAGGACTGCTCGTCTTACCTTGTATATTATGGCTCCGTAATCCCGGCACACGTCACACAAACAACAAACAATACGTGATCAAAACACAATATCACCAAATACAGTGCTGTTGCACTGAAGCTGAAATGTCCATACCGCGATGTCGATATCGAACAAATATTGGTCAAATTGACATCTGCTGACGTCAAGGTCACAATACACGCTGACAAGACGAACATTAGGAAATATATGGATGGGAATTCGGATGCGGAATCGTGTCAATAACAACGGTTTTGGCTGATTCAAAAGACGCGCCAAAAGTGTGCTTTACGACTTCGGATTTTACCAAAACTTTAACATTCTTTTTTTTTATTTTATCTTATTTATATGTCCAATTTTTTTACAAATAAATACTGAATTTAAATTCATTCGAACGAATATTAACAAAATGTAAAAATAATATTCCTACCAAGATATTCATCATTTATGCCGATACAAATAATATTCTAACGTGGGGTAATATTTAGGTTTTCTCACCCTTTAGACCCTATTCAACATTTAAACCCTTTTCAACGTGTAAAAAAATGTTGACCTGAAATCATGCAAATTTATGTAAACCTCTCATTGTTGTAAAACCCGTGTAATAAAACATCAACAATGATTAATATTAACATACCATAAAGTTATGACGAAGTTGCAATACATAACTAATAACTCTTTTTACAATCATAGTTTTGGGGGTCTAAACTCGAAAATGAACGGCTACATTATTTATAGGCGCATGAGTAAGTTTTTCTTTTTCAACAGCCTGTAACCAGCTTAGAAAACTTTTTATACTTTGACGCTAAACTTTAACACAATTTCAAATATGAATTTGTAAATATTGTCGCTAAGGTAAGGCGACAAATTCTATACTTGGGTACGTAAATATGAAATCAGAATTTTTGTATAGAAAATACACATTTATTGTATGAAAATGAAACAAAATATTTTATTCGAAGTATTGCCCACCGCTAGCTATACATTTTTCCCATTTCTCTGACGATTTGTGGACGCCACACCAAAAAAACTGTTGCTCTTTTGAGGCAAACCAATCATCGAGCCAAGCGCTGCTCAGCAAGTGCATATCCTATCGATGCAAATAAGCAGTAATCGGACGGAGCCAAGTCTGGTGAGTAAGCTGCATGCAAAAGTATTTCCCAACTATACGCCTCAATGGCCTTAGTTGGGAAATACTCCTTGGCCGGTTTTGCTGTATTTGATGGTGCATTATCATGAAGCAAAATAACTTTGTGTTGCCTTTTTTGATATTCTGGTCGTTTTTCACGCAAAGCTTGATTGAAATCGATCATTTGTTGTCGGTAGCGTTCAGTATTAACGGTTTCGCCAGGTTTTAGCAGCTCATAATAGATCACACCCTTCTGATTCCACCAAACACAGAACATTTATTCTCACATCGAAATCGCTACTTTTGAATTTTTTAAATCACTCATTGTGATTTACCAAGAACATACTCACCGTAAGCTTCTACAAGCATTCGATGCAATTCTGCAGCAGTGTTCAAATGGTAACAGAAAATCAATGCTGTCCGATGAATCGTAGTTTCTAGGCACAAAATTCGACATGTTCAACGCTATTAAAAACTATGCCGTTGTATGAAACTTGTATTTTTATGAGTTGAAAATCTTTGTCAGATGTCAAAACAAGAAAATGACGCCAATGACGTGGTTTGACGGTAACTACATTGACAGCTAGGGACATCTATGGACAAATTACGGTTTCATATTTATATATCTGGTATACTCTACTGTAGTGTTCATCGACTGTTTCTATGTACAAAATATATAATATAATAATTGCATATTTGTATTAAGGTGCATAATTGAAATATTTACACCTATATTATATTCTTATAGAAAAGTCGAAATATAAGCAAAAATTAACGGATTTGGCGGGGTCAACAGTAGTTATTGCAGATAATGGTTAACATTTACCGGGTTAAACCAAAAACCCCTCCACACAATTAAAAGCTATTCGCTTAAGTCTGCTGACGTTTTGTTGACCGACTGTTAGGGGCGCTTTTACATGACTGTAGAATGGAAGACCCTAGGCAATGGATTTTAACCGGTACAGGAGCCTGATCCTCCAAATATTTTCATAATTTCTATTAACACTTCATTTTAAACATAATATGCTTTTTGGAGGTTGGTAAGCATGTAATATATAAGAAAGTCATTACGATACGTAGTATTTTAGTTAACATCAATATTTAGACAATGGAAGAAATATTTAAGACAAAATATTATCTTTAGGGTACTACGATACATGTATCTGAGATGTGTAACAGGAAGTTTTTAGAAAATAATGGAAAACAAAAGTAAACTACGAGTAATGCAAACCTTTACTAGATATTATTTGGTTCAAAATAAAATACTTAAAAAAAATAAAATAATAATAATACAATTCTTGCTACGTTTGATATACATTAAAAAATTCATAAAAATGTATTGTCTTTGGATATTTTCCAAAATGTTACGCCTAACAATTGGAAAAGAGCTCGCCATGTTTAAATGATAGTACATACTTAATTTCATATTTCGTTTTATTTATTGACTACCAGTGTTTACACAAGGCTTCAAGAATCGCAGCGTGGAATGATTTTACAAATTGATAAATATTTTGATGTATTCAATAAAGACTTCACTTAGTGTAGTATATTAGGATAATGTTTGATTATTAAATAATTTAATATTGGAATAAAGAAAGAATGGATTAAAATCCTTGAAAATAAATTATTCATTATTAAATTAAATTAAATTCGATTATTTGCTTGCAAGTGTTCCCTTCAAGGATTTTCTTCCGCCTGCCTTGTTTAACGAAAGCAGAGAATATTATCAATGTTGACGTCAAATAATAAATTAAATCTATCAGTTCTTTGAAAAGTTATACAGACAGTCAACAGTCAAACCCTTCTCAAAGGTTGGCTGATGTGTGAAATTTGAATAATGAATAAATCGATAAACCGTCTACATTGAATACATTAACATACATTCGCTTCACAAAGTATACCCATCAAGTACATTTTTTCATTTCTATAACTGCTTGTAGATAACGTAACTAAAATAATATACTCATAAATGTGTGTAGAAAGAAAACTATGTTCAATCTACCATACAATCAGAAGAATTAAAAACGAATGCATGGATAATAGCTAAATATGCAAGTTACTCCACCAAAAAGTACAAAATAATACACACTCTATAAAGAAGAACAGAAAAAATAAATATATGTTTGTAGATTATAAATTAGTTACTTTAGCTACCCGATTCTGGAAATCAATCCTGTACATAGCAGCAAAGAACATCTAAAACATGGAATATATACTCGTATAGATTTATTATTAAAAATAGTTAATAATATTATTTGTTTATATGAAGATGCAGCGATATGGGATATATCCTAATATGACTAGTTCAACATTTATGACAATGAATTATTTTATATACCAAGACCGGAACTCCAAATGCAAGCGCGTAGAATGAACATTTTTTTATCTCAATATTTTCTACACATTTTTTTGTAATATGCACAAACCTGTGATTTTTCTTCGAATCGTTTAAATTTTCGGTTATGTTTGAAAGTATGAATAAGTAATCATAATAAAATATTAAAAATTAATGTATTACCATTGAAATGATTCACAATAAAATATTTATTTTGCAAAATAATCGACGAATTTATTCTTTCAATGAATTTTTAAAATGTCTAATTTTTATAAAGTGTAGTCAATGTATTGAGGTTAATGGAACGTATACTTTGCTCAAATACTTTTCTGGAAACATGGAGGTTTTATGGATCCATTTTCCTTCGGGATGTCAAGGCATCAAGCCAATCTGACGCGTTTTCGTCGTCTCACCCGTGAAAAATCATTTTCCATCAATAATAAAGATCAGATATGGTGGGGTTCAATATACATGGAACACATATACTATGACTAAACGAATTATTATGTATTTTTTTAATAAGTATATTTAATAAAATATGATATATTAATATAAGACAATATTAGTACACATCCGTAAATAATCCCATCCTTTTAAAATCAAAATACGATATAATTTTGATGTAATTCAATTTTACTGGAACAAATGCTTTTAACACCATAAAAATAAATTTCACGTAAACATACTTACCTATAAAATAAACAATTTTAAATACTAAATATTGACAAACAAAAAATAAAAGTTATGTTGGAGGAATTGGTATATTAAGTGAAAAGGATAAGTGTACAAAAACAGTACAATTGTTCTATACTCGTCAAATTTAAATTAAAATAATAGTAGCATGGTCTTAACAACTAATGTCGTTACACCAAACTTATAATAAATAAGTCAGTACTAATTCCACTACTACTCGTATTATTTGTCACAAATATAAATAAAAACTCACGTAGAATCTCACTCGGAAACCAAAAAACAATTGTTAATAATAATATGAATAATTATTTACATATATTCCGAATAAAATATTTTGAATCATCGTTCAAAAATTACATTATTGAATTTAAATGATAATGTGTTATGTCATGTGATGGAAATTGGTTGAAAGAAGAGATATTTTATTTTCAATGAAATTTTGATTAAAAGATAAGAGTTGGTACGCTAAAGACATTTTTCTTGAGCTACTAACTTACGCGTTAAATAATTCTAAGAAATTTCAAAACATCAAAAAGTTAATGAAATGAAAAAAAAATTAAATCAAAAAGACGTGACATATTTTTGCTTGTCGTTTTTCCATCAGGAGGGGTGAAACAAGCCCTTCTTTAAAACTCGCCGGACAAAATAACGTTTATTTTATTTTTATGCAAATCATCTTAGATTTTCGTTCCTTTTGAGAGTCATCCCCAAGTAAGATAGGGTGTAAAAAGAATTTATGTTCGCCGCTGGTATCTTTAGTTAATTATGCAGAACTACCATCCCGAGTGAAGGCCCTTTTGTCTTGTTTTCCCTCCTTTATACAAGGAATAATGGACCTCTCCGGCTTGAAATCTTCTTTGATAATTCCTTATTATTTGTTTGTGTATCCGTTCTCTGAAGTGAATGAAAGTAATCACCATATTTCAGGTGTACCTTAAAAACCTTCAGAATTGCACATTATCCTAAAAGATAAAACCTTGCATTATTTTCCATATTTTTGTACTGAACATTTGGAGTATATTATTTATTTAATACCATTATAAAATTGTATCAATGTGTCCAAAATTTAATAAAAATGAATTGATAATTCTGGCGTCTGCTATCAGTTTACTCAAAGGAATTTGAGATTCTGTAAAAATAAGGTAGATGGCTCTTTCAAATAATGGAACGATTAAATGTATTAATATCAAAAAAGTAACATATAGGTTCAAAAATTGTCGCTAAAAATATTGTCGCTGTAGTATAGTTAGATAATGCACCTTCCCCGTTTAGGAAAGAGATCCAGGTTCGAATCCCAGTGGCGCAACAATAATATTTTTCGATAAAATTGATTTTATATGCATATCTTTCTAATTAATATATTTAGTTCATATTTATAATACCATTTGTACAAATACATATTTTGTGTATGTATTGAAGTTTAAATTTACATTATAAACTTTCTCATATAGTCATTCATACACCTCTATTAGTAACTATTTTGGAGGGTAGCAAATTTATCAATAATAATTAGGTGTTTGATATCATACTAGTGATCTTAACAATATTTGATTTTAGCATCATCTTTATCATATTTTGCATACACTCAGGTCTCTTTTTATACAGTAGATACATTCCACAGGAAAACGCATAAAAAAAGACTAGACACGCGTATAAAAATAAAGGATACGTTCCATAATTTTCTAATATTGCATAAAACTAATTCAATAAGTTAAAGTATACCAAAAAACGCATAAAAAAGTTTTTTAAATTCCAGAAAAATATAAACTTAACACATTCCTTCCAAATTTATGTATAAAAATTTTGTAAAAAAAAGTTTATTTTTTTTGTATATTTATTTCTTAAGAATTATCATCGCTATATGACAATGTTCAGTATAATTTGCGAACTGGTTCGAAATCACTTTCATCACTAGAAGAGATAGTCAGCGCATCAGATCTATGTCCTGAAGATAATGATTCTTCACAAATGAAATTAGCCTCAACTTCGCATGTTGATTTTTCCCTTTTGACAATATAATCAGTGATTAAATTTTGCGATGGCTTTGCTAATTTTTTGTACAATTCCTGATATCTAGAAATGCAATTCTGAAGTTCGCGTTGAAACTTGAATGCTCATTCAGAATTATCATTTATTTCAATGAAATGGTTTGCCAATTTACTGCAAAGTTGAAGACCTTCTGGAATTATACTTGCAGTGAGGGTTACTGAAGCTTCATTTTCTTCCGATTCATTTTTGTTTTTTTTTTCTTCGACGGTATCAAGAGTTATACCAATGATATAATTGTCATTCATGACATTATCCTCTGCATTATGCTCACTGATAATTTCTGAAAACAATGGAGGGAAGAAACGCGTCCAGACATGCCCAATTTCACTTGGATTCAGCTGAATTATACTGGCGCAAACTGTGTTTGCATATACAGATAAAATTCTCCAAATTTTTTACTCTTTCAATATGTCAAATTGGTCTAAAATAGTTATTTAAAAAAAAATTGAAAACATAAACCGCATAACTTCAAAACCGCATAAAAAGAGACCCGAGAGAGAGAGTGTATAACGTTATAATATGTTATTATGTATGTATATATTTAGTATCGTAAATTTAACTGCATCGTATTTTTAAAATTAGATAAAAGAAATATTATGTTTTATTACCTATATTAATATTGAACTTTGAAACAACAAACAGCTGATTGTTAATATTTCATGATATTTATCTCCGGATCCCTCATTATAATGTACTGTAGAACATCTATTTCAGTATCGTCAGTTGTATATATAAAGAAGCCGAGATACTGAAAATGAGATTATTATATTTAGTGATGATATGGAATTGACTATATGTTTACATGTATTTTATAAAAAAAATATTACAGAATAAATTAATCCCATAAGACAGATATTGGAGAATAAATAAGTTGTGATTCACTGTAACGTACTTATATAAAGCTAACTATAAGCTAACAAATTTCAGTATATGAAAAGAAATGCTTTTTAAAACATCATTTTAAAACAAAAATATTTTGTAATATTTGCCATGTAACATGAACTGAATTACTCCTACTTTACTACTTTATTTAAAATTTTAGAACTGAATTACAACTATTTTACTACTTTATATAAAATTGCACAACAAAGATATATACTTTTGGGAAAAGAAAATTAAAATTTTGGATATAAAACTTATTTCCGCAAAGCTAGTATTTTCGGTAGGTACTACCAGTAAAGCAGAAAAGAACATTCAATTAATATGCTTTTTAAGGTGACCCGACGACTTGACGCTGAACTTTTGTTCAATCTACGAATACATCAGACAAAGAAGTTTAAAAAAGATC
Source organism: Eubasilissa splendida (assembly GCA_031772225.1). NCBI lineage: Eukaryota > Metazoa > Arthropoda > Insecta > Trichoptera > Phryganeidae > Eubasilissa > Eubasilissa splendida. Next base: position 18,298,702 of record CM062851.1, read on the forward strand.
GTAAGGCTTAAATAATAATAATATAATTTTGTAAAAGATAATCGATTTTATAATAAGTTAATGTTTATTAATATTATTTATTTTTAAAATGTGTACATACTGGGTTAATATTATGTTCCAAACCGATTTTGTTTGGTCGCCAATTTGGTTTGGCAGACATTCGTCGTAAAGAGTTACAATTTATTGTGGAGCATCTAATGCCTCAACAACGTGTTAAAGTCGTTAAAACATTTTATCTAAATAATAATGACAATGCTGTAACCGTTAATAGTGGTCGCTATCGTCACATGTTGGTAAAACTTCTTGGTGGCCGAATGGGATCGATTGGGTCCGCAACACGTGTGTTTTAATAAGGCGGTGCCACCTCACATACAGCACAAGCTACGCTTGAATTTTTCCTACCGCATAATGTTAAAAAGTGGTGATATCGACTGGCCTCCTCGATCACCTGATTTGACGGTTCCCTACTATTTTCTATTAGGGTATTTGAAAGGTCTACACCAATAAGCCAATAACAATTCTGATGCTATAGGAAAATATTCGAAATGAAATTGCTGAAATAACACACGAAGTGTACGAGAATATTTTGAAAAATATATTTAAAAGAGCACGCAATTGTACCGCCGCTATGGTCACTTGGCCAATATCATATTCCATAAATAATTATAATGAACCAGATAATTGATAAATAAAAACCAAATTAAATTTCCTAGTTATTTAAAAACAACAACGACCTGGAACATAATATTCACCCTGTATTTATTATACTTTCTGGAACGAATCTACCGAAATATAAACACAACATTTAAAAAATAAGTTCATAAGTATCCCATACTCACGACACAGTTACTAGTATCCATTAAATATAACTTTGTCCAAAATGAATTGCACACTTACAGGTCATTTGGCAGTGTATATAACTATACATTACAAACGAGACTCAGTAAGATATGCTACCTCTTACTTGTATATCTATCAAGTGGGCCCATTAATCCTATCCACACCTATCTGGCGAAGGCTTGAAGAAACAAGCTGGCTTCATTGAAGTGAAAAGAGTAATAACATCAAAAAGCACGTGTATTGATATATTCTATACCGTTTTCCTATGTGCCAGCTTGCTTAATTTTTCATTACTCAGATATAAGCCCACTACAGGTAGTCACAGACGATGAACCTCTGATCCTTTAAGTTTCCCGAAGGAATTCAGGAGAGTGAGTTTGTGCAGGCATGCTCTGTTTTCTGATCCGAGCGCAATTACTATCGTGAGATTATTTATAGCGCTCGAGATAAAACGTACAGGAATAAATGGATCTGTGTGTGTGTATGTGAAAGGATTTGTGCTATATACAATGGTAATTGACTAACACAAAATGGTGGAAACCAGTATACGAATTTCGTGTTACAAGAATTTCAACAATATATATTTTAATACAAATTAAATTAATCAACCCGAAAGATATACAGAAAAAATCTATTTATCTATATTCTAGAACAGGCATCGGCAACCTATGACCCGTGGGTCATTATTTGATAATTTCAATTGACCCACTTGAATTCTGCAAATAAATTATAAAACATAAAAATGTGTAGCGTGGTCTGAATCCTTTCCGTTATTTAAAAGGGGCGCGCGCATCCATCAGGCGTGGGCCAATGAGAACGAGCCTGTGACGCAAGAGAACGCTTATAAATAAAGTTCATAAATTATCAATCTATATTTATTATCTTAGTTTTATTAACCACTTAATTGAGTTTAAATATATCTACCGGTTTCTAAAAATACCATTTTCTTCTTCAGAACGTCATAACTAACTAAAAAATATATTATTGTTTCTTTATCAGAATCTATTTTTAAAAAAACTATTTTTAAAAAAAAAAAAATTTTTTAGTACCCAACTCAAATCGTTACTTAATACAAATTTACTCGAATAATTTTTAGGAAAAAATTTTAGAATGGGACTCGTAGTTAAATTTAGTTGGTTGTTTATAATTTTTTTATTATTTTTACACGCTTTATTTATTTCCAACGATTCCAAATTATTTAATTTGTGACCAACACCAAAAACAACAACAGCAAAATTGACAACCCCAATTTTTTATCAAAACCATTACCATTTACTATCAAATGATTAGAAAATTCTGAAAACCCACTATTGTTCAAACATTCTAAATGCTCCTTTACTCTTATAATATTTTTTTTACCCGTTTTACTCATATAAAATGCAGCATAATCCTTGCAACTAAGTTTATAGACACCAGAATTATTAAATTTATCATCTTTGTCTTTAGAATTTATGAGTAAATTTTCTATACTATTATTTGTATAAAACGCCGGTCTAATGTTAATATTGCTAATTTTAAAAGTAAAATTATCAATCGACTAAAACTTAACAATTGTATTTATTTTTATAATAATTATAATTTAGTTTTTTATGTTTAAAGAGTTTTAAAGCATATTGTAAAAGTTTTCTCAATAAACTATATCTTATTATTCACTAACGGACTGTTTTAAAATGAAAATACCGATTGGTTACATTTTGGTTGATTTTGACCCGCAGCCAAAAAAGGTTGCCGACACCTGTTATAGAATATAGAAAGAGGTCCAGGTTCGAATTCCGGTAGCAACTAAATGTTTTTCCGACAAATATTTTTTTTCCTTACATCTTTCTAATTGATTCTATGTTCTGAAAATGCAACTTAATAACAAAATGTCTTCTTCTTAAAAAAATATTTTGTAATAATACACATGTATGATTTCACAACAATTAACCTAAAAAAAATATTTTGTTGTTTATGTATAAAATTCAATATTTATGTGACAATTATTTATTTCAAGATATTAACGAAGACAGCTCATACATGATTCCTCAAAAATTCTTATATTAATTAATGACAAATATTTTCACAGCAACATTTTTTATGAAATGTAGTGAAGTTTTAATTTTTTTTTTTTTTTTGAGTCACCCGTCTAACAAATTTCTAAACCTAAACATATTTCACTATCATCTCAAAATGCATAAAGATCTATTTAATCTCGAAAGGCTACCCAGTTAGAATTTGATGATTATGAGACTACAATCTGAAACATTTAAAGATTTGGATTAATAATTCCTCTTCAACAGCCTTGGCAACCACTCTTCCATCCCATATATTACCTGTCCTGAGGATTTTATGCCAGGAATACGTGACTATATTTTTTTAAATTGTAAAAAAGTCATAAAATTCCAACGTTTATTATGCTGTTTTTGGCTGTTGAATAGCGTGACCAGCGGTACTAAACGTTTCTGCTCTAAAGAGAAAAATCATTGTTTACATAAAATATATGATCCGTATTTTTCATAATTAATACATTTCTATCTAGTAGATGAAACCTGTGCCTCATCGCTCACAGGGCTGGACTAAGGCACGAACTGACTCGGTACTTTTCTACTACCGAGGCGCCAAAGACTATTCAATTCGATACTACACTAGATAGAGAGGATAGAACGTCATACTATTCTATCCTGACACAGAACACTTGCCTCGTCTATTTACATACATCTTCATATGCATGCTCTACGTTTTTTGAAGTTTTTGACAGGACCATTCTCCAATATTTAGTTTATTTGATTTATAAAATAGACTAAATTTAAACAATTTGTCAGACAGTTGTGTAGTTTGTTATTTTTATTTTTAATAATATATTTCCATTATAAAGTAAAAGATAAATTTTATTTTACATATGGGCAAGTCGGAACCCTTTATTGTAGACGTTGTATATTTGAAAGGATAAGCAAATAAGGTGAAATTCCAACATGAAATAGAAATAGTGCAATTAGGTAAATGTGAATAAAAAATAGTCATCTTGTTAATCAACGGATCTATTTAGAAAACTTATAAAAAAATAAATTCATACAGATTTTACTATGTAAGTATTTACTTAATTCGTACAATATATTTAACTTCGTTACAATATTACATTCCACGGTATCAGTAATGATTATTTTATCCTTTATATTACTTCATTTTTATTTCAATCTCAATTCCACTGGAGTTAAGATTGAAATTAAAATTGAGTTAAATAGCGGTTTATACAGGGTGAAATAGACCAATATTTTATGGGATTTAAGGAATATGTGCAAAATCTGCACAGTTACGAAAAATATTATTCTTAGAATTTGTTACAAAATTATATTAAGCTTATGAACTACGAAATAAATATTTACGAAATGTATCAATTATTAATCTATAGTTTTGCTTCAGGCCACAAATCATCCAACAAAAAATAGTTTTGCTGCTCAAAATTTGATGACCTTTAATATTTTGTATTCAATTAAAATATTCCATTTAATCGAAATAATCGCATAATTACTTTTTTTTTGAAAAGAAAATATCTCTGACATGGTTGAGATTAGGCGCGTATTCCTTGAACATTTTCAACTCGTAATGTAGTCAGATATCTACCCATAAAATATTGTGAACTGGATCTGTTACATTCTGTATAATACATATATGCAAAAAATATATTGTCCCAAATTGATTCATCACGTATTATTAGTGTTTGTACCAAAACATTTACTTTATCAACGTTATATATTTTATATCAACTAATTAGAAAGGTGTACAGAAAGAAAGGATCAAATACAAATTATTTGATTATTACTGGGATATGAACCCGTGATTTACCATAGTGAGATGCTAAAACTATAAACGATTTTATTTCGGGCTTATATCAAACCATTTCAGTAAATTTATCAATTGGTAAAAGCCCGAAATAAGCGATGAGTCTGTCTTAGCCTGTAGTCTACAGTACCGTGTAGGTTACAACACAGTTGTGATACTCTAACTGTGCTGTTCACCTACCTAACCGCTTAGTTCTATCCTAACTTTGTGCGAATATAGAGCAGTGTGAGCGGCTAACCTAACCTAACCTATCCTAACCTAACCCAACCTACTTAATAACTTTAAATGGCACAACAGTCAACCGAACCGCAACAAATAAGTTCAATTATGATTTGATTATGCGGACGAAAATTGTGATAGATAAATTATTTAATGAACATTCTCTTATAATGTATTAATTAAATGTAATAAAGCAATTAATTTTAATGTTATTCTGGATATTAAGTTTCAAATTTAAATTAATAAAGGTGACATTTTATAACGTAAAACACAACGGACTTGGTGAAAGTCGTTTAAAAGCTTCTTTCGGAGTTTTGCCACCTCGGTACGGTTAATTCTAGGATTTACCGGTAAAACCTAGGATTGGCCAATTTATGGGATTTTCCAGTAACATATATATGTATATATATAAGATTGATGCATAATTATCCGCCGTTTTTTTCGCGACGTTTTGCATTTTGAATTTGACTGGAATGACAATCCTGAGCGTCAGAAGAAACGAATCCCGGACAGAAATGGCCTATGTCAGTACAACATCATCAGAGACGTGTACCTGGCTGAAAAGACCATGCAAAAATAACCAAATCGTTTTCCGCCACGACAACGCTCGCCGTGTGATCGAATCTATCGCTAGCAAGAGCCGAGCCCCCCACGAACTACCAGAACAACCGCTCTCTGAAAAGTTGACAGCTTGGATTACCTCAAAAAACCAGTGCTTCATCACCCGCGGAATGAACCATCTTCCAAGAAAATTAGAAGCAGTAATTGACTTTGACGGTGACTACATCCCCAAATGATAATTTTACATAATACATGTTTTTGTTTTTGGTTATGTTATAATATAATTTACCATATAATAATACAATATAATTCATGTTACAATACAATTTTTAAAAAACTGCGGTTAATTATGCATCAACCTAATAAATAAAAGAAAAGGGGGAATATATCGAAACAACTCCTCGCACCAGCCCTGGCAGTCCATTAAAACTAGCACGGATGAATTAGGGTGCGTTATTCATTTCGGTAAACCGAACATTGTAATATCGGTGAAGGGATTGGGATCCGATTCCGCAAGATGCCGCTCGATGCTTGAAACTAATACGTTCCCTGCGACAGGCTATTTATTTATGCGTGACCCCGAAATTCCAGCACTCCCATTCTAGCCGGGACAAAGTTTGCGGTGTAGAGGCCATGGTGTTGAGCACGAACTCAAACAATAAGAAACACTTAGCAACTTGCGTATTCTTAGATCCGAGTGAACAAATACAGCCTTAATGTGGTTATTGATCACAGCCTGCGTATTGAAACGGCCGTAATCAGAAGATGTGAGAGTTGTTCTAAAGAGAGCCGAAGTCAGACTAATGCTTTATATTGATTTATCGACGATACTTCTAAATCCAGGGCTCGCGCAATGGCGTTTTAAAGATAGTAAAATAATAAAGAGAGCAGTTGGCTTTGGACAAGCAGTGTAAGAATGAGCAAGGTATTTTTTTTTTAATTCAGACGCACACATGGAATGCAATATTTTTATTTTATTTTCCGGAGCCGTTTTATGAGTTAGCGCTCATGTAACGGATCCATTTAACAAAGCTAAAATGCTCGTGGATTAAATTGGTAGTCTCTCAGGATCTAACTCCCGATCACTTGATCAATAGGCGTTTGTCTTACGTCTACATCAGCAAACAGGTCAAATGATAAGAGCGAATCTTATTTACCGAGAAGTCGTATGTTAATCTAAAAGTTATGAATTATGACATAGCTGGCTCATATTTCAAGAGGCATTATTTTTTCACATATTTTTTATCACCATCTCATTTCTGTTTGAACAATAAATACTGAATTTCATTTTCTCAATACTTTTTTATTTTATGTAAACTCACATTAAAATGCCACATTAAAATTATTTATTTTACATGTTCATCTGATGAATCAGAGATGGGAAATACAGAGAAATTTGATATATTATTATATTTTTGTAATACATGAAGCAATTATTTTCTAGTTAATTAAATTTAATCTAATATATTTAGATTTATCTTCATTGTTGGTAGAAGCTACTAGCGTTTTATTTATTTATGCTGATTGGTTTCACCCCTCAGAGAAGGATAGATCTTACCGTGAATATTTATTATTCTAATCCTCAATAATTTTCTCTGTTTTCATAACATTATCGACGTTCAAATACTGAATTATGATCTCGTACCATGTTGGTACAAAAATTTATTCAACGGAAAAATATATAAATTAAATAAAATCACGTAAAATATCTTTCATTATTTATTTTAACCGCTGCTTATCTTAAAACAATATTAAATACTAATTAAATGTATTAACTTTAAAGATAATACATCAGATCTTTCCTCACATTGTCATTCCATCTTAAGCTGGGTTTGCCAAGAGCTCGAGACTATTTGTGATTCCTCGATGAATACGGCTTCACAGAACGTTCTTGAGCTCAATGTGTCTTCCCTTGCATATCCATTAGGATTTTACCACACCAACTGAATCAATATTTTGATAAAAATTGCGAATACGCCACTAACCTAAGTGATTATCTCTCATCGGCCGACGTATTTTTCGGAAATTTTTACTTTCAAAAACATTGAGTTTCTTTTCTGATGCATTTGGAAGAGTTCTTGACTCTCATCAATTTCAAACAGCTAAAAATGGTAAGTAAAAATTAAATAGAGGAATACCGTGATCCAATCAGAGATAGACTAAACAGAGAAAATTTGGCAAAACAGAAATATCACCCGGTTAAACAAGATGAAGATTGTCAGTAGTTATCCCAATCTTTCTATATGGATCTGAAAGATCGATACTGAGATAGCAAAAACGCAGGACGACTGAGCTAGACCATCAGCTATGGAACTAATAGTTCCATTTTACAAAGGAATAAATGTTCAGCAACGTTTATCTATCACAATACAAATACGCGTACTATCATGGGACGTGTCACAAAACGGATTGATGCAATGGAGAGAAAGCTAGTGGCTCACTTCAAGAAACTGCCAGGAATGCTGCAGACTGGAGCAGATGGCGTCGAATAGTTGTGGATGTGGTGCCATCACTCATTCATCATCATCACGACTACTCTGCCAAGAGTATAACGAAGGATAAGATGTCTCAAAATGCGTATTATCGTGTGGCAGATTGCAATTTATCCTGATCCTGTGGTTATTTCATTTATGACAATTATTAAAAATCTGTACCAAATAACTGTCAAATTACTACGCCAGTTATTTGATATATCGGAGACTTCAACAATACATCAAATTACTGCGGAATATGTCACGACGTGTCCTGTTATATGTCATGACATGTCCTGTAACCGCCGATGATCCTTTCAGTCCCATCACGTATTCGTGGTACTGATCAAACCGAAATAGTATTGGGTTCAGTTTGGCAAAGTAAACTGAGGGTAGAGTTAATTAAAACGGATTAATTATGTTTGTAACTGTACGTTGTACGATTCAATTAATTTACAGGAAAACATTTGAACATCACACAGGTTTAAGCCATTATGGTAGATTTATACATTTCATTGTACTAATCACGCCGTGATATATGTTTATGTAGAAATATTAAAAATTCTAACATTTTAGATTTTGTGATTATATCAATATCTTTACATATTAAAAACTCGTAAAGTATTTTCAGTTGCGTTAAAACTCGAAAACGACTTAACCGATTTTAATGCGGTTCCCCAACGTGGTGGAAATTTTAAATGGGTGAATAAAGTTTTATATTACATATCATTACAGGGTGATATCAAGAAGCTGAGAAGTAAATATGTTGCAAATGTCAGAACATTAAATTCAATACGCGGCTATACGATAAAATATAGAAACAATCTTTTAAATACTTTAAACATGTTACATTAAATTATCCAGTGCTTGTTGGTCGAGTGGTAAGTGGTAAGATACCTTGTAATCAAGTGATCAGGTATTCAAGAAACATCTCAGGAAATAACCCAGTTAGTTCTATTATCATGGCACAAGCGCTTAGCTTAGTTTGAAAATAGTGTAAATATTAATGAGACATCTATTCCATGTACACGTCTCGAGAATGCGTAATGATCGATGGGTAGAATAAGGTTTAATAAGGAATAATTTTCCTCAAAATTTTTGAGTGTAATTTAAAAAAATGTATAACGGATGGCATTAATTATAACACATATTTATATTTACGGGAGAGTAAAACTCGGTCAAGGGGAAGAGGAAGTTGCGTATATTTATTCAAACTTCTAAAATGTAATTATGAAAAATTAGGTTAAGATCGGTTAAATAATTTTATATATTATATTTTATGTTTTCATATGAAATTGTCGCATGCTATATTTAAAGAAAATTAAAATGTGAAGTATCTTCTTTGGAACAGAACGTAGTCCTTGTTAAGCAAATAGAAAATTAAATAAAATTTGTTAATTATAGTATAAAATATGAATTACTTAATTATATTTTTTAAATATATGTCAGACTATTTGGGATTCATATTTCTACCAAAGAAATCAGCGATAGCGTACATCCCAGATCAGCATAATATAAATCATTATTTAAGATAAATAGTTTTTCATCACCTGGATACAACTTTGTTTTCTGATACTTATTTATAAGACATACATATCTATTTTATTAGTATTCTATTTATCTGAAATGTGGATAAATTTTCCGTTTCCTCCTTTGTCATCCACATACAAATCTGATTAACCGTTCCATGTCTACAGCTCTCCTCACAATCTCCCACACAACGCACGTACCGCGAACGACCTCACCTCTATACGAATGGACCACACCCTTACACGAGACAGATTTCTCGTGTTGGATAATATATGAAAAAATGTACCTTCTGAAGTTTTTGCGATGGGAAAGTGGGGTGTCAGTAGTTAGTAGGTAACCAAAGAATCTTAATCTTTAAGAAATTCAGTATGAAGTATATAGTTTAAAACAAATTTAACTAATCAATTAGAAAGATACACAGAAAAAATATTTGATTACTACAGGGATTCAAACCTGGACGTTTTCCTATCCAGAGAAACGTGTTACCATTCCACTATATCAACCAATTACGTTTACGATAAATTTTGAAGTTACATTCTGTATATTTTTATAATTAATCTATTATTCTATTTTTAAAAGCAATCAACTATATAATGCTATGAATGCCAAATACGATTGAGTAATATTTTTTCTATAAATACATTTTTTCTGTATATCTTTTTAATTGATTCATTTAATTTGTATTAAAAAATACCACAAAACTATGTTCTGAAATTGCAACTACATTAAAAATGTATTTTCGTTAAAAAAAATAACAATATAGTTTTATAAAGGGTTTTGAATGAATTTATAAATGCAACAAAATAACAGAAAGTTTCGTTTGTATTGTATATAAAAACTATGTTTTAGTATGAAGTAGGTTTTATCAAAACCTCTCCATCTAAACTGGGCTACGAAACTGCCTTAAAAATAGAACGTTAGAAATGGTGCATCAAAAAATTTTCGTGGGTGGATTGTAATATAAAAATGTTACATGTATTTAGTATGTATGCACAGATACCAACAAAGAAAAAACACATGTGCCTTAGATATATAAAGCGTTTCTTATGAGCGAAGTAAAATGAGTTCTAAAGAATTTTTAAAAATACAAAAATCGATGTAGCAGTACCAATGTAAAGTACCTGATAATATAAATCTATCGCCTTGGAGGTGCTCTCATATGACTGGCACCCGCATAACATAAGTACACATAATTCACTTAAATACATAAAAATTTCCTAATATTAAAGTAGTGCAGAAGAATAAATTCTTTGGATTAAAAGTGCGAAACAACAAAATTTATCGCCAATTTCTGTGTCTCAAGAGCCATTAAACAGAGAACAATGAATAAAAATGTTTAAACTTAATTATAATCATTATTTATACAATCAACGAAACATTCAGTTTTAATCACGCTTTGCCCTTAAATAAAAGAAATTTGTATACAAAATAATTATAGTACTTAGCTAACATCGATGATAAAGATAAAAGCGGAATACGACCAACGCGTGGAGCTTCGCTACCGATGGGATAATTTAGGATTCCAAGCACGTAATTGCGTAAGAAAAACAAAATAAAACGAAAAAACCAGAACTATCGGGCGAGCGCTTAAATCGGAATTGAAAAATCACACTCGGTCGTAAATCAACATCTGAAATAGAAGGAAGAAATTTGAACTCGATACATTAGTAGCAACGCATTTGTTTGCATTTGCGATTTTCTTTTAGAATTATAACATATTTTAAAATTTTCGCCAAAAGTACATGAAAACATTGCTCTACAATTATACATGTCAGTGATGCTTAACATTTGTATTGAATGGAATAAATTAATGAGTATTAATGATAACATTTTAATTTTCAACTCCATTCATGAAAATTAATTTGTGTTTTAAAAATATTAGTTTTGATTTTATTACTTATACATGGTGGAACAGACCTAGTCCACAATACTTTATAGGTGGATACCTGACTAAATTACGAGTCGAAAACATTCAAGGGATATGTGCCTAATTTCAACCATGTCAGAGATGTAAGCATTTCAAAAAAATCATATGTATGTGATTATTTGAAATACTTTATTGATTCTAGATTATATATTGAATACAAAAAATTAAAGGCCATCTAATTTTGAACAGCAAGACTATTATGTTGTTAGATGATTTAGGCCCTGAAGCAAGTATATATATTAATAATGAAACATTTTCGCAAATATTTATTTCGAGGTACGCAGGCTTCAAGATTAACACGATTTTGTAAAAATTTCAAACAATAATATTTTAGAATTTGCGCATATTCCTTGAACATTTTCGACTCGTAATTTAGTAATGTATCCACCCACCATCCCATATTCTGGATTAGGTCTGTTACAACACCCTGTATATGTTGTTGGTTCAATTAAAGAGTTGAGAAATAGTAAAAAAAATTGATTTACCAACGTGAATGGATGAGTCTTAACGCGATATATTTTTAACACAATACCACTCTGATTTGAATTAATGCATTTTTTGAAAAAAATTATACAATTTTCTATCATTGTTCACAGATTAAATTTGTAATTTGTCTGAGTATGTAATTGATGTTTTAATAAAATTGAAATAAAACTGATTTTGCTTCAATGTCGTCTGACTTCCCTGACCGAATATTTGGAAGCGTTGGAAGATATATGCATGAAATGACGGACAAAGAGAGCATAGTAGAACCCTGTTGTATTCCAGTGCTGACGGCAACTTCGAGGTAACTCTCGCCACCAAGGCTACTATCTACCACCAAGGTCTGGTAGAGTGGAAGCCTCCGGCGATCTACAAGTCCTCGTGCGAGATCGACGTGGAGTATTTCCCATTCGACGAACAGACTTGCGTGCTCAAGTTTGGTAGTTGGACTTACGATGGCTTTAAGGTAAGGCCATGGATTGGGTCCGTTGGAGAATGCTTATTTGAACACCCTTTAGCTACAGCTGTCTTTCTTCATGCTGTAAATATTATATACAGTTATCCTGTTTTCTGACCTGTACATATGTATTTTCTTATATTTAGATTGATGTTACGATCGAAGATATGCGGGACCTATTTTTCTCTAGCTATTTTAAAGTTTTGCATAAAAAAAATATTTATTATTGAATTTTAAAAAGATATTTCGACAATCAAACTATACAAGTTATTTATCCTTACATTGGAAACCATGAATCACAGAGATAAAATTCTAGTTAAATCATTGTAATAATTTCATAAGATTATAAAAAAAATATAATTTCTAATATTCTAAAGGAACTGTCTCATTTTACAAAATTAATCCCTCAACCACAGACCACCAAATATATAGACATGAACTAACGCAAATTTCTTGTCACAATATTTTCATTTTGATATCACTTACGCAATCAAATAGCTCGGCGACTTTTTATAAAAAAATAATTCGATTGGAGCGAAAATGTAATATGCATTAATGTAAAAAATACATCTTGTTTATACAAAGATTTAATTTTCGAAGAGTAAATACTTAAATGTATCATAAACTATGGAATTTATGTTTTCACAAAGAATGTGTGTAGAATGCCCCTCGTCCCGCGACTAATGTTCCAAACCTCTCTCTTATATGTATGTTTTATTTCATGTCTATTCATTTACTGGTCTGTTCTCCTTCAACGATATTTTTATATATACAATAGTCGATGTATTAATTTCAATACAAATTGATAAACGAGAAAAAATATAATTACGCGAAAAACCATAACATTATTTCTCCATTAAAAATTATAACCCGCTTATCTTCAATCCGTTTCAAATCGTTTGTGAGAAGGTTTGAAATTGATTGCACGGTAGATTGGAACAATTTGGCCATTTTTACTTATTATTTTTCAGAAGCTTCTATCTGGGTTACGCTGGCACAGATCATTAATAAAATTGAAGCAAATCACTCAGATACGAGCTATGTCAACTTTGCCAATTTTGATTAATTTGTAAGCTTGCTTTTATTTATTGATTAGCTTATGTGAGTGTCGCTGTACATTTATTTCAGGTGATTTACAGCAACTACAGATCAAGTACTCATATCACATCACATATGCAAGGGTGTCGATTAAACTTCGTTTCATTACCATTCACATATTATTATATCACCACTAATCAAAAAACACCTTTCCAAATAACCATAAAACCATTTAAAATTTTCTATGCCATTATTTCTTTATACGTATTATTTATTTATTAGATGTTTTATAATTTTCGTGGAAAAGATTTATTAACATATTATCTTACTTGATTTTATTATTAATAAATTTATCTTTTATTTTTTAATCTCTAAATTGTGTAATCTTTTAATTACCCAACCACATGGTGAGAATATATCGCTGATTTTGATTAGTTCAGAGTGATATTGGCTGTATAAAATTAATTTTAAATAATATCGTAGAATCTTAGTAATGGTCTGAATATAACAGTATTATTCAATTAAAAGGATTCAGATTAAGTACAGATACACTTCACATTATAATTATTACTATTTTCGACTGTGTTTGTTCTGTATCTCAATATTTAGACTACAGTTAACTGGAATTCGAAACCACAGAATCTTTGTTGTGAAAAGCATGAATCCAATGTACAAAAAAACTCAACAAATAAGCTGTCACTTAGTTAAATAGTAAATATAAAAGAAATTTTAATATTGTATATTATTCCGTTTCTAATTTGATAAATTTGCAGCCATTATTAGTATCTTCTCTAGTTTCAGTATTTTCGCCATATCATGTAATATTTATCAATCCACTTATATTGAGGTAAAGTTTTCGTTAGTGAACTTGGCTCGGTGCAAGAAGTTTGGAAATTAAAGGAAACTCTTCCTACAGTGCTGGCAACCTTCGAAGTTGTTTATGGGAGGAAGACAGTACTGACCTCGCGAAGACATCGCTATTTCTGGATGTATTATTTTCAATTATTTATTTTAGAACCTACAATTTGATAGAATCTACGTACCTATATTACATTTGTTTGTATCTTTCAGTATAAATTTGAGTAATACTACGTTAATGAAAAATATTTAATATATCATAAAGTAAATATTTTATAGTTTTTTTTTAAATAATTCTTCATTAGCGGTTCACAATATAAAATTATTTATAAGAAATATTTAAAAAAAATCACAATTTCCGATTAATAAACCTTTTTAGTATTAAATATTTATTTAAATATTATATGACATAAAACTTTGCATCTTTTAATTTTTTAAATCATATTAGTGAAAAAATTAAACAATCATCTTAAATCTCCTAATAACAATTCTATCGGTATTACTTTACTATATATATTATATTATAATATCCTACATGTATTCGTTATTATGAAAATGGTCTAAGTTAAGAAATTTAAAAAAATAAGTTATCAATTATTTCGCGTCACATTGTTTTAAATTAATATAATATGGTGCAAATTGTAACAATTGTGAAAAAATTGAAGCTTTCAGTGTACTGTAACGACGTTCAATTGTATTCTGCTAGTGTTTATTTCGATAATAGAGTAAGTCATTTTAACCATAATTTTTTTTATTTCCTTATAAGCTACATACAAAATTTATATGTCGAAATGAATTGTAAATCTAGTGGACTTAATAAATTTTGAAACATTGTATTGTGTAATATACAAATATTTTTTAATGAATTCAAACGCTAACCTTTAAATACCTCGAAATGAAAGAAACATACATTTTCATAATGATGAGCACATGTGTAGATTATATTCATAAGTTTATGAGATTAGTTTTATAGATATTTCATAAGGTAATTTTTTTAATGTATTATATATATATATATTTATATTATTATTATGTATATATAATAATAAAATAAAATTTTAAAATGCTTTTTTTAAGTTTTTTATTTAAATAAGTGAATATTATTTGTTTAAAAACTATAATTTGTATATATTTGAACTGTTAGAGTAGTCACAATACATCGACGATAAAATACTAAAAGCTCAACATGTGTAACAAACTTCGAAACGTGTACCTACATGTAATACTTAAGGTATTTTTAGCCACAAATAACATATTCTCTTTACTATCATATGTGAACGTAGAAGACAGCGCAGGTACTTACTTATACGACACGATTTCAGTAAGTACAGAACGGGTACAGATGTACGTTTATATAAATATGTATGTGGCTTCGTGGGTTACCGCTTGTGAGTCACTTTAACCACTCGGGATACCCGGTATCGAAGGAAATTGCTCTGAGCTCCACCAATACCAGTTTTCTAACGTTTCTGAAACGTATGAACTAAATTAATTGTAACTAAATGATAGTACCTAATTTAAAGATAATATCCCAAATAATTATTGACTTGTGGTACATTTCGGAAGTTAAATATGTCGAATAGATAGGAGAAATGTTTTGTCTTAAATTATATTAAACATATTATTAAGGTGAACACATTCTTCAGAACATAGGTCTGTGATATTTTAAACACAAATTAAATGTTATAATTAGAAAGATATACATATAAAATCAATTTTATTGAAAAATATTGTTGTTACCGGGATTTGATTTGTTTCTCTTCCAATCCGGGGAACGTGCAAATAAAGTAGATGGCTTTCAAATAATGGAACAATATATGTATCAATTTTAAAAGTGTAACATATAGGTTCGAGAATTTGTCGTCAATGTATTGTATGCTGTAGCATAATCGGTTAATACACGTTCCCCGGATTGGAAGAGATTCAGGTTCGAATCCCGATAGTAACAACAATGTTTTTCGATAAAATTGATTTTATATGTATATCTTTCTAATTAATACATTTAATTTGTATTTGAAACATATTACACCCCATTTTCCTCAATTAGTGTTCAAAAAAATCTTAACAACAAATATAATAGAATTATACCATAATTGTCACTCATATATTGATGAGAAAATAATTCAATGTATCTTAAATAAATTCAAGTTAATTACAATCTTTTCCACGATTTTTTCAAAAATATTTAATGAAGTATATGCCTACAAATCAGAAAACAAGATCGAGTTGAAAAGAACGATTTTACTTCTGTGTACTATCGCGACGTAAGATGGCGTTATGGTCACTTTTATATTCCCCAAATGTTTTCCACTTAAAACTTGTCTGTTATCTCAGCGAGTCGCTCGGAAACTTGACTCCGCTTGAATTGAAGGCAGTATAAGCTCGTAACTTGGCGTGTGGTAACTTTGAACCCAAGAAATACTCTGAGATCACGGTACTAGACAATATCTCACAACTTTGCGAAGCTAATATGTGACGTAAATAGTATTTATTGTATCATTTATTTGTTCATTTACATTTATAAACGAATTTCATTATACTAAGTTTCAGCGGAGTCTCTCATCTCAATATAATATTTGTGCTTTATTTCAAATATTTCTAATTCTTTTTTTGTTTTTTGTGTTAATGTAAAGCTTAGTATTACCATAACCTATTTTTTCATAATATAAAAACATCAAAATATAATCATTCTAAATATTCAGTGTCATCATGTATAAAATCTCAAATATATACAAAATACATCACCACATACATAAAATATCCAACACAAAAACATGAGATGAGAAATATTGAACATACCTTGAGTTGATGATACTCTTTCCACCAATCGACGTCGAGAATCCCTCCAGCACTTGAAACACCACCAAAAACACCCCAAATTGTTATGTTTGCTTCCCTTGCAGCGCGGATGGCAACTACGAGGTGACTCTGATGACCAAAGCGACCGTCTACCACACCGGCATGGTTGTCTGGCAGCCTCCGGCCGTCTATAAGTCATCCTGCTCGATAGACGTTGAATTCTTTCCCTACGACGTCCAAACCTGCGTCTTGAAGTTAGGGAGTTGGACTTACGACGGCTTCAAGGTGACCACACCAGCCCTTGGAGAATGGCAACATTATGCAACCGCTTGCTGGCTCGATTTTAACCTCAATCGATATTAAAATATATTCATTCCGTATCCCATTTTTGAATTATGTGACTGTTTGTCTATAATCAGTGTACTTTTGATTGATGATCGATGTGTTCATTGGTACCATGACTGTTATCTCTGTTAGACGACTAAAAGTAATGTTGAACACGAGACGCACAATTCGAGCTAGATGGAGCCTAATTAATCTTTTATTCATAAAAAGTACATTTATAATCTCCCTTAAATGAAAAAATTCGCCTACTTTATTGTAATGAAAATGTAATCTGCAATTATTTTCCATTCCTTCAGATTTTCTCTCACTTCTTTTTCGCTGTTTTATCATTATGAACAAGATTTTTATACCATCAATAATAATTGTTAAATGACAAGAACATAATACCAATTTATGTTCTTCCCACTTCTCCATTATTAACTCCCTGTGGTAACCATTGTAATGTAAATGTGCCCTCACAATTCAGTCATCTTGAGCTAACAAACTCCCGGTTCTTTTTGGAGAATGTTTAAATATTTATATGAGCATATAATTTCATCCGCTTAATTTCACTGGTGAAATTTTATGGAAAATTGTATCTGAATTAATTTATTAGAGCAAAAGAATAATCGACTTTCAATAATCAAAATTAATTATATTCTGTCCCGATATACCAACCATATGGAATTACCTTTATTAATTATAAATTCAATGTAGATTTAAATTCATAACAAAAAATAAAAATAATGTAATTGTGATGGCACGACAATAACAAATTTTACCAGAGCTATATTTTCAATGGAAATGTCGCGTATTTAGCGAATGAATTAATAAAAATAGTCGCTCTTTGACTCACACGTTAGTAAACATCAAACTAAAGATGGCGGCGCGTCTTGTGTCAACAATATTTTTAGGGTTCCTTTTACAATTTGCGTACTGATGACTTGTAACGGACCCATGACTGCGTGGTTGATGCCTTGTGTTTGTTCTTAGACTCGTGTATTATGGTTGGCGATCGTCTTCGTTGTGTATTATTATAAAATATAGTTTATTATTACTTTAATCTTAGTGCGGCTTCCGGACTGGGAAAGGTATAAAATGGCGTCGTACCGAATCACATTGCACTTATTAGAACGAATTAACTTTAAACGAGTTAGGTCATTTATGTAGTATTTTGATGTATGTATTTTTTGGTTTAATACGAACAACTTTTCTGGCTATATATTATATTCTTTGCACTATTTTTTAACCGCCTGTCAAATGCACACTGCAACTGCATGTTTCGACAGCTTATTTTTTGTACATTGTCGAGAATGCAACTCACGTCTTTGATTATTAATTAGTTACAATATTTTTTGTTGTTTGCAACACATCGATTTATACTTGGGGGGAAAACATTAAAAATATTAATATGTAATACGTACGTCACTTTTATTGACCATGTAATTATTTTTTTTAATTTCCTTTACCCGCCGCATTTACATAACTGTAATGTTAAAAGCAAACCAAATACTTATTAACGTTGAGTCAAAAATCTCCATAGAAACGAACACTTAATCTGTTCTAAACACTTAGAATCATTCAATAGTAGAACCTTTTTCGATATATATTACGCCACTATTTATAGAAAAGAACTACAGTTAATCCTAAGTGCACCTTTTAAGTAGAGAGAAGTTTTTCAATTATTTGATTTACGTTTTGAAATGTCCAATTACCAAAACCACGCACACCACACCTCGCCCGTAAGAATCGTTTTAAAATTGAATTTGATAAAATAATTTTCAGCCCAGCATAAGGTTCCGGTAGTATTCTGCGGTTTCAAAATTTCATTTTATATCCTCGTGGTAATTTATGTAATTAAATTTCAATATTCCTCGTCAAGCGTTCGATATGAGGATGTGTTTTTATTTAACCTTCGTGTTGCATGGTACCTGCAGAACTGAAAATTGAACAGTATTTTTTACCAAACCGGCATGAATATTTATGGTAGGTACGTAACTATTATTTTTGTGTTTTCTTTGAGTAGTTTTTATAATGTGTTTATTTTCTGAATCAATAGAGAATGCACCTTTAATTTGCGGCATTCTCAATTAGAAAATTCGACAGTTTTGAAAATAGTTTTTTATTGAAGGCCAATAAATATGTTTAGCATTTTATTTGTTCAAATATTTGTTATTTTATCACAATAATACGAAATACAAATAAAAAGTCTGAATAACATATAAACATAAATAACGTTTGTTTTAAAAAAAATTGTTTAACAAGTATGGAGATATCTGGCAAAATATGAATATTATGTCAGTGTACGGAGCAACAAAAAAACACTATTGTTGAATATTTTTTAAATCGGGTAGATTAACACAACTTTTGAACCGAAACTAATGATTTTAAATTAATATTTATCGGTTGCAATGAAAACATAACATATACTTATCAGTGTTCTACAAAAAACCGCACAGATTTTATACCTTTTCCAATGGGACATACTAATAACATACAGACACAAAGACCTCAGTCTATTAAGCTTGTAATGTGAGTGCACATAGAACACCTTGATGTCTACATTGATGTTTGTCTAGATTATAGATGATTAGAAATGTTGGTTGTTTACTGTGCTTGTTCGAAAAATACTAAATAAAAATAATAGTTGCAGAGTTCGGCACTAGTTAAAAAAAATAATGCCAAAAATCAAACGTACTAAAAAGCTCAAACATTATTATGTAGAAAATAACATTATTATTTTATTTTAGCTACATATGTATGGATGTCTTCCCCAGCACCTGCACCTGCACAATTGACACATTTTTTATATGTTATGTTCATCATCTCGTGAGATGCGGAAATGCAATACTAGCACGTGTATGAGTTTTTTTTTTTAATATAATGACATGTAATTTTTTGCAGCTTTGTTTTGGCACGTGCATGTTATGTTGATATATGTTGCATGATTATCGGCTCCCTTTTCATCAAAGTATATGTGTTTTATTACGTTTAAATGCATTTTATATGAACGTGATTATTTTCAACTGAAAACTGTGCGCGCATGTTCGTTCAATGGCTGTTCGCATGAATTTTTGTTGTGTGTAAAAATATTATATCTTCGCAACTTTCGTCCATATTTTTTTATCGTAAACTAATAGTTATTTGTAAAGAATATTATTTTTGTTTGCTTTTATAAATTTGAATGATTGTCATCACATACATAATTTTAAAAACATTAATTAAAACATATTTTAATATTAAATTAAACATAAACACATTTCAGAGCATCGTATTTATTTTGAACAATTTTAAATGAATTCAATCTAACAATCTTTTTAAATCATCATCCTTATTAGGTATCATCGTCATCTACCATTGTCATCCATCCACTGCTGTAAAGGTCTCCCCGTGACTACCATCCTTGGGTCCAACGCCAGTATTTGTCATGTTAATATTTATATTTAGATTATATTATTCCGGTTTATCAGAATTCTTAAGTTCACAGAATAAAAATATCCGAGCAGATTTTCAGTTTTCTTATAAACTGTATTATTATATAATATTATACTTAGATGTATTATAATATTTATTCCTACGTCAGTGTAAGCGACATGAATTTGTTTAATCACAGTTAAAACATATCTATACAAAATGTGTATTATCTTAATAATGGATTGATATTCCATATTACCTCTCAAGTTTTATGTTACTTTTTAGACGTATATTTAGACTAGGTTCAAAAGACCATTTTATTATATAAAATGTGTGAACATAGGCCAAGATAATATAATAATATTTAAATGAATAAGTAACGACTATTTATAGACAATGCTGGTATCAAAGACCTATTAAATTATAGATATATAAGATTGATTAATTTTGTTAATCTTTTATTATCATCTATTTTACATCACTAAACACTTTATTTTACACAGTGATCAATGGACTTGGCAAGTCCTTAGTCACTAAAGTCACAAAAGTCACTAGAATATTTTAAAATAAAATAAATAACTTGTTTCTTAATAACACACATTTATTCTGTTATAAACAGAAAACACACTTCTTGGAAATAAATTTTATTTACTTTTGAAAATTACATCCTTTAAATAACCACAATTTTGCTCTTCACAATGATGCGCTTTTTCTAAGGCATAAAACCATCGCCTGTCGTAATTTTTCTTGACTTAGTTCTTCAATTTATTCACAGATGTTGACCTTCAATTACTAAATGGTTATTACGGTATACTCTATCTTTCAAATACCCCC
Organism: Eubasilissa splendida; assembly: GCA_031772225.1. Taxonomy (NCBI): domain Eukaryota; kingdom Metazoa; phylum Arthropoda; class Insecta; order Trichoptera; family Phryganeidae; genus Eubasilissa; species Eubasilissa splendida. The sequence continues at coordinate 18,320,276 of CM062851.1, forward strand.
ATAGAAAGATGTCTGGAGTAGTTAAGCATGAGTTTCGCGAAATTATCCGTCTTCTAAAAATTAGTCTTAAGAGTTCAATTTTAAATTTTATAGACATCTTTCTGCCTCAATACTTTTGGTGTGTCCTCAACCGCAGGGCACATGAACTTCTCCAGCATTTCTCGTAACCTTTCGCCATTGACGGTTAGTGCGTTTTTTGTCTCATCTTCAAAGAAATAAGGTCCAAGAACTATTTCCGCATTTCCACCACACCAAACCGTTACTTTTACGGGGTGCAGACTACGTTGGTGGACTATTCTTGCATTTTCTGTCCCCCATCGCATATTTTATTTATTAATAAAAACTAATTTTGCGTTAGCACAATTGATCGTTGATTTTCTAAATAAAATTCGATTATTTTGATACGTTGCTCAGTCGTGAATCTAATTTCCAAGGATTACGCCTTAATAATCTGAAATAAAAAATAATTTATTGTAGAATGTTATTTGAATTTTAAATGGTCTAGCGACTTTTAGGCCACCTTGTACTATAGTCAATTTAAATAAGTTTTCATTTGAAAATAAAAAGTAAGATAATTATGTTCGCGCACGTTAATATCTTACAAAGATTTATCTTTTACCTTACGATGTACACAACATCTAGATACGAACTACCGTACACAATATCTTTCTACGAACCAAGATAATGTGGCGGCGACGTTTCTTCGTAGGTTCCAAATGGTCCAAATCGCAAAAAATAAACGAGCTATTTCGAAAAACATGACTAGGAACCTTTCACGTGATAAAGGCATGTACGAAAAACATCCCATCATCCCTCACTTGGTGAGCAATGCCACAAATGATAATAAATCATCCCCGTCGGTTTCTTCCACCGTTCACTTTTCTTCTTCTCGGGCTTCTCGCCCTAAGGATCTCCTACATTACAAACCAGTTCTGTTAAAATGTTTACCTAAACTACCGTATATATATTTTTTTGTATGAATATCAAATTTTCTTATCATAAAATATATATTTACCATTGATTGTTGTCTTGTTAATATTTACTTCGAAAATCTTTTAAAAATAATGCTAGGTAAGATTTTTACAATTTATTATTTACATGAGTGTTTGATAAGAAAATTAATTTGAAAACTTCTGCTATATATAGACTAGTATCTCTCTGACAACCTCAATACAAATGTATGTATGTAATTTAATACAACATTTTGTATTGGAAAAAGATTTAACAAATTAAAAATATATTATTATTTACTTTTTCTCAGAATTTATGTAAAATATGTTCAAGAATTGTATTTATTTATCTTACATATTATTAAAAATACAGTATAAAGGAATAAAAATAATACTATCATAATTTTTATTTTTTACTTAGTTTGTTTAACCACTTATTGAGTAAAAATACATCTACCGGTTTCGAAAAATATCATTTTCTTCTTCAGGATGTCAATAACTAATCAAAAACATATGTTATTGTTTCTTTAACAGAATCTTTTTTTAAAATACATTAATTATTTAAAAAATAAATTTAGTACCAAACTCAAATTATTACTTGATACAGAATTACTAGAATAATTTTTTAGAAAATTTTTAGAATGAGACTAGTTAAATTTAGTTGGTTGTTTATAATTGTTTGATTAGTTTTACACGCTTTATTTATCTCCGACGAATACAAATTATTTAATTTATGATCAACACCATTTACATGCAAAATTGACAATCCCAATTTTTCATCGAAATCATGACCATTTTCTATCAAATGATTAGAAATTCTGAAAACCCACTATTGTTCAAACATCTCAAATGCTCCCTTACTCTTATATATGTTTTTTTGATTGGTTATTGACATCCCGAAGGAGAAAATGATATATTTCGAAACCGGTAGATGTATTTTTACTCAATAAGTGGTTAATAAAATATAGTTGAAAATAAAAATAAAAAATTTTAACCACAAAGTTAATTTTGCCAATTTTAAAAATAATAATACTATCAATAAAATTTAACGAAACACATTTTTCTTTGAATAAAAATGTTTTGTTGGTCACAATATATTCCTTGAAAAGGCGAACAACGATGATAAAAGAAAAGGATTATCCATCTATTTACAATCAATGGATCGCGATCCCTTCACCACCATTCCCTTATTCCCTTAGAGAGGATGGGGATTGAAGGTTGGAGCAAAACCCGGGATTATTCATATCTAGGCGGAGTGGGATATTACCCTTCTATCTATTATAAAAGACATATCGCAATAACATTTAGGGATTTATTAAATTTATAAGTATTTTTATTAATTCGTGGTAATTTATTTGTTACACATGGAAAATGGAAAAACGGGAAACGTAACAGTACTTTTATTTACGGATATTTTTTTCTATGAATTCTATTTTAAATTTATTATTTATAAAATTTGTAGCTCTCATATTAATAAGTATCCCCTATTAAGACACTATTTCTTAGATTAATCCGCACTTTTTTTTGTGCATCCATACCCCACAATAGTTTTTACTTACTTTCTAATTAATACTACAAGCGTATTTCGAAAAAAAAAACAATTAACCTAACACTTACATATACTCAATTTTCATCACTCATTACATCTCTAGCCCACGCCATATCACACGGAATACGTTTCATTGATTTATCTGGTACGCTACTTATCTTGTACGATAATATATAAATAGGAACTCAAGGTACATGAAAAATAAAAGAAGTACTTTGTCTCAAGGGTTTCTATTTGAAACGCCGAGATATTTATATCGTATTCTTAAAGGATTTCTGAAAGGTGTTTTTTTGATAGCTTTCAGGAACATTTTCTTCGGATGTTAACAATTTTGACAGAAATTAAATGAGATCTTAAGTTACTCATAATCAATCATTCTTCCTCGGACCGAGTATTGATCGTACATAAGCGGGGGGGTGGGGGGGTTGGGCCGCGAAGGTAGAGCCGGGCGAAGCCCTCTAGTTAATTATAAAAACGCTAGTCTAAGAGCAACCAAGAAAATAATTAAAATTTAATCGAGCCGAAATCTTTATTAATTTGTTGTTAATAAATAGAAAAGATAAAAATTATAGTTACTCAGTACGTCTTTTGTATTGGTTTTAAATACAAAAATATAGCAAATTTTTTTTGTCTATTTTCTAGTCTCCGTCATTCTTTGCGGTCTGTGTATTATACCAATTGGGAGGATTTAATAAAAGTTTTTCAATAGTGTTTCAAAGAGGAATTGTTTGTTTGCAGTCGTTTTTAGAACGAGCTCGCGAACAATGGAAAGAACGAGGTTTCAGGCAAAATCTTCGTAGGTATAAAACTTTCTACTACTGGAAGCTGAGATATTTTCAAGAATAATAAAAAAATATTTAAAAGAAACTTAAATTATTTTATTTTAAACATTGCATATTTTAATAGAATTTTTGTGTTTTCAGATTTTGTATAATGTTTATAAAGAGAAATGTTTTATTTTCAGATTATATGATTTTAATTTATTAAAAATGTCTTGGTAAAACGCTCACTAGAAGTGTATGCTAGTTCGCATTCTAAGATTGAAAGCTTTGTCATTCAATATGTGCATTGTTGTCTTAAAAATGTTGTTATCATTATTTTCTTTATAATGTATTGTTAACAAATTATTGATTTTTTATTTTAAATATTATATATATATATATACATATATATGTTGATTAAAATATATGAGTTGACCTACTTGCTATGATTGCACGACTATAATAGAATGTCTCTACCTGATTTGAAGAGTTAATATTTCTGCAGGTGTAGTATGCTGTGATTTAAATTTTTTTTTTATTTTTGAATTTTATTTTGTAAGGCCATCAAACATCTTCTTCGTGGTTTTAAGAACTATTTTGTATACCTTATGATATTTTTAGATGTTACATTTTTATCAGTACTATTTAGATTTTTAGGTAGCATAGTATAAATTGGATGTTGCAAGATTACGTACCTATTTTTACGTACTAGCTGAAAAAAAAACTCCTTTGAAAGCAATCAAACATCTATGTTGAAATGCATGTTTAATTATTTAAGTACGTTACATTACATATATTTAAAACTAATAATAAATATTTTGTTTGTTTAAATTTAAACTCGTTTTAAAAATAACTTATTTTTTAAATCTTTTTCTATCTTTAATTCTTATAAATTGGACATAAGTTCATTTGAAATAAAGCACTTTCATATTAATTTATTAAAAATAATAACAATTTATATATAATTTTCAAACTAAATAGATTCGGTATTATCTTAACAAATTATTAAAATGAATATTTCGATTTCCATGTCTAGGTTGATCTACGACACATGGACGAGCAAGCAGGAAGCAATGTGGTGGCAGTTGGTGTGGACCTGTCAGAGTTTTATATGTCTGTTGAATGGGACATTTTAGAAGTGCCTGCAGTAAGGTAACTTTATTTCACATTCTTTATCTTATGCCGACACTATTTATCAAACGCAGTTGCTGAATATTTGTAATATGACTAAATTAACCATATTTTGTCTGGTAATGTTGATACAGAAATAACCCACAAATTAACAAAGTATGCAAAACAAAAAATCTGTAATATTGACATTTCTTAATTGTGAAATAAACTGGGGAAAACCAAAAAATCCGTTTCATAATGTTACATTTTTGTCCCCCAGCTATCTCGCTTAAAATAATCTGTATCAATTGTATTGTATTTTATATAACCTTCTAATATGGCTGATGTACCTAAGAATTTTAAACAATCAAATTTAGCAGTCATACTTACTAATTTTCTTACTTCATTTTACTAAGTAGAAAAATAATTATTTAATAATCATGATATAATATAATTTTTCTATCGTACTAACATATGAGTTACACAAGAATTTCCGAGTTCAGGTTTTTTTAGTGATTAGAGCGTAAAAAGGCAGCAAAAGCGAGTATTTTAAATTTGGAAAATCTTTGGAAAAAAAAAATTTTTCCTCGATTCATGAGTTAATTTTTTTTATTATCTAACTTCGAGTCTTCATACTGTAGTTAAAAATGTAGTTATTTTAAATAGTTGTTCATTTAATGTAGTTTTTAAAATGGTATTTCATTGTTTTTTCCAACGGTATAGCAGTGTTAGTTTTATTTTGGACTGTGATCAATAGCAGGGCTACTCAGGGTTGCGTGATAAAAATTTGAATCTTAGACTATGAAATTTTGTATCTGTGGTACTCGAAAAACTGATCTATCGATGGTGTAGATTTTCACGAAATACATAAAAGTGCCAATATCTCGAAAATTAGAGATCTTTTACTAAAGTCATATTTTGATATTCTGGTCAGTCACGTGTATGACGTTGATTTTTGGGACACCTATATAAGACTGGTTCGCTACTTCTACAATCTTCTGATTTTATATTATATGAATCCGGAGAAGTGTATTATTTAACTATTTATTTATATATTTTTTGAAATAATGAATACGCAATTATTATTTTAAGTGCGTTTAACCTGAATCCATTTATTTACTTATAGGATATTTCAGTTCATTTATTTAATTGGTATAAAAATAATTAATCTAAAATCACTTCTTATAGATTACCGTGCCTGAATAGATCCTTTGACATCTTCGAGAACTTTTTAAATGAGATTTTACTTATTTTTTTATCGGTTCAACCTTAATGTTACTATTAAATTAAATATTCATTTTCTGGTGATTTTCAAAATATTACCCATTTAACTGAATGCAAAACAACACGTTCATAATCTACATACTTATTAATTATTAAAGCTTATCAATATAGAATGGTAAAACCATACCGAGACTTTTCACCTCCTCTGGTTAAGTTCTTATTAATGTGTATTTAATTATCAATGCATTATAACTTTGTCCGATGGATATATAAAGTTATATAGAAATCTATAAATACATTATAATAAATACATTCATATATCGAATTGTTATTTGGCAGTTTATCCAAAGATGACACAGCACTTAAAGCTAATGATTAAAATAAAAATTATTACCTCACATTATTTCGTTTTATCCTCATTATTCATCGTGTAACATAATATACAAAGTGTGACGAATTTAACTAAACTCAAGAGACCCGGATTAGAACCGGAACCAGAAGTACTGTACTAGTGCTTTGTACGGACCGATTTTATCTCCTCCAGGTGTGTACCTACATACCTACATTATTCCTATGGAATTGATGTTAATCAGGAACAACATTTTCCACGAAGTAGAATGAGAAACCCATTGTTATAACTTATATTTGTTAGGGGCTGATGTACGTAGGCTAAATTTTCTTTAAAGTTTACTGAAAATGCATTTGCATTTTTAGGTATTGATATATTAAAGTTTATATTTCAGTAGAAAGATTCACGTAGTACTTTTTTTTTAAACATACAAGACATCCTTTTCACTTTTAAGGAATATATGAAATCTGCTGTTTTAGTTACATTATACGGGGTGTAACAGATCTAGTCCACAATATTTTGATACCTGACTAAATTATGAGTCCATAATGTTCAAGGAATATGTGCAAATCCTGTACCGTTACGGAAAATATTATTGTTTGAATTTTTTACAAAGTCATGTTAAGCTTTAAGTCTACGTACTTCTAAATAAATATTTAAGAAATTTATTTATTATTAATATATATAGTCTCGGCACTCAAAATTTGATGATCTATAATTTCCTGTATTTGATATATAATTTGGAATCAATAAAATATTTTTAGGAGAACACATTCTTATTTAATTATTCAGAATAAAGTTCTGTGATATTTTAAATATGAATTAAATATATTAATTAGAAAGATATACATATAAAATCAATTTTATCGAAAAATATTGTTGTTGCACCACCGGGATTTGAATCTGGATGTCTTTCCTAACCGGGGAAGGTGCATTATCCAACTATGCTACAGCGACAATATTTTTAGCGACAATTTTCGAACCTATATGTTACCTTTTTGATATTGATACATTTAATCGTTCCATTATTTGAAAGAGATCCAGATTCGAATCCCGGTGGCGCAATAACAATGTTTTTCGACAAAATTAATTATATATGTATATCTTTCTAATTAATATATTTAATTCATATTTAAAATAAAATATTTCAATTAATCGAAATAATTTTTGAAATGCTTATATCTCTGACATTGTTGTGATTAGGCACATCATTGAAAACTTTCGATTCGTAATTTAGTCAGCTATCCACCCATAAAATATAGTGAACTAGATCTGTTACACCCTGTATAATCAATATCATATTATATACAAAAACCTAATTTATATTTAATTAACTTTCAAATAAGACTTGAAAATTCACATACCATTTTTATGTGCAGAAATTTAAAACTTAGGTTCGTTTACGCTCAGTGATAGAAAATATTACCATGTTACTCTTCTTGTGAGAGATCGCTTTCACTAACAGTATCAAGAGACGATAGACTTTTAAATATGCCTGAGGGTATTTAAAGCCTTCAATAAAATAGCCCCGCTGTATATTTTAAAGATGTATGTAGGAGAAATGCCAACAGACAGGTAGCGTAGTCTGCAGATAAGGCAGTTAATAAATTACTAGCTCCAGTTAGAGCTGACAGAACTACCTATTTAGACCTTGCATTTAGTTTATATTACGTAATTTAAGGAACGCGCTTTGAATTATATGGTAGAATTAAAATTATCGTTCTAGAATTTTTTTCATAATTTTAACAATGAAAGATATTTTTTTTTTGTTAACTACAATTAATTTAAATAATTTTTATTATTTATAATTCTATAACTGTTAATTCATGGTGGAATTCCATTTTATGATTTAATTAAACAACTTTTTAACTTTTTTCCACTATTTATTATTTTATGACCATTACCGGTTTCAGCCTATCACAGCCATCTTCAGACTGGTACATTTTTCTCTTAAGCTATGATATTTATACATTTAAATACAGGGATGTTTTATAGCGAGTCTATATATTTTTTATGTAGTAGTGAAAAAGTAGTAAGGGAAAATCCCAACATTAGATTTAAATTATCACCAACTTTTCAAATAATACAGGACCATTAAACACTCACAAATTTTTTTTGTACTTAGTTGTTTGTATCACTGTGAAAACTCAGGTTTAACACAATCATTTTAATATCAATTTATTTCTGTAAAATTAACAACCAAGCCAAGTAGAAATACTTTCTACTATCCTGGTATTCACGAAGTTTAATTTTAATTCTACCATATTGTGTATTAATGATTTTTTTTTAATATTCAAAGTAAAGTGTATAATGTTAATGTTCATGATATACTGTCAGGTTGAACCAACTGTAGACAATAAACCTCCCCGTGTTCAACAATATAATTATTTTATTTAATAACTGTTTTGACTTGCTTAGTCGACCCCTCATAAAACAAGGTTCCATCTGACACTGACACTGATTTGAGATAATGAGCTCAAGAGTGTTGAATGAATTTCTTGATATATTCATGTATATTTTGTTTTGAGTATGCAAACATAATCAGTTTCAAGGTCTTAACTTACTTTTAGTATTATCAATAACCACTGTGAGATGAGGGAAATTAAAAATAAAATAAAAACATTGTAAATTAACAATAATAATCCATAAATTGAAATAAATAACTGATGATCTGCAGCTCTTGCTGTTTCCTTTAATATCCATTAAATAGAGTTGGTGTGTATGGAAGAAATAAAGAATAATGCATTTGGAATCCTTTTCACGCAATAACTCAAATTAGCTCCAAATGTTAGTTGAAACCTTGTTATTCTAAGGGGTCGAATTTCCAAAAAAAAACCATTTAGGCTAAATGTCTCTTCCCTGAACAAAACGCCGAAGCAGAAATGTTATTCCCGTAACAAAAGTAAGGATTATTTATGTATAAATATAACTATTTCTCTTTAAGCAATTTCACGTAACAATTAAAAAATATAATAAATTAGGTACCTGTACAGAAAAATAAAATAAATATTTTCTCGAAAGAAGAAAAATTTAGTACAATACGATATAGAAATGTATCTAAAATACACGAAGTATTAAGCAATGTATAATATAACATAACCATAAGATGTTGTAAATAGTAAAAGAAAAAAAGCCTTACTGAACTAAACACTAGATTAAAATATAGAAAGGGAGCTTACATAGAGGTTATAATATTTAAAGTTATAAAAATGTGAATTCTTGATCAATTAAAGACTTAATTTTACTTACAAAGTTGTCATTCTTCAGAATATAAAATTTATACAGAATATAAAAATGAAGATACACAAAAGGTAAATCTTTCTTTCAATAAAAAATAGAGCCTCTACGACACTACTGGGACAACTTGACGGCACTATTTTCCATCAGGAAAGTTGTTTTCTTTTTTTTTGTGATTTATTTACAATTTTTAATTATACTTTATTTCTATTTGTATATCCACAGATAGATCAATGAAAAAGGTAGAATAAGATGTTGCACTATAAGCGTGTATAGTTTTGAATTACCCTAGCTATATTTTTGTACTTGTGTGTTTTCAGAAATATCATTGTTTTTAAAACTACATTTCTCGAATTGAAGATTTTTCCTAATACGGTGTCTAAATATTATATTATTATAATTATTATTATTATTATTCAGTTATATTAAACAAAACTTTTACTATCTGATTATATTAGATTAGGTAAGGAGTTGGCGATGATGTCTTAATGAATATTAATGTCAATTAATCAACAAAAGCAATTACTAAGTGAACAATCCTGATACATTTGGTCCGTGCCTCCGTATAATTAAATAAAAGAAACAATCCATTTCATTTGAGTTCAGAATGAATAGGTAACGCCTATTCTTATCACGTTCCTTCTGTGAAGACTTTCATTACCCCTTCCTCGCCCACCCCTCAACAATCTTTCCGTCACTTTTGAATTCAACATTTCGCCATACATACGGAATTCACGAAATGCGAGACAGAAATGTTAAATACCGGCTAAGATTATATAAATTATCTATATATATTATTAAAAAAATATTATGCAAGTCACAGGTTTTGTTAAGTAAATGTTAAAAAAATGATATCTTGTAATAACCGAATTGATATCATTCAGTCTAGGGCTACTTTTGTTTAAATAATACACATATGTGTTTCATATATTTAGTGAGTTAAATAAAAATAAATTATATTCTTTAACGAGAAAATTCACAAAAATAAACAGAGGTGTTAAAATGTTCTTGTGTTTTCAAATTCAATTTAAAGAAAAAAATATAAAATAATTGAAAAATAAATCTAATACATACTCAAATTAAATTGTTACGATAATTAAATATGTTCAAATTCATTTAATGATCAAAAATTATTTAAATTTTGTTAATAACCTATTATTAAAATTGTTTAATTAGTTTAGATAGTGTTTAATTTAAAAAATAAAATATTAGTGGGTTGCTTAGGTGGTGCAGGTAGACTTCATGTATAATCCTCTAATCCAGTAAGCTTCTGGCATTGCTTTGCGAACTTATGAGACGCCCTTCGAAAAGCGTAAGTTAATCTCGCTTTATTTCAATCAATTCTCAATAATATATTAGTGAGATCAATTGTAGATATATTATTTTATGTAAATAACAATTTTCCACATTATTTTTCTAGGCCATACAGATATTCCTACTCTAATACATTATCCAACTCGATCACCACCCGCATATATCGCTATACACAAATATTCTGTGCTCACTCTAAAACTATCCAGATTTACTAGCTAAGATAAGTTGTCATGTTCTATCAAGGACAATTAAACTTAAAACTACAATCATCATATTTATTTCAAACGTCAGACTTTTAATTATATTTTTCATTCAACAATGCTTAGATTCTATAAAGTTGGAAATTCGTACTTTAAGCTAAATTATATTCCAGGCCGATATTGTTTTTCAATAACTAAGAAATGAAATACAAAATTTTAAGTTTGATTTTCTTTATCAAGTACTTTGTTTATTACAATTATGTATAAAATATGACATTGGACAAGTGGCCACCTCTGGTAGCGGTACAAATACGTGCTCTTTTAACCACATTTTTCATACATTCTCGCACACTTCGCGTGTTATTTCAGCAATTTCATTTCGAATATTGTTCTGTAGTATCGGAATTATTATTGGTTGATTGGCGTAGATCTTTTCTTTCGAGTACTCCAACAGAAAATAGTCAGGAGCCGTCAAATCAGGTGATCGAGGAGGCCAGTTGATATCACCACACTTCTTGACATTATGCGGCTGGGAATAATATCAAGCATAGTTCGGGCTGTGTGTAAAGTGGCACCGTAATGTTGAAACCACATGTGTTACAGGTCCGATCGACCTACTTCGGCCACCAATAAGTTTTCTAACATGTGATGATAGCGATCACCATTAATAGTTACAGCATTAATATTTAGCTGCAAAACGCGTTGTCGAGGCGTTAGATTCTTCAAAATAAATTGTAATCAACTACTCTCTACGACTATTAAATTCAAACTGACAAATATCTGACAACAACAGAAATGGTGGCAAAACAAAATTAGCCTAGAACATAATATTCAATTCAATTCTGTTCTCGCTACACCAAATTATGTTGATCAACTTTTTATAGATCCATCGGGACCCTTTTTGATACTTTCACATCAACGATTAAACGCAAAAAACATCACAGTCTAAGCTTAAACTCGGGGCGCACAGTTTAAATTTTCCCCGGAATCACAATTTATAAAGCGCTTGCTTAATATTTCAGAGACGATATTGATTTTATTTTCTAATTGGAAATTAGATCCCGTCTTTGTGGAGCGAGTTCTCCCGGCCGAGTTTTGGTGAAGACTGCCCGCATAAGGTGATGCATCCCTTATGGTGCATTTGCCGACCTGACTTTGGTTACGTTCGCCACATTCCTTATTGCTGTTCCTACGCTGTGTCGGTGCACCTGCGACTAACAATACCGAGTTTTATTACCCTCCGTCCCTTACTTCTACTAAGTGTTTATGTATCCTTGAACAAAATATTATTTTGGGTAATTTCGCATTCTATCATTCAAGATCTGGAAGGGCACATGTTGGTGAAATCTGGTTATGCCGATTAATGATCATTAGCTCTGTTTTCTACTTTCTTCTTCAATGCGCAATACAGCCGAATAGGCTGACACTAACTAACTGATTTCATTAAGTTAACACTGTGCTCTCCGCGGGAATAAGAGCCAAACTCTTCTGATCCTCCATTCTTTCCTTAGATACATCTTTCCTTGCAGGTCTCTTGATTATTGAAAATTCTTACAGGACACAGAATTATCTGATTTACCTGCATAGTAGTTCCAAGTCTTTTGCGGAGATTCTCTTTTCCTGGTACTTTCAACACGCATGCCATTATATATAGTTTGTAAAAATAGAAATCTCGTTGCCTTTTACTCACTCATTTCAACTATACTACTGTAATATTTAGTCACTAGTGTATGTTATACTTTACAGTACAATATACAGATTTTCCACATTTTGGTCAAATTCAGTTTACTTTTATTATTACTTGGCTGATTTCAGACCTTACTGAGATACAAGTAGTCGCACTTTCCATGAATATATATTTTTTAAGAATTAAAGAAACAAAACGATCTAATTAAAAATATGCTTAAAGGGCGAGTTTTTTCAAAAACAGGGTCTATTGTCGGGAATAAACATAATTAAAATACTAAAAGTGTAATCGTCCATTAGTCTGAATACTTAATCTTGAAAAATCTCATTCCGTCCAAACACGTTTAGGAATACTCGTCAAAGTTTTTATCCGTTATTCTTACATATTTTTATTGCGACAACATTTTTTTGCTAAGCTGCTAAGTTAACGGAGTTTGGGAAGACTACAGAAAATTTCAAAAAGGATTACATATAACAACGCGGGCACCCAGAACGAAATTAAGTCATCCTATGTAATTTAATGATGTTGGCTCTGTCAGTAATGGGGTCACCCCGAGCGGAAGCAGCGGTGGGTAGACATCCTGCCTCGGTCACGCAAATACTGTTCACTGTTCGGCTAAGGAAATAATCTAATTTTGACCTGCCATTAAATCGTTTAGATTTATTATCAACCACATAATACGAAAAGTCATTTTCCCGGTTAGCTTTCGTCAGAGCAGATAGATCCCGAACTAACCGCCTTGCAGAGAACATAATTTTCAGCATTGCTAGCAAAGACCGGTAATGCATTTTCCTAACAAAATAATATGTTATAATATATAATATATTTATCTTCTCTTCTCTTGTCATACATACACCCTTGTTGATGGACTCATACTCACACACGCGCACATATCGCTATACATTGCGTGTATTTTTGTGAACTTGTCGGAATAATCACGAAATACATCCTCTCATCCTTCAGAAAAATGCATTCATTTATTTAAAACTCAAAACCATACAATAGATACCCGTAGGCTTTATCCAGATATCACAATTTAAGATAATCGTGCCCCTATCAAATAGCGTAAGTTGAAACACTCGAGTCAAAGCGCGTCATCTGGACCTAAAATTAAAAAATGTTTGTTGTGCAAAAGCAAAACGCAATAGGTACCTTAACACCGCCAGTTTATTTTCATTATTGATTTTTTGGATGTCATGTAATAAAAATAACTGTTGTATATTTCTTCCTCAAAATAGGCTTTAAATACAAATGATAAATATCTATAAAGTCTCAATATATTATACAGAGTTTTTGAATCATTTAATGATTTGCATAAATTAGTTGTTTTTTCGGTTTATTCTTTTAATCGATTTTTCGATTTGAATTTTTAATTTCACTATTCTAAAAGACGCAGAAATATTTGAAATTAGAAAAAATGTCACAAAAATTTGATTTATAATTTAGACCATACGCCAGTATATATACCGACAGTGGTAGTATTTATTCACAGCGTTCGTTTACCGACCACTAAATCAACGGGATTATAAAATATTACTTTTTCCCCGTCGATAATAAAACGGAGATTGAATTTAACGCCCTTCTGGACCAGCTAAAATATAATATAGGTAGTTGAAACCAACTTCGTAACATAATTATAATAGAGAAACATATGTATTTCTCTCTAAGCTATTGATTGTTGGAGAAATTTTCCGGCAGCTCTAACAACCGAGCTTTTATTGTTATAGAATATACATAGAAGTTAGGTTTAGTTTTAAAATAAAATACTCAAATAAACACTTGAAATTATAAGTTCTGAACTATCCATATCACCGCGTGTCACGACAAAAGGTTCACGGACATTTAACCCAACGACAATTCGTCCACGACAAAAAATCCGGCCGACTAAAGCTCCAGCCGACAATTGATCCATGTGACATTAGATCCATCGACATGACGGCCACAAACAAAATTTCAAAATGTGTTTTTTTAAAAGGCTTTCAAGAAATCGAGGGGTGACTGAAATATGCATATAACCTTTCGCAGATTACTAAAAATAAGTAACCAATCAAAACAAATCCGATGCAAAATAATAAATAAAGTGGAAATATTTAAATTAAAAACGAACGTCATAATTATACAAAAAAATATACGATGCTAAAACATAATAAAACGTTATACTTCCTTAATTTCTATCTTTAGTTTGCGCGATTTAATCATAAAAAAATAAGATTTGTTTGGAAACTTTGAAATTTTGTTTGTGGCTGTTATGTCGTTGGATCCAATGTCGCACGGATCAATGGTCGGCTGTTTTAGTTGGATTGATCTTTTGTTGGCCGGATTTTTATTGTGGACGTATTGTCGTTGGGCCAATAGTCCGCGAAGCTTTTTTCGTGGAACCGTAACACCGCAATGGCTTTCATTACTATAGGCGGGGGGAGAAATAATGTGCACAGAATGACGGACCGTTGCAACGCACTTACATTCATCTTATTCTAAACTGCTTTTCATTCTCACTACTTTGGGTGGGTGCTTGTTAGCTGTTAATTAATGTTGTAAAATTAAACGTCTCACGATTATTTCCGGCTAAGGGTTCACCCTTAAACATCTCACCTGTCAGCCTCTTTGTAATTTTGCGATTAAAATGGTATTTTTCGGTAAACAGACGTAGCGAATATAACAGAAAATTAAGAAAGTATTTTACATTTTGTTTATTTTTAAATAAACATTAGCGAAGGAATGTAAATGAGACGACGCCAACGTGTCTTTGAGTCAGGAAATTTTGGTCGATAATCTTTATCCACCATGAGTAAATATTACTTTTGCTCTTCGTCGATGGTGTGAAGAAGATTGTACTCTTCTATGAGCGCTAGTTTTATCTCTTCTAAGTCGTTAACAACTTTCATAGGAGGTATAAAAGTCTTAGCTTTGTTGTAGTCATCATCATCATTTCACGTCTTAACACCTTTCGTCAAAAAATCACACGAAACGACGATGTATTGAAAAAATTCAATGTATGATTTGTAACAAAATCTTCTAAGTTTTTAACCAAAATCAGAGCATTATCAAGGGTTGCTCGCTTTGGTACAAGCTTCATTAATTCGATTAGTGTTTGATTCAGTGGTATCAAAATCCGTAGATTTAATTTTATTGCACAAGCCCCATGATATTAATGTTTCAAAAACAGCTGAGGCCATTGCCTGTCTTGTTCCAATTGGTAGTTTTGGAATAACCAAAAGCTTATCTATTCCCTGGCCTGATACTAAGAAAGGTAATCGATCCATAACCTCATGTTCTGTTATATCTTCTAGCATTTTACCATCCCAGTGAATAGTAAGTGAGACTTCTGGCATAAGCTCGCTTTTTAAAGACTCGGTAATTTTTTTCATCGCTTGATTCGTTGGTGCCGAATAGACGAAGAGCTGACGTTGCAACTCGCAACATCACAACCTGCGCTTCCGAGAGTAGATGTCAACACAACAGCCGCTTTTCGATCGTTTAGCTTAGCAACATCAAGACTTACAGCCAAACGGTCATCGATTGTTCATTTCCTGCCTTGTTGTTGTTGTGATGTCGATGTAGATGGTCCTGGCAATGGAGAACTCGGCCAACAAAAGTCCTCACTATCGTCTTAAGAGATCGAAGACGATGACATTAACTCAAACTTTTCAGTGAGACGTTTTATATTTTTTGATTCTCGCATTTTTCTGCTTTCTAACTTTGACAACTCTTGTAACTTCATACCTTGTTTCTTGTGGATCTCTCTGTCTAAACCACCTATCTGAGCGTATTAAAACAGTATGTCTTCTTCAATAGTAATCATTTCCAGTGCATTGGCTAAGCAATATCAAAAATACATTCTAAACTTTTCTTCCTTATTTTTTATTACAGCCGAATGGTTTGCTTTATATTCATTGTTTTTCTTTAACTTTTGCCACTCAACAAAATATTGAAGTATTTTTGCTATTACGTGTTTCTTTAATCTGATATAGAAATGTTTGCCTTCTCCCATATTTGCAGAACATCACACGCAGTAAATGTCGCAGATTAATTATTTCTTCAATATAGTAAAAACAAACTCATAACTTATTTAACAGACAGTAATCTTGATTATGACGAAGTTTGTGTATGGTGTCCAATTAGCCGTATGTATTTTTCCGAGTTTTAATAACACTTGTAGACGCTTTTATATGGCACTATCGTAAAGTCAGTCTAAGAACAAAAAGTACTTTATTACTCAAAGACTCTAGTTGCGATACTAATAAGTTTAAACACGCTCCCTACTGTTTACAATACTGCGGGGGTCGGGAGATGGGTTGTGTTCAACCTATCCGCAGCATACTTGCGCTGCATGCAGTGACATGTTTGGTCTGAAGCGTTACAATCATCGCCCTAAATGGCGCGTATTTTCGAAACATTGATCAATGGTAGCGATCAGTAAAATTTATTAAAATTAAAAATAAAAAAATACGTGTATATTTAAAAAAAATAAAGAATACATTTCTTTAAAGAAATACACATGTGTACATTTCTAATTGATACATTTAATTTGTATTCTAAGAATATTTGTATGATATAATGTGCAACATTTAAAACTGGTGGTGAAAAATAATACATGCGATAAAGGCAATAAATATATTATTGGATAATGAGAAATGTTATCCATCAAAATGACTAAAACACGATGGTTGTTAGTGAATTTTTTTTCTGAATAAACTTTATTTTTTGTTATATTTTAGAATGAATTTTTATCATAAAAAAAATATAGACGATCGATATCTAATTTTTTTAAAGATAAAGGCGACTTTCTAAATTTTGTCTACTAAATTTCACTGACTGTGATCTCCCACAATAGTTTATAGCTTTGCTTCTTCCTAAAGATCTATCTTAGATGAAATAAAATATAATACTATTCTTTATTTCGTCAGTATTTTTAATATTTGGATGTGTGTAATCTAATTTTTTGTCATAAAAATTAATATTTTTAGTGTACGGACTATCTATTTATTGTATTAATTTAATAGTAACTATAAATTAATTTAGAATACTGGACATTTTTTATTTACAACTGAGTATAATAGAATGTTAAGGAATTGAAAGAAACGTGGCTATTCAGATTCATTCCTAAAACATTATAGTATTTTCATTATTAATTGATGTTTATTTACTGAATGGTGAATCCGCAATACTCTGTTCATTGCGGTGACATACACAAGCAGATATAAAGCTGAATGCTTTGCTTAACTTTCAAAGGCGATGGGTTTTCGTAAACCTACGTCTTCTATTCAATAGTTTACTTTAAACCTAACTTTCTGGTGAATATATCTACCAGTTGGGGTGAATATATTGACCAAGGGTCTATTTTTGTTTTTGATCCTTCTTATATTATACATTTAAATCAAATATATGTATGTAAACACATAACAACAATGATCATCACATTACAAAATAGATTTAAAATAAAAAGTGTTGTATTTTTTAACGTTGTTGTATTGTTCAAGTCACAAACATAATTCTACCAAAGGATTATTTTAATGTAAAGAAAATAATAAATCTTTTTTTTTTCACTGAAAACTAACATGTTGTGGCTTGACACTATAATTAAATAGTTTTAAACCACTTTATTATGTACATATACCAATGTCAACTAGTTTCAGTTGGACCCAACATTCTTCAGAACAATATAGTATAGACTAACTTATATATGAACTGATAATTACATCGAAGGTTAAGAGGAAAGAGCAGCAACATATCAGAGTGGGACAGAGTACCAGCTGTGGGGTGGGAGAGAAGGGTAGGGATTACATGAGAATAACTTTATTTGGTTTATTAAATATATTTATTAATTGATCTAATACAATTTTAAAGTTCTTCCCGTGTAATCCCTACCCGTCTCTCCCAATCCCTAGCTGATACTCTGTCCCACTCTGATATGCTACTGTTCTTTCCTCTTAACCTTCGATATAATTATCTTTACTTAGGTTAGTCTATACTATATTGTCCTGAAGATGATTGGGTTCAACCGAAACTAGTTGACATTGGTATATGTACATAGTAAAGTGGTTTAAAACTAAATATTATATTATATTATTTAATTAAATAAATAAATCCATATGAATGAAATCCTCTATATAAGAAAAAAATTACTTTATTTTGTTTGCTAACTAAATGAAAACGTCAATCCTGATATAAAGGTGCATATGTTCGGTATGTTAAATAATTTTACACATTTATTGCTTGTTCGGTTATTGATTATTAGCTCGAAATAGTTGGACAGTGAACTCCCCGAATCATAGATTTTTCAGCCAAGGTGTCCTTCACCTTCCAGAGCCTCTTATGCTTGCCTTGAATTATGAGTTGCAGGATCTGGTACTATCTTGGATATCTCATAATTTAATCAAAATATTGCAGTATCCGGGTTATCGGGATCATCACTTTACCATTTGTAACCAGCTTATTTGTATACATCGCGAATCTAGAAGAATTGTATTTTAAACATCTGATTATAAAGTGTTTAATACAATATATTTTTTAATAATTTCATTAAAGTACCTACGTAGTTTATTATTGGTCTTGTGATTAAGACGCTGGCCTGGGGTTTGCGCCTCGTTTCAGGAGACGAGCAAGATAGTCCTATTTTCATAGCACAAGCATTTAGCATTGTTTGAAAATATTAAGAATATTGATATATATTGCATGTACGGATCTCTATTTTTATTTTATTTTTTTAAAAAAGAAAGAATGGTATAATTAAACAAACCAGTCAAATGTTTTTTAAAAAAAAGTAATGACATGTTTAATTTTTTTTTTTTTACAAACACTACAGATTTAATTTATTTATATATTAATTGTATGATTTATCAGTTTCAAAAACCTTATTTGTGTATTGTTCAATCAAGGTATGCTTCAAGTTGTATCTACTGTCTTCTGTGTTCGTAAATACATGTACATCCTGTACACATTACAGAAATATATATATATATATCCTAATCCTTTATGGCTTTGGGATTGTATAATAGTATTCACACACTACATAATACCTAAGTATTATAATATGACTAAAATGTATACATCTTTTAATATCTATATAAAAGAATGGCTGGAGTTTTGATTATCAAAATTTGTTAGAGGACTTAGTTTTTATATGTTATTGGACTTATATACGTACTTTTGGTACATATTTATATTTTCTTCCACTTTTCTACAATGATTCAATGATTCTAATATAAACTCTGATAATTAATTTCAATCTTTCACGCAAAATTTATACACAATTTTTCAAGCAATTAGATACATCTACTTTAATAATGCATATATTATTTCCATTATATGTATTAGGATATTTTGCTATAGCTTATGTTAATCAGACTCCTTCGATCCTTTTTTCATGTGGCCTGTCAATAAAGTATAATTTTAATACATAATCATAATCTTAAGTCATTTTGAATAAATTATTTGTGCTCAAAAGCCTGGATTAGTGTGATTACCTTATAGACTTATAAGGCAGTGTGTCTGTATCTTAATAACAATAAATTAAACAAGATTTGTCTCTTCTGTGACACAAAAATGAAACTGGTCAGATCCCTTAAATTCTCAATCTTTCTCTACGATGCTGAACATCTGAGAAAGCGAAAATGTAAGAGGATAGGTACTCTGATACTCTAGAAATGTGGTGCTGATAACGCATGCTCCACATACCGTGGACAATTTGCAAAACGAATGCCTCGATTATAAACGAATTAAATATCAAAGAGAGTGAGTGTATCCTCAACCATACGACATCAAATCCTAACATATTTTGGCCATCATATTACTCATCAAAATGAGGACGCCATGAAAAATTGTTGGTCCATGGTAGGGTGGAAAGAATGAAAGATCAGAAATCCGATGCAGACTCTTGGACTACTACGGACCGAAGTAGGTGGCGACATTGAAGCCATCATCCTCAATATACAGCCGCAGTTCCACGATCACGACTGCTCTCACAAAAAGTTATACGAATATTAAGAAGAAAATTAATATGATGTGATTGCATTGACGCCAGATTGAAGGGTATGATGTAATGGCTTTAATATGTGTGTAGAATATCTCCTTCAAATTCATTTAGTCAGCTGAAATGAGCAACGTACTAAATGGCGAAGCACTTCCAGCTTTCCCAAGACATTTTCGACGTTCTTTTTCGCGCCATTTGCGTTTTTTTCCCGCGCCAGTGAAGAAATCATAACGGGGAATTACGTCCATAATTCACTGGCGGGACGGCGCAGTTCGCTTAATGCGCACATCATAAAAACTTGAATGAAAATTGAATGGACCGCCCGCCCGAGATCTGATGGTAGATTTTGCCAACGGCCAGGATATCACGGGTGGAATTCACAATGAGGCAATCATCGCCATTAAAATCTCACATTCAATTAATCCTACTCGAGTCCAATTATTTGCGAAGTAACTGAAAATTTTTGATTATTTTGACTTCCCCCTTAGATAGATTTCTATAAAAATACTAAAACAATTGTGGGGGATTTCATGACGCAGGTTCCAGAAAATTTTAATGCGCTTTAATCGATCATGTCTACGAGATCTCGAAACCACGATAGATTCCGTAGTTCTTGTCAACTTTCTTGGAAAATTAATCTGGTAGATCGACTGTTACCACCCAATCCGTCATCTTGTTTCAAAACGGCGGCTGTTTAAAAACTTTAAAAATTCGTAAATCCGTTAATACTGGACCTAGAGAAAAAACATATTTGCACTTACTTGATTCTTAAAGCTCGTGCAAAAATGGAAAAAAATAATTTGTATTGAATATACATATAGTTATAAGTACATTTATAAGTCATATTTACTGTATCTGTGTACATAAATTATGTTCGAGATGCTTATCATCACAAAATTGTATTAATATAACAGATAGAATGTAGACTGCAATATTCACGTGTATTATTTTGTATATTGAGCATACATAAACAACATTCTTGGACGATAATATAAGTATTTGTATAAATTATATTCTATATATAAATATATATTTTAAATATATTTATTTATTAATCTTATATAAGTACAATGATACAATACATTTTTTAAAAATTCCATGCTACATTTCTCTTGAAAGCATATACTTGTGCAGAGAACTGGAGTGTATATTAATAAAAAAATATTGTTTACGATAACTAACATACAATAAAATATAATAAATTAATAGTAATTCGATGCGATATTAAAATATTATAAGTTTCGTGGTACATATTTATCTTTAAATTGTTTTTTTAAGAGCATTAATTATTTATTTATTGCTGTTCCTACGCTGTGTCGGTGCACCTGCGACTAACAATACCGAGTTTTATTACCCTCCGTCCCTTACTTCTACTAAGTGTTTATGTATCCTTGAACAAAATATTATTTTGGGTAATTTCGCATTCTATCATTCAAGATCTGGAAGGGCATCTGTTGGTGAAATCTGGTTATGCCGATTAATGATCATTAGCTCTGTCTGACACTAACTAACTGATTTCATTAAGTTAACACTATGCTCTCCGCGGGAATAAGAGCCAAACTCTTCTGATCTTCCATTCTTTCCTTAGATACATCTTCCCTTGCAGGTCTCTTGATTATTGAAAATTCTTACAGGACACAGAATTATCTGATTTATCTGCATAGTAGTGCCAAGTCTTTTGCGGAGATTCTCTTTTCCTGGTACTTTCAACACGCATGCCATTAAATATAGTTTGTAAAAATAGAAATCTCGTTGCCTTTTACTCACTCATTTCTACTATACTACTGTAATATTTAGTCACTAGTGTATGTTATACTTTACAGTACAATATACAGATTTTCCGCATTTTGATCAAATTCAGTTTACTTTTATTATTACTTGGCTGATTTCAGACCTTACTGAGATACAAGTAGTCGCACTTTCCTTGAATATATATTTTTTAAGAATTAAAGAAACAAAACGATCTAATTAAAAATATACTTAAAGGGCGAGTTTTTTCAAAAACAGGGTCTATTGTCGGGAATAAACATAATTAAAATACTAAAAGTGTAATCGTCCATTAGTCTGAATACTTAATCTTGAAAAATCTCATTCCGTCCAAACACGTTTAGGAATACTCGTCAAAGTTTTTATCCGTTATTCTTACATCTTTTTATTGCGACAACATTTTTTTGCTAAGCTGCTAAGTTAACGGAGTTTGGGAAGACTACAGAAAATTTCAAAAAGGATTACATATAACAACGCGGGCACCCAGAACGAAATTAAGTCATCCTATGTAATTTAATGATGTTGGCTCTGTCAGTAATGGGGTCACCCCGAGCGGAAGCAGCGGTGGGTAGACATCCTGCCTCGGTCACGCAAATACTGTTCACTGTTCGGCTAAGGAAATAATCTAATTTTGACCTGTCATTAAATCGTTTAGATTTATTATCAACCACATAATACGAAAAGTCATTTTCCCGGTTAGTTTTCGTCAGAGCAGATAGATCCCGAACTAACCGCCTTGCGGAGAACATAATTTTCAGCATTGCTAGCAAAGACCGGTAATGCATTTTCCTAACAAAATAATGTGTTATAATATAAAATATATTTATTTTCTCTTCTCTTGTCATACATACACCCTTGTTGATGGACTCATACTCACACACGCACACATATCGCTATACGTTGCGTGTATTTTTGTGAACTTGTCAAAATAATCACAAAATACATCCTCTCATCCTTCAGAAAAATGCATTCATTAACTTAAAACTCAAAACCATACAATAGATACCCGTAGACTTTATCCAGATATCACAATTTAAGATAATCGTGCCCCTATCAAATAGCGTAAGTTGAAACGCTCGAGTCAAAGCGCGTCATCTGGACCTAAAATTGAAAAATGTTTGTTGTGCAAAAGCAAAACGCAATATATATATATATATATCCTAATCCTTTATGGCTTTGGGATTGTATAATAGTATTCACACACTACATAATACCTAAGTATTATAATATGACTAAAATGTATACATCTTTTAATATCTATATAAAAGAATGGCTGGAATTTTGATTATCAAAATTTGTCAGAGGACTTAGTTTTTATATGTTATTGGAGTTATATACGTACTTTTGGTACATATTTATATTTTCTTCCGCTTTTTTACAATGATTCAATGATTTTAATATAAACTCTGATAATTAATTTCAATCTTTCACGCAAAATTTATACACAATTTTTCAAACAATTAGATACATCTACTTTAATAATGCATATATTATTTCCATTATATGTATTAGGATATTTTGCTATAGCTTATGTTAATCAGACTCCTTCGATCCTTTTTTCATGTGGCCTGTCAATAAAGTATAGTTTTAATACATAATCATAATCTTAAGTCATTTTGAATGAATTATTTGTGCTCAAAAGCCTGGATTAGTGTGATGACCTTATAGACTTATAAGGCAGTGTGTCCGTATCTTAATAACAATAAATTAAACTAGATTTGTCTCTTCTGTGACACAAAAATGAAACTGGTCAGATCCCTTAAATTCTCAATCTTTCTCTACGATGCTGAACATCTGAGAAAGCGAAAAGGTAAGAGGATAGGTACTCTGACACTCTAGAAATGTGGTGCTGATAACGCATGCTCCACATACTGTGGACAATTCGCAAAACGAATGCCTCGATTATAGACGAATTAAATATCGAAGAGAGTGAGTGTATCCTCAACCATACGACATCAAATCCTAACATATTTTGGCCATCATATTACTCATCAAAATGAGGACGCCATGAAAAATTGGTGGTCCATGGGAGGATGGAAAGAATGAAAGATCAGAAATCCGATGCAAACTCTTGGACTACTACGGACCGAAGTAGGTGGCGACATTGAAGCCATCATCCTCAATATGAACACGCTTATGGGCCGGGCCATCCAGCATATAAATCTTTTTTTTTATCCTAGTGAGTTTTTAGATTTTTAATTTTAAACAATATGTATCCGTGAGTTTTTAAATAAAACCAAACACAAATGTGCAGAAAATAATTATTTAGTGGATAGAATTAAAAAAGGGTAGAATAGGTGCTTGGGGTATGTGAAACATAAGATAATACTGAAATTCTGGAATACCGAAATATGTATAACTGTAATTCCGGAATACCGACTAGTTTCGTACTTCTTATACCGAAATTCAAACATCGCTTATACCGGATTTTCAGTTTTAGCTCAATTTTATGAATTACCTTTTTGTTTCGTGCTACGAGCACTACTATGAAGACATGCTAGGATTCAGATATCATATTAGTCATCTCATTGATTTTTATTACATTACATTAGTTATAATAAAAGTGAGACAATGATAAAATTTTATCGTATTATTTTATTTTAATAATTAATAAGTACTTATCTAAGAATATAAGTTTGTTATATATTTGCATAAAAATTATTTGTGATATTGTGATTAATAAAGCATAGAAATTGATTATCAATATTGATTTATATATCAAATCTATAAATTTCTATGATTGAAAATATCCCCATTAAAAAAACGTGATTGATTTAGAAAATATAAGCATTAGCACCGTTTATATTAAGTTTTTTGACGTTTGACTTATTGCCTCGCCTCATTCATACATTTTATTCGTGGTAAGTCAAATTTTAACCTGCGTATATCCTTCCTTTTCTTTTCCTCACCTATCCTTAAACACAAGGAAGAAAGAAGATGTTGCAATGTCTTCTAACTACAGCAAGAGCATGTGCTCTTAAAACTTTATACGGAAGCACTACCGTCGCTTCACTCTGCTTTTTAGTTAATAATTTTACCTTAATCCCGCTTATATACATAGAAAATAATCCTTTTCGCGAGTGTTAATATTGTAGACACCCCACGACGCTTGTTCTTGTGGTGGAGAAGGAATAAACAAATGAACCAGCATCCGGCAGACAACAAAGTAAGTGCCTTCCTTTCTTCCTCATATTTCCACCAATAAGTGATGATTGTTAAATAAACAAGAGCAAAGTATGATACATACATATAAAGTATGATGTGCGCATTTGAATATATATGAATGGATTGAGAGTTGTGCATCCATACAAAAAAAGTATGACGTCTCGTCTCTACCTAACCTGAAACAACGTGTATTTCATTTATATTATTTTAAACTGGGCTCTAATGTATAAAAAAAAATAGAATGTAAATAAACTGACATCATTTTTTATAGATTGTTTATTAAAACCACTTGACCACAAAGCGCAATTTTAACATATTAAACTGACGTCGACCATGTCAAAAAATTGTATTTAAAAGTTTTTGGTTGATAAAAAAATAATTTTAGTATTAAATGTTATAATTGGTGAAGTAACATTACATTTTACCAATATGTGAAAGTAATAAAATTTCATTATTTTTTATAAATAACATTATTTAAGTTTTGGATCATCGCAATAACTGATGTATTACGTTGTAGCATTGCGTTAGTTTCATAGTAATTTGATCCAGAGTAATGCTGTATTTATGCATAGTTTATCTATAGAATAGTAATTTGATCCAAAGTAATGCTATGTTTATGCATAGTTTATCTATAGAAAAACTTATTGTTTAATAAAAGAGCTCAGAAAAAATAATGAACATACGAATATTTTTTTGTAAAATATTTTTTTATAAAAGAAACTACTCATCTATTAATCGAACACCATTTTTATCTATGGTATATGGTACTCTGAGTACTCTACATGTAGCTAGATCACTTATTCTACTTCTACAAGTGAATCAGCGTTTTTTGCTTTGACACTATTACTAACTTCCTTATTATTATAGTATCATAAGTGTTTTATATTAATACATGAATTGAAGGATAAAAATGTTTAAAATAAACCGCCCAAAAATTGTACATGCTATTAGTTAAACAAACACTTAAGATGGTTACATGTATAAATAGTTAAATTAACAAAAAAAAACAATCAGCAAAATGTTAAAGTTACCATTAATTTTCCAACCAAACAACTAATCAATTTAACTTTTGATCAAACAATCCACCCCTATCAGCATTACTGTTCGTCAAGTCTTGACGAAGTTAAATAAAGCTCCCGTAAAATGTTAATGGACTCTATGCAAGAATTGTTTGACGTAATTAATGTCACTCCCTTGTCACGTCACTGAGTCAATGAAAATATTCATGCACCCTCCTGAAGCAAATCTCGCATGTATGGAGGCGGGGGCCACGCTCAGCCCGCTTCACGCTTGGCAAGAAATGTAAAGCTCGTCATCACATGACGAGGACTATTCTAGAAATATTTCGGACTCAATTCCAATTAAAAAACCTAAATTAAGCTACCACCTTCAAATTTCTACATACCTGTTTATATTTCGAATTGATTTATTTAATTTGTTTTAAATTTAACATAACTGTATTCTGAAATGTTTAACGTTACAATAGAAATGTGTTATTATATTCATTTTTTTTCCGTACTTTCTTGAATGCGACAGATTAAATTAAGGATTTGATGGGAATAATGTACAAATAACAACAATTTTATTTTTTCATCTGAATACAACACAGAACATTTTGATATTTTCTTTCTTTTATAAAAATATATAGAATGATGTATCTGTTAAATACTGATAGAAAAATTACTTCATCGTAGCACGGATTTAGACGGATTGCAAATTGTCTGTAAATATTGGGATATCAACAAAACGAACCGCACCAAGTTCTCCTATGTTTATCGAGTATTTTGGGGAGGAATGTATACCATTTCACGTGGTATTCGTTATGTAGACGTATTCAAAATCTCTCTTTCAAATATTAAATTTGAAGTCGGACACTTGCACAAAATATACACTTGCAACAAAAGGCACATCACTTTTACTATACGAAATTAAATTCTTATCAAATTATTCAATACGGTTAGAATCTTTGTAATACGAAATCTATCAATATAAAAATATTATTTTAGAGTGAAGGGTGTCTATCTTTTGTTATTTTACTGATAGCATTCAGTATAAAATAATACACATTACATACTGGGGGATGGGATGGGGTGGCTGAAGGGAGTGCCATCGCAATTTAATCCTAAAAAGTATGAAACCTTTCCAAAAGACGGCATTCAATATTATAAATAAGTATGAACAATTTGGTTTATATCAATCAACGAATGTTGGATATTATTCAGAAGGCACCTTCCCTCATCTTCCTGGCTCGACCCCTCTTCCCGGATAAATGTGTATTGTATCGAAAACTATAAAAAAAAATTCAGTTGCACTCTAGGATTCTGAGGATCCCATAGTCATTACATTCCACTTCCACAGACATCTCACCCTCCACCTACCCGAACCAAATTTTGCATATATCATTATTTGATATTTAAACTTGCGCAAAACAAAGACACTTCCATCCGCGTTAATGTATATTTTTAATTATAACTTGATCTGAATCTGTTCCTAAATAACACATTTTGGGACAAAAATTTTATCTTATAAACGCGTAGACACATAATTATCTTTAAAATGCTTTCGTCCTCACTCGAACAATACACACATCGATTAGACAATTCAAGAATCCTGGACCACAAATGTTGCAGACTACATCTAGACTTTATGATATAATTCATTAATATAATTTATGGTCGGTTCACATTCAGAATAGGCCTGCGGGTTAGTTCATACTCAAAAGCTTGTTCATTCTCTTCCCGGGCCCATACTTCATGGAACGTACTTGATGACAACGGTGATGAACCCCATATATCATGTTGAGTTCGTGCCAGAACTTAAATTCACTTATATTATACTTCAGCTTAATTTTAGTTCACGAAGCCATGTACACCCAACAATATTATGACTGATAATTATCAAATTAAAATTTGAAGAAAATGATTTCTCCGGTCCCAGGTTACGCATTCGTGTAACACTGTCGGTTTATAGAATCGGAATTCGATCCATCTAGATAGAATAGGTATTTGGACCTGAAGTAGTATTGTGCGTGACTTAGACTGCGATTGCATCTTAGTCTTCTCAGAAAATATGGAAGAAAGATCATTATTTTCGAATATGTTGATTTACAAATATTTTAATTAAAAAGTATATTATAAATAATAAATACTTATGTCCTTCTATTCGTCTCAAATGAAAATTGAATGTAAAATTCATATATTTCAGTTAATAGGTGTCAGATCCGTTTGAAATTACATGTGACCTTTTCGTTCTGAAAGCAAATTTTTACAAAAAGAGTAAACAACAAAAACTATTATTTGCAGTGTTGCTGTAAGGTGATTTAAATTAATATGAATTAAAAATATTAAGATGACTTAAATTTCATGTAGGTTCCTAAATAATAATAATTATTATTATTTCATTTTCTTGTCGTTTCATTTGGCGTTGGATGTTTAGTTAAAGAATGTTTCGATTTTAAATACGAGCTGGACAAAGTAATGATATTAAACAGACTACATAGGAAAATGTTGAGAGAGTTGTAATTCGTCACGCGCAAGAAAGATGGGAACAAATGCAAAATAGACGTACAGCTGATGTTCTCTCCCGCGCCAACCATCCTATGTATGTTTTTGGCGCCCATCTTAGGATGGGGTTTAAACGTTATCACCAAATAAAGATCTCCAAATGTGAAAATCTCCCGGTGCGCTTGACTATTTTGGCATATTTAATTTTTTTAATGTTCACCCTTATATCAATTTTGTTTGCCGATTGTTCCAGGAATATTCAAATATATATATTGTTACGTTGCATTCTGGCTCCGGCGGATCGAACGCCAGGGCAGTGGGTGTATGTGTGCATGATGTCAGAATGGCTAGCTCGGATGAATGGAAATAGTCTCAAACAATAATAATACTAAATTCAACACATTATTTACACTTTAATTACACGAAACATTGCAATCCCGACATTGTTAGTACGGCAATAGTCTTTGAATTCTTCATGTTTTTTATTAAATTTTCCTCTTAGTGAAGACACACAATGATACCAATTTATTTATACCCAGTTTGCCAAGAGGTGAAGTCGCAACAAATGCCAGACTGCCATAGGGTGTTATCGCAGCCTTGGTCCAGGCCGCCACACTCCCGTACCAGAAGTCATTTCCTCCTCCAGGCCTGATGCCATCTCGTCACTGTGGAGTCCGTCGAGTCCATCGCTCACATGCGGCCTCTCCGCCGGTTGCAGAGGAATCTCCTCTAATTCCGCGGATGGATCAAACCCATTTTCAATCTCTGAATCCACCGCGGGATAAAGCCCTCGTTTGCGATCTTGGTCGACGTCATTTAACCCGCTATCCGGCCGTTCGTGCAGAAGTCCTCTCGTCAACAATCCCCACTTGTCATCCCATTCATCTAGTCTTCTCGTCAATCAGACACCGCGTCCACTCGGATTTGATATGGTAAGTCGCTATCGTTTTTTTTTTTAAATAGAGTTGCATGCACGGAATACATGTCACATCAATAATCTTACTATTTTCAAACTAATCTAAATAAAAATAGTATATTACTACTAAATATTATGAAAATAGGACTAACTTGCTGGTCTGGAACGGGGCGCGAACCCCCGACCACTAGATCACTAGGCCAGCGTCTTAATCACTAGACCAACAAGCTACCCAAAAGTATAAATTGAATGTTTTTTAAAATATGTTATATGTCCCAGACATAACCACCGGACCATAACAATATGAATATGATTTTCTAGTTCGAAAAAAATATCAACAATTTTAGTTAAGTAAATACATTTAAAATTATACTCGGCGGAGAACTGAACCCTGGTCTCCTGTGTGATCAGCCAATGCACTACTGACGGATGCGAATGAAACATGAAAATAAACCTTTACAAATATTTAAGCTCGTTATTAATAAATTCTTCAATGATTTAACATGTTACAAAGTTCTCCGAGTGTAATTATTTTACAAACAAAATTCAATATTATGAATATCATAAATAATCTCAAAATAAAAGTCAATTTATTAAATTTGAACACGAAAACAAACAAGTTTATATGACAATCTGATACCACAGTATAATGAGGTAATAGCAAGATAGAAGAGCACTCGCTTAGCATGTAAGAGGTAGCGGGATCGTTACTCAAAATATTTTTGATTTTAAAAAGGTATTAGATGCGAATGGTATCGACCCCATTGCTTGTACGGGTGAAAAAAACACAAGGTAAAAAAATATTATGAAGTATTCTAACGCGCCATTTCTAATGTAGTTTTCGTGACGAATTTTACTGAGGTACCCACTAAACAAACAAATATTATTTTAAAGTATGCCAGATCCTTCTTTCATCTTTTCTCTTTTGTTTCCTTTCATAGCATCTTTTATATTAAAACATAATTTTTATTTTACTTTACATGTATTTCCAAATGTTGTTTATCCTTAACAGTACTTTTTTGTAAAACAATGGAAACACAATTTTTGTTTTTTGTTTTTTAAATTATCGTATGAACTGGGTCAGTTACCTGAAAAAAACGGTTTAAGCCGTTGAAAATGCTTACAAATAATATATTACGTAGGTGAGGATACGTGTCAGTTCGTTGTCTAAATATCTTAAAGTTAAGTCTTACATCGAGATGAGAGAGATGTTTTGTCGTGTAACAGAGATGGATGAATAAATCATTTAAGATAAGTGCTCCAAGAAAAAACGCCAGCGGAGTGGAAAGTTGGTCGTTTTTTTAACTCGAAGAACCGCGCGGGCGCTGAGCTAAGTGAGATCTTTTTTTAATCCAAAAATATTAAAGCAGTTTGAGGATATATGAGTGTACGTATGAGAGATGCTAAGAAAAATTAATATTAATATAATAATATTAAAATTACACATTTTTACATATTGAATATATTTTAAATCCTAATTAAATGTATTAATTATAAAGACATAGGTACATATAAAATCAATTTTACATGGTGCATTACTAACTATGCTACAGCTACACATTTTCAAATTAATATATCTATCGTTGCATTCCTTAAAAGCGATCTACTTTTGTTTTAATACTGTTAATTCTGGCGTCTGCTATCGGTTTACTCAAAGGTATCTGAGATTCTGTAAAATCAATGTAGATGGCTTTCAAATAATGGAACGATCCAAACACTCTTCTGAAACATCCACTCGGTGTTGTTTTTGATCAACTGAGAGCAAACGCAGCACCAATACTCGTAAACCTTATTTATACCCAAATGGTCATACAAAATTTTTAAAACACATTCAGAAGAGATGCTTACCATCTCTGCTATCTTCCGTAATTTTAAACGACCATCATCCAATACGATTTTACGGATTGTCCTAATCGTTTCCGGAGTCGTCACGTCTTTTGACAGTCCACTGCGGTGAGCGTTTTCGCAGCTCTAACGTCCCCATTTAACTTAAATTTAGTCCCCTAAAACAGTTTAATTTAAGTAACGGTATTTATTTTTAAAATGTAAAACTTTACAACGGCACGAACTTCCGACTATCTTTTTATCTAAACATTTTTTTAATTTGTCATTTAAGATAACTTATCAATCATAAAATTCACGATACTTACATAAGTTACCAATTAATTTAATTTTTTATATATCTGAATACCTAACCCAAGAGTACGATAAAACAATACTTTTTTACATATGTGAAAATAAAACACTTGTTTTTTGATTCTACTCGTTTAATTTACTTGAGACGCATTTCGCCTTGCAATGCCATCTAAAAATTTAACTCAACAATTTATATTTATAACTATAATGGGGGACAGCAATACAATTTTATTTACGTGAGGTGAAAAGAGACCACACCACCGAATGGTTACTCAGAATAATTAGAAACATTGAAAATTAATGGAAATCCAATGAATAATGTTGTCTCTTTTTACCTCATTAAAAAAATATAATTGTACAGCTGTCCCCCATTTATTTAGACTTTATTAACATACATATTTTTGTTAGAACAGAGGTGAATATATTATAATATAACTGATAAACATAAGATACACTTATTTTGCAATTAAATACTCGTAGTTTATTGTGTGGGATGGAGTAGACTCCACCTCTAATATATACAGCGTTGTCCTGGCTACTTTGATATACTGAAGTCTGTGTTACAGTAGCCAAATAGTTATAGTTATTAAATTTGTATTTATAGTTATAAATACAAATTTTTGAGTTAAATTGTTACATTGATAATTCCTTTGCAAGGCAAAACACGTCTCAAGTAAATTAAACGAGTAGAATAAAAAAAACAATTGTTTTATTTTCACATATGTGATTATGGAGTTCTACAAACTTACCTCGGAAACAGTAAATACTTTTTTATATTTTAAGATTTATGGTATCGCTTTTAGATGCACTTGAGGAATATACTATGAATCATTTATATTTAAACCAACATGATTCGTAGGAATTATAATTCTACTTTTAACTATAATAACAGCTTTTAAGTTCTTAAAACACCGGAAATAATTGAGCTATTAATTATTTCCGGTGATAATGGAGCCCATTAATAAGCATATTATTAATATGATCAAATAATAAAACTTTAATTTTAAAATGAAGTATTAGATAACATATGCATATTGAAACACTAAACAACAAACAAATAATATGAAAAATTATTACATATTATTTGTTTGTAATTTTTTTCTGCTTGTTCCAGACGTGAAAACATGTATTGATAATTATTTTCTGGTATTAACTGCGGAAACAAAATATGCATTACTTTATGTTAGACATAAATACGTATACATTTAGTATAAAAATATCCATAAAGCTGGTAGAAAAATATTTATACATATATAAAAATAGCGTGAAAATCGAAGGAACAACATCACTATCTTAACTCATCATTTTTGAAAACCGGTAACCTTTAAATCATTTTCAGTAAGATATTTTTATTGAAAGACTGAAAATGACATATTTTTGATGTACCAATGGTTGTATAAAAAATGTTTTCTGGCAATATACCAAGGAAAAATAACGATGTTTTAAAATTGTCTTTGTCTCTTATTTGAAAAGTAATACTTTTGAAGCAATACTTAATATCTTTAGACTAGACTAACATTATAATAGAAATATATCAAAAACAAATCGGATGAAACGAATTAATGGTCAAGTAATAATATAATCTTTTCTAGACTAATCTACCGTGACATAATTTTTTTGAAACATCTTCTACTAAAATCAATCAATCTATGAAAGAATAATTCAGGAGAGGCTATATTTTGATATGATAATGTAGTAATATTCTTTGTTGCTCCAAAGTAAATTTATGTTACTTTCATTTAAAAAGCATGAATTTGAGATTGGCTGCATAATTTAAATATTTATTCCTAATAAGAATTCTCATTCCTTAGAAAAATGTCTCCATATGTTTCCCTTTTTGAAGCATAAAAGCTCTTTGTACTTGAGTACCCATTGAAAAAGGACTCAATCACATTTTCCCATTTTCTTTCTGGGTTCCACTTATTATTCCTCCCCGTCCATTTGACTTCCTTCCTTTATATGGGCGGAACCTTACTCCAGCTCTGTTGTGGAAGGTTACCTTTAAATTATACCAAAAACTGTCTTTCAGAACTGATCACAAATGT
This sequence comes from Eubasilissa splendida, assembly GCA_031772225.1. Taxonomy (NCBI): domain Eukaryota; kingdom Metazoa; phylum Arthropoda; class Insecta; order Trichoptera; family Phryganeidae; genus Eubasilissa; species Eubasilissa splendida. Next base: position 18,354,161 of record CM062851.1, read on the forward strand.
TAAATATTAATTTATTAGTATATCGTAGGTTAACTACACGAATTTATGTAAAACTAGGTTTTTCTATACAATACCATTTGGTCTTACTCTTAGTATATAGTTGAGAAATAGCACAAATAATAATCGATGGTAACGTTGATACATTATCTCCAAGAAAGTGGCGATCCGTATAGAGAACATTTCTCGTTCAGTTCCTACTCTGAGACATATGATGAACTAAGAAAGATTGAGAAAAAACCTTGAGTTATAAAATACAAGCACTCATAATCTAATAATATCAAGATTATCGTTTTTGCTCACCAAGGATAGACGTTAATTGTGGTTTTGCCAAGACAAGAATTGAATCACTGAACATCTTAAAATAAAAACAGTTAACAAAAATTAGTAATTAATCATGGAAAGCTACCACTAGGCCACGAATCATGTATTTTAGTATAATTTTATATGTATGTATGAATATAGAAACAAAAATGGGTGATTTGATTGTATGCTGTTTATTGTACGCCGATGATGCTGTACTAATGACGAATAATGAACGAAAACTACAGAGTTTAGTGAGTAGAACGTACAATGTATGCAAGGAAAGCGACCTTATTGTGAATGTTAACAAATCGAAAGTGATGGTATTCGAGAAGAAGACGAGACACCGCGCTAAATTCTTGTAGGTTATGAATGTTTTGAAAAAATAGATGAGTTTGTGTATTTGGGAAGTATGTTTGATAGAAACGGAAAGGTGGGTGACTGAAGGGAATAAAGTGAACGACGCTTTGAATAGAATTATATCTAACGGGAACTTGTCAACCAAGGCAAGATTAGCGGTGCACAATAGAGTCCTGGTATCGACACTGATGTATGTCAATAAAGCTTGAAACTGTCAGAAGAGGAACGAAAGCAGACTGCAGTGGAAATGAGATCCCTTAGGTGAATATGTGGCAAATCTATTTATGACAGAGTAAAGAATGAAGAAATAAGGAAAGAATGTAAAGCTGATGTTAGTATAGTGATTAAAATTAAGAAATGATCACTTAGGTGGTTTGGTCATATGGAACGGATGAATGAGGAGAGAATGGTAAGAAAGATATATGACGCAAGTGTTGATGATACCAGAAAGGTGGAAGACTTGGCACGACCAGGTAAACCAGATAGTAGAGGATGATTCTGTTAGAAGCCTCAACAATCGACGAGCTTGTATGAGAAGATTTATGAATGTGGATGAGGCAAGAATTGTGTGTCAGGACAGAGGAGTGTGGCGCTCTATCCTCTCTGCCTACTCCCGCCGAGAAACAGCGTGTTGGTACTACCTATAAAATTATACTATCGTAAATTTGGGTTATGCCAATTATTGGAATTTTTTATCATAAAATCGGGATTTATTATTTACATTCTACGATACAAAGTTTCATTGCGGAATGTAAATATTGAACAGTGATTAAATATTTTTAATTAACTATAATTACATATTCACGGCCGTTTAGAATCTTCTGTGTACAGTTATCTGGACGACGTTTCAGATCCCATTGCAGGGTCCATCATCTGGGCTGATGTGATGTGTGACTGTTGGTGTACTCCTATTGCTTTGAAGCGGGAAATAAGGGTTTTTTAATTTTAGGCCCTCATTCCTATTAATGTTCATTGGGTGTTTAAATATTTCAATAGCCTCCTTAATCAGACGTCCGGGATTATGTAATTTAAATCATACAAAATAATTAGATAAAAACAAAATGTTTCTGATTAACGTTCCAATTTTTAATTCCAATCATCTTGATGTCAAATGCCCAAGAAAATATGTTACATTGTACCAAATTATTTGTATTCCTTAAAACAATTTGGAGCTCATTAGTCCAAACATCTTTCATTATATGCAAAAATCAAAAATCTACTTCGGGCAAATCGGTCTGAAATTTTTCAGTCTCTAATTATCTCTTCGGGCAATATATCACGGTGTATTTATTTTTTCTCATAAACCATCCCTTTGTGTGGAAACTCATGCCAAGTATATTAATAATAACGATGATTCACAAGAAACTCGTACCAGGATTCAGACAACGGATGGTTCCCGGAACATTCTACTTCCGAGAGGGAAAACAATCTTCAGCGAGACCCGTAGAGTGTAGGGCAGCCATGCTTTCAAATTTATTATAAAATTGCTTAATGCAATAATATTACGTAGCAATATTTTTTTTTATAAACAATAAAAATATATACTTTTAAAATTAGCAATATTAACTTTGTGGTTAAAATTCATATTTAAAATAAATAAAAAAATAATAAAAATATAGGTAACTGTCAGTTCTATCCTTCTACTAATATAACTACCTATAAATTATTGTGCGACAGAAATTTTCTTAGATTACAGAGTTCTCTCATTCCTATCTCTTGACATGAAAAAATTTTGGATCTGAAAATCCAAGAACTAGAAAATTCTGAGAGTCCTTGAGTGGGTTAGTTCTTCATTTACAGATTTAAGGAGTTATATTAAATCACGGTAGAAAGTTTTTAAAATTTAAAATGTATATTTTATTTTTATTGTTATATCTTTATTGCTTTTCTTTCATGAAAATGATTTTTTTTTCTGTATTATCTACCATTTAATTATTTAATTGTTACTCTTATTACCTATGTTATTTATTATTCTAAATAAAAAATACTTTAGTATCGCCAGTACATATTCAAAGTTGTTTATTAAGGTATTTTTTGTGACCAGATCTGAATAGACAGGTCGTTTCTGTATTCATTCCATCTTTCTCATCCTAAGTAATTTTGTCGTCCTAACATCCCATGTCTTAATATGAGATAGTGTTTCGTAGATGTGGCTTTTCTATAAAATATAAATACACAATTAAAAAATATATAAAGTCTGCTTTCATCACACCGTTTCCTGACGATAGAAACTCGCACTTTTCAGTACTGGCATCACTCTTACCTCGGAAGCTTTCATACGTCTTCTTATGTACACCCGTCGGTTCCTTCCTTTTACTTTCAACATTCACGTCATAAATGTTCTTTATCTGCCTCTTTTTAATCATACATTCCTCATGTCTAAACTATGTTAGCGACCATTTCTATTATATATGTAACTTTACACACGTTTCGTGAATTAAACTTTAATTAAATTATTCGTATTATTCATTTTTATGATCGATCAAGTATGCAGTTCCTAAAAATCAATGATATTAATGATATAGCTATATTTTTTTTAACTTTCAATATTATCCATTTAAGAGTGTAATAAATTTGAAACGAGATCACAACGACCTCAGGGAGTTTTTTTTACGGAGCGATGAACTGAAAGCGTGGCCCGCGGGTGTGAGTGAAATAAATGCAACATAAACGAAATTAGAAAATAAATTGAACCAGACACTCGTTTTTCTCTTACTTTTACAATTATTACAAGCTTAATGTTTAAGAGTCGTCCTGTGACGAGCGCTGAAAACATACTTTGTATAGTTTGGGGTTTTAATAAAGAAAAATTAGGCAAAGTATCTAAATACATGCAATCCTTGGATATAATACTTATTAATACTAATTAAATGTATTAATTAGAAAAATTAAATCAATTTAATCAAAAAATATTGTTGCGCTACCGGATCTCTTTCTAAACCGGGGAAGGTGCATTATTCAAATATGCTACAGCAACAGTACTTTTGACGACAAATTTTCGAACCTAACTTTTCAAATTAATACATCTATCTTTCCATTATTTGAAAGCCATCTACTTTGTTTTTACGGAATCTCAAATACCTTTGAGTAAACCGATAGCACACGCCAGAATTAACATTTTGGACACATTGATACAACTTATATATTATTAAGCAGAACATATTCTTATTATGAAGTTGTAATTATTCAGAATATACGTTAATAATTTATTAATACTTCTTCCATGATAACATTTTCAGTGATATGAGCACCACATTTGAGCAGCATTTTTATTTTTGTTAGAAAAACATACCACCGTGCCCCTAGCTTTAGCCTTAGTTTTAAACATGATAACTTTGTGTAAAAAAATATGTTCAACTATTATTATTATTATTATTATCTTCTGCTTTTTTTCAGGAGTGTATTTATCTCTTTGCCAATATTTCAAGCCACGTTTCAGCCGTTATCAGTGCTGGTATTACATCACTGAGTCTACAACTGAAATTTAGTCCAAAAACCAACTACAGCAAAAACGACCGCATATAGACCAGACCAGATGGTACATCATTATTTCAAGCGAAAAAAATATTCGCCACTTTAATAATATTGTGTTCCATTTGAAAATAATGAAAGAATTATTTCAGAATCTTTTTCTCTTTTATTCGTGTGACGTCACCGAACCTCCATAAAATATTTGAATCGCAAATACCTAATTCTGAAGGGCCGGATTTGTTTATTGGGCGGCAGATTGGCTATATCTTTCAGAAAAGGTCGAATGTAGCCCTTAGACGTCGAAAACGCTGATATAGATATTCTCGAGTAATACTTTGCGACACTGGCTGGAGTAATTTTATGACGAATTTTATTCGAGATTGTTGAAATTCTTCGGAAATCTCAAATCATGAAGCGTTCTTTAAATTAGAGCTATTTAACCATATGAATAATCTAAGTTATTATTTAAATTAAAATAAATTTTTTCATTTGGCGTTCGTAGGCTATAAAAGGATGAAAGTTTTCTCCCTTCAATAAAGTTATGCGGCATACGCACCAATGGGGCCAAGCCTGCATTATGCCCGCATATGCGTGACTTTTCTATTATATTATATGTCGTCATTAATTTTTATCAGGACTTTTATGTGGCTAATTTTGTGGCCAACTAAATCGCTAGCCTGATTCAACAAAATAAAATCTAACTACCAAATTATCTAATGAATTTTAAATTGAGAAAAGTAATTATATTTTTAATTGAGAATATAACGAAAATCTCTTAAAGGTATATAGAAAATTTTTTAACAATATTAAATAATATGTTTTTAAACAAACACTATTTAAATATGTTTTTTGTTAATTTTATTAATGAATAATTAACTTTTTTACACAAATATTATTAAATACTGAATTTCATCATTCTTTCAAATAAATTAATTTCTTGATTTATAAATAAATCAAATTATTAATAATCCTCCACACTCAAAAGCAAGTGTAAGTTAAACCAATAATATCGTTATTATACTGTCATTGTCCAAAAACCATCCAAGGAATTGTGTTTATACGCTAAAAGCTCTAAAAATTAGCAAAATGTGAAAGTGTAGACATCGAATTTTGGGGATAGTAATATGTAAGTAAAAATGTCAAATTTGATTGCATATTAGTTTAGGTTCAATATTAGAGATTCCCTTAGGAAATTTTCATTCCTATTTGTTTTTCATGCAAATAAGGTATCTCTGCCTAACTAAATTATGCATTAATATTTTATTCTAATCAATATAAATAACCTTTGCAATAATCTTCAACATATTATCAGAGATTTAAAAAAATTTCAGGTGGCAATTTAAATCCAACTCAAGCTTGCATAAATGTATCTGCAGAGATGCATACCTGTATCGAGGATCCTAGCAAAAGCAATCGACTGTCACTGATTGCTTTCTGCTAGTTCTTCATTATTATCCCTTCCCAAACTATGCAGTAACACAGGTCTACCATTATAATTAAACCTGTAATATTTCGGTAAATACATACAATATAAAACTCATATTTTAGATAATCCTAAAGAAAATATTAGCGCTTATGAATGACTAGTGAAAAACCAATTATGAAAAGGGAATCGTACAAAAACAATAACTTTTTCCATTCAATCCGTTGTAAAATGAATACGTTGGTAAATATACAATTAGTGATATGAAAGACAGAGATCATACACTATTTTCACAGCGAAAAGAACAACAAACATGCAAATATAATTGTCTCTTTCTCACTAATTAAATGAAGAGAGATAAGAAGGAAGGACACATTGTATAAGACTTAATGAATGCTCTAAATTATGTTATTAATCATTTTTTCAAAATTAAATGCTGCAAAAAAAACTTTTTTTCTAACTGTTATTTACGGTAATACGAGTTGACAGCATGGCTGCGTTTGGGTATTTTATATCGTGGTATGGTAAAAGTTATTAAACTATGGGAATAAATTATCGTATCTAAAAAACACAGATGTTTCGAATTTGATATAAGACCAACCTGTCTATCTATAATTATTGCGAATAAACTTTGCTATGTGTACAAGCAATATTAAGCTCTGGATCATTTTAATGATTAATCAAAAACAAGTTGATCGACTATATTCTTATAAGCGACAGCAGAAACTGCTTGATATGACGACCTATATTCGTTTACCTCATCCATAACTCAGACATGTACATGCATATTAGGTGTGATGCGAGATTTGAATACGTATTTACCTGGTCATCTAACATGATATCAGGCAGGCGTGCACCAATCATTGTCATGTTTAGTGGGCAATTCAGCAAATGACTATTATATACATAATAAGTTCAATCTGATGAAAGGTAAGAGCGGCTGAAAAGAGAGGAAGGGGTGAAAATTACTGAGAATATTCAAGATAACGTAAAATTCTTCTGAAAGGCGATCAAAAAATTCCGATGTGGTGCTGAAAGCAGTAGTATGAAAGCTATTAAGTCAGTAAATGGAGAGATGTTAATGAATGAGGATGAAATAAAAGATAGATGGAATAAATATTTCTAGGAAACGTATGAGAGTGTAGAGAATGCAAATGAGGAATCCCCTGAGAGTTTCTCTGGGGTAAGTATGAATGCCGAAAACGAAATGAGTGTGCAATAAAACATATGAAGAATGGTAAGGATGTGGGGTATGATAACGTTGCTGCTGAGTATATAAAAGCTAGTAACTCATTAGTTATCTCGTGGCTTCATACGCTCTTCAATCAATATTTGGAGGGGAGCCATACCCCGTTAGATTGGAGGAGGGCTGTCATCACGCCTCTTTACAAAGGCGAAGTATCAATAATTGAATGGGTAAACTATAGGGATATTAGTCTACTGAGCTCCGTTGGTAAACTGTATAAAAGAATTTTAATAGAAAGAGCAAGAACAGTGACGAAAGAAAAAGTATGGTACGTGCAAGGGGCCTTTGTGGGTAGAAGAGGATGCATGGATCAGATTTTTTTTCTACGAGTGATGACGGAAAAGTTTTAGCCAAAAACTTTTTTCTGCATTTGTAAATCTACAAAAAGCATATGATAGACTTATAAGAGAAAGGTTATGGAATGTAATATCTAATTACAGGGTAAATAGTAAATTTATACACGCAATCGCATCCCTATATGAAGGAAGTTCTACGTGTGTAAGAATCAATGGAACATTCTCACCATGGTTTGACAATACAAAGGGTGTCAAGTAGGGTTGTGTAACGTCTCCATGGCTGTTTAACTTGTGTATGGATAATTGTGTGAAAGAACTGTAATGTATGAATGTAAGAGCAAAAATGGCCAATTTGATTGTATGCTGTTTATTGTACACCGATGATGCAGTACTAATGTCGAATAATGAACAAGAACTACAAAGTCTAGTGAGTAGAATATACGATGTATGCAAGGAAAGCGACCTTATTATGAATGTTTACAAGTCGAAAGTGATGGTATTCGAGAAGAAGGAAAGCAAGACACCGTGCTAAATACTTGTAGGTAATAAATGTTTGGAACAAGTAGATGAGTTTGTGTATTTGGGAAGTATGTTTGATAGAAACGGAAAGGCTGAGAATGATATTGAAAGGGGGGTGACTGCAGGGAATAAAGTGAACGGCGCTTTGAATGGAATTACATCTAACGGAAATTTGTCAACCAAGGCAAGACTAGAGGTATACAATGGAATCCTGGTACCGATACTGATGTATGGAAGTGAGGCCTGGAGCTGGCAGAAGAAGAATGAAAGTAGACTGAATACAGTGTAAATGAGATCACTTATGCGTATATATGGCAAATTTATTTATGACAGTAAAAAATGAAAAAATAAGGAAAAAATGTAAAACTGATGTTAGTATAGTGAGTAAGATTAAGAAAAGATCACTTAGGCGGTTTGGTCATATGGAATTAATGAGGAGAGAATAGTAAAAAAGATAGATGACGCAAATGATGATGGCACCAGAAATAAAGGACGTCTGTGGAGGACTTGGCACGACCAGGTAAACCAGATAATGTAGTATGGTTCTATTAAGCCTCAACAATCGGCGAACTTGTATGAGAAGATGTATGAATGTGAATGAGACAAGAATTGTGCTCTATCCTCTCTGCCTATACCCGCGGTGAAACAGCGTGATAGTATGTTAGTTAGTTATACATGATATTTAGATATTTCGACAATATCGCATTTTCCAAAGTGTTTATATAAGATAGAAGTTAACGAAACATACTCAAAAATATTGTTTAAACTGTATATTAAAATGTCTCTAAAGAGTGCAGAATAATTGTTAGTATTATTTTTTACTGTAATTTGATAGATTATATGGATCTTTCATATTGTCAATGCACAATAATAGGTAATCAATATATACAATATATATATTGAGTTGAGATCTCAACTGTGGGAAATTTATATCTCTTGCGAAAAAATATGGTTGTACCGTAATTTTTTGAGGCAACGCCTTAACAATAGAATGTTACCGTGCCGAAACGTTTCCTTGGGGAAACCATCTACAAAAAAAGCGATCTAACCCAGAAGAGATGCCAGATTCATATATAACTAACTCGCCATCACTAGGCAGAGAAGTGAGAACGCCACACTCTTCTATCCTGACGTACCGATCTTCCCTCGTTAACTCGCTCCTTGACTTTTAAAGCTTCTAATAAGGCTGCCCTCCAATATCTGATACACCTGATCGTACCGGACGAGTGTATATTTGTTTATACCAATCGACAGAATTAAGAAGGGGTCACGGCATATTGAATGCTGATCAGAATCGGATATCGGCAAATTGAATGCTGATCGGAATCGGCAATCGACATGTCGAATGCTAATCGGAATCGGCAATCGGCATATCGAATGTTAATCAGAATCAGCATATCAAATGTTAATCGGCTATCGAATACAGAGAATGTCTGTAAAATTCTTGGTATGTACATGTAACCTAATACATTATTTACATAAAATTAAAAAGCAGCAACTTAAGTATTTAAATGCTTAAGTCGTTACATAATTGTCTACTTATTTTAATAGATGGCAGTATGGTATGGATTATTGGATTCGTATGATGGAGGTAAAATTGTATCTAAGTTTTAATTTTTTTAAATGAACCAGGTGTTAGGTTAAGCGAAAATTTCACGTACTGAAGAAAAAATTGTCAAACATACGTATGTATCCTGTAATAAAATATTAACATTTTCAGAGTAATGTTACTTCTTTGATTAATTTTTCTCATTAAATAATAAAAGAGAAATAAATACGTCATGATTAATTAGAAGATAATAGAGAAAAAATACGTCTGTAATCCTATTCAGCGAGTTATGTTTGGTTGACTGCAGAAAAATCTTTCAATACTTGATCATATTGGGATGCCAATAAATCTTTATATTAATTTCCTAGACATTATCATACATATTTATAGTGGCTATCATAAATTTATTCCGGATTGGGTCTCATTTATTTATTGATAGATATAAATAAAACAGTGTTATTACTCTACTTGAGTTTATTAGCACTACTCGAGTTTCAAGAGAAACAGTAACTCTCATCGACAGGTGAAGTATTAAACTAACTACACGTAAATATAGGAGACAAGAATTCGAAGAGACATATACTTAATATGAATATGTAAAATATATGTTTCTTCATTGATTTACTGTCATGCTATGTAGTAGGATGGATCCGGCGCACAGCCTCAATGAGGAGTTATTTTGAGCATATTAGTTAACTATTAGGTCAAAAGTTTTTGCGGTTTTTTAAAAATGCTATTTTGTTTTTTGTGACAAAAATTGACATTCGTTATCATTTGTTCTGCTCTAAAACTTCAGTGTCGTCGATTTTTTATATCTTACATGAACTTATCTGGTATATTCTGCCATATCCACCCTACAGTTCCGATCTTGCTCCGTCGGATTATCACATTTTTCGATTGCTCTGCAATCAAATGCGTGGCGTTACGTTCAGCAACGTGGGTAACCTCAAAAATTATTCGATACTATGCCAGTCGATTTTTATAAAAAAGTCATCGACAAAATGGTTGAAATATGAGATGAAGTCCTGATCAATAACGGAGAATACATCATTGATTGAAAAGTTGTACTTTAATTTTATAATAAGTAATTGAACAAAACCACAAAGATTTATTAGGCAACCCAATATATTACTTCGTTATGTTGCTATAGTCAAGTAATTAAATAAATAATTAACCTGTGACGTAACTATTACAGGGGTGAATATGCCATAGATTTGTATTTTGCTATGAAATACTATCGCTCCAATTTTACTAATCTAACGTGTCTTACCTCTAGACTGATTAGCTAAAACTCTCCCGAGTACCCAAGAGATCACGGATTCGACCCTTTTTACAAGAGTTAAATTTCTCAAAAAAATATGATAATTGGTAATGTAGTGATAGCTTTAACAAATTGTAAGAATATTGAAATTATATTTTTATTTATTATCTTTGTTTTATTAACTACTAAATTGAGTTTAAATACTATTATTATAATATTACCGGTTTAGAAAAATACCATTTTCTTCTTCAGGATGTCATAACTAACTAAAACATATAATATTGTTTCTTTGCCAGAATCTATTTTTAAAAAATCTATTAAAAAAAAAAAATTTTAGTACCTAAATCAAATCATTACTTAATACAAATTTACTTTGTACAAATTTAATTTTTTCGAAACCGGTAGATGTATTTAAACTCAATTTAGTGGTTAATAAAACAAAGATAATAAATAAAAATATGAATTTTAACTACAAAGTTAATATTGCTAATATTGAAATTGATTAAAAGAATTGAATATTGAATGTTATTTCATGTGCGCTCTATTAAAAATATGTTGTTATACTTATTTTCATTACTAACGTTTTGAAGAATACGGAAGCAGTTATTTTTTTCACAAATTCGTCAGTTTATGTTCGTTAGATAAACGGAATAACAAAATTTCCTCCCTTGCACTGCTTTTGGAACGTTGGTCCATGGTCGATTGCCCTGCATATCCGTTTTACTGTTATTCACATACTCGTAGATTCTGAAACATTCTGCCATCTGGAGCAAGAGTTAAGACTTTTGTAAGGCTAGCATTTACAGTGTCCAATCTAACGTCGCTGGAATTTTTGTAAACAGATCAATTATCGGTTTTTTCCCAACATGTCGTCGACATTACTTGATGTTTTTTGGAAAAGTCAAGGCACATTTCTAATGAAAAATGTTACGTAATAAAGTTATTTTTATTTTTATTTGCATGCTTTTAAAGGACTTTCACGAAGCACTTTTCGTTTCATTCAATTCCAAACAAATTGTGTTTAACTTGGAATAATAGAAAGAAAAATCTTATACACTATTCTTGGATAATTTATGTTTTATTTATGTTTATGACGTATTTACAATATTTAATCCTATTCCAAATAATTTAGATTCTGAATAAATTAAATATTTAAATATATCTTAGGTAAAATTATTAAGTAGGTTTATATGAAAAATAGTTTCCAAATATATTATTTATTTTAAAAAATGCCATGGACACATTAAAAAATAAACGTTTTGATAATATATTTGAAAAAAGTAATAAAAACTTTTAAAACATTACAATATATCTCACACATAAACCTCCATAGTTCCGCCTCAAATTTTCTTAATTCTATGCATAAATTTCTTTAAAAACCTGTCATATTCAACACTAATAAAAAATATCGGTTTGTTCGGGTTTAAAACCATTTAAATTATGCTGTGAGTTGTTGATTCATTTGGGGTTTAAATCCACGTTGAATTTTTATAAAACTATTAAACTAAACCTTATATATCAATATATCTAATGGCCCGTATCCACGAATGAGATTTCTCTCGAAGAATCGTCTCGAAAGCGGTGCAGTACAGAATTTCATTCGAAATCATCGTATTTCGCCCCGGATTAGAAAGACGCATCCAGTTTGTATCTACATTTACTGACTCTTAGAGATCAACGTTTCATTGATTTAAATATTATTATTTCATTTTATTTGTAAGCTAACATTTAATTTGTTATTCTGTAAACACAATCAAATCTAGTTTGATATCAACTATGCTATTATGTTTATTGTAAAACTCCTTTACATCGCCGTGTACAAAATAAAACAGTGAATTATTATAAAATATCACGCAATGATTGAGTGCTGTCTGCGATTTCAGAAGCAAATCAATAACTTACAATAATATTCTTTCTAAAAATAGATTGAAACGCTCGCGAGAAAATCTCAGAGCACTCCATTCTGCAGTTCTGTGTTATGAGAAGCCGAGAGTGGCCACGTGGTGTCTTAGCATTGTGTAAAACAAACCCCACCCCACACCCCCCACCGCACTTAAACAGCACTTAGGTACATCTCACCCCTCGACCGCCAACAGAGGAGCGGATCGGGATCTTGAGAATTCCCTGTAAGCTAAGAAAATCTGGCTTTCGAGATATTCGTAAGTACCCGTCATTCAAGAACTGTGTCGGTGATACATAAAGTGATTCTATTTAGAAAGAGTATACCAAATTCTCATTATATAAATATATCTACTACTTATTACTACTTACTCGGGTGATAGATATATCAGATATTTAACAGGTTTCAGGCCTATTTTCAAATACTGCCTTAATAACGAATTGTTACAAATTTTGCCGCCATAGATATTTAGCATTTGAAAGATTATGTTTTATTTCGAAATACCTACCAAATAAAAATATTTTATGGAAGTTAAGATGTCGATATCTTCATTTAATTTTTGAGTGAATGAAATAAAAAATCTCACCCTTAAAAATATTTGTATTTTCAGAACAATCTAGATTAAACTATAGCGTTGGCATATAAAATCTTTATTAATTAAATTATCACGGTTTATGTAATATAATTACTAATGAGTCAATTTGTTTATGTTTAAGGACTTTTTAGATGTTCAATGCTTTGTATTCAAATTTATGTACAGATTAGTATTCTCTTCTTGGCATTGCCCGGAATTTAGATTTAGTTATTATTTAAAATATTTATGTTTTACGCAGAGTCCTAACGCGCAACTATGCAAAATTTGGTTTTGATCCGTCAAAGGGTATAGGATGGAATAGAGAATTGACAGACAAACATTCAGAATCGTGTGTTACTATACATTTGACATTACCCTATATCGAATATGTCACCTTTACATGTTGTAAATGAAACTTAATAATCTAGCATTCTTCTTAGAGTCTTTCAACATCTTTCTTCCCTTACTAAGTTTCTTAGTAATCCATCCTGGCGGTGATTGTTTGGGAGTTGCTCCACGAGTTGATGTATTGAGATCCTCCCTTAATTTAGATATAAATCACTGTAATTTAGTACAGAATATTTGATCAGTATCTTTCTGAGCGGGGCCATCACTCAGTGAGAGAATATTTAAGACGAGTATTTCATTTTGCTTATTTATTTATTAAGGTCAATATATTACAAAATATAATATGTTGGCTGAAGTGGCTGCCTAGATAGCCTATTTATTAAATGTCTTCATTTTTAACTCAATTAGATTAGATTAGTTGCACAGCGGCAGAGTTGCCAATCTTAAAAGGAGACACGAGGAATTGAAAAGACGATGAAATTTAATATTTCTATTTATTAAAAATAAATAAAAATATTAGTATTAAAATCTTTATAATTATACAACGCTTCTATATATCCATGCATATTAAAACAAGCCAATACAAAACAATAAATTTTGTATGTATGTAACATAAAATATGAAATTTTTCACTTGGGCTACTCTGCCGCTGTGCGTCTCAGATCAAAACTGGTGTAAGACTTTTCGACAAGTTCGGATACTTATACATTTCTAAAATTATCGTAATTAACCTGTTTAATTCTATCTAATTGTACTATTAATACCGCTAATTGTTCCATTCATGTTTGATTGATTCCATCACGTTGGAAATAAATTGATCTTGAAAAGTATTATAGTACTTACTTGAAATGCTAAAATCTGAAAAACACATAAAATTATTGAAATAGCGCTTGATAACAAAATCTTTGTTGGTTAATTTTTTTGATTATCAATCGTGGTCATCACTAGTTGAAGAACTTTTAGAATATTTATAACGTTTTTTCTTTCGTTGAAAATTGATATTGCCATATAGAAATGACATCTTTGCCAGTGGTTAAAATATTTCAAAAATTACTATTCTATGAATTTTATTATTATTAACTAGAGTGCATGTAATGAAATAACAGATTTATAATTTATTCTGATATCATAATACTCTTATGATAAAATAAAATCTGTTTATATTTTTATTTATTATCTTTGTTTTATTAACCACTTAATTGAGTTTAAATACATCTACCGGTTTCGAAAAATACCATTTTCTTCTTCAGGATGTCATAACTCATCAGTTATCCTCGGTAGATGTATTTAAACTCAATTAAGTGGTTAATAAAACAAAGATAACAAATAAAAATATGAATTTTAACCACAAAGTTAATATTGCTAATTTTAAAAGTATAGAAATCTGTTTGTCTGAAGCAGAAAAAACACTGGTGCACTTTGGAGTCGTGAAATTTTCACAACTCTTTCTCTCTTGAAGTTCAAGGTCAACACTACTATTTTCAGTTCGCAACATCATTTCCATCAAGTCAGTTACGGTACTATCGACTATATGATACATGTAACTGTCAAAAAATAAGATAAGATGCAATAATATTTATTACATATTTTCCAATTGTTCAAGAAGAAAAAAAATTACGACCAATGAGCGTTTTTAAATAATACGCGGAGAGAATTTATTGTACGTAAAAACGTAGTAAAGAGACTGCCGAAGAGACAAACGCGCGCACCTACGAGCCAAATCACCTACGTGTCAAATCACCTACGAGCCAAATTACCTACGTGTCAAATCACCTACGAACTTAAAACTTTAGAACTATTCTAATCAAATTGCTAAATTTAAAAAACAATCCATTCAAATGGGATTATTCAAAACTTTCCTCTGATTGTCATTGGTAACATGTCGTTGAAAAGTGTATTTTTGCGATGCGCTGAAGTCCGAGGGCGAGACACCGGGATTGTGCTGTTCCGCATGAAAGATTTCGTTTGCCAAATCTACCGAAATTAACACGAAACTACAGAAGAGGAAACCAAAAATATTGTCTTTAATTAATCAAACTCAGATTAAAAAACTTTTGATGACTTGATTTATTTTAGCCAGCAAGATTTTTTTGCAGAGTTCATCAGAAAAATATAAGGGAATATGAAATGAATAAATACAACAATACAAATCACGGACGTACTCAGATAGTAATAATAGTGATTTATATTTTAATGTAAACCTACAATACTTTGTATATTTTTGTCACATGATTTAGCGGTCACTCGGTAAATATCAGGACGCTTCTGAAACCCCGCGGGGTACAAGATACGAGAGATGAATCTGTAATATTAGGGAAAACTCATTTTTGTTGTGATGTTGCATTTTTGAAACATAGTTCTGTGTTATTTCGGAAAAAATATTTAGTTGCTAACGGAATCCCGGTAGCAACTAAATCCATCTTCAGGACAATACAGTATATAGACTAACCTAAGTGCAGATATTTAAATAAAAGGTTAAGAAAACTGAGCATCAGCAAATCAGAATGAGACAGAGTATCAGGCAGGGGGTGGGAGAGAGGGGTAGGGATTACATGGGAACAACTTTATTATCGGACTATTGAATAAATTTATTTGGTTATTTAGTATCTGGCTATTATTATTGATTGATTTATCAAATTGTAATGCTGCTAAATTGTTATTATGTATTTAATTATGTAACCTATTCCATTTTTATGTGACATTTGTAACCCTGTATTTTTATTAAAAGTATGGTTAGAATTAATTAATTATTCATAAAATTCTGATAGAATTATACTTGTTAAGGGCTCGCTTTCAAAAATAATACAAATTTTCACGTTTTTTTACGAAAATGTGAGTTTTGATTATTCATTTATATCAGAAATTATACACTATATTTGACTTTTTTGTAACTATTACTTAGATAGAACCTTAAAACTAATGTAAAACTAATAAACTCTATGATATTTTCCATAATTAAAAAAATACAAACATTATAAGAAACACCATGGCCATCAAATTTATTTTACGTATTCCACAAAATTGCCTTAATATAGAAAATTCTTACATATATGAAATATATTTTTTTATTGTCTCGAAGCCAATATTACCGAGATAAATTTGCATTAAACTAAATGAGCAAAATGTTAAAAATTAAAAGAATTATAAACCATTCAATTTGCAGTTTATATGATCAATTTTCGGCGTTTTTAAAACACTTTGTGTTACAAATTCAAATTATTTTTACAAAAATATTATATTTACTTACATGCTTTGTGGCTTCAACTACTATTTAAAATCAAGTTTTATATCAAAAACATAATAATTTCGTACTAAATAATATTTATATCGTTTCTATTAATATGAGTTTTTTTATCCGGCGATTTGAAATAAAAAAAACCCAATGTGGGACGCGGAAAATAAATTGAATGGTCGCGGTCTTTCTTATAATGCTAGTATTTTCTTAATTATGGCAAATAACATACAGTTTATTAGTGTAAAAATTTTATGACTTTTGATATAAATGAATAATAAAAACCCATATTTTCGTAAAAAAAGACGTGGAAATATGAATTATTTTTGAAAGGTACTCCTTAAGCATCTAACGTATTCTTTTATTCGAATATTTACAGTAGTAACTCTTGGATTTCTATCCTCTGGTTTGTGTCTTGTGAATCTTGGTAGGTATTATCGCAATAAAACTCTGCTTTCCTTACAACAATTCTGGGTTTACTACAGCACTTTAAACTACAGTGGAAGTTGCGTAGATAAGAGAGCGCTTCCCAAGGGCGCGGCGCCTTATAATGGCTCTCCCACACATACACTTACATTCACGCTCTAATTGTGGACTCACACTCATCTTTACAAACAAGTGACGGATCTCACATTTATGTTCATCGATGTTTTGCTTATATAGAAAGCTGGACAAAAGTTGCACTTAAGTTTATAAATGGCAGAATGGTTTAGTATGTCTTAACAATTAGTTAAAAGTTTTCCTAAATTATTATCAGTATAAAAAGCTGGCTTTATCTCTTTTGAGAGTTTAGAAGTAGGAATGTAGAAAAATTATTTATGTACAAAATTCTGCGCCAATTAATAGTTGGAGAGCCGTTATACAGAAATTTATTTGTTGAAATATGTCAATTAGGTTAGGAACATATCCATTGTTGGAAACTATAAGTTTGATTGTAGAGAGTTCATTGAAAAAGTTATTATCGGATAGTCGAATAGTGAGGAGACGATGGATCATGCAATGAAAAGTAGAGTGTTTATGCAAGATAGGATGGTTGGAGGTGTTATGGATTATGGTGTCAGTAAAATTAGGTTTCTTGTACTTACGAGTAGGTTAGTCTATAGATAATATTGTCCTGAAGAATGTTGGGTCCAACTGAAACAAGTCGACTTTAGTATGCATAATAAAGTGGTTTAAAACTAAACATAGTATTATTTAATTATAATGTCAATTATAATTAAATTATTAAAATTTAATTATAATGTCTTTCTTTGAAATTTTATATAATTTTGTTTGTGTGCGTATAAAAATTATACCAGACATAAAACAGGCGTACACACACGATCCCAACGAATTCTGATTGTTAATTTTCTCGCTGCTTGGCATGCATCAATCTTACCCGACAGTTCATTCAAACATTCTGCCCGCACGGGTGGCTCGTGATGCGGGCTCGTATTACATTGGAACACTCTGAAACCCTCAGCTAAATTATTATATATTCGGACGGCACACTGTAACAGTGTAACGAGTACAGGTTGATTCACAAATGGGGGATCAGACTTCTGCAACTTCTGTGGATGACATTTTTTGTTATATTATATAAATAACTTTTAAAATCCCTTGTATTCAAACAAATTAAAATATATTATATGCAATATATATACAACAAATCGTACTTCATTATCATTATTGTTTGGTATATTTTTTCTTAATGGCTTCTACATTGTGGTTTTCATTTATTTTAATATAAATTATTTTAATATTTTAACCGGTTTCGGAAAATAGCATTTCCAAATCTAACTCATTTAGTTGTTTAAAAACAAAATTTTAATAATTTATATTAAAAAACATAGATTGTTAGATCGGGAACAACGATCGGTCGTCAAACCAACTACCTACTCGTGAGTGATTTAGAAAAATGATAACTTTGCAGTGATTGATCTTAAATGTGTACAAATTCTGATTATTCGTTGTGTTTTCTTTCTATATATATATATTTTTTTTTTAAATATAAATGTAGAGATGCGAACTCGAAATACGTGTCACATCAATATTTTTACTCTTTTTGAACTAAGCTGTGCTACTTGTGCTATGAAACTGAACTAAGTTACTGGTCACCTGGAAAAAGGCTCGAATTTCCGACCACTGGATAACTATATTACTTCACGTAACCACAAGACCAACAAGCACGTCGATATATCATATAACTTTTTCTCTAATGAAAAAATCTTTAATAACATGGAATGTGTAACAATACAGTTTTTTATTAATCTTTCTGTGATTACTATACGAATAAAAAATATTTCTAAGATATCGGGTATTCCATTTTCATATACAACATAATTTTGAGTCTTTTGATATCATCATCACCGATGTAAGGCGTTTTCCTTAAAAGTTTTTAAACAAGACTTAAAAGTTTTTGAACACCTGGTTCAACATTTTGAATAATACTCCTTAGATCGTCTCGACATTATTTATAATATACTTCTTAAATAATAATCTTTACAACCCATACTTTTCAAACTGTTATTTGGTATATCTTTTTTGTATTCATTCAGAATGCTTGCAAAAATTTAGCTTTTTAAAATATTTATAATTATATAATTTATTCAAAAATATTGAATTGAACAATTTTCACGGATATATTTATTTAATTTTAAGTTAGGTGATATAAAATACAGCTTAATTAAATACAGAAATAATTATATATTTTCGATAAAATAATTGTAATAATGATAATTTATTAAATAAGATGACCTCTATGTTCTAAAGGTATTTTTCAATTTATAGTTTCGTGATTTGAAAATTGGAATTCGAAAACAGTTTCCTCCCTATATAATTTTAAGCTTTTTTTTAAGAAATTTTCTTCTGCTTTTCAAGGATTAAACTACAAAAACCAAACGAGGCATAAATATATTATATCCACAAATATGTTGTAATAGAATTTAATTTTGTTAACTACAATATAGAAATTTTATTGAAATGTTAAAATTATAAAACCGTCGTGTGTACGTTCATAGGACAAGTTTTAAATGGTAGTTTTTTTTGTAAAACATTGTATCAAAACTATTTTAAAAACAAGTGTTAAATTACCTCTTTTGCCTTTATTTTATTTTTCGTTTCTCTTCCTTCATTTATTTTACCACAAATCACTGATACTTTAGTGTTAGATTGGTATTTTTATTAAATATATATAAATGCTTGAAATAGTACTTAAATTTATTTACAGCTATATTTATCTTACTCAATTATTTATTTACCATTATTACTATTACCATAAAATAACGTTCCTTCGTTATTATATAAATCATTTTTAAGAGAATTTTAGAAACTATTTTTAGAGGCTATGTCAAATACATTTAAAATGTAGATACTTAAATTACTATAAAACTTAGTCGTCTAAGAAATACACAAATTTATTGTTATTGCCTGAAATCGTGAGCGCCAATTCAACCCTGGCCATAAAAGCATCCCGGCTCGAGCGACTATCTTTTACACAACGATTTACCCTAGATTTTTTCGCATGTCATGCTTATCCCTGTTTATTCTGCATTTTCCAGCGTGCTTTGTGACATTCCTGAGATAACTCTGTACGGGAACTGAAGTTAAAATACAAGAGTTTGAAGTGTAACAGCTCGGGCGAGTTTTTAAAAAATTGTGGACACACGAAAGTATACAGCTTTACGAAACTCAAATTGAGAATTTTTAGAATTTTATGACCAGTCAAATACCACTTTACGTTAAATTACATAATTTACGTTGGGTTATTTAATACAGACATAACAGAATAGTAATGAACTGTTTGCATGCATATTGTCTTGTATGCTGTTGTTATGAAAACATTTTCAACAATTTTTTATTTATTTTTAAATACGGGTACGTTCAACTTCACTGTGCGGTTCTAGATGACGAAAGTGGAGGCGGTAGCCCTTAACACATTTATATTAATTATACTGTCTTAACTAATAATGTTATAAGCTTAATTATACTATTTAAAGATGCTTTTTATATATGAAAACCGACACCAAATATATATCCATAAGATCTATTGCTGACTACTAACATATCAGAGCTCGTCGTTTTTTTCAACGTATCATGGCGAATCTTTTTGTAAATAAGAATACTATTTTTTTAACGAGAATCAATTTTTGCTGTGAAGTTGCAGTTTTTCAGAATATAATTCTATGGTATTTTTTTTTAATCAATTAGAAATATATTCACGAATAATCTATTTATTGAAAAAATATTTTAGTTGCTACTAGGATGCGAACCACTTACACCATTTGTATCGTTTTCATGTTCTATATTGTTCACCCGGTTTTATGCCATATTTTGGTTAAATAATGCCTGATTTTAAAGGTTGAAAGAATTCTAATAGAAGTTTTATCAAACGTGTTCATTAACCTGTGCAATACGGCGTTACCAAAAAGTACCACAAACATTATTAAAATACATGTCGCAGATGATTACATTTAATTAGCTTCTGATAATTGCTATAAAAATTGATATTCTAATGTTAATGTATTTGATTCCGATCTAAATTTTCCATAAAATATATTATGTAACATTTTTCCGACATGTATTGGGACCATTTCCACTTTCCATAAAAGGCCTCAAATACTTCCTCTTAAAAAGTAAATCCCCTTTACGACCGGCAGATTTGGGAAATCTGTCTTTTGTGCGGTTTTTCGGTTCGTGTTACGATTTCAATTTTCAATAAATATTCGTTATTTCAAAAACTATTCTTTGGTACGTACCATTAACATTACAACACATTTTGGCAGGGAATCTAGGAGGCACAAACTCCACGAGCATTATCTACAAAGACCTCTCACGCTACGTCAAAAAATACCCGATGTTATTTGTTCCAAGGATGTATTTGTTTAAATTCATAATAAAAAATTTAACAATTTTTTTTTTAATTATACCGATGGATGCAAATGTGTCATGTGAGAATTGGAATATCGGAAATTATTTCATGGTTTAATAACAAAAAACTTATCAACAAATGGTAAAATTTACAGGAGAGGAAAAATCATTTGTTTTAATATTGAGGATTGATTTTTGGCTAACTAAAAGTAACAAGAAAAATATATTTTATCAGATATATAAATGGTATTTTCTCATTAAAATAGACTGAAAAGTTAAACACTACGATTTAAATAGTGATGTTTCATGATTATGATTCGTTAATTTCTTTTTTTTAATATTGTACGTACTCATGAGATATCCTATAAAGCTTGAGAAAAAATAATTGTGTTACAGGTAGAACCGTTTATTCTGAAAAAAATTTCTTGCTTAATTCTGAAACGAATTTTTTGTATTATTAAGCCATCAAAGTGAAACAGAAAAATGAAGGGATGGAAAAGGCACGTACTTTTAAAGGGCTGTATGGATGGATGAGTTGGGAGGAATCGGAAACGATTGTAAAGATATGAGAGGGATTGAACTCCACCAATGCAGAATTGTCACCAGTAAAGTAATACTAGGAAAAATGGAACACCAGAATCATTTAAACATTTCAAACTAAACGATAACGAAACATCGTTGATATGATTGTTGACCAATTGTATGAGTTGACTGACAGTAGTAAGCTAACCGCAGGGCAGGTACGTACTTGATAATTTACGTAATTTTAAACAATAATTGATGGATGAAAGTGGTCACCTAAATGTCACTAAAAAATTATATTATTTATATTATATGATAATTTGTTACGTTGTTGGTATTTAAAAAATATTATTAAAATATTCTTTCCGAAAATACTAATGAGAAACGTATCTAGATTCTAAAAATGAGACTACGTACATTACTACTTTATATCGACTACAGAGAAGCATAAAGATAAAATGTGCATATCAGTCTTGTTGCGTAAAAGCATAAATGCCGGAAGAAACAGGATATTCGGAAGGAAGTTCCACTCACCACAATTCCGATCTTCTGGCACCTCCACACAATCTCCGTTCTGGGTCTTGAGTCCTTCAGATTGCACAGGACAGACACTTAGACACACGTCTCACTCGTTTGTTATACTGCGAAATTTACTTGTTACCGCACCGGTTCAGGGTCGCCGATCGACTGACACGGTGGCAAGTGAGGAAGGGAGGGTAGGTGGAAGGCACAGTACATTATCTTCGTTCAAGCATAAATATATGTCGCAAACAAGTCTATTTTAATTACCCCAATACTACCAACAAAAAATAAAATAAACCAATATCTTTACTTTCTTCAGAATAAATATAAACATATAAAATCATTATTAAATAAAGAGTTTTATTCGTCTTCTAAATTAAAATCAAAAAACCTAGTCAAAAAATTCATTAAATAAATTTAAAAACATCACATAATAATTGACCTCCGACTAAAGAAACACATTTTAAAAATTTATTGTATCATTCATTTTGAATTTCTCCTTCACAACTTTTAATATATGAATTATTGTTTATGACATTACTATGTGAAAGAATAAAATAAACATAAAATATATTTCATCATTTATTTCGTAAAAACATATTATTCCACACAATATTTATTTAGAGAAAATACATTATAATCGGCCTGGCGGCTAAAACGGCAGTGTAAGAAGACGTTTTCAAAATAAATACTGCAATATCATAAAACACTTTTTGAGTATACACCTCAAGTCGCCGATCACAGTGGTGGGTGATGAAATCGAAAGAAACGGGTGGACGTAAAATCGGGAATCAGAAATGAGGGTAAGAGAATTCCTTCGATAGCGGATCAGGATGAATGATGACGCCGTTTCTATGATCTTCCAGAAGTTCACCCAATGTATGAAACTGCCACGGCACAAAAAACTGATGAGTTTAACGTTGACAACACACTAAAATCACAGCGGTGTATGAACTATCGATCCGACATAATAATCGCATGAGAACTCTTCCTCTCCTCGAAATCAAAAACAAATTCGAGCCAAAAGAACGATGTGTACTGATTGGGAATGGTATAAGGAGTAGGAAAAAAAAGTGATAACAGGAACACTATATTTTACAATAACGTTTATTTCAAGTTATGGAAGTAGTCACCTATTTAAAATAACGAATATGGAACAACCTGAAACATCTCCATTTCAGAATCCATTGTAAATTTCATCATTACGATAAACTATAGGTATTATTTCGACAACTTTCTAATATAATTTTACCTTTTAATATTTTATTCTTCCACAAAGTGTCGTAACGAATGAAATAGGTGAATTAATTCTAAAAATATATATAAATAATCTTTTTAATTTATTTTTAAAATTTATTTATAAATCGTGGATATTTAAGTATTCAAAATTGTACGTAATATATTACTAACGTACATAAGATATCTAAAATATTCACACGTTTTAATTAGGTTTAGATTTTAGAAAGCATCTCGGAATATTTAAGCTTATACAATTTAAATTACTTTAAGATTGTTAAATAACCTGAACCTACAGTATTATTAAATAAAGTACGTATTATTCTGACTATTACTGGAAATCCTTTTTGGAAAGCCAGCCGCCGCTAACCATAAAAAGGGACCAACCGGATATCCTTACTAGAGAACGACAATACGGCTATTTTCAAATGACCTCTATAGAATCTTTCGGATCAATTTCACTTTACGGCTACCTTTATAAACGTAGGTACTTGATCATTATTTTAACATGTAATCAAACGCTAGGACATTACTGGTAAAAATGACATAAAATTAGCTTAAGAACATATTATTATTTCATCCCTTTCTTCGGTGGCCTTTTTATGACAAAATTGAGATAAATATATCAGTAACCACGTAATTTTTTTTAAACATATATATATATAAACGTTTTATTTTTATAGTGAAATTCGATCAATAAAAATACCATTCTGCGATTCATTTTTCTCTAAGTTTAATCATCAACCTAAATTAAAATTTGTTATGTAATAATTGAAATATTTAATAATTATATATATCAGCGACGCAAAAACTGAAGAAAATTTGGGAAACATCACATAGTCCAATAAGATAGAGATTATAATAACACTGGTCTTTACATTTTTTCTGCATGGACACTAAGAGAAGAGTGTTAAAAGGTAGACGAACTAGTTATGGGTTTGGTCATATGGAACGGATGAATGAAGAGAGAATGGTAAGAAAGATATATGACGCAAGTGTTGATGGCACCATAAATAGAAGACGTCCGCGGAAGACTTGGCGCGACCACGTAAACCAGATAATGGAGGAATGTTAGAATGTTAGGAATGTTAAAATTTTAGGAATGTTAGAAGCCTCAACAATCGGCGAGCTTGTATGATAAGATGTATGGATGTGGATGAGGCGAGAATTATGTGTCAGGACAGAAGAGTGTGGCGCTCTATCCTCTCTGCCTATCCCCGCGGAGAAACAGCATAGTGATATGTGGCACTGGCAGCGAATGCTGTATATTCCATCGATAGGTCACAGAACAAATTGCTCTATTTTACCATAAATAAACATTGAAAAACATCACAAAATGCAAAAATGCATTGGAGAGTTTAGTGGAAGAAGACAATTTCGAGGATTCCTGTTTCCATTTAAAATTGTCGACTAGATGAACAAATGTGGTGAAGTCTGTTACTAATGGCTCAGTCCTGGAAGGCGTCAGGAATACTGCAGATCGGAACAGGTGGCGCCAGATAATTTTGTCTATGATATAATTGTCGTAGCGAGCAAAGCTACTCTGCCAAGGGCATAAGAATGGAGAAAAATAATAATATTATTAAATATTTATAATAATAAATAGTATTATTGAGTTCTGCTAGTTTGGGTAAAACATTATTTAAATATTACAGATGTTTCGGCGGTTAAATCAATTTTCAGACTTAGGATAAACCACAATCGACTTAATTAAGTGATTTTAGTTACCCCTTTCTCTATGGGTAATTAGATAGTTTCTGTGAAGTCGACGTATATTAAGATTATTTTTTTCAGGGCCCCTATCATGAAAAAAATTCCCCGTTTATGAACATAATATTTATGTTCGCTAATGACTTAAGTTTCATAAAAAATTAACATAGTATTCAGCAAACTTAACACAATAACAATAAAGAGTGTAGTCTATTTTATACATAAATAAAAACTCAAAATTTAAAAAATTTTATGATTTTCAAAGGTGTGCTCTACGTTCCTGTGTACATCGACACAGTACAGAATTCTTTATTGTGTTTGGTGTACTACGACTACATTGGCGCATGGCAGGGCGCCTAATAGTCGCGAAAAGTCGAGTTGAATAGGAAAGAAAAACGAGAAAAAGTTGGAGAAAAGGCAGTACTATACTTACTTCTACTATCATCTGTTCACTCAGATACGAAGTTCTTATTGCAAAATCGCATTCAAAAAGATTTATTAAATGAACCTGACTCGGTTGTAATTATTTTATAACATCAGCGAGGCACTAATTATAAATATTTTAATTGTTCAGTATTACCAAAATTATTTTGTGGTCACATATTATATATATAATAAGTTAAAATACTTTGTTTAAACCACTATTTATTAATTAATCAATACCTATTGTTTCGATATCTATTGTATCTTCTTCAGGAAACAAATAGTCACATTTGTTTTCTTAGTAGTTTCTAATTAGTTATTAGGAGAACACATTATTGTTGTGAAGTTGTAATTATTCAAAACATACGGCCTGTGATATTTTTAAATATGAATTAAATATATTAATTAGAAATATATACATATAAAATCAATTTTATCGAAAAATATTATGGTTACGCCACCGGGATTCGATAAAATTGATTTTATATGTGTATATTTCTAATTAATATATTTAATTCATATTTCCTAATTAGTTACCCACCACTTATACTTTTATAGTTTTGTTTATGTCTATGCTTACATTTTTGACGAAACATGTCTATTTTTCAATAAATAGTGCTTTAAACAAAGTGTTTTATCTTATTATTTATAAATATTTTAATACCATGTTAAATAGTGGCACATTTAATATATAGTAACAAAAGCTTTTACTTATTTCTGATAAAAATGTAATTCGAAGCGGATAGAAAATGAGTCTCCTTTCATCGTTGAACAGGTTGACAGAACAATGGCTACCAGGAGAGTAACTTTTGCTACATCTCAGTTATAATTTCACACAAATGGCCGGCCATTTCCTTTTGTATTCTTGAATTTCCGTTACAGTTTCAGCGGTTTACGTTCAGCTGTACATGTCTAGGATAACGTAAAATGAGCGAATATTATCATTCAGAACAAATGAATTGTTTTATGTCTAGCACTTAATTATTGTAGCTGGCTGTATTGTTGTTAAATTAACAAATAACTCTCTTGTGAAATAATATAACTCTCGATGAGGTACGTTTAAATTATCTTAACATATATTTTTAAAAGAATGCAGTAAAAAATTTCACAACATTATATCCACAAAACTATACCACACAAACTGGACAATTTTTCAGGTAAATTTTAATTACCAATTTATTTTTGGGTCGATAATAAAGGGTGTTGTTTTTAGAGGTGTAGAACTTTAAAATGAAATAAAACTCACAAAATCGTGGTAATGGCCATGATATTAGAAAGATAATTCTATGCCATTAGTATTAAATATAATTTCGCGTATATGGCCGCCGCGGCTGGCTCGAATAAAGTGCAATCTGGAATCTGGAATCTTCGACCACTTTTGAAGTAGCTGGGGACATAGACGTAGACTAGCGACTTCACATAACCCCGTAGAAAATAATCAAAATTTGTTAAATCACACGATCTTGGAGGCCAATTCACAGATCCATTACGCGAAATTATGCGCTCATCGAATGTGTCCTTCGATAAATTGATTGTGGCGAGCGCTGTGTGGCATGTTGCACCATCTTGTTGAAACACACATTAATACCAGTCAATTGAGGATTAATTAATTCCATTTAACATCTTTCACATTAATACCATTCAATTGAGGAACGAAAAAGTCAGTAATCATGGATTTATAGCGCTCTCCATTATCTGTAACGTTCTGGCCTTCATCATTTTTGAATAAACAACAGCTTCTTCGGTGCGCACTGTACGACGTCTCTGCGGATGCGTATTATCATTTAGAGTGCTATGAAAACGATCCATGGTTATTTGAATTACTTGTTCGGATAGACGATTATGTCGACCGTAAAATGGACGTAGCGCACGGTAAGTTTCGCGAACTGAACCACGATTTTCAAAATAAATTTGCACAATTTGCAAGCATTGTTCTGGCGTAAGTCTATTCATGGTAAAATAGCAAACCAAACTGAGCACAAATCAGCTATCAGCTACCAAATTCGCTGTCGCTGGAAAAAGTATTGCCAATTCAAAAAACAAACCTCTAAAGAGCACCTTGTTAGTTGAAAAATAGAAACCATTATTTTTTAAATTTAAAATATACGTGTTAAAAAAGTAAATTAAATGATTTTACTGGACCATATTTGAGAAGTGGAGAATGCTAGAAAAGAATTTTAACAATAAGTACGTCAATAAATGTTAATAAATAGTAGAAAGTGTAATAGATAACATAAAAATTATTAGTGTTATTCACAATAGAAGAGCAAAATAGATTAGATACATAATGAAATATGAGAGCTAACTAAAAAAAAATATTATTTGAAGGCAAACAATAGAGAGGAATACCAATAGAAGTATACTGACCAAATAATGAGATATGTAAACTTGGCCTCTTTCTAAGAACCTGTCAACTGCGACAAAGAAAAGTTTAAGGAAAATTGTAAAAATAAAACAATACGGTGATTCATATTCAAAATTTGAGATATCATAACGGTATTCTAGACATTGAATATGAATCTATTTATTTAATATTCGACATACAATATTGTTTTTCATAGAAAAATCACAATACGTAGAAAAAATGTAAATTTTCTTGTATTTGCTGGATTTGAATCATCAGCTTTTAGCTCTCTTCAATTATTTGACCATATTCCGAAGTCAATCATTCGAGTAATTTTATAGCATTGTAGGGGTTGAGGTGTGTATTGAAGTTCGACTCGAGATTGTGTCAGAAGGTTTAGATGCTGTGAGATAAAAACTCTCAACTTCTTCTTGTCTCACGCGTGTTGTTTGTGTGTCGCAGTGTAGGATGTCTATTGTAACTAGAGCAGGGTATATAAATGAAATAATACTAACAAGGTTTTATTTATTGAATAGATGAATTAATACAATTTAAATACACGGTTTGAACTCTGGAGTGGCTCGCTGGAGATGCTGTCGAATAGCGATGCTGGTTTTGGGACGGCCTGCGAAGAAGTGGTCGGTAGATGCTTGGCGGTAACCGTCACTGGAGTATAATGTTTATTTACTGGTACTTATCGGTCGCTTATATGATTGATGGGTGAGTCCATACACGACCATGTCTATGAACGCATGCAGGGTCACCATAATGTTTTACATAGTTATGGATATTCTGATTGTCTATACTTATTTACATATAACAACAAGAAAGGTAAAAAAAAACGTAATTAACTTAATATTCATCATTTTCTAAAATCAAATGAAATAAAACTGTGTAATGAAAAACTGTAATTTTTAATTCAATATATCTTTGCATCAGAATTTGAAGTATACCCATTTTAAACAGTGTTGTTAACTTTGTTTCTTTTAAAATTACTTCGATTTACAAAAACACATTGTTACTTGAAAATGAAATCACGAAATATGATAATAATAAATTAATTAAAATGTCCCAGATAGTAGTTTATTGAGAGAAAAAAATTAATATGCATATTAACACTGACATATTAAAATTTAATTTTAATTTCAACATATTCAATAACAAAATAATATACATTGCGATTTTCTTTACTTCTTGAATTAATATTGCCGAGTATTTTTTCCATTAATCTGAATAAGAAATAATTACCAATAAATGCATCGTCCGGGGTGGAGACGATGGAATTTAATTCCCAATTCACCCATTTTCCCGAAACCCATTATTATGTCGGTGAACCAAAGTGATAAATAAATTGGATTATCTTTCGAATATTAATTTTGCGCCAGCAAAGACTGGCCGCCTTTCTATGTCAACTTTTCTCAACAATTTCAGCAGCTTAATTTTGTAAAGAATCAATTCAAGGGTTATCAAGTTAAAAATTTTTTGAACTGTTTTATATGTGGTTAATCGCAAATTCATATCAGATAGATAAATCAAACATAAGAACCTGTTCTATTTGATTTTTTGCTGCCGTGTAATGTTTTGTATCTTGTAACATTTTATAGATGTAATATTTTGTTCATATTATTATTCATTTCATTGTAAATTGTATTTTGATCCGAGTTCTAAAATTCTCAGAAAAATTAATGGCAATTTACTTGAAAGGTATCTGTGGGTTTTTAACTATACTATTCAATTTGTCATGAAAAATACTGGTGTTATAACATAATTGGTAGTGTACTTCCCCGGATTGGAAATAGAGATCCAGATTCGTATCTCGGTAGCGCAAAAACAATATTTTTCGACAAAAATTGATTTTATATGTATATATTTATAATTAATACATTAAATTAGTATATTAAACATCACAGACCTATGTTCTGAATAATTACAACTTCACAATAAGAATGTGTTCTCCTTAATAATATAAGTTGTATCAATGTGTCCAAAATTTAATAAAAATGAATTGATATTTCTGGCGTCTGCAGTCGGTTTACTCAAAGGTATTTGTGATTCCGTAAAAATAATGTAGATGGCTTTCAAAAATAATGGAACGACAGATGTATTAATTTAAAAAAGGGTAACATATAGGTTCGAAAATTTGTCATGAAAAATACTGGCGTTATAACACAATTGGTAGTGTACTTCCCCGGATTGAAAATAGAGATCTAGGTTCGTATCCCGGTAGCGCAAAAACAATATTTTTCGACAAAAATTGATTTTATATGTATATATTTATAATTAATACATTAAATTAGTATTTGTACTATTCATACCAAAGATTTTCAGTTAAGAAATCTATAATATTAACATAATGGTTTCGGTGTTATTTTCAATATTTTAATAGAACTAGCGTTAAGAAAATCACTACTAGAAATAAATCTATTATATTTTATTATTAGAAAATATAGTGGTTTTAGTAAATTATTAGTTTTTATTTTATTATATTTCACTTAGTCATATTATACATAATTAATAACATAGTTACATTGACTAAAAAAAGTCTTATTTAAGATCAAAATGTTTATATGTACATAATACTATAAACCGATGTATAAAAATAAAAATATTGTTAACAAAGTATTTTTTATTAAGGAGAACACATTCTTATTGTGAAGTTGTAATTATTCAGAACATAACTTCCCCGGATTGGAAATAGATATCCAGGTCCGAATCCCGGTAATGCAAAAACAATATTTTTCGACAAAGTTGATTTTATATGTATATATTTATAATTAATACATTAAATTAGTATTTAAAGTATTTTTTAATCAACAATGACATAAACTTATATCAAAAACCAAAATGTCATGTATTTTAATGCAATTTTATTGGTTAATATTTTAGACATACATGAAATCCCCACTGTAACATTACTGTATATCTAGTTTTACAAATTAATATTGATAGACAGACGGCCATCTTGGATGATTCACGGTGATGTAAGAATGCTCACTCAGAAATTGTGTGTAATAGTATTTTTATTTATTTTATATGATTGTTTAATGTAACCCTTGATACCCAAGACGATATACAATGTTGTGGCATTCATAACTCAGATCTGCTCAAAAACGATATATAGTGTTGTCGCAGGGGTGGTCTCACATGTTAATCAGTAATTATTTATTTTGCTTATCGCTCTTCAGTTATTGCTAATATTTTCAAAAAAAGACTGGTTAAGGTTCAAAAAACTGCGAACTTCGAACGCTGTGTGAGTTCTCAAGTATTCTAAGAAAAATAAAATTTTAAAATCAAAAAAACCCCTAAAGAAGACTACGGCTGGGCGGTCAGGTAAGACAGATCTGTAAAAAGTAATGTCGAGCAAATTGAAACCAAACTACAACTGTCATGTTCAAGAATAGATGGTGTTCGATTTTAACTGCGGTCAAAGACTTTTCAGTATCGTGAAACCATAATTTCAAGTTTTAAGTTTTTAAATCAATTTAATTAATACTATACTAAATAAATTAATAACTGCTCTTTATTTTAAAATTCTGTATAACGATGAAAATATTCAGATACGTGTATATACGAATATTGCGGGTTGACCAGAATTAACTCGTAACAAAGATGAAAAACCTCCGATGGCTCTAACAGACGCTTTTGTCATCGGGCGTGAAATACAAAGCCTTAATTTTCACGTCTTGAAGACGTGTAATTTATTTTCGTCATCGCGCCTCGCAGTGAAGACATTTTATAATCCGCCAATAAGCTGAGACGGAGTTACGACCTAACGACGACCGTCGGCCGCGTCAGAAGGAGGTCCCTGAAAGGTTTTTATTAAAACAAAGAACATATAATTGCTTTTCCGGCTGGGTGAGGTAGAGAATATACGATTCTCAGTCTTGAGATAAGGAGGGATCAAAGGCTGGATTCCTTTCAAACAACATCTCGGCGGAATATTAAATTGCATTCACGGCAGGTTTTAGACGCCGTGAAGAATTCACTGCTGTTAAACAAAGATGCGATTTAGTTATTTAAAATCAAGTTATTATAGTTTACGTAAAACTACAAATTCATATTTTTACATTCTGATTCATTCTTATGTCTATGTAAAATATTGCTTTTTATTTAAAATCTTTTATACTTTTATTAGACTTCTGAATATATCTTCCTTAAAAATATATAATTCATTAACATTATTTTTAACCACAGTGGTTTCAAAAAAACAATATATTATATTTAAGGAGAACAAATTATTATTGTGAAGTTGCAGTTTTTCAGAACATAGTTCTCTGATATTTTTAATACAAATTAAATGTATCAATTAGAAATATATACAGATAAAATAGATTTATCGAAAAAAATTGTCAATAAAAATAATAGATGTATCAATTTGAAAGTGAAACATATAGGTTTGAAAATTTGTCATTAATTTACCATGTTGACATGGTGTAATAGTCGGAGCATTTCCCCGAATAGGAAGGGTTTCTGGCTCGAATCCCGGTGGCAACAAAATATTTTTTCGATGAATTGATTTTATTTTTCTAATTGATACATTTAATTCGTATTAAAACGAATAAATTATTTATTATTAAAATGAATAACCATTACGTGTTTGCGTTAAATATATATTTATTTATTTATTTATGCGATGTAGTTCGTATTTATCTTTGACTTATTATACCAACCATCTTCCATCGTGCATACGTTACATTCGGCCAAACCATCGGGAGACTTTTCCTTATTCTATCTTTTTCGCTTACTTCGGTTATACCTTCCTTCACTTCTTCCTCGATCATTCAGAGTCTTTCCGTACATGTTTCTCAACCATTCTACGAAGTTCAATCTGATATCATCTTCATTCCTAATATTTTTAGGTACCTAATATTAAGAAATGACAGTTTATGTTTCGATATCATGTTATACTTCGAAATTTCATTTTATAACTGTGGATCGCGATCTTCATAATTTATACGTTGGTACTTAAAGTTTGTTAATTAAAATAATAATTACACATAAAATAAAAATCAATAAAATAAGTAAATCAAATTACTCAAATGTCATTACAGAAATGCATTTTTTTCCGAAAGTAAACTAAACTATTACTGTGATTTGAACGAGATTCTAGTTCATACTTAATTTAATTTAGTAACAAAAATATATAATTTACTTTTGATATTGATTTTTTTACAAATCGCAATGTTTTCAATCAATAATTTCCCTTAAAACTATTAATATACTCGTGTTAACACAGTTTTTTCTAGTGAGACAGGCACAGTCCAAACACAAATAAACATATGTATTACATAGATAATTAAATAAATAAATATCCATAAAAAATTTAATGCGCATTATATTATAGATAAAATACATTTTGTTAGTGAAGCTGCTTTTATGTATAAAACGTAACCCTCATAGGAACTATAACAGCTGACATTCTGGTTGACTTAAACTAAAGTAACACTCGTAGCTTAAGCCTTTAACCATACCCTCAGTACGAAAAGAGGTGCGACGCGTCCTGAGGGAGAACTTATAGTACACCCAATTATCCGCGTGAACCGCAGCTTAGTTAACTGAAAAACTTTTTACAAGAAATTTTCTTTGAAAAAATACAGGCTCACTTTAGGCAGTTAGATAAAACATTTTATAATAAGTTATATTCGTTATATAATTAAAAAAAGAGGCATAAAGAAAAAATCGTAAATCGTACAGAAATTTCTAATTTCAATAAAAAAATAATGTTTATTTTTTTAAACAAATTCGATATGTATTACTTGAGCTTAATTAACTAATTACTTAAAAATATGCTTGCTGGTAGAGGGCTTACACAATTAAAAAAAATAATTTGACAACATTAATAAGCTTGATATAGTTAATTGGATCAAATTAACATGTTGTGTTAATGTTATAAAATATAGTTATTTTATTAAAGTAAAATTTACATCATTTAATAGCATATGTTGTAATATAAATATATGAGTATGGCGCCACCTTAACGCTCTCAGAATAACGTTTCATAATTTCCTTTATTGTTCTAATGTGCTATCCCTGTTGTTTCCATACAATTAACCTATTCTTCGCTTAAGTTCTACTATGTAGGATTCTGTGAACAACTGTAATTTACCACGATATTATACTGAAAGCAAGAATTTAATACAATATTTGTACAATAATACCTCAATTAACGCGATGACTTAATTTCATGAAAACATCGCGTTTATTGAAACCACACTAATCAAAGACAACAATCAATAGCAAGGCCTTCAAAATGATCTTCAAAATTTTAATTACATGTTATTTTATTACATTTTTACAATACACATATATATAATAATGAAAAATAAACATTTTTTAAATCAAAAGTTTATTAAACTTACTGTAGAGACTATATATACTTACAGTTTCATGAAAATATAAGATTTTAACATTTGTAAAAATATTTGAAGTAATCGGGACAGACAAACATCTAATTTTCTTCGTAAATCTACTTGTAAGCGTTCAGATCATTATCCAGATTTCACTGAATTTGCATGCTATTTATCTACTAGCTGACCCGGCGAACTTCGTACCAGCTCAGAATCAATAAATGTTGTGTTAACTTATTAGCTAAATTAAATTCAGTTTTTTATTAAGTTAAAATGAATACTCCAAATTTGATAAAGAGAAGATTCGTCGCGGTTTGCGGCACTTCACAGAAATCGCGCCATACTATAAACTAATCAAAATACACAGCTCCCGCCATTAAACATGAATCTCGGATGTGATCGGACCATAAGGGGATAGCCGTGGCGTGCAGATCGCATACCGCCCCGAACTTCCTTAAAATGAACATCTTCGAAGGCAACTTACCATTTGAAAATAACTATCGAAATAGCTATATGCACCTAGCTGGTAATCAACTCGATTATTTCCGGAAGATATCACGCATCTCCGGGAATAAATAGAATTCCACACCAGAATGATTGATCGGAATGAAAATTGGTGAAAACTCGAAAAAAGTGATGATAAATCGCGGCGCACGTCAGCACAGCTCAATGGTATGCAATGAAAGGACCGCGCGACTGTCAAAGGATAATGCACACAACGCCATCTACTGGTATTACCGGAACCAGTATACAACGCCATGTTCATTTTTGTCCGTGTTTTGTTTCTGTCATGTATCAGAGATGGCGTCGAAAACGGATTTAAATTTTTTGTGATTTTCTTACTTTTCAATGCGCGAGGAAAAAAAAATTCATCAAAATCAATCAATCAGTTCTCAAGATATCATCAAAAAAGCCGTTCCATACAAAATGTATGAAAACATGAATTTGCTTCATAATTTTTTTCCCGTGGTTTTTTCCCATGTTTTAATACTTATTGTGCTATTCGAGGCGGAGACAAATCCAACAAATCAAAGATCATAAAAATCAGTCCAGCCGTTCTTGAGTTATAAATGGTGTAACTAACCCGACATATTTAGATATATTATTTATTATCATCTCTTTAGCAATTTTCGTCATCATATTTACGCTGTGTATCTGTATCCAGAAGATCATTATCACTTACCTAATCGCTAATAAAATAAAGTTTTTAATTCAACTGCATCCAAAAACTACTAGCAGCGATGCTGAAATAAATGAGAACAGTACATATGTGGGATATAGTCAATTCTGCAACATTTAATTGAAATACCATGTTAACAGAATTCATGGCGCGTCATTCTAATTTTTAGTAACAATTTATAAACCGTGTTTACTCGAGAACCGCGTCAACTGAGACCGCCGTAATCGAGATATTGCTGCATGCCTGAGACACAATACCGTGTAGACATTCCAAGTGACCTCCAGCGAAGCGCGTTCGCCCGTTGCGCGTACTACGATTCCTGTACCGTGAACCGTACATGATGGAAAAAGGTTTCTCCCAACTCAAATCTTGGGATGCGGTTTTATTGGGAAGTCAAGTAGTTAGTTATTCAGGACAGATCTTGGCTTTTTAAAACACTGTCTTGAACCTGCACTTACTTAAATTTTTGTTACATGACGCTATGAAGAAAAGTAGTGTAGTTGAAAATATATACTCTATATGACCGACGAACCTTAGTACATAAGTCAATAAGTTGCATTTATTTCTTATGATTATAGTATCTCCTTTAATCACCTCACTTTGTCATGTACTAATAGTAATAATTATAAATTATCATGAATTACTCATTATAGGTATATTTGTGCTTTATTAAGTTTCTGGTGTATTATATTAATTTAATATTTTTAACTTGTGTGCTTGAGTCTGCTGACCCGAGATATTTGAAATACAGTACATAAAAGTACGATAAATATCAAACGTTCATTATACATGTATAAGTACTCGACAAAAATTAAGCTTTAATTTACGAATTTCTCGACTCGAGTAATAAATATTGTGTTACGAAATGATGATTTTTAATGTTTTTAACTATATTTTTATGAGTTCTTTAATAATTTTTCAAACGTTCCAAATTTATAAAATTCATAATTTTTTTAATATAACACGTTTTCATTAAAACCACTTCATATCAGTTATTATCATTTCAATTTGTGGTGAAAATTTCAGAACTTAGTTTTGTGGTATTTTTAATAAATATAATAAATATTTTTTCGATTAATAGATTTTTTCTGTACATCTTACTAATTGATGAATTTAATTTGTGTTTCATAAAAATTACCTTAAAATCTATTTGTACGATTCAAAAATGAATAGTACTATAGGAGCGAGGTTTATCTCGTGATATAAGTCGAAATGTGTGATCTTTATGTTGTCGAGTCACTCGGATGAAATGGGTGACGTTTAAAGTTTATTTAATTAGGATCAGAAGGTTTTGTACAAGATGTGCTGAAGGCCTTCTCTCTTCAATGCTCGCGTCTGTGGATTTATGTCGCAATGTATATGAATGTGGTTGGTGCGAGCGAATATATATATTGTGACTAGAGCAAGGTATTTGATTAAAATGAGATTCACAAAAGTATTGCGTGTCGATTCACGATTACAAGTACAACGAGTATAAAATTAATTTGTACAAATAATGTCCATCACTGGAGTTGCTCGCTTGAGGTTTTACTGGAAAGACGGGATGTGGAAAAATATTTGGCCTTCGTTAGCTTCTAGGTCTCGTCTCATCGATCTGATGAACGAAGGATCGCTAAATCTTTCTTTTTTTCGCTCTTTTTATCCATATGTTGCCCGCCACCCTTCTAATATCATCGAACTTAAGAATGATCAATACTTCTACTGTTGCGAGGTTTCAATTCCAAACTCTTCTTTCACTATCTATTCGACTGATATGTCCCGCCATTTGCTACTTAAGCATTCAAATGTTTTGAAAAACATCAGCTACCTTAGATCTCTAGCGAATTTATACGTTTGGTACTTGAACTCTCAGTATTCGAATCAAAACTCTTTCCATTTCCAAACAGAAGGCATCCTATTTATACTGTACTGTAACATTACTTTTTTTGTTAATTATACTTCATTTTATTTGGAAAATGTCAGTTAAATTGTCTATTTTTAATGTTTGCTTCGGCCCTTCTTTAAATCAAAATTAATTCTAATAAATCTACTTCTTTTGTGCAAAGTTTAATTTTTCTATTGCATACAGCATTGGGAGTGTGGTATAGTTGTAAAATAGAAAAAAATGTTAAACCTCATTTAATTTATCGAGTACTTGTCAATTTTACATTCAACACTTTTTCTAGGGTCAAACCATTATGTAGTTGGCTGAAAAATCTATTAATTTGATTACATCAAATATTCATGAGTAGAATAAATTAGAATGAAAATACTCTTTCCTGAAATTCTCATTCTTTGTGAACGAAAAGTGCCACTCTGTCGAAATCAATACGCTTTCATACATCCAAACAGGAGGCAATCTCTGATTGATGTGCTTGAAGACAAGTCTTACGCAGTGGATTCTAGGTTCGATAGACCATATTATGCAGAGTGGGAATACCGACCTCCAGTCCTCGGGGTTGATTTGAATTACTACCTCCGCGTTAGGCATTCTCCTAACAATAGGGGTAGAATTAAATCGCAGAATCAATTTAGGAAGACATATTATCGCCTGCACTTAATCAGTTGTGATCGTGATGAAATATTATTACTATAGGTAGTATTTGCCGAAGACAAATCTCCAACTCTCAAAGAACAATATTTATCCCTTTATAAGGGATGATGTTGGTTTGAAAGCTCTCCATTATGCTGACTTCTAAATTGAACTCATCGGTTATAAATTCTATCGGGAGAAAACCGAAGATGTTGATTAATTGTTATTGTTATTACAGGCTTTGAGTGTGATTGATAGCACTTGTAATTAGATATTCCGTCATTTAATGACATAGAAAATATTTTTTAAAAGTTAATATTATTACAAATAACTTTAAAGAAAATTAAAATTATAATATTCATAATATATTTTTTCCTTAAATGATTTATTGGCAGTAGTTGATTTGTAAAGAAGGGAAGTAAATAAATAGTAGTTCACTCAAACACCGACAAGTGGATGCTGTGTAGGCAATTCGTCGAAATTAAGTACGTAGCAAATAAATAAACTAACGTGAGCCAACAAAAAAATATTTTTCCTTTGGAGTGTAAATAGAATGGTCGGTTTCGCGGATTAGATTTTTATGATATTTTCATCTCGAGACAATTTCTGAGACAGGGATTTTTCTCCCATGAGATTATTTGGAGACAATTCTCGGCTTTCGTACTGTATCGTGTACACACCCAGTATCAGAGATTCGAGCACCGCCACTTGTCTGGCGGCTTACATCACGCTTGTTGTACATCAAACGTCAAATGTCAGTTCATTGAATGTTGATGTTAATTTAGTGTGTTGGATGAATTTGAATCCCTGAAGTAG
The DNA here is from genome assembly GCA_031772225.1 of Eubasilissa splendida. Lineage (NCBI taxonomy): Eukaryota > Metazoa > Arthropoda > Insecta > Trichoptera > Phryganeidae > Eubasilissa > Eubasilissa splendida. The sequence continues at coordinate 18,393,100 of CM062851.1, forward strand.
TTAACATATAATAAATGTTTTAATTTAATGGTTTCTGTATGTCTAATTTTTTAATAATCAATAGTTATGCGCACATATCGAGCCTCGCTGTCAAACTGAACGCCATTTTAGTCCCACCAATCTTAAACGGTGATCTTTGAATGATCTACAGATTAAAATCTTAATATAAGCACTCGGTATTGAGATTCGGTTTAATTAATTCTCAGAGACTTACTTATAATTTACTTGACAGCAATTTGTATAATATAGTCCGCTTACCCCAGTCGAATCTTTTTAACACAGGTTCGAATCTATAGATATTTAGAAATTTTTATATCATTATAGTTAGATTAATTTAAGTTGTATTAAAAATATCTCAGAACTATGTTCTGAAATTTCAAATTCACAGTAAAATTGTATTTTCATTTTAAAATATCACAAAAAATATTACTTATTAAATTGTCCACAAACCATATATAAAAATGTTTCCGCTCTTTGCTTATACGAAATTAATACTTTTTTTTTTCAGAAACGAAAAATTCTACACCTGCTGTGATGAACCCTATTTAGATATCACCTTCAACATCACTATGAGAAGAAAGACTCTCTTCTACACCGTGAACATCATCATTCCATGTATGGGAATCTCCTTCCTCACTGTTCTCACCTTTTATCTGCCTTCGGATAGTGGAGAAAAGGTAATATATTGTTTTAACTAAAAATGTGTGCCGAATTTGCGTATTAAATGAATGGTTATTATCCATCATAATATTTATATTAAATTAGCATAAATATTTAACATCATTCCATGTGTTTAAGATTTTTTTATTTATTTATCATACTATCCGTATTTTACGAACTTGTACTTGAAATTCTTAAACGTACGTTTTCTATTATATTTTTTATATTACGCACATTCATTAGGATAATTTATCTAATGTGAAACTCATTTGACAATTATCTGTATGGGTCGACCGATTTAATTGAAACATTTGTCATTGTGTTAATGATAGCGTTTGATATATTAAAAATAATTTTATTAAATTTTTCATTCAAGCTTATGGTACCTCTCTACCATCATAATGACTGAACTATTTCCACCGCGGTGTAATAAGAGGTCACTTAACTATGCGAGTCCGTTCAAGCTTTTGAAGTCAAACATGCGGGAAGATAAGGTTGAAACTTTCACTTTAGATAACACTATATGAACTTTAAATGTACTTTGAGTATATTTGAAACCGTATAGCAGAAGGGTGGTCTTGTCTTGAGTGAGTTTCATCATTCCTGTCTCCATATTTCAGGTGCATTATTCAGAGAAGAAACTGTTCTGTCATTTGAGGTGTTCCAAGCTATCGCCTGATCTTGTGCACGTATCACTGATCAAAATATTGCAACATCACTGCTCATACAGTTATTCGAAAGTTATTGAAAAATATACTCGTTAAATTATTTTGTATTATGTCTCAAAACAGTGAGACATCAGTAAAACATTCTATGAGTATTAAGTTTTCATTATAATTAGTTGGTAATAATTTAATATATAATTAGCAATATTTGAATATGTCCAAGAACACATAATTACTGGATACCTACAATTACCCACAACTAAACTACTTATTAAACAATTATCAGATATATCACAGAGCTATTTTTTATTATATTTAATGGAAAATATATAGAAGTATGGGGTAATTACAGGGCTTACGACCTGTTTTCGGCTGGCTTAAGTGATCACTTTATATTCACCAATTCTCACCCCTCAAACTTCACATTTATCAAACTTTTGAAAGTTGTATATATGTTAGTATGAGTCGACGCTAGTCCACATACTAACATATATACAACTTTCAAAAGTTTGATAAATGTGGAGTTTGAGGGGTGAGAATTGGTGAATATAAAGTGATCACTTAAGCCAGCCGAAAACAGGTCGTAAGCCCTGTAATTACCCCATACTTCTATATATTTTCCATTAAATATAATAAAAAATACCTTTATGATATTTGTTTAATGTGTAATTCATTAACTTTGTTTTAACCACTGTTAGTTTATTATATTCACCAACCAGTTTCGAAAGTGGATTTTTCTTTATCAGGGTGATAAAAACACTAATTAAAACCATATGTCTAATAATTTAACCTTATTTTTTACGATCTTATAATATATATATCTTCTGTAATATTTAATAAAAAATTCCATTCTAAAATCGCTCAAATTTTCTGTCCTTTAATATCATTATGAGGATGATAAAATATGCTTAACATTATCCAAATATTTGACATTCATCAATATTTAACTACAGCATGTCGCAGTTTATTTATTAGTTTAACCAACTTCAAGTTGATTATTTACTCATGGCACTGTACAGTCCACCACTGACGATTCTGTTGCTAGTATATATTTTTTATTATTACAATATAATAGTACATAGATTTGTTTAATGTTTAATTATTTTATGGATAGGGAATGAAATAATATTAATCACATGTCTGTCAGCTGAAACTAATAGATGAAGAAAATAAATTTTGATTAAAAGTGAACAGTATATTTTAATTATTTAATAATTATTATTATCAATGTGTTAAATTTTAATAGGTCTTTCTTGCTTTTTATATGCTCTTATAGCCGTTAGATAATCAGAACGCTTCAACTGAATGTCATGTTTTTCCATCAATATTTTACGATTATTTTCAAACTGCATCCACCGAAATCCTAATTCAGAATGGCCTTTCGTAATGTGCTGACTGATGCATTAAAACCTGTGTTACTTTCAATAATTTTCTGGTGCAAATTTCTCAGAGTCGGCATTTCTTTATCGGTTACGTGGTAGTCATGAATAGTACGACGAATAGCAGCTTTACAAAAGTAATTTATGTTAGATTTTGGCTCTTTTTTTTGTTTCATTTTTTCCCGGAGATGAGACTACTTGGCCCTGGTGTTTTTTTAACGTCTTCGCTTCTTGTAAAATACGCTAAACTGTACAAAAAGCCACACTTGTAGCTATAGAAACACGTTCCTGTACGTTATTCAGATGAAGTAACACATAGTCGTATTCCTCTGGTCACTTTTACATAAACTCGTATACAGCCTGGCTATGAATAGATCCTATTTAAAGTTAAGTCCTGATTTCACTTATTTTCATCAATTACAATTCTAAAACTTTATCCAAATGAAACAAATCCAACTTAATAATAAACTGATAAAACAACAACACACTGCGCACGGTGTACACAACCGATACCATGCGTCAAGTATGTTGTTGCAATATTGTTTAGCGTGAAGCGGTCATATAACTGTGTCTAGTTCTCGCTTAGATAGCTATCGCTACACAACACATTCTTGAAATATCACGACCAAAAAATCGACCTGTAAGCAGTGATGATAAATTGGTTATTTAAACCGTTATTTAAACCATTATTTTAACTGTTTTTGTGACTGTATTCGATTGTAACGATGATTGATAACTAATTAACGTGATTCTTCGACCAATAACTGATACACTAGAAAGTAAGTCTCCGACAGTTAAATCTTACTTACCAATCATCGTTAACTTCAATATGCGCCTTAAATTATATCATTGCAAAATAATGCTGAAATCATACTTTGTGAAAATTCATAAAAACCCCCGTATTTATTTATTTTTAATATAGTACATACATAAGTATTTTAATATAAACAATGATATTAATTTAACAAACACTAATTCATTTGTATGCATACATACAGTCATAAATGCATGGCCATTAAAATAACGATTTACATGAAATTATTGGTTTGAAATGTTTAATTATTTTATTGGCGGCTTTGTTTTAATTTATTTATTTTAATCACAAACGAGTGTAATATATTTATAATAAATTATAAATTAACTTTGTATGGTTTATTTAACACAAACCGGTTTCGAAAAAGTCATTTTTCTTCATCACACAACCGGTCCTAAGAGATTTATAGATATTTTTATTTATTATCTTTGTTTTATTAACCACTTAATTTAGTTTAAATACATCTACCAGTTTCTAAAACTACCATTTTCTTCTTCAGGATGTCATCACTAACTAAAACATATATTATTGTTTCTTTACTAGAATCTATTTTTAAAAAATCAATTTTAAAAAAAAAACAATAATTTAAAAAAAAATATTTAGTACCTAACTCAAATTGTTACTTAATACAAATTTACTCGAATAATTATTAGGAAAAAAATTTAGAATGGGACTCGTAGTTAAATTTTGTTGGTTGTTTATAATATTTTGATTAGTTTTACACGGTTTATTTATCTCCAACGATTCGAAATTATTTAATTTGTGACCAACACCGTTTGTATGCAAAATTGACAATCCCAATTTTTTATCAAAACTATTTTTACTTCAATTCAAAAAAATTTAAAACTAATTTTCCATCAAATGATTAGCAAATTCTGAAAACCCACTATTGTTCAAACATCTCAAATGCTCCCTTACTCTTATATTAAAATTTCTACCCGTTTTACCAATATAAAATGCAGCACAATCCTTGCAACTAAGTTTATAGACACCAGAATTGTTAAATTTATCATCTTTGTCTTTAGAATTTATAAGTAAATTTCCTATACTATTATTTTATTAATGTTTAATTTTAAAAGTAGATTTATAGATTTGATTTTTACTGTCATTCAGATTTCAAATTAGAATTAAAATAAGATTAATGTAATTGCAATGCAACTAATCCAATAATAGCAGCTCAGAAAACTATTTCATAATTTATCCTCCAATCACAACGAGCACTGACGAAATTTTTAATAAATACGATGTCTGATATAAGTAAATATAATTAAATATAATTACTAAATATAATTACCACACGTATTGGATTTTCGTATATTAAATAATTATTTGTATTAATTTTTCTTAAATTATGTACGCTTATACACCTCAACTATAGATAAATAAATTCTTATTTTTGAGTGTACCGACTCCATTTCTGCCATTATCAGTATTATACTTTGAGATAATTTATCCCTCTTACATTAATTCTATCGTGTCCGTTTGTAAATAAATAGGTATATATGTTGACACATGTTTTGCGTATTTTAAAAGATTTGTTTAATTTCAGAATCTCAGTAGTATTACAACTTGCAATTTAATTTATTTCTACTCTCTTGCAACATTAAATATGGAAATAAGATTTATGGTGGTAAACTTTATCTTAATGTGGGAATAAATGCTTAAAAATCCTTTCTTTTACTTGACATCGTCTGCTCGTAAATAAACATTTACAGGAAGGAAAAACACAATACGTTACATTAAACGCGGCCATCTAGAAGCGATTTTGAAATAATTCGAGACGATTTATTTATTTGTACAATTCCTAGAATCCTGCCTTTTGGTTGAATTTGTTGAGTATTTATTTCATCAATTGACCACACTGATATAAACATTAAAGAATTCAAATTGTTCTAAATTTAATCCTATATCGGCGGAATTTATACAAAATGTTGATGCAAATTAACGTGAGCACGAGCATTGTACAAAGGGAAGGGACATACTGAAACTGCCATTCAGGAAGAAAGCTGTTCCGGATTCGCAAAACATATTTTTACCGCAACTTGCGAATCGGCCACGACCCGTGTTATTGACACCTTTCCTTAATGCTCGTTAGTGTGAATAGTGACCTTGACGACAGCAGACGTCAACTAGACTAAAATTTGTTCGATCACGACATCGCGAGAGCATTAGCGGTGTGGATTTATTCAGCTCCAGTGCACCAGCACTGTATTACTGTGTACATGTGATCTTGTATTTTGGTGATCACGTAGAGTGTTGTTTGTGTGCCGTGGGTGTAGTAATTGATATCACTGTCTTCAATCGGAAGCGTAGATCTGCCCATCCGCGTTCGTGTGTGTGATCATGGCTACAGGGTGACGGAGGCGTGTCATACACAAGGTAAGGCGAGCAATCCTTCAAATTCCCGATTCCCCGAGATCACTGGTCCTTCGACTGGAAACCCTACCCATCATCGACCCTTATATTCCAAGTTCCCTTATTTCCTTCCTTCCTTCCCCTTCTCCTCCTGCGGCGATTTCGATTGACGACCGGAATCGTCGTAATCCAATCCGCAGAACGCGAACGTAAATTCTATCGGCGCAGGATTTACGTTTTCTTTACAAAGGCCAAATCTCAGAAATCGATGATGTATGGTGCGATGAAGATTTTTAATGAAATGTCATTAAACATAAGAAAGGAAGAGAAATTGAATAGATTTAAAATGAAACTGACCAGATATGTATAAGAAAAGAATTTAATCTTGTTTATATTAAAGCATTTTTAGGAGTGCCTAAGTATGCACCATGTTAAGAATTAAATAAATAATGATACTTTCTCATTTTGAACTGACTTGGACAGATTTATAATTTTACAGAGGAAGGTTGTGTAATAGTTTTGCGCAAATCTGTTATTGTGACTGTGATTGGTATTCGATTGTAACGATGCTTGGTATCATCCACATCGGTCTCATGTAATTGTGATCTATGTACATAAATTCCCATCCTCTTGACTATGCTTCTCCATTTATCTCGGCACCCTGCAAATCTTAAGGCTGTCACCACAGAAGTGTCTGTTGCTTTTTCCACTTGGTAGTTCCAATGGGTAGGGAATCTTCCTCTTCCTCTTCTTTCTTTGATGTGGTCCACCACATCAAGCTTCTCCTAACTATCTTCCCTTCAAAATTCAAGAATTCGTCCTAAGCAAATGATTGTAAGTCTATTCTGTGAGAATGAAGACATTTGTGCGTATCTCTGTTCATAATATGCGTAATATGTGTCTCCAGCACCATATCTCAAAAGCATCAATCGATGATTGGTACGTAACATTTAACTGTAGGAGGTTTTTCTTTTTTTTTAATTAAAAAAAACAGAGATTCGTACACGGAACACATGTCACATTTTACTATTTTCAAACTATGCTAAACGCTTGCTGGTCTCCTGGAACAAGGCGCGTACTTTCGACCACTAGATCACTAGGCCAGCGTCTTAACCACCAGACCAACAAGCTACTTACATTCTATTAATATTACAAATTTATATTACTAATAAAAAAAAATGATTTTTCTGTTTTTTACCATTTAATTTAATTTGTTACCTTACTTCCAACTTATATTCAGCTTATGGAGCCTTATGGCTACCTTTCTCAGAACAAGTACTTTATATGTACCTAGCGAGGTAGGAAGCGGCCAACAGGCTTGCATGTAAATGAAATATATTAAAAATTTTGTACTAAGAATTTATATATTGATGAAAGCTATAAAAGGAATGTTGTTATAAAAATAAACGCCGATTCATCGGCATTGAAATGAAAAACAAAATTAGTTCCCAATCATAGTTACAATCGATCCTAAATCTCATAATGACAGTCACAATCACTCATAATATAATAAGTCATAACACTCGTAGTATAATATATTAGTCAAAATGGAAAAACTTTTACCATAAATAATCTTAAAAAGAAACATGCACAATGCTTCCGATTAAATTTCTCGTCTGCGTAGTACCTTACGATGCATTTATTTACCATTCTCAAAATTTGTGAATAGACGTTAAGATAAAAAATACTAATTGCGATATTATAACCTATAATATCGTCACGTCATGTCATTTCATCATTACTTCATCACTTTTAGCTCTACAACTCCTGATGGCCTTTCTTAAAATTTTTCGTACTTTGATCCCTATTACGAGCCTTTTCTCTCCGGTCTTGAATTTCCAAGACAAATATATTATAAGAAAATGTTGCTCCATCTTAGTCTGGTATTCAAAAATGAGTGATTTCTGTTTGGTGTTTTTATGTGCTCATTGTTATGTAAGTGGTACAAGTCAAGAATTGAAAAAAATGAGTATATCAATTATTTCGCGTCACATTATTTTTAATTAATATAATTACATGCAAATTGTAACAATTGTAAAAAATTTGAAGCGTTATATTCAGTGTATTGTTACGACCTTCAACGGTATTCCGCCAGTGTTTATTTTGATCATTCATTTCAACTTTAATTTTTTTATTTCCTTATAAGCTACATGCAACATTTATATGTTTAAATAAATTATAAATTTAGTAAACTAATTAAAATTATGTTAAATATTTCGTTGTGTAATCTAGAAATATTTTTAATCAATTCAAACGCATACCTTTAATCATCTCGAAACGAAAGAAACATAATGGGTACTTATTTATTTTTGTGCTATTTTGTAAAAATATGTAATATCTCTTCACACGGCTCAAAAGTCTTGCTATTTTAATAAACCTTAAAATACTTATCTGATTATACAAATTATTGCATGTTTATTGTCGTAGCGGCAATTTTTTTTTAACTAGCTCAAAAATACGTCTTAATTTTTTCTTTCAAAAACGTACTTTTGTACAAACACTATGTCCTCTTAGTCGATACATATGTGTAAGACTTATATGTAAGCACTGGTTTTATGTGTGCTTTGTGCAATAAAACTTGGGTGTTTCTGGATAATAGTTGGGATTTTATTCAATTTTGAGGGCGAAAATAACGATGATTAGCATTTTTGATCATTTCAATAAAAAAAATGAATGAGCAAATTATCGTTACGATGTTCTGCCGGTTCGGGACCCATACCTATGTTTTTGAATGTTTTTACACACATTTGTAACAACAATGTGTTAATATAATATATATATATATATACCCGGGTATACCTGTGAAAATATCATTATTTTCTTCTTATCCTAGGGCGCTGAAAGTGTAAACCACAAAGTTTTTCGAATTTCGCGTGAAAATATACTGTCGAAAAATTTCGCGGCAAACCCAATTGTGGTTTTTGCGCTATTTTGTAAAAATCTGTAATACTTCTGCTTCTAAGGGGAATTATTATACGGGGCAGCCTGGTAAAAAAACACCACATCTACAATAGTTTTGGGATGGATGTGAATATGTTATATGTGCGAGCGAGTAAGGTAGTTTAGATACATTATCCCGGGCAACGTCTAACGTGAAAAATCTTTCTTTCTTCTTTCATCATATTTAAAAACTATATTTTTGCGTATTTGACAGTAGGGTTATTAATAAAATTGGAGCCCCATGCAGAATGATAAAAAGAGCCCACTAAATAAGTATTGTATTAAAGATATACGAATTACTGTACTGCGTGGTTTAATAATAGTAATAGCCAATAAATAGTAAGAACAAAATTAGTATCTTGGCTCGTGTAATATTCACACTTTCATGACAAATATACTATTCTTAGACATTTATAAACACTTGCAATTTAAAAAATAATTATCACCTTATGGTTATTCTAAAAAAATCCCTTCCATAGCTTGTTGTCACACTCGCACGGACAAACATAGATACCAACATACAAAAACCAGGGCTACCAACCGAAGGAATAATGATGTGCGTAAACAACGGCAATGATCTAGTCCCTAACTCTGTATGGTAGCGGGGTATTGCTACTGTATACATCGATAATGTTTTCGCGTATTTTCATAACACATGTAAATGGTTTTATAGTTCCATCTTACTGTGGATTACTATTAAAGCTGGGAAAGATATCGATTCTCGCAAAAATCAATGAAAATTTATAATAGAGCGCGAACTTTTGGGCCCCTATGTTACCCTTATGCACTGCATTGGCGTAGTTACGTCACTGGTCTTTATCCTGTACACCATCCAGAAGTTAAGTGTCTATATTCGCCTTGCTCACAATTTGGTGGACGTATTTTTTTCTATGGCTTTTTGTCTTCTTTCATCAATTACATATCTGAGATAAGCGTTGTATCTTAATTCATTAACTCCTTTGATTTTTGATAGTGTTTATATTGGACCTCTTTTCTTGCACTCTCAGAACATATACAGGTAATTCTTTCAGTGCAGCTTGTTCTTGCATCCTTCTTTGACACCTGTGAAATGTCTACCTATTATAAAATTGTTAATAAAGTAAATAATTTAAAAAGTATATTCATTAATTTAAGTATAGTATCGATAAAGACAACATTTAGATTCGAGTTTAATGATTCAGTAGCATACATACATAACAGATATATGAATTGGTTTTTTTCACAATTTATTCGATCATTTTATTTTATTTTTATTATTCAAATGAAACACGTTGTGGTTCATTTATAATAAATAATAGTTTATTAACTTTGTTTTGTATACCACTGTGAGTTATTTATATTTAAGCGATCTCGGAAAAATACCTTTTCTTTCATCAGTATGAAAAAACTTACTGAAATAATGTGTCAAAATGTTCAAATTCAATTTATAATTATAAAATAATTTTAAAATTAAATTTAGTACCTAACTTAAATAGTTATAAACTATTATTATATATATATACGTAAATGTATATAAACAATTTAGCAATTCCTAGGATGTGCACCACATACGGGAAAATAAGATATGTTTTTGTGGCACCCAAATTGTATAATTCTCTCCCTAAATACATAAAAAACATTGAGCAACACAGACAGTTCAAAAGCGGAATAAAATAAAATAATGCACCTTCCCCGGTTTGGAAAGAAATCCAGGTTCGAATCCCGGTAGCGCGACAACAATATTTTTCGATAAAATTGATTTTATATGTATATCTTTCTAATGAATACATTTAATTAGTATTTAAAATATCACAGACCTATGTTCTGAATAATTACAAATTCACAATAAGAATGTGTTCTCCTTAATAAGAATAAAATTCTGCCTAAAAAACTCATATATTCATAGCATGGTCACTTCTTCAATATGAACACACACAGAGTCAAGACTTCAGACCAAACACCGATGAGTGAACAGCCTGTGCATGAGTGTGTGTACTAAATTAAATTGTACCGTATATCTAAACTTGTTAAAATGTGTATTAACCTTACAAATTTCATGTAGGTTATAAATTTCTCAAGATCAAATATTGCATCATATTTTGTTACTTACGATTATTATTTTTTTCTTCTTACATATTCTAAATTTATAGTTGATAAACTAATTAAGTATAATATTATCGTTGATTAAAAATGTTAAATGTTTGCCTCAACACGGGCGAAGCCCAGTGAGGCAGATATTAAAATACGAAATGTACTTACAACACATGATAAATATCTCGGTTGTTTATAATGCAAAGATAATAAACTATTATTTATTTTATTTTTAAATAGATTCTATAATATAATATAGATCGTAGTTGCTACTTTTTTCTTTGTGTGTATTTCTGATAGTGTTCTTTACATATGCATGTGTGCCTATAAAGTTGTATGGTGCGGTTGTGAAGTTTTATCAAAGGACTGCCGGGCCACAGTCGCTCTCACTTGTATTCTTTATTTCTTCCCCGCGTGTTTGTTGCAAAACTCTACCCGCATAATACATTGAAGAAAAAGAGTCTCTTGGGATCTGCACCACTTTTCTGTGGATACTTAAGTATAGGAATACACATCGCTATATTTGCCGAACGAGATCATATTATATTAATACAAGTTAATTTCATTTATCATCAGCGTTCAAGAATTTTACGATATTACGGAGATTTTATATGTGTTTTATGAAATACGTACTTAAAAAAACTTTTAGTATAATTTTTTAATAAAAAAATAAGTATGTCTTGTTATTGTTCAGAGTACATAGAAAAAACAGAGATGTCGGGTGTGTTTTAACTCATTGCGGCTTTATCAATGGAATTAGGTTGTCACGAATTATAATATATTGGTTTCAGGCTATAGTAATGATTCAACACAAATAATTTTAAAATTACACAATATTATTTCTCATGCACGTGTACATATCCACGATGTGATGTATTTCACAGTATCATTTCTGAGGCCCGTATATCATCCATGAAGTAACCTATTTCACAATATCATTTCTACTCCTACGAAAATATGTACGTCTTTTTGATGTATATCATTATGATATTAATACGAACATAATCATAATCAATTCATAATTATTAAATATCTGTAAAATATATGATTCATTGTAAAATATTAATATATTGAAAATTTAAATTAAAGTAAATATTAAATAAAAACAACGCATTTTATTTAAGTTTTCACTCAAAATTGTCTTTGAAAATGTCGAATGTAAACCATAATATGATATAAATTTCTTTTAATTCTTCTAAATCTTTCAAATGATTTTTTAATTCAGGAAGATCTAATTGGGAATTCTTTACAAATCTGCAACCGGATTGATTTATTATTTCCTAAAGTTTCCATGTATAATGAGATCGAGATTTAAAGACCTTAAACTTTCATCATTTTATAATTTAAATGGTATAAAATGGCTTTTCGGATAATTCTTTTAATGTATTAATCTTAATTTATGATTCTTCAAATACGTTGAAAATGCTTCGATTTTGAAAACGGTTATATTTTTAGGAGAATTATTGTGAAGATGTAATTATTCAGAACATAGGTCATATATATCACAGATCTATGTTCTGAATAATTACAACTTCACAATAATAATGTGTTCTCCTAATAATAAAGTTCTATAATAAAAATGAATTGATAATTCTGGCGACTGCCATCAGATTACTCAAAGGTATTTGAGATTTCGTAAAAATAAGGTAGATGGCTCTTTCAAATAATGGAACGATTAAATGTATTAATTTCAAAAAGGTAACATATAGGTTCGAAAATTTGTCGCTAAAAATATCGTCGCTGTAGCATAGTTGGATAATGCACCTTTCCCGGTTTGGAAAGAGATACAGGTTCAAATCCCGGTGGCGCAAAAACAATATTTTTCGATAAAATTGATTTTATATGTATATCTTTCTAATTAATATATTTAATTCATATTTGGTTATATTTTTATTTAAGAATTAACGCGTTCAACATTTTTTTTTAAAAATAGAGTGTCACATCAATATTCTTACTATTTTCAAACTAAACTAAATGCGTTGTGCTATGAAAATAGATCTAACTTGATGGCCTCCTGGAACGAGGCTCGAACCCCCGACAACTAGATCACAGTATCGTAACCACTAGACTACAACCTAGGTCACATCCCAGATTAACCATTTTTATATTTGATTTAATCTATTTTTTATAGAAAAAGTACCCGTCTCGTGTTTGGCAAGGTAGATCCATGTCATATAAATCTACCAAATAATCTGATTCATAAAATAATCCAAATTGCATACAATAGTTGGTAATTTCACATTCAAACTGTGTGTCACACATGTCCGCTGTCAGTCGTTAACGAATGCTTTTTCGACGCGTTTGTATATTTACGCCTACTATGTAGAGGGTGTCCCAAGAAGAGCGCCTTTTTAATTTTTATAATTAAACACAATATTTATTCGAAAAATACAAATGTTCCGATTATTTATGGAATGAAATGTCAGACAAATGCTCACCGCGGCTCTTCTTGAAAACTCTTGCTCTTTTGATGAAATGTAAGATAACATTGTTGCACAATTGGGGTGTTATCGTGGCAATAACACGTTAGATCTCCGCCTTAAGCTCTTTGATTGTTTCTGGCTTATTAGCATACACATGTGATTTAAAAAATTCAAAAATGTCGCATGGTGTCAAATCACACGATCTTGGTGGCCAATTCTGATCCGTATTACTTAAAATCACTTAGTAATGTTCAATCAAACAATTAACAAATTCTCTTCGCTTTGAATGGTATGCAGATTTAAGTTCTTGAGTCAATTGGATCTTGTAGGCATGCAGCTTCAGATTTTTCAAGAGAATTCGCTGTAAGGTTCTTCTTGAAATGCTTAACTCTTGAGAACGATGACGAGTTGATATCCTTGGGTTTTCAGTAACACTTTCTCTCACTACGGCTATTTTTTCGAAAGAACACCCACTATTATGGCGCATAGGTGACTTATTGTTCACAATCGAACCAGTTTCCTCATATTTTTTAATTAATTTTGACTGAAAATTCAATAAAATTTACGAAACATTTCATTAAAACTTTCTTAATTTTTGTAATGAGTTAAAACTCAATAACTCTTGTTAAAACTCACTAACTCTTGTTAAAACAATAATAACGCGTTGTTTACTAATCGCAAGGTTGACAAATGAAAAATATTACATTTTTTGAATGGCCTACTTTGTAAAAAAAATGGCACGTAAATTAAAAAAGGCGCCCTTATTGAGTCACCATTATATGCTGAAGCAAAAATTATCGATGCACAATTATATCAGAACATTTGTCATCGATGGATCAAAAAATACTGCAAAAAAATACTCACTTGGCCTATACTCCGTCAATATTTCAGAGATTGCAAATTGTCTGGGGTTAAAATAGACTTTTTTGCACCCCTCTTTAGTTGAAAATGTTAGGATTTGTTTAAGAGTATCTTGATTCTAGGATGAACGTAGTGTTTTTAAAATAATTAGTAAGTAAAACAAGAACGAAAATATTTACCTATCATTTTAAATATACAACAAAGTATCTTCGTATATAAGTAACCAAACAATTTTAAATAGTTCAGATTAGATTTATTTGATCTTATTTTATTAAGTTTTTAATTTAGATAAAGAGATTTAAAAATAACTGCGGCTAGAAATTTCCACAACTTACTTAAATTGCATAGCATACTTTTCCCTAAGAAGACATTCAGCTAACTGAAGTGACTTAAATTGTCTGGTCAAATAAAACGACAACCATAATATGTCTGTATTCGGTGGACTGGCTGCCGTCGCCAAAACGTAGTGAAATCGCCGTAGCGTAACGCTGGAACCTTGACATTAACTTTATTCGGATAATTTGCGAAAGTTATACCATGAAAGAAAAACAATAAGAAAATCTCGACGAGATTATTTTTTTCCTTAAAAATCTTTAGGGGACTCCGTAGAGTTTTTATATTAACAAAGAAACTAAAATAAAATATTTGTTACGATATAAGTCCGCATGTAGATCATTATGCATTATTAATTCATGTCAAGTAAACGACGGTTTTATTAAACCGACACATGACGGCTATATGATGTCTAATGATCTCTTATATTATTGTTATTAAAACAATTACAAAACATTAAGTTTATCATTATTCAACATTTTTCTGTGAAATATAAGGGAACATGAACTTACTAAGAATCTAAGTCACGAGTGAAGCTGGGTAGTAAAACTAGTCACTTACAGAACACTGCAATAGTACTCATTTACACAAATAATTCCCCAACCAAACTAATTGAAAAACAACTCACATACACAACAACCACACGCAACATAAAACTAACATGGTGTACATACATAAATACATATTATATATAATTGTTCAGCCACTCCGACACAGGCCACTGCTAGTGGAGTGGCTGAATCCACAAAGGGAGTGACAGTATATTAATTCCCCTTTCGTGAGTGACAGCGTGTTAATTCCTCATTGCCGCCAGTCTCCGAGTATCAAAGAATTTTTATTATTGTATTCTATGATTTAATGTTTATTTAAAAGCAATAACAAATGTTTACATTTTGGTAAATATGTAATGCTATACAACGAAACGAATTTATTTTATTTTTGAATCATTCAACACCTGTATTATATTTCTTAAAAGTAATACAAATTAAATGTATCAATTAGAAGGATATGCGGAAAAATTCAATTTATCAAAAAAATATCGCTATCAATAAAATTATTAATACATTTAATTTGTATTAAAATACCACAGAACTATTTTCTGATAAAAACTGTAACTTCACAATAATAAGTTGTTGTGCTTAATAAGTATTTCAGAACATTATTTATATAAAAAGTTATTTTTGAACTAAGATAATTTCATAAATAAATATCAGATATCTCATAGAGACGAAGCTATTTTTATTATTATTATTTAATGGAAGATATATAGAAATATGTGGTAATTACAGGACCTGTCTTCGGCTGGTTTATTCAAATATTGCTAAAAGATAATTTCGATCACCTTATTTTTAATAAAAAGCAACAGACACATGTTTTTAACAATTTTTATAAACATTGTCCAACTAGACAAGCCTGCTTTAGGGCAAGTTTATTATTATCCATTTACAAATATTATATAATTAATTTTCCATAACGTAATATATTTCACGTTAATGTTTTAATAAATAAATTAAACCAAAATATACGGGCAGCCAAAGCTAAAGACTTGACAAAGGCTTTCATTTGAAATGTAAGTGAAAACAAAACAAAATTTAATAAAACTTTTTTCTTCATACGGGTGGTGAAATAAGGCAGGTTTTTTCGTTTTGAAAAATTCCCGTCGATTACTTTTCCCGCGTTCGCCATATGAATGTCTCTAGAGGTGGCCCCACTTATCTTTGGATAGTTTTCTGTCAAGCAAAAAAAAAAGGTTTATAGTAGCTTGTGTGTTTGAAAAAGCCACGACATATCCCCATTCCTACCCTCCCCTCCACAACCCTCCGCCGGCGATCGGGTTCGAATAACGTTGTAGCGTATAGAAAACTTAAGACAAATTTGTCCAATTTTTGCCCTAGACACGCAACTACTTCGTACATGTTATAAGATATAAGGGTACAGTGATAATAAATTATGAAGCGTGTATCTTCAAGGTTCTAAGACTTTTTGAGTATCTATACGATGGTTACACTTTTATACACTGCACAGTTGACACACAAAATGTATATTATTACGGTCGGTAATCCATAACAAGACATCAATTGTTTTTTTCTTTAAATTAGACAAACAGATACACATCACATTCATATTCTTACTGTTGTCAAACAAAGATTAGATAAGACGAACATGCTGGTTTTAAAAACAATGGTGAATGTCATGCTAATAGACCAACAAGCGCGTCCTTTAATTATTTTGTATTACTATCAGATATGACAATATACATATTATCATCCATGTCGATCCTTCATGACTGAGGATCGCAATCTCCATGTACTCCACTTTTCTGGGAATCCTGCAGATCTTGGGGCTTTTTTTTTTAAATGATAGCTGGTTGGGGGGGAAGAGACTCACCCGTTCCCGGGACCGGCATAGAAGCTAAGGCTTTCTTGTCGGTCCCACTCATCAAACCTAATAAAAATACGTGACTTTAATTCAATTACATTTTTACAATTACAAAACGAAAAAGGAGAAAGAATTGTGGTTTATTAGCAATTAAGATTTGAAATTTAAACCTTCCAGCGTCCCTTAAGTGCTGTCTTTATTTATAAAAAATCATACAACATAAATCCATAAAACATAGTTTTACATACAGATGGAAAATTAAGCTACAATAGTTCAAGGCAGACACTCAGGGCTATCACCAGAAGTGCCTGTGACCTCGGTCCGTCTAACGGCTGGGGGATCTTCTTCTTCTTCTTGACGTGGCCCACCATAACAAGCTTCTCAAAGCTCTATTATTTTCTCGCAAGGTGCCCAAAAAATTGAAGTATTCGTCTCAGGAAAATGGTTGAGAGTCTGTCCTTGATCTTCGGTTCTTGCAGAATGGAGACATTCGTGCATCTCGCCATCCATAGTACGCGCAACATCTTTGTCTCTAGCACCACATCTCAAACTCACGTGTATACAATATAAAAATATAAAAGACACCAGAGACAGCCTGATCTTCGCTGTCTTGGACATTGTGGTCTTTCTATATTTTGTCAGGTTTGGACATTGAACTTGTCGCCATACCTAAGCGTCATTTAATTTCTGACTCGCAGCTACCGTCGTCAATAATTATGGACCCGAGATAATTGAAATCCTTGACAATTTCAAGGTCTGGAAGGGCATCTGTTCGTGAAAGCTGATTATGACGTTTAATGATCGTTAGCTTTTTTTTTCATGGTTATCTCAAAGTCCAATTTTTTACTTTATTTTTCAATGCGATAGAGTAGTGTAGTCCTTTCATCTTCTATTCATAATAATATTACGCTTCCCCATATACATCTATGACTTTCTGGCAGCTTCAATAGTGTTATGTGTGGCTGTAAAGTGCTTGTAAAACGAAAACAAAAACGATAGTGTTTATAATATTTCTAGGTTAAGATTACTTAAATGTTTTCTCTTTTATATATTCAATAACAGTACGTAAATATATATTCAATTTGAAATGAAAAAAAAACTATTTTAGTGAAATCGTACTAGATGACTGGCAAGTATATTGACGTCTATCATATTTTCTTATCTATGCTGTCTATGGTAAGGGAGAAATCTTATTTACCATAGAAATTATCTATCTGCGATTCTTATATGTCATCTAGATGTCATTTTTGTTCGTTTTGACAGTTATCTTACAAAGGTGGAATAGTTTTAATTACATCGACATTTTATTTAAGTATGGTTTGTTTTAGGGAAAGCTCTATCATTGAAATATAGATTCTATTGAGACCCTGACTACGTAGAAATGGCCACGTAGCGTCCACTATTTGCCACAAAGCGGACAAAATAGCTGCTCGCAGGGGGCAGCAGTAAGCAATCGGCGACAGCCGATTGTTTATCTGCTATTATATATATAATATTTGAAGCAACAATTTTGTGGCAAGACATTATTAATATCTTAAATTCGATATAATAACTTTGTGTATAGCCATTTGAGTCTATTATTTAATGCCTACATGGTTTTACCATGGACACAATTGAAAACAAGTAATAAATTGTAATAATGTTAACATACATTAAGCATTTTATAAAATACATATCATCGATTTTAAAATGTATAAGAAAATTTGATCGACGCCAATAACTCCACTCCTTCGTGCTAAGTACTGCAGCCGTTATTCGTTACGACTTGCACGTCGTTAAGAATAACGATGAGGGAACGGTTTGTAACGATAAAATGACGTACTTAAATTGAGGTACGGGTGCTGTAAAATGTGTCACGTGACATTTTCTCAGCAAGAATGACAGCCCTTAACAGACGAAATTCCAAAATAGAATTTAGGATACTTAATACTTGAAAATATAATTCATTTAGGTATTTTATTGATTTTTCAATAGATATTCAGTAATATGATATTTTCCCCTACCTAAAAATCCTACCCTTAAAATTTATTTTTTCTTGATTTTTCCAATTTTCGCTTCACGGAAATACGTCGTATATTTTAATGTAACAAAATTAGTGCGAGAAATGTTGGTACCATACTCGTATATACCAATTCGTCGTCTCGAGTGGAAGATACCTTAAATCGCTTTTCGAAAGACTACTGTTCAGTAACAAATTATTATTTGAACTGGCACTGCCATGTTCAAATATAATGTCCAGGAATCTACAAATTTATCTCACGAATCTCATTTCCATATCTTTCCGTATTCTTCTTTTCTCACACAGCGTCTTAACAATTAATTGTATATAAGACAATTTTTTCTATCTTCTTATATTTTTTTCTTAACATATAAAATATAAATATGCATATAATAAAATATTAATAAATTGTTCTTCCTTTGTACGTGCATAAGCATTCTGATTTTTGTATGTACTTTACTACATTTTTACGTTATATGTAGTAAAACATTTACAGTATTGCACTTTCATCCATTTATAGTGGGTTTTTTTTTAAGTATCGTATTTATTTATTCATTGGGTTACTCGTTAAAATTTCTCATAAAAACGGCGTAAGATAATTTCATAACTCTCATTTTTATCTTTAATTTTACCAGTACCGGGATCGACACCGGTCGCCTTCAAAACCTATTTAAACCTTCTAACCAAATTAAAAAGATTTTCTATGGCCTAGTGTCAATCCGGTACCTCTCACATGCTAAACTAATGCTCTGCCATCTTAGCTACTCGCCTAGTAGACTGTGGTGTCAAATTGACATATAAGTACAAATCTTTTTGATATACTTTCTTATTTATATATTCTTAACATCAAGTTTGAATGCTTATATTTAAATTTCTATAAAAAAAAAAAAAATTGTTACCCCTTTTGAACTTTGTAACAAGCCAGTATTAATAAAGAGATACGGCAGTGCAGATGTTAGCATCCCCGCCTATCACGCGAGAGATATTTTTTAGATATTTTTCATTCCAGGAAAACGTAGTTCATGAAGTGGTGGTATGATATATATAATGTGTGTTTGTAAAATTTAACATACTTTTATAGGCAATTTCCTAATTTAAAAACTACACTGACGTACAATTTTTTGTTTATTGTAATACTTTCAAATACTCAGTAAAACAGATGTATTTACCTGCGATATCTCCTATATGGAACTGAAAAAATAATCTCTGACACCTCAAATGGGTATTTTTAAAATAATTTATGAAACATTACAATATTTTTAAGGAGCTTTGGAAAGGTGCGCCCGGCTTACGAACGAGGGCTTTGAATAATATAAATACACATATCATAAAAATACATTATTTCGTATAAAACGTAAAAGCGCCTATAAGCCTGGAATTGTAAATCCCACGAACGGCGTACAACTACACCTTTGGGTCATTGACTTTTGGAGTGATTGATGTAAAGCGATTACTCCAACATCATGATAAATATATGCTTTGAATAATAAATCAATATTAAAATTAAAGCAGTAAATTAATTTATTTTTTTGTTAAAATGTTACATAAATTAGTTTACCGCCATTAAATTGTCCTATTATTAATATTTGTTTATATTATAATATTATATTTGATGTCACCGCTGGAGTGGGTGATTTCTAGGAGGAGAGGAGGAATATTTGGTTACTCACCGGACATGGCACGGAAAATCATTCCATGTCACGAGTGTTCACGTATATCATGTGATTACTCGAATGTGCTTGGTTGTATGATATATCAAATGTGAACGATTCCGAGAAATGATTCGTTCTCATGTTATTTAACTCGTTTTTTTATTATATCCCGGAGCACGAAGCATAATTATCAAAAAGTACTTTCCTTTAATACATTGATTAATATTAATACATCAACACCCTTGTGGCCTTTTACTTATCTTATTTAAATATAACAGTACAGTTTAAATGTAACATAATTTTAATCACTGAATATAATTCAAGTACAAATATTTATGCTCTTGAAACGAAAAATATCAACGAAATTCAACATGTTACCAAGCCGATGCATCAGCCGTATTATTGGTGAGTTTACAGTATAGTTATTTCTATGGGTACCTACAAAGAACACTTCATGTTGTCTCGTTTGAGTTGGTACTTTATACGAAACCATTTATGCTGTTGATAATTTTGTATAGAAATACTATATCGCTCACATATATAGACTTTTTTTTTCAAATGAAGTAGACTCATTAAATAATCATAACTTATATTTTCTGTTGGAATATGCAATTTATAATTAATAAATCTTAGAAATTTATGTTTCACTCTTTCGATTTTTACAATATGTGAGCCATAGTAGGGAGACCACAGAGTCGAGTTATATTCCAGCGTACTTCTTACAATAGACGTATATAAAGTTGTTAGAGAGCGGAGTGAGTTAAAATTGTTGGCTGTCCTTAACACAAATTCTAATTATTTCATCGCAATTGGGGAAAAAATTTCGTTGTAATGTTGAATAAATGATAATTTTTCATCGAAGAGTACACCCAAATCCCGCACAACTGGGACTCTACTAAGATCAATATTGTTAATGCAGTATTGAAATACGAGTTGATTTTTACTTCCATTAAAACTTTTTTGTTTACATTTTTCTACATTAAAATATTTTTCGTTAGCACAACACCACATATAAAGCCTTGGTGTAGCTAACTAGTAATAGCAATAAATAGAAACATGGACCATGAGAAAAATAAGAAGGAACATTATATACGCTTTCGAGATGTGGAGTTACGTGCTGCGTATACCATGGACTCGAAACAAAGAATGTCTCCATTCTGCAGAAACTCTATGCTAAATAAAGCTTCCAGACTTTGGGGATGTTGCTAGAATAGATAAAGATAGTCTTAAACAACTGGCGATCGCGGGGAACGTAACACGAACGAAGGACGAGAGGTTGATCTCCAATAAGATGGAAGCAAAATAGAAAACAATGATACTCAGTCATGAGCATATCAACCGAGAGGAGAGAGATTTATACTAAAAACACAATATACTTAAATTGCAATAATTTAAAAAAATATATTTATCTAACATAGGTTCAATAGATTCAATCAAGTTAATATGACAGCGTAATTTGTAGAGCACTATCAGGGTACCTACCTAATTTAGTTTTTTTTTTAATAATTAAACATTTAAAAATATATTTATTTTAAGGAGAGCACATGTTTTTGGGTAAGTTGCATTTTCAGAACATGGTTATGTGGTATTTGAATACAAATTAAATTAATCAACTAGAAAAATATACAGAAAAAATCAATTTTTTGATAAATAGATTTTTTTCTGTTTATTTATCTAGTTGGTTAATTTAATTTGTCAAGTTAATTTATTTAAAATATCTGTAATAGATAAGAAGTCCATGAGCGCTAGTTGTGGTGGGTGCGAAGTTCCGAGGACACTTCATTAATCTTAATTTGAATTTGAAACTAATGTTCTTGAACGAGGTTCACACAAGTTAGCGAAGAGCGGTGGCAGTGGCAACTTCTTGGATTGTGCGGCAAACTGTGATGATACCAGGAATAAAACAGTTTTTTTTTATTTTTCTCTATAATTTTAGGGGGTGAGATAGTCACGTGTTTTGTGTACCGCGATCCATCTTGCTCGCTCTCCGAGGGGTGACTTCTCCCATAATCTGTCGCTCCGCTAGAAACGTACTCACTATAGAAATATTCAAGCTCACGTCTCCACCATTCGTTTGATGGAGTTACATAATCATATAATATAGTATTATGCTTCTCGCGCCTCTGTTTTACGACAAGAAATATTTATTTTTAATGTTATATGTATTTATGTCATTTAAATTCGGCGACATTATGTGGCTTACTATTAAAATAATATCGAATACTTATGTTGTTATAGATTACCCTATTTACCGTGATTTCTGAAACCCTTCGATACATTCCAAATGGTTCATCTATCGGTTCAAATCTTAAATAATCAAGAGACCTCACGACAACTTCATTACCAGTAATGTATTTCTGCATCCCATCGATATGGCCATGATTGGATATAAGAATTTCTCAGCAGAATGTTGGGCAATTGAAGAGACCTTGGACATTTGCGTACTCCGGAACGTCGATAAGGCTGTTATATTCACCGACTCGCAAGCAGCTCTTGAATCCCTCTCTGCTAATATGAAAGTTTGGCTAGACAAAGAGATAATCTGTTCCATCAGAAGATGTCTATTTAATTTGTACAGCAACAATAAACAGATGTCATTCGTTTGGATTCCTGCACATAAAGAAATTCATGGAAATGAATGTGCTGATAAACTGGCCAAGAAGCCTACTCTCTCCGGAGTTTTCCAGTATCAATTCCATATCCCTATATATGACAGACTTAATTTGGTAAAAAAACGTATGAATTCTATCTGGACTGCACAATGGATGGATCCAAATAGTCATAAAGGTAATCAGCTTAAAATAATCCAAAGATCTATTCCCCGCACCCCTTGATTCTCCAACAGAAAAGTCTCCAAAACCACAATATCAAATATCTCTATAATGAGAATTGGGCATTGCCAGGTAGCCTCACATTTATTCAGATTGAACTTAATAGATTCCCCAGTGTGTGAGTGTGGCGGTGTGGTGCCGAGGAGGAAACCCTTGACCATATCTTTTTTGCCTGTCCATTGCGGATCACAGGTTTATTTTTACAGTAATCTTGTCAATGGTAATTTTCAACTCCCGGTTAACTTGTGTCATCATCTTTGCCTTAACTCGCCACATTTAATCTATATAGTAGCAAATTTCTTGAACAATGGTATTAACTTGTAATATAAAATTCCCTATTCTATAATATTGTTGTACTTTTTTCTATAAGACAATGTTTTAACTTGATTAATGGCACAAATCACTTTTGAAGGGTGGATTGCCTCTTTAAAAGAAGAAGAAAGTGTATGAAAACTGAAACGTGGCAAAGTACCTACCTACACAACGCTTTATTGTCGAAACAGTATTGCTATATTAAATTCATGTAATGTAGATCCACGGATGAGACTTTGATCTCACATCTGTAGATTTGTCGGTATGTACCGGTTGCGTTTTTCTGCTCTGTGTATAAAATACATTTCGCGATAGATTGCTTCGCACTCAACTCTTTACCGTCCTATATGCGCTTTCGAGACCAATCTCATCCATAATCTCACACGCGTGAGACCAATCTCATCTTTGGAGGAAAGAGCGTAAACACGAGTAATTCTCTCTTAGACCAAGTGAAGCTACTGTTAAACAACAATTACGAAAATATATTTTTATGAATGTGTTTCAAAGATTACAAAAAAATTATAATTATAAGATAGATTGTAAGTACTCCACTTCTAAAAAAAAAACTCGTTTTTTGAAAGATCATTTTTGTATATTAATTCGTGGAAAAATATTACAAAATAATTAAAATATTATAAAGTTAAGAAAATAAAAGAAAAATAAATTTTTGTTTGTCTTTAGAAAAGTTTATTTCTGTTACATGTCTACTCCATTAGGTATAGAATTGTAAAAAACACTGTATTACACCAAAAATACTAACGATTTGTATAATTAACAAATAACTTGACTTAAATTTGTAATAAAAAAGTTAGGAATCTTTCATTCCTCATAATAAATGTTGTACTTAACACTATTATAATTCGATTACTCATTATATTATACTTAACAATGTCTATTTATATTATTATTCTAATATAATACGACATGCGAGAAACTGAAAGGTAAAAGTTTAAAAATACAAGCTAATTATAAAAGGTACTTTTCAGTTGTTTTTAATACTTCTATATATTTTATTTTCTCACGCGTTGTAATTTTCGCATGTGGGTGATTAATGTAGTCCTTACTTACCTTTAAATGGTGAATATTAAGAGTTATTCAATTCCTTGGTTATCAAATGATACAGACACATTATTTATCAAATTTAATATTTACTCGTACTCATACATACATAGTCTAGTTATATGAGTTATTGATAAACTTTTTCTGCAACCTGAATGGTGAATCGTTGGAAGGAAATGAAAAAATCCAAAACATTGCATTTGTTTTGTTTTATTTTTTGACCAACTATAGCAGAATACTGATAATTTATTGTTCAACGTTGTTCAAATTCCAGGGTCGTCGATCCATACCTGTCAGTAGTTTAACCTGCAGGGAGAACGTTGATGGATGAATACAATATATCTAATAATAAAAATAAAGTAGTTAAAGTCTAAATAATAAAAATAAATTCTTAGATAGTAAAGGTTAAATAAATATTACATTATATGCCATTTCATTTACAGAGGCAATGAATGTAAGTGCAACCTTTAGAAAATGTAGTCATACTGAATGTAAAAATGTAATATATAATATCAATTTAAATTAATTTCAATTTTTAAAACTATTTATAACAGAATGAAGGAAACCCCAATGAGTTCGACCCTATCCCGATATCGTTTTTAGAGTTGTTTACTCTCGCTTCGATTTCATTCAACAGAGCAACGCGTGCAATATTTAAAAAAATCTTCAAAGCTTTTTTGGAATATATTTTAATGATAATAATAATAATAATAATAAACCGTTTATTCCAGCGTGATCAGGTTTTTTTTTATGAAGACCCTATTCGCCATAAAGATAATACATATTATATAATACATTAAAGTTGTGAAATATTATTAAGGAAAACCAAAGAAAATATAAATTAATAAAAAGTTCACATATAAATATAAACAAAATATAAATACTATATATATATGTATATATACAAAATATCAGTCGCGGTCATTATTGTATCTGTAGCTATTCTGCAGTCGTTGCCATTCTTTGGTCTAAAGTAGCTTTCCATGAGAGCGCCGCTTGCACCAGTGAGTTGGTGCTGAACTCCAGCCACAGCTTTACGCCCGCAACTCGATGTCTCAGAAGCGGAACAAATCCATGTATACGTTGGTTAATATATTTTAAACAGTTAGTTACTAAAACCTTGTGACGCCCCTTTATAGTTAACTTTTTTCTTTTCCTTTATCATATGGCACAATTAATGCATTTGGTCATTATTAATTTTTTTTATTACATTCAGTCATTAACAACATAATTACATAATATGTTGGCTCCGGTATCATCGTACCGTCCCCGGTTTGGAAAGAAATGCAGATTCGAATCCCGGTGGCGCACAATAATATTTTTCGATAAAATTGATTTTATATGTATATCTTTCTAATTAATACATTTAATTAGTATTTAAAATATCACAGACCTATGTTCTAAATAATTACAACTTCACAATAAGAATGTTCTCCTAACATCTTTCATGTAACAAGTAATATTGAAGTTTGAGTTTGTTTGGCACTCACTGTATATAAGTTTTTCATTGGATCATATGGAATTATAAATATACATGAATATTTATGATTAGCAATAAATAAATATTCAAATGATTTTTTTCGTAAAACAAGTTATTTTGACTGAGGGCGTTCTACTCACAAACCCACGACATTTAACTCTACGTCAACCTAAGTGTCAGAGTGTCATGTTTTAAGTTAGTAAAGACCGTCAGCGTGCGATTATTCAAATCACGTTTTTCCGAGTTGATCTTACCCATAAAGCTAAACATGGGTTTTCTTCAGGGATAAAGAACTGTGTCTTCAAACATCGTATTTACACAAAAACCATTATTAGTGTTGATGGAGTATCGAAAGAATACTTTTTTTTTTTTTTTGTAAATAAAGATACGTACACAGAATACGTTTTACTTCAATTATCTTACTGTTTTCAAACTAAGCTAAACGCTCGTGCTATAAAATCAGGACTAACTTGATGGTCTCCTGAAATGAGGCTCGAACCCTCGACCACCGGATTACTAGGCTAATATCTTAACCACAGAACCAACAACCCATTACTTCTAAGTAATATTTCATCATAATGTAAATTAAATCCATAAAACATAGTCATATAGTCACTTAAACTAATGTTAAAATTTTATTACTATTCCTATCTAGTTTCATCAAATTAAATTGATATTATTTATTATGATGTTACTTTGAAATACATTACGACACACTAAGATTAATAATCTTAACTGAACACGTGTCTGATATTTAATGTTTGGCTGTATTTCCTGAAAAGTATAATACCTATAAAAATACTGTATAATATGATTCTTGACACATAAAAATACGTAGGCGTTGTAATGAAAGTTGGGTGTCATTCGTCGATAAATATTTTTAATAAATTGAATCATTTTGGAAGAAATGTTTGCCACCGCTTTATGTACTTATCAAACTTAGAGCGCCAGTCTGTAAAGACTGAAGGTATGACCGGTGCGCCCTTCCGCACCCTAATTAAACCGGACCTAACCCTGCCCCCGACTTCCTGTTATGATAATTTAATTAAATATTCGCACCCCCAAAACGATTTTCTCCTAAGCTTTAACGAGACAGAGGTTTCTGAGTGGAGTTTAATGAGCCCGAAGGCTTGTATTTGCTAACAATGTTGTACTTAGGTAAGTGCAATCACAACAAATTGTAAAAAATATTATTCTTGGTTATTAAAGATAATAAGATAATAATAGACTTTGTTAAAACCACTATTTATTGATAAGTCAACATGATTCGATACCTATGGTATCTTCATCAGGAAACAATGTATACTAAAATTAAAAATGCAAGCATAGATAAAAACAAAACTATCAAAGTATAAGTGGTGGGTAACTAATTAGGAACTACTGTGATATACTTACACTTTTAAAGTTTTGTTTTTATCTATGGTTGCATTTTTAATTTTATTATGCATTGTTTCCTGAAGAGAAGACGCCATAGGTAACGAAACATGTTGATTTATCAATAAATAATGGTTTAAACAAAGTATTTTATATACTAATTAATACATTAAATTAGTATTTAAAACATCACAGACCTATGTTCTGAATAATTACAACTTCACAATAAGAATGTGTTCTTCTTAATAAAGTGTTTTATCTTATTATTTATATTATATGTAGCCACAAAGTCATTTTGCTAATGTTGAAGAAATTAATCTTTATTAATATATCTAAATTTCATTATATCTGTAAATAAAATCTTGGAACCTTAGATTTAGATTTTAATGGATATATTTAAAATTGCCAGCAATGATAGATAAAAAATAAGGACTTAAACAGGCGAAAATGGGATCGTTAAACGTTTTTATTTATTTGATGTTTTCTAAAATATGTTGTTATAAAATGCACAGCAAAAAAATGAAATTAATGAAAATGTGAAAATGATATTGCATCATAAAGAAATGGAAAAGATTATCATTTTCTTAGCTGACAAAGTGTAAGAATGAGAAGAACGGTTAAGAAGTATTTGAATGATCGAGTAAATAACAATACTTGAACAACTATAGTATTATGATATACATTTAGATGCAAGAATACAAATTCATCCATCTTTTTCATAACTCTCAATCTGAACAAATCAGGGTTTTATAACTTTTTCGAGGTTTTTCCTTTCATTTCTGTATTCCGCCCCCTAGTACCTACAGTGTCAATTAAAATAAAATGAATAGTAGAATTGACACTTCCGATATACTGTTCGAATTACTGGGTAGCACGAAGGACATAGGTCACATTGCTTTAGTTCAATATAATTATATATTTTTGTTATTCGTAAACACACACGTCACATCATTTTTTTTTTAAAATAATTATTTCAAATTGAACTTTGTGGTTTATATTCATTTTAATATACTTAGATTATTTAAAAACTTTGTTTATTAATATTTTACCTGTGCTATGAAAAATTATAATTATAATCTTGATGGTCTCCGGATACGAGGATTGAACTCCAATTACTTATATTCTTATATGTAAACAATCAATTTCTTAGCACTTTCCAATATTACTTTCGCAAAAAATATATTCTAACAGCATTTCACGAAGAAGCGATGATAGTTAGAAGAATCTCATTGTGGTGGAAAATGCGCCATGAAAGAGACGAACGATCCCCTGAGCGATCGACCGATCAAATGAAAGAAACAATACGATCCACATTACATGAAGCAATCCATCTTGCCGGATACCGTGAAACTGGAGTGTTTTGGTCAAGAATATTCCATAAGGTCATGACCCACAAACCCGACGAATTTAACTGAAAAAGGAGTGTGTTATTTGAATTAAAGTACAGTTTATAAATATTAGACTGCTTTTTAATATTCAAATGGTTAATTTGGATTGTGTAATTTATAATATATACATATCGAACATACCTAGCCATAAAGAGCCACTTCTATCAATCTCCAGATGTTATACGTTTCGTGTTGACTTTGTCTACCCTTGTCTATGTCAATGCGCCCTCCAGTACCCTACCTAAGTTAAGACGCGAACAACAGCAGACTTAACTCACCCTGAATTACATTTTATCCAATGAGGCATTGTAGTACTCGTAATAGTGTCTTTGTAATATTTACTTCAGTAACACTAAAATATGACAACTTCATTAAATCAATAAATTATTCTCGTAAGACTTTATATTCAAAGTAAAAATTTATAAAACTTAAAATGGATTGTATACACTATCAAATATAACATACTTTTGTGTAGATAACAAATTTGGCAAAATTTCAGATTGTAAGAATATTAATAATTGGATATTAATATTGTGACTTTATTTAAGGATGTATAAAAGATATTTACTGAACACTTATCTACACAACTAAACAAACAATAGAGGTAAAAATTAAGATTAAAGAAATAATATAAATAAATAATATTTTAGATAAAGATGTAAACAAAAACATTAATTATAGTATAGTGAAAGTAAGAGACGAGATTTTTTAAATATACTATACCCTACATATATTTCATTAATTATTAATTATAGACATCATAAAGTGTAAAAAATATTAGTTCATAAAAATTGTCATCCATTTTTAAAGAGGCGTATCTCAATTTTTTTGATTTTACAGCAGACGATATATTTATATACTTCTTCAATATTTGCAAAATTACTTTGTGGCCTCATTTTGTAATAATAATTATACAAAATACTTTGTTTAAACCACTATTTATTAATTATTCTACATGTTTCGATACCTGTGGTATCATCTTGAGTTATTATCATCCGTTTTCTGAAAAATTATCAGCTTTTCATTCCATGACTAGTAGTTCCTTAATGTTCCTTTATCCTCAAATAACTTCAACATAGAATTAAATATTATTAAAATACTTATGATATTATTAATTAGTAAATATTGGTTGAAACAAAGTATTTTGTATAATTATTGTTATATTATTTCATTAGAATTAAATTCAGATATGCTTGTTTGAATGGATCATGGGCATGTATTTGGGCAATGTGGCCCAACCGCAACTCAATTTTATCAATAAACGAGATACGCATTTTTGAAAAATGGACGACGAAATTAGTCCGTTTAAGATATTTAGATAATTCTTATAAAATTAATATAATAATTCTTATAAAATTATTTAAATCAAAAGATATAACGCACGTAGTAATAATATTTAGAAATAACATATGCAAATCCCTCTAACACAGGTCAACGGAGGGAAACAGTCATAGATGAGCAAGGTTAAAATGATACGAAGATTTAACACATTGACACTAAAATATATACTATTATTAACTACAATATGTATTATTTTGAGTTTGAATGCTGTTGCTTTGCGATTTGCCGGTATTCTTCGAAAAATCGTGAACCAAAATAAATAGAACCCTATCCTTTTAAATCTCTTTGACAACGATTGATGGTATTGTCAGGCGGTACTTTCCAAAAAAATATGGGCGATAGAGTATGTATGCGATGAAAAGAAAGAAAAATTCGACGTTGTACCAGCGCAGACAACTCTCGGTTTACGTACGAGTTCCGATTCAAGATGTTTTTCATTATACGTTTAGTTGTCGTATCTTGTATTCGCAATCCTATATAACTTAGCCGCCATTTTATAACCATGTTTATAAATTAATAATCTATACAGAACGTTTTATTACATTGTGTACACACGATTTTATTTAGCGTATACGATTCATAATATAAAATAGAATAAAAAATATAGAATTAATTCCAACATAATATACCAATGTATGTATAAACATATAGGTTTAAATTTTACTCGCCAGTATCTTTATCTTTTTTTTTTATTATCTTTGTTTTATTAACCACTTAATTGAGTTTAAATACATCTACCGGTTTCGAAAAATAGCATTTTCTTCTTCAGGATGTCATAACTATTATGGTATTTTTCGAAACCGGTAGATGTATTTAAACTTAATTATGTAGTTAATCAAACAAAGATAATAAATAAAAATATGAATTTCAACCACAAAATTAATATTTCTAATTTTAAAAGTAATATCTTTATCGTATAAGTACTTGTTTTTCACATAAATAGCCCTAGGTGCTGATGAAGGAGGTACATACAATAGATACAACTGTCGACTTTAAAACAGAGCATCGTGCCGTTATTTTTTTCATTTCGGTTTTCGTTCCGGTTCAATTAAAAATAAATATATATCAATTCGGTTCGTTCCGGAAAAATAACTGTTTTTTCGGTGTTTGGTTTTCGGTTCATGTTTTTATTTGTATTAAAGGTTTATTTTCTACCATAATTTAAAATATTTTATTACTTCTTTTGTAATAAGCATACTACATGAATTGATACAATAATATAATATAAATAATAAAAATTAGAACTAGAAGTATGTAATATATGATAATTGTAATTTATCACGATGTAGCGAATATGTGACGCACGCATGTTGGCCTGAATGGAAGCGTAGAAGGGATAAAAGAGCGTCGCGCTTGGGCGCGCGCTCTCTTGCACCGGAATCATAGATCAAAAGACTCTAATATATTTTTGAGATCGGTATAAACTGTACAAGTATAAGAAGATATCATCCTTTGCAGCCGTTTACAAAGCGATGCAAGGACCTAACAATAAACGAAACATAAAAATGAAACACATGTAAACGAAACAGATTCATATATTCACGGTTGAAGTGTACAGAATTCTTGGGTATATTTATTTATAATTGAAAAGATGATAGATACCTTTAATTATTAAAATATCTACCGATGTATTTTCATTTTAACTATTTATAGAATAATAGAATAACTGAAGTGGAGAGTAAGATTGTGTTAACGCGCGTGTTTAAACATGTACCGAACTAAAAAATTTAATTCAGCTCCGGTTTTCATTCCGACAAAAATAACGTTTTTTTCCGGTTTTCGGTTCAATCCCGGTTCGAAGCCCTGCTTTAAAACATTTTTATGGTGTTCCTTATAACGAATATTCGTAAACTGAGAATTACCTGTATATACATGTTCCACAGACTGGTGAAAAAATGCAAAGGTATATATGATTTGTGATGTGTGAGGAAGAAAGAAAATGAAAACGAACCCTTGATTAAAGTTGCATGTATTCGGTCAAAATTCCACTTACATTTTTGACTAATTTCTATGTTCACCGCATGGCGACGCTTCGCATTAGTTGTATGTTCATGATTCCGGAATATTATTTGTACAGCCAGAAAAAACAAATACCTATTTTGTAATATATTATACCGAGGGTTCCGCGTTCAATTCCCGATGAGGTCACAATACATCTATGATTTTCTCAAGCCTGGGTGTTATTATGATGGACTTAGCTATAGTAATTGGGCCTCGTATATAATAATGCACTAGTGTGTAGTGCAGTATGCAATAATAATTTGGCAATTTGAATGGGGTCTTTATTTTTTGTAGTCTCTGATTACTGATGTATGAAATAACTATCTTTGATAAATATGTAATGTATTCTGACTCAAATGACGTGCTTGTGGTCTCGTGGTTACGATACTGGCATAGTGATCTAGTGATACCTCAATTCCAGGCAACAATCATGTTAGTCTTATTTTCATTGCACAAGTGTTTAGCTTAGTTTAAAAATAGTGAAAATATTGATGTGACATATATTCTATGTACGCATCTCTATTTATTTTTTTGTAATGATAAATAATAAACTTCCACAATATGAAAACTCTAGAATATCGAAAAACACGCGCTGACTTATCTTTAAACTGCCGCAAGGCTATATTGACTGTCCCATCCAATTAGAACTAATATCCTTCCACGTACCATCTAGATCGACCCGGCAGTCCGTACTCTTCCATATTTCTAGAAGTAGAACATCTTACACACAAAACTCATTTATTCACCGTTCATACAAATACCGTAATTAGAAGTGAAAAAATAATAATACCCAATAATTGTACAAAATTTACTTAAATATATTTTTAAACTACGCCTACATGACTGGCACGATTAATAAGAAAGTTCTTAGCAATATTATTTTGAATGAAAACATGTTTTTTCTATTGGTATATTGGCGACATTAATCTTTTAACCTGGGCATTCAGTCACGTGTGCGATATATAACAACAATCCAGTCCAATGTTGCCTTCCTTTTCTGACCTAAACACGGTCGATAAACATATGTACGTTTCAAATATGTTGGATCACGGCCAAGAAGAGAGATCATATGTATCTCTGTCTGAATATTCTTTCTGAATAAATATGCAACATTTATATATGACCATATTAAAAAAAAAGTTTAATAACCGTATCCTAGTTAAGTAGATTTCAAAAGAAATAATAGCTCTCGATACAAAAGGTCTCATGACGCAGTTTCAGATAATTTCAATGCACTTTTTACGACCATAAACAGGAGACTACAAAATCACCCTCCGTAAAAGAGGTTGTATATTTTTATGTAACGTTTTTTATGGACATGATAACAGCAGTAATTTTTATCAATTTCTATCAAACTTTTCTGAAAATTTGATCTCATGGATATTTCGACTATCTTTAAATGGCTATGTTGTTTCAAAATGACAGTTGAAAATCTCGTAACACCTGTAGTTTTTATTAGACTGATGATTCACACAGCAAAGCGCGGCATCCGTTTGTGTCGCTTGCCACGTGTTTACGTGATATACTGCCGCTTACACTAATATGTAATTCGCAGTGGTCGAAACCTATTTCAATTAAATGCACTGTTAACCTTTTAACTATCAACTCTATTTGAAATTTTAAACACCACATAGGTTAAGACTTGGCTTTAAGAGTCTTGACTAACCTATTGAAGCTGGGACCTGCTCTTCAGAGATGATTTAAAAATATGACTAATCCCTGCTAGTTTCCAAGGTGCAAAAGCTTATAGCTTGGCGTGACATATAGAGGTTGGCGTGTTAAAGCGCTCAATGAATTTAAAAGGTTAACGCAATCTGTCATTTATCAACATTATTTGTCGGTCTAATCAATATTTTATTTTCTTGCAGGTGACACTCTCCATCTCTATCCTCATTAGCCTCCACGTGTTCTTCCTTCTGGTAGTTGAGATCATCCCTCCAACATCCCTTGTGGTGCCTCTGCTAGGGAAGTACCTGATTTTCGCCATGATTCTAGTGTCAATAAGGTTAGTTGAAATAACTATTATTACATAAAACTGTGAGTGAATATTATGCTCCAGGCCGATATTGTTTCATTCATCAAGATTTCAAGCGTGGCTTTGGCTATGTATGAGGTGGCACTGTTCTATTGAAACCACATGTATTGCAAGTCCAATTGACCCAATTTGGCCACCAAAAAGTTTTTACAGAATTGCCTCCTGCATCCTGAAAGAATAAAGGCCCAATGATTCCACTGACCCACATGGCGCAGCATACTGCAACTCCGCGTGGGTATAAAAGTCGTTGGTGTATCAATTAAGGATTTTCAGTGCCCTGATAATGGCTGTTTTGTTTACTAACAAATCCCGCCAAGTCAAAATGATCTTCGTCGCTAATGATGATTTTTTTCCAAAGTCGGGTTTGTGTTTGTTTTAATGACTTCAACACATTGTTGAGGCGTTAGATACTCCATGATAAATTGTAATCAGCTACTCTTTACGACTACCAAATATCTGCCAAACCAAAATCGACCTGGAACATAATATTCACCCTGTAGAATGAGATAAGTTATCATCGAGGATGTGTCGTTAGGTGCCTCAACACGGGTATGGGCCGGTAAGGCTAGTATTACGAATGCATTTGTGTAAGGCAATTTATGAATCATTAATATATTTTTTTAAATAAGTAACATCTAAAGAAGCTCGTATAAATCGACCTCAGAATGTAGTTCGTAGAAAATTCTCAGTAAGATGCGTGTTTGCTTAAGCCCGAGTTCAATATATGCAGCGAACAATTTTCTAAACGATGAATTGTTGGATAACAATTGTGGATGAACAATAATTGTGGTTTAACAATAATTGTGGTTGAATAATAATTGTGGTTGAACAATTGTGGATGAACAATAATTGTAGTTGAACAATTGTGGGCGAACCATGTTCCTAGACCCCATGTAATGATCTCCATAAAAACTAGGTCTGTAATGTAAGGAAATAGAGCAATGTAGTTGAATACCGAGATGTATATTAAAAATTAAAGTACAATAAATCAAGTTATAATTATTCAACAAAAATCATTAAATTATTTTACCATTATTATATTTAATTAACTCTCTCTGCTACGTCATTTTGATATCTGATATTCCAAGTATTTTACATTTATTACATGTATTAATCATTAAAATAATAGTTGATATCTATATGTGCGTATGGTAAATACTCATATCTTGTAATTATTTTATCCAATACCTAAATATATTACGGGGGAATGCCTTAAATATGAACTCTGTATTTAGTATATATATAATTAGAGACAATGTCAACTCAGTTTACATCATCGGAGAGGAAAGGTTAAAAAATATTAATTAAATACTTTAAGAGAATTTTTGTAAAATTATATAAATCAAAGAATTTAACATAACTATTAAAATAATATGAATTAACCCTCGTACATGAGTCAACAGGATCGAGACCGAGGGGGAAACTAAGTCGTAGACGGGAAATATTAGAGTGATAGAAAGATTTTTGGCACATACCTATCTTTATACCACACTATATTCTCGTAGTATATTACTATTACTAAGTAATACAAATATAAATTTGAGTTTGTTTACTATTGTTTTACGGATTGCCGTCATTCGTATTATTCGTTAAGCCATAAACCTAAATAAATAGAACGCTATCCTTTTAAATCTACTTCGACGACTATTGACGGCATCGGCGAGTGGTGCTTTCCAACAAAATTTTAGCGATTGAGCAGGTATGCAATGAAAATAGAAAAAAATATCGTAATAAATTCGTTATACTTTTGGTTCGTTATATTTATCTCGCATTCCCGATCATATGTAACACGTATCATATATCGTAGCAGCCATTCTAAAGGATTAAAACAAAGT
This sequence comes from Eubasilissa splendida, assembly GCA_031772225.1. NCBI lineage: Eukaryota > Metazoa > Arthropoda > Insecta > Trichoptera > Phryganeidae > Eubasilissa > Eubasilissa splendida. The sequence goes on from CM062851.1 coordinate 18,429,286, forward strand.
ACAAAATATTGAATGGTTTATACAACGTTTTATTACAATAGCAATATTTAAATACGTCCATCTCCACACAATTACTGGATTTTTGCTTACAAAGGCAAAAAAAATTAAACAAATAAAAATATATACTCCATACTTCCATATATTTTCCATTAAATATAATTAGTTTTGTCTCTGAAATATCTGATATTTGTTTTATTACAATGTTTATATTCGATTTGATTTATCGTACCATTTGTAGTATTGTTAAGAAAATATTTTTATATATGGAAATAAATCCCTGTTGACAAATATGTGAATATTTTTATATGAAGAAATAAATATCAATCAAAAATAAAATCCTATAAGGAGTTCTATTATAATTTCCGAAATCAGACCCGAGAATAGCCATAAATTATTTACATTTAATTTTATAGAATATTTTCTGAATAGAATTTTCTAGGCAAATCTTCGACTTCTTTGATCAACGTTTCGGGTCCTATTACAGGGTCCACTGTCAGGCATCGACGACATCAGCCCAGATAATGAATGCTGTAGTGGTATACAAAACGTCGACCAGAGAAGTCGGAAAAGCACGGTAAAGTAACCCAAAAAACTCTACACAGATGAATCTGAATTGTCTAAGAACGTTTTTACCTACAGTATTGTAAAGAAAATTTAGTCGTTTACGATAAATACATGTTTTATTTTAAACCACAATAAGGGCGGACCCACCGCTTACCCAGGACCGACATAATAAGCTCAAGGTTCCTATCTCGGTCCTACTCATTCGCCGCCTGGTTGGCATTTTTTAATGCTACTAGGCAGCTGTTCAATAGCTCCCCGCATATTGACAGGGCGATACCGCACAGCTGCCAAAACAAGATTGATTTGCCCTCATTGTTCCCGGTTGACTCATTTTATTAGTAAATAAATAAAATATTTACAATATATAACATAAAGATAATATAAAATAATACAATTAACACTCAAGAAGAGGCACTCCCTTCCGGGAAACGAGACGGCACAAATAAAAACATATAAAAGACTCACCCTCCACACACCAATGCCGCAGATTTAACCGACAAGAATAGTACATCGATATTGTAGAATTTTTTCAATACATCCGTATAACAGTTACATTAATTGTGTCATTGAATTTCAAAATCCGCCATAAAACGTTTTTTAACAAATTTGAGTTATATGTGTCATTGGATTCTGAATTATTTTTTTAATTATATATGTGTCCTTTTCAAAATACGCATTGTTTGTTAACGATATCAAGTATAATGCTAGAATGAGTAATACCCGGTATATCGCGTGTGATTTTCAAAACGTGTCATGTTTTTATATCAAAATAAAATTTATACATTTGGGTTCAAATTAATACAATAATTAATAAAATACATAATGATTATATTTTAGACAAAACGAAGGAATCTAAATTATTAATACGTATTATAGCGGGTATTGAAAGTCAGATTATATCAAATATACTATATTTCTTATTTTTTATGAATTGTACATCAAAAATAACTGGCGGGATACTGTTCTGATGCGGTATGGTCATTACGATTTGTGTTTCATTCTTTTTTCACTTTCTCTTTCTTGATGTTTTCATTTTTAAAGGCAAGATTATTTTATTATTTGCTGCCTATCCTTGCGAAACGGGTATCATAACAGCAAAACCATGTTACGTGAAGTATACATATCTTACATTTAGTTCTCTATTTGCTACGCTTCACGTTTCATTGCCTCACATTTATACGAGTGCTAACTTTTCCGCGTTACTTTGCATCCATCAATTTCGCCTCTATACTTTTAGTGTTGTGGTTTAAGAACCGCGTACGTGGAGTAGGTAGTATAGGTCACGTCGTAGCACGGGTAGCAAAAGGTTATCAAGACTCGACGGCGTCCCAAGCGACATCCATGTGTTTCATTGAGATGGTACAAATCGCACAAAAATTGGTCCGTTCCGTTTAGGCACTCTCCGACCTACTCGCTTTCATGATATAAATTATTCTCGAACGCATAACAAAACCGCCAAACGTTTTTTATTTATTAAAATACAAAAATAACATTTTTGTAACCCTTCACCAAATTCGAGGCCAGTTCACAGGTCCATTACGCGAAATGTTTCCTTCAATAAATTGAGTGTGGCGTGTGCTATGTGACATTTTGCGCCGTTTTATTAAAACCACAGTTCTTCCACATTAATGTCATTCAATTAGAGAACGAAAAAATCAGTAATCATGGATCTATACCGCTCCCCATTCACTGTATCTTTTTTAAAGAAACAACAGCTTCTTCAGTGTGTACTGTACATTTCTATGGATGCGTATTATCAATTAGAGTATGTGTAATGCGAAAACGATCTATGGTTATTCGAATTATTTGGTCAGATAGACGATTATGTCGACCGTAAAATGGATGTAGCGTACGGTAAGTTTCGCGAACTGAAACACGATTTTCAATATAATTTTTCACAATTTGCAAGCGTTTTTTTAGCATAAGTATATTCATGGTGAAATGCCAAACCAAACTGAGCACAAATCAGCTGTCTCTGAAAAAAGTGTGGCCAATTTGAAAAACAAACCTCTAAAAAAACACCTTTTACATGTTTACAGATATTTTATTTCCTATAGTCCTCATATTATATTATTTTATATCGGTTTTTATTTCAGAAACAACACCGATATGTCGTCTTCCATTCAAAAAATCACTATTCAAAATGCTAAAAATGTAAAAAAATATACATGTTTGAATACATATAACAATAAAACAATTAAAATGTATTTATTATTTTAATAATTTTTTCTAGCGTTATTATTTTTTTCTCTTTATTAAAAAAGTATTTGATTGGTAATTACAAAAAAATCATTTTGGCTATCACCATCCGGAAAACGACCTAAGACGATGCCCAATCTTCCGACCACTAGATCACCAGTCGAGTATCTTAACCATTAGACCAACAAGCTACTCTTTAGTTTTCCATACATTTCTAAATATCAAGTTACATTTTGTTAAAATATTAATTATAAAATAATCTTATTATATGCCAAGTACACATTGTTGCCAGGTTTGTATATTTGCTTGAAATAACGTGTTTCGATGATTTTAGATGAATGTCAACAAAAATTTTAACATGATTAAAATGAACATAAATAAACTTATTTAAAAACATATATATTAATTATCCTTTTGTTCATTCAATTTTAAGCCCCGTTATACATTAACACCAACTGCGGCCGTCCTCGCCCAGTAAACCGTTGTAATTCCAAAGATAAATGTCATTAATTTATCTTAATTATACGTTTCCATAAATGTGGCTAAATCATTTAACATTTTTATACGAGTTTCGTACAACAGACACTGATTTAAGCAGGCCTAATTCATGCGCTAGGCAGACCTCGTCTGGCAAGATTATGGTGGTAAAGGTTTTATTTTATTATTTGTACATAGAATATAAAAACAAATTGACGAACGAACACTCGTATGTTTTATTTCAAATGCATGTATATTTAATATATGGGTAAATTAAATAAATACCATCTCACAGATCTGCATAAATAAACACTTAACAGCCATACGGTCCGCCTGGTTCTGGCCAAATTGGAGACAACCAAGCAGTGTGAGTAACCACTAGGACTACTCACTCTTCTCCTGGCCAGCTCCTCGGGCACATCTTCTTACACGCACCTCGACACCGCATTTAGTGAACATCATCACAATATTAAACTTTCTATAGTGTATCACATTTTTTAGATTTAATCATTCCTCAATTTATAACAACCCATACAGTCACATCAATCGTTTTCGCAATTATTTTGAAATTTTGTTAATTGGACAAAAATGAAAAAAAAAACATTTTCACAGTAGGTACTATTTTATTTTGTATTGGAGAATTAATTTATAAATTTACGTTATTAACGTTAACGCAATTCTTTTCTAACAGAAATATTTCTAATTTAGAGATAGAGCAGCATCTTGTAAAACAAAAAAAGTTACAAAAATGTGCAAAATGTGTTTTCAGCATACCATTAGAGTTATTTACTTTAGTCTGAACTTTTGATATACAGAAAGAATCATCATCAAAAGAATATTTTAGTTGCTACCGAGATATTAAAATTCATTACTTTCATTTATATTATTTATTTACTTATCACTAGTATTTAAGATATTTGTTGAAACTTGCTTGGGTGTGCATCAGAATAAACTTATGAAACGTTGAAATAAAGTAATTTTTAGAAATAGGTATTTTGGGAAAACCCAGATAACTCCCCCAGGAAGCTACAGATTTTAATGTAAAAACATGCAAACGATTTTTGTAATCATTTATATTTCAATGAACGTGTCTGGTGGTTTATTTGAATCGCAACTTGTATTGTTATACGTCCGTATGTAAAATCATGCTACGCTCTGGGAGCAAAATTCATTCATATTTGTATAATATAAATGCTAAATTGCTGTTGCCTTAAAACAATTTTAAAATGTCAGAAAGTCTTAATATTAAGACTACTATTTAACATTATGTAGATACTATGAACATGCGGTGTCATTATTTGATTATTTTATATTTAAATAAGTTATGTATAATGTTAATTTAAACTTTAATAATAATAATGTGCTGTGACCTTTATCGCGAGTTCGTTTCCGATAGATTCAAATAATAATATAATATAAACAATAAGACAAAATACTTTGTTTAAAGTAGTATCTATTGCTATTATTCAACATGTTTCGATACCTATAGTATCTTCTTCAGGAAACAATGTATTTTTAATTTTTAATTTATGTATACATTGTTTCCTGAAGAAGATACTACAGGTATCGAAGCATTTTGAATAATCAATGAATAATGGTTTAAACAAAATATTTTGTCTTATTATTTATATAAAATGTGGCTTCAAAGTAATTTTGGTAATATTGAAGAAATAATATAATAATGTATTTGTTTATTTCTCATATTTTATAAAAGATGTTATTATTTTAATATATAAAGATAAATAGCGGTGGGTATTACTAAAGGCTTTGGCAGCGAAATAAAGCCTTCACTTTATTTTCGTTCTAGAATATTAGTGGTCTACTATTTAACAGCAGACAGTTTTTCGGTGCTAATGAAAAAAATATATGAAAATAACACTTATAATACAAAAAAAAATCTATTTTCTACAAAAAAAATTATCTACGAAAATATATTTAAAAATTATTATCTCAGTGATTTTTTTTTAATCAGTTAGCAACATTTAATAACATTTTTTACATACTTCATAAGCAAAAAACAACAGTTCATTATAGTGACAAATTTCTAAATCAAACTGATATCCTAAATTACTCCCATCAAGTCCTCCCACCCCATCCTCCTTAGAAGTGGGCGGTTGTGACAGGTGTTGTGATAAGCCTTGAGATCATTAAGCAACATGAGGGTACGTGTGATAGCATTACTTGCTGGCTCGTAGTATCATCTACGTTCACTAATGGTTCGGGATCAAACCTCGGGTCCTGATTATGATTATCCTCATCTACGATCTAACGATTTACGCATCTGACATCTGACAAAGATGCTGGTATTTTATAATAATTTGGACAAAGTAAAATTATTCTAATAATAATATTATATATAGATAAATAATCATTTAAACTAAAATAACATATGTGAAAATAAAACACTTGTTTTTTTATTCTGCTCGTTTAATTTATTTGAGACGCGTTTCGCCTTGTAAGGGTATTATCAATCTAACAATTTAACTCAAAAAATTGTATTTATTTATTTGCATTAGATGAAAAGGGATAACATTATTCATTGGAATTCTGAGGATTCCATACATTTTTTAATGCTTCTAATGATTCTAAGTTACCATTATATGTTAACACTAATAATATTTTAATATCATAGGTAATATGTAAAAAATGACAGCTATATAATTTTACAACGTAAGAAGACTACGGCTAAAGAGACATTTTTGGTATTCAGAAATTTATATAATGTTTGCATGATTCTAGGACATAATTATGTTCAACGCGAATGATATTTTTAAAATGAATGCAGCGATGTTAAATTGGTGATCTTGTTCCACATCCTTGGTAGATCTATAACAGAAAAAAGGTTTCGACAGAATCAAATCCTCGAATTGTCTATAATTTATGATTTTAAGATTAAATCGCAAAAAAGTTAAATTGTTACATTGATAACCTTGTTGCATTGATACCCTTATAAGGCGAAACGCGTCTCAAATAAATTAATAAAAGAATAAAAAAACAAGCTTTTTATTTTTACATTTGTAAAATAATTGAGCTTTAACCGCTTGAGTTCTATAGCGCGGTTTATTAACGCCGACCTATGTTTGAAAATAATGTCTATTTTTACAAGATATTTATTTTACGTTGATATGAAAATAATTGTAGTTTTTATTTTCTGAATTCTAGCCTTAATTTTTTTTAATTAATGTGTCGTTTCGTCGTATTTATGTAAATATCATTTTACTGTACATTTTTTGGTCTGTATTTTGGTAACGTCGGCCACAAATTTAGGCTATTGAAGAACCAAATAATAGTATTTTTTTGTATGAATTCAAAACTGGTTGTAAAGTAGCAGAAACTACTTGGTGTGAGTATTGCGAAGGAACGTACGATACAATAGTGAATCCAAATTTTCATGTTGAGGGTGAGACCTTGAAAATGAAGAAGATCGTGGGCGTCCTTGTTAAGTTGATAACAACCAATTGAAGACATTAGTTGAATCAGAATCACGCACAATAATTTGAGAACTTCCACAAAGTTAGACATTACTCATCTAATAGTTCTAGATCTTTTAAAACAGCTAAGAAAAATAATAAAAAATTGATAAATGAATTGATGAAGTACAAACTAAACGAAAACCAAAAAAATCGCCGTTACAGAGTTTGTTCTGCGCTACGGATGCTTGTTGGGCTACATTACCTCATCCACCATATTCATCAGACATCTCTTCAACACATCACTTCAACAACCAAGCTACTGCCGAAACTCTATTTTGAGATTTTATCAACTCCAGAATTTTACAACACCGAAATAAAAACAAAAACTGGAAAATATTTGGAAAATAGGGGGCTTATTTAGATTAATTAAATTAATTATTAGCAGATTAAAATATATTTGAATTGGAAGGTCATAAACAGAAATTGTTTTCCAACCAATCTAATATTAATTAAGAGTGAAAATAAGTTGGTTTCATTAGTGAAAAATAATACTATTAGGAGAACACATTCTTATTGAGAAGTTGTAATTATTTAGAACATAAGTCTGTGATATTTTAAATACTAATTTAATGTATATATTTATAATTAATACATTAAGTTAGTATTTAGAAATAATCCTAATTATATTTCATTTGATTTACTAATATATAGAATAATACTAAATACAGCATGATAAAAAAAAGTTGGCTTCACTTTCATTATCAAGAAGGCAATGCTGGTAAATATTACGTAAGTATACCATTTTTCAGGAGGCTTCGTTTTAGATTCCGGTTAAAGATGTAATTTGTTTGCAATACATCCTTATCATTCACTCTACAATAATAGACATCTATCCAAAAGACACCAAAAAAAGAGTTCATATTTGGAATTTAAATTAGTTGAGCTGAGCAGTCATCAAAAAATATATATATAAAAGTTTCGTTTTATTTTGACGCTGTTGTGACAAAGTTGAAAAGAATTAAATTTTTGTTTATTAAATTTGTAATTAAATCAAAAAAATTATTAACTCAAATCTAAAAAAATCTTAATGTGCATAAATAGTATTAAATTATTTTAATGAAAATGTAAATTTGATATAAATATTTGGATCCAACAAGATGGCATCGCACCATTGTATTCGGTTTTTGAGACATTCTGAGAAGCGATTGAGTGCACTCCAAATGTCTTGAATGCGAGTCTCGCTTTGACTTCGCATAAAAAGTGTTCACATTGTCAGTTTGAAACGTAAAAATGAAAAATTGCTAGAGAAAAAGACATCAGCGACTTAATATTTCTCTTTAACAAAACCTCTCTTAACGAGTCGTTTAATTTCCTTTGAAATGTTGAATGTGATTTGAAAGATAAAAGTAATCGCCCAAATTAATGTTCTAGTTAGATTTTTTTATTTGGCTGGATATAATATGTTTGTAATTTTAAAACATCATTCATTGCAAACATCATTGATGTGACGTCTCTATTAATCTTTTAACATGGCTGCTTTCCACTTAAACAAAATAAAAGACTGAAGATATCTTAGCAACCACTATATTTTTCGAACATTTTTTTAATGTAATATTCCAACTTTCCACCTACATTTGAAGGTTATTACGTATAATGTGTGTTTGAATGGATCAAATCGGAAGGAATTAGTATGTGAGTGATAATCTGCCCTCGAGTCGGCGTATCACTCGTGCACATATAAATTGGTATTCATCTTGGTTCACTTACTTGGAAAAGGAAGATGCATTGGCGGAGATTAAAACATTACATAAGTACAGAGTTTATTGAAGTATGATTTACAATGATTATTTCATTAACACGGGTCATATTTATGTGGAGGAATACTAAATACAATAACTAAAACGCTGTTGTTTAACTTAGAAGCGGAAGGAGAATAATGGCTTGGCGCAAAACGTTCGACCATTCAGTGGCGCCAGCTACGTTCAGTACTGTGCGTTGCGTAAACTGTTTTAATACTGCTCCGCCAAGTGGGACCAGTATTGTGTCTGACTCCATATACAGTCCATTCAAACCATCATTTTGTGATAAATTTGAATCGACTACGATAAAAACTGCCAAATGAATTGGGTGAAAATATGCCGATGATTTTTATTAATTGTATCATATATTAATGATTTATGATCTGAAGTTTCCTTTAAATCTATTTTTATAATATGAGGTTGTTCATTTTATTTATATTTTCATCTTTGGTTTTTCGTTTTGAAAAAAAATGAAGAAAAAATAAATGAGAAAACTCGGTTCCGTTTTGTATTACACTATTGTTAAAGCGTGAAAAAGAAAACTTAAGCCGATAGCTGAACAATTCGCCAATTTATGTGTTTCCACCTCCTTGCAGTACGGTATATTTTAGCCCCTACTTTTTAAAACCAGTATCCCTCCTCTCATAACATATTATTTCAAGGAATTGAATTTTTGTATTGTTAGGAGAATTAAGAATGAATAGATATATATATATGTATGTACGAGTATAACATGCTGTTTTTAAGACTACATGCGATAGTTCCAGTATACTATATAAATACAATATGCCTATCCAATATAATATAATACACTGAATGTAAAGAGAGATTACACATAAACGTAAGCCGGCTCCCAGAACAAGAATAGAATAAGGAAATGAATATTTTGTGTAACCAGGTTTATAGATCAGCCGTTTGGAACAGATTCTAGGGATGGAATCCTGTAAAATGGACAGAAGTGATATTTCGAAAAATTAAATGGTTTAAATCGATTTTTCTTACAACTAATAACATTGACAGACTTCTTATCTCCGATCATATAGTTTCATTAAATATTTTTAAAAAGATGAGTGGATACTTGACCAAATTACGAGTCAAAATGTTCAAGGAATATGTACAAATTCTACATCGTTACAGAAAATATTATTGTTTGATTTTTTTACAAAATCGTCTACGTACTTCGAAATAAATATTTGCAGAATTCAGGCCCTAAATCATGTAACAATAAATAGTCTGGCTGCTCGAAATTCTTGGATTTTTAGTTTTTTATATTCAATACATAATTTGGAATCAATAAAATATTTTAATTTATCAAAAGTAATTAATTTAATTACGATTTTTTTTAAATGTTTATACCTCTGACATGGTTGAGATAGTCACATATTCGTTGAACATGTTCGACTAGTAATTTAGTCACATATTCACCCATAAAATAATGTGGACTAGATCTGTTATACCTTGTTATAATTATTCAAAAATGTTTTTAAATACTAATTAATGTATTAATTAGAAAGATATATATATAAAATCAATTTTAACTAAAAACATTGTTGTTGAGCCATCGGGATCTCTTTCCAAACTGGGGAAGGTACATTATCCAACTATATCACAGCGACATTATTTTTGACGACAAATTTTCGAACCTATATGTTACACTTTTTCAAATTAATACATCTATCGTTCCATTATTTAGAAAGAGATCCAGGTTTGAATTTTGATGGCGTAACAACAATATTTTTCGATAAAATTGATGTTATTTTTATATCTTTCTAATTAATACATTTAATTAGTATTTAAAATATCAGAGACCTATGTTCTGAATAATTACAACTTCACAATAAAAATGTGTTCTCCTAATATAAATATTTTCCTAAAATACTTTACTACTATAACTTACCATCACGCCGTTTCTCCGGGGGGGTAGATATAGAGGATAAGAAGCAACACTCTTTCTGTTCTAACTCACAATTCTCACCTCAGCCACATTCATACATCTCCTCATGCAAGTTTTTTTTCGTCTTCCGTGGATGCCCTCCATATCTATACCATATTTTCCTCATACATATCTTTCTTACCATTTTCTCATTTATACGTTAACACGACCAAACCACCTAAGCAATCTTTTATAATCGTATTAACAATAGTTAGATCAGCGAAGAAGAGTTCGAATAAGTAATAAGACGAAGAGTACTCAGTTGCATTACATTGCAATCGACAACATACGAGCTAGGTAAATAAAATTTAATGCTAAATAATATACAGTATATTATTTTTAAAATCGTCAGAATCATTGTATGCTTTTTTGCTTTGAAAAACCTGTTCGGATCCAAGCTACTGCCAAAAAAACCTTAATTCCGCATTTACAATATTACAGTTAAGCCAGTAGTGTTATATGAATGTGAAACCTAGACCGTCATAGAGAAGCATTTAAGGTCCATCGAAGTATTCGAAAATGAAATTCTTCGGAGAATAATTGGAGAAGTCAATAATAATCACCGCACAAACGCTGAACTTGTCGAGACCCTCCAACAATCAAATATCTCAACAATATTAAATTCGAAAGATGGGCAGGACGTATTGTCAGACTTGATGATTCCAGAGGACTCCTTGAGGTCTATGAAATAACGTCAATGGGAACTCTGCCCGTGGGATGCTAAGATGATATGATGAGCGGATAATGTTCGAATGGTTGCAGCGAGGCTACAAATTATCACAGCTTAAGACAGAGATTCCTTTTGTGTGGAAGACGGTTGTGCAATCGGCAAAAACTAGTAAAAATTTCATTTTATGTTGAAACGTCTTTTGTATATCAGTATTCTGGTATGAAAAGAATACATACATCATTTTTTCTGCCCACCTATGATTATTCATATTTTAATGTACATGCATGTAAGCAAAAATTATTGATTAGAGAACACATTCTTATTGTGATGTAATTATTCAGAACATAGGTCTGTGATATTTTAAATACTAATTAAATGTAGTAATTAGAAATATATACATATAAAATCAATTTTATCGAAAAATATTATTGTATATATTATTACTGGATCTCTTTCCTAACCGGGGAAGGTGCATTATCCAACTATGCTGCAGTGATTAAATGTATTAATATCAAAAATGTACCATATAGGTTCGAAAATTTGTCGCTGTAGCATAGTTGGATAATGCATCTACCCCGATTAGGAAAAATATCCAGGTTCGAATCCCGGTGGCTCAACAACAATATTTTTCGATAAAATTGATTTTATATGTATATCTTTCTAATTAATATATTTAATTCATATTTAAAAATTATTGACTTCAGTGTTTACCCCGTAATGACATAAATAAAATAAAATAAAAAATGTGAAAGTTGTTAACAATCATTTCTTTCCACACGAAAACATTTTCGATTTAAAATTCAATTACATACTCGAATATATTCCTTTATTTCAGAATATACTATAGACATCGTGCATTTTATACATATTGCATAATAATTATTTTTTGTATAATGACCTCTCTTCACGCGTCCTAATAGTTCATCGGATGGGTTGTAAATCTAACTCCTGTACAGATTTAATGATAATTTATTATTTTTGAAATTGAATGCACTTTTGTCTTTTTATAAATAATACACCATGTATCCTTAGTATTTTAAAAATAACTGATTTATTAGAATATATATATATATATATATATATATATATATATATATATATATATAAAGTGATAATGAAATACCAGTGGTTATGTAGGTATGTATAATGTATGTATTTTAGAAAAATCGCTTCGTTGGACTATATTATCATCCCTCCGTTGTTTATATTATTCCGGAGCCGTTGTCAAGGAAGTATTTGGACTCACGAACCCGCAGACTAGCGCACAAACATCCACGTCGTGAGCGGTTAATATAGTACGCGGCGCAATCCTCCACCCGTTGATATACCTCGAGGATGTGAGGGTGATACATATCTTTGAGCAGCCACCCTTATATTCCACCGACAATTGCTATCTGAGTGCTTCGCATCCGAGACTCAAACCACATTGGAAGGCAATCGCAGGGTATCACTGCCATCTGGCGGATCCCAAGTGTAATAATGGGGGAAAGTGCGCTACGTGAACGATTCTTTTCTCGTATCTTCGTTCTTGGAAATTCCAATGTAATAAGGGATAATAACTACGGTAGAGAGTAGATTCAAAATTTTACAAAGACGATTTATTCAAATAGTTCTATATTTTGTTTGATATCGTTTGATGGGCTGACATGTAACCTAATATAAATGTGAATGGAACAATGAACTAATTTAAATTTTGCAACCAATCTAATATACTGTATTTAGATCAGAGACCAGTAAATTAATACACATTAAATAAAGTGTACATATAGAAGAGGGGTTTGGAACATTAATTGCGGGACGAGGGGCATTCAACATACATTCTTTGTGAAAACATAAGTCCGCTAGTTTGTCACATTTATGCAACAGAAAAAGTGTTTACTCTTCGAAAATTAAATCATTGTGTAAACAAGGCGTATTTTTTACATTAATGCATATTAATTATATTGTCAGCGTTTAAATTTTCGTTCCAATCAAGTCATATATTTTTAAAAAATCGTTGAGCTATTTGATTGCATAAGCGGAACCAAAGTGATCCCGTGGGTTAAGCCAAATTGAAAATATTGAAACAAGAAATTTGCGTTGGTTCATGTGTATATACTTGGTAGTCTGTGATATATTTTTTTGGTGTTCTCCTAAAATTAATATTTTTATTTACTTATTCTCACGCATTTTTTCTAGGAAAACCTAGAAGATTATTTTCCTCGTGTTATTGTATAGTCAAGTCACATAACTCAACATGAAAAGGCATTAATTAATACAGATAATGTTGTTCGAAAACTCCAGCAGTAATTTATGATACGCCGGATTGAATAATAAGTTTGAAACTTCGAGTCTTACACTGTTGTTAATCTTTACTTCCACATATTAACTACATACGATGAACCAGCGTAAACCGCTCAAGAATAAACTAACGTTTGTAATTAATGGCGATAAATCATTTTGATTAAATAAATCTAGTCAAAACCAGAATAGGGAATTTCACTGCGCATTTTAGTTTATTTTTTATTTTATTTATTAATTTAAAAAATGTATTCAATATTAAAAGAAAATGTAAAAAACTAATTAAATGTATTAATTATAAAGCTATACATATAAAATCAATTTTATAGAAAAATATTGTTGATGCGCCACCGGGATTCGATCCTGGATCTCTTTTTCCAAACCGGGGAAGATGCATTACCAACTATGCTACAACGGTAGTAATTTTGACGACAAATTTTTGAACCTATATGTTACACTTTTTCAAATTAATACATCTGTCGATCGATTATTTGAAAGCCAATGTAGATTGTTTTTACAGAATCTCAAATACCTTTGAGTAAACCAATAGCAGACGCCAGAATTAACAATTCATTATTATTAAAATTTGGACACATTGATACAACTTATATAATATATTATTAAGGGAACACATTATTATTGTCAAGTTGTAATTATTCAGAACATAGGTCTATGATGTTTAAAATACTTATTAAATGTATTAATTATAAAGAAATACATATAAAATCTATTTTATCGAAAAATATTGTCATTGTGGTACCGGGTTTCGAACCTGGATCTCTTTTGGAAGGTGCATTATCAACTATGCTACAGCGCTAGTAATTTGGAATAATCTTTATAATTAATACATTTAATTAGTATTTAAAACATCACAGCCCTATGTTCTGAATAATTATAACTACACAATAAGAATGTGTTCCCTTAATAATATGAAAATATTATTTTAAAACCACTCTGCTGTTCTTATATTTCTCTCTACGGTGCGCAATATGTAAGTACTGTCTTCTATATTGTTTTTGTAGGCTTATATATTGTGTTGCTGTGTCGCAGGATTTGGGGGCAGGTTGTTCCGGAGTTGCGTAACGTTTACCTGGAAGGATTTATTAAATTGGTGTGAGAGAGCTGTGGAATGGTGAGTAGTGTTATGTTTTGAGCGCGGTTGTGTTCTTAGGTGACAGTATTGATAACAGATCGCAAGGTTGAAGGGTAGCCAGAAGATAGTGTGGATACTATTAGTGCTATGCGAACTTCATATTTAAAAGTTTTTATTTTTTTCAATAGAGATGCGTACACGGAGTACGTGTTCAATTAATATTCTACTATTTTTAATGATTACGTGGCGAGTATCACACCGCTAGACATACAAACACCTTATACGTAAATAATTGATGTATTTATTTATAATTAATACATAAAATTACTATTTAATTGATTATATGATTAAAAAAAAACTTATGTTTATGTGACTAGTATTTCGACAATTACTTTTTCAATGTACGCGACATAATAATTTAATTATTTATACAATAATAAAAGTTTAAATAAAAACTTATATGAAGTAATATTTTTAATATTTATATTCTTATTAAAAATATGTTAAAAACATTAAAATTGATCAATATTTGCAGTTAGTTACTTAGGTAGGTACTTATTACCTAAGCTTTATCAGTGTACGTTATTTTTATATTAATTGAATAGTTACTAATTGTACACGAAAAACTATGAAACACATATTTTTAATGCAAATTAAATTAATCAACCAGAAATATATACAGAAAAAATAAATTTATCCAATAAATATTTTATTTGCATTATAAACTAAAATATTTTGATTTATAATGATTGAATAAATATTAATTTTTTTCTGTTTATCTTTCTAGTTGATTCATTTTTTAACATTGTAATTGTAAATTAAAAATATAATTGTTCTATGTGTGTATAAATCATAGGTTTTAACATTTTTTGGCTATCTATTCATGACTTCACATCATGTGTAGTATTTTACATAAGACCTGTAGCATTTACATAATAAATGTGTATATAAGTATTAGAGAATATTTTCTAAACGACCATTTTTAGTAAATGAAGGTGAAAACAGACAAACCAATTTATTATTATTAATCAGTAAAATATTACGCTTGTTTAGTCGAGTATTGTAATTGAATTTAAATTATTTGAAACCACAAATATTAAAGAACTCTATTATAATTTTGATAACCTTGTCGTAACGGTGAAAGATATCAATTCACTTAAATCGCTTAAAGTTACACGGCTGTGTTTCATAGCAATTTAGAATTTAACTTGACTATTTGGTCTCCATTCTATAAAGTACACGAATTAAAATTAGAAAGGGTTCAGCATAAATTTTTAAGGTTTATTAACTTCGAACTGTGTATACCTGCTGAACAATTGAATTGTGATTTTCTAATGAGCACTCTTAATTTAACTAACTCGTCGTGTAGAAGAACTTTAAGTGATTTATTATTTTTATTTAAAATAGTAAATGGCATACTGGACGCCCCTAATTTAACTCAACTGATTGTATACCACAGTCCTGCGCGAAGTACCAGGTCGTCGGTGCTGTTCCATGTAAATTCATCATAGACTAATTTTTATAGGAATGCACCCACAAAGACTTCACTGGCTTGGGACCGATTATGGTCTTGTAGATATATTCCGATACTCAATCTTTAAATATAACAGTAATATTTTTGATGCTGTTCTGAGTCAAAGATACAACTGATTTAGACACTCGGCTATTCTGTGTCAAACCTAAATTTCTATTGTCTTTTCTGTCTTGAATCTTTATTTCTATTTTTCTATTCTATTTTTATACTGCTCAAATGTTTTTTTTTTTAAATTATACCAAACCTATTTTGTAAAAGCCCATAAGGGGCCATAGTTAATAAATAAATAAATGAAACTAATAAATTTTTCATAAATAAAAATTTAAAAATGTAAATATATATAACATTTTATTTATTTATTACAAAGGGTACCGATTCATTTGTTTGAGAACCCGTTGGAAGGCAACAAAATGGTACGTTATAGCCGTGTTGATCTATGGAGAGGTCTGGACGTTGAAAAAAAAACATTTTTTGGCTGGAGGCATTTGAGATGTGATTGTACTGACGTATACTAAAGATCTTCTGGAATGGCCACATTATCAATGATGAAATATTAAGACGTATGAATTAGTCAAAAAAAGTAATCAAACAATTAACAAACCAAAAACAACTGCACACTCCAGATACATCTTCCGCAATGAAAAATATAATTTATCATACAGGGGTAGATATATGGCAGCAGAGGTAGTAGATAGAAGGAGGTTTTCTTGGCTGCGTAACCTCTATAATGTCGGTGATCTTATATATTTTGCACAAGATAAATCAGCATATTGTGATTAGTGATGAACTCAAAATCACGAACCGTTAGTCAATCACTGATGTCTTTGAGTCACACTCGCTATCAGTGATTGGATATCTGGGAATATCGTGATTCATGATTAATTTTTTTATTTTTATATTTGGTTGTGAACCGTCATTCGACACATGTGCAAATGAAACAAAAATATTCATGAAATAAAGACGTTATAATTCGTTATAAGTGCCACCTAGTAGATTCTTCTAAAATGTTTACCGCATTTGACCTGAAATGCTGAGAATTTGACCCGAAAAATAATCTCACTTTTTTAAGGGTTTTTATTTTCTTTGTGATGACGTTAAATTATATATATTTTAGTTATATACACTAGAATATATTTTTTACGCAAAATAAATTTGAATAATATAAATAAATATGTTCAAAATTATGTTTTTTTATTTATTTCGTGTATTGTGATATCGTGTGGCGCACGCGTATTAGTAATGAAACTGTGATCACAGTCACAGTTTTCAATCACTAATATTATCGAATATCAATCACAATCACACCAGTGGGTCAAGAGTAGCATTTTTTATCATTACTAGTTGTAACTATGCGTACAATCTTCGACCAACAGACTTAAAATTACCTCGCGCGGGTAATTATGAAAATACCCAGAAGGGACGAATGAAAGAATTTAGAGGACATTAAGACTTTAGACAGGAATAAGGAACAGGAGGGCTGAAAAACCAACCAAACACCACGAAGAAACACGACCCACCTGAGTTGCTCCTTTAGGTGTCTTGATTCCTTCTTCCACTAGAGCCACAGGTCTCCGTTGATCCGCGTGAAGTACTCTCGAACTTACACTTCATTGGTAGCGCGAAGTGTGATACACATAATAGTTAGATATACAGTACACTATCAGCCCCACACTGTAATTCACAAGCCAAAAATTCGTTCCCACACGGCAGGAAGAACTTAGCGGCAGTCAACGCACTTCGATGGTAAACTTAACTCACTCCAACTCAACTAGTCTAAAACCATAGAGAACACCACAGTGCTTGTGCTCTGGGTATAGGGGAGGTAAGGATAATAGATAGGTTATACGCAGAAACTATTATATCTACGTATGTCACGTTCTATATGTTATAAAGATTAACAGTAACAAAATCACTACAATATATATAGAAGAATTTCATTATTTCCGCCCTGACGACTGTTTAGGTAGAATATCATCATAGTCTTCTGTTTTGAGTTATTTATCGCGTGTCTTCTTCTTCCATGAGGATCCATCATCAGCAACATCAGCCTCGATGAAGAAATCTGCATTTAGATCCGAAACATCGGCCAAGGAGTGCACACACACATGGCGGAATAACCCTAAAATTTAACACAGAATTTTCTGCCTACACAAAAGAACTGCCGTGAAAACATGAATAATATTTAGAATCCCTCGTTCTGGTAAAGAGATATTTTGCATCCGCAGTAGTTTATGCGAATAAAGATTTCCAAGCGGAAGTTCCTCCACAGCAGCCGGACGCGCTCTCGCGAGCAAACTACAATCTAGTACGTATAATATATTGCTTTATTTACTGTCAAAGTTTTCACGTCTAACGAACCAAATTTTAGTTGAAAAACATTTTTAAAACTTTATTTTACTCCACTTAACTTGCCGTGAATTCTCAGTTATCTTAAATAGTAAACACTTAATACGAGTAATAATAATTATTATTTATTTATTAGATTCTTAGAACAGTATGTTTTATTATAATCGGATAAACATTTCAGCAAAGCAAGACATATATTTGAGTACCCTGCCTGCTACATTAGTATTTTATTGTATTACAGTGCTTTTCCAGTATAGTAGTTAACAAAGTGCAATGATTAACGTACAAAATTATATACATAAAGAGTCAAACAAGATGTCATTAGATTATGTAAATACTTTGCATTGTTCAATGTATAAGATATAATATATGGTATATGTAAAGAGTAAAGCAAGATGCAATTAAATAACATATAATTAAATTGTAAAACTTAAACTAAATCCAATGTTCAATATATAAATATATATATATATATATATAAAGAGTAGAACAAAATATAATTAGATGGCATATTAAAAAGATAAAGAGTAAAACTAGATGCAATTAGGTATTTCAATATACTGTTGTAGCAGTTTTAATCTTAACTTTGGACCTTTAAAAGTTTTTGAGCGTAATTTCTCCCCATTTCGTGGACCCAAAACTGCACTTTTCACGCAATTTTTCACGTTTGCATTTAGACTGATGTATATTTTGGTGCTAAAAACGAATGGAATCTTTGTGCAAAAGTTTTGTTTAATTTTGGCTCAAGATAGTGACAGTTAGCCTGTATCCTTGTTAAGTGAGGGTTCGTAATTTGATGGTAATATTGTTTATGCCGGTAAAAGTATTTTAGTATGCCAATAAAATACATTGGACGGATGTCTAGGACGTGATATTATTTGAAGAGTTAATTTGAAGGATAGCTAAAAGGTTTCTTATGAATGACTCTCAAATTTCAATTCCATTTAAATTTAAAATAATATATATTCAATATTGACATATTATAAAATTTGGAACCTAATTTATAATGTACCAATGTACCGACTCAGTATAGTAAATAAAATAACGTTGCAAATTTAGTTTAATCATTGTATCATTTGCAATTGAATAATTTCGTTTTGTTTGCCTGAAGCCTATCAATAAGGGTATTTTGGTAATACCTATTACGGTGGGCAAAGTGAATTAGCTTTACGTGTTCCATTAAGCTACCCTTAACACAATATATCGGGCATTCTTCACTGTGCACGTGCCCTGAAAATAGAAGCCATGATACCACCTTGAATATTAATGAATCCATTGCCTTTCTCTAGTTAACATTGATAAATGTTAACTAATTGAAACAATTCTTTCTTGTCGAATAACACGATTCCTCACTTTAATTCAATCTACATTATTAGTGAACTAAATTGCCCTAAAACTCTGTCACGATAACGTGGGACAGTGATCAAATTAACATAATCAAAAAAATATTAACAATAATTTAAGAATGCAACTCAAGACGTTCACTTCACTGCGTTTCACAATCCTTAAATGTCTCATTAATCACAAACCTGTATGCGTTCATGGAGTATAAATTTGATCAATTGATCGATTTGATCGCTTAATATATCGGAGCCTCTTTAGAATATAAATATCTAAAGACGACCATCGTTTTTCTATGTTTGCAAACAATTTATTTCTGCCAGTAACATTCTAGAAATAATAATATACTCAATAAGCCAAATAACAGAGTAGTTAACAAATTTATTATTTTTCAAAATATAGTATTGGAAAAAACGTTAACTAAAGGCAGACATATCAAACACGCGGCCCGCCAACAAAAAGGCTGCTGCCCAGCGAGCCTTGTAGAATAACAAAAACTTTTTAAACAAAAAGTATTACTACTTTAAAGAGAACACATTTTTATTGGAAAATTGTAATTATTCATAACATAAGTCTGTGATATTTTAAATATTAATTAAATCTGACGTCTGCTATCGGTTTACTCAAAGGTATTTGAGATTCCGTAAAAATAAAGTAGATGGCTTTGAAATAATGGAACCTTTCCTGGTTTGGAAAGAGATCTAGGCTCGAATCCCAGTAGCGCAACAACAATATTTTTCGATAAAATTGATTTCATATGTATATCTTTATAATTAATACATTTGATTACCTCATTGCATCTTCTTTGCTTTTTATATGCTATCTTGTTCTAATCTTTATATATATGTATATATTTTTTGTTTTTTATACACTGGACATTGGACTTACTTAAAGTTTTACGTTGTAATTATATTATATGTTATTTAATTGCATATTCCTTACTCTTTACATATATATTATATCTTATACATTAAACAATGCATTTACGTTAAGTTTTATAAAGTATGTATCTAATCTAATGACATCTTGTTTAACTCTTTGTATATTTATTTATTTTGTTTATTGATCATTGCACTTTGTTTACTACTATACCGGAAGAACACTGTCCGCTGTAATACAGTAAAACACTAGTGTAGCAGGCAGAGTACCCAAATGTATTTCTTACTTTTCTGAAATGTTTATTTGATTATAATATAACACAATATAACACACTGTACTAAGAATCTAATAAATAAATTATTATTATTATTATAATTAGTATTTAAAAAGTATTAATTTAGCAAAAACAAATAAAATATAACTTATTTTAAAAGACCACCCCTGTTTCAACAATCACCTGAATTTAAATTTAATTACTAGCAGATATACCCGGCGTTGCCCGGGATTCAGAATTAATTATAATTTAAGAAATGGATTTTGGGTAGAGTGCCGAAGGAGGGGGGATGCTCCCAATTATTTTCGCCGGATCCTAAAGAATAACTATGCAAATGTAGAGTTGATGGCATTCAATATAAAATACGTTTGGAGAGGGGAAGGGATGTGGTGCGTATATTGCGCAGGATCCTAAAAAGTAATTACGCAAAAACTATATAGGTATACATAGATGAGAGGGAGCGTCCAGAGAATGTAAGTATAGACAATAATATATGTAGGTATGTAGGTACACACCAAGTAAAGTTATAAACAATGCTCGATGGAAGATTTTCTAATTTCATGACATTGAAAATTTATTTAAGAATGACGACACAATAATATTTTGCAAACAATAGAAACGTGTAGATAAGGAAACGGTAAATTTCACATTATTACATTTATACCTTGAACGTAATGATGCATGATATGACAGCCATTTTAACGAGGTTTGCTCAGAATTGTACAAATATAATTTATATTCATCTTTACACACAGTACCAACTTCAAAATAAGTGAAACGAAACAAGTAATGTCAAAATACCCAACGCAAATGTATACTAATGTTGGAAGATATAAAAAATAACTGACGAATTTAGAAACATGTACAGATATAATTAATATATAACCTGAATTGTAAATAAACTTTTTAACTGAATGAGTTAGCTGTTAAAAGTAAAATAACGACACAAAAAAATCGCCAAATCAATATTAATTTATTAAAATTATCATAAAACTGTTTTTTTTTGTAACCGGAACGTATTGAAGTACTATATACAGGTGTTTGGTATGGAATAGATTATGAAATTAGTATAAAGCGTGCCCAGTGGAAAATTTTCATGTTTAATATTAAATAATTTTAAAAAACTACAACGTTAATCTCATATTTTATTTATACAAAATGGAGTTTAATGATGCGGATTTTACGTTTTATAAACAATATCATCTAAATGCCGTACATTTCTCTCAAGACACATTTACAATCGGACTCTTAAATTTGCGAACACGCGATAGCAAAGCATTGGTTCAATGGCAGCAACTTTATAGCGGATATTTTCTTGTAGGGCCTGAATTTTTCGAGGATTGTTACTGTAAACTCTCGACTTAAAATATCCTCACAAAAAAAAGTTGCACGGTGTAAGGTTCGGTAACCGAGACGCACAGGGTATGTCACTATACTTGCTGATTAATTTATTGGTAAAAATTCCCCTCAGCTTCCCATTGAAACTCTAGCTGTGTGTGGAGTGGCCCCATCTTACTGAAATTGTATTATGTTGTTGAATTCGGGAAACAGCTGCAGTTGCGGTACCAAAAACTTGTCGATCATTCGGCAATACACGTCAGTAGTGACTGTCTCTCGCTGATTAAATAATTGTCAATATGTCAATTATCCCTCGGGCAAAAATTACATACCGCACTGTCGATTTTGGACAATGCAAACGTTTTTGATGGTGTTCCCTCGGGTTGTCGGGGTACCAGTATCTCATGTTCTGTTTATTAACATAGCCATCGATATGAAAATGTGCTTCATCAGTAAACAATATGTTTTCAAGGGTTCGTGCTGTTCCTAAACGTTCCAGCATCGTTCTCGCTAAGGTTTCACGTAATGAATAGTCGTTTTCGTTGAGAAACTGGACGATTTGAAGTCTGTATGAATGAAACTGTAGTTTCTTTTTCAAAATAACGTGTACTGTTAATTTTTTTATCCCAGTACAGGCCGCAATCTTCCTTATCGATTTACGCGGATTGCGCATAATTTCACGTCGAACTTGAGCCACATGTTCTATCGTCACTTCCCTTTTGTCCCTTCTTGTCTGAACGTTTGAACCCAACACCAGATAAGTTGCGTGTTCGGCCCATCACCTACTCGTCGAATATTAAAGTGAGTACAAAAAGCACGACGCGTACGAACCAATAAATCACCGCACTTTAAATATTGCTCAACCGCGAACGCACGTGCGCTCTCGACCAGTAACTCATTACGACTGGAAAATCCGCAAATCACGCGCGTCAAACAATACCCTTCGTACTTACCTCACCCTGATGGTTTACGATCAATTACAATTTAATCTTGAAATTTTTCCGCTGGACACCCTTTAGCATTGCGTGCATATGTAAATATATCTGCCTGGCGAAATATAAGTTTTCAAGGGCTTGCAAGGGTATATAAATATGCGAGTGAGTATACAGAGGTTGATTATTGTGAATAAAAGACATTTCTAGAAGCTTTGCGAAAATTTTTACTGATTCTAGAAGTTATAAAGTTCTGCCCGTGATATCAGCTGGTGCAGGACTATAATTATTGTAATATTTTATTTTTTTTGTTAGTTTTTTACAGTTGATTCGATACTGTTATCTCAATACTTATAAAATAAGCATATTATTATTTTGCATTCGAGTAGGTACAAGCTTAAAAGCACAACTAGGTAGAAGATAACATCGCACTACAGGTACTGGCGACATTAATATCAATAAAAAAATCATTTTTCCCTTAGTAATTCAGACACGTAAAACACAGTCGTCCATTTTGTGGAAAGGGAAATAAATCTGCGAAATCGGATGTAATTATCGAAACGTGTTTCAGCATACCTGACCCGCTAATCCCGATTATCCGCCCGTCTCCCGACACGTCCGCGCCGGAGGGACAATCACAGTCAGCGCCCACTTTCATGTTTGTTCGTCAATAATAACCCGGGATTATACTGCAAATGTAAATGAGTTTCTAATCTTCGCGAGAAAGGATTCATCACACGCCAATATTTTTGTTTTGCGAATACAACGGTAAAATTACAATCTAACAAATTTAATTTAACAGTGGATGATTATACAATTAATTCTATTTACACGTTGTTTTTTTACACGATTTTTATTTATTTATATTATATTTATGCCCTTATGAGCTTTTATAAATTATTGATATAAACATGACGCGCAGTTGTAGCAAAAGAAGAAATATAATTAAATAAATATTTAAAATTGACAATTTATTTTTGTAGAAGTACTTAATATTAAATTGAGTAAAATAACATATTATGTGTATAATATATTAAAAACACATAAGAGATAATTTTATTAAATAAATTTAATTGATAAAAATTTAGGTTAAACACAGATCGGCTTCAATACCTTAATCAATTATATCTCTGTCTCAATACAGTATCAAAAACATCACTCTTATTTATGCATTGAACATCGAAATGTATCAATAAGACCAAAATCGTTCCTAAGCCTGTGAGGTCTTTGTTTCTATGCGTTATTACTATATTTAAATCTATATATGAGCACAGACCACCAAATGTATAGACATGAACTAATGCAAATTTCTTGTCCCAATATTTTCATTTTGATGTGATCACTTTGGTACCACTTACGCAATCAAATAGCTCCGCGGCTTTTTTTTTAAATATATGACTCGATTGGATCGAAAATTTAAACGCTGACAATATAATATGCATTCATGTAAAAAATACGTCTTGTTTACACATAGATTTAATTTTCGAAGAATGAATACTTTTACTGTTTCATAAATGTGTGTCAAGAATTTGTGGAGAATGTCTCTCGTTCCGCAACTAATGTTCCAAACTCCTCTCATATATGTACACTTTATTTCATGAGTAAACCTATGAATTTGGTACTAAATACTCATAGGTACATTATTCCTGAATATTTCAAATGATGAAAGTGACTTCGTACCAAACATACATAATCAAATAGGTGTGTGTATTGCCTAACAGCGATAGTGAATAAATTTAAATATGAGTATGTTATATACTAAACAATAATGTTAAGAAGAACACATTTTTATTGTAAAGTTGGAATTTCAGAATATATATCATGTAATATTGTAATAAAAATTTAATTAATCAACTAAAAAGGTATACAGAAACAATCGATGTTTCTAAAAATATTTATTTGCTATCGGGATATCCAGATTGCCGGTATTTAATTTGTATTAACAAAAATAATATGTGTTTTATTTTTTGACATCCTGGAGTGATTTTTATACAATGGAACAATGAATCTCTTATTTTCCTATACATAATGAAGTGATTTTTTTTATACGGTATTCTATGGAACGTATCCACCGTGTACAGAAAAAATAAGTAAGTGAAATTATAATATTAAATGTATTAATTAGAAAGATATACACATAAAAATAATTTTATAGAAAAAAATTGTTGTTGCGCTACCGGGATTCGAACCTGGATCTTTTTTTCAATCCGGGGAAGGCGCATTACCAACTTTGCTACAGCGACAGTACTTTTGAGGACAAATTTTCTAACTCGTGTGTTCTATTATTTGAAAACCATCTACTTTGTTTTTACAGAATCTCAAATACATTTGAGTAAACCGATAGCTAACGCCAGATAATAAATAAATTAGTATTTAAAATATCACAGACCTATGTTCTGAATAATTACAACTTCACAATAAGAATGTGTTCTCCTTAATAAATTAAAAAATATATATTTTTAATGAAAATACATTTTTATTGTCATGTTGTAATTTGAGAACATATCTAGTTGTTAAAATTAATTGTTATATGGAAATAATATGGTTAACAAATCACATGTCACTAACTACGTATCGATCAAATAATACACTTGTACGATATTAATCAATCTGAAGGCAAAGAAAAGTTTCGTGTTCGTATTCCGGTTGTAATCAAATATTTTTTCGATAGATAGATTTTTTCTGTATATTTTTCTAATTGCTTTATTTAATTCTACTTGAAAACACAATGTTATTAGATTAGACAAGGTTAAATAGTTTTAGAATCATGTTGACGATTAATGTTTAATTTAAAGAATTTTTTTCCATTCTCTACATTTTGTAACAATTGCTTAGTAAGTTGAATGATAGGCTTTTTCTCTGCTTTTTTTTAACCATCTTTCTGTCCTTCCTCTCATAAAGGTACTTTCTTAAGACCGTGAAAAATATAGTGCTTCTTCGATTAAAAAAATGTAATATTTGTTAATATGTTTTTAAAACATTATATTAAAAAACATATATTGCATTACATATTTTAAAGTAATGGAAACCGAAACCCAGGAAGGAAACGTTGTATCAGAAAAAGTGTAATAAATAAGAGGAAGAAAGAATTGCTTGAATGGTTCAGACATGTTATGAATGGAGATGTCCGCGTGGGAATGGTTGGAAAATGTCGTACATTCAGTGTTAACGCTGTATTTATTTCCAACGAGAAGTGGATACACTCGTATATAATTCGGATTAAAAAAAAATTTTGATTGAATATTTTTCAATTTTTAATAACTCCTATCCAATAATATAATATACTAACGTTTTTCCCATTATTGTAAAATATATTGTTTGTTTTAATACAATGTTTTAATATTTTCAAAAATCGAACGTGACATGTTAAGTAGACTGATATGATTAACATAATTTGTATAAACAATTTCTAATGGAATTATCTAAATTTAACTGTCATTTTTACCACTAAATAAATCAACGTATAATTTTGAATCAAAAATATGTTTTTAAATATGTCATTGTCAAGTGAAAACATAATTTAATTACATTTAAATTTAAAAAGCAAGGAAATTTTCTATTGTCTTTATGTGATTTTCATTAAACTTGACTTTTTTTTTCCTCATTTACTTTCACAATATTTTGTAGATATCAACAACAAATATCAACAAACATAAATTTTCATCACGTCCAGTGTCCTTTAAAAAATGTATTAGCTCTTCTTCTTTTTCGTGTACTTAATGTGACTGTTTTTCTCATAGAAATGTTATATCTTTTTTCAAAAAGATCTATCACTTGTGAACTGAGCAAAAAGCATCATTATTCATTCTATTTTAAATTTTAAAAAAACGTTATTTTTTAAAACGCGATATTAAAGTGTCATCTTCTGATTGTAGTTTACCTTATAAAGTGCTTCGAGCTTTTTTTTATATACTTTAATTAAATATTTTATATGACTATATATAAACTCACTCTTTCCTCACTTTCTTTAATTAATTTTTTTATTTGACTTGTTAACCCATTGATCGCGTTCATAAATACGCATGACGTCTTTCATACGCGGCACTCTTTGGCCGCATTATAATTTACGACTTTAAATTTATGATTTTTTTTTAAGAAATTGTTAGCAAAGGTTCTCAAGTATCCTCATGAACATAAACAAATGCAGAAGTCAGAATCATAGTTACAAAATAACGTAAACAAAATTATCCATGAGAGAACACAGCGGTGCCCTACACCATCAACAGCGCCATTTGTGGTGATATTCATACGTACTAGAGTGAAGTTGTGATCTGTGCGGGCGCTGATTTCTGAGACTAATGCACGTTATTTACAAGTTTTTAAATACGGACATTAAATTTAACTCCATAGTTTGAAATGCATTACATTCTACACGCATAAACTGAGTTTGAGAATTTGAATAACTGAACGATACTGGATGATACGAAGACTTTTACTATTTCGTGTTTGTTTATAAGATGGCTAATAATCTTTGACAAATATCGACAGATGTCGGTAGGATAAAGCTTCCAAATAATTGTGGTATAATTTCCACCATTCCTCAGCACGTATATACGCATTAGCGACGAGCGAAACACGACGACTCATATTTGAGTCACCCGCGCTGCGGACATGTAAGGCGCAACTCATGTATTAGTCACTCGCGGGGAATGGGTTATAACTCACAACTATCGTAATATATTTGAAACGTATAAAACGAAAATATATGGAGTTAAATAATATTATTAAGGAGAACACATTATTATTGTATTAAATGTATAATTAAGAAAAAATCAATTTATCGAAAAAATATTTGTGTTACCATCCGGACTCGAACGAGGAACCCTTAAATTGATTTTATCTGTATATATTTCTTATTGGAACATGTAATTTGTATTTAAATAATATTGTTTGTAATAATGAACCAATACCTTGTTAATTTTATTAGTTTTGATTTTTACAAAATTAATATCCGTTAGAAAGACCATAGTAAATTTGCCGGGACTATTATCGTATGTGCGATGCGATCACTTTGATAATATAAATTGTACAGCTGACACATTCGAGCAAGAGGTTAGATAGTACTTACTAAGAAGTATTGCTTCGATAAATTGTTTATCTAATAGTTATATCTGAAGTACGTTGTTTCGAATGAATTGTTAACATGTTACATATATAATAATATTGGATATTTTAATAGCACCACTTTCGTAAAAAAAAATCACCTATGAGCTCTTTATACATAAACTGTTTAGTTCTACACTATGTTTGTATTTAAAAATAAAAATTGTTTGAACTTATTTTATTTATTTATTGTTAATATTGTGCATTTATATATGCTCTTATTAGTGATGAGCTAAACGTCATTGTGACTGTGATTGTGCGTTTGGATTTCTTTTATAACGATGATTGGTAACTGATATTTTATTGTTAGCGGTTTAGTTTTCAGTATATCAGTGAATGCTCGCCGAATTACAAATAATCAATTACTTATCTTCTTTATAATCGAAAACAAATTTCACAACCACAGTCACAATAACGATTTAGCTCATTACTAGTTCTGATATAAACAATATAAATTTTTTCTTTTTACTGTAACTTATCTTGCACATATTTTCTTAGTTTAATTTTGAATCTATGTAGTGTCTCCTCTTTTCTTATATCATCTGGCATTTTATTGAAAACATTCATCACTCTGTACATCACCGATTTTTGGGATTTTGCCTTTTTCCTGAATGGCAATCTCATTATACTTCTTCCTCTTGTGTGATGTTCGTGCTCATGTTGATTTTCATTAACTTCTCTTATAAATTTTGCTTATATTTTTTTAGTGAGGATTTTTAAAATATATACTGATACACTGTTCCTTATAACCAAGGGCAAAAGAGTTCCACGCTTTTGAGCTCGCCACCGCTAATGCTCGTTTATTAAACTTAAACTTCTGGCAATGGCTGATCGGTTCTACAACCCTTTCTGCGACTGAAGTAGAGACTAACCTGAGAGTTTGACGTCTGCCATTCAACTTGTCTGGAGATCTTGAAGATACAGAGGCGCCATGTTATGTGTCGCTTTGTAAATCAACCAGCACAATTTAAATTCAACTCTTTCGGGGAAACGAGGTCAATGTAGTTATATAGGGTATCAAAGACCTAGTCCACATTACCTGACTAAATTACCTTAAGAATATGTGCTTTATCTCAGTCTCATGTCAGAGATATAAGCATTTCAATTAATTGAAATATTTTATTGATTCCAAATTATATATTAAATACAAATACTTAAAGGACATCGAATTTTTTGTTAGATGATGATGTCTGAAGCAAATATATAGATTAATTAATTAATTAAGGGAAAGGAATAGACTGAGACTGCAATGAAATGCCAGAAAATATAAGAAAGGAAGAAAAATTGAATAGATTTAAAATGAAACTGACTAAATATATAAAAGATAAGTTTGAGTAAAAGAAAATACTTTAATCTTGTATATATTAGAGCATATATAAGGTGTGCTTATGTATGCTCTATTTTAATAATTAAATAAATAATGATTCAATTTCGCAAATATTTATTTCGAAGTTCGTAGTCTTAAAGCTTAATATGATTTTGTAAAAAAATCAAATAATAATATTTTCCATAACGGTGCAGATTTGCACATACTCCTTGAACATTTTCGACTCGTAATTTAGTCATGTATCCTCCCATAAAATATTGTGGACTAGGTCTGTTACACTCTGTATAATATACTAAATGTAGGTATATACTAAATTTATAATATTTTAAAGTTAATATATACCTATGCTAAATTTCACATTTCCCACTTAATCAGAGCTAGGCTAAGTTTTGACGCCGAGTGTTTATTACATGCATATCGTTATTGGGTAATTTTCAAAAAATTTCGCTATTTTTCACATCGCAGGTAAACTTTAGACGAGAATCAAATTTAAGCTATTCGCATCTGTGTGATAAATTTGTTAGATATTTCAGTTCGCTTTGGCAGCCAAAATGAGTAAGAGGACTTTTATTTCGCGAGAAGAGAAGAATTTTCAAACAAAAAGAGGTTTCACGTTTCATCTTTATTAAACCCTCCTAGATATTCCTCACTGAGCTTGCTATCCTGTAACAATTTACGAGTTAAAATTTGAAACGATATTATACATTTGACAAATTCTACCTCAACAGCACTTTTAAAAAATAATTTACGATGATTATCTTCCAACTTTACGAAAGATTTTATAAATGTGCTCTTGTCTTTTTAGCCACAGAATCAACTTATTACCGAGGAAAAAAACTTAATTTTTAGGTCGTGATTTTTTATAGCGATCTGTCATTTTAATAGCACCATTCATAATATTAAGAGTTTTAAATGTTATTCCCGTATATAATTAAAATAAAGCATTTTATACATATATATATATATATTGTGATGTTTGAATTTGCTCGCCGGGATCTGGGTAGCCTACTTTGCCGACTTATGATGGTTGTCTGTCTAAATGGATGAATCAGGGACGAGAATCCAACTCTGGCAGGCAGCTGAGCATGACGTCGCTTTTGATGAGAACGCTCCGGAGCCGCGCTCCGGAGGAATATGGCGGCGAGATATGGCATAGATTAAGAGGGGAATCACCGCGATGGAGCCAGAGATGTATGGTCCCAGTCCACCCGCAGCTTGCGAGCGATGACCGTTGGATGGGCATTATGGACAAGGTTGAGACGGGATGGTATCTGGTCTATCTCCTGAAGCGAGAGATGAATCAGGTCCTCAGCTGCATCGGCACCCCACAGCCGCGTTGGATGATGTTGGCAAATTGATAAACTCCGTAAATAGATCAAATAAATGTTACCTCCCTCAGAAGAAAGTTGACCTGAAGAAAGAAGATCTAAAAAACACTTTGAGTGCATTCAATGTCGCGATTAATTGTGTTTTGTGAATAAATGTGTAATGTGAAAAGCAGAGTTGCATTTGAATCATTATCGTAGCAGGTGACACCAGAGAACACGCACACACACTTGAGGATCAAGACTGAGCTAGATCGGTGGCGGCTTCTATGACTTCCTATCCTTTGGGGCCCAAAGGCACCGTAACAATACATTATAATATTTTCAAAAATAGCAATATTTGCGCAAATAACAATAATAGATCAGAGCTTTATTTTGGACTAGTTGTAGCCTTCTTTGGTCACGTGTTTTTTAATTTTTGTGCAGTGGAAATGATATTGTCCATAATTTTAATGATTTTTTTATTTATTAGAGAAGTTGACGTAAAAATAAATATTTCAACTGCAATACCAAGTTTCTGCAAACTTGGTATTACTTAACAATATTCGTCTCCTACTAAAATTCATCATTAATAACATTCGTCCCCTAATAAGTCCCTACTTAAGAATATTTCCTAATAACAAAAAAGAAACAACACATACTAAAAGTTTAAAATTGTAGATAAAAAAATCTAATAGAGAGAACCAGAACGGGGGACCAAGAGAAGAAGGGCAAAACAAGGTATTCAGAAAACAAAAGAATGAGAATACTTAGGTATATATATTATATTCAAATAAATAGAATGTGTATAAATTACTATGTATTATTGTCTGAGCTACGACTGAAGTGAAACCATGGATTGAACCATAAACGGCATATTAAGGAATTTTGTTAGTTTTAAAGTTATACGAGTATGCATATAGTCGATAATATTGTTCGATCTGGTTCGGGAACCAACTTTGGAAATGGCCAATTGGTGCAAGAATATAACGATGGCTTTTTTCTCCAAGGATCTGATTTCGAAGAGGGCAGTAAATACCTTAATCGTTAATTAAATTTAAAAAATGATTGCTAAAAATATATATTTAGAATATTTTTTAATGATTTTTTCCATCAAAAATTCATTAGAATTTCTGAAAAGTTAGACAATAGCAAAGATTAACATGTGTTGAGCGAGCTTAAATTAATTTGAATTACGTATAAATAAGTATAAAAAATGCAATTTAATTTATTATTACTTACTTTCTTATCATCACGCGTTTCCCGCGGAAGTAGGCAGAGAGGATAGAGAGCCACACACATTTCTCGCCTCATCCACATTCATACATCTTCTCATACAAACTCTTCGATTATTATGGCTTCTAACAGGACCATCAATCAATATCTGGTTTACCTGGTTATGCCAAGTCTTCCGCGGGCGTCCTCTATTTCTGGTGCCTTCAACACTTGCATCATATATCTTTCTTAACATGCTCTCCTCATACATCCGTTCCATATGACCAAACCATCTAAGTGCTCGTTTCATATTCTTACTCACCATACTAAGATCAACTTTAATTACATAAAATAATGAAAGTTGAAGTATAAAAGCGAATATTAAATATATGTGTTGTATGAAATTCAGAAACATTTTTAAAATTCAATGTTACTTAAAGTTAACCAAAATGTATAATATATTATAATCAAGAAATACTATGTCTATTTTATGTATTTCATGATCACTGGAAGCATTCTGTATGAGAATTCGGAAACTCTGCATATTCACCAAATTATTTTAAATACCTGTACCAAATAAAATCGTACAAATCCTCGTTCTTTGTAGTATATCTATTTATATACACATCATCTTTAACATTATTTAAATTAATGAATATCTAATAGCAATCTTAAGAAAGTTATTAAATTTGTAAGCTATAAACAATCAGTATACTTGAGTAAATATGGTTATTTGTCTAAATATTGATTTTTGTACAATTTTCTAACAAAGACACCACACCTAAACCAACTTTGAAATGCACACTCAATTTTCCAATACATTTAAATTTGCGTTCACAATAATCGATTTCACAATAATAATTCCATTATTATGACTCTACACGCTCAGAACATCTACGCCCTAGCATGTGCATAATATATTTGTTTGCACACGAAATTTTCGAACTCATGATATGCCGTAACAATATTTAGTACCGAATGAGCTTACACACCGCAGACCATGACAAAAAATCGATTTCTAATGTCTAACTCTGGAACTAACCAATTTTAAATTTAAAATCATCCATTAAAATTTGATTGTACAGCATCAGTCATCTCATTTTTTTGATTCTAATTGTATCATGTTTTTGACACGTCTTAGCGATTTAAATAATCTATGTAGAGACAGATCGATACACAAATTTTAGATATGTGTAGCGCCTAATTCCAAAACTGCCTAAAACGGATTTTGACTTTAATATGCAGTTTTGTAGATTTTTTAGTCAGAACACATTTTTCCTCGCAAAGGCCATTGATATTACATGTTTAAAATCACGATTTGTTCCAAAATATCCTTAACACACAGACTACAAATTGCTATCCTCCTTAAATGAAATCAGACAATTACAACACTTGTTGATGTTAAAATCCAGTATGGCTGCCAGAACGATATACACAGAAAAATAATTACATTACATAATTGTCTTTTTAAAAAATCCTGATGTTAAAACAAACATTTAGTATATTTGCTATCAAAATATACGTTTTCATCAATAACTCAAAAACACATAAAGTCGTTTTAGAGGATTTTGGAATTAGGCGCTACATGTATCTATACACAATTTGAGGTCTAGCATCAAAAAGATTCAGTTCAATATTTCATCATTTTTGTGATTCCGATGGAAAATTGTTATAAAATAAAAACTTTCTCAGTTGGAACAGATGCGATGCTGATCTTTCCATTTTTTGTTACACTTTCAGGTACGGTGGAGTTAGATACTTTTATCAGTTGGAACAATTTCTAGAACTAGATCTTTATTGTGACAATCACGTAGTAGTAAATATCGTAATTGAAATGTTCGTTAGGCCATTTTTTTAACGGTTCTCCGTTGATATCCGCTAAAAGATTAGTTTTTAAAGAACACAAACTGAATAAGAAAAATTATACCTTTTCATCATTTGCCCGGGTGTAAATAGTAGTTATCCACTTCGTTTATTGCTTATTTCAACGGTTTATTCAAGAGCTTTTCACTAGACAGATTACCAACTCTAATCTTCCGTTCAGCATTCCTCTATCCACAAGCAATGTAAACAAGTATCTCTTAGACTGTAACTTCAAACCAGGGGCGTACATTGCACACAAGCAAAAAAAAATGCATTATTAACGATTCTAGGAAATAAAAATAAATTATATAATCCTAATCTTACGGAAAGACCATATAAAATTTTAGTCGTTATTGCACGGATTACCATATAATGTATGCTACGGCAAGAGTTCTTGGTTCCGACGGTCCTTCCGCATGCAACGTTACGTAGATGTTTCATTTCCTTGGATACAATTTGCTTCTTTACGTGCATTCAATGTGTATGTTTAATCTGCATAACAATTTTACTGAACTGCATGCAATAGCATCTTTTACTAATTCTAATTCGAATCGTTATTATTAACAATATTGAAATATTTAAAGGTAATGTTAATAATTAATTAATATCAATAATATTAAACTATAAAATGTTGAAAAATATTTATTTCTGTTTGTATGAGTTTCAAATATAGTAATTTATTAATCTAGTTACTTAAATATAAGTTTTTGACTACTGTTTTAATTATCAGTTGTCCGAAGAAGAATTGTAGATAATATTTTAAGCAAAGAGTGGTATAGAGCAGTAAAGTTTTTGAAGTAATAATAATAATAATAATAATATGTTTATTCCAGCATGATCAGGTTTTTTTTAACCCGATTCGCCATAGAGATAATACATATTATGTTATACATTAAGGTTATGAAATAAATATAATGCTATGAAAAAGAAAACCAAGGAAAATATTAATAAATAATAAAAAGTTAATAAAAAGTAAAAAGTTCACACAAAATATAAATATTACATATATAACTACTTCAGTCACGGCCATTATTGTATATGTAGCTATTCTGTAGGCGTTGCCATTCTCTGGTCAGGGAACCAGCTTTCCATGAGAGCGCCGCTTGCACCAGAGAGTTGGTGCTGAGCTCCAGCCGCAGCTTTACGCCCGCAACTCGATGTCTCAGAAGGAATCCATGTATACGCTGCAATAACGCGCCAATCCGAACAGTATTCTGTATGAGTTGTTGTACTGAATTCGGAGACCGTTATACGTCACTTGCTTGTATTTCGACCAGAGCTCGCAGATATACATGCTGGTGAAGAACAATTTAAACAGAATGCTCTTCACCTCCTTACTGCATCGGTAGAAACGCCGTGACAGCATATTTGCACGAATGTACAACTGTCTCCTCTGCCGTTCTATATCATCATAGTCTTGTCCATCTTCATTGAATATATGGCCAAGATATTTGACCTTATTTTGAACGCTCAATTTCGTCCCGTCCAGCCACACGGGAGGGATATTATCTGGCCCTTTTCCATATTTGAACGCCACTATGACCGATTTGCTGGCATTGTATGAAATATTGTGTTCACTGGCATATGTTTCACATATCTGTAAATGAATTCTCTAATAACATATCTGTAAATGAATTCTCTAATCTATCTGTAATGAATTCTCAATCATTTTCTAAATTCAAAATATATAGAATTAGAATATTTTTTCTCAGATTTATTTATGATATCACATAATTGGCATCGTCGGTAACAGCATAAACTGAGTTTATATCTACTACACGCCACTGCTTCCGACCACTCAATTAAATAAACTGACCACTTCATTACGCCGAACAAATAATACAATGCCAACGATAATAGATCAGAACCAAATGCATTTCTCTTGCCAAACCCTCGCGCAATACAAATCACTGCGAATAATCTTTACATAATCATAATTTCATTTACAAAATACTAAAAATATTTTTAGCAATTAAATTATGATATATATTTAATAAAACGTAAACGGTAATCAAAACTACTAGTACTCTAACATAAATAACTATAAAAATTTGCGTTATGCTATATATTGTTTTCACTGACAGTTATCGGCTAATAGATGGGCGGACGAAATCCTTCGACTTCCTTACCCCTGGGAGATAGGCCCCAAATATTACATGCTTGGCTATTAAGAGCTACTTTACATCCTATTGGAATAAGCCCTACCATTAGTGTCGATTACTTACATAAATTTATTATCCTTTTTTATGTTAACACTGACAATCTTTCTATTAGTGTAAAATGTTGACATATAAAATTTATTTAAACAAAGGGTTGGGGAACGAAATGTAGGAAGGGTGAAAGTAATTTGGTACAGGGATAGGACAGTAAAGATTCAAGGACCAACCAGATACCAGGAAGAACACGACTTACCTGGATTTCTCCCAAACTTCAATGATTGCACGAAGCACTGTACCACACATAATATCAATTATAACAAGTTTCGCCATACACAGCGAGAAACCGAACAAGCAATACTAATAGTAATGGTACTGCGAGTCAGTGTAATGGGCTCACAGCAGAACCTTAACACTCTGCTTACACACATTTCAAAGGTCATAGACAACACAGAAAATCGTGCTCTGAGGGAGGGGGGGCAGATAAAGGGGAGACAAGTCAACATACATCCAGACACATGCACTGCGATTGGTGATCTGTGAACCTGTCATAAATATCGAACAAAATTATTAACGATATCATTAACCATTTTTGAAAATATGAAGCCTTTCATATGTTAAATAACCGCTTAAACATTTTGGGTTCTTTTATAGTTTCTGTTGGTTAATTGTAAATTTCTTATTTATTTATTCACTTAAGTGCGTAGTCTGTGAAATTAAATATCAGTAAATTGATTTTACATTTATGAATAATAATATAAGAGTATCATTATTTAATATAATTTGGTACTACACACACAATTATTGGGTATTATTATTTTTTCAGGAATTTTGAGGAAAAACAGATCCTTCCACCAGGAAATTTAAATAATAACTAAAAAAATATTAAATAATAATACACAATAATAAGTGTGTAGTAGAAATTTTAATGATATAATATATTTTTGAATATGTTTAATTAAATTAAACAATTATATATATTAATTAAAATTATAGTAATAGATAATAGTCCTGTTGCTAGATGCTATTATTCAACTTACAACTACAAACAAGCAACCAATACTGTATTGGTCCCTCCAATCTTCAGACTTGGACAATCCGCAATAGCGACAAACGTGGTACAAACGCCTTGGAAATATACTGTTAGAGAAGGCTGTTACGTATCTCGTGAACAGTACAACCCACGAAAGCCTCAATACTTCAACAATTCCAATCAATACGTGCTCTATCTAGAGTAGTAAATAAAAGATTAGTCCAATTTTTCGACCACATTCCCTGGACCGATTTAATAAGCTCAAAGCTCTTATTTCGGTCCTACACTTACGCCGCCTGGTTTGCATTTTTTTTAATACTGCAAAGGAGGCTGTTCGATAGCGCCCCACACACAGTGATAGGGCGATACCGTGCAGCCTCCTGTACGAAATTAGCTATCATTGTACCCTACCTTTGTTTTATTTTTATTATAATAATATATTCAACATTTGAATAACGTTATATAAATAAGATCAAAAAAATCATTATTAAATTACAGTAACCTACAAACCATAAGGCCGGGGAGCAGGAGAGACGTAAGACACTCCCTTCTGGGAAAAAATACCCCGGAGTCTCCTCTTCCTTACTTGTATTTCTTCCTGTGCAATTTTAGGATAAAGAAGAATTAGAAGAGTGGCATCACGTGGATGGATGCTTTGCATTCTGTTTTCTGCAGAGATACTGGATTAAAGACGAAGTGGCCGAAACATAAACACGAAAATAAGTTTAATAAGGTAGTTCAAACGTTGAGAAAAGAAACATATATCACTTCTGAAAAGTATGTTTCGCCAAAAACATGCCTTCGAATAGATTAGTAATATATATTAATTAAATTTGTTTTTTTCTTTTATTTTCAAGTAAAAAAATATTAATAAAATTCAATATTTAATAACTTCATCGAGGTAGTCGACATAACAATTTGTAAAATTTTGTTATGGGTTGTGCGATCTAACCATAACCGGCATGGTTCTTTCGTATTCAGTTCATGTTGTTTATTATTGTAACGTAGAAATGTGTTCTAAAAATACTCGCCATATTAATATTTTTATTATTTTCATTTACTTTGTGCTATGAAAAAAAATTAACTTGGTGTTCTTCCAAGACTAGTCTTTAATCCACGACCAAATCAACTATACAATGCATTATTCGATAATTAATAAATTAATATTTTACCACTAAACCAAACAAGCATATTTAGTAAAATATTTCATTAATAATAAAACAAAAACGCAAATAATTTAAAAATTCGAACTGTTAAATACGTGGTAGCCACTTTAATTCATTAAATATATTATTATATTTATTTTTAATATTTGTTACAAATTTTACAATAATTACGCATAAATTCCAAAGACAAAGATGATAAATTTAATAATTCCGATATTTATAAATTTTGCTGTAAAATTTGTATTGCTTTCTATATAAGAAAAACAATTTCAAATTCTTACATGAGAGTTAAAGAGAATTTAATATGTTTAAATAGTAATGGTTTTTCAGAGTTTTCCAATAATTTATTAGAAACTGAACATATTTTTGATAAAAATTTGGGGTTGTCTGTTTTACACGTAAACAATGTTGGTCTTAAATTGAATAATTTAGAATAATTAGAAATAAACAAAGCGTGTAAAATTAACCAGAATATTATAAATTTAAGAAGTTTTATTCTAAAATCAATTTCTAATAATTTTGTATCACTAAGTTAATTTCCACATCTTTTATCACCGTAACAATTTAAGTTAGGTATACACTAGATTTATTTTTTAATTTATTTTTTTTAAATCCATTTTTAAAAACGGAATAATTTGACATTTACTGTTTTAGTTAGTAAATTTGATATCTTGATTAAGAAAATGGTATTTTCGAAACCGGTTATTGTATTAAATATAACTCATTAAGTGGTTACAAACAACGTTTTTAATAATCTATTTTATGTCTACGCAGCAATAATAAACTGATTTTATTGCGTATTATTATATTATACATAATTCACTAATACGATTAGGTAAATAGCGAAGATATTGCCTGCTGATAGTATATTGTAAGCGTACTAGGATCTATGCAGTGGACATTGAACTGCGGTCTAATAAACTGTGGCATTTTGAATCTTGCGCTCGACCGCAAGCGATAGACCGATGGACAATGGGCCAGAGAGAAACTAGCAATATAATTCTAATCTCGCCAAATGACCAAATCAATAATCGTTCAGCAATGGTTCTAGTAAAGTTTCACAACACACAACATAACCAACATGATGACTGTTTTCGTCAATTATATTTTACCAATTAATTTATCTGTAAAATTGTGCATTTTAATCTTTAACCAAATTCGCATTATTATGACTGCGCTTTTATTATATGCAAGCGGTATTTTCTACAAATCTTTGCTTTATTTTTTTAAATAATTTAATAATATGTTTTAATCGAGCCCGTAACAACATAACTTTACATATAAAATTTTATGTATATCTATCTGTTCTTAATACAATACACTACCTACGCAAAATGTAGGCACCTTCTTCCCCATGGCCAGTTCATCCCTTCCTACAATAACAACAATAATTGTCTATTACATTAAATTCCATCTCTTCTTAATTTTACTCAGTTGTTTTCTAGGACCCTGAAGAAAATACACCACCCATATATCATTACTCATTTGGGCCTTTGCAAAATAATGGCACCTTCCTCCCTCTTATCCTGTATACATAATACTTATTGTATTTCTTAAATAAAGGGATATTTTTACACCTCAAAGGAGGCTTTTATTAAGGAGAACGCATTGTGAAGTTGTAATTATTCAGAACATAGGTTTGTGATATTTTAAATACTAATTAAATTAGAAAGATATACATATAAAATTATTTTTTTCGAAAAATATTGTTGTTGCGCTACGCGGAAAGAGATCCAGGTTTAAATCCCGATAGCGCAACAACACTGTTTTTCGATAAAATTGATTTATATGTATATCTTTCTAATTAATACATTTAATTATTATTTTATAATTTATTAAGAAGATTTTTGTTTAAAACCAACATCATATTTATGTTTTCTAAATTTTAAATATAAATATTATAGATCAGGCTAATAAATATATTTAATTTGTCTTTATTCCGGTGTGGAATTTTCACATTTAGTTCGAATATTTTCGATATAAATGTTAGGCAGGTATCTATCTACCTATGTAGAGTCAGTTTTTTTGCATGTCTAATCACGATCATATAAATATTATGTATGTCGCCAGATATGAGTTGATCAGAAGATTGTAAGAGTGGGAATTGGGGCCCTATATCTTCCAGTTCTCCACTATGTACGAATAATTACAGAGTGTGATAAATATGTTCGATGGCGGACTAGAGCAGGTTATAAGAAGACAAACTACTTACGGTTGACACTAGATTTATTCAACACTATTTTACAAAGTTGCGTGCGAGAAGTTACTTAAGGCTAATCTAAAGGCGAGTCTTCCCGATAGTTGCTGCATGTTGCCTGACATCAGTACTTTATTTAGTATGGCTGTTGAGAACCTGGCTTAACATCCAGGTAACTGTGAGGCGCGTTCAGAACCTATACATTATTGTAGAATAAGTCTGTTAAATCGTGTACAAAGAATTTTGCGTCACGTAAGGCTCTAGCTTTATAGCCCACTCTCACTAACTCTCAACATTAAATAAATCGTCAATCTTTAATTACATTACAATTCCACCCCAACCATCTGAAGCCCCGCAAACCCATTCCCGAGAATTAGAATACTTACATAACTCAGAATGACTTGAACTCTCTCAGCCATTTCTCATTATTAGTTTCCCAAACATTAGGCGCTGCCCTCGAAAACATCCGCCGCCCTAGCGGAAGGATTCGCGGTCGAAGAAAAATCCACCAGATAATAAAATATGGAGACAGACAAAATCGACCCGTATCCACAAATAGAGCTAGGCTACTTGTAAGTTTTTCCTAAAGCAAGTTCGTTCGAGTTGCGTGGAATCTGTGATCGACCGCATTATCGCAAAACGCCTTATTTCCAAGTTTTCCCGCTAAGGTGGCGACGCGGAGCGGGTCATTCGTTTGCGGCAGTAAATGGCCAGAAAAACTTACGACAATAATTCCAGTGTTTTTGCAGGCGAGGTGTTTTCTGATATTCTTCTGATTTGAAATTATTTCGCAGCGGGAATATTACCTACCGAAAGAAATGAAATAGAGACAGTGAATTTATTTTTTCGAATAACAACATAAAATTAATGAACCCCAACGTTGTGGGGATAAACACAAAGAGGTGTTTCTCAAAATTAATCTAAATGGTTCAATGTTAATTTTCTCTGCGGGTGTAAGGCCAGCTACCCTACCGATAAATATTAAAGGCTTAATTTAGAACCAAAAATAAAATGAAATTGTACAATATTATTTACGACACTGTGTCGTTTATAATAAATATGTACAACAAAAATACAAATTTGTGAAATGTACGCAATAAATGTAACAAAATAATTATTAAGTTAGTTTTGTATCACTTATATGAAAAAAAATTGAAAATAATTCAAAATTTTACCATGTGTCTTGTAACAGCGATTTTTAGTAATTCATAAAAAATTATTGTCTGCAATTTTACAAGTGCTCGTGAGTAGTAAAGTGTAGTAGAATCATTTATTTTTCGAATGACACATGATTTATAAGTTATCTTGAAAATTAAATTTACAGTTCATTTTTGAAGAAATCTTCAGAAAGTTACAATTTTTCCATTCACTCCTAATTTATGTACTCTTCAGTCTATTCCAAATAATCTCATTTCCAACGTTATCAGGATACTTTCATTCTTATTTTATCGGCTCCAAACATTACTTTCATATATTAGCGTTGATTCAAAACCTCCACACTGCACCGCTAATAATTAACAATTACCGTGTTCGAAACCATGTTGACTTTATTCCTTACTGTCCTACCCACCCTTTACCCTCCTTTTGATACCTTTTTACTTAACAAACATACTTTAAAAATGGATACTCAAACATTTCTAATTAATCTTAATCTTCTACATCTTGCATACATTTTGGGTATGCTCAAAAGATATTAAAACCCTTACCCATCCCCAGAACGGCTTTAGGACCATTTGCTCTCTTGTCAGTTCTGCTCAGTAAAACAGGACGTGAATTTATTGTAGCTTGTTATCAGAATTTTACTTTTAATGAGTTCTTTATTCGCCCAAGGCACCAACTCTATATTTATGCCTTTCGGTGACCTTTATTCTACTACCTTTATTCAAAACTTCAAAAGATATTGTAATTATTTTGTAAAATTATTGCCGAGTTAGAAACCGTTCTGCGGTTACTGCGGACTCGTGATGTAACCACACTCAGCTTCGGGCCAAATGAGGCGAGGATGATAGTTCACCGCGGCTACGAGGAGAAGAAATAAATCAATATGGATGTCAATGGATCCCGATTGACAGTGATAGATACCAAACCGATGACACCTCGCTTGTCCTCTGTAACATTACTCCAATATCCATCATTAATAGGAACTTTAACACCGAAGATAACGATGTTATCAATCATTCGTATCATTTATTTACTTTCATTACTTAACCGCATAATCCAGTGTCATATTTATCACTTGTTCGAATTAAATTCAGAATAGCAGTGACGAACATTTTGTAGAACTTTTGTACGCAATCCGAAAATTGAATACAAATGTTTTAATTTTAAAAACCTTTTCATAAAATGTAATCTTATAAATTGATCGTCTATAATACATTATATCAGATTGCAATGATATTTGTACAGAAAATTCTGTCAGTATATGAAGGTGCATAGTTTGACAGGAAAATCATGATAAACATCGCAAACAAATGCGCAACACACCGCCAATCATTAAGGCGATCGTCTACTAAAGCGACGGATGGATTTCGAAAGAATTTTACGTAGTTTTTTGACGGGGTGAAGGGAACGCTTTACGGGACACGGAAATTTAGTTCAATTTCTATCCGTAGCGCTGCCAGTCGGCTGAGAGGCCTGGCAGAACAATTCCGTTCAACGGGTGGTGCGTGAAAACCACAAAAATATAGTATAGTACAAATTTTTTAATTTTTATTACATCCTTACAAATTTAATTACATATTTCATATCCGGTTTTGCTAGATTAAATTTACGTAGAGTTAAAAAGGTAAAACATTCCACAGGTTAATCAATTTTTATAAATTGGTTTAATATTGATCAAAAAAATTAAGATAAATTAATAAGAAAATGCATAAATATAGTTTCTCGAATATTAAAAAAAAACAGTAGAAGATTAAGAAACATTTGAAAACATGAAATAAGCATTCCGTATGCACTGTTTGTTATTGTTTGGGAGATGTTTATTACATACGTATATATATACAAGGTTTCCGTAAGCACTAGTATAGTAGTAGGAACTGAGTTCTCTTCAACGTCAAATCGCGTTTTTATAGATGGTTTCCTGTAATTTCAGCATGGGCATTTTAGCATTTCAAGGCGTTGCCTAAAAAAAAATACGGTATGATACTCGATTACGTGAGATTTATATTCATATAGCAAGAGATATAAATCAACAAGCAAGGCTTTGACAATGACTCCTGTCACCGTACCGAAACGTTTGCCTAGGTTTCCTCGAGGAAACCGTCT
Organism: Eubasilissa splendida; assembly: GCA_031772225.1. NCBI lineage: Eukaryota > Metazoa > Arthropoda > Insecta > Trichoptera > Phryganeidae > Eubasilissa > Eubasilissa splendida. The sequence continues at coordinate 18,472,986 of CM062851.1, forward strand.
ACATAAAACGCGATCTAACGTAGAAAACCTAGAATTCCATATATATATATATGCCACTGGCGTCTCTCCTGAGTTAGATCGCGCTCTTTGTATATGGTTTATGTATCTTTCTTTAAACTTTATGTACAAATTTTCAAAACATTATCACATCATTTTTTTATGTGAAATTTAAAGCTCCTTCACAATATGTTTTAAATACCTTTTTATAGAATCGGTGTGATAAAAATTAGGTAGACGTGAATTTTTTTTTATTCTTAGTATTCTTAGTATTCTTAGTATTCTTAGTATTTAATCATGTTTGCGACGTGGTTAACTTGATAATGTTTTATTAACAATTTTGTATCACAAATGAAACACTTCAAATAACAATAATGATAGAATCCCTACTTACTTTTAAATTAAGAAATATTAATTTAAATTGAGACATTAACGGATCTAACCTAATCCTGAAGTTTATAATTGACTAACTTTGAGACATCTAGAGTATGACTAAATTACTTTTAAGATACTACGTTCATCGATTAACAGTCTATTTCCAAAAAAATAAATAAAGTTTTCTTTTAATAACTTTTCATATCCTGGTTTGGTTTCGTAATTTATTTATTGAATTAATAATTTTGTTTTGTTTATTTTAAAAATATACTTGCATTTAAAATATATGTAACTTATTGAATAAATTAAATTTTGATAACTTTCCGTAGAAAAATGCGATACAACATGCAAGAGAAGTTTTTTGTAGAGTGTACTGCACTGTATAAGTAAATAAAATGTATGAAATTAAAAATGCACAAGAGGACCGCAAGCACACATCCTCGCTGCTCAGCAATCGGAGCGGTCTGACGGATATTTTTACAGTGTTTAGTTTAAATAGCTGAAATCGAGGGATCGGAATAATTTTTAGATTTTTCTTATATCAATTTTTAAAGAATTGGGTCCATTATTTTAATTTATTGATGTTAAAAAGTTGTTAACGTCGTAAAAAGTGTTAAAAATGACATGCGAAAAAGTATATTATTTTTGAAAACAGTATCTTTTAAAATATAAATTGTAAGAAAACCATTTAACCGATTTATATAATTTTTATATGTAATAAAGACAATAGTTAACTTTATAATATAAATGAAAAAAAAATTATCCCACATGTTCATACAACTAAATGAAGCCTACAAAGTGGACAAATTTTCTTCAGTTCTAAAACAATGTTGGTTTGGCAATTTATTTTTTGAATAAATAATTATGTTTGTGTAGTTTTAAAAATATATATGTATTTATAATATATGTAACTTATTGATTAAATTATAACTTGATAACTTTTCATAGAAAAATGTGATATAAAATGCGAGAAAAAGTGCCGTCGCAGCTGAATTTCGCTTGAATTTCCGACCAATCGCCTTAATAAATTAGAGATGCTACTTTCGTACGTGTGCAATCACAATAGGTTAGAATAACACAACATAAAGTGTTCTTATTTATTTATTTATGTTTTATTAATTCTGTAAACACTGGCCTTTACCATTATAACAACATTATATTATTAAATATAAAATTACTTAGTTAAATAAAAATAAATTAGTACCTTAGTAAGTAATCTTTTGTTAATACTCCAATTATACTCGTTATACATTTATATACTCTTTCACTCCAGTAAGTTAATTTTATCATTTGTCAATTAAATACAAAATTTCTATAAATACGAATAACGTTTAATATTGACATAGAGAATTTATTCACTGTCTCAATATATATATATACATTTTTTAAATATATAATCTAAATATGAATTAAATATATTAATTATAAAGATATACATATAAAATCAATTTTATTGAAAAATATTGTTGTTGCGCTACCGGGATTCGAACCTGGATCTCTTCCCTAACCGGGGGAGGTGCTTTATCCAACTAAGCTACAGCGGCATTATTTTTAGCGACAATTTTTCGACCCTATATATTACCTTTTTGAAATCAATACATTTAATCGTTCCATCATTTGACAGAGCCATCTACCTTATTTTTACAGAATCTCAAAATACTAGAGAATAAGAATATTAGAGAATTTTCTTCCAGAGGGAAGAACATACATTACCAATATTATCCTGTGTGCGATACTTAATTATGTTAATTAATGTTGTATAGCCACAAAGTAAACGCTTACAGTTACTAGACTAAGATATTAAAAATACGTTTTATATTATCACATTTACTTACTGCTTTCATTTTTTTAATATAAAATCCTATTATCTGTGTTCATGGCTGGACGCACATTTTACTACGTTATTCAAAAAACAATGAATAAATTATGCTATACCAACTACTATATTTAACAGCGAAGGAGTGCACGCATTCTCATAAAGATTTTTAATATTCAAATCTCGTTCTGTATATAACGCACCCTCGTAGGGATTACCACCCAACACACCAGTCCCTAAATCTTGTCTCAAAATCTTCACGGTCCTTTTACTTAAAAAATTCTTCGTCGGTTTCCCTCTGTTTATCCTTTACATCAATAAATTATAAATATGAAAATACTAAACACTTTAAAAAACAAGCAGAACCAGCAGAAAGATCTATTTTTTGCTAGTTTCAGCTTTGCCAATAGGTAATGGCCACTGTGCTACCATTATCGTCATTTCCGTAAAATCTATTAATCAATGAAAATATAACTTTATGTTGAAAATAAAATTTGTTGTCAAAATATGAAGTAGTTTACCACAGTACAATAACCAATAATACTAATTAAATTAATAAATTAAAAAGATATACAGAAAGATACTCAATTTATCGAAAAAAATTATAGTGGAATTTGAACCTGGACTTCTCCCTATCTGGGGAAGCATGTTTACCATTTTCGCTATAGCGATCAAATTCGTTTATGACTAATTTTGAACTTTTATATTCTGTAATCTTCAAAATTTGATAGCCAGTAAAAAAATATATAATTCATGAAAATGGAGATGTTGAGTTTTTTTTTCATTAAATGTTTCTTCTTGAAATTGCCGTTGGATAAACGAATATTTGCTACATTTTTTAAAATAATATTATGTATAATCTATAAGATATATGATTTCATAAGATTCAATATAAACGCTACTTAGGTGTTTTTTTTTAGCTGGTAATAGGTTGTGCAACATGCTTCCCATTTGAAAGCATACAAAATATACCTATGTGGATGTTTTAATTATGTAGTGTTTTTTCGTGATAAATTTTTAAGTATTATTGATTAATAGTTACGTCAGTTTACATGAACGAGACAAAAACAGAATAACCAATAACCTGAATCAGTTCGATGCGTCACTGCCGGAGCAACTTTGTCCATAAATAATTATTATGACCAATTTGGAAATTGAAATAATGCCAACATACAAAAGTGCTCCGTTACCCCAACTGTCAACGAACCGTTGTAATCTCTTTTGCAATAAATCCAGCCACTTTATTTCGGATATTTCTGCGGAACTTTGTTTCCTGCGAGTTTGTTTTTTTTGTATCTTTCCGTGTTTGTGTGTGTGTGTATTTTTCGCCCTTTAAAATTTTCCCAACAGTTCAAAATATGTCAATAAATCACGGGATTTTCACAATTTACTGCACGTACGCTGTTTTCAGCAATATTCTGTGTTGCCCTTGTTTAACTTTTTACATCACACAATATGAATTAACGATGGACTTACAGCTAACCATTATTTGAAATATTTAATGAAGTTTTCCGACTGATTAACCATCAATGTATTTACTCTTCTTTTTATTCTTCTTGTGCCTTATCCATTAACAAAAATGGATCCCTGAGTGTCTGCCTTGAACTGCTGCACCTTAATTTTCCATCTGCATGTAAAACTATGTTCTATCGATTTATGTTATATGATTTTTATGAATAAAGAATGCACTTAAGGAACGCTGGCAGGGCAAAATTTTAAAATCTTTGCGATAATTTCTAATAACCACATTGAATTTCTTTTCATTTTTCGTTTTGCATATACTTAAATATGTTGTTGAATTAAAGTCGCGTATTTTTATTAGCTTTGATGAGAGGGACTGACAAGGAATCCCTATCTTCTAAACCGATCCCGGAAAAGGGTGCCACCCCCCCTCCAACTGTGCCCTATCTATTCAACGAACGTTGGTTATCATATTGGCTCTCATCACTTTGTTTACTGTGGCCTGGATAAGTTCTACAGCTTTAAAGGTCAAACCATTGCCTTAAGATATGTATGTACAGGGGGAATATTATGATCCAGGCTGATGTTGTTTTTAAATAAATATGAAATAAAATACAATGTTTCTATTTGGCTTTTATTGAATTTGGAATATGACATCGGTTAAGTGGCCGCCTCTGGCAACGGCATAAATGCATGCCCTTTCAACCATATGTTTTAAAACATTCTCGCACTCTACGCGTGTTATTTCAGCAATTTCATTTCGAATACTGTCCTGTAGCATCGGAATTATTGTTGGCTTATTTGCGTAGATCTTTCCTTTCAAGTATCTCCACAAAAAATAGCCGAGAGCCGTCAAATCAGGTGATCGACATAGCCGGGAAAAATTTCTTTCAAAATTTCAAGCTATGTGTGAGATGGAACCATTTTGTTGAAGCCGCATGTGTTGCAAACCTAATCGACCCAATTCAGCTACCAATAAGTTTTCCAATACGTCACGATAGCGATCAGCACCAATGGTTACAGCATTGCATTTATAAAATTCATTGATGACTTTAACACGTTATTGAAACATTATATGATCCATGATAAATTGTAATCAGTTATTCTCTACGACTATTAAATTCGAATTGATAAATATTTGTCAAACCAAAATAGTGGCCAAGCAAAATCGGCCTGGAACATTATATTCACCCTGTATTTATTTCGATGTTTATTAAGCGATAAAAAATTTTAATTGCATTGAACCTAGAAATTAATACATGTTCAACAATGTTTTACTAATCATTGTTTGAAAATGTTGGTAAATTAATCAGAATACCGTGCAAAATGCAGCTTAGTGAACACAGGTCCAGAAAACAATGCGAAAAGATGCGGTCTTCTGTTTTATATAATTATATCGTTATTAATGCATGTATAAAAAATATACTAATCGTGTATTAAATATCGGGTATGTTACGAAAACAAAATGTATTTAAGTTTAATTTTCTAGTTTAAATAGAAACAGCAACATTGTTAAGGGCCAAATATCTAAAATTATGTGACGATTGGCGATAAGTACTTGAGAAAAGGCATGTATATTTTTTTCTTTATCGTATCGTATTTAATTAGGCGTAATTAGCCATTACAAGTACATACAGATTAAATATATAAACAATTTACATAAATGAAATAATCAGCGAAATTATTTAAAATTTTAAATATTAATTAAATATATTAATTACAAAGATATACATATAAAATCAATTTTATCGAAAAATATTGTTGTTGCGCCACCGGGATTCGAACCTGGATCTCTTTCCTAACCGGAGAAGGTGCTTTATCCAACTAAGCTACAGCGACAACATTTTTAGCGACAATTTTCGACCCTGTATGTTACCTTTTTGATATTAATACATTTAATCGTTCCATCATTTGACAGAGCCATCTACCTTATTTTTACAGAATCTCAAAGACAATTATTTTAATTGTCATATAATAATATTAATTAAAATCATGGCAATATTGTGTATGTATGAAATTATACATTTACAACATTAATAAACATAAAATAGTAGTAATTATAATATTTACAAATTATAAAAAATAAATATAAATCATTCGTTAAATAGCAATGAATACATAAAAATCACCAAAGGAAATATAGTAAATGATAATTTAAACAAAATAATCACCATTAAAATTGAAATTCCCTTATAATTAAGTTTATCAAGAAAATAGTGAGGTTATAGAAACTTTACGTTCATATTTCTCTGAATGTGAAACAACCAAAAAAAAACATTACATCAAATTTATTAATATTTCCATTATTTTAAATATAGTTAAAAATATACTTTAATTTAATAAAGCTTCATGTCATAAGTTTTTCATTTTTACACAGACATGACATGATTTGTCGGTGCACAAAAGACAGACTGTATGTTTAATGGTAAAGTTGGAGACTGTTTGATAAGATATGTCATTAAATTTTCCCTATCGACCAACGATATTTCAACGATTTCGAAATAGTTCATTATTAATCCTTTATGAGGCACCGTGTGGAGAAGTTTTAGTCTATGACTATTGAAAGAGTTTCATATTGTTCATTACTTGAGTGTACCACAAACCTGTTACTCAATTTATATCTATTATTGGTGACATTTTATATTATACATGTAATTAACACGGATTTACACGAGACGTGCGAGTATCGTAGATTGAACCACAGCGGCAATGTCAAGAGATAAATGACGCTCTGTAGTGAATGTTGGTAAAGGATTATTGAAAGAACATTAAATTCCATGATATAAATAAGCTGTGTCGAAAGGAAATGACGATATGTATGACACGTTGTACAGAGATAAGATCTGATGATCAGATTACCTCTCCTCGAATGTTATTTTCCCAGCACGCGCGACGAACACACGAAAAAGGTGTTAAATTATCCAGAGAAGTCTCTATCTTTGACAGAGCTGGTTTACGATCTATGTTTACTGAGTTTCTTATTTTAAGAATACTTTATTTCAACATCTCGTATATTCTTATTTTAACCTTTTGTGACCTTGAGGTACATGAACGAGGACCATCGATTTTTCTCTTTCCTTATATTTTTTTGTTTTCTCTCACAAAGTAAAATGTTTCTAAATTATTTACAGAATTATATTAGAAATTTTAAAGATAAAGATCATAAACCGACTCACTTTGGTATTTATTTTATATAGGAAAAACGAATCGTAATTTTGATATTATAACTAAGGAACATACGAGATGCTTAAATAATAGTAGTTTTTCCGAATTTTCCAATCACATTATTGAAAATAACCATAGCATCGATAAAAATACAAGAGTCAATATTTTTCACATTGATAATTTAGGTAAACGCTTAGATAACTTAGATTCCCTTGAAATCAAGAAGTCCATAAATAATAATGAATGCATAATGCATAATTTTTTTTACATTTGTTGGTGATAAAATTTTAGTTTACTTTAATTTACTATGTTGATTACTTTAATTGAAGGGCAATTTTTGCCGTAAAACTGCTATGCAGTCTGACAAAAAATAAAAATTGTTATACATAAATTAAATGTATTAATTAGAAAGATATAAAAAATATTGTAAATATGAATTAAATATATTAATTAGAAAGATATACATATAAAATCAATTTAATCGAAAAATATTATTGTTTCGCCACTGGGATTCGAACCTGGATCTCTTTCCTAACCGGGGAAGGTGCATTATCCAACAATGCTACAGCGACAATATTTTTAGCGACAATTTTCGAACCTATATGTTACCTTTTTGATATTAATACATTTAATCTTTCCATTATTTGACAGAGCCATCTACCTTATTTTTACAGAATCTCAAATACCTTTGAGTAAACTGATAGCAGACGCCAGAATTATCAATTCATTTTTATTAAATTTTGGACACATTGATACAACTTTATTATTTAGGTAAAAAAAGGTAACGATAATTAATATCAAATAGGTTCGAAAATTGTCGCTAAAAATATTGTCGCTGTAGCATAGTTGGATAATGCACCTTCCCCGGTTAGGAAAGAGATCCAGGTTCGAATCCCGGTGGCGCAACAATAATATTATTCGATTAAATTGATTTTATATGTATATCTTTCTAATTAATATATTTAATTCATATTTAAAATATCACAGACCTATGTTCTGAATAATTACAACTTCACAATAAGAATGTGTTCTCCTAAAAAATATTGTTGTTGCTACCGATATTCAAACCTGAATCTCTTCCTATCCGGGGAAATGCATTAATCGATTATACTACGCCAACACAGTAGGTTGACGGCAAATTTTCTCTATCGGATTACTCAAAGTTGTTTGAGATTCCGTAAATATAAAGAAGATGGCTTTCAAATAATGGAACGACAGATGTATCAATTTGAAAGTGCAGCATGTAAGTTCTAAAATTTGTCGTCAACCTACTATGTTGGTGTAGCATAATCGGTTAACGCATTTCCCCGGATAGGAAGAGATCCAGGTTCTAATCCCGGTAGCAACAATAATATTTTTTTAATAACTTGATTTTATATGTATATCTTTCAAATTAATACATTTAATTAGTATTAAATATAATATTTGTTAATTTGTTTAATGTGTCAGTTGTCTTTTTGTATTTTTATGTTATTAACAACATTTGTCTTAGTCAAATGCATATGTTGGTTTTTCCATTGTTAACTATGTAGTTATATATTTTTAACAACGGAAAAAATGGAATTTACTATATATTATAGTATAATAAAAAGCAATATATTACTAATAAATATTCCTAAATGCATTACATATAGATATGTTCCAATAAACCATTTTTTCTTCGTACATAAATATTCTTAGCCTTATTTCTGTCGCATATACACGACGACAGAAAAATATATGATGTATCGAAAAAAAAATGGGATATTTAAATTCTTACGAGTTTTCCGACACCATGTATATTTAATATTTAAAAAAAAAAAAAAAGTATAACATGTTTTTGAAACGGGCTGTTACACTAACGCAATTGTTCTTTCTAAATGAAAAGTAGTTTAACTCGTGTATTACATGTTGTCAACTAAAAATCGTACTGTATACTTTGGATGTATAAGACAGTTCATATAAAATTTAGATAATTCACCGTCTTATGTACTTATATTCGCTATTTGAATTCTGCGTAATGGAACTGGATAATTGAATTCCCGTAATATAATCCAAGTTTCCATCATTCTGTTTGCAGGATTCTTTTTAGATTAACGTTAACTCTGTTTGTGACAGTTTCAATCTGTGACCACGCAGTTGTACATCGACTCTCGTTGAGAATCAATTAATTGAAGACACTGGTAATTATTACAAGAGATGGCAGTGGATTCCAATTATTTCAAGACAATCGTAATTAGCGAGCAGTATTGTGATTATTGTAATTGTATATTAATATTATTAAATCGTCACATTTACTTCAGTGTTATTTAACAGAGTACGGTGAACAGGTTGGTTTCATTGTTGCATTGAAAATACGTACTTGTACATTACATACGCGTATATGCCTATAACGTTCATCTTTAGTGCTAAATCGAACGTACGTCTTTTTGGAGATTTTTAACGGCAGGCTATTAATTTTTCGATTTTTTTTAAATTTTTGTAAAAAAATTAAAAAGCTTACTCCTGATTTCGAGCTTCTTACATAATATAACTCATACATTTCAGTTGTATTCAAATCAATTGTTGTAATAAATATTACTAGTGCTAATAAAATACAATAATGTATAACTTTGTTTCCTTGTTATCTCCAAAATTATTAGAAAAGTTGACATGTTTGTAACATAGTTTTAAACAGATAATTATCAGATGATACAAAAATTAATTTACAAGTTCAATCAAAAACGTGTCAGATAATAACTTCTTATTCCACGGTCATGACATGTCGGCGGTTATGCATATCTATGAAGCAACTCATACGAACGACTCTCTGTCGCCGGTTTAGGCGACTGCTTCTGGTTTGACGACGTGCCAACCGACAAAACTATGGCCGTGATCATTACCGGCTATAGAGATAAACTCATCCTTCTTTATCTTATTTCAAGATGGTCAACAAATAATCAAATAAGTCAGAAAATATATATATTTTGATTTCTTATTTTATTTATATATTGGAAATAACACAAATATAAGTTAAATATGAATTAAATATATTAATTATAAAGATATACATATAAAATCAATTTTATCGAAAAATATTGTTGTTGCGCTACCGGGATTCGAACCTGGATCTCTTCCCTAACCGGGGGAGGTGCTTTATCCAACTAAGCTACAGCAGCATTATTTTTAGCGACATTTTTTCGACCCTATATGTTACCTTTTTGAATTTAATACATTTAATCGTTCCATCATTTGACATTTGATTTGAATCCCGGTAGCGCAACAATAATATTTTTCGATAAAATTGATTTTATATGTATATCTTTATAATTAATATATTTAATTCATATTTAAAATATCACAGACCTATGTTCTGAATAATTACAACTTCACAATAAGTATTATTAAGGAGAACACATTCTAATTATGAATTTGTAATTATTCAAAACATAGATATGTAATATTTTAAACACAAATTAAATGTATTAATTAGAAAAATATACAAATAAAATCTATTAATTCTGGCGTGTCCTATCGGTTTACTCAAAGGTATTTGAGAGTCCGTAAAAACAAAGTAGATGGTTTTCAAATAATGGAACGATAAATTTGAAAAGTGTAACATATAGATTCATATGTTACACTTTTCATAACATGTAACATATGAAACATTTATTTGTAACATAGAAAAAAAATATGATGAAAAATTACTTACATCCTAAGTGTTTCAGACGGATAAGAAAACTCAAAAATAAAAACAAAAAAAAATCATTTACATGTTGCTTCGAAAAATATTATTCATTAGGTTTTTAAATATTGATAATGAAACAGAAAATATATCAATGTCGGTGAACAAATCATTATAAGCTCGGCTTATTCTCACTATAAGAGAGCGTAATCCAGAATTGCTTCGACCTGTAGGATCTGGATATAATATAATCCAATGATATCCAAAATTTAACATTTATTTTTATACACAAAAATTATAAATTACACTTACATTACAGTAGTATAATATTTTGAGTGTTATATTTTTATTGATTCGAACATAGCGAACACGAACAGTAGTTGAAAGAATATCACGAGCCGGAGCTATATTTGTAAGAATAATAAATCAAGTTCAGATAAATCCGCCGATGGCTATGAAGCATCAAGCAGTCTCTCATCTCTCATCAAATCAGTCATTTCTCACATTTCATCAAATTTTCGTTACCAATTTGTCTCGCGTCAGGGCAATAACTAAGTTAATTTTGATCATTTTCTAATTGTAAGCAATCGGTCACGTATAGAATGTTGCTTAACCCTTCCCAAACCATGCAGTAACACAGATCTACCATCATAATTAAACCTGTAATATTTCGGTAAACACATGCAACATAAAATTCATATTTTAGATAATCCTAAAGAAAATATTAGCGCTTAGGAATGACCAGTGAAAAACCAATTATGAAAAGGGAATCGTACAAAAACAATTGTTTTTTCCGTTCACTCCGTTGTAAAATTAATACGTTGGTAAAAATACCAGTTGAGATATGAAAGACAGAGATCACACATTATTTTCACAGTGAAAAGAACAAAAAACATACAAATATAATTATCTCTTTCTCACTAATTAAATGAAGAGAGATAAGAAGGATGGATACATTGCATAGGACTTTGTGAATGCTCTAAATAATGTAATTAATCAGTTTTTCAAAACTGAGTGCTCAATATTTAAAGTAAATACGAGCCATTAAAGCCATTTAACCTAATAAAAACATTTTTTCTAACTGTTGTTTACGGTAACACGAGTTGACAGCATGGCTGCGTTCGGGTATTTTATATCATGGTATGATAAAGGTTAACCACGCTAGTACCACCTATAGTATCAATATTCAGCAGCCAAGTTAGAAAAATGGGGCAAGACTACCCAATTGATGAGTGTCTTTACAATACAAATACATTATTATTGTAGTGAAGATTAACCTCCCACCCTTTCATACATTCATTTTAAACAGAATTACGTCCTTTGCCTGTTTTCAAACACAACAATACAAAATAATGTATCCCCCACATGATTTAAGACCGCGTTTCCTGTTTCCAGCTGTAAAAGCTAAAAAAATGATCTATTATTATGGGGATATTTAAAAATAAAATAGGCTTACAAAAATAAAACAAATTATCAATGGCATATTTACCAAGAAAATAGTCCTTAATCTAATATTTAATTAAAAATTAACAATAATAATAATTTGTAATTTTGAGTATTTAATTCATTAAAAAGTTCTATCTTATCTTTCTACATTTTTATATGGTGTGGAATCATGGACCCTGAAGACAAGGGAGAGAAGACGGATTGATGCCTTTAAAATGTGGTGCTGGAGACACATGTTGCGCATACCACAGACAGCGAGACGCACGAATATCTCCATTCTGCGGGAAATGAAGATCAAGGACACTCTCAACCTGCAGCCTGAGACGAATCCTTCAATTTTTTGGCAACTTACGAGAAAGAAAGATAGCTTGGAGAAGCTTGTTGTAGTGAGTCACATCGAAGGACGAAGAGAAAGTGGAAGATCCTCCACCCGTTGGACCGACCAAGTGGAAAAGACAACAGGCGCATCTCTTGTGACAGCCCTAAGATCTGCTGGATGGCAAGAAAAGTGGAGGAGCATAGTCAAAAGGACGAGTGTTCATGGAGATCGCGATTTTCAGTCACGAGGGACCAACGTGGATGGATCCTATCAAAACTTGAGAAACCAAAACATAACACATTTCTTTGACGCGCTAGACAAATACACAATCCCCAACCGCCAAACACGTGCTCAGAATACGTAATATTTCATATCCCTCAAAACCAATATAAGCCACGGCAGGGAAAATATTTCGTAATTAAAAAATATATTCCTATGTGACGTCAGAAGTAACAAATGTTTTAAGTTCTTTAAGGTTTGTTATTCCTTATTAGACATAATATACATTCCAAAGTAACAATATGTTGGAAATTATCAATATACCTAAATGTATGTATTGACTATTGTATTTTATGTTCCCCAAATATTAAGAGTTGTTAATATTATCAATTGTATCTTTCATATTTCCCATTACCATTCACGTATATACCCAGTGGCGTGCAGTAGGTATAGATTTAGGTTATGCTGTTACTAATGATATTATACAATCATATGTAATACAATTTATGTACTTTCGTTTAACCAATAAAATTAACAAATTAAAAACAGTGAGATAGTAAAATTCACGAATTAGTAAAAGAGGAAGTAGAAACTTCAATGATTTGAACGCAGTTGTAAGACTTTCTAATGTTATTCTGTTAAAAAACAGCATAGGTAACGACTCCATACAAAATGGATCAACCGAAAGGAATTTTCAATTCAGTAAATAGCCTTTTATATGATTTGAGTAATTCACTACCTTAAGACAGAACTGAGTAATGTAAAAAGCACGATGCGGCGAGTAAAAAAAGAGCGTTAGTTTTTAGAACTAAGCAATTAATGTTTCTACCGGTACACAGATGGCACTAATTGCAAAATAATGTTTTCATTAATGTTAATCCAATCTATTAATTTATATTTGTTTCCCAGAATTTTTAGTTATGCGCAGCTTTTTTGCTTGTATGCACTGCCTCTGTATATACCATACACCAATATCTATACAATATTACAAATTCACCATTTTCATGCAGATTTTTTCTGTTTTTATTTGAATCAATAAGCAAAACTGTCGTAAACTGCAAGTGTGACTTAAATGTATCATTTCATAAATAATAATAAAATTCCCATACCTATCGGAGTATTTCCCTACACGCTTTCAAAAAATAACTCACTCGGGAATTCAGTAATTGACCTAAAAGGACAGTATCACTTTGAATGTCAGTAATTGAGTTACATTTTCCATTACTGGGAAAATTTTAAAATGTAGATGCCTCCCGTGCCTTTTTGATTGCTGAGTGGTTGGGAATGTGAAATATATAAAATACATTTTCCAAACAAGTTACGAAAGGGTTTTGTATTACAATTTACATTTGTGTAATTAAGAAACTGGATAGTTATAATTTGATTAATTACCGGGTGAATATTATATTCCAGGCCGATTTTGTTTGGCCGCCATTTTGGTTTCTCAGACGTTTGTCAGTTCGCATTTGGTAGTCATAAAGAATTACAATTTATTATGGACCATCAAACGCCTCAACATCACTAAAACACTTTATCTAAATAATAATGGAAATGCTGTAACCATTAATAACCTTCTTGGTTGCCGAATTGGGTCGATTAGCCCCGCAACAGATGTGGTTTCAACAGGAACGGTGCTACCTCACACATAATCCGAGCTACGCTTGAAATTTTTCTATAAATTTTTCCCGGCCGCAAAATGTTGACTGACTTCCTCGATCACCTGATTCGACGGCTCCCGACTATTTTCTGTGAAGGTACTTGAAAGGAAAGGTCTACGCCAATTTCGATGCTACAGGATAATATTCGAAATGATATTGCTGAAATAACTCGCCAAGTGTGCGAGAATTTTATGAAAAATATGGTTTAAAAAGTACGCATTTGTATCCTTACACAATTGTAATAAATCAAATAATTAATAAATTAAAATTGAATTAAAAAATTGTGTTTCATTTCTTAGTTATTTAAAAACAACATCGATCTGGAACATAATATTCACCCTGTATTATATGTATGCCAAGTAATATTGAAACACATTTTAACGTATCAGAAAAGTGTTTGAAAATAAAAATAATTAATGTTCTGGGAAGAAGTATAGAAAAAAAAACTATTTAATTATCTTTATAAAATAATAAATATTATAAACATATTGCTTTTTCATTTACTATAAATTATATTTTACAAGGCATGAGAACATGCTGGTTATTAATATTGGTAATATTAATATTGCGAATAGAGTAAATTTATATTATTAGCACAAAACGAATTTATTTTTACGTAATATTTATTACGAGCCATTTCTCTACACTCCTTGAAAGATCTGGTTCTAAGAATGAGGCAGTTAACGCTTGGAAAGTGGCAAAAGAGGTGGAATACGACATTGCAGGGAAGATGGACTTCCTTTCTTCCTAACGTCGCCGTCAAGTTGAGTAAATTGTTTGAGTATAGACTTGTGGATGCCCCGTGGTGTACATGTTGGAGAGTGGAACAGACGCCTGACCATATTTTGTGGACTTGTGAAGTACGTACCTGAGATATGTACCTGTACGTGAACGTATGATTGGTGCCCGCCCAGGAATGCAGACCTAATTAATAATGGGACGAATCTTGTTTTATATAAGGGATTTATTCGGGTATGGGTGACTCGTTGGAGCTCCTTAGGTAGGTAGTTAGGCCGGCCTGCGTGGGTGGGACTTCACCTATGCGCCTACCTCTCACTCTCCATGCCTCGTGTTTTGCACCTCCGTTAGTCAGTCCATGTAAGTGTGACTCAATCCATTTTGTGTCTCATCCACTGTTCCTCTTTTGTTTTTGATAAATGAATCCCTGAGTAATTGCCTTGAACTACTGCACCTTAATTTTCCATCTATATGTAAAACTATGTTCCATGGATTTATGTTATATGATACTTTTGAAATTAGCAATATTAACTTTGTGATTAAACTTCATATTTTTATTTGTTAACTTTGTTTTATTAACCACTTAATTTATTTTAATTAAGTGGTTAATAAAGCAAATTTAACAAATAAAAGTATTATGTTATATGATTCTTTATAAAGCAGCACTTAAGGGACGCTGGAGGGTCTAAATTTTAAATCTTAATTGCTAATAACCACATTGAATTTCTTCTCCTTTTTCGTTTTGCTTATACTTAAATATGTAATTGAATTAAAGTCGCGTATTTTTATTAGCTTTGATGAGTGGGACCGACAAGGAAACCCTAACTTCTAAACCGGTCCCGGAAATGGGTGGGTCCACTCGCCTCCAGCTGTCCTTTAAAAAAAGTTCTGGATATATTTTTGATGACATTGTTACTCTATCTTGCGTTGTATTCAACTACTAATTTCTATTCGATCGTCCTCTATCATTCCTAATTTAATAAAATTCGAGGCGCTTATATTATTATTGAGTCTTCGCCATAAACTCAAAATTTTAAATTTTTTCTTTAAATAACGTCCAGTACTCACTCATTTTTCATAGTATGTATTTATGTATTAGACTCACATCTAAGCACTGGTCCATTTTGTAT
Source organism: Eubasilissa splendida (assembly GCA_031772225.1). Classification (NCBI taxonomy): domain Eukaryota; kingdom Metazoa; phylum Arthropoda; class Insecta; order Trichoptera; family Phryganeidae; genus Eubasilissa; species Eubasilissa splendida. The sequence goes on from CM062851.1 coordinate 18,488,953, forward strand.
ACTAAAACTTTGATGTCTCTGGATAACAGTCGGGATTTAATTAATTTTTGGAGGCGAAATCTCTTCTGTAGTATTATTGTTATTTGTTATTTGCGATCCAAGGTACGTGACGTGAATCTTTGTACCGTTTAAAAGTTTTAGCTACCATGTAAAAGTATGGGCATTTGTTTAATATAGCAAACTACTATACATTTGATTTACTGCTAAATTACGGACAAAAAAAATTGATTTACTACCAAATCCACATTTTTTGCGGTTCGGTTTATAAACGCATTTTATAGAGCCTCGGGGATGTTAATGCTATTTGCAATAGTTTTAAATTATATTGAATAAAACAAATGCACAGAATTATCTCATTTATCTCAATACCTGAATCGTGAATAACTTTTTCTAAAATTTTATTGAATAAAAGGCACGCCAATTTATCTCTTTGTCTCACCTCATGGAGCAGTTCAATTCAATCAGATCACTGCCCACTCAGACTCTGCACATTGCCGGAAACATTATAAGTTTAATTAGATTGATCAACCTGTGTGGTAATCCAAACTAATTCATTGCATTGTACAGTGCGATTAGGGATTGTGTGTCGAGACAACCCGGGAATTCCATGGTTTTTTAGTGACTCGAGACTAATTTCATTCATTTTAAACAAGTTAAGTTAATCCCATCTGACTATTGTCATACAGCAGGTAGTGACCCAGCTACGAGCAGTCCATGTTTAAGTTTATAAAAAATTTAAAGGTTTTCATACTTTCAGCCATAAAGATTTGCATTAAGGAGAAATTAGTCCTCAGATATTTACTACCAACAAAAAAAATCTTAAGTAAATGGTTTTGTCAGTTTGTTCAAGCAGGGGATTATGTTTCCCTATAAGGTGTGATATAAAAAAATTAATTCAGATTTTGAAACAAAATTTGGGTAGTATGAAATTATTCGGAAAACTTTATTAAGGCACTTTAGTTGACATTAGCCAAATACGTACGTCATTGTCTTCCGATGTGTTCATTATTAATTGTTATTTTACTTTTTGAATTTTTTAAATTATTTCGTTTTGTAATTTTTAAAAGTGTTGGTGTTTTTGTATTCAATATATGTGTAAATTTAATTTCATTTTAGGAAACACATTTTATAAAACCACATTATGAATCAATAAGATTTCATCAAACAGTTTTCATTTGTTTTAATAAATTAATATTAACGTATGTTTTTTTACATATATAATATATCCTTAATATCTACTCACACATCATACATATGAATATTTATTAAAATATATTTTAATTTTAATTTAATTAAATTCATGATTTCGATTCTGGGAAATTCTCTCGAGTCATGGGAAATGAAAAAAGTCGAGAACACATAATCCCTAAGCGCTATCCTATTCACGTTATCATATGCAGGCTTGAAGTCTAAAAAAATAAGTTATGGTATTTTTTCCAAAATCTGTCATAAGAGAATATTATATCAATACACGATTTGCTCAGCCTAAATCTACACTAGTACTTGCCAATGATTTCTTCGAAATTATAATTATATAAATTTATTTCTCAGATATTCTTTTTTTGTGCTGTATGCAATCAAGTTAACCACGTTGTTTTACTGAAATAAATTCTCTTTTATAGAGTACAAGATGTACAAATGTGCTCTCACTTACCAGTTCAACCCTTATCGATACATATCCGTAGCCCAGTACAGTGTTTGTCTGATGTGACCGAGCGTTGTGCCGCAAATTATTTGCACATCTGGTCGAGCGGCAGCCGTGTTTTCTAAGACAATTAAGGGATCAGGAAGGACGGATGAACGCATCTTTCTAAGAGGTCTGTGGAACATATATGACGACCCACCTCTAATAAATGCATTATTTCTAATTGCCCACTGTCGGCGTCAGAGCTTTTAGGATAATGACATGGCGTCTGGGAAAAGAATTGCGAGCTACAAAAATTACCGACAAAAGACATTGTTACTAGGGCCCAGCTAATCCAGGTATTTTTATTATTTATTTATTTAAACCCTATCCCAAATCGTTTTGAGAGTTGTTTACTCTCGTTTCGATTCCTCATAATTACATATATTTTTATTTTATTACATTCAGTTATTATTAACATTATCATCATAGGTTGGCTCCAGTATCATCGTACCAGAGACATACCTGTATAATTTGACGTGAGACTCGTTATCACATTCAATTCAGAAGGCAGCTAGAAAGAAGCTCTATAAATCATACACCCCCAAAAGGGGAGGGTAGACGTAATATTTATATGTCGCAGTCGCAGAACTCGGTCACAGTCTGGCAGAAATTCACCCTATCCAGGTCGCAAGAGGTGCGAGGGAGAGCCAGTAGAATGCTCCGTAAGGATTCTCTAGCTACTGTTCTTCTCGGCAACCCCCAACGAGAGACCCAAACCCTAATAAATCCCCATAAATGTCCAAGATTCCTTTAATTTCTTAATAGGTCATCGTTCCGGGGATCCGATGACGTATTCCTTCTAATCAGGCGAGAGGGAGACCTCCAGCCTGTTTCTTATCAGCGTCTCAAACACCTTTCCGAAGACGGGAAGAAGCGTGATCGGCCGATACACGCCTGGATCAGACCGAGGCATGTTATTGCCTTTCGAGATTACGCAGAGCAAGCCATTTATCCAAAGACTGGGAATAATCCCATTTTTCAAGAACGTATCCATTACATATACCTCATCGGCCTTAGCACTTCTCCAGACATTCTTAGCAATCGTACCAGTTAACCTGTCTTTTCCGGGAGCCTTAGTGGGATCGAGTCCTTTAAATATATGATCTAGCTCTGCAACCGTAACCGAGGTTGGTTCCCGTACATCTCTGAGCAAACGTATTTGTCTATGGTGAGCCGTCTCCTCCTCAGTCGTCTCTAAGGGGACGAGTTTGTGTCGTGACGTGATCTATCGTCGCCGCCGCTTCTTCGACAATATTACCTGAGAGGTGGCGCGCCGAGTTCCGTCCCGCACCCGCGACAATTTTCATTATTTTCCAAGGGTCAGCGCTCCCAGCCTCAGTAATCCGCCCGCGCCACAAATCTCTTTTAGCTCTGCGTACACCTCGCAAGTAGGCTGCACGAGTAGCGCGGAGCTCACCTAGCAGAGTTTGCTGTCTCGCAGAGTTCATGAGGCCCTGCCTGACAACCCCAAAATTCCGGTAGGCCCGTCTATAAGCCCCACGAAGCAATGCTAGAGTGCCATTCCACCAGGAAGCTCTAGCCGTTTTTAGTGGCTTGGTACGACCAAGAGTCAGATCTGCTGCCCTTACTACTGTTCAATTAAACCTGTCGCTCACCAGGTCTGGCTCTCTGATACTATACTCGTAAATTTCACGCAATTCATCTTGCAGAACTATCCCGAACCTTTCCCAGTTCTTTTCCGAGATTGAAGGTGACCAGCCGGTGGTCACTAACGATAGCCCCAACACGCACGCTCCAGTCTCGTATATATATCTAAGCATGTTAGTGGTACAAAGGGTGAGATCAATACGACTCTCTCCAGCCGGCCCCGAAAAGGTGGGTGGCTGGCCTTCACAGTTTAGAATGTTCAAACTAGAGCTCGCAATAAAGTCCTCGATTGACGGAGCAATAAAATGCCCCGTCTGGGAATAATTGCAAGCCCGTCGTGCTTAGGTGGATTGACAGAATGACATAGCTGGAGGTGTGGCCAGGATTGGGGGCGTAGGGTTGCTACCAGCCTCTAATAGCCACAAACCAAAAACGCAACCCAATTATACAATCTAAGGGATGAACCGAGCGACGTGTCAAAGAGACATCCTAAGCCCCGACGTATTTAAAAGGCCGAATACGGCAATGAAGAGGAGAGTTAATTTTTCGCAGTGAAAATCGGAAGTTGAGTGGAGTGGAGTCGAAGTTTGAAGCGAGTAGCCACCATCAGCCATTAGACAGTTGGCGACCAGTGGTCAAAATCGGCCAGCATCAGAATGAATATCCGAGTTAAAGAAAGAAAACTAAACAGTTAAATTTTCACAGTGGAAATCTGAAGTTGAAAGGAGTTCTGAGCTAACAGTTGATAATTAAGAATGAGTGAATTTTGAAGTCCAGGCGAGTGGGGTCGATTTTCGAAGTGAGTAGCCACCGTCAGTCATCAGACGGCTGGCAACCAGCGGCCGAGATTGGCCAGCACCAGGATGAACATCCGAGTTAAAGAAGGAGAACGAGGTCAGAGGCGCCCAATCAAGCTGGAACCGAAGCCACCGGTTGCCAGTAGCGCATACTATCAGAAAGAATGCGCACCGAGGCCCATAGAGATGGATCGGCAATGGTAGCCGACCACCACAACAGCGACGGCGACGGAGGTACGCCATCGACGAAGATGAGTCGTTGAAGGATCCAGCGCATACAGTCGTCGGATGTCGCTCCCAGCAGGAGTTATTAAGGTAGATTTAAGATTAAGTTAAGATTATAATTAAGTAGACCATAAGTTAGATTAAGAACTTTACCTAAGGTTTTTTTTGGTAAATGTATAATAAACTCTAAATATGTATAATGATCGCCTATTAATTTATATCCCCGCCACCTTCTCAGTGACCAACGCTGCAATAATATGCTAATTACGCAAAGACGAAAGAGCAACATCTTATCATGTTCAAAGCAACTTCATCTTCAAGGAAAATTTTGTTCTGACATTCGAATTGTATTTAAATTCACTTCTGTTTGTCATAAAGGGCAAAAATGTACGGCTTATGTCATAAAACACCAATATTCTCTCCTAACTTCTAAACCATTATTGTAATATTCGACTATTAAGTATAATATGACAAAACAACCTTTCATCCGTTATTTTTTTATATGAGGCGCGTTTTTTAAGTAAGTACCGTTGCCGGATATTTCCGGTGTAGCGCTGCAGTTGCGATGTTGCGCACGCGCAATGGTTTCTTTCATCTATTGACTCACCATATGAATCGTTAGAGACATTCACATAGTGTTTCCATCTTATAGCAAATAGTTGAAATGTTTAAAACAATAGATCAGCCCGCCGACTGTGAGATACGGTCCGTGATTCGTTTCTTGAATGCACGAAACATGAAACCAGCCAAGTGTTTCCTGTTTTGTAATGATTTGGCGCCAAATGATTTACATCTTTCCCTTCATCTGAAGCGGTTCCTTGGCGGCAAGCGTTTTGATAGCGATAATGAACTCAAATACGGAGTACAGACATGGTTTTCATCTCAGGCGGCGATATTAAGAGTGATTTGTTAATTCTATGACGAAGGTATACAAAAATTGGTACCCCATTATGACAACTACCTTAATAATGGTGGCGACTATGTTGAGAAGTAGTTTAAGGCGTTCGAAGAAAGTAAAGTGTTGTGAAAATGATTTTTGATGTTTCTTTTTCAAAAAATCCGGTACATTAAAAACGCGCCACATATCATACAATAAAATTAAGTTATTTAAAATTAAATAAAAACGTATATTTTATTCCATTCCTGAACATGGGAAAGAATAATATTACTCGTGGCGCGATACATCACAATCGTCGTAAAATTCATGTTGTTTTCCAATTTGGCATTTTCATATGCTTCGACGAAATACGTGTTGCATTTTGCCGGCAATCGTTAAATATATTTTCGATTACAATGTTGCTTTTGCTATCAATCGTTAAATCTATTTTCCATTTTAGCTACAAAATTTTCTGAGGTGAGATATTTGAATGATTTTTTCATTTCAACATTCAAAACTTGTTTTACCTTTTTTGATTAATCTTTTCAGTTCACGCCCTTGTAGCATTTTGCTCCGCAAAAGTAATTTGTCCCACACTAACACGAGTAAAATTGACTTCTAAGTATTCGAGTAATGCAGATTAGTTTTACCACAATATTCAAATATGTTTCTGCTGACCAGATCGAACAAACCGAGTTCCCAAAACTCATTCAGCAATGAACCTAACGGTAAACACTGCTCGATGAATAATTTTCAATACTAATTAAATGTATTAATTAGAAAGATATTGAAAGTATTGTTGCTACCGGGATTCGAACCTGGATCTCTTTCCAATCCGGAGAAGGTGCACTAACCAACTATGCTTATGCTGCAGCATACAATACTTTTACGACAAATTTTCGAATCCATATGTTACATTCGTTTCATTATTTGAAAGCCATCTACTTTGTTTTTACGGAATCTCAAATAGCTTTGAGTAAACCGATAGCAGACGCTAGAATTACCTATTAATTTTTATTAAATTTTGGACACATTGATACAACTTATATATTATTAAGGGAACGCATTCTTACTGTGAAGTTGTAATTATTCAGAACGTAGGTCTATTATATTTTGATATTGATTTTATATGTATATCTTTCTAATTAATACATGTGATTAGTATTTAAAATATCACAGACCTATGTTCTGAATAATTACAACTTCACAAAAGAATGTGCACTCCTTAATAATAATTTTAAATTGGGCAGCCAATAATTTTTCAATTAACACATCTGATTGATAAATTTTTTGTCCATTCGCTTACTGTTTAATTTTAAAATTAGTGATTATTTTATTATTTTTAATCCGAGCGCTAAAAATTGTCATATATTTTCTAGTGATTATTGGGAAATACTCAAATTTCAGATTGACATTTATTGTGTTTGTGTTTTAATGAAAGCTCACAATAAAAACCCAGATATCCGGGCATAAGGTAGATCGATTAAGCCCATGTATTAATGTACAGTACCTACTGCATTTAGAAACTATTATATTAACCATGGATGAAAACAGATTTTTATTTATTTATTTTCGAGATCATTTACACAATTCTTACAATGCAATCAATCTCACAATCAGATGTCCACCCGTAAAATATTGTGGACTAGGTTTGTTACCCCGTGTATATACAAATAATGAAATTGAACAATAACTCTGTACATTCATTATTGTTTTGTTACTAGAACTCTTAGTTATATAGCATTTTTTCAACATTACAAAGCGTCATCACACGCCGGCAATAAAGCAAGAGTTACGGGCCATGTTAATTAAAATGAAAGCTTTGTTTGAACGATTAAGTTAAATCAAAAACTTTATTTTGTTATGATTCAGCATATATGTGTAGGATATTGGATTAAAAGTATGCACAGCCTAACAAAAAGAGAACGAGAATTTACATTTTATAAGCCTATTACATGGATGGCAATAATATTATAAAATTATTAATCTGGCAGTTATACTGAGATACGAAAATTAGAGGATTATTTGTTTTTTCTTTTTTTTTCACAGATATGTTTCAAATAAACTTTTTAGCAATCTTTCAGATATTATAAGAAAAATTAAAACAACTTCGGATTGGAATCAATGCGGATGCGAAGCGATAGGAAGAGGTCTAGGTTCGAATCCCGGTAGCAACTAAGTATTTCTACGATAAATTGATTGTTACATCATCAATACATCTTTCTTTTTGATTAATTTAATTTGTATTAAAAATTAAAACACTCTATAAAGTTAACTTTTAGTTAAAAGGATATTTAATGAAGGCCGTATAGATACTCATACAAACTATCTAATTATAATGATCGCTAAGATTTACTAACTTTTTTGTTATTATATTTTTGTACTAAAATTAAACAACTTTAATTGAATTATGTTCTTGATTTTAATCAAAATAAATAAATTATCTTGTAAAGTACAATATAAATTGTTAGTATATGAAAATCAAAGAGGTAGAGTCGAAACCCTTGATTTATGATATTATAAACCGACGTCAATTTTAAAGTTATGTATTATTTTAATTAATCGATAATGTATGTGTCATGGGTCATGTCTTTATAAAATAACCAAATTGTATGCTTCAGAAGTCTGGGGCGAGAGTGAATCATCAATTTTTTACTCATTACTATAGATTTGTTTAATGTTTTGTTATTTTATGGATAGGGAATGAAATAATATTAATCACATGTCTGTCGACGCCCTTCATCAGCTGAAACTAGTAGGTGAAGAAAATAAATTTTGATTAAAAGTGAAGTGAGTTTATTTTATTATATTAATATAATATAATGGAAACTTTTAAAAATTGTTTAATAATTATTATTATAAATGTACTTTTATTCTGTGTTCATTAAAAAATCTATTCCCTCTAAATCAGTCACTCGATGAATTCTTGGAAGTTTGTACGTTTACAATGAAAGTTAATTCCGTGATGTTATCCAGTTGACCTTCATGTTGCCAGTAAGTTTCTTCAAACCGTTTAGCTCGCTTACCTACTTTCTTCCAATCTTCTGTTGTTCTGAGTTGCTCTATTTTCTCTTCTAATAATTTTTTTGCGTCATCTATCTTGAAAGTGACGTTTTTTGTTTAACGTAGTCTGTGCATGTACCCCAAAAATGTTTTGGATTATATTTAAATCCGGATGATAAGGAGGTAGGCGCAAGACTGTGTGTCCATGACTTTGTACTGTTTGATCAATAACGTACGTTTTATGTACATTCTTGTACACTGGTGTAATAACAAAATTTGGGCTCCAATGCAAAAAGTAAAAAAGAGCCCCCTAAACAAGTATTGTAAAGGTGTTTTTTTTAAAGGTTTGTTTTTCGAATTGGCAACATTTTTTCCAGCGACCGCCAATTTGACAGCTGATTTGTACTCAGTTTGATATGCAATTTCACCACGAATAGAATTACGCCAGAACAAAGCTTGCAAATTTATTTCGAAAATCGTGGTTCAGTTCGCGAAACTTACCATGCCCTGCGTCCATTTTACGCCGACAAAATCGTCCATCCGAGCAAGTAATACGAATAACCATGGATCATTTTCGCATCACGCATTTTCTAATTGATAATACGCATCCTCATAGACATCGTATAATGCGCACCAAAGAAGCTGTTGCTGCAGTAGAGCGTAGTATTGATGAGGACCCGCGAGAGTCGATTCGTCGTCGTGCACAGCTACAGATCCATGATTACTAACTTTTTCATTTCACAAATGAATGGCATTAATGTAGAAGAGCTGTGGTTTTAACAAGATGGCGCAACATGCCACACAGTGCACGCCACAATCAATTTATTGAAGGAAACATTCGATGAGCCGAATAAACCAGAGACAATAGACGACTTGGAAGCCAACATTCGTCGCTTTATTGCTGATATACGTCCCCAGCTGCTCTAAAAAGTCGTCGAAAATTGGACTTCCAGATTGCGCTTCATTCGAACATCATATTTAAACTATCATTCTTTCGCAAATCATGTCGCGTTCTCACGATCTAGCGCATGCAGCTGAGCTGATTGGTGCTGCATCTGATAACTGGATGTAGAGAATGTATCTTTCTTTGCCTTTCGCTAACATAAAATCTTTCGAGATCAGAGTCAGAGTCAGACAGGATTCAATATACTTTTAAATGACTCCACAGCCCTGGTGAAAGTAGTAAAGTAAATATAAAAAATATTATCAATAGAAAAATTTAAAGGTATTTATGTAAAATGTATTTACTTTCATAAAAAAAATTACTTCGCTTAATATAATATAGATAGATTCATAAATTGTTTATGTAGTTTGTTTTATTAATTACTTCAAACGGAATGAGTTTAATAGTCCTATTAATCTGTCTCCAATCCCCAAGAAGTTAAACTTGAGAAACCTGGAGCTCGCTGTTGTCAACTTTGTAGATAAATAATACATTATTAATGTAATTTGATAGTGCGGTAATATTCAAATGTCAGCTGATTCGTGAACTAGAACACCAAGTTTGGGAAATTTTCTGTTTTAACGGTTGAGGATCTGAATCCCATTCATTTCAAACTCCCTGTTCGCTTCGTACCTAGTGATTAACGTAATTTAATTAAGGAAACTACCAAAATAGAATTATTAAAACGAAGAATCGTGTGCAGAAATATGAAAATAATTATCAAATTTGTCAATGTCACAAAACGTGACATCGTGCAATGTATTTCGTTTAAAAATTCTTCCATTAAAATAATTAACTGTAATTAATTTGAGTAATTGTGAAAGTTTTGCAAATGTAAATAAATTATTTTATTAACATTACATAAAAACCGTGTCATAAAAAATCTTCACAAATATTTCAAAGTGCTGCCATCCATTTATAAATATATATTTGGAATCCTATATAATACCCAGTACATAAAAAAAAATCTTTACCAACCTATTTTCACCCTTAAACCAACCAACCCACATAAAAAAACCTAAGTAATCTTCATTTACCACATAAAATTGTAATTAAGGGCTTCAGACAATAATAATGCTCTATATAAGGGCTTCGGACAATAATAATGCTCTATAACAATAACATTATATTGATGTATTAATATATAAGAGCACGCAAGACATAATTGATTTTTTTATACATACATTGAAAATGCACAATATTAAATGTCTCGTTTCAGGTCGCTTATCAGCTGATTCATCTTCACTACAAAAATTAAATCCCTGAATTTATTTAATTAATTAAATTTTTTTTATTTCGTTAAGTCGACAATATAAAGTGTATCAAATATGCAGTGGCGTGCAGTAGGTATAGATTTAGGCTATGCTGTTACCAATGATATTATACAATCATATATAGTATATCTAATACAATATACGTTTTTATACAAAATAAATCCGTCATTTATACGACCCTACCATGTATTTATTTATTATTTTAGAGTACTATTTATAGTGTTTTTAAAATTTAAGTTTTAACGTAAAATAATACCTACTTACCTATATAAAAAATGTATGGACGTTTTTAATAACACTTTCTATGACTGAACATGATTAATTTATTGTTTGAAAATCCTTCACGAAACAACTAAAGGAAATAATTATTTTTATTAAAGGTTAACGTAGGAAATAGTTAGCCAATTGATTTTTGTTTTTCCCAAATCAAAAACCAACCCATGCACTAAATTTAAAGAACAATCATGAATTCAACACGTTAAAAACAGTAAGATAGTAAAATCCGCGAATTAGTAAAAGAGGAAGTAGACACTTCAATGATTTGGACGCAGTTGTAAGCCTTTCTAATGTTATTCTGTTAAAAAATAGCATAAGTAACGACTCCATACAAAATGGATCAACCAAAAGGAATTTTCAATTCAGTAAATAGCCATTTATATGACTTGAGTAATTCACTAGTTTGAAGACAGAAAAGAGTAATGTGAAAGGTCGATGCGACGAATACCAATGAGCGCCATGGGTACAGCGGTGAGTTGTGGTAGTTTTTAGAACTAAACAATGAATGTCTCTACTGGTACACAGATGGCGCTAATTGTAAAATAATGTTTTCGTCTATGTTAATCCAATTATTTAGTTTATATTTGTTTCCCAGAATTTTTAGTAATGCACAGCTTTTTTATAATATGCTAATATATAAAATAATAATAGATAATATGATATAAGAATAATAATTAATAATAAGATAAGTTATTAGTAGGTATTAACACAAAACAATTAGAAATAATTAATTGTATTTTAAATGTTCTATTTAACCTAAGAGTCTTATATACATAACTTTGATTTATCTCTTATTTTATAGTACGGCCATCGGACTCATAATTATTTCCGATTCACCTATTATATTCCTTTACTGATCATTGTCCTGATGTTGTTACATGATTTATATTGATATTGCTTAAAACCTTTATATTCAATGAGATCAACATCAAAAATAGTTATACCGTTTTCGAGTTATTGAAGACAGGCAGATGTTGCCTTTAAACGTGTAGAGATTTTATTACAATCCCGTTTTTAAGTTAAGACATTTTATTTCCAATATGCTATTTTCAATTCCATCATATTCTGATCATTACTATTGATATGTCTAGTAACAGTATAAGGTATCGTGTGCATTCAATAACTACTGACGACGTTATGATTAACGAGTATCTAAAATTTCAAACACATTTTTAATACTTATTTGTGCCTTGATAAATTGGCTAATTAATTTAAGAAATTGCATATCATCTAAATGTAGAAATTTTAGATAAAACAATAAATTATAGGAATAGAAAAAACTTACTACCATACATTATACAGAGTGTAACAGACCTAATCCACAATATTTGATGACTAAATTACGAGTTGAAATGGCCTAATCTCAACCATGTCGGAGACATACGTATTTTTAAAAAAAAAAAATTATGCGATTATTTCGATTAATTAAAATATTTTATTGATTTCAGATTATATATTGAATACAAAAAATTAAAGGTCATCGAATATCGAGAGGCTAGACTATTTTTTGTGGTTTAGGGCCTGAAGCAAAAATATAAATTAATAATGGAATAATTTCACAAATAAAAATGTTCTTAGGTTTTCACGGCCGTTCAGAATCTTCTGTGTATAGTTTTCTGGGCTAATCTGCCGTGTATATCTAACCTTTCGGATCCTATTGCAGGGTCCATCATCAGGGCTTATATGATGTATGACTGTTAGTGTTGTGGTTAAGTACTGGCTTGTAGTACTGCATCGAAAACAGGTGTGTGAAATGAGTGGTGTTGTGTTATGTTAAGTTCCATCTACTGTTGGATCACTATCTGTGAAGGCTCTTCGACTCCTATGGTTTTGAAGGGCCGGATACCGCGAGGTTTTTTATTTTAGGCTGTCATCTCAATTAATGTTCACTGGGTATTTGTATATTTCAATTGCCTCTTTAACCAGACGTGTGTGATGACTCTTGGGCTTTCCTAAGATTTTCAGCTCAAATGCAAAATGATGGCCCGTGTCCAGAAAGTGTTCAGCCATTGCTGATTTACATTAGCATGCCCGTGTATGCTCGTCAACCCTTTTGGAAATTGTGCGCGCTGTTTGTCTCACGTATACTTTCTCGCAGTCTTGACAGCCGAGTCTATAAACACCGTTCGTTTCCAAGGGATCTCGATCTTTTGTTGATCGTAGCAGGTCTTTTACTTTGTAGTTTGTCCCGAAAACCGTCTATATATCTCGTTTTTTGAGGACTCTGGCTATTTTGTCCATGACATTTGGCAGGAAGGCGATGCTTTTGACCTCAGCTTCTGTATGCTTTTCGGGGCGATCAGTCTTCGTTCTTATGGTGTGCTGTATCTGTCACCTTTGGTAACCAATGCATTCCAGCGCTTCACCCAGTGCTTGTCTCTTCTTCTGCAGATATTCTTCTTAACAAATCCTGTTTGCCCTCATTTCTAGAGTGTTTATAAGTCCTCTTTTCTGTGATGAATGGTGGTGGGAATTCGCAGGTAAATATCGGTTTATGTGGGTCGGTTTTTTATAGACTTTATGCCCGAGACTTCCATCTGTGTTTTTCTTAATTTCTACATCACAAAATTTGAGTTTGTCGTTATCCTCTATATATACGTCGATGATGTTTCTGCAATATGGCTATATGGTGAAGACAAACTGCGGGACTTTCTGAAGTACCTCAATACGCTACATACAAAACTGGAGTTCTTTTTCTTTAAATAGAGATACGTACCTACACGGAATACTTGTCACATCAATATCATAACTATCTTCAAACTAAGCTAAACACTTGTGTTATGAAAATAGGACTAACTTGATGACCTCGTGGAACGAGAATCGAACCCTCGATCACTAGATCGCTAGACGAGTATCATTACCACTAGACCACAAGCACGTAATTAAACTTCAAATGACTTTCAATGTGTTTTAATGTATTTTTCGAAAACTTTATCTAAAGCAAGTAAAATAGATATATCTAGGTTTAAAATTTTATTAAATTATTATTATTTATTCAATTTTACACCTTATGTACGTTCTAATAATATTATGTTGTAAGAATGATATTGATATTATACATTGGATTTCTAACTCGAAATAACACAATATGTCATTTCAAATCACATATGCGAATGTGATGTGAATTATGCATTCAATTACTGTTACGAATGTAGCTTCGCTAGACGAGGGAGTAGTTCATCGAATGCTGACGCTAAATGACTAATATTAGGAAAACACATTCTTATTGTGAAGTTGTAATTATTCAGAACATAGGTCTGTGATATTTTAATTATGATTTAAATATATTAATTAGAAAGGTATACAAAATCAATTTTATCGAAAAATATTGTTGTTGCGCCACCGGGATTCGAACTTGGATCTCTTTCCTAACCGGGGAAGGTGCATTATCCAACTATGCTAAAATAAATTAAAATAAAAAAAGGTAGATGGCTCTTTCAAATAATGGAACGATTAAATGTATTAATATCAAAAAGGTAACATATAGGTTTGAAAATTGTCGCTAAAAATATTGTCGCTGTAGCATAGTTGGATAATGCACCTTCCCCGGTTAGGAAAGAGATCCAGGTTCAAATCCCGGTGGCGCAACAACAATATTTTTCGATAAAATTGATTTTATATGTATATCTTTCTAATTAATATTTAAAATAACTAATAATATAACTTCCTCAACGTCAAATTGACTGGCGAATAAATCTTATTAAATTTCAGTGACCTTATTTCTGATGAAAAGGCGACGAGCCCATTTTAATAAAATCGCAACCAAATATTTTTGACCTTCCTAATACTTTGTTAATTTGGTTCCACGTGACCTTTATGTCTCTATAACAGTTTTTGAATTTATTTACATAACATTTTTTACTTTCACTGTTGATTTATTCACTGAGTTTCTATATTCTTTATAATCTATTTCATACTTTTTGTTGGCTGGAGAGTTTTTCCATATTATCCATTTACAATTCCGTATTTTTGGTTTATGTATTCAAATGAATTTCGTTTAGCTTTCGAATTTCATTTAAGGCTGTATTGTTATTTATGAAATTTTAACATAAATATTACTCTTATTATCATAAGTTTTATTAAATACATCATCACTTTGGAACAAAAAGGTACCATCTGACATTTCACATTGGTTAAAATTGTCTCCTTTGTATTAAAATTCTGACGATAATTTTCTCATTAAAACTGTATTAAAAACATGTCAAATTTTCTAGTAGTTTATGAGATGACGAAAACATAAATGTATATTTTAGTAATATTATTTAGAATAACATATTTTTATTTGATAATTTAAATTATGAAATTTTCTCCTCAATGGTCGACGATGACGGGCTATGGACTGAGCTCAGTCGAAGTAACGAAAAATTAATATTCAAAATTTACCTCTAGATGTCAAAATATAGCATTATCAGGTTATGATTTTTTGATTAAATTATTTTTGAGAGAAGTACGTACTACAATAAATTCTTCTAAGCTTTATCTGTCTATACCTATTTACATAAAACTATATGACTTTCTGTCTGTTCTCCATACAATCCTACATCTTTTGGCTAATCTAAACCAAAGTTTGCGTAATTTCTCTTCAGGACCCTGCGTAAAACAAAACCACTCTCACCCCCCACAATTCGCCATCCATTAGATTTTTCTGAACTGTATCTGTATATATACTTAAAACTGTATAACTTATTGTGTTTGCTCTATACAATCCTACATCATTAAACTGATCTAAACCGAATCTTGCATTGTTTATCCTTACGACCCTGCACTAAAAAGCACACGCACCCTCTCCCTCTGACCATCCCAGCCCTTTCTCCATATATAAATGTGAATTATAATACTAATATATTAGTGCAATATAGTATAAAGCCATCCGTTTCAAATTTTATTATACATACTAATTAAATGTATTAATTAGAAAGATATAAATACTAATTTATTGTATATATTTATAATTAATACATTAAATTAGTATTTAAAACATCACAGACCTATGTTCTGAATAATTACAACTTCACAATAAGAATGTGTTCTCCTTAATAAGAAAGATATACATATAAAATCAATTTTATCGAAAAATATTGTTGTTGCGCTACCGGAATCCGAACCTGGATCTCTTTCCAAACCGGGGAAGGTGCATTATCCAACAATGCTACGGCGACGGTACTTTTGACGACAAATTTTCGAACCTAATGTTACACTTTTCAAATTAATACATCTAGGGTTCGAAAATTTGTCGTCAAAAGTACTATCACTGAAGCATAGATGTTTAATCCCGGTAGCGCAATAACAATATTTTTCGATGAAATTGATGTTATATGTATATCTTTCTGATTAACACATTTAATTAGTACTCAAAATGTTACAGACCTACGATCTGAATAATTACAACTTCACAATAAAAATGTGTTGTCCTTAATAACATATTATATAGTTTACAAAATTTTGCACATTTGTATTTTAAGAACCCCCCTCCCCACCCCGCCATCTCTAAATATCACACTATTATTTTCCTGGATCAATGTTTGCATACATCGTTACTCTTAAAGGGCTGGGTAAGACAAAGCCACCCTCTACCCGCACCCGCTAACCTATTTTTAATTATAACTGAATCTGAATCTCGGGCAATGCCGGATACATACCGCTATTAATAATGAATATAATATTAGTAATTTAGTAAATAACCTCTATTATTTAACTGCGATCGTCTGCACTCTCCTTTTTAGACGTTTTATATATTTCTCTAAATTTTTTAATAGGAAATGATTAGAAATAAATGTAACATTAGTTCGCGCGCTTATGTAACATTTCGATTTTAATTGCTTACATTACGCAATTGAACATTTTTTTAAAAAGCCAGAGTTCCAGTAATATCTCGTTCGTTTATCTGTCAGTAACCCGCCCACGCGGGGAGGAGGCTGCTGCTGTGGAACACAATGATCCTGCTCGAAGTCGGCTCGCAGATCACGTAACAAATTTATTTACTCTACGGCTGAATATCCCAACCAAACGTGTTGTAGACCCGGTCTTCAGTTTTCAAGTTATTCAGCTCAACTAGTAAAAAAAAAACAACTTTCATTAGTCCACCGTCATTTTTAGAAGAAGTGTTTAAAACGTACATTTTTACTTCCTATCGTGTAAATCGATGAAAATGTTGTAACGCGTCTTGGGGGACACGTCGAAAGCACGTGGAAGGAACTTTTCAACAAGACGGTATGTCTTCCCCTATTACAGCAAGGCAATATAATAAATAGTTTCAACTTTACCGATTTGTTAGCGTTATAAGTATGACGCCTATGTGCATAATATATATATACATCATAATGTGTTCTTTGAATTTTTTATTTTTTTATTTAGCCTTTCTGGTACAATAATATAATACATAATATAAAATATGTTCACTCTCTCCTTAACCTCACCTAAGTCCGTGGTAAAAGATACAAATTCATCCCTTATACTCGTATCTAACAGTGAAATGTATTAAACAATTATTCTCAATTAAATTACAAATTATAAAATTTAAATATATACATATAAAATCATTTTTGCGCTACCGGGATTCAAACCTGGTTCTCTATTTCTAATCCGGAATAATGTAACGACAAATGTATTAATTTGAAAAAGTGTAACATATAGGTTCGAAAATTTGTCATGAAAAGTACTGGCGTTATAACACAATTGGTAGTGTACTTCCCCGGATTGGAAATAGAGATCCAGGTTCGAATCCCGGTAGCGCAAAAACAAAATTGATTTTATATGTATATATTTATAATTAATACATTAAATTAGTATTTAAAAACATCACAGACCTATGTTCTGAATAATTACAACTTCACAATAAGAATGTGTTCTCCTTAATAATTATAAAATTGAACAATCAAAACTATAGAAAAATCTAAATAACAAAATTCTTCTTGTTTGTCTGTGATGTTGCGTAATACATAGAAGGGAAGAGAAAAGAAAAAACATAAAATTAAAATAGTGAAATGATACATATTAATAATTTTATAATATTATTGTACTTATATACATATATATGTAATAAGAATAATACGCTAGTAGATATACTAGGCTAGATATATAATATACTAGGCAACTAAAATGTCGATGTAATTAAAATTATTCCACCTTTGTAAGTTAGCTGTCAAAACGAACAAAAATGACATCTAGATGACATATAAGTATCGCAGGTAAACAATTTCTGTGGTAAGATTTCTCCCTTTCCATAGAAAGTATAGATAAGAAAATATGACAGATGTCAATATACTTGCCAGTCATCTCTTTCTTTTTCGCTAGAATATATATTTTTTTATTTTAATTTGAATATATATCTACGTACTGTTATTAAATGTATAAAAGAGAAAATATTTAAGTAATCTTAACCTAGAGACATTAAAAACACGTTCGTTTTTGCCCTACTCGCATCTCACAGATTGAAGCTGGCATCCAGAAAGTCATAAATATAGAATGGTAAGCGTAATATTATTATGGATAATATATTTGTATATTGAAGGACAATACATTTCATTTGATCAAGGGTTAAAGCTATGCTGTTTTTATCATTACACAGAGAATTTATGGGAAAAAATTGTTCCCTAATATTTCTCATATTTCAGAGCACAATGCGGGCCAACTGAGATCGCTGATCTGCGATGATAAAGTCCATAAAAAATGTGATGGGCTCGACGCATAGATCTGTTCTTTTTTTAATCTCGGATTATTTTAGAATCCCATTTATATGATACGGGGAATGAATAATGGAAACGGAAGTCATGTTTCTAATATTATAAGGCTAAACTACGATGAGAGATGTTGGCAAACATGGTATGTCATTTTTCAAGATCTTCGCCAACAAAAAATTAACAAACACACGTTGTCTACCCTTCCTAAACTAATATCGTACCTCAACCCGAGCTCCTGTCAGAATCTTCTCTTAAATCCGCTTATCATTGCTTACACAACACGTTTTGAACTTGAGTAAAATAAAAAAATTTCTTCAATCTGATTCAAATTGATTTTATGAAATAAATTTTGTCAATTAAATATTACCACTGGTAAATAAGGCGCTCTCCTAATAACCAAGATGTTAGGTTAGGCTATATTCTTAAACGTAATGACCTCAAAAATATACATAATTTTTTGATAAGACTTAAACAAAAATACATTTAGCAAATATACCTGCGGATAACTTCTAGATGGTGTCCAAGGCGAAGACTCGCAGCCATCATCGAACCGACAAAAACTGTTCTTAAATGTGAAAGAAGAATTTCTATAACATGTATTACATGTACGCGTATCTATATACAGAATGTTGTAGAAATACTCCATAATTTCTGCCTTAATTCTCAGCTCATATTATTGAGTATGGTGTGTAAATTTCGTAAACACTGATGTAGAGATAAATATTAAAATATTGTATATAGTAAACTCTTGTTTTTATCGAAATATTTTATTACAGTAATGATGCATTAATGATTAAATTCTATCAAAATATCAATAAATTCGTTAGCATAAATATATAAAATTTCTGAAGAATTTCAATAACACTATTCTTTTTCTTTTTTTTTCTATACACCATTTTCTATACAGTTTGAAATTAATAAAAAAGTTGAAAAGAAGTGCGCCCCGAAATATTATGGAGCAAATCTGTTTCGTGTTATACCAAAAAAGATATAATGTCACAACTGGATTATTATTCACAAACACTTATTATGTAAATATCATACATTACTCAACAGTATTTAAAGCAGTTAATATTATAAATATCTAAATATTTAACCCCTCTTGTATTCAAAACGCTACAGATTATTAAAGAGGGCTTGATAAGGTTCGTATAACATTTGATTAACATAATCAGGCTGTGTCTCTGTACTGTTGGATATAGGTCTCTTCCGAGGATCACCAATTCCCTCCGCCTTCAGCCCTTTTTTTCTACTTCTTTTACTTAGGAAAACTACCTTTACTCTGTTGTCCGTTACTCTTCATAGTATCGCTCCTTCGTGCTTAAGGACGGCCAACACTTATTCTATCACTGCGAGGCCTCTACCGCAGAACCATTCTTCTCTGATCCATCATCTCTTCGACAAATATGTCCAGCCCTTTGTCACTTAAGCGATCAGATTTTAAACCTCACTGAAATATCATTCCAACCCTCTCGTAGATGGCAGGTAGAATGTGTGAGTTTTATAAACGATTCCATGTTAATCACATTTAGT
The DNA here is from genome assembly GCA_031772225.1 of Eubasilissa splendida. Classification (NCBI taxonomy): domain Eukaryota; kingdom Metazoa; phylum Arthropoda; class Insecta; order Trichoptera; family Phryganeidae; genus Eubasilissa; species Eubasilissa splendida. The sequence goes on from CM062851.1 coordinate 18,508,855, forward strand.
ATAACAGATTTTCTGTTACTGAATATTCTTATTGTATTAATTTTTCCAGTAGAGTATTTTCTATCTCCTTATATATCATCAGTCATTATTACAGGTTGAAGGCTATATAACTCCCTTCGGTTCTTAACCAATCGACGTCATAATACTCATAATTTCGCTTATTTATCGATACTTTAGACGTTATGGAGGTAATTTTTTTATTTCGTGTACATAATCAAAAATATAATTTGTTTATCGATTGCCTACACGTGTTTTTTTTGTCTCTTCTAGTGATTATATATACTTATCTCCATGCTTCACTGAGTCATCTGAAGTTTCTGAGATAACTTAGTATCTCTAGAGTCTAGATGTCAATGCAGTGCAATAATTCAAAGATTCTTCTCTTAGATACAGACCATCGTATTATATATACGAGTACATATACAGAATTATAGATGGCTAACTCAAATACGTTAACTCGGGTTCTATTTTATCCTGATCACCCATACTTAATGCTTAATGCCCCTGTACGGGTGTAATGTATTAAATAGTGTACAAGGCTTAATAAAGAATTATTTGCGACATCTGTCTTAGTTTTCTTAAACCGGGCGCGACACAGAATCCGAAGCGGGCGCGCTGATGCTGGAGGCTGGAGAGGGGCGCACTTGGGGGCGGGTTCTTCTGGGGTGGGCTTTAAAAGTAGTGTGGGTTTCAACCACCGATAAGGGGCTTATTGCGGGCAACACTGAATAATTCAACAGCCGCACATCTTTAAGGATAAAGGACACTTTAGAAAGAATGAAGTACCTACATCTATGAAAACTGTCTGAAATGGTTTAATAAACTAACTAATACACAACTCTGATCTTTTACTGACCACACAATCCGGCATCGTATTATTCAAATTACGCAGTTCTCTCTAACATTTTATCTTAAAATATGTATATTAATTATAATTAATGATATTCTGGCGTTTCTCCACAACTTTGTATTAAAAATGTGTAAGTTATTCTGGTAAAAAAGTATGTTGCCATCTATTTCAAGACTCAATGGTATCAATGGACAATTGTAACAAATACTTTTACAGCTAGCAAAAATATTTTTTTCCTTTGTATTTTTATTCAATGAAATTTTTGAATTACTCGATTAAATCCGGGACTTTTTTCCTGAGGTCCGTCCTTCAACTTTACCCTTAGTCCCGTGACCCGTAACGGTCAAACTGGCTATGTCCGATCCTAATAAAGAACATTCCGGTCATAGTAAAGACCGTAATAATTTTCTATATCTATGAAAATTAAACGAAACTCATGATAAAATTCGTAATAAATGTAACACATTATTTTTTAAACATTTATTAATTTAAAATAATTTTATTAAATAAACAATACCCTTTTTCTTGATCAGAACGATATTTAAATAAACAAATAATAAATATCTCATAGAGATGAAGCTATTTTTTATTATATTTAATGAATAATATGTGGAAGTATAATATACAGGACTTATGACCTGTCTTCGGCTGATTTAAGTGATCACTTTATATAAATATAATGTTTAACATTCTCACCCATTAATCAATCTCCATATCTATCTAAAAAATTGATATGTGGAAACACTTCGAGTACCACTAAACTATCACCATCTATAGAGTAAATTTGATAATTCATTTTTCTGAAACATTATATATGTCACAATGTTTTAATTATTTTTTTGAAATTATTTAAAGCAATATATAACACATAATACTAGAATACGCCTGAAAAATCAATATTTTTCAATTTTATATATTTTCTTATTTTGACCAGTACATTATTAGCAATATTTGAATATGTCCAAGAACACACAATGATAATATTGAATACTCCTGATATTTAAATAACTAATTCATTATTATTTTGTAGGTCACTAAAGATGTAAAAATATACAAGAGACTTATGGGTCATAGTACATAAGTTATGCATAACATAAGTTTTACGGATAGTTTTAAAGAAATTTATTAGTCTTAATAATTTTAAACTACCTAACTTAAAATACCCACATACCTTAATCTTACTGGACTAGAAACCCAATTGGCAGGTCTTTTAAATGAAGCTTGCATAACTTTGAATATATTATATATAAAGATAATAAGAAAAATATATATTATGTATAAAGATCAATGTAGTGATGAGCTGAACCGTTATTTAAAGCGTTATTGTGACTGGATGAGAGATTTGTATTAATTATAAATATAAAATCAATTTTGTCGAAAAATATTGATTTTGCGCTACCGGGATTCGAACCTTGATCTCTATTTCCAATCCGGGGAAGTACACTACCAATTGTGTTATGACGCCAGTATTTTTCATGACAAATTTTCGAACCTATATGTTACAATTTTTTAATTAATACATCTGTCGTTCCATTATTTTTGAAATCCATCAAAATTATTTTTCATGAAAAATACTGGCGTCATAACACAATTGGTAGTGTACTTCCCCGGATTGGAAATAGAGATCCAGGTTCGAATCCCGGTAGCGAAAAAACAATATTTTTCGACAAAATTGATTTTATATGTATATATTTATAATTAATACATTAAATTACTACTTAAAAAATCACAGACCTATGTTCTGAATAATTACAACTTCACAATAAGAATGTGTTCTTAATAATAAATTCTAATTGATTAATCTAATTTGTTTTTCTTTAGATATACATACTCGTCTGTAAGGCAACTTTTTGTGTTTTCTTAATTACTAATGGTACTGTGTATTATATGCAATATATATGGATGGATGATATTTATTAATATATATATATATTAATAAATATCATCCATCCCCTGTGACACACTATTAGTAGATAAATCGATCGTGATCGTGACTGGGATCTGTGAAAAGCAAGAAAGGAGAAGTCTGTATTCAACAACGGACGCAAATCGATAGAAAAAAATTAAAGTTCGTTCAATAACTTGCCTTATGTAATCTAATCATCTTGAAACATCTTCTAAGTCGAATATTATTATTATTGAATTGATGTCATGTTAACTGATTATCAAATTTTTAAAACCTATTTTTTGTTCAGAATTTTATTTTGTGCCATCATTCAAAGTAATGCACGTTTTCTTTAGAACCACTAATAAAGGTGTCCCGACAAGAGCGAAAATTTTTAATTTTAAATAAAACAGTTTTTTTGAGAAAACACCAAAACACTAAAGGAATTATCGGCTTTGCTGGCACATTTGCGTCCTTTCACGAAATTTTCAATCACAGTTTGGCACAACTGTGGCTGAATTTCAGTGATACAGCATTTAATCTTCTCCCTCAAGGCTTGGGTGGTCGTGGGCCTGTTGACATAATGTTTTGACTTCAAAAAACCCCAGAGAAAGAAGTCCAAAGGCGTTAAATCGACGGCCAATTCTGGTCACCCAAACGGGAGATTACACGATGACGAACGTATGTACGTACGAAATGTATGGTCTGTAGTAGGCTCGAGTTGTTGAGTCAGTTGGATTTTGTAGGCATGAAAACGTAAATCTTTCGTGAAAATACGCTGCGTAGTGCTTCGTGAAATGTTCAATTCTTGAGCACGATGCCGAATGGATATTCCCGGACTCTCAGCCACATTTTGGCGAACAGCAGTGATATTTTCTGCTGAACGACTTGGACGAACACGTGCCGATGGTTTGACATCAGTAATCGACCCAGTCTTTTCGAATTTTTTGATTATTCTTTTCACGGTTGATGCATTTGGAACATTTTGATGACCAAAAATTTGACGCAATTTGCGTGGCAGTCAAACTTTCACCATTTTTGAAATAATGTTTGACAATAAGAATGCGTTGTTGTGTCGAATAGCGATCCATTTTAATAATGGCGGACTGTCTACCATCGAACTGTCATAATAGTTTAACTGGCAAAGCACATCAGCAAAAAATGGCACCAAATTTATATTTTCTCTATTGTCGGGACACCTTTATAATAAATCATTGTCCAATGCTGCTGCAAACTGCTTTGGGCACTTTGAACATTTTGGCTGCTGTGATACAATAATAAATGCAATGAATTATTATGATACAATATTATTAATACATTTCCTTTTAAAAAAACAGCCCAGACAAATTAAAATCATTTAACATGTTCTGTTAATAGTACTCTGTTTGTTTCCAATTAATTGCTTTTATTTCATAACTAGATGTCCCTCTGGAAACATTTTTCACTCAAATGTCATTGCTATTCATGGAATTTACAGTGCACGCGACAGTTTATTGTTATACTCTAATAGGTAGAAATGTGATTTATTATATTAACCACTTTAACACATTTCTGGTGCAAAATTTTGAGATTCATTTTTACTGGGCCCTATTTTTTTGATTTAAGTAGCTATTTTAGATAACGAAGTAAATTATTTATATAATATTTTACATTATAATTGTTAGTGATATGATGACTCAGCAAATTGCAGAAGCCTTACTTTAATGTGAATATTCTAAGCACTGCTATATCACGGATGTTCATAAATTCGTTTTCATCTTATGTAAAAAAAAATCACAATTTTACACAGTACCATACAAATATATAACTCTTTGCTACGGGGTTATATTTATTAATCATATCTATAAATATATGGAGAGCTAGACACAATGTGACACCTGGCGGAGCAGCGTCAAACCAATACCGTGTGACATCAGCCACACACAGCAAAGCGCGGTACAACGCAGCTGGCGCCACCAGCGAGCCGGCTGAGAGATCCACGTAAACCCACCACTTTTCTGCCGCTCCTGAATCTGTCGGCTACGTTTCACTTCAACCTCTGTACCTGTATTTCGCCTCAAAAATATTACCCGCGTAATTATTATTATGCTTATTTCGATAAAGTCAATGTATCTCATGTAAGTATCGTGTTATCAATTTATCATTCCACTGTTTTAATATCTTGTTCTTTCTAACAAGTAAACCAAGATGAATATAAAAATATATGAACACGACTGAACAACTTAGTTGCGAGCAGTTTATCGTTCCGCATATTTACATATACCTTCTGATACTGTCTGATCCATCCAAACATTCACATAATGTATGCAACCGACGTGTTTGTGGACTAGTTGTAATGATACTCGCCTAGTAATCTAGTGGTCGGGGGTTCGAGCCTCGTTCCAGAAGGCAATACTTTTTCCATAGCACAAGCGTTCAGCTTAGTTTGACATATATTCCGTATACGTATCTCTATTTTTTTAAAATAAAACTCAAAACTAAAAATCACAAAATATATGACATGCCTACTATGTTATATATGGTATTTATATATTGTTTACTGATTTACGTAATATACTTGTATTATTTTGTTCATCTTATATATTTTACAAATATTGCGAAATAATTTTTTAAAAAACTAAAACGTTCGGAACTATTTAAGACATTCATAAAAAAATCCTCAAGTGTATAATAAGCCACAGACCACGATAAGCCGGGAGTACACTGCGCTCTTCCTTTAATCTAAATTTGATGGCAAACCCGAATAGAATATTCCTGATGGGCGCGCTCAGCAGAAAATTACGCTCTCAAAAATATTGCGAATTCTCTTCTGAACGCAATGAATTTACTTCACTTACCTCTCAATTTGCTGACTGTTTATTTCATTGTACTAAATGTAGTTGTAAATAAAATATGTAGTTATAATATAAATAAAATATATTAAACTAGACCAAATGAGGGCTGCAGAGAAAGTTGAATAAAAAATCATCAAAGTCATCGACTGGTCATAATTCCGAGGATCATGATTCTGTCATTAGGAAACGGGCTAAAGAAGCAGAGGCGCGCAGTGAATACAAGCAAAAAAACTGTGTCTAACTAAAAATTCTGGGAAACAAATATAAATTAAGAAATTGGATTAACATTAACGAAAACATTATTTTGCAATTAGTGCCATCTGTGTACCGGTAGAAAATTTTAATTGCTTAGTTCTAAAAACTCACGCTCTTTTTTTACTCGCCACATCGTGCTATTTACATTACTCAGTTCTGTCTTAAGCTAGTGAATTACTCAAGTCATATAAATGGATATTTACTGAATTTAAAATTCCTTTCGGTTGATCTGTTTTGTATGGAGTCGTTACCTATGCAGTTTTTTAACAGAATAACATTAGAAAGGGTTACAACTGCGTGCAAATCATTAAAGTGTCTACTTCCTCTTTTACTTATTAAAAAATTTTACTATCTAACTGTTTTAAACGTGTTGATTTCATAATTGTTTTTTAAATTTGGTGCATGAATATGAATGGGCAATTGGCAGAGCTATTTCCTACGTTAACTTTTAATAGAAATAATTATTTCCTTTCAGTCATAAAAAGTGTTCTTAAAAACATCCATACATTTTTTATATGGGTAAGAAGGTATTATTTTACGTTAAAACTTTAAAAACACTAATAATAGTACTTTAAAATTACAAATAAATGCATGGTAGGGTCGTACAAACGACGGATTTATTTTGTCTAAAGACCTTGGTTAAACGAAAGTACATATATTGTATTACATACATATTATATATGATTGTATAATGTCATTGATAACAGCATAACCTAAATTTATACTTACTGCACACCACTGTGAAGAAGTATCCATTACCATCATTTTAATAACCTTATCCCAAAGCCTCGACGAAACGTTCCAACTTCATTCTGCATTACACTGTTCCAATACCTGATGACCAATCGCGGCCGAATCTATCCTTATAAAAAATGTGTTGGAGTTTATCTCGACTTAGTCTGAGACAACCTACCGACCTCCTGTAGTTTTCGCAAGATATGTCTAAGCCACAACAGCGTAGTCATAATTAATTTTCTATGTTAATATGTTGGGTCAGAAAATATTTCAAATAAAATTAAATCCTATCAATAATTACTAATTACTTAATTACATAATTATTATACTTGTTAATCTAGAGAAAGATTTTTATGTGAGTTGGTATTCTAGAAAATTCTGGAATAATAATATTTCAAAGGTCTTCAATAAAAAAAAATGCGTAAAGAACCAAATGTAACTAACCCATCTAACTTATTGTTCTATTATGCATACAGAAAAATAATTATATACATAAAATACATGATAGAATGTTTAAAAATATAATACAAAGTGTCGCAAAAGTCTCTTTCATAATAAAAATTCTGTAATAAAATAATGGACGGATTTAATAAAAAAATGATTATTTTGTATTTAAGTACAGTCCCTGGTAATTTATTTCTTAAAAATTATGTTTCCTAAATATAATCCGTTATTTCGCTGGCACTCTTCTAAACGGGAAACAAAATTTCTAAGAACTGCTCGGCACGTATTCTCCGTGATCGCTGCCATCTCTTTTTTTATTTTAATATTATAAGATATCATACGTTTTTAAAATAATCAGTAGGATATATATATATCCTACTGATTATTTTAAATAATATATATATATATTTCTTTCAACATTTATTTCTTCTTTATGAGAGTAAGACTCGTGTATACAGAAGGAGTATATATTTCTTCTCGGATATTTTCTTTTAATTGGTTCAGAGAGGGAGGGTTGTTACTGTATACCTTTGATTTAAAGTAGCCTCATTGGAAAAAATCCGTTGATGTCAAGTCGGGGCTATGTGGAGGCCAGATTATGTCAGCTCATCGGGATATTAATTTTCCAGCGAAAATTTCAAGAACAGCTGGTAAGGACACGCTCCAAAGAGACTGAATTCTCAAGGACGCGGCTAGCGATCAGCATACCCCCCGCCCCTCTTCCGCTCGTTGCGTTGATGCAGTGAATGAACTAAAATGATAAAGACTTTTGGGACACACTGTATATGATCTAATCCCAGTTCTGAATGCTCTCACATTTCAGAGATTTAGCGGCCAAGTTTCCTATGCACCGGTTCTAATTCGCGCTTTATTCTAAAGTGTCCTTTCACACGAGTTTTGGGACAAAAGTTTCAACCGTGTAGTTAGTGCATTAACTTTACTTTCAGACGTTCATTAAAATATCTTCTATGTGTCATTATTTAATCAATTTGTTAACAGCTCGTCCGATTTTGACATTTTTCTAAATATTCTGCTCAGAAGACTCACCTACAACTTGTCGAGATAATGAATATGCTGAGATACTATTTTCTCAAGAAGACCGAACTCATCTCTATTCGGAACACGATCTCAGTTGACTTAACTAGTTCTGGGATCTGTATTAAATAATTCTGTTCGTTCGATACTCGATTTCATTTAGTCACGACGGCGAAGAGGCTCGTGTCACTTTGTGTTCAGAATATAATATGGTGTCTTGTTGCATATTTTATTTTAAAAAGGCAAAGCTCATAGTTTTATGTTTACAACACTGTTAATTATTAATGTTATATATTTCATTTTGTGCGCGGTATTGGATCGATGGAATAATACTCGTACTTTGTGATAATAGTGTTTAATCCAAATGCCTCTACATAATTCAGTGCATGTCAATATTATGTGTTGTCGAGAGCGCACCGACCGCACAACGATACTTTATCTCTTTCACGCGTGTCACCTTGCCAACATTGTGCGCGTCTCGCATTTGTTCCATAGATACATCACAATAAAAATAATGAATAAATTAATTATTGGACTCACTATTTCGTAATTTTATAACGTGCAAGTATTTTTAAATACATTCCGTGATAAATGCAAATTGTAGTAGGCTTAGATCATCTGTAGAGTAGCAATACGGTATACAGTAAGAAAATTTCTGTAAAGTATGAAGAACACACAAATGAAGTAGTTAAATTTTCGTTTAATACCCGCCAAAATTGATATCCTACAACTGAGAGTCAAAATTTAATGGTTTTTTCACAGCATAAAACGCTTAGGCTCAATTTTAAAAGAGTAAAAAAAATTAACGGTCTTGTACGTTAAAAGAAGAATTTTTTTTAAATATGTCATGGTTATGTAATTTAATACGATAAAAAATCGTATATCTTTTAATATTTATAATAATAACGATGTCAGTGTATTTTTAAATTGTGGTCATTTCGTGTTTTAAGATTTATTAAAATATTAATCAATTTCATTATGAGTTCAAATTTATTAATATTATTTAAAAGTGCGTATTCGCAGGCCTTCGGGATGTATCAAAGATGTAGGTTGATTTGTTATAAATTATATATTTATAAATTATATATTAAAAGTTAAACGCATTTATAAATTATATATTAAAATCGTCAATCGACAACCACAATAAGATCATCAATTTAATTAAAACAGTGAGGTATGATAATATACATTTACTATATAGCTTAGAGAATTAATCGGTAAATGTACTTATAATCATTATATACTACTAGTGCAGGTATGTAGGCATTCTGCAGGTGAATTCTAATATGCTTGAATATATATTTTTTAAATTAAGGTGAACACATTATTATTATTGTGAAGTTGGCGGTTTTTCAGAACATAGTTCTGCGGTATTTTAATACTAATTAAATGTATCAACTGGAAAGATATACAGAAAAATTAATTTATCGAAAAAATATTGAACCCCGATAGCAACTAAAATATTTTTTCATACTAAGATTTTTTAACTGCGACAGAAAATAAATCAAATTAACGAGAATTTGAAAAAAACTTTTTATGTTGAATTATTAACTGATATTTCATGGTTAATAATTAAAATTTTATAATGTAATGTAATTTATAACATATATTATATATCATATCATATAACAATTAAAATAAGCTCAAAATATACTATGTTTAATAAATTGACAGAGCTGAGGTTGAGTACCAAATACTAACTAATCTTATTAAGATGATTATCATGTCCGAATTGATGGTGGTCCCTTTAGGCATAAACTCGGTCAGCAAGACGCCTTTTCGGTCCCAAAACACCGTAGCCATCACTTTCCCTGCGGAAAGCGTCTGCTTAAACTTTTTCGGCCTAGGCGATTCAGGATGGCGCCATTGTTTGGACTGTTCTTTTGTTTCTGGAGTGACGTAGTGACACCACGTTTCATCTCCCGTAATAATGGAGTCCAAGAATTCTTCGGTATTCTCGGCGCATTCTCGAAGAAACCCCTCGGCACACTTGACACGATTGTCTTTGTGGGTTTCTGAAAGCATGTGTGGGACCCACCGCGCGCACACCTTGCGATAACCAAGTTTATCGGTCAAAATGTTGTCGATGGTTTTTTCACAAACCTCAGGAACCTGGACAGCAAGCTCCCGAAGCGTTACTCTCCGATCTTCGAGGAGAATGCGCTCAATCTTCGCCACGACTTCGTCCGACACCGATGGCCTCCCACTCCTTTGCTCGTCGTGGACGTCTGTGCGTCCTTCGGAGAACTCCCTGCACCATTTGCGGACGTGTTGGACGCTGATGCAAGCTGTGCCATAAACTTCTTCCAACTGTCGATGAATTTCAACAGGTTTAAGCTTCTTCGCGTTTAAAAATCGAATCACCGAACGGATTTCACACCTGGCGGTAACGGCGATGGCGGGTTCCATAGCGGATGGCTGTCAGGCCTTTACTGAGCGTCGCAGCGTTTGCTACCGGTAGTGGGGATGTAGTTAAGGGACCAACAATCAAGGCGGTGTTGCCGGATTTCGCATAGCATCTCGCGTGGCGAGTGTACAGCGTAAGGAACCTTATTTTTTACTTGGCCCTCGTATTTTATTTTTCTCTTTAAACTATTATAGAACGTGTAATTATTTTTCGAAATTAATTTGATGATTTCACTTGACGTGACGTAGCCACAAAATTTTCGGATCAGTGGCAATATTTTACTGCCATTTAGTTTCATCGTCGTGCAAAAGGTGATGTAACCGTATTTTTAAAACTCTTTTCAACCCAATTATATCTGATGCCTTCTTGATCTCTAGTATAAAACATTTCTAAGCAGCACCTCTAGCCATACAGAAGTCGCCATCTGCGCCCAATCACTGGCACACAAAATAGTTCTTATTTTTCATGTTTAACTTTGACTATCCTTCGGGATGATGAAGGGAGCACCGGGTGTTCCGGATACTCCAGTGAAATGTAGGTATAATGCAGACTATGGACAGATAGTGTGTTGCATTAAAGCGCTATCATTAATTAATTCACCCGGTGGGATCAAAGCATCCAAGATTATATAATTGTTTAATTACCACAACTAAACACTTTATTTTTAAGGGGCACTAGAATGGGGGGGGCCTACCCTTTCCCGGAACCGTTGTAGAAGTTTGCAACTTCATTTATCGGTCCCACACACAATGCTACAGAAACGCTAAATCTACAATTAGTAAAGCTAATGTAAGAAACAAAGATTTTAATCTGGACCTTCCTGCGCTCTTTTAAGTACTATATTTATTCTTAGATACCAGGTATATATCAACATAACAAACAAACAGATAATAAAATGTTATGTAAAGAAGGACAAAAACCAGTGAGTACAAGACAGCCATGAAAGAGCTAACTATCAAATACACTCACCCATGAATGGACGAAACACAGTGACATGTGAGTCACGCCATACACGGTGCAGGCCAACGGAGTTACGCACGATTCTGTTTGTTTTAAGAATTTGACTTATGAAAAGTGAAGTATCTCTATTTTTATTTATTATCTTTGTTTTATTAACCACTAAATTGAGTTTAAATACATCTACCGGTTTCAAAAAATACCATTTTCTTCTTCAGGGTGTCATAACTAACTAAAACATATATTATTGTTTCTTTATCAGAATCTATTTTTTAAAAAAAAAAAAAAATTTTAGTACCTAACTCAAATCACTACTTTAAATACAAATTTATTCGAATAATTTTTAGGAAAACATTTTAGAATGGAACTCGTAGTTAAATTTAATTGGTTGTTTATATTTTTTTGATTAGTTTTACACGCTTTATTTATCTCCAACGATTCCAAATTATTTAATTTGTGACCAACACCGTTTATATGCAAAATTGACAATCCCAATTTTTTATCAAAACCATGACCATAGATAAAATAAATAAAAATAGATTTTTTTAAAATAGATTCTGACAAAGAAACAATAATATATGTTTTAGTTAGTTATGACATCCTGAAGAAGAAAATGGTATTTTTCGAAACCGGTAGATGTATTTAAAACTCAATTTAGTGGTTAATAAAACAAATATAATAAATAAATATATGAATTTTAATCACAAAGATAATATTGCTAATTTTAAAAGTATGAAGTGTCTCTGCCTAATATATCACATCTCGTAGTCCACGTTTTGATGAAATCGCTGTACAGGCTAAACACATTGTTCAATTTGCAATTTGTTTGTACATCATACAGTCTGTGGTATTCACAAAAATATTTAAAATACTGATTTAATAAGATTGCGATGCATACATTCCTCATGCATACTGTCTTGGAGTAAATAATAATAATTATTAATATTATTATTGATAAATACTCTAGAAATTGCTCTACTAATCTGTACACATAGCTTCTGCGTGTGCTGACCTAACCGTTAGTCCCATTTTATGTTCAGAGCCGTATGTGTGTTGATTTGTATCAGACATATAATATATTATATCCCTTCTGGTCACCAGGGAAGGCGATACCTAAGAAGGGGAAATATTATATTATACAATGTTACATTTGTATGCTTTGAATATTCAACGAGCCGACGCCAACGGATAGACGAATCATCTGAATTCTATACAATTCGGAAAACCCTGATTAGTATCAAACACGCGGTAGCTTTAAACCACTGCCCATAGATTATCTAATTAAAAACATCTTACATTTCTGTGAAATTTGTATCATCATCATAATAAATAAATTCCTAAAAAATTACACAATAAAATGTTATTTCATGCAATCAGATATTTAGAAATGTTTAAGACGTAAAAATATTTTAATAATCAATCTTCTAAAATCGTGAGATCAAGAGTGACATCATAATATTTACTTTGTGTAATAATTCAGAGATGGCATAATGTATATGGGATGGGAGTAGAAAACTGTGAAATAAGAATAGAAAAAAGACAATTATTTTGAAAGCAGTGTACAGAATAGAAAGAAAAAGCTAGAGAAAATGTTTATCCATTATATTAATATTCGGATTCTGGTATATTTTATAATTAAATAATAAAATTATTTATGTTATTATTATTTTCTATTTTCACGTTAAGAGCCGACAGGACACGATCCAAGTTTTTTTTTTGGGCTGGCGTAAAATAAATATCAGCTTTTACAGGCTTCTTTTTAGTAATTATTTAAAATATATTCACATACGGTAAAATTTATTAAAAAAATATATTTTAAACACTATGAAATTCTCAAGGTACCCTTATATATTTAAATTAAATAATTGTATGTTTTCATTATTTTTGGATATTGCAACATAAGAGACCGATCGTGATTTTTTTGAAAATGATATATTTAATAACCGATGCAAAAATATTCATTTGTGAAAGGCAATAATTTCCGTTTGAACTTTTCACAATCAATTTATAAACAAAATGTATGGTCTTTATATAGAAATATTTCAAGATTCGATGTACCAAAGATAATTCTATGGCGAAAAAAAGATTAAATAGGGTTTCACCATCATATTTTTTTGGTGATAATTACAATATATTTAGAAATTCATTTTTAAAGAAATGCTTTAATATTGAATGGATCTTTCATAATAAAATTGACTGAAAGCACGTATTGCTGTAGTTTTTGCAAAAGGATTCGAAAACTTTACACTAAATTAACTCTCCAAAATAAAAACACGTGGATTCCGTCGACGTCCTGCCGCCTCTTAAACGTTCCAACAAATTTTATCAAAAATATAGCGCAATTACAGCCATCACCGTGCAGCGTGCTGCCGCGCGCCGCGCGCCGCGCGCCGTGCATGTAACGAAACGTATACTTTCATTTCATAGTCGACTATAGCTATGCTATTACCATAAATAAACTTTCCGACTATTTAAATACTTTCCACGTGCCGCCCTTTGCCTCTCCACACCCTCCCTCCACCAGGTGAGTTTAAAATGCGGAGGCTTTTCCATGAAAAGAAAACGTGCCTTGTGATTAAAAAAGTCCCTGTGGGAACGAAGGGAAATAGAATTTCCACATCAACTCCTCGAGAAGCCCCGATAGCCGCCGAGCCGAGCAAGTCAATAATAACAAATTTTCTCGGGATTTAAGAAAAACCCTCAACATGGAAAGGTAGCGATTTCATCCATCAGACCGCATTTGTATTCCTGGCATAAATTAATTCAGTTTATATTTATATCTGAATCTTTTTACTTTTCAATGATTGGCTCTTTCAATAAAAAATCTTCCTGCAAATTTTATTTATTATAATCTCATTTTGCGAGATCTTAATGAAGGTTTTGATTTAGTAATAAAAACTCAATGTCTAGTTATTATTGTGTTTTGACAAGCATACATGAGAGCATTTGAACGATTCTGAAACTTATTTACAATTTTTTATCGCAGCCGTATTTGTATTTTTCTCACTTTGTTCAATTATTTAAGCAATATATTTTAATATCAAAAAATTTTTTTGCTAATATAAGAGACCTACTAAACTAGTAGTTTGATTATCCGTACTCATGGAGTATTATCTCAAACATTTCTTTGCGAAACATAAAAATAAATCTTCGCTTGTTGGTATTAGCACATTAACCCTTCCCAAACCGTGCAGTAACACAGGTCTACTATCATAATTAAACCTGTAATATTTCGGCAAATACATGCAACATAAAATTCATATTTTAAATAATCTTGAAGAAAATATTAGCGCTTAGGAATGACTAGTGAAAAACCGATTATGAAAAGGGAATCGTACAAAAACAATTATTTTTCTATTCAATCCATTGTAAAATTAATACGTTGGTAAAAGTACAATTTGTGATATGAAAGACACACACACACAGTGTCACAGTGAAAAGAATAACAAACATACAAATATAATTGTCTCTTTCTCACTAATTAAATGAAGAGAGATAAGAAGGAAGGACACATTGTGTATGACTTAATGAATGCTCTAAATTATGTTATTAATCATTTTTTCAAAATTGAATCCTTAATATTTGGAATAAATTCATGCCATTAAAGCTATTTAACCTAATAAAAACATTATTTCTAACAATTATTTACGGCAACACGAGTTGACAGCATGGCTGCGTTCGGGTATTTTATATCATGGTATGGTAAAGGTTAACCCCATCATCGGTTGCTCATTACATGTTACACGTTAAAAAATTGTAATCCAAATCTACAATCTCTAATCAATATACGTCAAAAATTAATACTGTGTTATTTCTATACAATTGATATGAACTTCATACTGTGACGAATAGGTTAGAGTTAATTTAGTATAGTGGTGGTACCTATCATACTATAATAGATCTATACTTTTTAAATTAGCAATATTAACTTTGTGGGTAAAATTCGTATTTTTATTTATTATCTTTGTTTTATTAACCACTAAATTGAGTTTAAATACATCTACCGGTTTCGAAAAATATCATTTTCTTCTTCAGGATGTCATAACTAACTAAAATATTTATTATTGTTTTTTTACCAGAATCTTAAAAAACAATAATATATGTTTTAGTTAGTTATGACATCTTGAAGAAAAAAATGGTATTTTTCGAAACCAGTAGATGTATTTAAACTCAATTTGGTGATTAATAAAACAAAGATGATAAATAAAAATATAATAGATCTGTTAGTGCCGGATTCCGTATTGGCTTGTTTC
The DNA here is from genome assembly GCA_031772225.1 of Eubasilissa splendida. Taxonomy (NCBI): domain Eukaryota; kingdom Metazoa; phylum Arthropoda; class Insecta; order Trichoptera; family Phryganeidae; genus Eubasilissa; species Eubasilissa splendida. The sequence goes on from CM062851.1 coordinate 18,524,510, forward strand.
CGAATTGGCTCAAAACTGAAATACTGGTACTGAAACTAGCATTTTTGTTTTGGAAGCCCAGTTTGTTATTTAAAAGTTTCACGCCGGATAACAATATTTGCTACATACAGTCATATTTTATACCTAATTTCAGTTACAAGTGAAGTTGTTCTTAAATGAAAACCTTTGACATTATACGTGATTACACTTAAGTGGCTATTACTATATATTTGGTGTGGATGTTGTATACTATGTATATGGTGTGGATGCTGACATTACAATATAATATGATGTGTCTGCATACATTACAGTGTATGTGTCTGTTTGCATTACAGTATATGCGTGACGGTCGTGGTGCTGAATGTACACTTCCGGTCCCCGCAGACCCATCGCATGGCGCCGTGGGTTAAAAGGGTTTTCATCCATATCCTGCCGAGGCTACTTTTCATGAAGAGACCTCAGTATAAATTTGACACAACCAGGTGAGTATATTTAATAATTATTTTTAATCAAATTAAAGTTATCATTTTTTTATTTAAAGCTACCACTAGATCCATAGTGGGCACTCGGTTTTAAAAATTTAGTCATTAAATATGTCACACATTATATACCTGAATTAACTGAATTTGTCTCCACAATCTCACATCTTGATAAGTAGGAGACGTAAAAACCAAAAAATGTGGTCAAAAATCTAATTTTTTAATGTGTAATATTAAAAATGTGGTCAAAACAAGGTGTTAACAAAAATTTTATTTTCGTTTTTCCGGAACGGAAACTTGGTCACTCTCAAAGTACTTTCTTCCCAACTAAATGTACTTAGCCCGATGATTAAACAGTATTGCATGTCTTCCGAAATAAGGCTCGCATCATTTTTATTTACGGATCATTTTCGGACTCGTAGATCCAAGTCGTAGATCCAAAATTAATTTCCAGTAGACCTTTAGCACGAAATTCGAACCTATCCAGTCTTCGTGACAAGCAACACGTCTAGTTACTTTTCCTCTTGCAACAAAACTTTGGGAATGATTTTCGATCACAGCTTCCGTATGCTTAAATATTTTTTCTAAATTATTTAAACACTGTTTTCACTAATTCGTAGCTCAGCGGCACTCATTCTAATGTAATGGTCTGACTGTACCAAATCGTGAACACGTGTCATTGAAGGACGTCCCTCTCGCGCATCGCCATTAGAGACTATAATTATTCAACATCGTCGAGTATCGAGTTGTAAAATTATAAAATACTCGAGTGATTTCCAATATACCAATATACCAAAATACCAATTAATAATTCAAATTCATGCACTCATAATAAATGAGAGAGTAAACTTAATTTACAAATTTATTTTTATTTTAAAACAATAAATAATTCAATATTTCATATTTGTGCATAGTTTTGTGTTAATAATTCCCGCTATTGAGAAAACTCTCTCGGTTGACGTTGAGGTCGATCTTACTGTTACCAGTGTGTTAAATAATAAATCTAATTTATCCGTCCACTTTTTAAACGTATCCAATTTCTTGAAAGTTTAAAATACACGGATGTTTTATTTTATAATTTCCACTGACGGATTAGTACAAATACAAACGTGTAATATAATTTCATAGATTTACTACAATTAACGCCACAGTTGTATCCATTAGTTAGCAAATCCAAAAGACTTTTTTTTTTCAATTTTATATTGTTTGTTGCCATTAATAAGTCAGGAGGACACGAAGACACAAAATAAACTGTACCATTGTATCCCATTAGCATAGCCGACGACCGAAACTATGCAAAAAATCATTTCTGACAGTAATCGCTCTAACCCTGCCAGTAAATGCCGAACGCAAGACTCTGCTAAATAATTTTTTTTTTTTAATATTTCATCAACTATAATTTACGAGTATTTCACAAAATACTCTATTATCGAGTACATAAAAAAATTGACGAGTATACTCGAGTATCGAGTACTCGAATTGGAAACTCTAATCGTCATCCATGCTCTTCCGCCCTTCCTTAAACCGGTTCACCCATTTATTCACAGTTCTACGCTTCATTGCAGGCTCCCCCTCATACGTAGTTGAATATCTGTTAAAATACTTTTAATTTAGAAAGAACTAATGTAGTAGTGTAGCCTAACACCCCATTTCAAAAATATTTAATACTTTTTTTCTAAATATTAAATATCACACGGTGCCGGAAAACTCGTAGGGAATAGGACCACAAGACCACACAGAGCTCAAATTTTCATTACATTCGACTAAGACAAATGTTGGTAATAATATAAAAATATAAAAGACAACAAATACTATAAAAATATTAACATATATAAACATCAACATACATATAAACTTCTAGTTAATAAAATAATATTTTTTGTGGATACCGTGTTTATAACTAATTTCAAACGACAGCCCCGCCCACTGACAATTAAAACGCTAAGCGGCATCAATACACTGTTACAATGTGCATATTATGTATGGTATTACTCACACTAATACAATTATTCTTTGTAAATGAAAATGAGTCTAACTGGACTTACCAACAAGACAAATCGTTTTGTTTTAGAAATAATCCATAAAATTCATTTAATAAATGTAAGGGTTGCAGGACGGAAGTGCCTGCCAAATTTGATAAACGGGCGTACTTGTGATTTTTACGAAGCCAGCAGTTGTATGAAGTATCTGCAGACTGTGAAATGCACGCTAGGCGACATCAATTTTACTCAGGCTGATCCTTGATAAACAATTTTTCTTTGGCAACTTGTAAAATGCTGCATTCGCGTCTGGTCCTTATTTGTGTTTCATTTTACCAAATTTCACCATAAAATACGATTGAATATTTTTCTTTCAAGTTATAAATCTGTTATTTGTGTACAATTTATTTTCATGTTTTTTTGTTTCATCATTCGTAAATATTTTATCTTAGTTCACAGACTATTTTATTTACTTTTCGTTAGGTGTAACAGATCTAGTCCACAATATTTTATGGGTGTAGCTGACTAAATTATGAGTAGAAAATGTGCCTAATCCTAACTATGTCAAATATAAAAGCATTAAAAAAAACGTAATTGGGCGATTATTTCGTTTAACTGAAATATTTTATTGATTCCAAATTATATGTTGAATGCAAAAAATTAAAGGTTATTTTTTGTTAAAGCAAAGATATACATTAATTATGTATTAATTTCGCTAATATTTATTTCGAAGTACTTAAGGCGCGACTTTCAATAATAATTAAAATTTTCGCGTTTTTTTACGAATATGTGGGTTTTTATTATTCATTTATATCAGAAGTAGATATAAATGACTCTAGATTTGACTTGTTTTAAACTATTACTTAGATACAATCTTTACACTCATTTTAAATTAATAAACTGAATGTTATTTACCATAATTAAGACAGTACAAGCATTATATGAAAGACCGTTGGATACATTTACCGAGTGCCACAAAATTGGAAATTATAAAATATGGAAAATTCTTGCATAAATTAAATATATTTTCTTATAATTTTGAAGCCAAGATCATGGAGACAAATCGCAATTCAGATAAATTAACAAAATGTTAAAAATTAATAAGAGTTATGACCATTCAATTTGCAGGACATATTATCAATTTTCGATGTTTTTAAAATACTTTGTTTTAGTGAAAACATACGGTTTTAAATCATATATTCTATAGTTCTAAGTTGAGGCTTTAGCTATTATTTAAAACTAAGTTTTATATCAAAACGCAAAATCAGTCTTTGAATAATATATTTTCAGTTATATAAAAGACAATAATTTTAATTGTCCATCGAATTTCAATACGCCGATCTATCCAGCCATGACGGGCGTCGAATCCGCCCTGTCATTATTTTCGTTAAAAAATGCCGAAAATATATGTTTTCACGCATATTTTATCCACAATATTAATTAATATTCATTATTCATATTTCATAAATTAGATGTTTCTATACTGATTTTAAGGGAAAACAACGTTTTCTTGAAAAAAGTAAACACTTTATATACATTATTTTTATGTAAGTCCCAACAAAATATTTCGTTTATATGTAACACTGTTGTATTTTAAAGACTAGCTGTCTGTTTCATAAATAGTATGTAATTATGAAACAGACATATCACCAAAACGGCAACATGGCGTTTAAATCGACAACATTAAATAAAATAATAAATTGAAGGTGTCATAAAATTCTAAATATATGTAGATACTTTGTCTGATTTTAAAACACAATTAGGTACAACTTCAATAAATTATTTAATTTTCGATGGATTAATTCAAATGACAACACATTTTTTAATTTTATTTCATATATCAATATGAAAAGCCGTGAGAGTTATTTTTGACATTTGTATCGAATGCGAGAAAATCAATAATTTTATTGTCGTCTCTTTCTATTCAAACATTCCTCACTCGCATGATTTATAAAGGCATTAATTATTTATCTGATACTTATAAGAATTTAACTATTAGCCTCACCGTGAAATCATATGTAATTCGGGTAGAATTTCTCGAATTTCAAACTGAAAAAATAATATTTTACGTAATGGTTTTTACCCATAACATATTATGGACTAGGTCTGTTACACCATGTATAGTGTTCGATGATGAATGCTGCAATGGATTTGACACATTGATCAACATAGGTGTTTTGATACATGACATAATAACCAAAAAAAAAAATTCTGAACATTCATAACATAAACTTATGTTATTTCTCCATATTTGTATACATTCTTTCATCCTTTTCTTTACGAAGCAAAACACGTACTATGGTATGAAACATGTTTTCTGTTGTTATAATTAATTATATTATTAAAAACAACATTTCTTTCCCTCTACAAATATTATATTAATTAAATACATTATTTTGTCTATGTACTTGCAACATATGTAACTTGCATTGTGTCGATGTGATTCTCCCTTTCTAATGTGTTTTATTTGTCATCTTGATTTTTTACACAATCTTCTAGAATATTCTTTCATCGGTCGCTGACTCCACGTGTCTGAACCTTCTTACTAAAACCATTATTTCACCCCGTCTTTCATCAGTCGCCTGTTCCACATGCAAGAGCCTTCTTTTTAAGTTGTTTCTTTCCCCACCCCAATCTTTACATAATTAACTTAAAATTCTTCTCTCATTCTTTCTGATTAGCGCAATTTAGTCTGCTTTCATATTTTTTTCTTTTTTCTATGTTAATATTATACTAACTAATTACTAGATCCTACGTGTCTCAATGAAATAAAGTCATGAGAAAATCATGAAATAAGCGCCTGAGGTATACAGATCAAGGGTACAATAGGTATACATCTACAAGTTTAAATTGGCAGAAATAATCTACATCAAAATACGTAAATCTCTTTCGTAATATATGAAAATATGTTTTGGTACCCCGAAGGACAGATTTGATCATTCATTTCATGGATGAGAAAGTTGAAGGTATTTTCGCCTGTAAAAATATCTACCAGATCAGTGTAATCTCGATTGCCAATTTATATGTTAAAACATCCGAAAAATGTTTTAATATAGGTTGTTTTAGTCGAATACCGTGTTTTGCTCGAGTTTATCTTGAGTGTTGTAATTAATCGCCTGTAACAATTGCTCAAGATGTTATTTTATTACCGCCCGAATTAATGTTCTAACAGAATCTCAGAGAAAAATCTCAATAGTTAAACGATGTTAGCCCAAACCATTACTTCCCAAAAAAAAAATAGTATCTGCGTGCACACAAGCTATTTTATATTATGATATATTAAATAATTCGAAGATGGTAAAAATTAAAATGGTTAAATACTTTTATAAAAGTTACGGGCCGTATAACATGACAGAGGTATGATAAGCCAGGCAGCGCGGTATTAGTAAGTCTGCTCAAGGTCAGGCTAATTAGGGGTGACATAAACAATTTCGGTTTCAATCGCAAATAATAAAAAGGTGTCGGCAAGAATGTTTCTACATCAAAAAGGTTCTAGGGACTGTGGTGATGTGCAAAATTATTATATTTTGTATCATGTTAGACAATGATAGCAGGCCTATTGTAATGAAATTGATGATTATCAAAAATTATCGAAAATTTGATAAAACAACCACATTGATGAAACATCTAATTCAGCGTATGGGCCAATTCTGCTCGACGATAATGTTTAATACCGCACGTCAAACGAACTGAAATAAAATTGACGTATCGGATAATAAAATTTGCATATACACGTATTACACCTTATTCGGTATTCGAAGAGATTATAAATTTCAGAAATATAAAAAATGAATATTATAAAATGAAAAAATGAAGAAAACGATTCAATAGAACAAGATCTTCTTCTTTTAAATAGTCCACCCACCCTTCAAGAGTGATTTGTGGCATTAATCAAGTTAAAACTTTATTTTATAGAAAAAAGTACAATTATATTATAGAAAATGAAATATTATATTACAAGTCAATACCATTTGCTATTATATAGATTAAATGTGGCGAGTTAAGGGAAAGAAGATGACACAAGTTAATCGGGAGTTGAAAATTACCATTGACGAGATTACTGCAAAAAAAAACCTGTGATCCGCAATGGACAGGCAAAAAAAATATTATTGTCAATGATTATTAAGTTCAATCTGAATTAATGTGAGGCTACCTGGCAATGCTCAATTCTCATTCTAGAGATATATGATATTGTTATTTTGGAGACTATCCTTTTAGAGAACCAGGGGGTGCGGGAATAGATCTTTGAATTATTTTAAGCCGATTACCCTTATGATTATTTGGATCCATCCTTTGTGCAGTCCATATACAATTAGTACGTTTATTTCACCATATTAAGTCGGTCATACTTCGGGATAGAACAAGATCAAATATGTTTATTAAATTAAGTTTTGTTTATTCAAAAAACTTTTTTTTTCTCGTCAATAAAATATAATACGACATTTCAAGTGAAGTAATACTTGGCATTTTGATAATGTGATGCTCTCTCTTTACACGCTTGTGACAACAATTTATTGGAAGCAATTGAAATTCAGCAACATGCCGTCGGAAACTGTAGTATGCAGTAAATGTTCAATTCTCAATTAACTAAACATCCAGCATTCCGCCCACCGCCTCGCCCGGTCCTGATCACCCTGAAGCCGCAATTCTGTTTTGAATTTACCTTGGCTCAGTCACTAACCCTGCCCCGACTTCCGAATAAATCGAATATACTCGCACAACCGCAAGTCGTCAAACATCACGGTGAAATTTGCCGGGCGTGGGAAGTCAAGAACAATACCTTGGCTAGGGATAACTTAACAATATCACCAACTGCGCCGATTTGGTTCAATTTTTTCCCAGCACAGTTGAGTGCCCTAATTACATAAATGAAATTAAAAAAGTTATTACATTTTCAAGTTTCACTTTTAGAAAATAGATGTTTCAATGTGCGTTTAGATAGAGAGAAATAAATAAATAAGTGAACCATAGAAAATTAGTTTTTGCAAGTGTAATTATAATAAAATAACCAAACCTAACCTAACCTAAATCTAATTGTAATTAAATAACCAAACCTGACCTAAAAATGGAAATGCAATTATAATTAAATAGGTAAACCAAGCCAAAACTAAAAATAGAATTGTCATTATAATAAAATAACCAAACCTAACCCAACCTAAAAATGGAAATGTAATTATATTAAAATACCGTGTTTTGCTCGAGTTTATCTTGAGTGTTGTAATTAATTGTCTGTAACAATTGCTCAAGATGTTATTTTATTACCGCCAGCATTAATGTTCTACCGAAAACTGCGACATTCAGCGGTATATTAGAAACAAAAGTAGCCATTCTTATGGCTCGTGTCCACGATGATATCTCAATGAGACTTTGATCTCTGAAAGTTGCCAAAGGTACGTGTGTACCGAATACGTCATTCTAATCCGTAAGCAATTACTAGTTGAAGTACTCGGGGTTGCCCGAGCTTTACGTAGAGTGCAGATACTTCATTTAGGGAGATGGGGGTAGTTTTTTTTTCTAAATCTGATGTAAACAGTAATTTCAAAATTTCATCAAGCTCGGAATAAAAAAATGTATAAAAAACACATACGCCCACCCACAGACACTCTTCTTTATACATATAGACTACCCTGTGTACCATGTTTTGGTAAATTCTAGTGTACAAATCCTATCATTTCTTATTGGAGTAACTAAAGTGGTTCTACCTCACCGAGTAAGAAAATAATTTATATTAAAATGAATGACCACAATCTAAAAATTGTAATAAATATTGAAAATATAAAAGAATTGCGTTATTTTTAACAAACAAACCACTAGGTGACAAAGTATAGATCATAATAACACTTCATCAGGTTGCTAACCATTTTTTTGTCTACATCGCCTAATCTCAATATATCTCAGATATCAAAAAAGGGTTATTTGTAATGTTTGACGTTATAATTCAGCAATAGATTGGCTTGGTTTCAAATATTTTCAATGTATATTCTGTAGATTTCTGTTCACTCTCAATATCTCCCCCTATCTGCACGCGATAGGCAAAATAGGTCCCCAACGAAACGCGCCCTTATCCGTGAAAATCTTCGGAATGAACGAATCTAGTCGTGATTCAATCGCGCCTGCACCTATTTATCGACGCTGCCTACAGTGAACTGTTAATAAAACTGATCTCACGAGTCAAATCCAATAATCAAACTAATCTTTGATTTAAATGAAGTAAGTAGTCTATCGCTTATTTAAAATTTTACAAAAACTTTTATTTCTAATTTTTAATGGCGCGTAGTTTAATTGTAATAATATATATATATTAGTGCTATTTTATAAAATCCTGATAATAATTTAACCCATTATTTTGTAACAGTATTTTAAAGATATATATTAAATTTTTAAATCATTATATAAATTATATAAAGTATAATACAATAAAGTTCATTTTTTTGATTGCCAAATCGTGGCCAAATTTTCACCTAAATCACAACGGTCGTAAATATTCACAGCGATTTTAGTTGACTCATAAATAGGTAAATATTGTAATGTTCTAAATATATTACCAGAAAACACGTGCTGTAGATACGTAATAAATAAGGACTACAAAAATTAATTAAATAGATTATTTAACTTGTTTTATAAACATTCCAGTTTGGTAGGCATGATCAATTAACTTATCTTTGAAAAAGTAAAAATTAAACAAATTTAGAAATTTTCCAGTAATTCCTAAGGAAATTTTACAGTTCGGTAGTTACGAATTTTCCTTAACATAAATTTCTAAAATATCTTCCAGATGATTACGTAACCTTTGAACGGTTCGTAGGCACCAATAATATACACGTTTATTTTACAATTAAAAAGGCATGAGAAATTAAATATTTATTTTTCGAATTTCGATCAATAATGGGAGTTAGTTTAATATTACTGAGAGTGAATTTCAACTATTCATATATTTAATCTTGGCGAAATTGATTAAAAATTGGTTAAAAATATAAATAATAAATGTACTTATCGAAAAACGTTATATTGTTACCACCGGGACTTGAACGAGGAATTCTCGCTTGCTGAGAGAATGAGTTACCAATTATACAACGTTATACGTGTTAATCCCTTTTTTAGAATAAAAAGATGATATATTTTAACAGGAAATAGATGTCTCACTAAAATAAAATAGAAGGAATACATGCAATTTACTAACTCATTCTCCCATCAAGAAAAATCTCTTGGTTTTGACTTCCAGTGTTTTCTATTTTTATTAATAGATTTTTGTGTGTATCTTTCTAAGTAATCAGACATATAAAAATATATTTTTTTGTTATTTTCAAGGAGAACACATCAGTCTATAATTCTGTGGAATTTCACATATTTTGGTCGCTACCGGGATATTTTTTTTATAAATTGATTTTATCTGTATATCTTTCTAATTGAGACATTTAATTTGTAATTTGTTTAAATAAATCTTTGTAAATATTAATATGCGTCTTTACGTATAAAATCCAATTCATAACAAATAACAGCTTGCTCCACACTAACTCTGTATTATCCTCTGTTTACGAATTTAGAAACAAACGTTTCATCCGTTTATACGCGCTTTTACATCAGTATTTTAAATTTTAAATATACTATATTGATAATTACTAATTTTTTGAAAAAAAAAAAAAAAAAACATTATTATTGAAAGGAATCTCTTGTTCAAATTTTGTTTCGACAGATAACGTGCGAAAAACTTGAGACTGAATAAAAATATTAATTTTATTCTCGTTCATATTTTTTAAGATAATTTTAGTACGTCCTCACTTATAACATAAAACTCGAACAATATTTTGGAATGTGCTTAATTCTACGGTACACCATAGACAGTATAGATAAAAAAGATGACAGATGTCATGTATGTTTTTTCTTGCTCGTAATAAAGACAATGTACACTTCATTTCAAATTGAATATATATTTACGTACTGTTGTTGAGTAAATATAAGAGAAAAACATTTAAGTAATCTTAACCTAGAGATATTAAGGACCTGGACATCCAATACGTCCTAGACGTCCAAGATGTCCAGATAGTCATAGCAATAGACGGGGAAACATAATATTCTTCCTCTTCTTCTTTTAAACAGGCAATCCACGAAACATAATATTATTATGGATTAAAAATTACTATTAATAAATAGTCATTCAATTTTATAGTTCGATTGTTTCAGATTATTGTTGAAGAGGGTGGGACGGCCAACGTTCCAAAACCTTCTGTCAACGGGTAGTTAGGATGTTCAGGGTGGGTTGGCTGTTAGATCCTTCCACCCTAATAAATAAAATGCTTTTTACAAACAAAATATCAATAAAATTAAAATACCCTTTGCTTATTCCGACATTTATGTTTAACTAAATGTTTTAAACATACTTTTTTTAATGTTCTGTTTCATGGAACAATCCATTCCTGTATCCCTAATAATATAATAATGAACTAAAATGTATTCTATATATTTAAATATAGCCTTTTATTAACTTTTCCGAAATCTGAAAGTAATATTTTATAGGTTGTATTATTAAATTATTATGATATAGGTTTTTTTATTAAATCCAAAAGTTGTTATTTTTATATGTTGTATATTATTATTGTAATAATACGTAAATATATTTAATACATACTTTCCAGGGCAGAGATTTTTCTGTGCCATTATGGAGATTTATAATGAAAACAAATAGCAATATATAATTCATAAGTTTGATCTACTTATTAATAATAAAAAAAAAACAGTTGTTATTTATTTTTATTTTATTTTTTAATACTACAACAGGTCACTTGGCCCAATTACTGTAGTGAAACACATCACAAATACATCGAGGCTTGAAAAAAGACATGTGTATTGTGTCTTTTCCGCAAATCGAACCCGAAGCCCCCGGTCTGAGAAGCCAGTATTATGCCCACTGGACTAAATTATTAAATTAACTCTGTTTCTAAAATATTACGGCTTTGATGAATTGTATCATTCACGGCAAATACGCTTAAGCTTTGTGAGTTTTCTATAATTTACTATATATAGCTCAGGACGTTTCACATCAAAAAGTTTTCATAACATAATCAATGTAAAGAAAATATATATTTGTTTTATTCTAAATTAATATATCGCAAAAGAAAATCTGGCCACCATTTCTAAGTTTTATTATTTACTTTCTGATCTCATTTCACCCCAAAACTTTATATATGTATAATGTAATCTGATACGCTCTTTAGTTAAACTGGGCAAAACACACATTATCACTGTGGCGAAACTTTTTCACGAAAGAAAAGCAATCTAAAGTTATTTCTAATCAACTTTACGAGATCAAGAAACATAATGTATCTGTTCTCTGTTTTCATATTTTCAAAAGTTTCATTTTCACTTGACCGCCGGCTGTACCATATTCTGATTCCATTTTCTTCTCAATGCCTACATCAGTGAACAAGATTTCAATTGGAGTGATTCAAAAATGTTGAAAGTGAACAATTTCTCGTAATAAAAAAATATTCAATAATTAAGCTCCAATGTAAACATTTACAAATTATTTTTCTTTTCTAGTTTTAACAATTCGTTCTCTCTATTTCTTCTATAATAATTAAAGAAACTGTATGTATTCGTCCTTAGTACTATAGAAAACTCTCATATGGTAAAACTTTAATAATTATAATTTGAAAACAAAGCATTAAAATGTTCTTTATTACATGTTTGTCATCTTGTTAATGTTTTTAATTAAATTTTACTGTTCAAGTATTTTATAATTATTTGCAATTTTTTTATGATTTTTATTTAGTATCATCATAACGGTGCTTTCATTTTTTTATGTGTATGTGTCAAATGTGATTTAATTAAATTACAGAAAGCCCTATGGGTAACTATGGATCGCTGCTATTAGAATTAGTAAAATGGTAAACGGAACAATCTAGATTGTATACTGTATCGCTTGTAGAAAGTCCCGTAAAAAAATGTGAAAAATGAACTACCAATACCAAAAAATTATTTGCTTATAAGATTAGTCTAATAAATTTAAAATCTATCGAGAACAGTGAAACACACATCAAATCATATGGTTGAGGTTAATTGTATTCAATTGTGACAAAACTAATGAAATATTTTCTATGTATGAGAATGTGACAACAAATCATTTGAGACAATCATATTTGCTGTTATTCATTTAAGGCTTCCCTTTCAAAAATAATTAATATTTTCGAGTTTGTTACGAAAATGTGAGTTTTTATTATTCATTTATATAAGTTATACACTAGATTAAACTTATTTTTAATTATTACTTAGACAGGATCTTTACACTAATGTAAAATTAATAAACTGAATATTATTTGCCATAATTAAGAAAATACAAGCATTATACGAAAGACCGCGACCATTAAACTCATTTTCCGCTTGCCACACAATTACCTTAATATGTAAAATTCTTTAATATACGAAATATATTTTCTTATAATGTTGAAGCCAAGATTACGGATTATGTTAGAGAAATTAACAAAATATTAAAAATTATTAGAGTTAAACCATTCAACTTGCAGAACATATTATCAATTTTCGACTTTTTTGAAAACAAATTATTTTAAATAATATATTGTATTTACTTCAGCTTCTATTTAAAACCAAATTGTATATTAAAATATGAATTATTTTTGAAAGCACGTCCTTAATCCAAAGAAGCTTTCTCAGTAATATGTTTGGTTCTCGTCATCAGAATATGATATTTGGGTTACACCTCGCGGCATACTACTAAATCACTGATCCGTTACGATGTTAATTGCTCAACTACCTAGAGTACATGTGTACTTGAGCCTGTCAGGTCTACTGAGCATAACTGATTAAATTAAGCTTTGAACACTCAGAAATACATTTTTAAAACTAATATCCCATGTTCTACATCATTCGAATCTAAATAATATTATTACATTTCAATTTAACCCACACGCGTTTGAACTCACAACAAATACTCGTTATTGTATATTTTTCTAGAATAATTTGGATAAATTTGTTATTATACATTCTAGAACAAAAATCTTTTGTCAAATATGAAACCGCGCTTATAATTAATTATACAAAGAAAATTTCTCCCGTAATTCTCAGAGGAACACTTTCTAAAAGCGAAACTTACACCGCCTTTTGACAGTAAAAAGGGCGGGAATCAAGCATAAATGTGTAAATTTCTTACTTGTCAGCGGAAGTTGCAGCCCTCTTCCCTACCCTCACTGCTCATTTACAGGGCGAGGGAATAGAATGTAATCATAATAAAATAACTCGCTGATTTACCTCGCAGACGCCATCTTGTATCTTCTGTGATTTGCTGGTTTTTTTATATTCTTAAAGATGGTTTTATGAAAGTTAGTACAGAATAAGAAGAAAGGTATTCAGATTTAGTTATAATTTGAAACAGGATTTAGGAAATGAGGGAGAGGGTGCCTTTGTTGAGTACAGGTCCTAAATAGAAACATTTATTGCATTATTTGATCCAGGCAGAGACAGGATTGAAAGACTTTATTTTCCTTAAGGCCTAAGAGTGCAACTGAATAAAATCCATAAAAAATTTCGATCAACATAATATAAGTACTCAGCCACTGTTAAATTCAACTCCATCTCTTCTAAAAAGTTTAAAGTGCGAAAAGGAATCAAATAATGATGTTTGTTGTCTCCAGACCTTTTTAACATATATGGAGAATACATCATGAGAAATACACTCGAATACTGGAACAATGAAGTAAAAATTTGAGACAGGAAGATTTCTAATCTCAGATACGCGGATGATACAACTCTGATCGCAACATCAAAAGAAGAAATGGCTGCACTACTGTGTCGTATTGTAGAAAAAAGTAGAAAATTGGACCGACGTAACCAGCTTTCCGGACCTTGAAATTGTCGAGGATTTCAATTATCTCAGGTCCATAATTACTGACGACGGTAGCTGCGAATCAGATATTAAACGACGCATAGGTATGGCGAGAAGTTCAATATCCAGACTTGACAAAATATGGAATGACCGCTGTATTTCCAAGACAACCGAGTTCAGGCTAGTACGGTTTCTGATGCATTCTATATTAATATTAGAACACATTCTCATTGTGAAGTTGTAATTATTCAGAACAGACGGTCTGTGATATTGTAAATACTTATTAAATGTATTAATTAAAAAAATATACATATAAAATCAAGTTTATCGAAAAATATTATTGTTGCGCCACCGAGATTCGAACCTAGATCTCTTATACATATAGGTTCGAAAATTTATCGTCAAAAATAATGTCGCTGTAGCATAGTTGGATAATGCACTTTCCCCGGTTTGGAAAGAGATCCAGGTTCGAATCCCGGTGGCGCAACATTAATATTTTTCGATAAAATTGATTTTATATGTATATCTTTCTAATTAATACATTTAATTAGTATTCATTATATATTAGTTTATGATGTGGAATCGTGGACCCTGAAGGTAAGGGAGAGAAGACGGATTGATGTTTTTGAGATGTGGTGCTGGAGATACATATTACGCATACGATGGATATACTTGCCTTTATTCTGCAAGTACTGAATATCAAGAACAGACTCTTAACCATTTGTCTGTCCTTTAATTTTTAGGTAGTAAATAGAGAAGCTTGTTGTGGTGGGCCATGTCTAAATTCGAATAGGAATAGGAAGATCCATTCCCCGTTGCACCGACCAAGTGGAAAAGGCAACAACACTTTTCTGATTTTCAGGATGCCGAGAAAAGTGAAGAAGCATAGTCAAGATGGTGGAAATCCATGGAGATCCTCAGTTATGAAGGACCGACGTGGATGATGATAGTATACGTGTATATTTCGGAGAGGGCGTGGGGTGGCCAGAGGGAAGGGAGGCCCTATATTGAAACATCATTTCCCTATTCATATACTCCTCTCTCGCCAGTACAGGCGATATTCTATGTTAGAATTCTTCTATGAATTTGACGCGTTTTCACACTCTACGACCGCAACCACACAGCTAAGGGTGCCGGCATTTTGTATATGTTTCTCTTCCAATTAAGCATATTCTATCAAGCACGTCAAAATATATTGGGCAGTGTCTAAACCTTCACTAATAATGTATATTCCGTGTGCGGCAGTAGAAATGCCAAGGGTATTCGTGTCATGAAATATTGTCAATGTGCTGTTGCTTTTGTAACGTCCTTATACTTATATGTAAATATATATATAACGTGTGATTTCTTCTTCTTCTTCTTCTTCTTTCAAACAGGCAATCCATCCTTCAAGAGTGATTTGTGCCATTAAACAATTTTAAACATTATTTCATAGAAAGCAGTACAACAATATTATAAAATAGGGAATATTGCGTTACAAGTTAATACCATTGACATTCAAGAAATTTGCTATTATATAGCTTAAATGTGGCGAGATAAGGGAAAGAAGATGACACAAGTTAACCGGGAGTTGAAAATTACCATTGACAAGATTATTGTAAAAAAAACCTGTGATCCGCAATGGACAGGCAAAAAAGACATGGTCAAGGGTTTCCTCCTCGGCACCACATTCACACATTGGGGAGTCTATTATGTTCATTCTGAACAAATGTGAGGCCACCTGGCAATGCCCGATTCTCATTCTAGAGATATTTGCTACGTGTGATTTTAGTGTGGTTAAAAAGCCTCAGTCCCCGTACACTTACTTACACTCTCTTTCTGAAATATTGAACAAGAGAAAAATAGTACGTGCTGTACGTATTATATATAATAGAAAACCAGTTTAAAAAATTAGTTAATTTTTAGGGCGTTCTAACTAATTGTTTATGTGCACATGCACTAATTAAATATTTTCCTCTATAAATTTATTTTTAAAATATCTGCTCACTACTTTTATTTATAAGATAGTTACTTTTAAATAATTAAAAATAAAATTCAACGTTCACATACACGTATTACGATAATATCACTGTAAGTAGGTACGCGTGTATTTTATTTTTGCGTAATCTTATAAACTAGACACAATAACTATCTTTACAAAATTAACTATCTATTTAGATGCTTGTTTGCAGGTTCATATTTTTAGTTAACATACGTAGGTAACTACATTAAATTAACTTGTATTTTTTAAACAGTATTTAAGAGTATACAATATTGTTAAATCAACAAACAAAAATTTACTCAGTGTCACAACTCAACATTCAATTTAATATTTACATGCAAACCATATCATTTCTTACAAGCAAATTTGGAACGTACAAGTACGTAACGATGCTGCTAATTTATTGTTCAACGTAGAAACAATAAATTCCAGTATTCTCGATCCATACTAGTTAATGGTTTAGAAATTGTCAGTCCCGAAATAGCAGTATGTAGTGTATTTCTTTCATGTTAAGCCAACGTATTAAATATATCATTATTGTGATTCTCTTTACGCGTAGCAGTAGCGACCTATGTTAGTTTATCTTTTTTCATTAATTTTTTTAATTTTTGTAACTTATTGTTATTTGTCCTTATTTCTAACATGTTTTTTTTTTGTAATTGTACTTCATTTTTAGATATGATATATTTAATACATGTATTCGTATTTCTCGTGTATGTTATCAATAGCGTACTTGTGGTGTAGTGGTTACGATACCCTCCTAGTGATCTAATAATCGGGGTTTCGAGTCTCATTCCTGGCCACCAAGTTAGTCCTAGCACAAGCGTTAAGCTTAGTTTGAAAATAGTAAAAAATATTTATTAGACATGTATGCCGTGTACACGTCTCTATTTTTAATAATAATGCTTTAAAAATCCTAAACTTAATTATGTACGTCACTCCAGTTCTAAATACGAGAAATCTCTTCTTTAAAACTGGAAATTGTATATACGTGTTTATTATATAGATCTGTAAAAACCAAAAATAATACATATCTTTCTTGATATTATATACTTTAAGTGTCGTCTCTGTCATCAAAACGCAGCTTATCTTATTCCATTCTATTAGACCATCATCACAATGGCTATATCGAAGTAACCCACTTTGTTTGACATTCGGACTAACACATTTGTTGTGAGCTTCAGTTTATATTGTCTTTCACTTAGTCCGTCCCTGTTGACCTCGGTGTTGTTTGTTGAAATACATGCGCCACACAAGAGCAAACGTAGTATTGAAACATTCATATTTTCGAAATATTGGCATTGCATGGCTGCGTAAAATTCTAATTATAAACAAAGCGATCGGCAGCAGAATACTGTCAATTCTCTGATGGCGACACGAGTTTGATAGCTATAACCGAAACGGAAATGAGCTTTTGACCGAGTAGAATCAAACAGTAAAAACTAGGTTTCGAAATCAATAGAAGCAAAACAAAATGAACGATTGTAGACTGCTACTACAAGCTGCAACGAACTGGTCTTTTAAATTATCAGTAGGTAATATCATTATTTGATACAGCAGTTAACTTTGTGATCCAATATGATTACTACCAAACTTTGTACCACGCACACGTTATATTTATACTTTTGACGCTACAATAGATTCAAGAGAGACTCCACCTCTCGAAAATATGATCGTGACAACCATAGAACTCAAAGTGTGTACAGTACAAAGTATATCTTATTGAAAAAATTAAAACAATACAGCTCTTATCGTGCATACGATATCCCAATGCCCTATTTTATGTCACGCGTAGACAAATTTTAAAAAAAGGGTACATTACATTGGAGTGAAGTGTCATTTTCTTTGAAATATACGAATTGGGTGGGTATGTGTCATTTTTGTTGTGAAGGTAAATTTTACAAATAGAAAACAAACAAATCTATTTCTTATTAAGGAGAACACATTCTTTGTGAAGTTGTAATTATTCAGACCATAGGTCTGTGATATTTTAAATACTAATTAAATGTATTAATTAAAAAGGTATACATATAAAATCAATTTTATCGAAAAATATTATTGTTACTATCGGGATTCGAACCTGGATTTCTAATCCGGGGAAGGTGCATTAACCAACTATGCTACAGCAGATAGTACTTTTGACGACAAATTGGAAAGAAATCCTGGTTCGAATCCCAGTAGCGCAACAACAATATTTTTCGATAAAATTGATTTTATATGTATATCTTTCTAATTAATACATTTAATTAGTATTGAAAATCTATTTCAAAAATTTGTCAACTAGACAACTGCAACTGTTATACTTTAAGTAGGTATATTTTTTTAGAGAAACCATTATTTGTACTCGCGTCATTCGCACTCGTTCTAGGGCGGGTTTTAAATACTAGTTTTCTGATAAAATATTTTAATTATCACGTTTAATTGTACTAAATTAACACGCACAACTTTTTAACAGAAATTTATTCTCAAAGTTTTGTGGGCTAT
Organism: Eubasilissa splendida; assembly: GCA_031772225.1. NCBI lineage: Eukaryota > Metazoa > Arthropoda > Insecta > Trichoptera > Phryganeidae > Eubasilissa > Eubasilissa splendida. Next base: position 18,543,248 of record CM062851.1, read on the forward strand.
GTCTGTTACGCCTTGCGCATGTTCTACATCGTTCGCTCCTGTTCGCGCTTGGCAGGTAACGCTTTTCAGTTAGATGACTGGAGTCACACTTAATTCGGTGCACTCCATAATTGGATGTGTGATGAGGGCATTATTTCTTCATGTAAAATAGCTGCGAGCTGAGATACATGGCTGTGGGCGTTACGCAGATCGTGGAGAAATCACATTGACGGTGAAAGAAGAAGATACAGAAAAGTAGTAGAAACGCCATTTGGTAATAGGTAAGCACCTACAAATAGAAAGCTTTATTAGATTTTTTATGATACTCGAAATTTTTGAAAGATGACAATACTCAGAAATCGCAATCGATTTTTTCATCATAACAAACAACTTTAAAATCTTACAGGACCTGAAATCTGTTAACCAACATTTCACCAATGCATCACAGGCTCTGTCGCATCTTAATAAAAAAAAATCTCTTTCGGTTAAAGCCGCAAAAATCAGGTAGATTTTCTCTCTGTGTGTTTTTTTTATGTCTGATAATAATGGAGTTACGAATTCTTGTAATGCACTATCTGAACAAAAATATCATATAAATTCGTACATTTCCTTGGAAATTGACACTTTACTCCGATATAATATAGCAATTTTTTTTTTTACTCGTGGCACTATACGATCGGGCACTGACGAATCTGTTGCTAGTATCATTTTTTTTTTATTATTATTACAATATAATAGTATAGTAAGTAGATTTGTTATATGTCTAATTATTTTATGGATTGGGAATGAAATAATAATAATCACATGTTAATAATAATAATGACTATCAATTCCCTTCATCAGCTGAAACTAGTACTTAGATGAACCATATATAAAAGTGAACGGTATATATATATATTTTTTTTATTATGTTAATATAATGGATAACCATCAAGAAATTTCGGAAATTTTTTAAAATTGTTTAATTATAATTATTATCAATGTGTTAAATTTACTTTTATTCTATATATATTAAAGACGCAACATACTGCCGACACACAGCCGATATTATACGTCAACTGACATCAAGTTCGTTGTTGTAATACTGTTTAGCGTGAAGCGGTCATATAACTGTGTCTCTTTCTCACTTAGATAGCGCTCACGCACACATTGACATGTATCGGTACACAACACATTCTTGAAGTGCCATGACCAAAAAATCGACTCGTATGCATACCTGATGACGGTAGAATAAGTCATTTTAACCTTATTTTTTTAATTTTATTTCCTTATAAGCTACATGCAACATTTATATGTCGAAATAAATTATAAATCTAGAAGATTAAATAAAAATATTTTTAAATCAATTTAAACGCTAACCTTTAAATATCTCGAAACGAAAGAAACATGACTTAGACCACTTTTATAATAATGGACACGTGTATATATATATATAGCTTCTAGTTATGTACTAATATAGATAATACCTTCTTTTTGATATAATTCCATCAAAATATAATTAAATTATCTGACATAAAGTGCGAAAATTGCTGATGAAGCTTAAACGAATTTGTAACATATTTGGTGGTCAGACCCGTTTTCCTGGCCTCGTTTGAAATCAGTCACTCGAAAATTCACGAAAATGCTTACGTCTCTGAACCGATGGTATTTTGCACACACAAGTTAAATATTATAGACCCACACCAATAATATTGCGGACTCAATATGTTACACCCTGTATATCATACACAGGGAAAATTTTGACAGGAAATATGTAATTTATTATGCTTGACAGCGGATTTTGTTCTAAGATTCATATATCCGAAATTTGTCTTAAAATATATTGTAAGGTAAGTAACGTTACATGAACTCCGATAATATTTTGCGTAGATATTTCTGCATTGTGTTTATTATGCTCAGTGACCAGGTCTGAATAGCTCTCTGTAATCCCTTTCAGCTGATGTATATTCTTCTATCTCCCGTTTAGCACAATAGATGAAATAATGGAATCTTGATAGAAAGTTATTATCTTCCATCCTTATAAAGATATTTTTGATTTATAACAGGTAAACTTTTTTTACAAGTATAAATATAATAAATTTGGTGCACTTTATTTAGGAAGACAGCAACGAATTATACCAATTTAAGTTAATTTAAATGATGCATACATTTCGAACTTTTATTTTTATTTCTGTAAACCTTAGTTAAATTATAAAATCTACATAAACTAGTAGAAAATAATGGACTCTCTGCGGGTATTGGTGGCCGCTGCGTAGATAAGCCAGTGTTTCCATAAAACGTATTATTCAATACTGAAATAATATAATAGTTTATTACTAAAAAAATAAACAACCGCAGTAAAACTTAATCAATTAGCTCAAACAAATACGCAATCGGACGATTCTTTAAAATGATTTAAATACTTTCCGGCGATGACGCGACACATGTGCACTACCTTCCATATCCAACAGTTCGGTAAAATTACGGAACCTACACTCCCAGAGGGAATCTGATTTCTAGTTTGGTCTACTCGTTCGGCCACGTATGGTTAAATGAGGTGTGTGAATATTACCGTATTTATATTTAAAATGTATGTAAGTATACTGGCAACGTTGTTGGCGTAATTTAATCAAGGTGTAGTATCAATACTATATTTTAGATGTTTAAAAACATATTCATGAACGTATTCATATTATCTTCCCGTGGACCAAAATACAAGTGTATAATAACGGAGATGTACACTGGTTGTAAGAAAAGTATTCGATTTTACGCCCTGCTTCAGGTAAACGGCGCTTACTGCATAATAAATCACTTTCCCTGTACCGAACCGCAAACTTTCCGCGAAGACGACCTGGTGAAAAATTACTGAATTCATTTTTTCACATTTTTTAGCTTCCGCTAAACTCCAACACTCATTGGTAGATTTCATTAGAGTGATGTGTCCATTTCCTTTGAAATGTGAATATTTTATTCTAAAGGTTGATTTTTCAAAATAGTAAACAAAAAAATCTATTTTAAAAGTTTGAAAATTTGAATTGCTGCTGTACCGTACATAGAGAATTATTTATTATAAAAAAATCGCATCAAATGCAATATTAAGTATATATGGTATCATTATCTGTGATGTTACAAATAATTTAATTGTAAAACAATTGTTTTTTTTTTATTATGAAACTTTGCTACGTAAGTCTTTCGCATCCCTCCTAGGACAAGTTTCAAACACTACTTTTCACATAAAAATTCAATTAATGATGATAATGTTTTCTGGGTTACTCTGTCGTGGGTTTATTTTTTGTAATTTTATTTAATCGTCGTGATAATACTTAATTATATTAATAAGAACACTGAAATTGACAGGTCCCATAGTATTATGCTGTTTAAGTGGGCTGTATAATATGAATGTGTGGAATGCAGCCCAATTTTACAAAAAAAGTCTCTAATGGCCGTTTTCGTAAATTTCATTATTAATTATGGAGCCAGGACACTGGAATTTATCGTTCCCAGAATAATCAATAAATTATCAGTCTCCATTTACGAATCTAATTAAAATTTAAACAAAAGATTAAACATTGACTTTTATGGCATATTAGTTAATGCAACGAAAATTTACAATATACAGAGTTAATTCCTTTTTTGTATCTATGTATTTTATAAAGTATTTTGTAAAGTATCTACAAATAAGCTTTTTGAATCTACCAGTTAAGCAGTTTTTTTATGATAAAATTAAAACATAACATCGGTAAAAAATATAGATAAGACAAGATAAGATTAACAAATTATAGATATCTCATAGAGACGAAGTATGGGTATGGGTAATTACAGGGCTTACGACCTATCTTCACCTGGCTTAAGTGATCACTTTACACAATGTAACGTTCACCATTCCATCCATTGATCAATCTCCATATCAATCAAAATTTTTGGAAGTTGTGTATATGTTACTATATAGAAACACTTCGAATATTATATACAACTATGTTATCGCCATCTACGGTCTAAATTTGATATTCATTTCCTTGAAACAGCATATCTTCATATTGAATATAATATAAAGCTTTGTCTCTATTAGATATCTATAATTTGTTTAATAACAATGTTTTTGTAGGTAAAAATCCAGTTATTGTGTGTTCTTGGACATACTCAAATATTTTTATAAGATAAACCATTATTATTTTTTTTTTAACATAAGAAGTAAACATACAAAAATATAATACACTCATTAGTTGACTGTTAGATACAATAGGTATCCACCTCTAATATATAAAGCATTGTCCTGGCTACTTTACTAGACTACCGTCTGTGTAGAGACAAATAAAAATTAACACAAAATATAACACACATAACTATAAAATATAAGTTTATTTGTATACACATGTAAATATTCAGTGGATAACTAACGCTTCATAAATATGTATTGAAGTCAATATACAGGTTGAATATTATGTTCCAGGACGATGTTGTTTTTAAATAAGTATAAAATTAAACACATTTTTTTAATTTGATTTTTATTTAACGATTACTTAATTTATTACAATTATTTATGGAGTATGATATTAGCCAAGTGGTAGCCATTGGCAGCGGCACAAATGCGTACTCTTTTAACCATATTTTTCATGATATTCTCGCACACTTCGCGTGTTATTTCAGCAATTTCATTTTGAATATTATCCTGTAGCATCGGAATTGTTGTTGGCTCGATGGCGTAAATCTTTCATTTTAAGTAGTGACATAAAATAATCGGGAGTAGGAATTGCATACGAAATTTCAAAATTTTGATAATTACGAAATTCGTTCTCATAAACATAATTTAGAATTCCGAAAATTTTATAGCAAATTCCGAATTCTAAATATATAAAAATAAAATATTACGATCGTAGACTAATGGTTACACAAAGAGTACCTAATTGCAGAACAATAGAGGTGTTCCGAAGGGATCGTTCCTAGAAAGTGATGGGAACCGATGCATTCGACCGGCACTTTAATAGACAAAAGACAAAAAATACATCAAAAAAATGTCTGAAAACTGGCGGATCAGTATTGAGATTTTTTTATCGAGTGTGGTGTGTAGTGTGTATTTAATTACTCTTCCTAGGTTTTCTGTTAAATTATCAATATTTTTTATCAAGGTAAATTGGAGCAATTTTAATTTATTATTGTTATTTGATATATACAATAAAACCTCGATTATCCGGAATAATTGGGACGATGGGTAGTACGAATAATATAACATATAAACACGGGACTTTTTAAATTCATATCATTAGCAAATGATCACAATGCATATGAAACTGTTATAGGGTAAATTACTTATATTGACGTATGTATCTGGTGTTCCATTAAATCTAATCCTCAAGAAAAAAACAGTTTATTTTTAGGTGAAAAAATAATTTTAAATATTATTCAATAAAGAATAATGAATTGATTATCTTAAGTGAGCTGTTTTTTTATTATTAGTATTGACCAAAAGATAATATAACACTTTGCGAAATTCACCAATTTTCGAAACAATTTAAATTCGAATTTATTTATTTGGTCAAAATTTGCGATCCCTAGTCAGGAGCCGTGAGCTCAGATGATCGAGGATGCCAGTCGATATCACCACTTTTTGACATTATGCGGCCGAGAAAAATCTCACCGTCCTGTTGAAACCACATGTGTTGCAGGCCCAATCGACCCAACTCAGCCACCAAGAAGTTTTCCAACGTGTGACAATAGCGATCACCACTAATGGTTACAAGATTGCCATTATTATTTAGATAAAATGTTAAGAAGTTAGATGCTCCATAACAAAATGTAATTGACTACTTTCTATGACTATTAAATAAAAATTGACAAACATTTGTCAAATCAAAATGGCGGCTAAACAAAATCGGCCTGGAACATAATATTCACCCTATATGTAAACACACACATTATTAATTATTATTATAATAAAGTTGTATCAATGTGTCCAAAATTTAATAAAAATGAATTAATATTTCTGGCGTCTGACATCAGATTACTCAAATGTATTTGAGATTCCGTAAAAATAAGTTAAATGGCTCTTTCAAATAATGGAATAATTAAATGTATTAATATTAAAAAGGCAACATATAGGTTCGAAAATTTGTCGCTAAAAATATCGTCGCTGTAGCATAGTTGGATAATGCACCTTTCCCGATTTGGAAAAAGATCCAGGTTCAAATCCCAGTTGCGCAACAACAATATTTTTTGATAAAATTGATTTTATATGTATATCATACTAATTAATATATTTAATTCATATTTATAACATTATTATTTCATTATTTGCAGTGGTAGTATTTGTACAAAACAATATGCGCAAACATTTATGAGGAAAACTAAAGTAAACAAAGTTATATCACAATTATTAATAATCAATTTTTTTGCAAATCAATCTGTTACGAAGGGATAAAAAAAACTTTTATTGACTGCCAGAAATGTTCAATTTTTATTTTTGTTGTAGATATCGATTAATTTATAGATTGTTGGTACCTACACATTTGAATAATTAACTTTCGTCCAGATATCGGGTATGAGTCTTGTCAGATTGGATTCAAATTTACAAATTCAAATATGTCTGACTTGCGCAACTCGATCGAGATAGCGGTCCATATGTCTGTAAAATTAAAATACCTGGCCATTCTGGGTGATTCGTTTGGTTTTATAATTTAATTTAAGAAGTAATTCCTCTTATCCTATCTAACGCAGTATCATATATTAAATCAGTAAAATGTAATCTTTAACTAATATAGTATATAAATCTATTAATCCTACGGTTTGACAGATTGCAAGACTAATTTCTCGAGAGGGCAACGATTATTTGAGGTCGCGGATTTTTTCCTCGAATTCACTTCGCGTTTTTTTATTATTTTGGTTTTCTATTTAATTTATCAAATTTACATTTCTGCACAACAAAACGGATTAAAAAATATTTTCCGAACGGAAATTTTTCACAGAATTGTGTTTAAAAATTTATTTAATCTGAAAATCTCTTTATATTTGCGCAAGTACGTGTCCGCAATAGAAAACTGAAATTATACCTTCTTCTTCTTCTTCTTTTAAACAGGCAATCCACCCTTCAAGAGTGATTTGTGCCATTAAACAAGTTAAAGCAGTACAACAATATTATAGAATAGGGAATATTGCGTTACAAGTTAAACAAATGAAATTATACCGTTACAGTAAATTATATTAGGAGCGCTCATTAGCATTGGCGTGGCCCCGCATCCATTCGGAGTTCATATGATTCACGGAGATAAATAAGGTTAACCCGTCGAACAGATCAGAAATGAGATGAATTATCAGCTAATTAAATATTCATTCATTCATATGCCGCGTGTACAATTTACAAACTTCGCCTATTAGAAGACATCGTAAGGACGTAAGTCGTACTAACATGTCTCATGGCCCACGTAACCTTAACCGCCGCTCTCATAAAATATTTTCCCGGCGCTGTGTTCACGTAGAATAGCCGGATGATACTAGCGTGAGTATCTAGTCTACGTGAAAGGAATGTAATCACACTAGCGTCATCCGTCGATTCTAAAGTAACGTTCCCTGAATAACTTAACTTGAGAATCTGCCCTTGTGTTTTAAGTATTTGATAAAATATTAGATAACTTTGGCACTAAGCCACCCAAAAATGAGATGACGGATTTTTCCTTTTCTAGTGCTTGTCCGGTTATCGAATGATAGCGGCCATATTGGCGATCATTATTTTGTTTAAAACAGTTGGAGTGTGCACTTCCTAAACTATCGCTTTTTTAGCCACGATATCTTTCGTCTTCCAGGGCCTTTTCCGCTCGCAATCTGCCCACCTTCATCTGTTTCATTTCATTTGCTAACGATGATGTAACACTTTTTTTTTTTCAATGAAGACCCGATTCGCCATAAAAATAATACATGTAATAGAAAATATTTAAGTTTCAAAATAATATTTATCTTATGAAAAGAAAAGCAAAAATATATCTTAAAAAGTTCACACATATATGTACAAGTATAATCAAAATATAAATAAATACTGCATTTCAGTCACGCCTATAATTGTATCTGTAGCTATGTGGTCGTCGTTGCCTATTGTGGTCAGCAAGCCAGCTTTCCATGAGAGCGCCGCTTGCACTAGAGAGTTGACGCTGAGCTCCAGCCGCAGCTTTATGCCAGCAACTCGATGTCTCAGAAGTGGAACGAATTCATGTACGCGGCCTTCGGCAAACATTGTAGAAGCTCTACATTATCGCGTCAACCCGAACAGTATTTTGTATGAGTTATTGTACTGATTCGGAGACGGTTGTACGTTGATGTGTGCGTGCTGGTGAAGAATGATTTAAACAGGATCCTCTTCACCTCTTTACTGCATCGGTAGAAACGCCGTGACAGCATATAGACGCTCAGTTTCGTCCCGTCCAGCCACACGGGAGGGATATTATCTGGCTCTTTTCATATTTGAACGCCATTATTGTAAATATTTGATGGCATTGCATAAAATATTGTGTTCACTGGCATGTGGCATCCGCCCTGCCTTACTCCAGTGCGCAGGTAAAATGGCTCGGAGTCGGCGCCTTCCCACCGCACTGAGTTCTCTTGCCGCCTGTGCCACCTGTCAAGTATGTCAACAACCGGTTGGGAAACATTTCGCTCGAGCAGTTTCGTTCATAATTTGTCATATCTGACACGGTCAAAGGCTATGTATGTCAGTATGTTACCGATTGAGTTTTTGTTTTTTTTTTCTTAAATTGGTGACTATGTGAGTGACGCACGTGTCAAGTTTCGACCCTATTCAATGCGTAGTTTCTGTTTGACACCCAATTGACTGACGCCACTTTTGTGACGCTCAAAGAATTGGTATTAAATTTTGCGTTAAGAATAAAATCTAGTGCAGTGAAGTAGTAAAAATGTTGCAGACGGTTAACGTTTTATAGAAGGCCGTGAAGACGTGGAAGGTGATGCCAGATCTGGACAACCAAGCTGGATGAAAACCTTGCGAAAGTATGTATTGCTATCTCACAAAATCAGCATTTCATTTTTTTTTAAAGATAATATGATTAGAAAAGTCAACAAGTGCAACGTCATGCCATCTTTCTTTGATTCAATCATAGCTCTCGGGGATTGAGCATCTCTTTCCGTTTGGTTGCCGAAGTCGAATTATCATATAACTTTTGTACTGTTGAAGCAATAAAAGTTACGTGACGTGTATATAATTTACATAATGTGAGGGAAGCATCCATATGTATGTGTATAAATTACCGTAACCTTTGTTCTCTGGAAGCAATAAATATAGCAAGATTTGCTTCTACTTTGTTCTAGAAGCAATCAATTACGATATAATGTTCAGTTTAGTAAATAACACATAAACGTAACAAACCAACCTAGCAATATTTTTACATAGTTATAATCTAAAAAAAATGTATTGTACTGGTTAGCAGGGCCATTTCTACCATTAACCAAGACTAGAGCAAACAGCAAAAAAAATGTAGCAAATTAGGAATTAGGAAAAATTTTGTAACATGACACGTTATATTATTTTAAATCAATTTGTTTCGTAAACTGCTGCAAAAGAACCAATTTACTCTTGAAAAAATAGTAAATGAGCTGAAAAATACAGAGAAGTATTTTTAAAACATGTGGTGTGGCATGAAATTTGAGAGTTTTGGTAGCTGAAGAAATCAATCCGAGTCGGAAGACGAACCCATCGCTGACCCCAAAGAGAAGTTCAAAATAAATTACTATTTTGCAATATTGGACATGGCAATTAGTTCTGTAAAAGAACAATTCACACAGTTGAATGAATTTTACAAGATTATTTTGTTTTCTATACAATATAAGTTACCTCAAGATGAAAACTCCTAAAGAACTCATAAACTTGTGCATCAAATTGTAAACAGATCTAACCCAGCGAAGCAAACACATTTATGCAACAGTAAAAGTATTTACTTATAAAATCAATTTTATCAATAAATATTGTTGTTGCTACCGGGATACATTTAATTTGTATTTAAAATATCACAGACCTATGTTTTGAATAAAGTTTGAATAATTTTTTAATAAAGTATTTAATATTTTCTCTTCGAAAATTAAATCTTTGTGTAAACAAGACATATTTTTTACATTAATGCATATTATATTGTCAGCGTTTAAATTTTCGTTCCAATCGAGTCATATATTTAAAAAAATCGCGGAGCCATTTAGTGGTACCAAAGCGATCACGTGGGTATCACCAAAATGCAAATATTGAAATAAGGAATTTGTCTATATATTTGGTAGTCAAGTATAGTACTACTATCATTTTTGTTGATTTTTAGAGTACCCCAGAAAGCCGTAATAAACTTACGGAAACTTTAATCATTTAAATATAGTTCTTTCCATCTAAGTGTGCGTTAAAAGTTATATCACACACTGAAATGCTCTCTTAAACCTAATTGCCACGCCTACGGGTTTCTTCTCCCAAGAACAATCCCGGAATAGCGTACTTTATTTGGGGATCCCTGTACTCCACGCGCATTAAACTTTAACACGATACATTTATTCTGCGGTTTTTTTGTGAAAACCCAGTGGCGACGTGGAGGGGGAATAAACCGGTTAAGCCCTGAGAAGTTTTGGAACGAAATTTTTTGAAGGGAAAAAGCCGATGGGAATTTTCAGCAAAAAATGTTTATTTAGTTACTTTAAGTGGTCAAATTAAGGTGGACCGACTTTTTTATTCCAAAATATTGCGTGTTTTCTTATTATGTCACATCATGTGTATCGTCAAAAAACTACAATTGTATATTCTCCAATGACTTCATATTTGTTTTTAATTTAATTTTTCCGTGGTTTATCACTTTGTACGAAGAAAATATTGAACTAACCAATATGAACCAGCCATTATCTCTATCTCTATCTCGCTTCTTTCGGATCACGCACCTTCCTAGTATTACGATGGTTAAAAGGGATGTTAAATTATCTTTAATGTCATTTTTTAAGTTTAAATAAATAGAATTATCGTATTTATGAATTTGACATGAAAAAAAATAGTACTTTCTCAAGTAATAGCTATAATTGCAAGTTGGAGTTGCAAAAGATTCGATTCGTATATTTTTCTAGTATACTAAGAAATAATACGATACATACATAATAAAAATTTTACATTTGTATAATAAAACAAGCAAAATAATCATTCTTAATTACATTTGTATATTTATTTCAATTTTTATACACAAGATTAAACATTATAGGTAAGATTATCAAAAAAAAAACCTCAGCAAAAATCACATGGAAACAGTATATGTAATAATGTATATACAATGTCAATTTAGGAATCAGATCAAAGTATTTTTTTAGTTACAAATGCCTAAAAAATACTTGTTTTTTCCATAAATATTTGAATATTATAAGAGGTAAGATAACAGTTATTTCTGTGTAATGTGTAGATAAAACCGCGAAATACTTAATTATCTTATGTACAATATATTGTATATTCATAGGGTCCTTTTTTACATTTGACATTGGGGCCCATTTTTTTAGTTACGCCATTGCCACGTATTCTTAAAAGTATACCAAACTCCATAATTTATGACTTTTGTCTTTCGTATTTATGTCATTTAAGAGAGTTTAGTTTTATTTTATTTTATTAAGGAATTTTGACAGTGTAAACTTAATATAACTAACATAATAAATATTTAACATGTGATACTATACAGAATTGTTTAGGTATACAAGTATGTTTAAGTGCAGAAGATTAATAAAAAGAAAAAAAGAGGGAGTGTGGGGAGGTTACAATTATGATTGGTCAAAATTGAGATTGTGGTGGTTCATAAAAAGAACCCTTTAAGCGCAGTAAGGTTAATGTTGAAAAAGTCAATTTCTGTAAATTTCTCATTATGGTATTTGCATGACCGGTGAATGAATGAATTTTGTATGTAAGATGTTCTACTTCTGGGAATGTGGAACATTATAATAGAAGTATATTTGTTATCAGAACGATCTATGTAACCGCTCAAAGCGCAACTTTTACAAATATAGATGTAAAATATAGACCAAAAATGTGTCGATCAACAGGCAAACGGAAGCGAAGCTAAAACACTGGCAATTAAACCAAATAGTGTGCTGCCGTGACCTTTGCATTAATTACTTACTTATTATTATATATTCCTCGAATTACAAGCGTTGGGTTCTAAAGCTTCTAGCTAAGTACGACCGAGATATTTAAATTTTTCAGATTCAGATCGCAGCAGAAGCTATAGATATGTAAGGGATTCAATCACATACATTAATTTCCGTGCATCAAATATCTGTTACGCGATCCTACATTATCCACAAGTGACAATTCAAAAATTAACGGAAATTAATATTTTGAAGAACTTTGGATGAGCATAAACGGGCATGTAAACTCAGCCTTTTGGGAAAATCTGCATCGGCTGAAGGTATTCTGAATTATGCCATCAATTTAGTAAGCAGCGACGAAGTTGTTGGTCAAAATTTCACGCTATCCGGCCTCGCAAAACAGTATATTGAACCTGCAATACATGGATCTAACACATAAGAAGGCTGTACATACCTACACCGTCATTCCATCATCGACATTTTATATTCAATTGATATCCATTGAGATCCAAAAACAGACCCAGTCCGTTGTTACATGGCTTATTGCATCATACAAATAAATATATATTTTAAATACGAATTAAATGTATTATTTAGAAAGATATATATATAAAATCAATTTTATCAAAAAATATTGTTGTTGCGCTACCGGGATTTGAACCTAGATCATTATCCAACTATGCTACAGCGACAGTACTTTTAACGACAAATTTTCGAACCCATATGTTACACTTTTCAAATTAATACATTTATCGTTCCATTATTTGAAAGCCATCTACATTTTACGGAATCTCAAATACCTTTGAGTAAACCGATAGCAGACGCCAGAATTAACAATTAATTTTATGAAATATTGGACACATTGATACAACTTATATATTATTAAGGAGAACAATGTAGATGGCTTGCAAATAATGAAACGATAGATGTATTCATTTTAAAAGTGTAACATATGGGTTCGAAAATTTGTCGTCAAAAGTACTGTCGCTGTAGCATAGTTGGATTCGCATGGATAGCACCTTCTCCAGATTGGAAAGAGATCCAGGTTCAAATCCCGGTAGCGCAACAACAATATTTTTCGAAAATATTGATTTTATATGTACATCTTTCTAATTAATACATTTAATTAGTATTTAAAATATCACAGACCCATGTTCTGAATAATTACAACTTTACAATAAGAATGTGTTCACCTTAATAAAATATATATTTAATATTCGGTATTAATAATTCATTATTCTAATAACGGTTAAGAATTAAGTTATTAAGTATTAATCGAGGATTATTTATCCCACTGCCAGTTCAATTACTTCCAATTTACGGTGAAATTATTACGTCATGTATATTACGTACAGAATAAAGACTGTATTTCCTTATCTTTTTATTATTTCAAAGGTGCTGATTTTTCAATAATAATAATACAATGAAATAAAAACTCCAGGTGTATTTGTTTATCAAGTTTATCAAGATACCTGGTTATATTACAAAAATTAACAAGCTTTTGCTTACTCGCATCTATTTAATTTAATACATCAGATTTCAACCAACGTGATAAGAATTTACGAGCCTGCGCAGATACGTGGCGAGTGGCTGCTACTGGGCAACAATAGTGACTGCGCGCGAGTCGCACCCGCGATTGTGATGCGAGTTTGAAAAAAAATCATGCGCCTGTGGAGCGTTCATTCCCTTTCTGGCCGGCCCCCGCTACAGACATGTTTTTACAGTAGCTGTCTGCATTCATGATTTGATTATTAATATTAACTTCGTGACAATAACCATCTCGACTTCTGAGTGAATATATTTCTAACATTGTAACTTATTAAATAAATAAATTATATCAGCCGTTTTATTACCTACCTTTAACCACCCCTTTCTGAACTTATTGAATTTGTACACTCCATATATGGCTATGGTGAAAATACAGATCGCCCCACGGTATCTTGTCGCTAACTAACTAAGTCTGACTAATATAAAACTCAGTATGTCCGTGTAACAATATTAAATTTATCATAATATACAATTCAGCGATAGACTAGTTATTCAGGTGAAGCTGTGATGGAAGAGAGCCGTTTCCTCAGAGACGGTCTTTTATAATGTTCGTCCCCCACTTGTTTACTCACTCTCATAACACACACACACACACATACATGTACAAGGTGACAGTTCTCACACTCTCCATTATTTCATGTTATTGAACTCATATTGTGACTTTATTCTTCCTTCCAAAAGACCTTGACATTTTCTTAGAAGTACTTAGACAATTTCAGTCTCTCTTCCTTTTTTAAAAAGATCGATTATTTTATTACACCATTCATATATTTTATCTTACATATAATGTAGGTACATATCCTTCGCTTCCATGTATCTTCTCGTTCGTATCCTTTGCTGCCAAGAGATTACGCCATAGATGTAATAAAATACGCCCTCCTCCCACCCTTTGCGGTATATATGACTTACAGATATCAGTGTTTGATTCACAATTCGGGCCTGGTAACCAGCTCTCTGCGACCCTGATCATAAGTACAGCATTATATAACCACATATTGTATTGCATAAAAGGAAAGTAATGTGTAATTTATGATATTCAAAAAATCTTATTTAAAAATCTTGTGAGGGTTGTTGATACATCAAATGTCTACAGGGGCGACAAATAATCATGAAATATGCTTTATTTTATGCATTATCTGTCGCTTTGGTGGTGGATTTTTTTCATATTACGTGCTAATGTATATTAAACAACGAGATCATCAACGGATGAACTCTCACCCCAAAATAGCGGGATATTAAATGATTAATTGTCGTTTACTGCACCTTTCAAAGTATCAATATCTTAGATAACTTTTATATTATATTATATATATTATCGGATGATAGAGTAGAATGAATTTACTGCGGCACGTACTTTCGAGAAGTAAATATTTTTTTACTAACGATCAAACAACCCGTTTTCGCAATTTTTTTTACTTTAGTAAAAAGTTACTACTAATCACACAATTGGCCCTAAGGGTCATCACGATTAATTTAAAATACCATGGCTCGAATGGTATCATATTGTGCAATATAAGTACAATAAAAGTATTTTATATAAATATTTTTGATTTACAAAAAGTTTATATAAAATAGGTAGATATTTAAATAATTAAAAAATGAAACGCGATTTTAAACTGTTATTAGGCATGTACTTAAATCCTGTCCTAAAAAACTGTCAAATTAAGATATTTTTGTCTCAATATTAGTTCCTCACTCGATCTTATACAATATAATATTTAAAAAAGACAAAACCTGGTAATCCATACAAATATACTATTTTATTTATTTTTTAAATAAAGATGCATACAAGGATTAACTTTATGGTCTTCTGGAACGAGGCTCAAATCCCAACCACTAGATCACTAGGCGGGTGTCTTAACCACCAGATCAACAAACAAGACTTATTATCTATTAAATTTAACAGAATAAAGTTTGAACCACAAATGTAGTACCTATACTCATATATATGTACACCTAATTGAAACATCCGATTGAGATTAGATGATAGTATCAATATTTTGTATAATTTGCTTCAACATAACTATGTAATGAGATTATCCGTCTCAGAATTGTCAATCATTAAGAAAATATACTGTATTATACTGTTTATAAATAAAATAAACAAATTATTTGTACAATGTGCGGCGTGAAACGATATTTATGTATACAATTTGAAAACTTTGTTTGGTGCAATCCCATAGGTACACATGTATTATGCAATGACTTCCAATGTTAGGGGTTGGAATTTTTTTGGTCCAACCCTCCCCTTAGCCGCAAAATAAAATTCATTTGCCTCCCCAATATGTAAAAGGACACTGTGTAACAAATTCTAAGAATTAAAATTTTCAAAATTAAAAATCAATTATATTTTAGAAGCGAATTCCGATCTACAAGATATAGAGATCAAATTGATATCCCAAAACTAAAATATACCGCAACTCAAAATCAATATATTTATCAAGGTATCAAATTTTTTAACAATCTCCCCATCACAATTAGAAAAATTACGGACTATCATAAATTTGTAACTGAAGTAAAAAAAAAATGTACACAGACTAACTGAAACATAAATTAACTCGTATATACTCCTCTATACACGAGTCTTACTCTCATAGAGAAGAAACAAATGTTAATATATATATATATATATATATATATATATATATATCCACTGATTATTGAAATTGTATTATATTTTTAATATTAATAAAAAAAAATATTAAAAATTATACATTGTCCGAGAATAAAAATATGAATTATTGGATTTTATTTTTTGTTTTCTTACTCTGCCTTTTGTATACTGTTATCTTTTTATGGAGAATAATTTGTGGCATGTTGACTAGGTAACGCTTTGCGTGTATTATTTATGATGGCATCGTAGCGCATAGCTATATTCACTTTATCGTTTATTATTATTAACGTCAGTAAAAATTCTTGAAAATATACTTCAGGTTTACGGGTGGCCGCGTGGTGCTGCGCCCCGTCAGAGGGAGCGAGGTGGGGCCCAACTTCTACCCTTACCAGGCCACCGCGCAAGAAGAAGACGATATCTTCAGCCCGAGGGTGCCGAGCAGAACGCCCTCCAAGGAAGACTTAACGCAGTTCAGGTTGGTTCAAAATCATTATACCTAATGGACAAAGATTTGATAAACAATAACTACTTACTTACTATAAGAATATTAAAATAACTAAGTCAACTTATCAGGGGCGTATAATCCACGTGGTGCAATCGCACGTTAGGTGCCAGGAAACACGGGAACAGGAAAAGGCACTCGCCGAACTCCGCCTCTCCTGGTTCTCCCGATCACCTCCGGACGCAGTGCATTGTGTGGGATTATCACACAATTTCGCCAAAGGTCGAAATTTCACGAAATCTCCGAGATTGATAACAGCGTTTTGATTGTTCCAATTCAGAGTCGCCGAACGACTAACACTCGCTAGCGGCGGGGAAGGAGGGGAAGTAGGAGGCACAGAGCATTAGTTCGTTCATTCAAAGTATTATAATAATAAGTATATAAGTCCCAAACACCATGTAATCATAATAAATTATCATTACTATAATACCTATATAAAATAAATAAAAATTTATATCAATCTGATATTATGACAGACAAAATGAGAAAAAATAGTATATATACTTTTAAAATAGCACGAATTAAATTCATAATATAATACGACATATATCGTATCTTTCTACCATCGGCAATGTAATTATTATTTTAACAATATTTGAATATGTCCAAGAGCACACAATTACTGGATATTTACCTCCAAAGGCAAGTTTTAGTTACATTATCTCATCGTTCAGGACTATTTATATACTACTATGGTCCGTGTAAATAATTATGTAACTATGTACGTAATTATTTGTGTATTTACTTATTCGCGGAAACCTAGTAAGATCTCACAAATCCCGTCATGGCTCACGCCGCTGGCACCACGGTGCGAGACAGGGCGCATTTTATAAATTACATTTTCGATCCGAAGTAATGGCTTGCCAGACGAAATGATAGAGTATATCCGAGAATGGTCGTGTGTTTATTTTATTTTGAAATAGCACGATTGCATGTGTATGGAAATCATACTGCCTTTTATTATTGGCATGGTACTAACAACCACCCCAAACTGAAATTATTCGAGGGCCTTGCTCTCCCGTGATCAAAGTAACAACAGTGTCGCGAGTGACAGATAATGATGCAGAGGAATTGTATGTCGAGGTAGTCTCTCGTCGAGTTTGGAGTGGTCTATAGTTGCTGAGGGGGGTCTCCGTTCTGGGCAATGCTTCACGGGTATCTCGCTTAGTCGAGATCGTACACTTTAGCCTGAAGATTTTGACATGCATACATTAGCTAGCCATCCAAGAGGCGTTATCGGCACAAAGACGAAAGAGTCTGCCGATTGAATGCTGTTGCGTCACACCTTAGCTAAGACGTGAGCGGACGGAACGGATCCCAGAAGAAGGAAGCCTCAGCGCTCTATAGATACCTCTTCGGACTTCTCGAGAGATGAGTCTCTAAACATGAATGCCGGGAGATTGCCATTTCACACCACCTAGCGTGGGTATCTTAACGAAAGGACGAGAGGGAGATTTACATCAAAAGGCGTCATCTTGCACGGACTACGTATTATTAACACATCTAACTGATTTGTTCCTGGCTCTATTCGAGATGCATTGTTCGAGACACCGAGGATCATCCTGCAGATAAACTAAACTATTCATCGCTGTCACATGTCGTATGCCCTCAGACGCACCTAAAGGATGGTAATTTTCCTGAGAATCGTACTGACATGTCACAATCAATCACAATTAATTACCTTCAGTGGTGGACGCGGCCACGGATTGGCCATTTTCCTACCGATACTGAACAGCAGCATATTGGAGATACAAGGACCTCGGCCATGCATCTTGGATGAGTCATAACAAATGATATTGTTCACTGAGACATCGGCCGAATCTAAATTTTGGATCATCATCATCATCATTACCTTTTGAACGCGTTGGGTGAGAGGGCTCGGGGTTAAGCACCCGTCGTCTACCGCGAATATGCACCAGGCGTACGGGTATCTTAATCTGGGGATAGGGGAGCCGAGCGAGCGCAACAGACTGGTGTCTAGAGAACTTATCATAATCACGGAACATATTTGCCAAGCGAGGCATTTAGCATGTCGCATGTTGTTTCACATGTCCACATAATTTATGAACAGCTAGGCGACGCCACGAGGCGGCCACAGTCACGAGGATAAATCTACGACAAGGTTGGTGTCCTATATATAATTCCTTCCACACTGTTATTAAACAATTTATAGATATCTCATAAAGACGAAGCTATTTATATTATATTATATAGGAAAATATGGAAGTAATAATAATAATTACAGGACTTACGACCTGTCTTCGGCTGGCTTAAGTGTTCACTTTACACAATGTTACGTTCACCATTCCACACACAATCAACCTCCATATCTATCAAATTTTCGGAAGTTGTATAAATGTTACCATGTAGAAACACTTTGATTATTTAACTACAACTTCCATATTTTCCCATATAATATAATATAAATAGGTTTGTCTATGAGATATCTACAAATTGTTTAATTATTATTAATATAGCTAAAATATTTGAAACCATACATCTACTGTCTATGTTTCAATGCCGTTCGGATGTATTCAAAATACATTCAATCGGAATACTTAACTAATTTCTAATACAATACAATATTATAGCGTCTCTGGCACCGGCCGAGTCTAAATAATTAACGTGTATAAAATTCTCTAAAGTTAAAATATACTTTCTTACATATAGGTACACTTTGTAGGTAATAAATAGTAAAAAAATATAATAATACACCATAGAATTCTACGATTGGCGTCAAACAAAATAGCATTGTTTTTATGTGATTTTTATATAAAATGAGACGAACACAAAAAACAAACAAAAAGTTTTAGTACTTTATTTTCATGTGTACACCATACACATATATTTTAATATTCACAATACAATGGTTATATTTCGTTTTTCACATCATGGGTCGTACAACACAAATATTGCTATCAATCTTTTATTTTCTTTTCTCTGATTTTACCATATGAAATTGTACCTTTTTATGTTTACTATTTGCCTAAAGAAACATAATATTATATAAGCTATGTTCGTCTAATTCTATGGCTGCTGATAGCGGAAACATTTACTCATAAATCACGAGATAATTTCGGAATCGACTTCGCCGATTGCTTTTACTGAGTAGTGTTTCTGTAAAACCTATTTTAATATATGTTGAAATAACAATTAATAAAGAATAAAATTAAAATAAGTTATCTTCCGCATTACAACAAATGCAAACAAATTGATACCCAATTATATGTATATTGTAAATGATTTAAATGTATGAATTACCATTCCGGCGATATAACGCGACACATAACTGTGACGTCACCTGTTATATAATATATTCGGGGACTCGCTAAATAGAGCGGTTTGTACCTTGGCTAAATAAAAAATTAAATCTGGATAGCCAAGGATTCGAACCCGCGCTTCTAGATCTGATTTCTAATCGGACGCTCATTCAGCCACAACTAGTTGCGCTAGGCGTGTCGATATTACCATATATGTATGTATCTCGGCCAAACCGTACTACGTCACGTGGAAGTGGTTTGTTGCTAAAATTTCTAGAGTAATATAATATATTTATTACTAGAAGAAAAGCAATCGGCAACAGGCCGTGCGGTGGGCAATTATAACCGCTTGGCGGTCAAGTGGCTGCTGCGCGGCCAGGGTTTCTGTAAAATCTATATTTACATTGGATGAGGAAGTCTTAGTAAAATCTATATTTCAATGCGGAAATCCTTTATTATACTGCTTTAACAATAGTGCATTCTTATTATATTGCTTTAGATTAAATATAGATTCTGCGGAAGCCCTGGCAGCGCAGCGGTCACCATGAGCCGCGTAGCGACCACTCTCACCCGCTTCACGGCCACAATAACCGCCCGCAGATCCTAGCAGCAAAAAACAATCGATCGGTTTATGCTGCTTTTGTCGATTGCTTTTCTTTTAGTACATTCTGTATTGCTCTTCCTGAAATTGTACAAACGTAAAAAATACGAGCAAAACATTAATGTCACATTTGACAGCGACATAGATAAGGAAAAAACCATAAAGTGCGACGCGATATGACCATGAGACATAGATGAGATGACAGGAGTCTCACAGACCTGGCCGTTTAAGCAAGTACTTTACAGCCTACCGAAGTAAATAACACCGACGAAGTCGCCACTGACGCCACATTCAGAAAATCATAGATATAGACGGGGAAGCGTGATATTATTATGGATGGATCTATATATATATATATGACATTTTTATGATATTAAACGTTTTATTAATAATATCATATTTACAGATTATTGTATTATGATAAAATGGACTCATTCAGTAATGCCTCGGAGGGAAGAATTAAACGCAATATTACGAATGATGGTAATTTATTTCCAGCAACCTCGCGGACATCGGCCCCTTCGGCGGCAGCTGCCAGATTCACGGGCCGCCGCCGCCCTCGGACGCGGACGGGGACGGGGACGGGGAGGACTGCGAGGGCGCGCTGGGCAGGAGCGTGCCGGGCATCGGGCGGGACTGCGGCGGGGCTGACGGCGAGTGCGACGTGGGCCCGGCCGACAGCAGCCCCGTGCTGCGACCGCCCGCTTTTCCCCACGCGCACTGCCCGCCCGCCGTGCACCGCACCTGCTTCTGCGTACGCTTCATCGCCGAGCACACCAAGATGCTGGAAGACTCCACCAAGGTGGCTGCCTTGCCTCTCTCTCTCTCTCTCTCTCTCTTTTAAATATCCAATCATCATAATTTAATGATCATTATTATTGCATGAAATTATAGCAGTTTTTGTTTTCTTAATTCTTTCAACGAATGTGTAATTTAATTTTGTCTTATATTGAGCTATTGAATAAAAAATGGAAAAGAACCGAAAAATAGCAATTTTTTTGTACGGTTCAAATCGGGTGGTAAAGTAACAGAGACTGCTCGTCAACTAAACGATGCTTTTAGTGTGGGTTACTGTTACGTATGATGCAATGGTGGTTCAAAAAAAAAAAGTTTTGTAAATGTGGCACCCCGACAAAGCCGCGCAAGACAATGCCTCGCCGACAAAGCCGCCCGAGACATTGCCGCGCCGACAAAGCCGCGGAAAAGCAAATGAGAACATTTATTCCTATGTATTGTATTTTATATGCAATCAAAATTAAAACATACTCGATACAGTTTAAATCTTACTAACCTGACCTAACAAAAATAACTTCTTTTTTTGTCTTGCGCGGCTTTGTCGGGGACACCGGACATATATGTATTTGATTCTCGAGCTGTAAACTCTTTGAGTAATCTTAAAAACCGATTGATCTGGCTAACTCACTTTCAATGAGAGAAGAAACTTCTCAGATATATTTGTAAATATGGATGGGAGTTATTTGATAAAAAATAAGAGTGACATAAAATGACACTTGTTTATTGTTTCTTAGTCATAAATATGTTCCTGTGAAACATTCTTTTTTTAGTAAATGCATAAATCTGAGCCCAAAGAATATTTGCCTTTGACCGTTGAATATTTTATTTATTTTGGTCTTTTTATTGTACTTGTACAGTTATAATTCATTGTTATATAATTGAAATTGTGTTTTATTAATTAATTTTCATTTTAACATTTTATATTATATTTAAACCTTAATGCCGATACTCACCAAGACTTGCTTATTTTTTTTTAAATTTCAATAAATTTATTCAAATGTCAATTTGAAATGGTTGTTTGATCGAGCAGTAAGATTCTCGCTCAATCGTGAGAGTTCGATCCACATATCGAAAGCAATAAGTCAGTCTTATATTTAATAATATATTTTAAATAATATTGATGTAACATATTATCAGGGATGAATTGATTCTATGAATTTATTGGCTAGAACTGATCGCTAAGGCGAAAGATACATTATCACGTCCGCGGTGTCACAAATTAAATATTATTTAAACAATATCATTAGTGAAAACCGATAAGTTTGCTTGCTTTAGTGTCAATAGAGTGAATATTAAAATAATAAGTGATTATGCGAACAAAAAACAAGATACGTACTATTTCGAATAAATATTTTGTTTTAATTAGTAGATTTTTAGGCCCCCTAATATGTACTACTTCAAGCATACATCTGGGTCAGCACATTTGTTTTATGTGTATGAATCTGATACTACATTCCGAATTATAATGTTTCTCAATTCGTAGGTGAAAGAAGATTGGAAATACGTCGCCATGGTGCTGGATCGCCTGTTCCTCTGGATCTTCACGTTGGCAGTTCTGGCCGGAACCGCCGGAATAATCCTGCAGGCACCGACACTCTACGATGACAGAGTTCCCATAGATAAAAAATTCTCCGAGTTTGCCACCACCACTGTGGTGAGATGTCCGCCGCAATAGCGATCGTATTTATCCGCGAGACAATTTTTCAAATTTGGAACATTTAAAGTGTTGTCATATTTTTATCAAACGATTCGGATTAAAAGTACATACTTTGTAGGTGATTATCAAAAATCGAGTGTTACTATTGTTCGTCGTTAGTTTTCCCGAAAAAATATGTAAATACTTAAACGAATCGTGCAGAGCGTTAAGCTTTTTATAGATTTGACTTTTATTGATTGTATACAGGGCAAATATAGTTTTTAAATACGTACCATATTAGATGCGATATTATTAATAATGATTGCGTAAATTAATTTTGTAATTAGCTCGTAATCGAAGAACTTTATACATCTATAAAATTATTAAATAAAATTATACGATCAACGAATTTGTATAAAAAAATGATAGTGTCAACTGAAATCGTAAAATAAATATTCTTTGTGTCCAGTAGACTGAGAATTATTACATTTATCAATAATTTGTTCTTAAACTTACATATTATATTATACAATTTCTTCCGGGCACTGTTGGCAATCATTTTGAAAAGTGTCAGAGGGTAAATAAGTACTATTCACCGATGAAATTTAACATTTTGTCGGGTATGGTCAATTTTTATTTTTTTTAAATATGAATTTCCCCAAAAAAAATACTAGTATACAGTTAATATTTTTTCTGTATTAAAAATGTTTCTAAAAAGACCAGTGGCGTAACTACAAAAATTGTGCCCCAATGCAGAACAGTAAAAAGAACTCCCAAAATAAATATTGTATATATGAATTAGTACCGCACGGTATTAAGTATGCCTGGCTGTATGCAAAGGACGGATACCTATACACTTTTAATATGTATCTTCAGCACAGAGTTTTTCCCTCTGAATAGAATAGGTTGGCTTGCTCAGTGTCATTCCCAAGGGCAACAACAAGCCCATGTTTGACCCGGGCGCCTATCGGCCGATCACACTCCTTCTCGCCTTATTTATTTACTAATAAAGTGAGTCAACCGAGGACAATGAAGGCAAATCTTGTTTTGGCAGCTGTGCGGTATCGCCCTGTCAATATGCGGGGCGCTATCGAACAGCTGCCTAGTAGCATTATAAAATGTCAACCAGGCGGTGAATGAGTGGGACCCTTGAGCTTATTGCATCGGTCCTGGGTAAGCGGTGGGTTCGCCCCCATTGCACGGTTTATCCATTAAATGGTAAGAACAAAACTAGTTCCTTGTCTCGTATTATATTCACACTTTCATAAAAAATACATAAATATTCATGAGCATTATTTATATGCACTTGCAATTCAAAAAATATTTTCTTTACTTTAAGACGATTTATTAGCGGGTTACTGCTACTGTAATAAGCGTTAGAAATGATTTTTTATGTTTCATAATTCCTATCTCTTGCTGTGGATTACAATAGCAACATTGGAGGGAGGCAAAAATATCAATGCAAATGGATTGTAGTGCGCGAAATTTTTAGGCCCCTATCTAACTTGGGCCCCAATGCACTACATTGGCGTAGTTACACCACTGAAAAAGACTAAACATTCGCATACATTTTAGATGCTTGGAGCGTTATCCGTGTACTCTATATATCTATAGTACCTAAAATCTCACAACACTCTGTATATTTTACCAAAATGATGACCGACTTATACAAGGTAAATATTATGTTCCAGGCCAATGTTGTTTTTATATAACTAGGAAATAAAACACAATTTTTAAATTTAGTTTTTATTTATCGATTATATGGTTTATTACAATTATTTATGGAATATGACATCGGCCGAATGACCGCCTCGTGCTCTTTTAACTAAGGTGACTGAGCGTACTCCTTTAGGGAGTTTTGTACTCTTTTTTTCTTGAACCGTGCTCCTTTTAAAACCTGTACTCCCAAAATACTGTATGGACCGTACTACCATATTATTAAAAAAATTCCATAATGCAAATTTTTCTTTCATTCGTACTCCTTTTGTACCAAAAATAGTTGGTCACCTTATTTTAAACATATTTTTCATAACACACTTCGCGTGTTATTTCAGAAATTGCATTTTGAATCCTGTAGCTTCGGAATTGTGGTTGGCTTATTAGCGTCGACCTTTCCTTTCAAGTACCCCAACAGAAAATAATCGGGAGCTGTCAAATCAGGTGGTCGAGGAGACCAGTCAATATCACCACTTTTTGATATTATGCGGCCGGGAAAAAATTCTCGCAAAATTTTAAACGTAGCTCGGCACCGTTTCTGTTGAAACCACGTATGTTGCCCATATAGGCCCAATCGACCCAATTTGGCCACCAAGAAATTTTCCAACATGGGATAATAACGATCGCCATTAATGGTTACAGCATTGCCATTATTATTTAGATAAATTGTTTTAATGACTTTAACACGTTGTTGAGGCATTAGATGCTTCATAATAAATTGTAATTCTTTGACTACCAAATGCAAATTGACAAACGTCTAAGAAACCAAAATCGGCCTGGAACATAATATTCACCATGTAGTGTCAGGAATTCTGTACTGTGTATTACCACCACGTGTCCAGTAGAATCAAAAATGTAATCTATCTCAATTATTGTGTTTTTAACATTTAAGGAGCTGAGCTAAAATAGCAAAATATTTACACACATTAAATCTTATTAATTAATAAAAAATGCGCACACACACGTTCAAAACTGCCATTTTAATATCCAAATAAGGTTAATTTAGATCCCTTTTTATAAATATTAGCGAACTTTATGTAAAACATTAAACTTTTTTGTAGATACATACATAGACATAATATTAAATATTATGATATTTATATATCATTATAATAACAAATAAAAATAATTTATGATAACAAATTAAACCATATTTCTCGCATATAGTTAATATGGATTTGAAACCTTGTTATGATATTAAATTATGTGTTTTATATTAAATAAATATTTTATGTAATCTTTCATCAAAAACGAAAGTAAGAATTAACAGCAAATTGTCCTGTGATGGAAAATTTTAAATGAATAAGATTATACTTAAATTATTAATTTTTATAAAAACATTGTTGTGTTATTATGTATTTATATAATAAATATCATTTAATCAAATATATTTATATCTAGATTAATTATGTATGTAAATTTTAATATCATGAATTTATTTTTTTTAAATGTTAATTATGTAACTAAATTAAAGTGTTTAATAAATTTGCGATATAAAATATATTTTTCAAAACTAATACTCTTACACTTCTAATATGATTTTAATTAAGCCTAACGAATTATCAATTGCAGAATAGAAGTGCTGAGGAGTGCTAGTGCCAAAGATTTAATCTGTCACGTGATACCAAAAATTGTTTATATTTAAGTTTATTTTTATAATATTAATGCGCGCCTATAATTTAGTTTATTTACATTTTCATTAAAACAAAAATACAACTTTTGCAGTAACAACAATAAATTTATGGCATGTTACGTCTACATCATTATTTATTTTTTATAAAGACCGAAACAGGCCAAAGAATTTTGGAAAGTAATTACTCTTAAATTTCATAAACATACAGGAATTAACTGTTACCTTCATTATATAAAATGTTGAGTTTCGACTTAGACTTCAAGCAATCACCAAAGATTGTAATGTATTCTTATTTAAATTCATAAAGAGATTATACAAGATATAAAAAAAATAATTTCAATAATCTTGACACACATGCTCCTTTAGCATTTTTGTCTTTAAATTAAAAAGCTCACTCGATGAAGGTGCAATGTAACACTTTTGAAAAATATTTTTTTTACATAAATGAAGATGTTCAATTGTACTCCCTGCCTACCATCATATTGTGTGAGAAGTATTTTAATACCATGGTAATGGTATCATATTATTAAATTGACATATATCTAAGCCATCAGATGCACAAAAACATGTTTTCAAACAGATAAAATTTACTAACAGAATTTCTTCCGGATTATTCTGCCGTGATTTAGTTTTTATTGTAGCCAACGTTTCAGGCAATTATTATGGATGATATGCGTGCAGAATAGCCTAGAAGTAATTCCATTATCATTTGACAGCGGTGGTTATATTTAAAACATACAAAATACATTTGTTAATATAAAATTATTAACATTTTAACTATCTAATTGTTCACTTGTCATTAATTAGCAATTAGTTTAATTATTAAGTCAATATGTCTTATTTTAACATGCAGCAGTCTTTAAGAAGCAACGCTATTATTCTTAGTTAAACATTAAACCTTTAAAAGCCTCAAAAATAAAAACCTGATTAGCCTTTCATCCATAACTTATTCATACATAACCATATTTTTTTACTTGGCGACTCTGAATTGAAATTTTCTCCTGATAAACGTTTCAAGAAATTTCCATTAATTCACATAATCTCTGAATTTATCTATTGCAATATAGCACCTTCATGGATTAAACACTTTATAACATACAAATGTGTATGTTTTATGACACAATAATATTTCATTTATTTCTTGATAATGAGTTTATCGAGAAAAATATTAGTTTGTACTTTTTTACTGATATGCGTAATCAATGTATATAAATTATGCGTGCACGTTTGGTATATATACGCATATATGAATGTTACGGATCCTGTACATACACAGTTTTTTATATAGCATCTTATATATGGAACATTCACACCATGGTTTGATATTACAAAGGGTATGAAGCAGGACTGTGTAATGTCTCCATGGCTATTTAATTTGTATATGGATAATTGTGTAAAAGAACTGGAATGTACGAATGTAAGAGCAAAAATTGGCGATTTGATTGTATGCTGTTTATTGTACGTCGATGATGCAGTACTAATGGCGAATAATGAACAATAACTACAGAGTCTAGTGAGTAAAATGTACGAAGTATGCAAGGAAAGCGACCTTATTATGAATGTTAACAAGTCGAAAGTGATGGTATTCGAGAAGGAGGAAAGCATAACACCATTCAAAATACTTGTAGGTAATGAATGTTTGAAACAAGTAGATGAATTTTTGTATTTGGGAAGTATGTTTGAAAGAAACAGAAAGGCTGAGAATGGTATAGAAAGGAGGGTGACTGCAGGGAATAAAGTGAATGGCGTTTTGAATGAAATTATATCTAATGGAAACTTGTCAACCGAGGCAAGACTAGCGGTACACAATGGAGTCTCGGTGCCGACACTAATGTATGGAAGTGAGGTCTGGAGCTGGCAGAAGAGGAACAAAAGTAGGCTGAATGCAGTGGAAATGAGATCACTTAGGCGTATATGTGACAAATCTATTTATGACAGAGTAAAGAATGAAGAAATAAGGAAAGAATGTAAAGCTGATGTTAGTATAATGAGTAAGATTAAGAATGGATTACTTAGGTGGTTTGGTTTGGTATGGAACGGATAAATGAAGAGAGAATGGTAAGAAAGATATATGATGCAAGTGTTGATGGCACCAGAAATAGAGAACGTCCGCGGAAGACTTGGCACGACCAGGTAAACCAGATACTGCAGGATGATTCTATTAGAAGCCTCAACAATCAACAAACTTATATGAGAAGATGTATGAATGTGGATGAAACAAGATTTGTGTGTCAGGACAGAGGAATGTGGCTCTCTATCCTCTCTAGTTTATGAAACGGCGTGATGGTTAGTTAGTTTATTTAATACATTTACCATAAATTTTGATTTCTTTGAACTATTTTCTAAAATATAGCATTTTTTTTAGTTATATCTAGACTAAATTCGTGGAGATTTCCTGTCAAAAATCAGCAATCCCTTTCTCACTTATTATAGTAGATCTCTTGTAAAGAATTAGTATCTTCCTAATATGATATCA
This sequence comes from Eubasilissa splendida, assembly GCA_031772225.1. Taxonomy (NCBI): domain Eukaryota; kingdom Metazoa; phylum Arthropoda; class Insecta; order Trichoptera; family Phryganeidae; genus Eubasilissa; species Eubasilissa splendida. Next base: position 18,572,068 of record CM062851.1, read on the forward strand.
AGTATGTATGAATCGCAGTATGAAATGTTATATATAAACTTTTATTTATTCTTCACCTTCATAGTAGTCTCTCTCTAATCATTCTTGTATATTAGGTGTACTTTTCAGTGTAAAGTATTGCCTATAAATCGGACACCAAATATAATATTTCCCAACAGTTTTATTAATTTTTATTTAATTTACATCAAAGTTAAAAAATATTGGCGTACCTTTTTAAGGCTCTGATTAAAATATATGTTTTTATTTGATAATATGTACCAAATTAATTATTTGTTTCACTGTAAATTAAACAGAGTAATTCTGTAGCCAATTATCAAAAAAAAAACTATTTGTGTATCTTGTGAATAATGTAATACATGGATCCTATCCATAAAATGTTTGTTCAAATTATTGTAAAACATTGAATGTATAACATCCCTATATAGATTTTCTAATGGACTCTTAAATTAGTTAGATAAAATATCACTAGAATATACAACAATCCATGATATTTAAACTTGGTGCACCAATTTTCAATCTTCATCAATTTTTTTCAGTTTCGTGATAATGACATTCAATAACCCATTACAGTTCATTCACACTAGCAATAAAATTTAGTGAAAATTGATAACTTGTGATAGATAATTTAGGTACGCGTATAAGAACTCTTTTTTGTTTATGAAAAGTCTCAAATAATTCACATTGGAATATTATTCCTTGTGTAAGTCATTCTTCATTAATACTAAGAAATATAGTACATAGTATGGCATTTGGGCAGGATAGAATATGGATATAAAGGAGCAAAATGGTTTATCAGTAAATTAAAAAGATTTTTTTAATTACTTCATTACTTACAAATCAACAATCATAATGTGAATACAATTTATGAAACCACAACCAGTCTTTGAACCTTGTGATTATGGAAAACAAAAATATTTTTATTTTTAATAATGTTTATAAAACTACACCATAAAGAGTGTCCTGTTATAAAAACGTTTGTGAAGATAAGTCATTTTATTTATGATCCAATTAAAACAGTTTAAAAGTGTCTATCGCCGCTTCTTGTCATGAATAGGTACATATTATATACGTAAACTCAAAAGCCATAAGTGTATTGCTTTAATTATAATATATGGAGACATGTCAAATCATTCTTACATTTTTCAAACTAAACAAACTGCTCATACTAAGAATATTTAATAACTCCAGGTACGAACATCTAACTCCCAACCTGTTGGTCTCTAGTATGCTCTAGACCAAGTTTGTCAGTAGTATCAAATTCTTTTTGTTATTATAATCTTCACAGATATATCTTTTAAAATATATATTTACTGATTTTACAAGTTTTCTGTGCAAATAATTAGCGGAGATAGACCAATTATTATAGTACCTACTCAACTACTTTGTCATTTAAACTATTATGGAGAACATCTTCATTATTAATGTTAAACTTTAATCATAATCTGTAATAGAATTTATTTTATCGTATGTTCTAACCAACACCATCAAGTTACGTGATTGACGAAATCTTTGATTTCATTATGCGATTTTTTGAATGCCATTCATTCTTATATTACTTGACTTACACAGCATATATAGATAGTAAGACAGTTTTTTTTAATTTACTAGATTACAAAATGTGATTGACTCCTTTTTTTGCTTTGAACAGCCTGTTCGGATTCAAGCTACTGTCAATAAAAGCAATTTCCATATTTATAATGTGACCGTTTAGCCAATAGTGCTATACAAATGTGGAGCTACATGGAGAGTATTCAACTCCGATACCTAATTCGCATCCTAAGAAGCCATAAGGCGCATCCGCATAAACGCTGAACTTATCAAACCCTTCCACCAAATATCTCATCTTTATATGAGCAAGACGTGTTGTCAGATTCCAGAGCTTTCTAAAAGTACTATGAGGAAACACCCGAGGAAATTCGGCCCCTGGGATGCCCAAAAATGAGATGAACAGACAATGTTCAAAAGAAGGCTACAAATTCCCTATTAGGAGACCATAGCTCAAGATAAAGAGATCTGGAGGACGATTGTGTGGACAGTTATAGACCTGTAAGCACTTAACTGTACCGCAACCAAAATAATAATTTTACTTCGAACCTGTTACTGAGCTAAGTTCTATCTTGAAGACCAAATCTTATACTCATGAAACTTATAATGGATATTGAAGATATTTAGGAGGCTGTTGAAAATGTGTACTGCATAATTTATAACTATCGTGTAAATTAGTAAACGTTAAAGAAAATAAGAAATCTTATAGAATTTTACAATTATTTATTAATAATGTAGATTTTCCCTGAAAAACGAATCACAAATATGCATCTGAAACCAATATTCTTATAAGTAAATAGAAAATATTCTTAAAGAAACTATAATATTATAATATTTGTTAAAGCTGCCAGGTTAAATAATTTAATAAATCTAACTATAAAATTTAATTAAACATAGTTCCTGTTTGAAAAATAAATTAAGTATAGCCGTGGTAGTATTAAATGCATACTTACATATTTATAGCTAAATATAACTGAAAATAATCTAAGTATCACAATTGTAAATTATCTAGGTAGAAGTAGGTAAACACTAGACCAAAACTTTTGCTAAGAAAAGTAAAATAAAAATATAATTGTAGTATAGGGAATATTTCTTAGAGAGCCTCGTCAAATATTACGAATGTAAGTTTTTAAAATCGATGTTAATTGTTGAAAACTGAGTTAATAAAAATTTTACGAAAAAAAAAATATTTTTTTCAATTTAAAATCTAATTTCCCATGTAACCTACCTTCTTACAAATAGAAAAATCCTAGAGCAAATGACTACCAAATGAAAAATTTTTTTAATTATCTTTATGGTTACATTTAAATGTGTCCCAAAATTTGTAACTTCATTTGTTTTTATGTTAAGTTTTTCATTTTTCTTGTCTTTTCAAATCATTAAGAACAAATTGATTTTTTTTCAGTGAATCGCTATACTCCTCAGCAGCGTGCCGCGCTTTAACGCTCAGCTTAAAGCTCTAATGGTGGACACTTATATGATGTTACTTTCAAAACTTGATTATGAAAAAGTTTTTGAATTAAATTATCATTTGTCGTTTGTATGTCATTTTTAGTCCCATTACATGAAAGTTGTAATAAAACAAATCAGGTGATAAATTTTGGGACAGCATCATGCTTCTAAAGAAAATAAAAGAAATACCACACTAGATATAAAGGCATAACATTTCTCTATTTCTAATTAAAAAAATCATCTTAAACATCCATAAGATACCTTAAGTTATTAGAAAATTAAATTAATCATTATTGAATTTATCTTGTTACAATAAGTTTTAATATCTTTGAAACAATTTTTTATAATTAACTGTATTTGAAATAAATATACATATTATGTCATTTTCTTTTCAAAATTCATGACAAAGTTGAAAAAATAATCCCTTATCATAGAGATACCAGACGTCCAAATTTCAGTGGGTATGTCCCGATTTAGAAATCGTATTCCCGATCCCCAATTTGTAATTCCCGATTTCATACAAAACTAAACACAAGATATTGTTATTGTTAATACCAGCAGGGATGTGCACTCTATACAATCAAAAAAGCTGTCCATAACTATGCATAATCTTTGCGAAAAAAATGTAAATTAAATATTTATTTGATATATTATATATTAAGTATGTAGATCTACATGAAAATAATTCAGTTTTCACAATAACGTGCTAACTAGAACAAAATTTAGCGGATTTTTTTTAAATTGACAAATAAAGCTGCGCATGAAGCTGCAAAATCTGTCCCAGACGTATACAAATAAATCGCAAGTCGCTCACTGCGCGGTATTCTGAAACATATTGCATGTGTGTCATTGAAGCAGACTTGACTGTATGCATTCCAATACACTTTAAACATGATATTATTTTATATTAGAAAATATTTTAGCTCCTTTAGTTAATAACTTGAATAACTTCCCAAGAATAATAGTAATAATATACACTCACACAGGTATACTGACACAAAAACATGCTTCTGAAAGAGTGAATGATGAATACAACCTCTAATGATAATATCTATCGCTTAACCTAAGTCCATGCCTAGTGCACGCCACCGAGTACCAGTACCTGCATAAGTAGACAGGGCATGGAAATATTGTGCGCAAAGTGCAATATGCAAGCGTTCTGACTCAAGTATGAAGATAGGGAATTCTTGTATACACCAGACTTCCCAAAACACAACATTAAGTTTATTTTTATTTTTAGATATATTACTCAGTGGAATTTTAAATCATAATAACCGCTGGTTTGAAAAATCTGGAAACCTTGCTCGATACACATTTTAAAAATCCAAGATCAGCTTGTCTTCATCGAGTATAATATTTTATCCATTTGGTACATACATATATTAACAATATGATTTTGAGTGGTTCACCACTTTTGCACGTGAGTAGAGTACAAGCGTTTTCGTGTAGCAATAGCATCAAAAATGACCAAATGATTAAAAAAACTAGAAATTGAAAACAATAGCTATGTCAAATTTTACTCAGTTTCAAATTTCTAAAGATTTTTGGGCTATTCTTAATCCAATTACTGCAGCATCCAGACAAACTGAATGTATAATATATTTATTTATTAAGCATGAGATATTATTTTGTTTATATAAACCCAGTAAAGAAAGACGATTTGATTAAGCAGTCAAATAATAATAACAAAATTAGTCTCCTATAATATTCAGATTTTAATTTTAAAAAAACTAAAGTGTTAGGAATTTATATGTGTGGCGGCTCGCGCGCATCGTCCAGATGTTCCTCGTTCTGTCATTTCTCGGTATTGCGCCATCCCACGCGAACAAAGCGAGACCATTTGAGGAAGACCAGGCTGCACCCATTGTATGCGTCGATAATGTTTTCACATGATAAATGATTTTTTATTTTTATTTCCATTAATTGTTATGGTTTTAAAAAAATATTAGTCCATATTAGTACTGAGAAAAGTATTGATACTCGCAAAAGTATTGATATCAAAAGTAATGTAGGGCGTGGATCTTTTGGGCCCCTATCTAACGTGGCTATCTAACATAACCGTATTGGCTGCATTGGCATAATTACGCCACTGACCTATATAAAGTACAAATAATAACACTTAATAAATAATTAATTGATTATTAACGCACGTGCAATTCTGCCGGTATCAAAATATTTATAATTGATTCTATTTCATTCTATTCTAATACTACAAGTGTTAATGAACATCAACAGTAATGCTCTTTTAATGCTTATATGTACATTTGTTTTATATCTAATTTTGATATACATACTAGTTTGATGAACTATTTTACGTACTTAAAGTTTAGGGTGCAAATAAAATTAGCAAATCCTAACGCTGTTTAATTCTAAAGCAATAATTCTCACAAAATCAATAAAATTAATGTGGAAAGTTACATCATCAAAAGCATAATCCAAATGACCAACAATGTAACACATTGTTATAAACTTCACTCAAAATCAAATATTACTTTAAGTATTATATAAGAATCGAATATAACAAATTGTGTTCAATCATTAATCAGAGAATTAAATTATAAAGTAGGTATATAAAATTAAATTTAGTGCATTTGAGCATTGACATTTAATAATTCAACAGAGATAGATAGATAACAGAAAACTTTGAGATGTATAATAATTTTTAAAATAATGAACATAATAATTTTTACCATGCAAAAAATATTTATTAAAATTTGGTTGTTGGTAAATTTTTTGAACAGATGATTTTTGTATTAACTGGGCATTCAGTAACGAAAATGATAAACGTAAACGTACGAAAACTAATAAACATCTGAATAAAAATATTTTAATTCAATTAATTGATACATTTTGTCAAGATAAAATAATAATATTAATCCTAAATTACAACTGATAGAGTTCTAATGGGTGTGAAACTTGAAAGGAATAGTTGAGAGAAATCTATGAGAAAGAGCTTTTGCAAAATCATAAGGTAAATCAAAATTTTTCTTTGGCAAATTGCCTGACCAGATAAAATAACGTACTTCACGCTATTAGTATGTTCTATTAATTAACAAAAATGATGGTTATCACAAGATTAATATCAAATAACATTTTGAGAATAAAAGAAATTAAATTTTTCCCGCTTTCGAAAATATCTCGTTTTTATTTTCCCCATCTTTCTTTGCTATTCAATATTATCCCTTTCAAGATATGTTTTTTAATAAGGTGAACACTAAAACCTAACCACAAATTTGTTATTGAAGTTTGACGTTTATAATTTATAACCACAAACACGAAACAAACATTCTATGTTCAAAGAGTCTTTTCATTGTTATCTATTTGGTATTAATAATTGCAAGACACAAACGGATGATTAAATATTTTAAATTGTGTAAATATAATCACCATAAGAATTATTTCTATGCGGAGTAATACAAAAACACATCATGAATCCAATGACGTGAGTAAACGCAATAATATTTCAAAATTCATGTTATTCAGTGCAAATCATTTATTGATAACATAAATTGATTATTTCAGAAATGTTAAAAACATTAAAAAATTGAGTGAACAAGATATTCGACTGGGAGGTAAATCTTCATGGCATAACCAATACAAAGATAGCGCCTGGATTTTCATAGGAGGCTTGCCTTACGATTTGACCGAAGGGGACATCATCTGTGTTTTTTCTCAGTGAGTTTTTATTAATTTATGTTTGCACAGATTTTCATAAGAAATAGCACATCAAATGAACTCCAAAAACTTTGTTATTTTTCGCACATGCATTAGCTAATAATTAAGTGTACTTGATCTCGGTTCATCTATTTACTTATTATTTAGTCAATATTCTAAAAATTGTGCAACAGCTCAGCGTGAGCGAGGTTGGCATTACTTATAAAATGTTGGCATAAAAAATATCTAATAAATTATTATTATTAATTGAGAATTCATTATCATTTACTACTGCGCTTTAGATCGCCAAATTGAACTTAATTTGTGACATTTCACTAACTTTACAGAACTTTTTACTTGTATAAAGTTTTAGTTCCATGGTATACAGCAGACGTGGTCGCTTCATACACTCTTTGGATGCTCCGCATCCCTTGTATTCTAGAGTAAAAAAGCTTTGGACTTTTTGTTTCTATCCGAAAACAGCACTGCTGCAAATAAATTTTTCTTGTTCTTTAGAGACCAGTCATAACACACACGGCGCGCGCATGGAGTGAGTCGAAACACCTTTCGAACATCTATGGATCGCGTAAATACACGGATACCAGCAACAGTGGATTCTATCATTCGTTCCGTATCCACAAAGTTTAAAAGTATTCGACTTTCGCGTATGCACATTCAGTTCCGCCTGCCAAAACCAAATACTGTATACGCATTCGTTAACAGCATCCAACGTACAAAAAATGAATTTATTGCTTATGGGTATAATGCACAGAATAGCATATATATTTCGAATCGAGCGGATTGTTTTGAGAAATTTGTCGAATCGAGCTCAAGTTTAAGTAAATGACTTTATGGACTTTTTTATTTATGACATACTATTTATGTCAGCAGTTGCATCTTGTTCGTGGGCTAGTCTATAAATTTGTGTATTTGATAGTAGCTATAAACTTATTATCCAGCATCCTTGTACAAAAAGTCACTGATCGCCAAAAATACCATTAATTGGAATCGGGAAAATTATTTAAATATGACATTGACTCAGCCTTCAAATATTACTGATAGATATCAACGAATCTCACTAATAGCCAATCTAATTGATACAATAATACATTCCAAAACTTCAATCTCATCAATAAATACTTATAGGTAGTGTTAAACTAGCGGCGTAACTACACCAATGTGGTGAATTGAGGCCCACATTCAACAGGAGCCCAAAAGGCGCCATAGAAAACTTTTGGCATCGATACTTTTCTATATGGACTAACAATTTTTCAAATCCACCACAGCAAGAAATAGAACTACAAAATTATTTCTCGTGTGTATTAGGAAAACACATGAAAACATTATCGATGTACATATATAGTAGTACTCTGCTACTACATTGGGTTAGGGACTAAACCATCACCACAAAGTAAAATGTGATCCAAACTCAACTGTTATTGTGTTCAAATTCAACTATCTGTTTCCACAAAATTTTCACCATTTTTGTAGTGATTTTTCACAATTTCAATGCGCCGCTCAATCGTGTATCGACTCATTTTCGTTAATGGCATAGTTTTTATTTGACAAATGTCACATAAGATGTTTCTGACCCTGAAAGATAAAAAAATAGAGCTGTTTTTAAAATAGCAGTTGAGTTTGGATCACAAAAACCAAAAAACATTTACGCTTTTAAAAAAAAAAATTAAAACTGCTGAAAAATTTTGATTATTTAGATAATCAGTACACTACTATACATACAATAAATAATAAATCATCGTTTTTACAGAGGGCCAATATTTAAGTATACAATATATAGACGGTCTTTTTTTCTATTTTGCATTGGAGCCCAATTTGTGTAGTTACGCCACTGCGTCAAACTGTCTATGGTACTGATGCTTTGCTGTCCATAGGTTTTAAAAAAAATATATATTTATCTTTATTCATAATTGTAATATCTTATGCTATTGTAATACAAATAATCATTAATTGCGAATCATCCTGAAAAATCATCTTTTTTTTCATGTGATTATATAATATTTCTTGTGGATTAGGTATGGTGAGGTGGTGAATATCAATTTAGTCAGAGACAAAGAGTCTGGCAAACAGAAGGGTTTCTGCTTTTTGTGCTATGAAGATCAACGATCCACCATTTTAGCTGTGGATAATCTCAATAGTTCCAAAGTGAGTAACTTGCATTACAAATATTTTTTATACTACTTTTTCACATTTTAATTTAAGACTTATTTTAACCTTCCAACGGGCTGTCACAAAATTTACGACAAATGCGCCTTATCACCTCCCCCACTTTTACCACTTAGTCACAAGCGTCGAGCTCCGAGCTATTCGTGGGTCAGTGTCTCTCTAAACTACAGACGTACCGGGTGTGTTTAGAAGTTTTTGTTATTCATTGATATTTGGACTCTAATTGGCGGCATAAATCCTCAAATTTTATACAAATTAGCCTGTCCAGGAAAGGCTCCAAAGCATCGAAGAATTTTCCTAAAAAATTTGGCATTGACCATGATGAAAGAGCATCTTATCTTCAGATCAAATGTCAAACATTTACCGCAAGATATAAGTGCTTTTCTCAGAGTGAATTACGGTCGGGAAGTTGAACCGATTTGTCGGTCATGTGCACTGGAGAAGATAAGATCCTCAGCATCAATGAAGTGTTGCCGTTGCCAGTCCTTTACACGCAAGAACCATTTGGCAGTTAAGGTGGTTTGCAACAATTGTAATGATGAGAATATTGATTCTGACTAATAGGTCGATAAAATATTTTGTTTTGAAATAATTAGAGTGTTGTTTCGTTTTTGTTTAAGAAAGTCAAATATATATTTTTTCAAGTACTGTCATTTATAATTTTTCATAACGTTACAGCAATTCCTTAATGTTTATATAAAGAAAACACAATTTACATGGAGAAATCTTGATGACGTAAAATTTACGACAAGCGCCCGCTCAAGGGAAATTACTCAGTGCGCCCGCTGGAAGGTTAACATTGTAGGAGTATAGTACCTACTAATCGAAATAGAGCTGCATACTTTTTTACACAATTTCTTATATTAAACATAAAAAATACATAGTATTCCAAAAAATTAAACAACATTCCTTATTTGTCTGTTGTAACATTATTAAAATACATTATTTCACATGTAATTTTTTATACTTCAATTAATATTTCATTTAACAAGAATGCCAGTCTTTAATTCTTGTTGGCTGCATTCTTAAATATTTTTTTATTCCTTCATTTATTTTATGTACCATGTTTCTTAATTATTATCTTTCAATAATTAAATTGTAAGATTTGTAGGATTGTACAATGGACAATACTTTTTAGTGCCCTATTTTACCTTAATTTTCCAAATCATGGCTCCAAATCTACTCCACATAAAATATTTAAGAGGAATTTCAATTGTCCATCGGACACAAGAGATTATCTGTACCCGATGACAAGGTGTCCCATCCTGCGTGAATATGTATGGTCCATCCATTTGTTAACATATACAGTAAAATCCCGTTTATTCAAAGTTGAGGGGGCCGAAAATCAAGAAAAAAGTTCAAATAACGATTTACTAGCGTTTGTACAACAAAATACACAAACGCTACCTAAACAAAAATAATTATGGTAATAATACGGAACATAAGATTGGCAAGCACTGACATTCGCAGCTAGCAACTGGGAGAACTCAGAGAACTGCGTTACATATAAAGGCGAAAAGATAATATGTGCTATCTTTTCCTAATGTAAAGAAAACGAGCGAGAGAGAAAAGTGTGCAACCTTAAGTTAATGTGTTGCGGTAAGGAAGATAAAAATGTCAAATCGAGGACGCACAAAATATATATGTCATCTTTTCTAGTATACTGAGAGTGAGTGAGAAAACAAACAATGCGAATTAACTTTATGCGTCGTGAATCAGTATAGGGGCTACCCATTTGGATGGTCTTGGACTTTGGACAGGCACATCGCATAGCGCATGTGTATTTTCCAGATTACGGACATTTGACAAAAAAAATCGAATTGGGCGTAAAATAGATTGATAAATTCATCTTATAGGATCCAAAAATAGCTTTGAATAACGATATTCGATTTATAAGTACAATTTACAATGAAAACTTTCCAGAGGGACCACATTCTACTCTAAAACTTTGACTTGCAGCGAATTTTAAATAAACGTTCTTCGAATAAACGAGATTTTACTGTAGTATAAAGAAAAATATTTTTTTTTAGAATTTTCTTGTATAATAAAAAATAAATATATATGTAAGTAAAAAATATTCATAATTCATTCTACAAAAAAATGACCTATATACCTCGCTGACAATTCATGACATTGTTATGGGGTGTGTTTTACTACTTTTACTATACAGGTCCCATTATAATGTTCATTTGTTAGCTGCTGTACAAATTGTCAACTCTTATGGCTACCAGTCACCACCTGTCACTATAATAAAAATTATCGCCATCAATGGCAACCATGCTGTTTATCTAACGTTAAAAAAATCTTCTATAAAAAATATAAATAGGGAATTTTTCATTATTAGAAAAACACATTCTTATTGTGAAGTTGTAATTATTCAGAACAGACAGTCTGTGATATTTTAAATACTAATTAAATGTATTAATTAAAATATATACATATAAAATTAATTTTATCTCAAAGGTATTTGAGATTCCGTAAAAACAAAGTAGATGGCTTTCAAATAATGAAATGATAGATGTATTAATTTGAAAAAGTGTAACATATAGGTTCGAAAAATTTGTCATCAAAAATAATGTCGCTGTAGCATAGTTGGATAATGCACCTTCCCCAGTTTGGAAAGAGATCCAGGTTTGAATCCCGGTGGTGCAACAACAATATTTTTCGATAAGATTGATTTTATATGTATATCTTTTTAATTAATACATTTAATTAGCATTTAGAGATTTTTTCAAATGATTTTGCTATTCTTTCATTAAAAATATTGCTAAAGATTATAATTTTCCAATCAGTTCAAAATAATAGCAGTGTTTTCTAGTCTAGTTTAATCTGGCTAATTTAATTTTTGTTTTTTTATTGGCTGCTCGCACTTTCATATTTCCTCTAAAGCTATCGTCGCGGATATATCACCACCCTCTTCTTCTAAACTTTATTTTAAAGTTCTACTTGAGCACTGTGGCTCCCGATGGAGCACTGACAAACTCAAAGTAAAAAACTTTCAAACTATCATAACACGACCTGTGAAAGTTCTATCAATAAGAAATATGTAATACTTGAAATCTCACTGAGGAATGAAATAAGATTATTTATTATTTTTCACCCAAGATGCTTTATTACAGAGATCCCTCAGATGAATCAATTATTCTAATAATTAAAAATTATCACACTATACCATATGTTCTTCCTCTTCACTCTGATGATCTGTGAATAACCGGACACTTATTCTGCTAATTAAGGAGAACACATTATTATTATGAAGTTGCAGTTTTTTCAGAACATAATTCTGTGGTATTTCAATACAAATTAAATGTATCAATTAGATATATAGTTACACATGTTTACGAAAGTATGAAGGTCAAATACATAGACGTGCAAGTTTAGCGATTTAAAAACAATGGCAAATATGAAAATTACGTGAACAAATTATTTATTTCGGGTGTCAAAAACGCATACGAACTGCAAATAATCAGATTTTACAAATTGTCAGTAGAAATTAGTATGAAATGCTATTTTCGGAGCAAATTTTTTTTTTAAATGTGCGAATTCCGTGAAAATACAAAATATAAGGTTATGAATTAACTGAGTTTTACTGTACATATCTTTTTAATTGATACATTTAATCTGTATCAACTTATTCTGCTGTTAATCGAGTCCATTTTTGTTGTAAATTTGTACACTTTTGGATCTAGAAACAATCTTCTTTATATTGTGAAATAATTAGTCTGGTAATATTTCTGAAATAGCATTTTCCTCCTTAACGCCGGTATCAATGTGTACATGTAATCTTATGAATGTCTCAGTTATTGTTATTACAGTTTTGATTTTTGTTATTTTCCTCTTTCATTTCTATCCTTTATTTCAGATCTTAGGTAGAACTTTACGAGTAGACCATGTTGAAAATTATAAAGCGCCAAAGGAAGGTAAGAAAAATCCAATTGATGATGAGACCAGACAGTTGCGTGAGGAGGGATGTGCACCATCATCAAAAATAGCTACCCAAGCGTCGTCTTCCAAAGAAGTACCAATTAAAACTGAAGAGATTATTGTTGGAGGAGTAAGGTTACCGCTGAGGCTCCCTATTGGTCCTGTCAAGACTGAAAATTCTCAAGAACGGACTAGTGATAGTAAAAAGTCAAAGAAAAAGGTGAGGCTCATTCATAAGTAATTACTTTTTAATAAATAATAATACAGTATAACCCCGTTAAAGCGAACCCCATTATACCAAAAAATGACATATATCGAAAAAAAATTCAAAATTAATTCCCTACAATTAATTTTTCATACAAAAATGAATTTATATATTTCGTCCGTTTACGATCATGTTTGTCAATTGTTTTACTGATTTGGCGCAGCAGGCCGGTCAGCGTGAGCGGTCCGCTTCGATTGGAATAAGATTGCTTTTCTGCTAGTATTAATATTATTGATAGCAGGAAGATAGCGTGAATTAATAAAATTAATTAGCTCTTAAGTATATTGCTTGGTTTTTTCAATTTTAGCCTAATTTTCAGTGGTTAAATGATCTTTCTGTTGTCAATATCTACCTATGTATTTTAATTTGTGAATATAGTTTATCTTAATTTTTTTAACAGGACAAAATAAAGAATAAATCCAAGAAAGAGAAAAAGTCCAAGGAATCCAAAAAACGGAAAAGAAAACCATCAACCAGCAGTAGTGATAGTGAAACTTCATCGTCTTCATCTAGTGACAGTCAATCAAGTCAAAGTGAAGATGATGACAGGCACAAAAGTAAAAAGAAGCGACGTTAAGCATTCTCATATTTTACTTTAAGTTAAATAATTAAATATAGAAGTATGTATTGAGTTTTAAACATTAAAAACCTTTTTTTGTATTTAAACTGTATTTAATTATATATATACATTAATTTTCAGTATCACAATAATCGCTTAATTGACGGCTAACAGATTTCAGGTTTGCAAGAACATATAAATCATCCTTCTTGCGGGGAAAACTCCAGTAGCCTTGGTACTCACCAAACGTTCTTGCCTCTTGTAATGTTTCCGGCAATTTTTCATGTAATGTCTCTGGCAAAAATATTTGTGTTATAAGTCCTAAAATACACACTCCTGCTAATATAACATATGGTATCCTAGCATCATACATAATCCCCTAAAAAGAATAAAAATATATTTAAGACAGATAAATAAAAACATAATACAGGTAACCGCCATTGTTCGCGGGAGATACGTTCTGGACATGGTCGCGATAAGTGAAATTTCACAATCAACAGGGGATTTTAAAAAAAATCATTTTAAAATTCGAAAAATCACTTTATTAATAAATTTAACATTATTAATTACAATAAATATATCATATATAACATAATTCATTAATTTTGTTTGTTGTAGTAAATTTAATTAGCGAGCGTTTAACACTGCAGCTAAGATTATACTGAAGGATAGACCCAAATGATGCCGGCATTCTTTTATCTCACTCATGCTCGTAACTTAATGTATATTTACATGTGTATGATGTGAGTGAGCGAGAAAGAAAGATAGCAACCACTCATTATGACGATTCCTAACATGTGTCATAGCCAAACAAGTGGCGAGACAAAAAATAATAATTTATGATCGCGATATAACGAATCCAGGGTCGCGATGAACGAGAGTTATCTGTATTGTTTTTTTCAAAATGTTACAGTGTGATAATGATACTTCTAAATTCTCTTACCGAATAAACAATATATGGAGCAAAGATGCTAAAAATATTTCCAGATACCATTCCAAAGGTAAATCCTCCTTGTCTCAGACATGTCGGGTATATCTCTAACGCTTGGAGTGAACTGACGAAGAAACATACTGACACAGAAAATTTTACTGTGATGTTTAAAAATACCTGTAGCCCTGCCAGTGAAGGATCTGAAATAAGAAATCATTTTTTTATGTTTCGGTTGTATTATTTTTAATTTCAAAACACATTTAATTTTAAACGATTGATGAACAGTTTTTTACTCTGTCATCTTTTTAAATAATGTGTGCACGAAAATACATCTACTTCAATGTTAATAATGTTCCTAAGTTTATATTGTAAAGATTGTCATTTCAGTACCGTGTATTGTAATAATAATTGTTATCAATCCAATTATCGCCAGAAAGAAACCAAAAGCACCAGAAAATCGCCGCCCCAACCTGTCACTCAGTATCCTTCCGAGTATATATGATGGAAGCTCAGCTATTGCTTGTAAAAAGAAGTTAAGAAATGGATTTCCATTCAAACTGCTTATGTTTAATATTAAAGTGTTATAACTCAGAAGCGAACAAACCCTGTAAAGAATAGAATGTTTACATTTTCATATCTCATCTAAGTATCAAAACATATTGTGAATACATACTTAAATCTGTTGAAGAATAAAAATTGGTCTACAAGTTTTTAAATCACAAAACACTGGAATGAGATTTGTACAGTAAAACTCCGTTAATTTGTGTACTCATATTTCATATTTTCACGTAATTCACACTTTTTTCAAAAGTTTGGCCCCGAAAATAACATTCCATACTAATTTCTATAATAATTTGTAAAAACCTTATTATTCGTAGTTCGTATGCATTTTGTATACCAAAAGTAAATAATTAGTTAACGTAATTCGCATATTCATGTGTTTTTAAATCCAAACCCATGCGACTACGCATTCATCATCCCTTCATAAGCATCTGTAGCTAGCTCCAGCCCCTAGCAAATCAGGGTGCTGTTCCTTATCGCAATAGATTGGCGCTTTTAAAGCTTGCAAGACCGCAGCCAAACTGAGCGATACCATATTTATGTATTCTGCAGTGCATTTTATACGATTTGTTGTTATTTCGACAATAATTTTCGGCGCATTGCGAATTATATATTTTTACTCACCCTTGTAACCCCTAATTAAAATAATTTGAACAATTTTCATTAAATCTTGTAATTTATAAATGAATTATGTGCAACAATTCTATTGATTTTATATCCGGTTTTTTGTTTATGAAATGTTGCGATTTGTTTTATTTAATGTATGAAAGAAACTGAAACCTTTGTATTTAAATACACAACCTATTTTATAATTTATTTATTTTTTTGTGTTTCGTTTTCTAAAACGACACGAACATCTTCGTAATTCGTGTAAATCCTTGACCATTTGAAAAATGGAACTTATTTTTAAAATTTACAAAAATTGATGTCCAAGATAAAATCAGATGGAAAATTTCAATCCTGAATGCCTCTAAGTTCAAACTTGAAAAATCGTAGAAAAATAATAAGCTTCAATGAAGTATGAAGATTTAAAAGTTTTTCATTATTTTTCACGGGCTTTTTAATATTCCAACTTCTTGCCCAATTTTGATGGAAAAATCGAGTTAGACTGCTAATCAAATTAAAATGTCTGTAATTTTGTTGCATCAGGCACTGGTGAATCATTTGAAGCTTGTTTTTAACATTGGACTCGCCACGTTGCCACAACATTTTCATTATTCAGGAGAAATTAATTTTTTAATAAACATTTTGACACATAAAAAGCCAAAATAATAGACAGTCAATATGTTTTTCAGTATGAAAATCACGATGTTGACAGCGGCGGATGTTGAATGCGGAAGCGTATACTGATGACACGTTTTTTAAAATTTCTTTCTAATGTTGCCTTCAAAAAAATTGTTTTCATTCATATTCGGATATTTTTTTAAAATTTCAGTCCTGAGAGTTACGAATTAACGGAGTTTTACTATATTAATATATGTATATATTGATACAAAGCCCAACTGACCGATAACTCACCAGCATGTTACTACCAGAATTGTATTTTTTGCTAATCGCCAGGTAGAAAACAGACTTCCTATTCCATAAAGTTTCTCAGGTTTTGGAGCAGTACTCTGCAATAGCAACGCCGCATCTGGGGATAGTCTGGTTCCATTGACTTTTGCTATCTTTATCATCTGTTGTAGGCACTCTGTCACCCGCCCACGGGTCAGCAACCATCTTGGTGACTCTACTAAAAATCTGCAAGTAAATCAATTTTAGTTCAATTTACTAAGGCTACATTTCAAAGTAGTTATGATTTATTAATATCAAATTTCAAATGATGTAATTTCTTCAATGTAAATTAATTCTTATCTCTGATTCAGGAAATAACACAGTTATCATATTTAAATATTTATTTACATAAAAAAAAAATAATACAGTAGAATATGTTCATCTCGAACCTCAAGGACCACCAGAAAAATTTGAATTAAAAAAAAGTAATTAGGGTTATTAAAAAGTACATACCTATTACTAAATATTTATTCAAAATTACACATCTATGAAATGATGTATAATTTAACTTAAAATATCATAAAGTAATATGGCACAGTGCACATAAATAAAAATAAACTAAACAGCAAAACAGGTTTCACACTTAGTTTAAATTTTAAACATGTTGAAAATAGTAACATATTTTTTAATGTTTTTTTTGCACAAATTATTTGGGCTTTCATATACCCTTCCATCTTATTTAATGACTGGAACAAATCTTCATCCACATAATTTTGTCTCTCAATAAATCGTCTCACTTTGTTGATGTGAATTAAAGCTTCGCCGTAATTTGGAAGCTTCTTAATTTCGGGAATCTCTGCTTCTTCATCTGATAATCCACTGTCTTCTCTACTTTTCTTATATAAGAAATCGGTCATTATCTCATTGTCAGTCAATTCTCTCCACACATTGCTATAAATAATAACTTCAATTGCTTCTAATTTGGGGATATTGTTGTGTGCTGCGCAGTTGTTGATAAACATTAAAACTTTTTGTTTTTGCTGATGAAACATTTTGTCGAGTTTTAACAACCACCCTCCAAAAATTACAGCAGTCATCCACGCTTTTTTATTCGACTGGCTTTGTTTTCACATTTTTAAATCAGCGTGGATTGGCCAATTTCTCGATCATCAAAAGTGCCAACTTCTCTGATCCATCCATGTTTGATCCAATTAAATAGTTAAACACTCTTTACTGTTCTTTCCACCACTATACTCTCGCCTTTGAACTCCAAGGTTTTGTCTGGAGTACATCGGTGAAAGAACCCTATTTCATCGGCATTGAAGATATCCTTTGGATCTCTATCACGAATCAGAATTTTTAAATCTTGACACAAAACACGTCTTTCTGAAACAGAGCCAAAAACTACACTGACTGTTGCATGCCCGCAATGAAGTGGGGAGTGATCAAAGGGTATCCCGTCAACGGTGTGAGGTACAGTAACACGTTGTGCGTCGTTGGTGTTTAAAAAATGACAAAATTTCCACAAACGGATGGATTGTTACGCGCGCTTGTTGATTGATACTAGTGAATTTTGTCTCTACTAACTTCAAATTTAATTAAATAATTTGAAATATCCATGTTTCTTTTGTGAATGATTTACGGGACCAACAAAATATTTTGAATTAATAAAGTTTGAGATATCCATCTTCTACTGTATTTGTATTTAGATTATTTTAGATTATTTTATTTGTATTTAGATTATTTTATTATGTGTTATATTTTTGTCCCACTGAAAATTAAAGAAATTGTAAACATTAAACAACATTAAATTTAATGTGTATATTTCCATATAGTTTTTCTAGAGTTTTATATTTGGTGGTGTTAGTCGGTGTTAACTTTCAGGTTAAAAGAGTGCCAGGTTTAGACTATACAGGCAGTTCTCGATTTACAAACATTCACTCACTATAACAAACATCACAATTTTAAGATTTTTTTTTATTTTCGTAACCCATGAAACAACTGATGGTTTAATAGAAATAGAAGCAAATTTAATCACTGAAAAAGTACCTACAAGAAAAATTTGAAATTTCACATTCCAATACATTTACAACGCAAACAATGGCTGCAGCTTTTAAGTTAATTTCTGAGGGATTAGCAATGTTTAAAGAACAGGAAGAGAATTGCGAAAGTGAAAAGAGACGTTTATGATTCACTGACATCTTATAATGAGAATTTTAATGAAAAAACTAAACTAATTTCTAGTCTTCCATTAAGTTATATTTTAAAAGACTGGACGAACAAAGTTTAACCATCTACTTCGAGTGCAAAGTGACACTTATGTGAAAATAACAAACACTGATGAAAATTTGTATGAATAAAAATTGTATGCATATATATAATTATGTTTATGTTTTTAATTAAAAATAACTATACATTTATTGTTCTCTTAGTATTTTTTCAACTTATTTTACATTTATAATGTATCGTTATAATAAAACGTACACATTTAATGTGTAATAAAATGCTTTTCATATATAAAAATAAGACAAAAAATGGATATTTAGGTGTTTTGACGCATAACAAATGACCTCCTCAAGGAACATAACTCATTTGTAAATTGAGAGCTGCATGTTCTGATTGATAAGAAACAGAATGCATGCAAAAATATTTCAATCGTTTTGATGATGTTTTATTTGTACATATGTTAGAGGTTTTGAAGTGTATGTACGAATATCGCAGAAAGCTTCTGAAAGAAAGTGTTTATTATTCCATAAAAAATACAGTTTTTACAAGGAATTAATGAGGATTTTTAGAAAAGCCATTATAAAGTAATTAAATATAAAATTTTGACCAAATAAAAATATTTTTAAAATATATTAAATCTGACAGCTAATGTATTATTGTTTGCATTATTACATAATTACATACATATATTTTTTTTTTTCTCTGTTATAAATACTTCTCAATATAGAAATATGTAATAAATATGAATTAAATGTATTAATTATAAAGATATACATACAAAATCAATATTATCGAAAAATAAAAACATTGTTGTTGCGCTACCGGGATTCGAACCTGGATCTCTTCCCTAACCGGGGGAGGTGCTTTATCCAACTAAGCTACAGCGGCACTATTCGGCACATATAAGGTCGAAAAATTGTCGATAAAAATAGTGCCGCTGTAGCTTAGTTGGATAAAGCACCTCCCCCGGTTAGGGAAGAGATCCAGGTTCGAATCCCGGTAGCGCAACAACAATGTTTTTATTTTTCGATAATATTGATTTTGTATGTATATCTTTATAATTAATACATTTAATTCATATTTAAAATATCACAGAACTATGTTCTGAATAATTACAACTTCACAATAAGAATGTGTTCTCCTAAAAAAAAAAAAAAAAGAAATATGTAATCCCTAAATAATGCAAGTAGTAATAATAATAAAGGACAAGGCACAAATCTTACTACAAAAATAATTTTAATTAAATCAATTTTATCAAAGTTCTTACATGCATAATGGAAAGTAAAACAATAAAGGTGCTGTCGAAACAAAAATGTAAATAGTCCAGTCTTGCGAGATCCAATATATTAAGGGTAAAAGACAAAGACCAAATGTCCACCCAAAATTCTGTATCTGGACTATAAATGCTCGGTCTTCAGGAGGAGATAATTCCATTATCAGCACTAGACAAGATTGTGCTGCTGTGGTGGAGGGCAATGTGGCGATGACTGATGCTGCTAAGAACAGCCAGTAACTGTATGATACAAACGGGGATACAAAACGACCCAAGCATGTGATTCCCAAAGCCAACAAGAATACTGGTCTCCTACCGATTCTGTAACAAAATCATACATACAAATTAAATAGAAAGATATACAGAAAAATTTTATCAAAAAAATATTTAGTTGCTATCGGGATTTGAACCTGGACCTCTTTCTATCCATTTTCACTATAGCAATCAAATACATTTTTGACAAATTTTGAACTTATATTCTGTAATCTTTTCAATTGATACATTATTATTTCATTTTTAAAAGCAATCAACTTATATTTTGGTATCAATGAAATATTTTTTGATAAATATGTAGTTTTTTTTTTCTGTGTATCTTTCTATTTAATTTGTATTAATATACCACAGAACTATGTTCTGAAAATGTAACTTCCCAACAAAAATGCGCTATCTTTAAAAATCATACATTTTATACATACACCCCCACTAAATTGTGAGAATAGACTACTCCCATAATAGGAAAAACTACTTAATACCTTCATTTAGCTCCTGAGCTATGGACAGCAATATGTGGAATGATCTTATGGTCTTAATGCGTGCACACACTGATGACGTTCTGTTGTATGACAGTTCTCTCACGATGGCGACAGCAATATATCATACAACTATTTTGTCCTCAGTGTGTGCTCGATCTTGCAGTATGATGTGTGTAGACTAAGTGGAAGGTGTCATTGACATGTTCGAAATAAATGAGATTATTTTATATAATTAGGCTCTAGTGCCATAATTGTTGCTGTTATTTTAAATAATTATTTCAGTAAATCCATTTATTTTTCATTGTTAATGGTGGCTGATAATTAGCAGTAGCGTGCAGTATATGTATTCAAATGAGCTATGCATAATTAGATATTCTGGAAAAATAGTAAAAATTCAATATTTTTACTATTAGAAAATGATAACACATTAAAACATGAACAATGTGATAATAATATTATTTAATTTTGATTTATTTTGCAGAATATGAATCTGCACTGATTATTTGAATCTATAGACGGCATTCCACTGGTAACTAGAGTTTATAATATAAACTTAAAAAATAGGAAATATTCATTTAATTAAATAAATGTTTTCCTTCAAAATTCTATTTGTATGTATATTAATTTATAATAATAAAATAATCTTATTAAAAATCTTTGTAGACACTACAACTACATATGTATATTACACACCTAGATTAAAATTAAGACAACTCAAAAAACCACGAATTTTTAATTATTATTGTATTTGGATACTCTGTTATATATGCAACTAACTTAGCCCCAGTTCTCAAATAATATGTCATTTTAGAATACATTTATGATCTAAAATGTTATATAGTTTCATAACTTTAGTAATAAAATATAGAGAAAAATATTTTTATTTTTGTTCACTGAAAAATTACTTTTTGAGTTGTCTTAGTTTTGATCTAGGTGTGTGATATGTAAAATGAAATAAACATTGCATCAACGCATACAATGGGTAATGAAGAAGGAAAAAACACTTCAATATAAATGTGTTTAAAATGTTCACTAATGACTAAAATCTATTCAAATTCATGCGACAAGCAATCCGTAGGTCGTACTGATTTTTACTGACTGATAACTCTGTGCTGCGGCTCAAAATAACTCACTGTCATAGTGCTTGTAATATAATAAGCAAATTAAAAAAATATTATTATATAAGCAAATTAATACGACTATAAAACACACCACGTGTGTTGCGTGTTAAAATATTCCATTATAAAAAATGTAATATCTTTATTGTGAGATCTAGTTTAAAATTCTGACATGTTGCAAATGCCACATTAAAATTTTAATGTTAATAATTTATTTTTTTCTACTTACGTGTCTCCCAGATACCCAAACACAAACCCAGCCACCACTTCTCCAACTTTGGTTGCAGCTAATACATTGCTGATATAAAGTTCCTTTTCACACACCCAGTCTTGGGTCGAGGGCATTGTGTTTTTACACCAAGAGCTGTCATACTCATATCCATACTGACAACCTGTTAAAACATGATTCATTTTTACATACTACAGTATACAATGATTATGTTCTAAAATAATAATATTTTTGTGGCAATTTTCTTACTTATTTTTTCAGTTTTATTTAGTAATCCTTGGTTCTCAAATACTTCCGTTTGATTATACATCTGACACGAGCTGTATGCTTCATGTCCAGCTGAATCCTTTTCTCTGTGAATCAGAATTTTTCTCTAATTTTAATGTTTTAAATCTATTTATTTAAAGCAGTGGCGCACCCAGTATTAAAATTGATTAAGTAGTTATAAAAATTTATTTAAATAATAAAATCCACCTTTTTCTTATTACAAAGCTCTTAAATTACTTTTACATTATTAACCTCTCTGTGTATATACGAGTATAGCAAAGCCAGTTCGTTCAATTGTGATTTGTCATAGTAGATCTTGAATAAGTTTTCAAAAGGTGTACAATTGAAAATGGCTGAAACTATAATATATTTTTTTAAATGAGTATATTTAGTAAATATTATCTTGTTCCCTAGCTTTCCAAGGGATCCAAAGAAAATAGCGCTATGGGAAGCTGCAATAGGCCTGATTGGAAAACCAATATATATCGTCACATTTGTTCAAAACATTTCAAAGAACAACTCTTATACGTATCATCAGATGGAGTAAGAAAACTTTGCGAAAATGCTGTTTCAACTGAATTTTTACCTTTGGTGAGAAGTGAATTAAAAAATAAAGTAAAGAATTAGTATTTTCATTCTGTGCTAATAATTTAATGCATTTAAATAGATTAGAGAAAACTCGTTAACCATGGTGGAGCTCAACATTAACGTAGCTCGGCTCTCTATAAACCGAGGTCCACAGTTCTCCATAATACTGGTTAACTAATGAGATTTTATTGAATTTGAAAAAAGGAAAATGTTAAATGGATCCTAAAAATTATACTACACGGATACTCTACAAAACACCTTCCCAAACAATATAATAATATTGATTTAGTATCAAAAGCATTTATTATATTTAAATGTAAATTTCTTTGACAATTTAAACATTCATTGTAAACAAAACCATCCTCTAGATAATCACCAACTGCAATTGTTGAGAGCTGTGCTGGATAGGTATTTGTGTATTTGATCCGAAGGTTTTGCCTGAACTACAAATGTAAAAACCAAATAGATATCGATAATATTAATAGCATCCAGGGACGTAACTACGTCAATGCCGCTCATTGGGGGCCACGTTAAATGGAAACCCAAAAGGTCCACGCCTATCAATAATCATTTAGTATCAATTCTTTTCCCAGCACTAATGTGGACTAATATTTTTTGAAATCCACCATAGCCAGAAACGGCATTACGACAAATTAAATAACGTTTTCAATATGTTATATAATAGTACTCTGCTAGTATATTGGGCTAGGGTCCAGACCATCGCTGTAAAGCAAAGCAAGGATTTTTTTCAGTTTTGAATCTATATTAACCGTTAGAGTGCCAAAGAGCGCGATCGCGCTCGTGCGCGTAATGTTCAAAATTGCCACGAGCGCTATCGCGCTCGCAAGAACAGTCGCCGTTTGGCGTGCCGTAGGGGAGGTTGTGCGCACGCATAGGCAATTTTTAATCTTTCTAAGTGTTACATAAAGTTCGAATTCGAAGTTCGAAGGTCTGGGATTTGTTGTAGAAAAACTGTTGTCGATGGGAAATTACCTAAACAAGGGATACCACCTGTTCACCGATAATTTTTTCACCAGTGTAGAACTTGCACGGTCCCTTTATCAATGAGCCACATACATAACAGGAACCATACGTAGAAATAGGAAGCTTGTTCCAAAAGAAGCCACAAAGGTACTAGTAAATGAGCCCAAGTATTCATGGAGTCTGTGCGAGAAAGCACACATGTTAACTTTTTTACTTTTAGATTACAGTTTTTGTTGTAATTTTTCTTCACAATATATATTTCCATAATTTTATTTGTATTTTATTTCCCTTATACAAGTTTTTATGAAGGAAACACCGATAACAGAATTCGAATTGGACAATTTTTGGAAGAGATACAGTTTTTTTTCAAAACAAGGGTAAATGACATAAAAAATAAAGATTTCTTTGGCATTTTTAAGTATATATGAGTAAAAAACAATGGCACTAAAACGGTTAATGCCATTGATAATTTTCTTTTTTTTTTCATAAAAGTGTGTATATTATAGGAGACAAAAAATTAATTTGACTATTAAATTAATAAAACTATGCAGTACTTAATATTCTTATCCTTACATATACAAAGGACCCATTCATTTTGCGTTGCGGCCCAATGCCATTTTTCATTCCATTTTGCATTGGGACCCAACTTTTGAGTTATGCCACTGATAGCGTCGACATTGCTACTAACCTTTGAATCGTTATTTTTCCATTTTTTATTGAAAAAGTTCAATAAAATACTTTGCATGCATTTTCAACTCGTAATTTGAAGCTCAAATTTAAAAAAAGAAACATTCACTAACTTGACTTTGAATTGTTAAAGAATTTATGTAAAGACTATTTTTCAGAGATGGAAAGGTAACCTAAATAATCTTAGCATAATGAAAGATAATTCAGTTATAAGGATTCGTAAATAGACTTGAATAACGTAAACAAAGCTTGATAATATAAGAACTAAATAAAAATTAAAAATGATTTGAGAATATAATTTTGGGAAAACCTCTAGTATTTTTTCATTGGTTTTGGGGAGTGGAGGGGGCAGGAAATTAATTGAATTGTAACATGTCACAGACACATATATCATATCGCTCCTGCATAGACTGTTTTTTTCTACATATTTATTTTTCATTTGTATTTTTAGTGTGTTTACAAAGAAGAACTACTAAATAGCAGTAACAATCTTATATGGCGTGTCCATAACACAGTAGTCTAAACAGAGCCTATGGTTAAGGGACATCACTAGCAGCCCATTGATTGAAATTCAATAGTTTAGGAGTTTTTAAAAAAAATATTTTCAAGAAATTTGCAATCTGTCTACTAAAATGAGCGCTGTGCTACACTCAGCTTATTGTGATGATTTTGGTACAAGTACGCTGTGATAATGTAGCTACCAGTTAATTTAAAGTTATTTTAACTTTTTTGCTGAAAATCTCAAAAGATCGAATAACTTCTAAGATGTTGAATTTCGGATAACCTATTTGACGTACAAATGATTTACTCATGATGTTCCCTAACTGTTTGGACTACTGTATATTACAGTCCACCCGCAATCCTCCTATAAAATGTTCCGTAATATTATATTTTACATACGCGCTATTTATATTGTTCTATTTTTAACATTCTGAGAGAGTCTTCGATGAAACATATTCTATGTTGAAAGAGAAACTCAATTTTACTATCATATTTTTTTTTAATAATTCATTCACTTAACAATTTGTAGATATAAAGATCAGCATTATATATATTCTTATTAATCATTTTATAATTCAAAAGTGGCACCAGCATTATATTCTAATACGACCAGCGTCAGGTATGGATACCAGTACCAGTAAAGTCGAAAATAAAACATAACATAACGCAAATAAAAATGTTACAAAATTATTTAACTCGCAAATTGTAAGTATTGGGAGACCTTTTGAAAAAACATATTATTCGTTAATAAAACTGAATAGTTCGTAAAAAGCTGATAGATTATTATTTTTTTTATTTAGATTTCTTTGACAACCAATACTTCTTTTTACAGGAAAATCAACATTTTCTTGAACAAAGTAATCATTTTATGTACGTTATTTTGTATGTAAGTCGCAATTGAATATTCCGTATATATAACACAGTTATATTTTAAACATAGTAAAATACTACGTAATTATGAAACAAACAGATTACAAAATGGCAACGTGGAACCTATATTTAAATTGATCTCCATAAACAGAATGAAAGATTGAAGCTGCCACAATAATTTTCAATTGCGTAACATCGTTGACGGTTCGTACTTTGACTGATCTCAATACATATTTATAGATAATGTATTCTCCTTAAAGATATTATTATTGAAAAAAATTAACAAAATCATATTACATACTTTGAAATAAATATTTACGAAATGTGTCCATTATCAACGTATATCATTGCTTCAGGCGCTAAATCATGTAACAAAAAATAGTCTGACAGCTCGAAATTCGACGGCCTTTAACGTTTTGTATTCAATATATAATTTGGAATCAATAAAATATTTATTAAATAATCGATAATTTCAACTACTTGTATCTCTGACATGGTTGATATTATGCACATATTCCTAGAACATTTTCGACATGTAATTTAGTCAGTATCCACTCACAAAATATTGTGGACTAGGTCTGTTACATTCTGTATATCGCAGAGAATTGAGACGACACTAAAGTGACGCCAATAAAGTAATGTGATAAAGGGCACGAGGCAATTATTACAGTAATTTAAAAATCTAAAAAACGCAGTGATTCATCAGCAAGCGACAACAATGACCGATAACTAAAAACCAAACATGGAACAGTAAAAGCCGAACAAATATTGTCATTATTGTCTTATTGAAAAAAATATTAATGAATGATTGTATTCTTAAATACTAATTAAATGTATTAATTATAAATATATACATATAAAATCAACTTTATCGAAAAATGTTGTTGTTGCACTACTGGGATTCGAACCTGGATCTCTTTCCAAACCTGGGAAGGTGCATTATCCAACTATGCTACAGTGACATTATTTTTTAAGATAAATTTTCAATCCTACATTTTATACTTTTTCAAATTAATACATCTATCGTTCCATTATTTGAAAGCTATCTACTTTGTTTCTTATTCTTGATTGAATACAATTATTTATTCATAACATTGAAGGTA
This sequence comes from Eubasilissa splendida, assembly GCA_031772225.1. Taxonomy (NCBI): domain Eukaryota; kingdom Metazoa; phylum Arthropoda; class Insecta; order Trichoptera; family Phryganeidae; genus Eubasilissa; species Eubasilissa splendida. The sequence goes on from CM062851.1 coordinate 18,599,235, forward strand.
CACCAGACACTCATTCTCAATTCTCTCGCTGCAGTGTCTGTGGCATCTTCCTAGTGAAATGACTTTCTTTTCTTTCTTCCATGAGGCTCGCTGTTGCCTGACGTCCAGGTGCCAACGTTGGAGACATGCATACCCCTTGTAATGTGCCTTTATTCCTTACGCCTACGATGCAAGGCTAGAAGTGTGTATATATATTTCGCTATATTTTTTCCCAGTTTTATTTTTCTGCTTTCTGATAAGCTTTTTTATTTTCTCTCCGATCATGCGGCTACATGATTGTTTTTTTCAGCAGTAGATTAGTTTTTTCAACGCTAAAGCTTTTTAATATTTTACTATGTTTGTAAATACTTTTTTTAAATATATTATTCTCTCGCGGTCGGACGATCTCACGATTTCGCGATTATCATTTTTTTTTCCGCTGAAGCTTTTTTGTATTTTACCATATTTATAAATACACTATTTTAAATATAGTGTTTCGCGGTTTTAAATTTTTTATTTGTAAATGCGTTTGTTGTTATTTTTTTTCAATATAATCTTTCACGTTTGATTTCGAGGTCCTTCACGCAGCTACGTGATTTTTATTTACATCTGTATAATAGTTTTCTATGTCACATTTTTAACAATTTTTTGTATTAGTTAATTGAGTCTATGTGATTTTTTTAATTTATTTTCTTCATCCAAAATGTCCGAGAAAAATTGGAACATTAAAAAAATGCCATCTTGATACAAATTTAAAAAATAAAAAGTTTATGAGCAATTACAAAATACATAATACAAGAAAAGCAAGACGACCATCACATACAGGCTGGCCCAAAAAAAGTGAGAACATCATGTAACACATGAGTTATTTCAAAACATAATATAATAAACACCCCATATTGCATCATCTACTGGGTTTAAATCTGGTCTGTTCGGTGGCCACATGTCTCGATGAAATTAACATTCTCACGACGAAGAAAGTTGATTATATTTCTGGCTGTGTGAGATGGAGCTCCGTCCAGCTGTAATGTCTACCTATACTCCATTCTTTGTTTAGAAACTCTTTGATCATTTTCCTAGCACCCCAACATTTTTCAATTCGCAAATTTTTGTTCAGAATACGGTCTTCTGCAGTGATTTTTGTCATTCTGGGCAACAATTTGAAAAAAACAAATATAAACAATGAGAAAATTAATAATCAAAGAAATAAATAAAAGGTAATATAGATAAGCAGGTAAGTAAATTAGTAAACTATTTAAGCTATTGTTGATATAGTTAAACTAGTTTTGATGTAATTATATCACATCTTACGAAATGTTTTCACTTTTTTTGGGCCATCTGTAGATCCAGAAGAGCCATCTGCTTCTTCAAATATCATCACAAACGTCTCCGCTGTAGTATTGCCCTGAAGATTAGCAACTAATTCTTCAGTATCACAATAATTATAACTTATGGGGTGCCGTTACAAAAGACTGACCGAAATACTCACCTGGACTGTAATTTTAATAACTATGAAATGAGCTAAGAAACCAATGAAGATTCGGAAATTGGAATATTTTGCCCATGCGAAACGAAACTTGAGAGACATGTGTAATACAACACTCTCCACCTTATCATCAGTGCAAGTGCAAGATCGAATCACTAAAAAGAGTGTCTGGTCGCAGGAGGACATTGCAGTTGCAGAATAGATAATGGTTCAACAGATCCAACGTTTTTTTTAAATCAGGGATAATAATAATGGTAATGGATAATTTGTATAGCGCCATTTTCGTAAAAACTTTCACAGAAAAATTTCGCCCGGTACTGATTACAAGTAGTTTAACTATTAGCCTCATCTTAAAACAGTACCTAATTTGTGCAGAATTTTTCGAATTTCAAAATGGAAAAATGAAAGTACGTCCTTAACACTCCCGTTCCGGAACGGGGTACAACATAACCCCAAAAATCTTATTTTTAAAATAATTTATGAAATATGAATAATATTGAGTTGGTATTAATTATGATCCTCATAAATATCCCAAAGAATGCAACACGCAAAAAATATATAACAATAATGTATAGTAAGACAGTAAACAGAAGAGAAAATGCTGTTTTTCCAAAGACAATCGGGACCATTTTATTAGGTAATTCCCCTTATTAGGTAACGGCAGATGTGACGCACACATTTGTATGAGTCGCGTCTGAGATCTCTTTACCAAGCACGCTACAGTATGTTTCAGTTGCGTTCAGTCACGGCTCACGGTCTGCGCATGTGCGGTATGTTCGCGATTGCGTAGCACATCCTGTTATGTCATTCTGCTGGCGTAGCTCGCATTGGTCGGGCGCTTGCATGTGATGACACTTCAAAATACTACGGTTTCTTATAAAATGACGACAAATTTAGTAGTATCTTATTCGCATTGTATAAAAAATATGATAGAATATGCTCAAACGAAAATTTTAATGGGGTCACTTTGTACCCCGCTCCGGCCCTCGATTCTATTTTCAATCTTCCGATACCCGAAAGTTAACCATGTATGTATATTTATTTAACAATCGGAATTCGTAATATTTCTCCAGGTTTTGCCTTCAAAATAGTAAAAAATGTTACTTGTGTATATTTTGTATGAAGCTACATTTTAACATTATGTAGTATTTATAATATATTTGTTTTATTTAAACGCTACGTTTTTATTTATATTTTGGTATAAATCTTTTACATTTACATGTATATTATATTGTTTCTAGAAACAAACTAGACTTACTTAAATTAGGTTTTTCCTCGTTGGTGGTCCATCAAAACTCGTTAAAAATAAATCATATTTTATGTTTAGCTTAACGTGATTTAATTGAAATTAATTAATATATTGAATATTTGTTGAAGAATGTGTTTAACACATATTCGTATAGCTATAATATCTACCTACTTGCCTTGGAAGAGTTAATTGTTTCCATTCGTCCAAACTGAAATTGCGTTCATCTCTCCCTGGAACCTTGCACCAGTGATCGGGAACACTCATGGCCAGGATGAGGTTCATGTAAACCATCGTTCCCGTGGCGGCCAGGAAGAAATTGAAAATAACATTACATCTCCTTTGATACTTTCCATCATCTCCGACAGAATGCAACACTCGATCAAACACCGAGTCACTATTATCCATTGACAAGAGGATCGCTTAAAAATTAATAAATAAATGGAAAGATCTCTCGCGAGCGCTAGCAACAAAACTGTACCATGTAAATTAGTCAGTACCAACTGATGACTAGAGACGGCAATCTCCGCATCGTCGCCGTGAAATACATTACGTATTATTTTCTTAAATCGTTGATAACGTGGCAAGTGATATGGCAAGGAACATCTTGCGAGATTAAAATCTTACCTTAAAAACGGTCAGACGCTGTAACTAACGCCCAGCGTCGCAACTAGGCTAATACAGCCAATGCGGTGCATTGGGACCAAAAGGTCCGCGTGTTATTTTTCAAATTTAATTCCATACGTATAGTATTCGTTTGTTTTGAAAGTAACATGTTGTTTACGAACGCATTGTTTACATTTAGACCCTCTTGAGATCCGAAGTCCCAGCGTAGAAGGGTAGATATTTATATCAACCAGCTATTTCAATGAACTTACTTATAAAAATCATTTAGACTAGCTTAAAAACAAAAGAGTGTTTATGTTAACCGAGATAAAGGATGTAAGCTGTATAATAAAAGGCCCGAAATGCCAGTAGATCATCACTGCGTTTTGGATATCGGTAGCAAGAAGTTCTTCAAATAAATAAATAAATAAATTTCTCTTGCAAAGTGTATTCGACACTGTGATAGTGTAAGAAATATAATTCGCGCTCTACGATACATTTGTTATCGATATTATTGCCGGTAATAAAATTTACTTATAATTTTGAAAATCCGCCACATTAAGAAATGAAATAATCGATGCTTTAGATTAAATAAAACACAATCACTTGGTTTTTAATGGCACAAGTCACTCTTGAAGGGTGGATTGCCTATTTGAAAGAAGAAGAAGAAGAATCACTTGATATGAAACCACGAATTTTATTACACGCCAACCGGTTTCGCGTAGCTCAAGTTTCATCAGGGCGTATTACTACGTAAAACTAACAATAAATACAAAAAGAGTGCACTTATATATATATATAAAGAGGGAGATAGAATATAAAATTACATGTGAAAGAGAGACAGAATATAAAATTATATGGGAAAAAGAGACAGAATACATTTAGACGGAACATTAAGGGAGGGGATGGTGCAGTGTTGATGGATATTAAATTGGTTTTAAAGAAAACATACCCAATATGGGATTAATGGATAAATTAATTTGATTATTAAGAATTGCCCTTCCACTATTCATTGCCTTTTTTATCTCAAGGGCTTCGAAATTGTCCAAACGGAGGCCAAACCCATTATTATGGAAAATATTGACCCCCTGTGCTATTATTAAAAGAACGATCTTTTTCAATAATATGGTTGGAAAATTCTGAGAAACCATTACTGTGTAAACATTTAAGATGTTCTTTGCCACGAATATTGACACTGCTATGTATAAAGTCATAAAAAAGGCAATTTTCGGCTGCCTTGAATCTATATTGTTTTTCTTTATCACAGATCCAGCGGTGGGCTTCCAACACGTGTGTCGCGTTGAGCATCGGAGACCACCTGAATCAATATATATCAATCATCGACGACTTTAACCATTGTTAAACTATAGACAAAAAAATCGGCTTTGTCTCTTTCATTGTGCACCCGAAATAAACGTGTTTTACGAGAAATTTCAAAAGGTCACAAAGCCTTATGTTTCATAATACATTTAAACTGTCAACAGAAATTGCAGTTATGTGCTGATATGATCTGAAAATATTGTTTATTCTTAATTTAACGGGTTTCGCCGGCCTAAGTCAAATTTAACAAGGGCCTCGCGCGAGCCTCTCTGAGCTCCCTCCAGCCCACTCCTGCACAGATCCCCTATAAATATCAAATAATAAATTACTTAGTACAACATCCTCACTCCAATGGCGCGTGTACGCGAATGAGACTTGTCTCGGAAACTCGTCTACAAATCACGTGCGTGCGTGAAGTGTGTTGTGAGTTGAACAAGAATGTCTATGATTTCTACGATAAAAGATTTAGAGATCTTATTTTAACTGAAATAAATAAATAGATATTTGGGGGTTAGGACGGTGGTTAAATGAAATGCTTGTTTGGCGTGTGGAGGGGTGGTTTATTGTCGGTATGATAAAAACAATGAAGACAGATAGAAATGAATACCGTGAATGAATGAATGATGTAGAAGGTGCACGTGTCTTATGAAATGAGTTGGCGGTCTTGCTCGGCGAGCGCGAGCCGGCAAGACCGCCGTTGTGAAACGATGATACTGGAGAGACTGCCTGGCGGTGAATCGAGCCAGACTTGTAGCAGCAGCCGGTAACGCTGTCGCTAGCGTCGATGCCGACTGAGATGGCGGTTGATTTGAATTTCGATCGCTACAGATACAATTAATTTATATAAAATATTGGCTGATGGCAGAAAGCGAGGCCCCACGAAATGCGATTCTATAAATCCATAGTGTGACAATCTCATAGTCTATAATTCGCGTTCACGTCTAGAATTTCAGCGGATATAAACTGATCGGCGTGTTCTAGTGTTGCAAATGTATGTTTTGGGGGTTAGGTTGGTGGTTAAATGAAAGAGTGATGATTGGCGTGTTGATGTTTATTGAGTTGGATAGAACAAGGAAGACATGTCGAATGAAAGAAATGAATGAAGATTCAGAAGGTGCGCGTGTATTATGAAATGAAGCGAGTCGGCGGTCTCGATGCAACAGGAGAGAGAGATCATCGATGAGGAATCGGGCTAGACCTGTAGCGGCAACCAGCAGCGCTGAAACGGCGGTGAATTTTAAATCCTGTCCCCTACATTTTTATATATGCTATTTTTATTTTATAGTTGTGAAGGAACTGTCTGGTGCATTGGGGTTCAAAGTTAGGTTCAAAAGGTTCGCGCCCTACTATACTTTTGGTATCCATACTTTTGCGAATATTGATAACTTTTCCCAGCGCTAATATGGACTAATATTTTTTAAATCCGCCACAGTAAGAAATGAAATTATGAAATTTAATAACTCATTTCTCACATGAATTACGAAAACACTTGAAAACGATATCAGTAGTATTCCGCTAATACGTTGGATTATGGACCAGACCATCGCCGTAAAACGAAGAAAAATATTTTTCAGTCGTGTAAATTTACATATATTCAGTGCTTTTATTCTGCCGTAATGCACCCAAACGGCGTTCCGGCACCTGTTTTTAGAAATTTTGACAATGTTTCAAAAGTAATTTTGTTCATGTCTAAAATAAAAATTATATTTAATTTATTTATTTATGCTCTGATGATACGATATGACTTCGTAACATCAACATTTGCTTTAAATTTCATAAAAATTAGAATTTGAATATCATGTTTTTTCGTGAATAAGTAAGTATTTTAGTAGACAGGAGAATTTTCCTTAAATCCACGTACTTAATATTCTCGTATCTTATATGCCTACAACACATAGGTTCCTATCTATATTATACGGGGGTCCTTCTCTTTCACATTGGGGCCCAATGTTTCAAGTTACGCCACTGCTGAGATATTTAAGACTGTGTCACGACATATAATCCATATATAACTGGCGTAAAAAGATTTATTTGTTTATTTTAAGTAGGTATTTGAAGAGAACTTACTCTATATTACGTTATTTACCTATCATTCACTTAGATACTTATTTTTATTGCGTTTATCCCGTCAATTTTTTTTTTATCATCTCATGTGATGTAGGTACCTACCGTATCTATAATAATTACTTTTTTTGAAAAAAGTGTTTTTTTTAATTATTGTGTCATTCCGTTAGTGGTGATTGAAATCTCAAGATTGCATTATATTCGTATCCACAAAAATGTAGGTATTTATTAAAACCAAATAATAAAAATGTAAAATAATATCTGGAAAGAAAAAAAAAATATTAATCTCAAATAATATGAATAATTCACACCCAAAAGGACTTCAAAACAAAAATTATTTATGCAATTAAAATTCGTGTAAGAAACATTATTTCTATAATGTATGGAAGACGAAAATTAAAAAAAAAAAATCTATCTATCTTCTACGAGGCATGTCTACGCGAGATTAATTATTACTTACCTGTAAAACGTATGAAACACAATACGGAATTCGTATACGTATATCGTAAATAAGATTAGAAAGACATCTTTTGATCAATGATAAACGTCTAATGGAATGAGAATGACATGAGAATAATATTTAAATAGCTCTTGCTCTAAAAAGAAATAATTACATTTCTTTAAACATAAACTTACTTTACATTACAACGCATCATTTATTTTAATTTTAATAAGACAAATGTTTATCTATTTAACATAATACAAACGTTTATTTATCACAATAATACTTTGAGAAACTCAAATTTGAGAAATAGGAAAATATAATTTGTGACATGTGACATGGTAGGCAAATATGGACCGCCCCAGTCCATATATACCCACTAAAATGATCAAGGCACTTAGCAACGTATTTAGTGGTCTGAAGAGCAGAATTCGCAAATGAAGAAGTTTTTCTCAACCCCAGAGATATTTGGAAGTAAATATTCTAATTCATGTTTCTATTTAAATTCACAATATCATTTAAAACATTAAATTCAAGTTCATTTATTGAGTCATGACAAAATATACTTTGCCAGACTGTTTTTTGATAGATGATTTAGGGCCTGAAATAAAGATATAGAATAAGAATAGGTCAATTTCGCAAATATTTATTTCATACAATAATATTTTCTGTAATGTTCAGAATTTATACATACTCCTTGAATATTTTCGACTCGTAATTTAGTCAGCTATCCACCCATAAAATATTGTGGATTAAGTCTGCTCCTGATGTTCTCACTTTTTTGGGCCACTCTGTATATGTATAATTAGAGATATAAATTTTATTTTATACGTATAATAAACCAAACTGGCTACCGAAATGACAATGATATATTCATATACTAGTGATATAAAAAAGAATTCGTCTCCTCTTTCTTTGCTCTATCCCAAATCCCAACTATTTGGAGTCGGGTTCTTGAACATTTCCTTTCCACTACTCCCGATCTCGGCATTAGTGAAGTCGGTGTCCTTCTGCAATTTATGGTCCAGGATCATCCTTGATCATCATCATCATTTGATCAGCAGCTGCCAGCTTGTGGCCTTCTTCACCCCTATTTATTATCCACTTACTCCACGGCTTTATCCACTATTAGTGCCACTTTAGATTGTTCCCCCGGGTGGCTTCATTTCGGATTCTATCTAAAAGCAATTAGTAATGTATTACACTCTTAAAAATTATTCATGTACTACAAATTGTTATTCTATTATTTTCACGTACTTCCCAATATAATACAATTTTGTTTCTTTCTTTCTCAGCTGAACCGTTTCTTTCAGACTGTCATTAGTAAATAAAGCTACTTATATATCGTATGCCCGGCATGTAACTAGGCTCGTTCGCAAATTGAGTAGTTAAGCGATCTGATTGCAAAATTCATATTGCGAGGGATTTTTCAATGACCAATTTCGATCTTAGTGCAATTCTGTCGCGCAAGTATATCATCCTTTATCACGTCAGTCATCTAGTTACCATACCACACCTTCAATGTACACAATAATCTCTTATCTTAACATTGGATAATTTATAAAGCATCGTTTTCGCAAAAATTTCTCCTCAATGGCGCTTTACAATCTTTACACAACATAAACTGTAATTTAAAAAATCTTCTATGGTCGTTAATAATACCGTTAAAACCGACCGAGCAAAATGTATATATTACGACACTGAATCTAAATACAATAGATATACTTTTCAATGCTAAATGCATAGATAAAATATACCTACCTAACTACATACACATCTCTACACCTCTACAGTCTCCACTAGCCATGGGCGATATGGCTCAGATAACTGAACCGGTTCACCCGCTCAATCGACCAAATTGAACATGAATCATCGGTTCGGTTGAACCATTGGATATTTTGAAAGCATGGATCACTCACATTGCTATTCGGACGTATGCGGCATATTTTCTTATGAGTCATATTACTATTGCTCCCTGTCAAATGATACCAGTATACGAACAAAGTCAACTATTTTTAATATTTTTTGCATTTATTAAAGGTTGCTTTACTACGTCCAGTATAATGAAATCCAAATTATTCATAGAATTGAAATAAAAAATATTTCCTTATAATGATATTTTATCGAAATTCTTCAATTAAATAGACGAGCTATGTACATTGTAATTTTCGAAATGGTATGATTTAAAAGTTTTTCCTTGTCATTAGCTGAGTTTGTTTACATTCCTTCGGTTGTATAGTATAATACATTTTTAATTATGTTATTATGCATTTAAATTGAGTTATTGACATAAGATCTTTTACCCGCCTGCATAGTGAAACATGATTAATGTTAATAAATAAAAAATACCAACTATTTTTACGTATCTTATTTTCATAAAATCATGGCATAATAAGTTTTACCCGCCAAGCTAACCAACATAAATAAAAATAGCACAGAATTGTTCAAAACTTCTTTAATATATAATTTCATTATTTCAAATATTAAGTTTAACTTGAAAAAACAAAAATATGTAAAATATTATCTAAAATAATAATACTTTAGTAGAAATCAATCCTCATTATCTGTTGCACACAGAGAGTGCAGCACAGAGTGTTTATTTGGTAAACGTTGTTGTTTGTTTTATGTGGCGTGCCGCGGGATTGGGAACACAATAAACGATCGCCCACCCGCCAGGACACCACACATTTTATATAAACCCTCCTGATTCCTTTGCTTTAGGATTCTGTGAACACAGTAGATTAAACAAATGAGATAGTTCACGGCACCCCTTGTTTTACTTTTCCTAGCCAGCGCTCCTTGGAAGGACCCCTTTTAGGACGGCAAGACAGCCTTTGGTTTAGAATCACTACTACAAATAGCCTCTTTCAGGGCCACAAAAGGGCCCGAATCATAGATTTACAAATGGCCTCTTTCAGGGCCACAAAATTGGCCCAGATCAGAGATCCACTTAAGAGTCTTTAAGGCGGTCTTGCTCGGAGCCTACAAACAGGGCCGCAAATGCGGTCCTGATCGGGGCCACAATACTTCTCCGGTCGGCGTCTAAATTCACGCCACGGACCAGGAGCCTTTAAATGCTTATACAGCCCGAATGAGCGCTGGCCCGGCCTTTGTTGTTACGGGATATCACGAGTCGAGGAATGATCTACCGATTCCCCTACTCATGATATCCCACATAAGTATATTTTAATCCATTTTAGTCCCGAAAAACGGTTTATGCCGCCCGCCAGCGTACAACCGAGCTGTGAGCCATAGTTGTAAGGTTTCGCCGGCAGGCGGCGACGGCCGCCACGTCGATCGTGGCGCGGCCAGGCTTGTAAGCACGCTCTGGTTGGCTTAGCAGCGAAAATGGTTGGTACGGGCTCTCCGAGCGCCCTTGCGCACCCAGTACTAAATAAATAACGCGCCGCTGTAGTACGGAGTTCTTTTTTTTTTTTTTCTAATTCTTTAGAGTCTACGATACTCTGAGTACTCTACATGCGGCTAGACCGCCAAATCTATTTCTACAAGTGCATCAGCGCTAATCGCTTTGACACTTTTACTAACTAACTTATTGTAATAAACATCATATGTGTTTTATATTAATACATGAATTGGAAGGGTAAAAATTCTGATAAAAAACCCTCTAAACAATTTACTGGAAGTTGTACGGAGGTCTCTTATAATCTCTAACTTAAATAAAAATTCATCAAAACTTCACTTTAAAATAAAAATACCTATCAGGCCCCCGGTCGCCTTAAGAATAATTTAATTTAAAATTTACTAAAGACTCTCAACTCGCGAAATTTAACCGTATCTCAAATTATAAAATCATTACGCAACCTCAGCCCAACCTAAAATCTTGACATTGCATCACTCAATTTTAAATTCAATTATTTTTCAACCTTTACATAAAAATAAATTCACACCACCATTCCAACTCCCAACACCCTGATACTACAAGATGAAGGAGGCAGGGATTACCCAATCCGATGCTCCATAAAACCAGTATATCCAAGTTTCCACGGAGGTCACTTCGGACCCGATATTCCGTTAGAGATGATTATCAAAGTCAAGTACGGAGGTCACTTAGAGTTCTACAAAGCATTCCGCAAAAGGCGGTTTGTGCATTCACAGCCATCTGTATCGCTTCCCTCCGTTTAAATTACTTCCCCCGCGCCTTCAAGCTTTCAGACGTAATCCTCATCCCGAAACCAGGTAAGGACCCAGTCATCCCTCAAAATACTACCCGATAAGCCTCCCATGCACCGGTAAAATCCTCGAAAGGATTATTGACAATAGATTAAATAATATCGCCGACGAATTAAAAATAATTCACGATATCCAACATAGATTCCGCCGTAATCACTCCACACTCCATCAGCTCCTCCGCGTAGTTGAGCAAATCAATAATGGTTTTAACAATAAGGCAGAGTTCCGTTGACGTAAGCAAAGCTTTCGATAGAGTGGCATAACGGCCTACTCTACAAAGCAGATCTCGCCGGGTTCCCCCTCGCGATCATTAAAATACTTGCCAGTTTCATATCGGATAGGAAATTTAGAATCAAAATTAACGAAATCCTTTCCACCATCTGGAAGCTATTAGCAGGAGTACCGCAAGACTCCATAATCTCACCGTTTCTATTCAATATTTTCTCTCACGACATACCCCCCGCTCAAGAAGACAACACCGCGGTTGCACGATTCGCCAACGATACCGCGTACCTCTCCTCCTCACTCCTCAATCCTCACTCGCGATCCGCCGCGTCCAGAGACAAGCCACCCTCTTAGAGGATTGGTGCAAGAAGTGGCGAATCGAAATAAATCCCTCGAAAAGTGCCGCCACCTTATCCACTAAAAAACTTTCATTTAAAAGACATAAAAATAAACGAAACATAATAATGTTTGGAGACAACATACCCTGGACCAGCGACATCAAATACCTCAGTGTTACGCTGGATTCCAAACTGACGTGGAGAAAATATATCCAAAACAAATTAAGCGCTGCATCACGTGCACACTGCGCAATGTATCCACTATTAGGCAGGAATAGTAAACTTGCCACAGACAACAAGCTTCGATTTTCGACTGATCCGCCGCTCGCCACGTAGCTCGCTCAAATTGTTCTGGGAGAGGATTGAATAGGATTGGATTGGATAAAATCGTTATTTTGACTGTGATTGTGTTCGATTGTAACGATGATTGATAACTTATTAACGTGATTCTTCAAACAATGACTGGTACACTAGAAAGTAAGCTTCTGACAGTTAAATCTTAGTTACCAATCATCGTTAAATCTCAATCACAGTCACGTAACGGTTTACCATCACTAGGATTGAATCGTTAACCGTTGAACCGGTGATCCGGACCTGAACCGGCTCAGCAAGCCGGTTCGTTCGCGAACGACGCACCGCTAGTCTCTACCACTCTAGAGGTGTTGTTTATGATTCTTTTCACGGAATCGATCTCCGAGTACCGATTAAAAAGAACCGAGTTCTTTTGATTCGGTTACTTTTGAACGATGACTCAAATCTCGAGTTAATCTTGTGTTGTGATTTCGGGTTTACAAATGATTCGGTTACATCTCATTTCGTGAGTCAGTGGATCTCCTGCGCGTTTTGTGGTGTTATGACGTAGATATTTCCTCTAAAAACAAAAATGGGAGTTCAAAATGACCAATACACATATTATCTTGTTATGTGCTTTCAATTAATCTAAGGTTTAAAAAAAATTCGATGAAGCTGATAAATTGTGCACACCTCTGTGTGTGTGTGCAAACTCCTTTTAAGTAATTTCTTTGTGCGTCTAGTGTTTTACTGTTTGATAAAACTTTTAGGTACACACACTATGGGGTGTGTACCTTTATGCACTGATGCATGGGGGCGACACGAAACATATTCTTTAAAAAAATCATTTGCAAAAAGAATCACATATAGATTTACAAAGTATAAATAGGCGTCCTTTACGATGGTGCCGGCACACCACACACACAAGCTAAAATAAATGTTTGATAAGCAAAATGAATGAATTACTAATACAGGTTGTACAGACTATGGCCTTCCATATTCGCGATATCCGCCCGCACATACCTGAAGGGATCAGGTTCAGAATCGGACTCGGCAGCCGAGGAGTCGAAAGAATCGATTCTTTCGGGACAACGGACCCGATTCTTTGCGTTCTTTAATAAGAGTCGTTCAAAAAGAACGACTCGTTACACACTCGAACACTTTACACTCTACTATTTAAATGCGGTGTGACGTGTTGTCTACGCACGTCAGATTTATATTATACTGTACACAATTAGCAACCTTGCATTGTAGTTGTGTGGTACGTTAGCCTTGTATTTATACCACAGAAAAGTGATTTATACATATTCCTACTTTCTTGAGTTGTGTATGTTTGTATACTTATCATCAAATATAATATTGACTTGACGTTTGACGTAGGAGGGACATTTTTGTATTGATAATGCGGTCCTTCGTGATATCAAAGATTTGGGCAGTTTTCAAGAATGGGAGTGACAGGATAACGGCGGATGTGAAATGAAAACAATTTTTTATTTGGTATCAGTTGTGACGCATCCGAATGAATAACGTTAATGTGTTTTACCGTTAAGTTAAGGCACTTATAGGGCTTACAGTTAAATTGGCTTGACGTTAGAGTCCTTAATTCACAATTAACCAGTGTCGGTGGGTGCTTTAAAATGACTGAATTATTGCAATCGCTGATTGCTGTCTCTGAAAAAGCATCAAATATAGCTCGTGCCTGTCGAACAAAAAAGGAGCTATTCTCTCTTCTAGTTCAGGAGAAGGGAAAAAAAGATGCCAATCCACGATTTGTTCAAGACTTTAAGACATTGGCCGACGTTCTTATACAGGAAACTGTAAGATATGAACTCGGAAAAAAGGTACACGCATTTTACTATTCATTGATATATAGTTTTTCTAAAAACTTAACCCAAAATTTACTAATTTTAATATATAGTCAGTGAGAAATCTTATAATTAAATTAAACAAACTAAACTTATTTATTTTTGCTTATCGCCCTGCAAGAAGCAGACCACATTTAACAATTCTTGTTTTTGCCCAATTAGGAATATGTCAGAAGTATTATATATCCTAAAAATTCAATTAAGCTTTAACTCTGTTACTGTATTTACCTAAATCCTTATTCTCGAATAAGTTCTCGTTCTTTCCTAAACTTTCCAAAGACAACATACCTGTCTGAAGTAATGTATCGAAAACAATGAAAACCCTTGATGATTAGAATAACTAAATTGTACCCGCCATCATGGATACAGATAATACTGAATGTAGAAATTGTTTATCATTTACAATTGAAACAGTTTAGACATGTTGTACAAGAAAGCATTTTTTTGTGTTTTGTGTGTACAATATACAGTTACATTAAATGATGACGTTTTGTATGCGTAATATCAAATTAGTAAAATGAATTAGTGATTATTATTTAGATATTCATGTAACATCCTAAATCACAATGTCAAAGATTTTGGTTGCATAGAATAAAAAAAGGAAAGCTATCTCTTTAGGAATGAAGATTCAAATTTTAGATCATTTAGTAACTAGAGAAGGTTCAACTTCTACAGGGAAATACTAACGAGAACCAATAAGGAAAATGAAACGATTTGAAAATCTGTTCTTGCTGGAACAAAATTAGGTGCCAAATTGTCACCGTACACAACAGACATCATAAGATTGAAGATGGAAAAATTAAATAGAGTTATTATCATATGATTTGTTTAGAAATAACTTTTGTTTGTATCAGGTTTTTGCATCTGTAAGCATTCTTCTATTATTTCATGTGTACCTAACCTAACCTAACCATTCTTCTATTATTTCATGTATACTGTATTCATTTTTACAGAAACCAATCTACCGTGTAAATAAATAATTAGGTGTACATTAAATTTTAAATATTGCCTGCTTCTTTCATTCAATTTAGAAATATTAATCATTATAGTATCCTGAGCTAGCAGAACATATTCACGGAGAAGAGAGCAATTCCTTTTGCAATACTCTTGGTGAGACAATAACAGTTGAAGTACGAGAAACTGAGACAGAAACAGCTGAACTCTTGTACCAAGTTCTTGACGGTGATAAAAATGCTGCTGATATTCTTGCATCTGAAGTGCACAAAGATATAGTCATGGATGATATAAATTCACAGATTAGCAGTTGTCTAAACCTGGATATTCCGGTCAGCAATTTGGGAGTTTGGATTGATCCCATAGGTAAGACTTTTTTTATTGATATATCTTGATATTTTATTCTGCATTATTTCCTAAATAGAGTTGGTTAATAGCGATTATATTTGATTGCATCCTGTATGACTGACAAGCCTTAATATAAGTAAATATAATACAAGTAAAGAAAGATGAAAACTAGAATGGATCAGTTTACAATAAATATAATATTTGGAAGTTGACTATAATGCGGGTTTACGGGGTGCATATTTGACCCGCATTATATGATAACTGCGGTATAAACAAATTGTCCAAAATTATGACTTTTTGAAGAAAAACAACACATTAAATTTTCTTCATTATTTTTATAAAATATAAATAAATATTTATTTGAATTTAACGAACATAACATATTAAACATTTAAATTAGAAATAATCTCATAGACTACATTTTGCGAGTGACAAATTAATTTAGTAAAAGTTACATTCTTTATTTCTTTTAAGAACTATTTTAATTTATTTTGCTGTGCTCGTATGTGTTTTTTACACCGGGCGCCTTAATATAAAAATGACAAAAAAAGTCCCGCATTATAAAAGACACGTTATAACCAGCTTCCACTGTTGCATTTTATCCTTTTAGATTCTACTGCTGAATACATAAATGGGGATAGCGAGCCAGTAAGTATCGGCAGCATTAGTTTGTCCGGTCTGCAGTGCGTAACTGTGCTCATTGGTGTTTTCGATCGACTAACCGGGCAACCGATTATTGGAGTTCTTAATCAGCCATTTTACAATGGGTATGTACTGTTTATTTTATTTCATGAATTGTATTTGAGTTTTCATTCTTCAATTACAATAATACACACTTACCACTAATTTGTCAAATATAAAATAATTTTGATACCAAAATTATTGATATATATGATATATATCAAAGTACAAAATGTGATAGATTATTTGGCGATGTTAAAATACATTTGGAAGATAACCATTTTTCAAACTATAGAAGCAATTAATATAAATTTAGTGGTTTGTGTCCACAACCAGTGTCACATAATTCGATAAGATATGTTTAATACTGTTTTATAATGCAATCATAATAATTTTTAAACTAAGCTAGTGCTTATGCAAAAAATAAATCTAACTTGCTGATCACCTGGGATGTGGCTCAAACTCCTGATTTGATCACTAGGCGAATTTCGCTATACTTAGCTAGTTTTGCCACCAAACCAACAAGTATGTCGTTTAACCATAATGTTTTTGTTGTTACAGTAAAACTCCGTTAATTCGTAACTCACGGGACTGAAATTTAAAAAAAAAATCCAAATTACGAATAATGAGAACAAAGTGTTTTAAAGGCAACATTATATATAAATTTTGCGCGCGCCGCCGCTGTTGATATTGCGATTTTTGTACTGAAACATGATGAATCTCCATTATTTCAGTTTCTTATGTGTCAAATAACGTATTTCTCCTTAATAAGAAAGGTGTGTGGTGACGCGGTGATTCACCATTTGACCAGTCACTTGACGCAACAAAATCAAACACATTAATTTGATACGCGATCGAACTCCCCTTTTCCATCAGAATTGGAATATTTAAAATGTGCATGAAAATAATTTAAAACTTTTAAATCCTCACGTCTCACTGGGATTAATGGTTTAAGTTTATTATTTTCCTGCGATTTTTCAAGTTCGAACCCAGAGAGGTATTCGGGATTCGATTTTATTCCGTCAATTTTATCTTTAATACCTATCAATTTTTTGTCAGTTTTCAAAATAAGCTCCATTTTTCCAAAATGATAAAGGATTTACACGAATTACAAGATGTCGGTGCCATTTTAGAGAACGAAACGTGAAAAAAAAAATGTCAACGTATTTAAATACGAAAGATTTAGTTTCTTTAGTACCTACATATGCAAATCGAAACGTTTCATAAACCTATAAATCAAGTGATTCAATTAAAACATTATTTTAAATAATAAAAAATCTTATAAAATGCAGGCTAAACTCAGTTGAGCATGTCTTGTCACACTAGCGCACCGTTATGCGATAAGGAAAAGCGTTGTGATTGGTTGGTAGGCGGAGCTAGCTGCAGATGTTTACGAAGGGATGAAGGTTAAATGCGTGGTCGTGCGAGTTTAAGGGTTTAAAAACATTTGCAAATATGCAAATTATGTGAAAAAATTATTTACTTCGGATGTCAAAAACGCATATGAATTGCGAATAATTAGAAATTAATATGAAATTATTAGTATTAGTATGAGTATTTTTGGGGTATTTTTTTTTTTAAATTGTGAATTCCGTGAAAATACGAAATATAGGGTTACGAATTAATAGAGTTTTACTATATTTATCTATACCTATGCTCATCTATTGACAGATCTAAGGGAAGGTGCTTATGGGGAATAAGTTATATGGGAAAAAGAATTTTCTTCAACCCTTACAAGGATTCTCCTGAAAAAGCAGAAGATAAACAAACATCAACTATATGTATAAGCTCTAGTGAAAATATAGTTCTCAAGGAACTTCTAAATGAAGCTGGATATAATTTAGTAGAATCGGCTGGGGCTGGTTACAAATTGCTCATGGTGATATTGGGACATGCTGATGCCTATGTACTGTCTAAAGCCAGCACTTACAAGTGGGACACTTGCGGACCTCACGCTATCCTTAACGCCCTCGATGGTGGAATACTTGACTACACCAAAGCTCTGAGTGATGAAAGTGATAATGAAAATTGTGAAGTAACTTACCTCACAGCATCAGAGCAGTCTAATGGTGCCACCATTGACCAATGGTGCAATAAAGGTGGAATAATTGCTTACAGGAACCCGGACATCATATCTAAAGTTTTAGATGTTTTGTGTCCAACACAATAAGGAGATAGTTGTAATTTTCTAGTCATATTTAAAAATATATTTTGATTTTAAAAAGCAATGCTTTAAATAATTTGTAATTATATAGTTAAATCTCGAAACATGTATGTATAGATATGTATATACATTTCAAACTGGTCATTTAAAAGTATTAAGGGGAAAAAAATGTTTTATCGAATTTGCTTATCAGTGTGTGAAAATAGTTTTGAAATAATTTAGCAGATGGTTTTATTTATCATTACATATAGTACAGCGAAGCACTCTGGGAGTTATTATGAAAAATTATTTATTTTTCTAATTTATAAATAAAAGATCTTTATTTTTTAAAACACTTAACTATTTTAACAATCATTCCAAAAATTTGCTGACTTAAGAATTTAACCGAATTTGTGATATTCTGATACTTAAAATTATTTTTTAAATGCATTATTCATACTATTTAAATATTTTCATACATAACTTAACTGGTTGTTTGCCCAAGAATGTAAATATGCATCTTAATTAATTATGTATGTTTTTGAAATTTTTATAATTTTTCAAATTGTTTTTTTGCAAAATGATTTGGCCTTGAAACAAATTTAAAAACTTTGTTCTGGGTAGACAATTGGTTAATTATTGTACTTATGATTTTCATAAGAGATCTAGTCTCCATTACATTTAATGATAACAAGTATTTATTACTTTTTAAAATGTTCTCATTACGGTGTTATAAATGATTTATTCAATGTAGATCTTTTGAATTGCAATAATCTCTAGAAGTATTTAACTAAATGCTTAGTATATTCTTGCAAGAAATTATCTCCTTGGCCAATGTAGATGTATGAAACCTAGTGACAAGCAGTCCATACTATGAAATTTACTGTTGTATGCCTAAGTACACAAAAAACTAACAGCTTTTGTGTGCGGCATAAATAATGTGTTTCTATTAATGGTTGTATTTTATAAACAAATACCGGACTCATAAAACTTTCCTTACTTAAAATTGTTGCATTTTATTTCCATACAAGTACAAAACCTCCTTCCGGTGTAAATGTGAATCTCTTGTGCGGTGTGAAGAATGTTGTTGAAATATATGCTATCAAAATAAACAATTATGTTTTTTTGATCTTTCTTTCATGTATAAATACGCATTCCTCAAACTCTTGTAGATCAGTAAATATTGTATTTATATTAGAGACATATTATTTTCTACAACACATCTCCGACTCAACTAAAAACATTTGAGAAAGTTTATTCAAAATAGTAACTATATTGAGATACCAACCAAATACTGATTAAGAGACTTACATATGATGCTGTTGTTGGTTAATACAAAGTAAAGTTTTTTTACGATGTAATATGCAATGTTAAACCGTGTTTATTTTATCTCATAAAAGTTGTCCACATGCAGGTACACCGACTTCTATCAACAAATTGTCAAGATTCTATGAAAGGCAAATGAGTTTTTTTCAATATTGAAGAAGTAAACCAAATTTTAACAAATGACAAGTATAAATGGCATATTCACTTTTAAATGGAATGAATAACTAAACACAATTATGTATCAGGTGATGTGTCATTGTGTTAATTTTTTAACTTTGAATTTATGAAATATGTTTTATAATATTTCACTTCCTATAGTTTCTTATATTTCGAATAGAACTTAGAACCGTTTATTCTGAATAAATTATTCTGCTTTCTTAACTCAAAAACACCTTAATTGTAGAAAGGATTTTGTGTTACATATTAAGCCATTAAAATAACCTGTGTTAAGAATTTGTGTGTGTATGCGTGAGGATGTATAATATTTTATGCATCTTTATTTTTTATATAAAAAATAAACATTAAAAAAAATCTCATTGGGAAGGTGTTAGGTATGTGGTAATTTTTTCTTTCCTTCATTGGATGTACTATGTTTGGTGGCGCCACTCGCTGTCAAACCTTTAATGGAAAAATCTTCTTATTTTAAAATGTGATATTTTTGGGGTGTATTAATAAAGATTGTGTAATTTTAAATAATTTGGAAAAATGTAGAACTCTAGAGGTGTTGGTATAAGCTTAAAAAATGTAAGAGTATAAATTACTTATTTACACAGGTTCACACATTTATGTTGTAATATTTATATACTCAAATAAATGTTGAGATCTGACAAAAATGTATCAACATTTTTTACATTGATTATATATTTGACTTCATCTTTTAAATTGTGTTTTATTTTATCCCTTGAAAGCAGTAATGCCCCCAAAAAAGTTATCAACATCGCCAAACTTATTTTGCTAACCACTAATATCCCCCCCCTGCACATGCTAAATGTATTTATTGTTGTTATTCCCAACCATGTTGAGTATATCATATCAACGTGGTTGGGAATAACACAGTACCCTGTTGTGAGAGAATTCAAAAACAGCAACCTCAAATATCTTAATGATCAACCCCCAGACACCTTAAAAGGTCATCAAAACTGGCGATTATGCTTCCAAATTTGCCATACTTCAAGATCATTTAAGTCATGGTTTATATATAATTTTCTATAACCCTTTTGTGTCTTCTTTATGTTAGTGAAAATTAGAATCTTTTATGAGAGAACAATGTATATTTTCAAAACATCTGCAAAGCCCCGTTTTTGCCTGTTTCTGCAAAGAAAATTGAGCTCAGATCCAAGACGGTTGCAGATAAAAATAAAATAAAAATTGTTTTGAGCTACACTCATAAAAAATATCTGAAATGGTCAAGCAACCACACCTAGGTGATTTCACATGGAATGACTCGAATACAAAATATATTTTACGGAGACAAATCAGTATTTAACAAATTAAGAAAATTTTAAAAATTAATAGTTAAAATCTGATAAATTTGCATGACATTGTCATTTTAAAAACAAATTTATATAAACAGCCAATTTTTACTAATAATACATATACTGTATTTACTCAACACTAGTTAGAACTAAATTTTGTATCATAAACAATAATTTTTTACTAAATATTTATATTGATCTTAATATGTATTTTTTAATTATTTTTTTGCTTCAATCCGGCAATAGTGGACGTGGAATCTGTCGCTTCCTTAATTTTTGGTTAAATACACCCATAAGGTTGCACACATATCTTAGTTAAAATATTCATTAATATTTAATTTATTCACAATATATGTAAGTTACAAATTTCGTATATTAGATGGTTTTTCACTGATTTTAAGGGAAAACAATGTTTTATCGAACAAACTAAAACATTTTATGTATATTAATTTGTATGTATGTCGCAATTTAATATTCCGTATTAACACTGTTGTCTTTTAAACAGCAAAATACTACGTAATTATGAACAAACAACTCGCAAAACAGCAAAGTGGTGTTTTAAATTGATAACATTAAACAAAACCACCAAATGCATCTGATATAATTTTGAATCTAGAATATTATATACTTTGACTGATCACAAAACATATTCATATCGATGTCTAAGAAGCAGCATGACATAACTCATTCTTCAATCAGAATTGAGTTATGGTAGGATTTAAATTTTCGTGCCGAAGACTAGTTTCACGATTCAGTCGACTGCAGAGCCACTTTTGTCATCACTACACAACTAAAATCGTGTAGCATCATGACAACTCACACAATTACCATGGACGATGTGTGGAAGGATGATGTTGAGATGAGTGTTGCACTGCACTGTTTTTTAGTTAATTTTTGTGCATTTAAATCAAAATCACGATAATCCTAGGACACTCCATTCCCTTTCTGCACATTATGACCATTTGCTTGGACAAGTTTATAAAGGATATTCCCAAATTGTCACCACATTATTGTCGCCAATCAAAAAGGAGATTGTACTTTTAAACTAGTAATGAGCTCAAAATCATGAACCGGAATTAATCACTGATATCTTTGAATCACACACACACTATCAGTGATTGAGTATCTGGGAATATTGTGACTCGTGATTCATTTTTTTATTTTATTTATATTTGGATGTGAACCGTGATTCGACGCATGTGCATATGAAACATAAATATTCATAAAAGAATGATGTCATAATTTGTGATAAGCGCCATCTAGTAGGCTCTGCCAAAACGTTTTATACATTTGAACCGAAAAATAAACTCTTATTTTTTTAAGGGTTTTCATTCTCTTTGTGATGATATTAAATTAGACATATATGCTAGAATATGTTTTTTACCCAAATGAAGTTTGAATAATATAAGTAATTACGCTCAATTTTATGTTTTTTCATTTATTTTGTGTGGCGTGATATTGTGCGGCGCACGCTTATTAGTAATGAAACTGTGATCACAGTCACAGTTTTCAATCACTGATATTATAGAATATTAATCACAATCACACCAGTGAGTCAAAAGTAGCATTTTTTCTCATCACTACTTCAAACTGACATAACGTCAATGGCCTAACTCTACAACATTTACACAAACAAATGTAAAGAAGAAAAACTTACCCCTTTAAACAGATTCATGTTTGATAGAAAGTGAAAATCAGTATTTTCACCCCTCGCAAAGATTAGTGTGACTTGTGTTATAAGTACAAATTGAAGAATGTAACAAATGAAGTGTATGAGGCTCACCACATTCGCTAAAAGCTAGCACGAGACTAGAGCTAAGACGAGAAAGCAAAAGATAAGCTGTTAGCTGAAGGAAATTTTTTTGAAATTAAAATGTTTAGACTTAGATGCTCTCAATAACTAATGCCCGTATTCAGAAAACTTGAGTATTTTTTTTATTTTACCAGTATTTTTAAAAGATAGTATAATATTTCTGATTGGTTAATCTTTAAGTCTTAAAGACTAAAGCTTTTTGAATACATGCCTAAAAGAAGACTATATACATGTATGTTAAGATAATTTTTCTTTTATTTAAATATTTTTTAATGTTTTTCAATTTTGTAATATTAATTATCCTTGAACATACATTTAAATTTAATTTTTCTTCTGTCCACAACATAACATAACTTCACAAAAAATTACATCAACAAAGCATAACTCATTGATTTTTTTAAATAATTGCCTTTAACTTAAAATACATTGTTAACAATCTGTAAAATAACGTTGAAGTATTGAAATCCAGGTGAAAAAGTTGACATAGTTAAAATAAAATAGTTTTTTCTATCTGCTGAAAAGTTATCAAAAATGACTTATGTCATGATGCTTCTTAGACGTCGATATATATCAACTAGGTACGTCAATAAATTATTTAATTTTCGATCTATTAATTCAAATGACAACAAACGTTTTATTTCATTCCATAATATTAATATGAAAAAATGTGGATATGACTCAGTACCATATACCAGTTATTTTTCACACTTATCTCGGATGCATGAACAATTTTATTGTTATCTCTTTCTATCAAAACTTTCCTCTCTAGTAAAATGTATGTATCAAATAACGTCCTTTAGTATTTAGGTGAAAAAAAATTAGCAATTTGTGAGCTGGAAAATGCTAAGGTTTATTTTTACTAAGTAAAATACGCAGCAAAATTTCATAACCCTGTTCAAATATAGAGAAAGTATGGGTGAATAAATAAGAAATGATAAAGTTAAAAGTTTATTTTTTAATGGTTTTATTTACATTTACGTAATATGAAATCTATATATTATTTCCTTAAATTAAACTTAGATATCTATCACAGTACGTAATATAACCATAAAAATATATTGTTATTTAATCGAGTTCATTGGCACAAAACTTAATTTTGTAAAGATTTTATAAAATTGAAATTTTGATATTTATATTATACTACGGATGCGGTATTGCTATTTTGATTGCACAATTACATTTTTATTTGAGCATTTTTTTTTAGCTACAGTTCAATTAAAATACACTTATTAATTAACTTTCAAATATTAATACTTAATTTAACAGTCACAAATCATAAAATGTTATTATAAATATAAAAGAGTACAATAATCGTATAAACCATAATGCAGAATGAAGAAATTTTAAGTCTAAAATTAAAAGCATGATACACGTAGAGAAACTGCATGAAAATGGGTCAATCAAAAATACTACATAATTTGAACGGTATAAATTTCCATGCATTAATAACCTTTAATATTTGTTGTTCTTGTGATAAAAAAGAAAAATGATCACTTTACTGACAAAACTAATTCAGCATTTTATTTGTAAACGGTATGTTAGAATTGTTTTTCAAATATTGTAAATGCACTTTGCTTTGTCTATCAACCATTATAATATTAGCTACCATAGTTGAGAAGTGTGTTACATTGTTTAGTATTTATTTCAAATTATTTTACAATTTATGTAATTCATAATACAGTCATAATTAATACAAATCAGCCCTTAAGACTGTATCTATAATATATTTTACTTCGCTTACTCCTCTCTTCATATAATGACTAAACAATAATAACAAATATATGTTTTCTTTACCAGTTGCATGCTATTCCTTTTCAAGGTACCTCATTTTGTGTAAGGTTTTTTTTAAATAAAGAGTTAATCTATGGACATTTACAGAGCTAGTGCACAATTTTTTATAGGATTCTGCCTATTGAGTAATACTGACCAAAAGATAACACAACTGTCTGACAATTAAAAAGAGTATTGCTAGAAAGCCCTGATGAATTAATAGGACATTTTACCATGTATTTATTTTTATTCTACACGTATTATTTTATTTTACTTTAACATATCTGTGTTATTAAATAATAATAGTAAGTTCAAAATTTACTATTTATATTATCTTATTTCTAGTATCTAGTATAAAAACCTCAATTGGAGTCATTAATTTATAAATAAACATTAATAACAATCCCCTCTGATGGTTAACCTTCTATTCTTTAATAAGGTAAAAACAAAAACGCAACAGAGTATTGTAAGAGGAAACGCTACTATTTTTATCTTAAAATATAAAAAATAAAATATCAAGACTGTACGCTCCGCAAGTATTAGATAATTAAAATAAAATATATTGTTTACAAATGCACAGAATATAGAAATATGATCATCAGGGCTTAATATCTGAAACAAGCTTAATATCTGAAATGTTTTCTACATTAGAAAATATTTTCATTTGATACCTATCAACCCTTAAAAAATTATAGACTAGGTCTAATAAATCCTGTGTAACATCTGGAAAAATAATTATATTTATAAATAAAAATGGTACATGTTTATGTATGGCAGTAAGCTGGTAAAGACAGAGCTGTCAAAAGTGAATGTATGATATTAAAAGTGGATGTCTATAAAAATCCATAATTAAAAAGTTGAATACATAATTAAAAATATGAGTTGAAAATGTTCAAGATGCATGTGTCTAATTTCAACCATGTCAGAGATATAAGTATTTAAAAAAAAACTGATTTTAATTAATAATTATTTTGATTAATTTAAAATTATATATTGAATACAAAAATTAAAAAATCAACTTCGAGCGGCCAGATTTCTTTTTGTTAAGATGATTTAGGGCCTCGAGCAAATGTGTATATAGAATAATAATGGGGCAATTTTGCAAATATTTATTTCGAAGTATGTAGACCTAAAAGTTTTGTACAATACAATACAGATTTTCTATAATGGTACAGAATTCGTACATACTCATTGAACATTTTTGACCCGTAATTTAGTCAGTTATCCATCCATAAAATTTTAATATATAAATCGGTCTGTTGCACCTGCTTATATATTAGTCAGATAAAATATCACAATATCCAATAGGTACACTTGAAATATAAAATAGCAAACAATTTAAAATATCATTTGTGTTTAAATAAAAAATACATTTCTTATAATCATAAAAGTACACAAGAGCATTCATACAGAGAATGGGGCAGAGCATACATACCTATTTCACAACACTTTTTACAAGTTTTTTAATAACATTAAATTTGTCAAATGTATGGATAAAAATACTAATACATCATTTAGTTTTGGCTGATCTAGGTATGTAAGTTATATTATTTATGCTGTTTATTGTTGAATAAAAGTTGATTGTAAAAAGGTTACAATTAAAATAAAACATTAATAACTGTACTGACAAATGTCTTGATGTAAATGATCACAAGCAAATTGGCAATTACGTAATTGTTATCAATTATATAATATTTGTAATAAATAAATTAATCCATGAGTGACAATGTATATATATCCATCTAAAACTTATGTTGAGGCAGATTCAAATTTGGTCTGATTTCCTGGTAATTGATAGAGATTATTTGGATGGTGGGTCCTTTGACCACTCTATTGCTTCTGAATTAAAATAAAAAAAAAGAGCGCCAGGTGTTGCCCCAACACAAATAATTCATACTAGGTGTCGCCCTAATGCATTCAGAATTATATAGACGCAAAATAATCAGGATTACAATATGATTTATTACTGAAATCGGAATATATGTTATTGAAAATATACAAAGTAGATGACAAAATACCTACTTTAATAGGTTTATCAAATAACCAATATATCTAAAATGAAAATGTATTAGACATAAATGAATTTAGTACAATTATTATTAGAGACTTGCTGATAAACAAGCTAAACTAGTTCCAGCAGACATGAGGTTCAGGGGTTTCACTTTGCGCTTTGGTGTCTTTACCACTACTGTACACTGTGAATAGTCATCTAAGGTTTTTTCCTCGAAAAACACAGGTTTGTCCCAAATCAATATGATTGTGTTAATATAAAAAACAACATAATCAATCAGAGTCCCAGCGAGAACTCGGGAAAGTGATCAAATTATGCAGATGCCAGATAGGATATAAATATTTGTATGAAGATGAATCATTAGCATAGTGAAAATCATTCGTTTTAATATTCCGTAATTAAAATATTTTGATTCATTTAACTTACATATCACTCTTATTTTATTTTTTAAAGAATATATGCATATTTTTTAAATAAAATCTATCAAAATTGTAAGAAAAATCACTACTTTGGATATAACCTAATAAATTATGAAACGCTATCCTGAAGCAACGTTCATAAAATAAGAGGTAAGTACAGAGTCAGCAGTCGAAAGATTAACTGACTGATATAATAAAAAGATACAAAAATGTATCTGGAAGAATAGTTGTGGACATGATTTACACTAAGAAGAAGTCTTTATTGTCTTCAAAAACCAAAAAGTTCATTTTTTGATTTTTAATTAATGAATTTCAAATGACAGCATTCAAAAATATCACTGTTTAGAGTCATATTTTTGGTCTACTATCGCTTGGTGCTGCTGGTGGTCGATCCGGTGGGAGAAGAAGGGCGCTTGTCATTCTCTTGTTTTGGTTGCAGGCCATTTGCCATACGCTGATAGTGTGGTCGCCAGGAACTAGCCGGCCTGGTGTAGTTGAGGTGGTCGTATTCCTTCTCTGCAAGAATATACAAAGTACATATATATTATCTATTACAAAACAATACATACAAAACGCTTTGTCAAATTCTAATTTCATGTAGTGCTGGCAGAAAAAATTGTGATACTCCCATCTCATTGAACCTAAACTATATATGTCTCACGCGCACCTGTATACATTAAAGGGAACATTAGTTATAAATAATCAGTATGAACAGGTATTTTCCAAGTATAGCTCTTTGAATTAAAATAAAATGGATTAAAGGATTAAATGTATAACGTGTGAAAACTTTGAACCGAATCACATGTCAATCCCAGACAGACAACAGATAGAAACTCGCAAAAAAATTACATTTGGTATTCTTGATACATTTGAATGCAATTTAGGAATTCACCATGATGATGAATTTGAGGAAAGTTGATACACATTATTTGCATTTTATATTAAAAATCTGGATAAAAAATTATAATTATGAATTAAAGAATCGAGGCCACAAAATTCTGAATACAGTAAAACTCCGTTAATTTGTAACTCACTCGTATTTATTTTGAGCATAAAAAATGCTAACGAACTACGAATAATAAGGTTTTACAAATTGTCAGTAGAAATTAGTATGAAATGTTATTTTCAGGGCTAAAATTTTTGAAAATATAATTGCAACCAATGTCATACAGAGAGAAATATTTACCTGCATAAACATGCTCTTAATTTATAGTGTTACGATTCGGGCAACATAAATATTATCAAATATCACTGGTATATAAATAATCACTTAAGAGTGCTTGAAATATGAAATTATACAAGTAGGCATTCTTTTAATACATACCATACCCTTCCTTGTGCTTAATCTCATCGTAGACATGATCTATAGCTTTCTCATCATCTATACAATGGTACACATTTGGATTTGTCAAATCAGCATCTTTGTTTTTCACTGACATAGTCGGATCGTAATCTGTAAATTGAAATAATCACTACATATTACAATCAAATAAATAAAACAAAAGCACAAACCATAATTGGTCCAAATTTCCTTATCTAATTAGCGTATTATATATCCGCTGTTACTTACACTCGTCTGAATCTCCAGAACATCCAGCTCCTATTTTGAGTTTTTCCAAATCCGTGTTATTTTGCTTTAGTGACAGATTGTTTTTGATGCTATTAGCAACGTTATTTAGAAGATTTGTTGAATCATCAGCTCTGCTGCCTCCTTGATATGAGTAGACGGGATTATCAAAGTGATGTCGATCTAAAAACAAAATTAAAATCTTTGATTGAGAGGTTAAACATTACATGGAACAAAATTAAACTCACCGTTTAATATATTAGCAGTTTGCTTCGTTGACTCAGTATTTTCGACCCCAACACTTTCTTACAGACATAAAAACTTATATTTCCAGCTAGACATTGGATCTTCAATTCATTCATTGTCCTATTTAATGTGTTCAAGTAAAAAGTTAATATATGTAAAATTATTAACCCCTTCATATACATAGTGACATACACAAACATCTCGGGGTGCCTCCTGTTCACATGTACTTGCGCATAATTCATTGTTGGTCTTATATTATTTTAAATGAATGTCCATAAGTAAAAAAAAAAGTGTACAAACCTGGTTGCGACGAAGGATCAGCAATGTATTGCACATGCGCTATTTCAGTCTTCAAGTTGGATACTCTTCGACGGTAGTAAAATAGAAGGCCCACAATAATAGCTACAAGAATAAGCGCAACCAAAACTCCAGATACAATTGCACGATTATTATCTGGAATAAAAATTTATATATAATATTTCATATTATGTTAAGTAAAATTATACATACATGTATTAAGGTACCCAAAAAAAAAAAAAATTTTCAAATGAAAAGCATTTTTACAAACAAATTTATTTTCACTATATTATTCTACAAAATAGCCTCCATCGACAGATACAACTTTCATCCATTGTTCAGGCAAGTTTTTAATCCCTTGTTTGTAAAAACTAACAGACTTTGATTTAAAATATTTGAAAAGGGCCGTTTTCACTTCACTGACACTATTAAATTTTTTCCCATTTAAATTATGTTGTAAAGATCTGAACATATGATAATCCTACTCATCAGTACTATAATAATCAGGAGAATACGGAGGGTGAGCAACAGTTCCATTCAAGAGCGTTGCGGCTGCGCATTGTCATGTTGCAGGAACAGTGTATGTCGATTCATCAGAGCAGGTCTCTTTTTTTTCAATTCTTTATGCAATTTATCCAGCTGGTTACAATATTTGTCAGCCATAATTATTTCTCCGGGTTTGAGTAATTTAAAATAAATTACGCCGTGAATGTCCCACCAAACACAAATAGGACCTTTTTAACGAAGGCCAGGTCTTGGGGTAGTTCTTGCTAATTATAATTATAATGTTAATAGTCATTGCCTTTTGCGTCATTATTGTCATCCATTTCTCATCCCCAGTCACCATATGATCTAAAAATCCATAATGGAAGATATTTTTAGGAGATTTTTGACTCGAGATAATCTCTAAGATACGGATTTTGCTCCCTTGAGATGCTTTGGGGACAACTCTCGGCTTTCATATTCACCGTGTCTTAGAGATTTGCCCTCTTGCATCTTACTTCACGTTTGCACCTTAAACATTAAATGTCATTGTCCTCGTGTTTGTCATTTGGGTAATTTTGAATCTCCCCAATAGCAGTTAAAATGCAATAAATATTTGTAATTTAACGCCTTATGTTAATGTTTAATGACTTATATCTATGGTAGTTTTAAGTGCACGTATCTAATTTCAGTGTACGCCGTGTACAATGGTTTGAGTTTTTGTCTCTTTCTAACAATCTCAAGCTGACCTCTGAGTTTACCTTCAGAATAAAATATTATCATGTGTACGTACATGGTAATTAAGATGTATATCAACCAATACAGGCATTATTAGAAAGACAGCTACCATTAAATTCATTTTCAGTGTGCCGAAAAGTGAAATATAGTTTCTAATGACCTTGGTGGTTTGGTCATATAGAACGAATGAATAAGGAGAGAAATAGTAAGAAAAATATATGACGCAAGTGTTGATGGCATCAGAAATAAGAGGACGTCTGCGGAAAACTTTGCATGACCAGGTAAACCAGATACTGGAAGATTATGTCAGGACAGAAGAATGTGACGCTCTATCTTCTCTACCTAATTATAATTGCGGTAAGTTAGTTATGACCTTGAAGCTAATATTATAGAAACAAAACTGTACTTAACAAATTAATAAATGTTAAAAATCTACAAAACTGTTTAGGCCAGCTGTATGGAACAGAATGCTGGCATCTGAGATGAAAAGATGAACAGTTTCTCCATACCTCAGAATGTGCACGCTTCTTTATTCGCTAAGCATCACCATATTGGATAAAATCTGAAGCGACACTATCGGGAGAGCAGTGAATGGCGATCTTCCGCTTACCTGAAACCGTTTTATGACCAAAAGCTTCCATACCAGTCCTACTCATTTGCCGCCAGGTGGTTGAGAGAAAGAGAAGAAAAAGAAGAACTATAAGAGCCGGTTGTGTAATCAGTAGTAACTTTTTACTAATGCCCGTAGTAAAAATCCTTTGCGGGTTATTGATACGTCAAATTTACTACTGTCAAAGCATAGATGAAGATGTCTATAGGCGTGACAAATAATCATGAAATATGCTTTATTCTATGCATTATCTATGGATTTTTCACCTAGGCGTTCGACATCTGTCACTTTGATGGTGAAATTTTTTCGTATTATGTGTAATAATGTATATTAAACAACAAGATCACCATCGAATGAACTCCCATCAATAAAATTGCGGGATATTGAATGATTAATTGTCGTAAACTGCAACTTTCAAAGTATCAATGTGTCAGATGACTTTTGGAACAGCTGTGAAAAGTCCGCCATATTTAACTATCAATTCTCATTTTTATTATCGGATATCGCATAGTAAAATGAGTTTACTACGGGATGTACTTTTGAGAAGTAAATATTTTTTTACTAATGATCAAACCCGTTTTCGCAAAAAAATATATTTTAGTAACTTTTTTTACTAAAGTAAAAAGTTACCACTGATCATACAACCGACCGTAACAGTTGTTATTACTAACTGGATTCTTGGCCTCCGATCAGCGTTTGCTGTCGCTTGCTATCGCACTTGTCTCCGGTGAATCCCTGGCGGCACACGCAACCCGCAGCAGCATGGCAGATGAAATTTTCAGATGGACATTGGCACGCCATCATGCAATGTTCTCCATAATAACCTTCCGGGCAAACTGGAAAGTTGAAATATTATTAGAGCATAACAGCATATAACAAAACAAAAGATACAAATAAAAAGGAGCAGTTTATCTTAAGAAATATTGGGACATCTATTTGTTAGCATTATATATATATTTTTAAATTCTGCACAATTTATTACAATACACTATTACAAACTAATTTTTATTTTTAAAAACACTTTTTTTTTATGAAGTTGCATTTTCAGAACATTTGTATTCCATTTACTGTGGTATTTTTAATACAAGTTAAATTAATCAACTAGAAAGACTTACAGAAAAAATATTTAGTTGCTGCCGGGATTCGAACCTGCATCCGGGGAAGCACATTACCATTTTCGCTATAGCAATCAAATACGTTTTTGACAAATTTTGAACTTATATTATGTAATCTTTCCAATTGATCCATTTTTAAATAAATAGATTTTTTTTCTGTATATCTCTTCTTTTCTGTATATCTCAGTTGATTAATTTAATATTTATTAATTATTTTTATCAATATTATTGTATAATTACAAAAGAGAAATAATACAACTATTATTATATAAATTAATACTCACTTTCATTACAGTGGGCACCAGTGAAGCCAGGCTTGCAGCGGCAGTGGCCGTCATTGCCCCGGCAGGCCCCGTTTTGGCCGCAAGAACAACGTTGGGCACAGCCAGCGCCCCAACTGCCCGCAGGACAAGGCACCCCGCATGTGGGACCCGTCCAACCAGGATTGCATAGACAGGCACCTAGGAGTTGAATATATTATTATTGTAATACAGTAAAACCGCGATATAACAAAATCCAAGGGAACAAAAAATAAAAATTCGTAATAAAGAATTCCCACATATAACGAAATAAATTAAAAAAATCCTACTATATGTTACGCGCCGTCGCAAAAAAATGTTGCGCGGCTTCAAAAAAGATCGCAAATTCTGCAAATAAAGTAGGAAGAAGGCCATAGGGAACTGAATACATACATATTTTTAGTAGTTTTGTTATTAAAACAGATAAGCAAATGGATAATCAAAGGAATTAAATTAAGAACAGAACCTATTCAACACCCATTGGAAGATATTTTTGTAAATTCCAGAATATTGCAAACACAAAACAATATTTTAATTGTGTTTAAATGTAGAATCGCGGCATTTTTATAAAATGAGTCGTATATAAATTACGAAGGTACTTACCAGTAATGGCGGCAACCACTTTAAAATATAATCGTTAAAATTGTTCACTTAAAAATTATCGTTAACATTGTTCATTTAAAATCATCGTTAACATTATTTGTGCGATGGTTAAAGTTTTGCGGGAATTATCACGTACTGAAGCCATTTTAAGGTTTCACAAAATATTAGGAAATGTACTTTAAATAATAAATTATGCTACACTAGTATGTATACGCAGATTTCAGTAAACACACGAAAACAATAGTTTATAGAAACACAAAATGCCGTACAAAAATAGTCCATAAAATATTTTAACGAATTATTTATATTATTGACGAGTTCACACGAAAACAATTGTCAAACGAAAATGAATTTATGTAAATGTTCAGTTCGGTCATGCAATAATCGCGTTAAAAGCGGAATAAACTTAACTCTACAGACGTTACACTGAGACTGACATTCCCAATAAGTACATACTGCAACTTTCGGGGGGTTCCTGTTGATTTTTGTATTTTCCAGCTGTTTGGGTCTGAGATTGCAATACATATTAGAGGCGTATGCGTACGTAAAACGTGTCCAAGTGAATGCCGCAAGAATTATGTCAAATGGTTTTATGGGCCTACTATGAACCCAAGAAGTTTGAATTGTTTTACTACCTTGTCGGCAGACCGCCGCGCACTGCCGAAAAAGCCATAAAACCGTTCGCATACGGCAGATGCAGCGGCGCAGCTTTGTAAGTGCGAAATAATATTTTCATCTTTTGACATTTTTTTATTTCGTTATAAATTTACGTAAATGTATTGGCATTTTTTCGTACAGGACAAAAATGATTTTGTTATAAATATTAACGGGATTTCGTTATATAAATTCATTTTTGTATGAAAAATTGGTTTTAGGGACTAAATTTCGATTTTTTTTTCTATATACGTCATATCGTGTTTCGTTATATCGCGGTTTTACTGTACTAATAATCACAAACTTTTTTTAAAATTGAATTAGTTTTGAAGCTGTATAATAATTAATGTGGTGTGATTATAATGCTGAAATTGCTCAATGATGATTTGAAACAATTAATAAAACAGTGTACAAAATAGACAGATATATTTTATGTAGGATTAAACCCACACAAATGATATTACCAAATAACAACACAAATTAATTATTTTTTCAATAAATTAATATCAACTCTGCACTATATTGATTAATTTTTAAATTGTCATAAATAGATATACCTGTAACATGATGGCAATCCGCACCATTCCTACATGCGCACTTATTGTTACAATCCAATCCGTAGGTTCCTTGTGGACAGGGGTGTTCACATGTTAAGCCCTTGTATCCAGCTCGACACTTATACTCTCCTGTTATGTGATTACAGGGATCGTTATCTGAAACAAAATATAAACATCAAATTCATATTCTTGATTTTTTTACACATCTCAGGGCCGGTTGTGTGATCAGTAGTAACTTTTTACTTTAGTAAAAAAAGTTACTAAAGTAAAAAAAATTGCAAAAACGGATTGTTTGATTGTTAGTAAAATAATATTTACTTCTCGAAAGTACATCCCGTAGTAAACTCATTTTACTCTCCGATATACGATAGTAAAAACTAGAATTGATAGTTAAATATGGCGGACGTTTTACAGCTGTTCCAAAAGTCATCTGACACATCGATACTTTGAAAGTTGCAGTATACGACAATTAATCATTCAATATCCCGCTATTTTAGTGAGTGATGAGAGTTTGTCCGATGATGATCTCGTTATTTAATATACATTATCACATAATCCGAAAAAATTTAATCACCAAAGTGACAGATTTCAAACGCAAAGGCGAAAAATTCCATAGATAAAGCCTAAAATAAAGCATTTTTCATGATTATCTATAACGCCTATAAACATCTCATCTATGCTTTGACAATAGTAAATTTGACATTCAAACCCGCAAACAATTTTAACCACGGGCATTAATTAAAAATTTCTAAAGTAAAAAGTTACCATAGTAAAAATTCACTACTGATCACACAACCGGCCCTTAGATAGAACCCTAATGAAAATAATTTTATTAAAGTTCATAATATTACAATATCATTTCGAATTAGCAAATATAATGTCAAAATATCAAAGAGTACATTTTTAATTTTAATACAAGTACTCGTGCTATGAATAATGGCAGTCTCCTGGGATGAGGCTCAAACCCTTGATTATATGGCAACATTAATAAGTATCTTCGAACTAGATCAAAGTAATATGTGATTATATTATAAGCTTATGGCTACTCTTCAATCATTTGACCAAAGGCCAAATTACACCCGTTCTGTTTGAAGAGTTTATTCAATGTACATCAAATACGCTTCCAGTTTTGACACGTCCGTGGTATTTACAAGCGTATTTGATACCAAATAAGTAACAAATGTACATTGAATTAACTCTTCAAACGAAATGTCTAGAAATTGTTACATAGTTAATGCCCAAGAAATACAAAAAATTACACCCGTTCAGCTAACAAACCAATCTTAAGCTTTGAAAACGATTAAATTTGGCTAATTTTCTTGAGCGAGTTAAAATAGGACTTAATAATTATTCTCTGTTCTTGACGCAGGCACAATAATAATAATATTTCTCTTTAACATTACTTGACTAATAATAATAATGATGACGCAAGTCTTTGTAAAATACCAAAATTGACAAAAATAATTAACGAATCAAAATTAGGATAGATTTTTTTCACCAAGTATGTTTACATCACAATACTTATTATACACACCAACTGTATCATGTCCCACCAATTATTAAAATCAAAATCACAAAAAATAATGCAAAATGAGACCATGAAACTTAAATTTGTTAAAAATTAAATACCACCACCAGAAATATTGTACCAATGAAAATTTCCACAATTATAAAACATCTTTAAAAATAATTGTAATATAAAAAAAATTTATAGAACCATTGTTATTCTAAATCATATTTGTTCATTTTTTATTACGAAAATACAGGTTTTTATTATTAATTTATTATAAACGCGGGTGGAATTTTTAAAAACACAAACCTACACAGAACTTTTCTAGTGCTATAATACTAAGTATAGTAATACCCCGACTTACGCGAACTCAGAGTTACGCGGTTCGTTTGGCGACACTGCCGCTAGACGTTGACCGTTGACAACACTACCGCCCGCTATATTCAGTGTTTCTCTTACCGTGATACGCATTGGATGTGTTTCGCAAGCTGTTGGATTCTCTTAGTCAGGAGCTAACAATCGATGAGCTCATAGAGATGCGTAAGCAAAACGACAATGAAGACACTTCAGACCCAATTCCACCAGAAAAGAACATGACAATTGCAAGCTTGACAGAAGGTCTCAGCTCAATTGAAAATGGCTTAAAAATTTTAGAAAACATAGACTCCAACGAAGAACGTGTTATAGCTACAAAGCAAGGAATAAAAAAATTATTAGCTTGCTACGAAGAAATTCTGCATGAAAAAAAGAATGCATTGTGTCGTTAGACAAATTTGTTAAATTTTATAAAGCCATCGTCATCGAAATGACTTTTTTACGTAAATCGTTTATTTTTAATATTTTGCATTAACATGTATAAAGAACTGCAATTTTATTAAATATTTTTCTTCTAAACTAGTGTTTTTGTTAGTTTTTGATCCCAATTAAACAAAATTGTATGTATTTATATGCAAAGTTGTACCCCGACTTACGCGAATTCGAGTTAAGTGATTTTCGTCGGTCCCACCTATCGCGTAACTTCGGGGTATTACTGTATACAAAAAAACTTATAATTTAGACTGCGGTAATTAAATTCGTTTTCAGTGTTCGAGAAATCTCATGAATAGCTCAACTCATGTTACCCAGATATTTTTTGGAGAAATACATCCAAAAAACATATTTCTTTTACATTACAATACGAATTAATAAAATACTTATTCACAAAATCATTGTTAATTTTTTAAATCTGCCAATTTTGCACCGACCTTAAAGTAAAATAATATTCTCTCATAATTTTTGTTTTATTTAATTTTTTTGTCATAACAATATACTGTATCCATTTGGTATTGTTGTCTTTCAAAAAGAGTAAATTACTATGTAATTAAAACAAACACATCAGTAAATCAATCAAGGACGAAATATGTAGAGAATATCTAAAATACAAACTGAATGCATTAAATATTGAATATCAAATTTTTAGTACACAGTGGTGAATGATGAGTCAATAATTTTAAACAAATCATGAGATTTTGTATGTTCTTTTTATGATCATCTGAATTCCATTGCAGCACAAAACTGTTAAATACCTTAAATGAAAAATTATAAATGTTAATCACAGAAAAACATATAAAAATGTTAATGACGTAATGCAAGTTAATATTAATCATGCTGTTTTGTTATACTCAGTGTAAGTAGCTAACTAACTTTTTTAGATACGTTCTAACATGGTCATTGGCAAAATCAAGATTCAACCATCTCACAAGTTTCTTCGGTCTCCTAGTACATCATTATGCGGTGACATCATCCCAAAGCACAAAGCATCCCCAATTTAAAAAAATTAAGCGGTGAAAAGATTGCAAAATATTGAAAGCAGAGAAGATTGAAGAGAAATGTGTAAAATGCTTTGATCCCTGAACAGCGTAATAAATTGCAGAGCCCTCGATAATTTAGCGATTGACCCGAGACCGAGCTTTAAAAAATTGATAAATAGGGAAAAAATTTTACTCCAAACAATTTATTTATACTATAATTTTAATGATTATTAATTAATAATTAAAATAATTTGCAAAAATATCTAACTTTAAAATTTTAAATGTAGGTGACTTATGTATAACAAAGCCTAAGAGTTGATAATTGTCATTTTTTTCATGTACATATTAGCACAATAAATTTACATAGATATCACTTAGCTCAGTATGTCTTCGCAGAAAGTTAAATATGAAAATAATACCATAAAAAATAAACATGTATATGACTCATATGAGGATGGATTAAAAAGCTTCCGGAATGACAATGAAAACAAAATAAATCTGATTCAAATTATATTTTATTTTCAACATAATCCCTTCGAGGTTCAACATATTTGGTTAACGCTTTCCAGCTTCACGATTCCCTTCTGGAAGTGACTTTCTTTGAATCACCCTTTGGTCTCCAAAATAACAATTTTCAGCATCGATTGATTTTTCATTTAATCCAAGTCTCTTTCCAGCCAGGAACAGGTAATGTCTAAAGAAGCCAAATTAGACGAACACGATGGATGTGAAAGAATTCAATTCTGCTAATGTTTGCTGAACAACACTTGACCATTCCCGGGCATTTTCTTGAATTTCTTCTATCAGCCGGTCCAAAAGTGTTGTGTAGTATTGGCCAGTAACAGTTTTTACTTTTTTGAGAAAATCAACTAGCAAAATTCTTTTGGTATCCTAAAAAACTGATGCTATTACCTTTTCAGCCGATTGAATGGTATTTGCCTTCTTCGATACAGATTCACTATGTCTAATCCACTGTTCTGATTGCGCTTATATTTCTGGTGTAATGTGATGAATCCAGGTCTCATCCATAATCACAAATTGTGTCAAAAAATTAAATGGATTTCTTTTAAATACTTCCAAACAATCGGCTGAGGTTAGAGCTTGAATGCATTTTTGCTCCAGATTGGGCAAATGCGACACCCATCCTCAAAACTATTCTACAAATCGATCTGACATTCGCAGTTAATTCATATGCAAGAGATGTCAATAGAACGAAAAAAAAACATTTGGAAAAAAGCCCCTGGTGGCGATTTCGGAAACTTTTCTATCCACTCACACAAATAAAACATGACTCAAATAAAAGTATAAAATAAAATGCGTAACTGAAAATATTAACTAAAATTAAATTACAAATGTGAATGAAAGATGAGAAATAAAAACTATTACTAGATTACAAAATGGGGGTGAAAAGATGAGAAATTAAGAAAAAAACAAAATAAAAACGGACCGGGGGGACTCGGGGGGCATTTCTCCATACAGCCCTGTCCGAAGAAAGTTGAGGCGCACGGCAGGTCACAGTGGGGCCCCCGCCAGCCCCTGGCGCAGGAACACTCTCCTGTCAGTTGGTCGCAGGAGTTGTTACCCCAGGAGCAGTGGCACACCTGCGAGCAGTCCTCGCCGAACAGACCAGGATTGCACCGAGTTTCACAACGCACACCTGGTGATGTGGTCACATCATTATCGTCCTCTTTTCATGTGTACTCATACACTTCATGTTCAACACTTTGAATATTTGCTTACCTATACCTGTCCACCAGTTCCAAGATACTGTTCTTAAGAAGCAATAATGTAAACTACTAATGTTAATTTTTTGTATTAAACATTCACACATACAATATCTAATATCAACAAACTAGCAAATAAACAAAAGAGATTTAAAATGTTTTTTACATCATAATTATCAGCAAAACACTAAAGAATATTACTATTGTCATAAAAATTTAAGTAAAAATAATATTACAAAAGTCCTTTTCAAATTCCCAATTACGTAGTAAAACAGAATATGTTTATAATTCTTAAGATAATTAAATATTGCCTAGTGTTGGCGATTCACTAGTGTCAAAATTGAAAACAATAAGGACAGCAAAAATAAGATAATTTTAAAATAGACAAACAAAAAAATATATAGATCTTGTGATTTTCATTAATTTCTACCACATAATTTAACAAATATGAAGAAATAAAAATGATGACTTATGATTTGCAATATTCTACTTATTTAAATCTCGGTGTTCTGATGCTACACGGTATTGGATTCCATGGTTACACTTTTTAATAACTTCGGGCACAATGGGTTATAAAACAACTTTTAATATAATTAATGCAATTCCTTCAGAAGTATAACATATATTTTTAATTATAGCATACATGCAACAACAAATTAATAATCAAAATGAGACTACAATGGGTTGGAGAATCAGTGGATCAAAATTATAATATGTACAGGCATCTACTACGTAACTCTTCTCAATAATATGGAGAGAAAAATCATATATGATTAATATTAAATCCTATTCATATTGTATGTCGAATCTCACCCATACTTAACACACTAATGGCGGGAAGGATATTAATACCCATTCACCGGACTAGCGTCTAACTGCAGGAAGAGTATTAATACCGTTTACATAAAGTTTTTTTAAAATTAAATACGATCATTTCCTTTGGATATCATATTGCATAGTGTAGATAAGATATTAAATTAATATATTATATAGTAATAATTGTTTACCCGAATTACGTCACCAGTTTACACGAAAAGTACACGACGGAAATGTCTTAAGAGGGGACTTTCATTTTTTCAGTTCGAATTTCGAGGTTTTTTCGAGACGAATAGTTAATCTACTTCCAATACATATTATCTAAATATGAAAAAAAAATTTTTTTTACATAAATCTTGCCAGGTTTTGATAGAAATAGATGAATATAGTGTGGTTGATTTCCTCACATTTAAGACAAGCTGTCAAAAAATATAAATTTCTAGTTTTATCATATTAATATTATGAATTGATATTACGTATGTTGTCATTCAAATTAATCAATCGAAAATATACAATAAATAAATAATATTTTGAACTACTTACGTAGAGGATTGTTAATCTGGCACAAAATAAGATTTTCCGAAAATACAACTATTTATAATAAATAATTACGCTATTTGCTATAAAAACAAATCTTGTGTTGTTATTTTAATTTTATTTAAATCATTTTAATTTCTCTATACATACTATAAATATGTTCTGAGATTAGTTAAAGTACCTACATGCCTAGAACGGCGTCATAAACGATGTTCGACATTCAAAATTATTAGGACAGCTTTGTTTTCTTCAATTGTTTAAAAAGATCAATTTAAATTGCCATTTTCTGATCTATTCGTTTCATAATTATATAGTATTTTTCTACGTTTAAAAGACAACGGTGCTAAATATAGACAGAAAATAAAATGACAAAACCTTACACAATGATTATATAAAATGCTTTCAGTGTAACATTGTTCTCCCTTAATATCAATGTAAAACCGTCTAATTTATAAAATTTGCAACTTATCTTGTGAATAAGTATAATATTCATTCATATTATAGTACAAATTTGCAATAAAATATGCTGTATAGGCCCATTCATTTTTAACAAAAAAACTAAGGGACCGATAGATTTCACGTCAGCCTCGGCCAGATCGAGCAGCAAATTGATCTTCGAATCAATACTAATCGTCTTTTATAAAAAGACTAAAACTATATTATTAAAAAACTAATTATGTACTGTTTTTTACAAAACTTTGTTTAAAATAGTAGATAGTCCACAGCGTGTGAGTATATACAACATATTAATTAAAATCACTCATTTATATGAATACAAAGTGTTTTAAAACCATCAAAAAAATTCAATAATGTCTTGCAAATTTAACAGTTTCTCTATTGATTTTGAATATTTTGAAATTTGTAAATATGTTCTGCATTGCAAGAATTTTCCATAATAAGGCAATTTTGTGCCACACTGAAAATGAACTAAATAGTCAGTCTTTCTTATAATGCCTGCATTGTCTTAATTATGACAAATACTTGAAATATTCAGTTTATTTGCTTTACATTAGTGCAAAAGTCCTAACTTATGGTTTTTAAAAAAGACTAATCTATTCTATAACTTTTGATATAAATAAATAATAAAGAAACACATTTTCGTAAAAAATGTGTAAAGATGAATTTGAAAGGCTCCCCTTACGGTACAAACCAAAAAATCATACAGCTTTTAAATATGTACTTGAAAATGCCATAATGAAGTAAACATTTTTTTTCATTATTAACCCTAAGAAGGTCCACGACGACTATCGTCGTCCAAGAAAGGGACAGCGATAAACGTCAGAATATTTAGCGCTAAATACCAGAAAGGAAAGTACTTGTCAGTTACATTTTGATTCCAGCCGGTGCGAGGTGTTATCAGGATTTGTCCCGCAATACACATACATTTACAATTGTACGCTTATTTCGCGATACTTATTTGTTTGTAAGTAAGTAATTAAAGTGAATAAGATATTATATTTTAATTATTAAGCGCAATTTGCTATAAAAATACAGTGAGCGGCAATATTGGCAATTGGCGCGAATGACATTTCATGCGTGTTAGTGCTATATCATAAGTCCGATGTGTGATGTGAAGTGCTAATATATATGTTTTCGTTTAAAGTTATCCAATTTTTTTTACATTTACAAACATTTTTTACAAAATGGCAGAATGATTTTTTTGCTAATGAAGGTATTGCGGACTTACTAGAAATTTCCGATATGCTCGTTATAACCGCAAAGTCTGATGATGAGAATGACGTCGAGGATGATTATTTTGAGATTCACATCTATGATGAAGAAGACCTTGACAATACTGTTGATGAAAACTAGCCATCAATAAGTGTAGGAGTTAGGCCAGATTTTGAATGGGAGACAAACAATTGTTTCGTTCCGAATATACATCAATTTTCGGCGACTTCTGGTTTTAACTTAGACCTTGCAGAAGACGCGCGAGAAATATATATTTTTTTAAATTTTATCTCAATACAACAGTGATCGATACTATTGTGAATGAAACAAACTGCCAATTTAAATTAGCCACAA
This sequence comes from Eubasilissa splendida, assembly GCA_031772225.1. Taxonomy (NCBI): domain Eukaryota; kingdom Metazoa; phylum Arthropoda; class Insecta; order Trichoptera; family Phryganeidae; genus Eubasilissa; species Eubasilissa splendida. The sequence goes on from CM062851.1 coordinate 18,641,799, forward strand.
AAAATATACCATTGACTGAAAGATTGAGATGGGTTGACACCACAAGCGATGAAGTATATGTATTTTTGGCACTGAGCTTGTTGATGTCCAGGAAATACATTAATAGAGCATTGGTCGACAAATCCATTGCTGAGTTTATCGATCTATTCGGATAGTATGTCGAAGAATCGGTTCCAAATAATATTAAGGATGTTACATTTTTTTGATAACGAACTCAAGTATCGGGTGACTGACTCCATAAGATCAGGCCTATACTGAACGTAATGAAAGAATAATTCGCAAAACTTTTGACGCGTCACCAAAATATCTCCATTGATGAAAGCCTTCTGCTCTTCAAAGGTCGGCTTTCATTTTGTCAGTATATTGCCGTGCTTCGAAACATACCACACTGAAGAAGAGTTTTAGGTATGCATCACATTAAACACAGTAATATCAGTGTAAATAAAATGTTCTAGGTAAAGATCAAATTAAATATAACAATAGTTGAATTAATAAAATCCGAAGTTATCCTTCCAAAAAAAAATACAGAATAAATAATAATTTCCTTAACGTTATGGCCTGGCAACACTATAAACTCTTATTTTTTCCTTTTTTTCATCTCAAAACCGTACTAAATTGCGATCGATGGACGCTTATGATAAAATAGAAGTTCCATGTTTTTTTTAGTTATACCAACGTTTTCATGTTTTTTTCGTAAAAAGCTAGTCATAAAAAGTAGTTGAATTTTACAAATTTTGGCACCAATCGATGGTATGATGCTGTTTCACCTAGGACTTTTTCTGGGCAGCTAACATGTTAAAATAACTTGCTATTTCACTACTACAATATGTATAGATGGTTAAAATAATTATTAATAGTAACCAGTAAAAGATTTGACAGGTACTGAAAAATGTATAAATCGCTATGTAAAACACTATTTCTTTGAAAATCCAAGAAATATTGCAGATATATTTAGTAATTTTTTGATTCAATTGATTTGGTACAGTCAACAGTTCAATGCTCCGTTAATCAACGATTCAATCAATCGATGCTCTCGTATTAAGTCATAATCTGCTATTCAACTTTGACTATTCAATCAACCGACACCGGTGCCGATATTCTATACGATGTGTGCGCACACAATTTCGAGTTTATACACCACTCAGTCTACATTACATGAGCGTGTTGGTTTGACATATGTTACTATTGAGTTAATCTCAATTCTAATATGGCACCTAATGCTAAAATAGCAAAGAGGCCTAAAATTCTGTTAAATGTGCCTAGAACGTTATTTTTAAATTTGTATGTATGTAAGATGCATTGCCATTAAGCTATTATGCCCTACACAATTCATTATAAAGAAATACATTTTGATTTAATAAGCATTTTTTTAATTTTCAAAATTTTAATAAATCATGTACATATGATGTATTGGGTCATTAATTAATCAACAACATTTGGAGAAACCAATTGGCGTCGATTAACAACGGGGTATGACTGTATTTATTCTCATATAGTTTTGCATATTTATAATGAATATCAATTAATAAGATAGTTTTGCATCTATGATGAATATCTTTTAAAATATATTTTGGATAATGATAATATTATAATATAATATTATGATAATGGTCTCTGGTAGTACGACATTTTTTAATGACCGTAAGTATGATACGTATATTGAGAAAATAGTTTATGGGATTCTGAATGTGAAGTGAGGTGAAAATATAATGTAAAAGCAATGCTCATAAGAACTACTTTACTCTACAATATAGACAAGAGAACTGTCATTTTTGTGACATACATAGTAGACAAAAAAAAACTATACTTTTGACAGGATTTAAAAATGTACATAACTCAAATCGTTATTTTATATTTTTTTAATATTATTTTGTGATTTTTTAGTGAATTTTTTCATGTTAAGAACGTATTGTGGCATCACTGAAGGTTGATTTAAAAAAAACTTTTTATGATTGCATCTATAATTCACATAAGTAATCGAAAGTACTAAAAAGTATAACTTCTCAATTGTAGATTTATTTATTGTAAAAAATATTTGTCAGCTATGTTCTCACCCGAAATAAATAAATAATTTTTCAGTTGATTTTGCTTAATGCTAGATTTTTCTAGAACTGATTATGTATTATTAACAGCAATATGTAAAAGATGCTTGTACATATTTATATCCAAGAAAAAGTTTACACATTCCACTATTTTAAAAAACCAAGCGAGAGAAAAGAACGCAAAAAAGATGAGAAAATAATGATAGAAATTCTAAAATACCATTTCCGCAGCCCAGTTATCTAAGGAAGATTTATGTAGTCTTACAGAGCAAGTATGGTGAACATTGTGGGACACTGTTTTATTAAGAAATAAAATCATTATTTACCTTTCCAATCATCTTTGCAAATACATTGTCCGGTAACAGAATCACAACCAATACTGGAATCGGAAAGACAGTTACATCTCTGCTCACAGCCCCGGCCGAAGAACCCTGATGGACACTTGCGCTCACACATTTCTCCAACATAACCGGGGGCGCACGTACAAGTACCTGCGATTAAATAATATAACATATATACAGAAATAACAGGAGCGGTTTATTAATATATATATTTTTAAATAAAAAGATTACAATAGAAACATTTCATATCAGTATTTTCAAACTAAGCCACATAAGTTATGTTAAGAAATTAAGATGGTTAATAGGATTCTAATTCTGATATTTGACATCAAAGATGAGTGTTATTTGTGATGTTCAGAATTTTAAGAAGCATTATATTCTACATACCATTCTGAGGATTGCAAGCTCCGTTATTTAAGCACTTGCATTCCCTATTACAGTTGTGACCATAAAAATGACCATCGCACGGTCTGTCACACTTTTGACCTTCCCACCTAAAACACGATTTAACCACATTAGTGCAATAGAATTTAAGCTAAACTTGACAATGGTTAGCAGTTTTATTACATAATAAATATACACTTTTTACAATCCCTAATCGAGGCGTGTACAACTTTAAATTAACATGTTTAAATATTTCCATAAAATAAAAAATACATAGCATGTAATTTTTTAGCTTCTTTGAACTAACTAACTTATTATCACGCCGTTTTCCGCGGAAGTAGGCAGAGTGGATAGAGTGCCACAGTCTTCTGCCCTGACATACAATTCTCGCCTCATCCATAACAAGACCATCCTCCAGTATCTGGTTTACCTAGTTGTGTCAAGTCTTCCGCGGACGTCCTCTACTTCTGGTGCCATCAACACTTGCGCCATATATCTTTCTCGCCATTTTCTCCTCATTCATTTGTTCCGTATGACCAAATCACCTAAGTGATCCTTCCTTAATCTTACTCATTGTACTAAGATCAGCTTAGCATTTTTTCCTTATTTCTTCATTCTTTACTCTGTTATAAATAGATCTGCCACATATATACCTAAGTGATCTCATTTCCACTGCATTAAGTTGATCGCTTAATTTTAAAATCCATGGATCATTTTAGATACACAGGTGGTATTTGTTTTCATTTTAAAGTCTGTTGCACCAACTTAAGATTAAAATAAGTTTAATGTCAAATAATTAATTTTCATTTAAGGCTTAACTCATATTTAAATTGAATCCAGTCATCTTTGAAATTGTATTATTTTAATTATTCAGTTGTGTTACGACTTGTACAGATTAGAATTACGCTAAAAAGTTATGATTTCATAGACTAACACGCAAGTAATTTTACTCATGGCACATTCATTACTTGTGTTAAGTGCTCTGTTTGACTAGTTTGGTATCACATTTGAGGTTATGTTATAATTTGACTGACAATAAAATATAATTTTCCCCTCTATATCTGCATTGTTAACTATCTACCTAACTAACTAGCTATACATTGAAAAGATATTTACATTTTTGTCTACAACCTTGAAAATCAACAAAACATTTATTATATAAACAGACTGTTCAAATGTTATTAAAAGGCAATACAACAGGTGCAAGTTAAGCTAGTATAAAATGGATTGGGTTGCAATGCACTAATAGTGCCGTAATTCATCTAGTTAATTCATTAAAAAATAAAATTTACAATAAGCATATCATACCCATTGGTGCAGTTACATTGTCCAGTTTCTGTCGAGCAAGCTGCACCATTGCGGCATTCACATTCTTGGGAGCAATCGACTCCGTATTGGCCCTTAGGGCATTCCAATTCACAATTCACACCCCTGTACCCTGGAGCGCATATACAAGTTCCTAAAATAAATACATATACAATGTAAAATAACACTAAAGCAGATTACCCAAAAGTTTCAAAATCAATTTTGGATTGATATGCATCAAACCGCATTACTTAATTCTTCAATATACCAATCGGTACCTAATAAGATATAAATCAAACAGCACTGAAATTTGATTTCAAAAATATTGCAATAAATATTAAATGGTTACTTATTTAATATGCTAAAAAAACAGAAATATTTCATAATGATACAATCCACATAACACGATGACACTGGAATAAACACATTATTATTATTATTATTATTATAACAAAGGAAATCCAGTAATTAAACAGTGATACAATTATGAGCTCAATATAAGAATGTGGTAAACGTTTTATGTTCTGACAAAATTGTAGTTTATTTAAACAAAAACAATATTCATTAAACAATACAGTGGTATTTTGATTTATGAGTTTAATTTATTCCGTGATGGAGCTCGTAACTTAAAATTACTTCCCCCAATTGATTTCACATACAAATAAATGCCATTAATCCGTTCCGGGGTCCCAAAACTCACAATTTTTTTTTGTTACACGTTTTTAGCGTAAATAGCTTCTTGCAGATTATAGACTCCGTCACAATACCTCCTGCGAGCTACTTCTCCATCAACCACACCATCGGCAGTTTCTTCATATTTTCATGAATAAATGTCCGCTATTTATAAATTATTTTAACGGCCTTGGCTGGCGTTATAGACTTTTCGACGCCTTCTGCTTCATTATGGGGCAGATCATGGAAGTGCTACGCTCATATTGCTTCACCAAGTCGACTACACCCAACCTTGGTCATGTTTTTCGATAATTTCTTTCTTGCACAAATGCGAGCACAAAGTGAACGAGTGAGACAGGGAATGCTGAGCGGATGTTGCGGCGTTTACTGTGGCGTTCGCTGCGCCGACTAACGTGGGGTATCTGAAGCTGGTCCGTAACCTGAACTCTCAACTCAAAGCAAAATATCGGCAGAGACAGCCCGTATCTCGAAAAACTCGTTAGTTAGGACACTCGTAGGTCAAGGTACCACTGTACTTCAAATAACAAAAATAGACAAACAATGAAAACTTCATGCCGCATTTTTCCGGGGACTGAGCTAAAATGTTACAAAATAGGGAAAAGTGGATTGTGCTTTGTAAATTGAGGGAAGTCTTAATTCTGTATACATAACGTGACCATTTATTTTTTTCCTGAAAACGGGTCATCTACCAATTTTTTGAGTTCTCAAAACGGGACATCTATTCCATTGACTATGCTAAATTCTGTACAACACTTTTCACATCTGATGTCCGATGGAGTATTTCTTTGCTTTATAAACAGGTTAACCTGTAGGTTAACATTAAAAGTGAACTTTTGTTTAGGCATTGTTAAAATGAAGTGTTCATGTACAAGATTTAAATTGACTACACACGTTGATAAAAAAAAAAAAACAATTGTCAAGATGTGCGCGAGCTGTCTAAGCGTACTCGTAACCGAGGAGCGAACGAGCTAGCGTGCTTATGACCGACATACATATGTGTGAGACGTATTGCGCACGCCGTCATTACTGCGCTACTAGGCGCAGCCGTAAGATTTTTTGATTTTTCACACTTTTTTTAAAAATTGTTACAGTGGGGGGTTGCTCTCTTTCTGAAAATGGGACATTTTGGCGTCCCGAAGCTTGGGGACAACGGGATAGGTTACCTAAAAACAGGATGGCCCCGTTCAAAATGGGACGTATGATCACGTTATGTATGATTGTAAGTTTGTGATTTGAATAAATGAATAGTAGAATCAAATAACGCACTATGTACCATGATCGAATATCTGAGGAAAACAAGAAAAGGTGAATAATAACGTCATATTTATTTTTCTATCAGATATTTCTTGAAAAATCTGTACTATACATCCTACCTCTGTTTTCTACATAAAAACTAGAAGTAATAGTTATCACAGAACTATGTTCTGAATAATTACAACTTCACAATAAGAATGTGTTCTCCTAAAAAATAATAAAGTTGTATCAATGTGTCCAAAATTTAATAAAAATGAATTAATAACTCTAGCGTCTGCTATATAGATTCACTCAAAGGTATTTGAGATTCTGTAAAAATAAGGTAGATGGCTCTGTCAAATGATGGAACGATTAAATGTATTGATATCAAAAAGGTAACATATAAGGTCGAAAAATTGTCGATAAAAATAGTGCCGCTGTAGCATAGTTGGATAATGCACCTCCCCCGGTTAGGGAAGAGATCCAGGTTCGAATCCCGGTAGCCGCAACAACAATGTTTTTATTTTTCGATAATATTGATTTTGTATGTATATCTTTATAATTAATACATTTAATTCATATTTAATAGTTTTCTGTGCTTTATGTAATTAAATTGCAAAAGTTACATTTTAAACAACTCCTAAGCACCAAGCACTCTTTCTTATGAAAGGCACCAAGTCCATTGTCTCTGTAGTTTAACATTAACTAAGTACCCCAAACATCTTGAAACGGCAAACTGGCCTAGTGATGTGTGACTGAGGTACTAGAGTTCCTGTCTATATTCATTATTTTAATTGCTCACTATTAAATTTTGTCTTACTAAGACATAAAAATAACTAGTTAAATTAAATAAAAATGTTATAAAACATATATTATTGTGCCACTTTCTCGGCCATTTTCATACAAATTGGCGTTAGCAGGCAATGGCATTTAGTGCCGTTTTTAAATTAACAAACTGTGGCACTTAGCGAAGACGTGATATTCAAACAAGCATAAAGACTTAATGCATTACTAGGGTTATTGGCGATGACATATAATCAAACTGCATACATAGTTTGAAAAATGAAATATTGGTACTTAGTGCCTATTTTACTTCAACCATTCAAATATAGTCATCTTATTACAACAGCCAAAACAATGTCATATCAATAACAATAAAGTTCAACATTTTTCATAATTTACAGATCATTTTTGTATAATTTAATTGTTTTTTGTATTTTGCTTGTTTTTTAGATTTCATGTATTTTATGTATGTGTGTGTATCACTATGTACCCACCTTTCATTTCAAAAAAACAATTATCTTAAATAACTTCAGTTGTATCAATCAAATGATCGAGAATCTCCTAACACCAAGCAAAAATAAAAAGGGTAAGTTACAGGTCATAATGTACGAGTTAAAGTGTAATAAAATATTATAATTTTTCATATATTGAATTGATATGACAAAATTACTAAAAAAATAATATCATTTCAAGATTTTGAAATTATTACAAATATTATTTACAACTTACCATTGATAGGTGAGCATAGTGCATTGTGCATGCAGGTACAGGTGCTGTGGCAACCCTTACCATACGTCAGCAGTGGACACTGTCTACTGCAGAACCTTCCATCCCAGCCTGGTAAACACTCACACACACCAGTCCAGGGATGACAGCTGAGAATTAACCAGAATGACAATTATACAAAATATAATCACCGCTTAAAATGATAAACACAAAAAAACTCTAATCAGCAATTTAAGTTGGTACATTATTTTCATGATCTTTTAAAATCATTGTCAGCACATTGTTGCTACACTTTTAGGCATTATTCCTGCAATAACTGATACAAACATTAAAATGCTAGATTTACAATTAAAATACTCACAGTTCACTTGTATCAAGTTTGCATTCGCACACTTGATCACATTTGGGTCCATACATATCTTTAGAGCATGCCCTGTCACCACAAGTGACACCCTTCCAACCGTTGGTGCAGTTGCAAGATCCATCAAAAGGATCGCAAACTCCCTGATTCTTACAGAGACACTCCTGGGAACAGTTGCGACCAAACTGACCGGGACCACACGACTCCAGACACTGTTGGACACAGAACAAATATTTACATTGTTGGGATGTTGAACTCGTATTCGTAGCACAATGGGCATTACATAATAATTTATTAATTCCAGCATATCCGTGATGCGTGTGTACGACTAGATAAATAATAATAAAAATACAAAATAACTCAGGCTGAGTCATACATAACTTGTGTCAATTATTCGACAATGAAAACTTTTGTACGTTTAGGACCAGATTTGTACAATAAATTTAATTTAACAGCAAATCCTCTGCCACGTGCAACAAACCAATATTCTTAGAGAACATTACAACTAGTTTAGAATGTATTATAACATCTGCAAATGAATATATGAAAAAAAATTACTCACCCTGTCGCCCGTGTATCCAGCCGAGCACTCGCATTCCCCAGTCTCGGGGTTGCAAGCTGCCCCATTGTGGCAGTCGCAGCGGTGGGCGCATTTGTCTCCCCAGCGGCCGCGGGGACAGCGCTCGGCGCAGGCCGGGCCTACCCAACCGCGTGCACAAACACACGCTCCGCCTGGACCAGAGCACGAGCCCCCGTTTTGGCAGCGACACTCAGAACAATCATCATCCATACATGGCTGGTCACAGCTGAATAAAAATGATTATAATGAGAATACAAACTATGCATCATAATTTGGATGTGATTTGTCAAATCTTTTGGAATAAGCGCAAAGATGAACAGGAAGAATTACAAATATTGTTTGAAGAAGCAATCTAATTGACATGTTTCATTTAATTTATACAATATACATATTAATACAATACAATAATTTAATTTAATGCTAACAATTCTATTATTTTACACATATGGAACACTTGCTCAAGCTCAAGCAAAATTTAATACCATTTCTTTGATAACAATATAGGAGTGTACCATTCCCTCTCCTTTCACTATCACTGTCACTGTCCCACTGGCTCACCTTTCTTTCATATCCTTCCCTCCTTGTTTTCATTTTATAAATATGTTAATTGTACAAGTCACAATATCAACTATTATATGTATGAGTATTTTTTTTTTAACATATTTACAATAATGTTTAATTTAATTTAATTATTGATAAACTGTTTAAACTCATATATATACATAACGCTTGTCAATAAATTGGAATTAACCCATGTATGGTATTATGTATAAAACAATTTGTAAAATGATATACAGTGGAACCTCAGTTTACAAACGACTCTGTTTACGAACAAAAACTTGATGATAAAATGCTTCAGTTTGCGAACAGAATTTTGGTTTACAAATAGGCAGGCAGTCTCAGAACTCACCACGGAAGAACTGGAACAGCTTCTTAACCTTGTCCCTGCCGAAAGTGAATATATGCATGCAAGCTCGCCAGTCCTACTACGCCGTGAGCGAAAAAATTCGCAGACATTTTTAAATCGTTATGAGAGCGTAAATAAACACGAATTTTAACTGTCACATATTGTATCTCCTACTGCCATCTGTGGGGATAAATCTTAAGACCTTATAATCAACTCATTGTGTATCGAAAATCACGAAATCTGTATTTTTGTAAACTGTTCCATTTGACAGCCGGCAGAATGCGCTATGGCCATAACTTTTAATGATTTCGAAAGAGATTCCCACAGGCGTCTATATACGTTTTCTTTGTTCAGAGATCGCAAGTTTTTTGTGCAGGAAGTTTTTGGTTGGAATTCATTTTTCATCGAATTTATCTCACATTTATTTTATTTTCGTGTATAGTATTGAGATATTCGTGTAGTATATTATTATAAATAACTTTTCAAAATTCATAGCGAGATTTTTAACAATTATTCTGTAGTAACTTCTATTATCTCGGAGTTGCTTCGTTTGTTTGTTGCATTTAGTTATATTTTATAACTTTGAGTTACTTCTCAATTCAAAGTCAAAAATAGATAACTTAGAAAAATGTGGGGTTTACGAAATTTCATGCGGAGATTGCAATAGTAAATATATCGGACAAACCTTTAGAAATCTCAACATTAGATTAAAAAAGCATCATCGTTGTCTAACTAGTAAAAACTTTTACGAATTCGGATCCACATCATGGATAATAATCATTTCTTTCATTTGTGTATCATTAAACTTATCCATTCCATCACGCATAAAGGTAATAAAATGAATAGTTTTGAAAGTTTAGAAATTAAAAGGAATTTGAACTCAGGTATTAATTTGTCCTCTTAATATTCCCGTTACAACCACCCCTCCACCAGTCCACCGGTAACTCCGCCCCCTCCCCCTCCATCTGTCAGTACCAAAATACTTGTATGTCTACCATCTAAGCCTTGTCTTCTATATTTGTGTGTAGTTAGTTTAATACTTCTCCTGTCGATGAGAGTTATTGTTTCACTCGAAACTCAAGTTGTGCTAATAAACTTAAGTAGAGTAATAACATTGTTTCATTTATATCCATCTATTATGATGAAACTCTACAAAGTTAACGCCCATTCTATCATTAATATATGTAAACTTTGATGAACTGTGATAGATCATAGTAAAAGCAATGAAACAGAATGATGGGAAAAATTATATAGATACTATGTACTGTGTACATACACAAACACAAATTCAACTTACAGTGGTCCTGTCCACCCTTTAGAGCAGTGGCACTCCCCACTAACATGATCGCACGTTCCTTCCTCGCTGCATCTACATTTTTCCAAGCACTCAAGTCCAAAGCTGCCCTCTGGGCAAGGAACAGAGCAATCCATGCCGGTCCACCCTCGAGCGCACGAACACGCACCAGTCAGTGGATCACAAACTGCAGAATTCTTGCACACACACTCATTGTTGCACGATCGACCCCAAAAGCCATCGGGGCAGGCTGAAAATGTTTAATACATACTAAATACATCAAAATATGTATATGAACATCTGTAATATTAAATACAGTTGAGGCTGTACTTTTCTTGATTCCATACTACGAGGGCAAGTCAAAAATTATCTACATTATTCGTTTTACAATTTATTTACACAGACTTTACGGAAGCCAAGATCATCGTGGATAATTTGATGGGCAGAACCATCACTGATATTCAAAGAAGACGCAACCTCATCCATGGTACGTTGCCTATTCACTAGAACCATTTCTCAAGCTTGCTGAATCGTCTGTCCGTGGTGGTGGTTGACGGGCGTTCTGCTCCATCTTCGTGCGTCACACTCGTCCAGCCACTTTTAAACTTCTTGATTCACAAAAAAACACTTTTACGTGATAAAGCATTGTCCGCCGTATTGTAATAAAAGTCTACAATGAATTTCAGCCCCTTTTACATCCTTCGACCAGAGAAATCGGATCACTGTTCGTTGTTCTTCCTTGATGCAAACTGCTAGCGGAGCAGACAAGTTTACAATGTAATAACCGGAAGGCAAATAACGCGATCGGGATCAAATTTTGCACACGTGACTGCAGTCGTACAAACTCTAAGCACGCATGCTCAGAAGACAGTATAACAACCTTGAAGGTGTGTTATGGCGAAAGTATAGTTAATTTTTGACTCATCCTTGTAATACTTTTACAGATTTAAACTTTTAATAAATTAACATATTAATATTATTATATACATATATAGTTTTAAATTTAAATTTAAAAATTACAATATTATGGGAAACAGATATTAAAAACAAATAGAATAAAAAAACATTAAATTAATTTAGAATTTTGCATTTATTTAAATAATTGGACGTGTATATCTTTGAAACTTTGCAGTTGAACATGCATGCAGATAACTTACTATACTTCTTTGATTTAGATTCCATTCACGCTTACACACATTTTGGAAGTTCAACACGCATTTTTACAAAAATTTTAGACCTCTTTGGCTTTATTCGTGTACATAACTGGTTTATACAGGTAGCAAAAAAAATGCGATATCATAGGAAAATTAAGAAGTGCCGTACTTAAGATTTCAGATAAAAATTCTGACTGAATAGAGATACTTTCGGAGGTAGTGTAAACCACCTCACAAAATCTCTAAATATGTTCATTTTAGATTACATATTTATTTTTCAGTTCTTTGCGATTGATGATAATAAACTTTAAAAAAATATATGAGGTGCGTTTTTAAATACTTTTTTTTTAAAGAAACAACATTAATTTTACAACACTTTACTTTCTATACACCTTAAGACTACTTTTCAACATAGTCATCACCATTATGAGTGAACAGACGAAGGAAACTATTGGGCATGCGCAACCGCAGCGCTATACCGAGAATATCCGGCAACGGTACTTATTTAACAAACGCACCTATAATATTGCGTGTTGAGATTGTGTCATATAGGGAATTCTGAAATAAATAATTTTGGGAGATTTTGTGATTGACTTCATATTTTTTACATATAAAAAAATTTGTTCTAGTTCCAAATAGTAATTATTATACTCACAAATATCACACTTTGGACCTCCGTAGCCACTCTCACACTTGCACCTGTTGGGTGCCTCGCAGACTCCGTGAACACAGGCGTCGCTGCAAACAGCAACACAAGCATTTCCATCTGATGTTGGTGCGTAACCTTTACAGCACTCTTCGACAGGTCGTACCTTCGTAATGGTCTGTGTCTTGTACTCCGTGCGGTAGTTGATCTTATACTTGGAGCACCGCGGTGGAATGTTAAAACACCATGTGTACTCCTTCACTTGGTAAGGTTTCTGCTCAGTCACCCGGACTGTTGTCGGATATCTGAAAATATCAAAACATAATACGAATATCAAAATATTATTCCTGCTCAAAACATAACATCCTGCTCCATCGGAAAAGGAAAAAAGCAAATAGGATACATAAACAATACAATAAATCAATATTTTTTTAAGATATAGATGTCTCACAGAAACGAAGCTATTATTTTTACATGGGAAGTATGGAAGTCTTGGGCATTACAGGGCTTACGACCTGTCATCGGCTGGCTTAAGTGATCACTTTACACAATGTAACATTCACCTATTTACCCATGCTACCATAACTATCTAATTTTGGAAGTTGTATATATGTTATCATGTTGGAACATTTCAATTATTTATTATCCACTATGCTGTCTTTCCATACTTCCCATGTAAAAATAATAGCTTCGTCTCTGTGAGACATCTATATCTTGATGACAATACCCCAGGGGATAAAATCCCAGTAACTTTGGATTGATGACAAATTTTCGAATCTATATATTATACTTTTCAAATTAATACATCTATCGTTCTATTATTTGAAACCCATCTACTTTGTTTTTACGGAATCTCAAATACCTTTGAGTAAACCAATAGGAGACGCCACAATTATCAATGAATTTTTATTAAATATGTATTATATATCTTTCTAAGTTGTCTGTTCTGAATAATTACAACTTGACAATAAGAATGTGTTCTCCTTAATAACCATGTTTCAACTGAAAACTTTACATGACAAACAAATTGCAATGCAATAATATTATATTGTAACATGCAAAAGGAAGTATCAAATGATTTAGTAATCAAAACTACATCCGAAATTAAAGTTAAATTTGATTCAAAAATATTTATGGTTATGTTACCAATCTTGAATTGTATTCCGATTTGGAGTGAATGTGTAATTCATTAGATTAAATATCTAACAATACGCTCAACAATTTATTTGTTTGATTCAGTTTATTCTAGTCAAAATTTAAAATATGCTTACGATTCCTGTCTGGTGCACACATTTGGTCCATCCAGACAAGCGACACTTGCGAGGATCAATAGAAAAGCCGATGCCCTCAAGCTCACGTTCCAGTCCACATACCCCATATTGTCCAACAATTGAATAGATTCTTTTAATTCTTGAGGTTCATAAACATTTCAGTGTGAAGAATGTCATCAAAACAATAACTGCGGTGAGTAATCAAATAAACATCCTCCTTCCACTTCAGAAACTGTAAACAAAGAAATTCCACAAGTTAAAAAAACAATTGATAAAGTTCCTGATGCATTTTAACCTTTTAACTGCCAACCATATTTGAAATGGAAGACACCATGTAACGGATGGCTTTAAGGGTCTCTTGACTTACACGTATCTATCAAACGCTGAGAATTGTTTGTAGTTAGAACGGTTATACCGTCGGCATATATTCCTCAAGGAAACCATTCACAAAAACGCAATCTAACCAGTTCCGTACATTAGTGCTCGCTGAAATATACATATATATATATAATCAAATGTATATACAAGGAACCTCGATTTTAAATTTTTGAAGGGACCAACAAAACAATGTAAACAGAGGGAATATTTAAATTGGGGGTATTAAAAAAATCAAACAATGTTTTATGCTGCATATTTTTTTGTTATTTCTAAATACTTCTTAGTTCTATACATATTATAAATTAAATTAAAGGTTTCTGGTGGTACATTATTAATACTAGTAAAATATGTATTGAGACCTTCAAAATACCCCATGGCATCGTCCTTTATAGGAACTGGATTTATGGAATGAGCAGACACTTTTTCATCGTAGGAAGATTCTTCTTCTGTCAAGTTTTCGTTTATATGACTGTCCACTATATCACCAATTTCCACTACGTGCAATGTTATTACATTAGAGTCAATGTCTAAGTAAGTCTGCAAGGATAATTCTTTTTTTTTTCCCTACCATCAATGTTGTCTATATTATCTTCAACGCAATTTTCTTGCCGATTCCAGCTTGTAAAAAACCATATAAAAACAAAACGTAAAATTACGTAGGTATAAGAATGAAAAATGCGTACAAACGCCAAGCAGATGACCAACACGCTCTTGGTTTTATGGCGAATAGTGAACTGATCGAACAAATTTCAATAAATTTTAGACGTAAATCGCGGGAAAAACAAACATAAAATAGGATTTCCAATGTACTAAAAAGACACGGGACTGCAGAAATAACAGGCAAATGGATGGAAAACGTGAATTCCGGGCATGTAAAATCGGGGTTCCACTGTATCTGTATGTTTTATATACGATCCTATACCATTTGACCAATCTGAACCAAATTTTGCAGTTGCATTTTACGATCCTGCACAAAACATAAGTACCCCCTCTTTGGCCACTCCACCTCCTCTCATGATATACATGTGTATTATATTGAATTCCATCCGCTCCAGTTACACTCTAGGACCCTGAGAAAATATAGTTACCCTATCCTAGCCATCTCACTCTCCCCTACCTTGACCAAATTGTTACTCCTGAACCTAAGAACTTCTTGAGTTGCAAATTCCACAATAAACACACAAAAAATTTAATATTATTACCAGATTTAATTAATTAATGAGAACATTACAACATTTTTGATGTAAGACACATTTAACATTGAGACCCCAACATTTGTAACCTACATTTTGGGATGAAATGGAAATATATTTACAGAAATAAAATCAACCTCTATCCACTTCTTAAACATGAAAGTAAAACTGCAATTTGATGTGCAAGGCAACTCAGTATTGTGAGTAATTATTGGTGTTATCTGTTATCACATTTGCAGTAAATTTCACTCAAAATAAAGTTCTCGTTGCTTATATATTAAATTATCCCAAGAAATGAGTCATTTGACAATATTATTGACCCAAATAAATATAAATGATTGTGGTCATCCATGAGATATTTAATTACCGTAAGAAAATTAACTTCAACAGCCAAAGGAGCTGGGTAAATTGGCAAACTTTGAAAATCTTGGCAAACCATAGCAAAAGTTTCAAATATTTTATCTCTTGCGCCCATGAAACATGAATATATTTGAAATACCACATATTTATTCTATAATTTTTTAAATATAAAAACCTTATGTAGTTATTAATAAATTACTCATGTGTCGTAAAAAAAATTTTTGATATATTGCACATAAATAATAACACATTATTTATTTTATAAGATATATATTTTTTAAAACTATGGAAAATATTTATTCATAAAATAAAATGTGATTAGTCTAGTGGGATCTAAATTACACTCGCCTAGTGATCAAATGGTAGGAGGTACAAGAATATCACCAAATTATTCCTATTTTCATAGTTCATAACTTGATATTGATCTGACACACATCTCTGTTTAAGAAAAACATTGTAGCGCATATTTTTCTGTATATCTGTTAAAAATATCTTGTGACATACCAAACAGAGAAATCCTAGAAAAACATCTATATATAGATACAATACCATATTAACATATGGTTAGCACATTTAAATTCACAATAGTATTAGATTCTCAACAGATGGCAAAAATAAGACAATCATCAACAATTCTTGGAATAAGATAAACAAAAAAAAGGATTCTATTTCATTTTTGTCACAGAGGTGATATTGGGTGTGACAAAATAAGCTCTTACTTCTAGGTACAAAGACTGTGAAACAAATACTTGAAATTATAGATATCTATCAACAAAGAGACAAAGCTATCTTTTATGGAAAATAATATTTAATGGAAAATATATGGAAGTATGGGATAATTACAGGGCTTACGACCTGGGTATATACATATACGTATAACGTTCACCAATTCTCACCCCTCAATCTCACATTTATCAAATTTTTGAAAAGTTGTACATACGTTAGTATGTGGACTCGTTTCGAGTACCACCACACCATCGCCATCTATGGACCAAATTTGATAATTAATTTTTTCCTTTTTAAACAGCATATGTATATGCCATCACTATGAAAATCTGATTTTTTTGAAATTATTTTAAAGCAATATTGTTTATCAGTAAAATATTTTTTAACATATTTACGCCTGAAAAATTAATATTTTATATATTTTCTTATTTTGACAAGTATATTATATTAGCAATATTTGAATATGTCCAAGAAATCCAGTAATTGTGTGTTCTTGGACATAATCAAATATTGCTAACATTAGAAATCGGTTAACACGAAACCACACGGGGACAGAAATAACTTTTCACATTAATTATTTTTAACACGTGGATGTTTTTAATGGCGTAATAACCGAAACGGCCGAAATACAAACTTGAAACAAGCACAGCCCAATGTGGATTGAGAAGCAAGGTTCAAAAATCAAAATCAGATCCTGAGGCGCAAAGACACAAACCAATTTATTTAGCGAAATCTCTCTCTTCTGGCAGGTTTTTAAACAATCCGTTGCAATACGTTATCATTTAAATTATTTTATGTACGCGTCTGATTGGGTATTTGTCTGCGTTAATTGAATAAATGGAGAGCAGCGCCTACTGAATTATTTTTTTTCTCTTTTTTTATAATATTTCATCAATTATTGGTATTGCCCCCTCGATAGAATGATCATGTGTCGAGGATGCATTGGCCACGCAGCGGCCAACATTGACGACAACATTCAAAAGCAATCGGCACGGAAACACTAATAGTGATGAGCTAAACGTTATTGTGACTGTGATTGTGCGTTTGGTATTTCTTTTATAACGATGATTGGTAACTGATATTTAACTGTTGGAGGTTTAGTTTCTTTATATCATATATATATATCATGACTGATATATGATATATATATATATATCAGTTACTAATCATCGTTACAATCGCCCACAAATTATAATTTCCGTCGAAATAAACAACCGTCAAGGAGCCACATTTTGAGAAACTTTTTTTTTCATGTAGATATTTGAGCGTTTAAATTGAATGCTGACATTAAGTCTCTCTTATCAAACGTAAACATGTACCGTTATCAACATAAATGAGTCATGAATCACTGCAATAACGTTCGCACATTTAAAAAAAAAATTACAGATAGTTTTTAATAGCTTCTTTCTAATGCTGACTGCGATACCGAACGGTATCGCAATCAGTTGGCTAGATTAAAGTGAAAATAAAGATAATGATAATAATGACCGAGATGAACATTTATTCGATCTCACTCAGTCCTAAAAAAAAGTATATTTTTGTTTTTAAATGCGCATTATACATTTCGCTGTTTTTTAGGTTAATCTCGGCATCACAAGCGGCTGATGCGGTTATAAACGCTCGTTTTCGACACTTTTCGGAAATACAACATAACCTGTAAAATATAAAACTTGCGCAACATTCTGGCGACATGAAAAATAATGTTTACATCACAAGGAAATCGTTCGAACGGCGGTAATCGACCCGCGCACTGAACGATACAAGCGCAAAAGTCTTTCTTTTGATGTCGCTTGAGGAAAGCGAATCGACAGTATGGCTGACGAAATCAAAGAAGAAATGTATTATTCAATAGATGTGTTACCGGCAAAGCAAAGACTGGTCATGCGTGAAATTCCTGGGTATTGCTCACAATGCACGACGAAATTTGATGGCGTGTGTCTTTATTACTTTTATTAATATTATTAAAAATTGGCATTAGGAATTATATCTAATGGGAACTTATCAACAGAAGCAAGACTAGCAGTAGAATGCAGTCCTGGTACCGATACTGATGTATGGAAGTGAGGCCTAGAGCTGGCAGAAGAGGAACGAAAGTAGACTGAATGCGGTGGAAATGAGATCGCTTATGCATTTATGACACAGTAAAGAATGAAGAAATAAAGAAAGAATGTGAAACTGATTTTAGTATAGTAAGTAAGATTAAGAAGGAATCACTTAGATGGTGTGGTCGTATGGAACGGATGAATGAACAGAAAATGGTAAGAAAGATGTATGACGCAAGTGTTGATGACAACAGAAATAGAGGACATCCGCCGAAGACTTGGCAGGACCAAGTAAACCACGATACTGGAGGATGGTCCTGTTAAAAGCCTCAATAATTGGCGAGCTTGTATGAATGTGGATGAGGCGACAATTGTGTGTCAGGACAGAAGAGTGCGGCGCTCTATCGCGGGGAAACGGCGTGATGGTAAGTTAGTTAGTTAGGCATTAGGAAGATCAGAGTACATAAATATCATGACCTTGGAACTACAAGGTATCATTCAACAATTTGGTCAAAATTGACCAAAATATTTTTGTACCACAATTCATATAATAATTTTCTTTTTAAACGTGACAAGAAAACAGTCATATTTAAGTAACAGTTAAAATATTTTTCAAAACAACTATTGATTTGAAAGCAAATGCGTTTATTTTATTAATTAAATTATATTGAATACAAATAAAATATATTTCTTTCTAATTAATATATTTAATTAGTATTTAAAATATCACAAACCTATATTCCGAATAATTACAACTTCACAATAAAAATGTGTTCTCCTTAATAATATTATATATTGTGTCATTTTTACTAAAATTTCACCTCATGGGCGATGAGAAATCTAAAAATTAAAATAAAATAACAATAACTTTGTATGAAACCATGAAGTTTATTATACGTCTTTATTATTATTTATTATACATATTTAAATATAGAATTTAATATTCATCAACACTGTATTTTTCCATCCCTTAATGTTCCGTTTATCTGTATATGTATTGTCTCCCTCTTTCACATATAATTTTATATTCTGTCTCCCTTGATGTTCTATTTAACTATATGTGTATTCTGTTTCTATCTTTTACATGTAATTTTACATTCAATCTACCTTTTTATATAAGTGCACTCTTTTTGTATTTATTATCAGTTTTAAATACATCCTGATGAAGCTTGAGATAAGCAAAACCGGTTGACGTATAATAAATGTCGTGGTTTCATACAAAGTTACTGTTATTTTATTTAATATAATATGTCAAACCACAAAGTGATTGCTTTCTACGAAATGAAAAAAATATAAAAATGAATATTCAAAATTTGACGTTCAATATCTCAGTTTGGTGTTGAAGATGATATTGGCTATACGATTCGGATCCTCACTGAACTATGCATAAAGCAATTAGGCAAACTTATGCACAGTCGCATCTGAATAGATGACCGCTAGCCCCTTCTCAATCAATTCGATGTCCCGAGTAGGAGACACTTTCGTGAGTCAATTAATATCGATTGTATTCACGAATAATTTAACCCAACCAATCAAGATAACCTAAGCGGCGACGAACGAACTCAGACTAGAGTAGCAGCACACAAGTCAACAAACACAATGTGTCGTGAAAATAAGCGAAGACATGAAATACCAAAGCAAGTGTGGATGAATGTGATTTCATAACATTGGTTAGGATTCCTAGCCATTGTGGAGAATACCGACCCGCTATTCTTTGCCAGTGGCATACGTATTATCATCGCTCCATTTTCACCGAAGAATTGCAATTTGCGCACGTCGGCAGCCCACCGCCGAACACTTCCGCGGGGGCCACGTGATCGGTCGGACGACGCAGAAAGGACTGTAATCGATTTTCAATCGAATCAACTGCTCGCCCAACTTGTTCAGTGCGAGATCGTGAAACGAGTTATTTGTTAGATGTGCAGAAGAAGACGCCATATTCGTTTCATCGTCCGCTGAGCATCGTGATTAAAATATATTAATTAGGAACTTAATATTAAAACTCATAAAATTACTAAAATAGCACGGAGGCGGGAATTCTGCGTGTGCCGGTAAATATTTTACAACTAGTTTTCTGGAATAAATCCAACGTGACACAACTCGAGTTTTATTGGCGGAGTTTAACGAATACGAAAACGAGGAAATACATTATTTTTATTAGTTATGTCATGTTGTTGTAACGGTTGATAATTTTGTACATACTAATTTATATTAATAAGCAGCAAAAATTACCCGTATGCTATACTTACGGCTATAATAATTCGCAATACAAACATACAACCCGACATTATATTACAATTAGGGTACGTACTTACATTGGATCCGGAACTTTCTCCAACATTCATTATAGTCATCATTCTTGGAATATTTGAAAATATATTTTTGCCCCCTTTAAATTGTTGTGGTTAAAAAACATCATAGTTGACGGGACCGGCCGGCAGTGAAATATTGAACAAGTCTAAAAACGTTCAACGTGAATAATGTAGGTTAATGGGAAATATCTCACCTCACCGGCTAACTGCACAAATTCACAAGAAGAACTTCACCGGCGCAATACCGTAGGATTGTTTGTGCAAGTATGAAACCAGAGGCGTAACTAATAATTGGTGCCCCAATACAAAATGAAAAAAAGAGGATTGGGCCGCAATATAAAAGGCAAGACTCCCGTATATATATATTTATCGTACACAAGATGTAAAAATATTAAAAACTACGCAATTTGATCCATTAACTAATAAGCAATTTTATACATTAAATAAAAAAATAGTTTCATGTTTTCAATAATATTCACATTGGAAAAAAAACAAAAAATGATTTTTAAGCGTTTATATATATCGCGACTGAAAAAAAGCCTTCCTCCGCTCTACGGCGATTTACGCTTTGCGAAAATAGTCCTTAACCTAACTGTATTAGCAGGTATGCATCGATATTCAGGCCTATTCTCAAAATTGCAATATTGAAATGAAGGTGATTGTTACACCAACCCTCAAAAATAGTGTTATATTTGAATGAGAGAGAGAGAGAGGGAGTGAGGGAAATAAACGTACCATAATCTGTCAAAACTATATGTCTATTTTTGAGGGTTGGTGTAACAATCACCTTCATTTCAATATTGCAATTTTGAGAATAGGCCTGAATACATGTTTTCGTAATACAGTAGGAAATGATATTTTCAATTTATTGCTGTTGTTGTTTTAAAAATTATTAGTCCACATTAGCGCTGGGAAAAGAATGGATACCAAATATGTTGTACATTTCTTTTGGACCCCCGTCTAACGTGGGCCCCCCAATTTACCGCATTGGCGTAATTACGCCACTGCGCGAAACATTCCAGAAATATAAGCCGAGGTGATTATGATCGGCTGCACTGTTGCAGAAAAACAAATTAACATTGCTAATAGCATAATATCATAATTAAGATAAAATTAAGCTACCTGCATATATTTTGTCATTTCAACCATGATATTAAATTCGTCTATCAGACCGATTCATAAAACAGGAACCCGAACTAGCAGTAGCACCCAGTACCCTTACATTGTGTTATGTACGTTTTGACTGCTCACGTTAACTGTATGTGTCGCTACACAAAACCTAAAATAAGGCTTTTTAAATATACCAGTTTTTTTATGTAGAACTCGTTATATTAAAAATAACTACTTATTTTAGTTTTTTCCGGGAAAAATCCCGCTTCAAGCTTTGGAATATGACTTTTGAAATACAAATTAAAAATGTTGATACCGATTCGCGTTTTAATCCGATGACGACCCCTAGTGACAAAGTTCCACAAAATTTCCTCCACATCTCCTGGTCAACCCACCCACTTCCTGTTCCATATTCTGGCGTCTGCCTACTCAAAGGTATTTGAGATTCCGTAAAAGTAAGATAGCTGGCTCTTTCAAATAATGGAACGATTAAATGTATTAATATCAAAAAGGTAACATATAGGTTCGAAAATTTGTCGCTAAAAATATTGTCGCTGTAGCATAGTTGGATAATGCACCTTCCCCGGTTTGGAAAGAGATCCAGGTTCGAATCCCGGTAGCGCAACAATAATATTTTTCGATAAAATTGATTTTATATGTATATCTTTCTAATTAATATATTTAATTCATATTTAAAATATCACAGACCAATGTTCTGAATAATTACAACTTCACAATAAGAATGTGTTCTCCTAATATTACGTTTCCCCATCTAAATCTAAGACTTTTTGGATGCCGGCTTCAGTGGTGTCACTATGGCTGTTTAGTGCTTGCTTAAACGGCCAGGTCAGCAGCAAGTAATCAGCCGATGAGACTCTGACCGCGCAGCGGGACCCAGTAGATAAGCAATCGACGACAGCCGATGAGAGTCTGCAGCCGAGCCGATTGCTTATCTGCTAGTTATATTGAATGTCAAATTTTGTTCGGTCTCACTCTCTTTAATATATAATATACCCAATAATATTTGTAGAATTTTTTTAGAACTTTCGTTGATTTTCAAAAAGCTTTCAATCCTGGAAGAAATCGACGAAATTTATTAAAAAATTTAATTTGAACAATAATGTTCAGTTGTAATGTTAGCACGTAGTGTACATTTATATTATTATATCGAACGTATAAAAAACAGCAGTATATTACACTTAAAAGTACAAGCGTCATTTTCATACAAACGTCTTGTTTAGTATTTCGCGAAGGTAATGTTTTAAAACATACTAATCCGTTTGGAACAATGGGTATTATTTTAAGTATGAAATGTGCTAACTCAACATAACTTACCCACAAATACCAACGCAAAAACTCGTATACTAACTACTGTCGCGAATATACACACGATATGCATATATGTTTCGTACATATCATGTCGAACAAGGTGAAACTTTTAATTTTATTCAAATTAACATTTTACAATTATTATAAAATACCGTTATATATAAATGTATTAATTGAAGCAAGATAAATAAGTGAATTTTACAAATAAATAAATAAGTAAAATTTCTAATTAAGGTGATTTTATGACGATAATCTTGGCCAAATCTGTATTATGAAAGATATAGACTTATACAGGGTATAACAGACCAAGTCCACAATATTTTACGGGTCAAAAATGTTCAAGGAATATGTTTAAATTCTGTAATGTTACGGAAAATTGAAATTTTTACAAAATCGTGTTAAGTTTGAAGTCGACATACTTCGAAATAAATATTTGCGAAACTGTTCCATTACTTCAGGCCCTAAATCATCTAAAAAAAAATAGTCTAGCCTCTCAAAATTCGTATAAAATATATAATTATGATTTTTTTGAAATGCTTATTTCTCTGACACGGTTGAGATTTCCTTCAACATTTTCGACTTGCGATCAAGTCAGGTATCCACCGGCAAAATATTGTGAACTAGGTCTGTTACAGCCTGTATAATTACATATTCAAGTATTCTGTTAAAAACATAATCAGGTGACTAAAGATAAAGATGTTAAGCATACACATGCAACAAAAAAACTCGTGTACGTGATTAACACCCGGCACATGTTCAAAACGTGTCGCGTCGCAAAATATTTAGTTACTTCCTCACTAACAAGAGTACATAATATTATAAGTATGACTAATGATTATTAATCAACTATTGCAGACGGCAAACCAAACAATTCAAAATATGTGTGAATAAAAAGATCTGAAATACAACTAAGTGAATATGTGTTTATAGTAGAATGTTCAATACAATATCACAAACAAACAATCAGAACTGGGGCACACTCGGCAGCACAAGTTTTATGTCCACGAAGAGAGATTTTTTTTTAAATAGAATAGCGTACACGGAATACACGTCAGATCAATATTCTTACTATTTTCAAAATAGGTCTAACTTGCCATTTTTAACTAACGATTGACGATTTTACCGTCTAATATCGGAGAGTTAAATTAGTTTACCACTGGATGCACTTTCGAGAAGTAAATATTTTTTACCAACATGAAAAAAATATTTTACTAACTTTTTTAAAAACAATATAAATATCACAGACCTATGTTCTGAATAATTACAATTTCACGATAAGAATGTAACTTTTTTACCATAGCTAAAACTTACTATTGATCACATGACCGTAGAGAGCTAGAGTAAGATTAAAAGTAAAACCATTTCTATTGACAAACCAAGATATTACTTTATATAATACTTGACGTTGCACCTGACACCCACCAATACTATAGACTACATCCACAGTGGTTACTTGCTCATGGGTGAATTCAACCCCGCGTTTAAAACCCTGACGGTGATTAAAAAATATTTTCATTAGAGTCTCAAAATATACTAAATGTTTGTACCGACTTCCCCAATACAAGCATAGTCCGTACCTACATTACACGAATTAATATTGACTATAAGCAATAGATAAGAACAATTCAATAAACTCCATTGAGATAAACTCGAAGAACGAGATTTCTCTTTCGGTTGTCGCTAAGCGCGTCACCCAAGTTGAAATTAAATAAATATGTACGTACTACTCGCACTGCATGTATGTATAATAATATTATTATATTGATAGCAAAAATATTATATTGATAATATTTAAATAAAATAGTTCCAACAATGCCAAGTAAATTATTTAACTATAAATATAAGAAACATAAATAGTCCAATACCCCATCTTCGAATCGTGTCACACTGGACCCAGCCCAGAGGCCATCAGAAATGATGAGCCACTAATTTTCCATACAATAGAACAATTCACAAAAAGCTCTCTGGCCACTCAGTGTAAATATTAAGCGATGAGCTCAAAATCACGAACCGCTAATCAATCACTGATATCTTGAGTCACACTCACCATCGGTGATTGAATATCTGGGAATATCGTGATTCAATTTTTTATCTTATTTGTATTTGATTGTGAACCGTGATTCGGCGCATGCGCATTTGAGATGAAAATATTCATTAAGAAATGACGTTATAATTCGTGATCAACGCAATCTAGATTCTGCCAAAACGTTTTACGCATTTGACCCGAAACGCTGAGAATTTGACCCAAAAAAATAAACACAAATTTAGATATATGTTAATTATTTATGCTTAAATATGTTTTTTACGCAACTGAAGTTATAATAATATAAATAAATATGTGAATTATGTTTTTTTATTATTTATTTCGTGTATTATGATATCTCGTCGCGCGTGCGCATCAATACCGAATCTGTGATCATAGTTACAGTTTTCAATCACTGATATTATTGAATACCAATCACACCAGTGAGTCGAGAGTAGCATTTTTTCTCATTACTAGTAAATATTTATTTTACTGCAGGTGCTCGATAGTGACCAAGCGGGTCGGGCGTTCGATCCTCATCACGGGACACCTATTTTGCACACCACATGTTTAGATAATTATCACAGTTTAGTGAATCGATCGAAAAACATTGGGCAGTGATAAAATTCGTGTTTACATATTTTGGCGATTCAATTTTTTACCACCGATAGGAGCGTGAAAATATGTCACATAAATATACTTACTTTTTTATTGTTTTCAAACTGTGCAAAAATTTATGTAGTAAATTAATTTTAAAGATCGGCATTAAAATGAAGTTTTCCTCAAAATCACTGGAGAATTCTTTAACGAAATTGGAAAGCCTCCGATTGAATTGACTGCAATCCCTTCGGTTGACTTAATCTTCGAGCGGTCGGATGACTCAGTGAAGTTCGGTTAAATTTAATACGTCAACAATTGAATCAGACTACTTGAGGGACACAAGTTACAGCTGGGGAGACGTGTGACAAATAGGATGGAGAGGAAATCGGATACGTAAATTAATGAGGACGCCAAGGCTAATGGTGTCGACGGCGTTGACCCGGTGCGCTTGGTGAAAGCGCGTTTACATTCCTTTAACAAAAATACAAGTGCAATGTTACACGACGCTGAATAGTGAAAATAAGCGAGGCGACTTGTATACGAAACTCATTAGGATCTCGCGTTCTATATACATAAATATATATCCGCCATTCGAGTGCAGAATAGCGCAGAACCAGTCCAGGACAAGAGCCCGAGAAGAAATAATGACGTCATCAAGTAAGCGGAATATCAAGCTTTGAATTATCTCGGCGACTGCTTTCAAAGAAGAATACAGTCAGAATTACAACAGTTGTATGGTATGTTGTGTTTGGTTAAAAATCTGGTTCCAATTGTGGCAATACTTTCACATGAAATAACGATTTGAATTATAATAAAACATTGTCATATTATAACGGAAAATATACACACAAATATTATTTTGAAGTCAGCTTTCCTGTTCACAATAATCAAAACACTTCCAGACCGGTATCTGATCAAACGCGAGCATATCACTATAATAATGACTCGTAAATGTCTTCAAAACGAAGAATTTTGTGGTTCAATTATGTGGTCTCTGCACATTTGCTAGACAGTTACAAGTAATAATTGATCAATTCTCAAAAACAGATCTAACTTGTCGTTCTTTCGAGATGAAGATCGAAACTAACCATAAAGAACCTATCCGACCTCTTAGCCGCTACATTTTACAGCTAAACTAAACAAACTAATCAAAGACAACCATATAACAAAAGTTTGACGATTACTAACCTGTTACTTAAATTTAAAACACATCTCATAAATGAATGAATATATATGATTGATAATTACAGATGAGGTCAGCAGATGCTGTGCTAAATATTGTATGTAATAAATAATTCAATACAGTGACTGCCTTATCGAAAATATGATTCAGAAATGCGTAACTTTATCTAATATTAAAAAAAAAAACATTGCAGTTAGTGAATTTGGTGCTTATTTTTGAAGTGAAATTTCTTAGGGGACGACGGTAGTGTAACGAAAAGTGAAACGGAAACCAAATTCCTCCAACAGCGGCACGACTAGACGGGTAAAGTAGGGACAGTGCGTTACAATTTCTGTTGCGCTCGCCTCATCCCGCCAGTGGAGGGAGATTGGCGGACCAATTATCTCGAGTGGCAATTCCAAAATCAATTCCGCCTCTACGGAACCACAAGGTTGAACTATTGGATGCAATATTTTTTGTTAAATAAACCACCAAATCGGTGACTACGATGGACATAGTAGTATCACAAATCAATAGTCTCATTTTGAATTATGACCAAATAATTACTCCATAATTAAATTAAATTTTGGTTAACGTTTCATGTAAAATATATATTAGTAATAACTTTTTTCTCCATATACATTACGCGCATGTGTATTCTTTTAATATTTATTTTATTTTTTTAATTAATACTAGACCCACAAAACGTCTTGATAGACGTTTGTCTGCAGGTATATTTATATCCATTTGTTACATTAAATAAACTCAAAAACATAATTAATCAGTCACCGTTTATACAATACATATCATTCTTACAGGTAAGACCGATTATTTTCTATAAGCCATTTTTTAATAATTTCTTCTAAATTAGGAGAAAGCGTGCTCTTTTGTAAAGACCCGGTCATTTTATTTTTTATTGTGGGAAAAACAAATTCTATTGTCCTCGATCCATACTTGTTGGTGATTTTGGGGATCGTTAGATTTAGATTTGCTACGCCTCTTGTATTTTTTCCGTGTGAAGCCACCCTATTTAGAGCATCGTTATTATAATTTTCTTTTATTAAAAGGAACAGTAACAACCCGTGTACAGGAAGAACGTTTGCAGAAGAATATAACAATTTTAGATTATGCCTCAATTTAAATGCTTCCAGGCTTACAATTTTTTTCACTATGGCTGTTTGAAGATTTTATGTTTGTTTTAAATTTGAGTTACAGGAGTGACCCCACGATCGGATCCCATTTCTTAATAATGACTCCACCAAAGAAAAAAAGAAAGAAAAATAAATCATTACAAACTAATTATATGTAAAATTAACTGAAACATTCAATACATTATTACATTTACACTCTTTCGGTGGCAATAACATTTCGACATAAGATTTAGTTTATTACTGAAGATGACGCAGTAAGTGTCGAAAGCGTTTTAATTAAAGTGTAGTGTGAAGTAAACAACGTTGTGTTTTCTTTTAATAATTAATTTAAAATTTTAAAAGTAAAAAAAATTGTTATATGTTTTTTAAAAGTTAATTACAATGGACTTCTAACACGCGCACCCATTTTTTTGTTTAGCTACATATTTTCATCAATGCTAACTCATCCGTAGATACAGCATCATATTCCTAATCTTCGATTCAGATCAATTTCCGGAAACAATAAAATATATATATATTATTGTTTTCTTCAACGTATCAGATGACTCAATGAGTAACACTTTAATGGATACAAATTTGTATTTCATACACTAAAATATATACATCAGTATGAACTTATTCTACCATTGTACAATGCAGGAAGCAAACCTGCGGATAAACGAGTGCCAGCGAAATTTGGAATGAGCAAAAGACCGATGTTAGGGGTTTGAATGCTATGAAATGTAATCAATAAGCAAACGTGCTAGCAGTGGTGTAATCACGCTAATGCAGCCAATGTGGTACATGTCAGACAGGGGCCCCAAAAGGACTTTTCCAAGTATGTATCGATAGTATTTCCAATGCTAATATGGATTAATATTTTTTATAAATAATAAGATTTTAAACCACTATTTATTATTAGGAGAACACATTCTTATTGTGAAGTTGTAATTATTCAGAACAGACGGTCTGTGATGTTTTTAATACTAATTAAATGTATTAATTAGAAAGATATACACATTAAATAAATGTTATCGAAAAATATTGTTGTTGCTGCCGGGATTCGAACCTGGATCTCTTCCAATCCGGGGAACGTGCATCATCCGATTATGCTATACCGACACAGTGGATTGACGACAAATTTTCGAACCTATATATTACACTTTTCAAATTAAATTCTTTCCATCATTTGAAAGCCATCGGTTAATGAACGTTCCCCCGGATTGGAAGAGATCCAAGTTCGAATCCCGGTAGCAACAACAAAATTAGATAAAATTGATTTTATATGTATATCTTTCTAATGAATACATTTAATTTGTATTAAAAACACTATTTATTGATAAATCAACATGACTCGATACCTATGGTATCTTCTTCAGGAAACAATGTATACTGAAATAAAAAAATACAAGCATAGGTAAAAACAAAACAATAAATGTATAAGTAGTGGGTAACTAATTAGGAACTACTGTGATAACAAATTCAAAAGGTGACTATTTTCAAAAAAGATTCGGTTATTCATAATATTTCATTTGTTTTTAACACTTTTTCTTATTTATAAAATTTCAAATTTATCTAACCCTAAACCCCCTAGTATTTGTATGTATAATTTTTAAATCCTCGTTAATGTCAAAAGAACGGTTTGTTTCCAAAAGATGATAGGCGAATTCAGAATAGTTGTTGCGATTTAGACATCTCAAGTGCTCTACCTATATACAAAATGATTGCAATCATTAATATTTAATTATAAAATTTATAAAATCAATTCTTACAAAAATACGTGATAACATTATCAATGCGTACGTTAGTACCGCGCTGTTGTGTCGGGTTAGACCATATCTGTAATACGAAAATCATCGTAAAGTTAACCTTCATTCATTTTTTTTCAAGGAGAAGACATTCTAGGTAACGTAGGTCTGTGATATTTTTAATACAAATTAAATGTATTAATTAGAAAGATATACATACAAAATCAATTAATCGAAAAAATATTGTTGTTGCTAGCGAGATTCGAAGCTGGATCTCTTCCTAACCCAATTATGTTACACCAACACAGTGAGTTAACGACAAATTTTCGAACATATATTCGAACATACAGTTTATTAACTTTGTTTAAAACCACTGTAATCTATTCATATTCAACCGGTTTTAAAAAAACTAACTAAAAATAATGTGTCAAAATGTTCTAACATAAGAACATTTTGCACCCTTGAAGTGATTTTTTTTACGAAAACGGGGTTATAAAAATTATCCAATATTATTATTAATATTGTACAATATATATTTTGGAAAGAGGGGTGGAGATTAACATTTGCATTGGGGACCAATTTTTTAAATACGGTAATATAATACCGAAGAGGTATATGAGAATATTAGGAAAGAATTCAAAGTAAGACAACCTTAATGAACAAGATTTGTTCGGATGGGTTGTAGAACAAATGTTTACGCGCCTTGTTCTTCGATTGGCACCACTCGGTTTCTTGGTTTATAATAATGTACATGTGTCTGTGTGTGAGTATTGCCGCCCTTTATTCAGAAAACTAAGAAGACGGTAACCGACAGGCGTTATTCGATTACATTTCGTGCTTCGATCAGTCCAGCGGTCCAGATAAACCACCAGTACGCGCTTCGGTCGGTCGAAATCTAATGAAGACAACCCAGCTAAAATAAAAGGTTAGTGCAGTTCATATATCATGTGTGCTTATTGTTAATCGGAAACCTGGGAACCAGCTATCGAAGGTAATTTACATAAACAACAAGTATCTGAAGAAAGGACAAAGACGGATTCCCTGTAAAGTATAGAAGCGGGGAAAAAGCAGACATAGGAA
The DNA here is from genome assembly GCA_031772225.1 of Eubasilissa splendida. Classification (NCBI taxonomy): domain Eukaryota; kingdom Metazoa; phylum Arthropoda; class Insecta; order Trichoptera; family Phryganeidae; genus Eubasilissa; species Eubasilissa splendida. The sequence goes on from CM062851.1 coordinate 18,672,712, forward strand.
GTGGCCGCTATTTCGCTACGTTTTCTCATTTTAAGGCGAATTGATCCAGCGACTGTGAAAGTTCTCGCCCGAGTGATCGAACAATTTGTTTTGAAATAAACTGCGATTTAAACCAGTAAATGGATATTTCGCCAACTTTAACCGCATTTACTATCGGTTTAAAATAATGCCGGATGCGCACCATACGTGACATATCAAAATGCTCTCAATCGTGGTTGCGGGATGCTAAACCGAGCATGTGAATAACGGGTATAGTAATTATAAGTACAGCCAAATATACCCAATTAAAACGACAGCGAAAGAAGTGGGTGGACGTGGGTGCAATAATTCCTGCTCCACCTGTTTTTGTCAAATACTTCTGTCAAGCGTGGCAGCACATCTGATGCCGCTCGTGGCTCTCATTAAGGTTCAAATAACCAGATTGACGAGAGCGCCACTCACAAAGATGCTATTGTTTTATTTCGAAATGCCGTACGAAATTAATCATTTTCTATTCATGGTTTGAAAGTATCTACCGTCAAATTGGCTGCAATCAATAAAATCGGTTATATAATAGTTTGATAATCAAAACTACAATGGCATTGGTAGGTATCTAACGATAAAACAGATTTCTACATATAAAAAAACTGCCTTCACTATCGGTTCTTGTGATAAGACAGATTATTTCTGTCATTTTTGAGCGCTACAACTTAAATAATAATAATTGTGTCTATGTCAGACATACTAATTTGTACCTTTAAAATAAACTTAAAAACTGTTATAATATGTAGTGCAATAAATAAAAGATTAGAATAAGAAAAGATCATAAAAAAAACTTCGATTAGCTAAATTAACATTTGTACATTACAATTGTTATCGTAATTAATTTATTTATGGTTATAATAATCCTTTACTTATTTTTTAGAATTAAAAACAAAAATATTTTTAGTATAGTAGCAAATATTCGTTTATAAATATGAATTTTAAATAAATAAAGTAAGAATATTTTATTTGACCAAAAAATAAATGATCATTTCATCACGACTGCTCCCATTTTAAGAATAAGATGAAGATGAAGACAAGATAAGTCAGGTAGGTTATTTATTTACTTTTTGCAAATTAAATATGTGCAGTAAAAATAGGGTTAAGCTGACAGCCGCTTTAAAAATTATACTTGCAGAAATTGCAATAAAACGCAAATGTAAACATTGTCCAGATCGCAGCTGTAACTATAAATAGAATACATAATCTATATACATATATGTACATAAAAGGTATCATATATCTGTCACCTTAAAGCTCGAGAACAGTTGAACAGTTTTCTCCTGCGTATTAGATATTTCTCTATGGGATGGTTTTGACAAGAGGTTGAACAGTGAAGATATATGTTGCGATTAAATTCTATACGGCGGCTAAACTATAAAAGATTATCAAAACAATTTATCCGAGTTTAAACTTTTACAAAAAATTCCACATGTGTATATCCCAGATCAAAATTTAACACTTACTGCCCGGTGGGTCAAAACAAAACACGTCCGGCGGTGGTGGGTCATTCCAGACCCACCTCAAGTTTTCGGTTTTTCAACCGTTTTATCGGCGATTTTTATAGATATTTAATTTTAAATATGATTTAATGAAATGGTATAATGTGCCGTAATGTTTCTGCTAAAAAATTAAATTTAAAAATATTACGAATGATGTACGTATTCTTACGCATCAACAGACGCCCTACACAGCCAAAATACAAACATCCACTGACGATTAGCAACAACAATATTGAAAAACCAAGAGTATAGTCATAAAACTTACAGCAACGCCCTTCAAATAGTTATATTACTGGCATTGTCTAGAAAATAAGTCAAAACAAATAACAATATAAATTTGTACAATAATTGGACTAGCTAACAATAAATGGACGCATACCAGGTATCCTGTATCTACCCTCCGTAAAAAATATGCTCAAAATGTTGACAATATGTGTTTCGGCGTAAGCGCTGAGATTCAATCCCGTAAAAGTGACTGTCTTAGGTCAGTTTTTGAGCGCTTTTTAACATTTGTATCAATAACTCATTTGAATCTTGTCAGATAACATTTATTTGTATCTCAAATTATTTGGAAATATTTAATAATGCGGTGGTGGGTCAGATATGACCCACCTACACCCGGGCGGTCGGGTTTTGTGCTAGTGAATAAGTCCTATTAAATTTAAATGGCGTGCGGCTTTCTACCTTTCTTATCTCTCTAATGTCTAACCTTGTGAAAATATGACGCGTAGGTATAACATGTAAACAGTACGTATGTATTTGAATTTTCGTTCAATTATTATTTAGCTCGCTTAGTTCAAAGATTTGTTGTTATTACTACTTAGGACTGTATGAACAAAGTTGTGTTAGCTGCATTTCAATCGACGTCTCAAATAAATCATATTAATAAAAATAAAAACATTTTTCTGAGTAAAACACAGGCTACCTTTCATAATATTTCTTCATGATTGTCTTTTAAAAGAGAAAGAGAAGAAGAGATTAAAATATATAATATATTTGAATAATAACAATAGATTTGGTTGAATAAAAAATTATAGTTCTAATAATAGAAAAAAAAAACATACAAATGCATCATTTGTAAAATCGACGACCCGTGTGGCACGTTTTACTTTCTTATAATCGCAGACAATTGTCGACTGCAACAAAACCAATGACGTTAATAATTTCCCAGAATCGATGTATTTATGCTGATATAGTAAAGGTTCGCCGGAAATGCAACATCCAGTAGAAAATTATTACCGAATGTCATGCAAGCCACAGTAGCAGTCGCTTCGAACAAAATGCGTTAATACGAAAAAATATTTCACCGATAACACACTATTCATAAATAAATTGACCTTTTGACTTATTTATTGTGATGATAAAAAAATTGCAAACTAAAACCGCTGTGGATTTTAAATTTCTCAAATGTCATTAAAAATTATTTACTTTTTTTTATTTGTGATACTGTGAAAGCACTCTACAGCCGCAAATTACACTACGTCCGAAGCCGCCACATCCAGAAAGTCATATATATACACAATATAAGCTAAATATAGTATAACATTTTATACATGTCATTACATGGGTTCGGGATGTAGACGCCTATAATCGGTAAAAAAAAAAATATATAAAATATCATGCCGAAGTTATATATGTACGAGTGGGTGAATTTTCTCAAATGCAACACCGTTCACCGAATTGCTAAAATATCTCATTTTATTGGTAAATAAAACAAATACGAGATGGCACAGTGTTCAAGGCGGGAATTTTTTAATTTTTCAATGACACGGTTTAATATAATTTGGTATCTGTAGGGTCGTCCCCAGTTAAAGTTCATCAAAGCCACAACAGAAGATAATACGATGTTCAGAGAAAGACGACCGCACGGGCTAAATTTTTTCAAGAAACTTGCGTCAATGGCGATGCGTTGTGGTTTCAAGTGTACTTGACTTGATTCATCGATTCATATACGTAAAGGCAGTCTATCGCTGCGGAAAATATTTCGCGCTATTGCACTGACAGGCGAATAAGTCAGAGCTCGCGTACGATAATAATATTTAACGTCTCGAAGTTGACGATCCGAAACCATTCTAGTTGATTAATTTAATTTGTATTAAAAAAATATCACAGAACTATGTTCTAAAATTGCAACTTTACAATAAAACAGTGTGTTTGTATTTAAAAAGATATTCTGTAGATCTGTAGAATGCTTTGGATGTTCCGCATCCCTTGTGTTCTAGAATCAAAAAGCTTTGGATTTATGTTTCTAGCCGAAAACAGCACTGCTGCAAATAAATTCGTCTTGTCCTTTAGATACCATTCATAATACACTACGACAAGAGCCGAAATACATATACATTCTCAACAGCATACATATAAATACGAGCAACAGTGGATTCTATCATTCGTTCTGTATCCGCAAAGTTAAAAAAAAAATTTGATCACGATCTCTTCTGTCACACCTAGAACTTTTTCTATAGAATTCAGCAAAACTATATGCAATGTAAAATGTACTAAATAAATTAATGATTCACTTCATTTTTTTTTAAACGTTGCAACTATTAAAAACTTGAATTGTTCATTGATAATCAAATCAAATTAGACTTGAAAAAAAAATTAAAAAGCATAACCCATTATCGTTTTAAGTTCAAATATTAGAGTTAAGGTTTTAGATGATTTCTGTGTATTCGTTTGACATTGATTAATTTTTTATAGCACATGATTTTACTTTGGAGCATCTTTGGGATAAACTGTTACGCATTTCTAGCTAAATATTTATGACCATCCTTTCCGTAGTTGTCTGATACAAATGTTAAGTTAGATATGAAACGCAATTTATATATTACCAAATTTTGTACGACTTTTCAATTACTTTTTTAAAAGACTTTAAGAATAGATTTTAGATATGTCGGTGGGCGTTCGTGACCAATAATATTTGAAGAAAGCAATTATTACGAATTTTTGTGCGAAAGAGGCCTGGCTGCTTTTGGCTGAATATATTAATGCTGCGTCCGATGACATATATTTTTTCAAAATTGTGGACTGGCTGCTTTTTGCATAACTACGTTCATATGTACTCAAGGTATGTAACAGGTGTCGCCCATTCGTGGAATGGTCATGAGAATGTACGAATGAATGAAGAAATAGGTATGTGTCATCACTACAATATTTCCAGGTGTTTCGGTTAAACCTTATATTTTTATATACATACTATTTATTATTTTGTTTATTTAATATTTAGTGCTTCCACAATGAATGACGCCGCGGAAAAATGTGAAAACAGAACCGGTCCTCTTCTGTTAACTTAATTTTTATTCTCATAGTACCTAAACCCGGTCAAGTTCCAGTGACACAAATATTGATTATTTACGCAATAATTAAATTATATATATTTATGTAAAATATTAATTAAATCTTAAATATTAATTAGTACTTCTCCGGATTGGAAATAGAGATCCAGGTTCGAATTCCGGTAGCGCAAAAACAATATTTTTCGACAAAATTGATTTTATATGTATATATTTATAATTAATACATTAAATTAGTATTTAATGTTAAAATTGTTGCATTTTCACGTTATATTTTAAAAAAAAACACAAGTTGAGAGTATCTGATAATACCTTTCGAATGATAAACCACCTATCACACAAGATACTACAAATACACCTGCAATTTCAACAGAAAATTGTATAATATTGATGGATTATTGTGTAAAACCATAATGTGGCAATAAAATGTTATCGACTTAAATTGTTAATATAATGTAATAAAGAAATAGTGTTGTATGCGAAAATATAACATACGTTAACAAAAATAAATGCTACACCTATTTAATTATAACCGAAGCATACAATCACAGCAGAATTGTGCGCGCGAGGATAAGCAATATATGTCATTACCCCGTTATGTTGACATGATGCACGACTTTTTATCCACTCCACACACACACACACTCGTATATACATCCTCTTGTGCACGTTCACCCATCGTCGGGGCTCCCGACATGGTTCGCCCGATCACCCCAGAACGACCTGATTTTCTATTGCCTTCAAGATTCGTAACGTTGATTTTTCTTTCCGAAAGAATGGAGGAAATTTCGCCCGGTGAAGAAGGATTAAGTAAGGGCTCCATAGCTACTGCTGCAGATAGTTTTGCGAGTGAGTTGCGTGATGTTTTAATTGATGATGACTCTCCTTCTTCTAAACAATAGTAACTTTCCTCTTCTTCATCTTCTTCCGCCATCATGCCTTCTCAGTAAAATAAAATTAAGGTAAAGTTTTAACAAAAAAAAAAATATTTAATTTTAACAATTAAAGTTTGTACTACACATACGTTGGATTATTGTCACTACTAGTTTCGAGAGGTACAGTCCCTCTCATCATCAGGTAATAACTAAACTAAATACAGAATTGTAGTCTATTAGGGCAATGCGGTGGGGCTTGAAAAGAGGGGGTAGATTTCGGTCGTTAACGAGAATATGTACAGTAAATGCGAAGTGTTAGGGAATGGTATGTTATAATTAGTATTTTCTCCGAATTTAAATAATTTTGTATTTCAATGGTTTCCAAATTGTTCATTATTATACCTTTATTAGATACCGAGTGAAGAAGTTTTAGTCTATCGAAAGAGTGGTTTATTTCAATTATGTGGTTTGAAAATTCCGAGAAGTTGTTATTTTTTAGACAGCGGCGACGTTCCTTTATCCTCGTATTTAGATTTCTCGCGGTTTAATTGTTAAAACTAATCATATTAAACCACAAAGTTACCGCCATGTCAATTAATGATATTTATTAATATTAATTTTTGTATCACTTTCAGGGGCTGGGAACAAATTATTTAAATTTCAGTTATTTCTTGTGGAAAAAACTGTTTTTATATTCATCAGGCCTCCCAGGAACAGATCAATGACGAATATAGAAGTTCCACTGTACGTCCATTTGCGAAATCTCGGTATACCAGAGAGACTCTCCTCGATTCTATACACCAAGTAGTACAATAAAATGCCATAATGTCGAGCATGATTCCAGTATAAAGTGGGTGGTCCCTCAGAACAATGATACATTGTGATAAGAGTACAATTGGAAGGAGAATATTTCAGAGAACCGTCTGATAAACGCCAACTCGACGAGAGTTAAAACTTCATACGTATGGAGTTATGTGTTACGTGTGTCCGAACATTATTAATTTTATATATCTTAGTACCCATCTATAAAGACCAGTCGCAACATCAATCTTTCAAACAAAAAATAAAAATTATATTTAAAAAGTGAACATTGAACATGACGTGTTGTTATATTCACTTAATATTTTTCGGAGACTAAAAAAACTGTCTTTACCGTTTCTTATATAATGAAAAAAATATTATAGGTACGAGAAAAATATTCAAATTCAAAAACGATTAGAAACTCGTGAAGATTGCGAAATTGCCGTACGCATTTATACAATAGAGATTGAATACATTATTGAATGCTTAGATATTTCAACATTTCAATAATTTTATTATAAGCGAAATACTGATACACACGAATTTATACTATATATTATACTAGGATTTTCAACAGCACATTGATGAAATCTCGCGGACCTAAGAGACAGCTTTCCTCTAGAGCGAGCGGTCATTTCAGTAGCATGGCGTTTTTCGGCTCCACTGCGCTAATGCATTTAATTCATCCTTTTTATCACCAAATTAATGCGTTTTAGGGGTCTGCTGATGACTGTGACACTTGGAACACGCGCGTTAAGTTCATGCAGGCTGCTGAATTATCACCCACAATGCGACCACTAATTGCCGAGTGCACGCGCGATTTTCGTTCATAGGGGAGCGGTTAGCTCGGATTGGGTGTAATAAATCACGCTAGATTGATAGTTCCATTGAAATGATTCAGCCAACTAATTCCATACTCTGTGGCAGGAAGAAAATTAAATCGAGCCAATGGTTTCCCACATCTATATTCGCTCATATTTAGAAGCGATTCATTAAATATATGTATTGATGGTATATCAACTCATTTAATAATAAATCACTTAAAATGTTATACACGGCTACAGTTCGTAGCAACTTTGAATATAACTCTACAATTTGGTCTCATTCTATATGTAAATCAGTTAAAACGTTTTTTATTTTGACACATATATTTTACATAAATTTTAAAATGCATTGCCCAACTAGGCAAGCCTGTTTTAGGGCAAATAAACGTGAAAATATATAAAATGAGAGAAAAAAATACCAATATGTAAAAGAATGTAAGCACATAAAAGGTAAAGGAAAATATGCAAGATCAAAATGCAGTTATAAGAATTAATATAAAACAGTTTACCCTCGGTATCTGCTCTAACTAATTTCAACAACCAATTTGAAACATCCCTTTTAAAAGCCTTAATGTCAGTTAGAGTTCTAATATTATTTCCAATTTGATTGTATATTCTGGGAGCTTGAAAGGTGAATAATCTTTGACCAAAAGTAGTTTTCATTCTTGGAACGATTTTAAGATTATTTGCTCTTGTGGGATAATATCTTTCAGTCCTCACAGATGGAGCGCTTATTTTCCTACGAAGCACATATAATTGTCATATCAAAAACCTGAAATTCCTTAAAAAGTGACTCTGAAGGATACGAAAAGTCACGGCGATGTATTATTCATGAGTATAGCCGCCTTCTGAGCAAACTAGAAAAGTTTCAATATCAATTTTTAAGGTGTATTAACTTCAAACTACGTACACCCATTAAACAAATTAATTTTCTAATTTTTCGTGTAGAAGAACTTTGAGTGATTTCATATTTTTATTCAAAATAGTAAATGGCATGCAGGACGTCCTTAGTATGACTGAATCATGTTCCTGCGTGAAGTACCGGGTCGCTGGCGCTGTTTCACGTAAATGTTTCATAAACAACGTATAGTAACGCACCCTCACAAAGACTACACAGGCATGGGAACGATTTCGGTCTTGTCGATATATTCCGATGTTCAATGCTTAAATAAGAGTGATGTTTGTGATGCTGTATTAAGACAAAGGTTTAATTGAGCAAGGTATTTAAGCCCTTGTGTTTTTAAGCAAAAAATAATAATTCTATGTTTCAAACGGAAAGACACTCGCCTAAAACCCGATTGGTCGGCGGTTAACCCAAAGTACAGGGTGAATATTATGCTCCAGACTGATTTTGTTTCGCCGCCATTTTGGTTTGGCATACATTTGTAAGTTCGCATTTGGTAGTCGTAGAGAGTGGTTGATTACAATTTATTATGGAGCATCTAATGCCTTAACAACGTGTTGAAGTCATTAAAACATTAAAACAAACACAAACTCGACTTTTGGAAAACAATATTTACAAGCTCATTTCGACTTGACGGGTATTGTTAATAAACAAAAACAGCCGTTATTGGGGCACTGAAAATCCTCAATCGATCCACCAACGACCTTTACACCCACGCAGAGTTACGGTTATATGGTGTGCCCTGTGGGCCCTATTTCTTTCAGGATGCAAGAGGCAATGCTGTAAAAACTTCTTGGTGAATTGGGCCTGCAACACTTGTGGTTTCAACACGACTGTTCCATCTCACGCACAGCCTGAGCTACGCCTAAAATTTTTATGAATGAAACAACATCGGCCTGGAACATAATATTCACCCTGTGCATATTCCTGTTTTTGAAAACTGATATAAGAAGACAAGATGTTCTGTGTATGCTACTGTTCTGTTCTGTACTATTCTAAATTTCGGGAATTAAATTATCATATCTCGTACGTAAGTATGTAAATATTCAAAACGATTATTGCTATAAATATTTGTACTGTCATTAAGGTAACATTAAATATCGTAGAATAATAATATTTGATGGCGTCCTTGTTCGGTCAAACGGAAGACATTCGCCTAAAACTCAAGAGGTTGGCATTTAACCCAAGATATTCATAATATGAATTAAATATCACAGACCGTCTGTTCTGAATAATTACAACTTCACAATAAGAATGTGTTCTCCTAACAAGATATTCTCTGAATCCTAACTACATACGTCTAATCTAATAAGGAATCATCTTATGCAGACAAATTTCAAACACGTACGAAAAACGAAATAATCGATTTAGGAGTGTTGCGAAATCTGGCTAGATATCAAATCCAATGCCGAATTAATATCGGTCTTGCACCGAGGCAACAAAAAAGTCACTCAGTGTAAAAAAAATTGTTTCAAATAAACAACGAAAAGAAGTCAATATTAAAATAAAATGTTGAATCAAGTGCTTCGCCAATCGCGTAGCTCCTGGCCTAGCTTCCTGTCCCGTGACGAATGTTTAAAATTATCTTTTTTCACATTATTAAGAATTTGTTGCTTTATATTCTAGTTTTAAGAATGTTAATTAGATTACCAATTTGATCGACCGTAAGATTAAATTAGAAAATGCCACCCAAATACATTTTTTTTAAATTATGAATAGAAACAATACGATTAAAATATAAAGCACATTTCTAATCAAATTTAACTATCGATGGGACATAACAAACACTATTTAATATTATATTTATTCAACAAATAATAGATATTTTCGTAGAAAGCAATCACTTTGTGGTTATATATACATAAAGAGGGAGACAGAATCTAAATTTACATGTGAAAGATAGAGACAGAATACATATACAGTTAAATAGAACATCAAAGGAGACAGAATATAAAGTTATATGCGAAAGAGACAGACAGAATACATATACAGATAAACGGAACATTAAGGGATGGGAAAATACAGTATTAATGGATATTAAATTCTGTCTCCCTTGATATTCTGTTATTCGGTATATATATAAGTACACTCTTTTTGTATTTATGATCAGTTTTAAATACGTCCTGATGAAGATAAGCGAAACCGGTTGATGTATAATAAATTTCGTGGTATCTTACAAAGTTATTGTTATTTTATTTAATAAATAATAGATATCTCATAGAGACAAAGCTATTTTTTTTTATTAATGGAAAAATATGGAAGTATGGGTAATTATTAAAGTGGTTCAATTGTGTAAAGTGATCACTTAAGCCAGCCGAAGACACGTCGTAAGTCATGTAATTACCCATACTTCCATATTTTTCCATTAATAAAAAAATAGCTGCGTCTCTATGAGATATCTATTATTTATTTAATAACAGTGTCTTTGTAGGTGAAAATCCAGTAATTGTGTGTTTTTGGACATATTCAAATATTGCTATTGCGTTTCATATATTTAAGTATTATTATATTCCTTCCCACTTAGAGACACGAATTGAGTAGATAATAATTATTTTTTTAGATCTGACTTGTATGAGTATCCAGAGAAAATGGAAATTCCATACCTGTGGGACAGGGGAATGATTGTGAGGTCTTGTTCGTATAATAATATACCTATCAAATACTAATCGTTTAGTAACGTTTTCAACATTTGTATTTAAATGTTATTATTGATTTTCATTATTAATAATGTACCATTTAAACATAAAAATGGTAAGTACAGCTTTATTCCCGGTCTCCCTTTAACCACGGGTGTAATTAATACGACCACTCCAAGCGCGCTGACCAATGTCGCATTAGAACTAGCGAACAGTGAATGGTGATCCTCTTCTTACCCAGGACCGTTCTATGAGCAAAAGCTACGACGTCGGTCCTACTCATTCCCCGATAGGTTGGCATTCTTTTTTAATGTTACATGGCAGCCTTGCTATGTTGCAGTGCAGTGTTGCTGTAATGCAACACAGCATGGCTGCCGACCAAGTACCATTCACTGTCACATATTTCCATAACCCTTCGCCATTACAACAGAACTGTTGTACGACAAAAACTTGTAGATACACAACGTTTAGACTGCTCGCGATAACGCTTCGCCTCGCTAAAGTTGAACCGGAATCAAGTCAGCCGATACGATTTTGATCATATAGAGATTTTCGACAAAATTGATTTTATATGTATATATATTTATAATTAATACATTAAATTAGTATTTAAAACATCACAGACCTATGTTCCGAATAATTACAACTTCACAATAAGAATGTGTTTTCCTTAATAATATAGAGATGTCCCTGAAACATATTTGGAGCTCATCAATTTTTGATAATTGACTAATAATTTTTACTACATATATGATTACTCTGCTAGTTAAAAGATGTCTCTGAGTATGTTCATGTATTATATATACATATATTTAATTATTTTAATGTATAGTTAAACCGTTAAATGGATGTTCAAAAATTGACTCGGAGATTTAACTGTAAATGTCGGTATTCTTTTGGACAGTCAGCTCTGTATACAAAATACAATAGATAACAAATGACAGCTCGCTCAACGCTCAACTTTGTACCGTCCTTTGCGCGAGTTTCGAAACAAGTTTAACCCGTATACATTGTACGCTTACAATGTTAGGATAGAATGTAGACAAGTAATAACAACGTATAATCACAAAAAATTGACAACTTTTAAATCCCCCTTTTGGGTGCGCCTCTGATACAATTTACAGTCCGCCTGACCACAAGGCTGGTCGACGTGGTTTATCGTCAGAAATTAGCTGTAGGTGTCGTAAACATTCAACATCACAGATGTGGAAACCATTAAACTGATCGCGGAAGAACAATACCGCACAATTGGCTTTGAGATAAAAAGTATATGTAAATAATACGTAACGGAAGTAACAATAAAACATGAAACATTTTGTATGCATTAAAAAAGATAAAGATACATTTTCCGTACAGCTATCTGTATGTTGCACGGACAGCATTCCCCGAGAACAAAATGATAAAATATACGTTTTAAAAAAATTATCTCGACGAATAAACGTACGCTTTACATGTGCACGCACGTATTACGCGCAACGCACAAATTTTTGTTTTTTTTTGTTACGTGTATTGTGTACGGAAAAACTTGTTTATGATTATTAAGAGTAAACAAACACACCATCTACACAATTAAGTCGTAACTAGTAAAAAAAATATATATATATATATTTATAAATAATAATATATTAGTTATCCTGCATATAATTTATTATATAATATATCACAGATAAATACATTATGTACGCGACAATAAAATAAAAATACTTACAGAGTCACATATAACTTCACAAATCACTCAATTCATTCACTGGATAGTTAATAAAAACTGTTTATATTCAGAGAAGATATCAAGATATCGGATTCTTTATCACTCACAACAAAGATATTTTTGTCACAGCTAATACAATAATTTATATCGTTTCTCCCGCAAAACTTTCAAGGAGATCGCGAGTCATCCGGTATAAACAATTTTCAGCGATCTAATTGTTGTGTGCAAATTTTTGTCAAATTCAGACTAATTTGCATTGTGCTGTCTGCAAAGAAAAAAATATATATTCGCGGTCTCGAGGAATGCAAATCTCCCACGCGAACGCAAAAATAACAAGCGAAAAAATGAAATAGTAAATACACCGAGAATGATATCGAACGATGACGCGCCGGGCGGCTGCACAGACTACAGCGCAGAGTAGCGGACTACTCACCAAGCGTCGAGCGACTAAGTCCATGTCCATGCAGCCCAAGCCGTAACGAGCATCGAGTCGGGGAACAAAATCGTAATCGAATGTACAGTGATGATGCAAGGTCCCGGTGTGTCATAGCCAGGGTTGTACACGACAAATTACGAAATGAGAACATCATGAAAATGAAACGTCCGCAAAAATGTGATATTCGATGCTTTTGACAAATTCGGAATAACTTAGGTTATCATCCAGAATAATTAATTATAATAACGAAGAACGTTATTACAACAAATAATGTAATCGGCAGTTCGAAAGTAGTGAAATAACGTGACGACACGACCACAATAATCAAACTAAGGCATCGAAATGAACGGAAACTGCGTTGATTATATTTTTAGTGGAAATAAATTAAAAAACAGACTTAATTAATTAATTAAAATAGAAGTTAATTATTAAAGAGACTTCTATTTTAGCAATAGTCGATTTAATAATAGACTTTTATTTTAGTAGAATAGAAGACTCACCATCCAAGAATAGTGGGACAACCCAAAATATCTAAATATATTTTATTTGATTTTATGGCATGTACATTTTTTCATAAACGGCCACGAAAATACAATACTCATACATATTAGTGATCGTATTGGTTAGTGTTAGATTGTAACGATGATTGGTAACTGTGATTTAAAGGTTTAATTTCGAGTGTATCATCAGTGATTGCCCGCCGAATTACCAGTAATCACAGATACCAATCATTATTACAATCAAACATCAATCACAATTACAATTTATAATATAGGTATACAATACATACAACAAAACGCGTTATATTATGAAAGAATAAAACAACTTCATAATTTTTATAGATAGCAAGATATGCATGTTTCATATTTCTCCCATAAATAAGATAAGTTTGAATAAATTTAATGTACAATATATTTTTTTATCTAATATTTAATATTTTTTCAACTAGGTAACAGAATGCATCACCGAAAATGATTTTTTTTCAAAAACGAATTCTGCTCCATATAATGTGTTTCCGGACACTATTACTCATTATTATCTTATTTAAATAATGTGGAAGCACGTATCTAATTTTAAACATGTAAAAGAAAAACATTTATAAATACATATACAAAAATAGAATTACGAAAGAAAAATAATTTGACTTCGTCGAAAACATTTCGATTACACAACCAAAACTACAATATTTGTAGTTATGATTTCATCGGCCTGAATATTCATCCAAATTTAACAGCGCGATACTTTTTGACAAACGTGATATGGCACAGATACGATAACGTATTAACGATTTAATCTTGCATTGTGTTGCGATAATTTATTGAACTCATTTCATCTTGCATCGTGTTGCGATAATTTATTGAACTCATTTCATCTTGCATTGTGTTGCGATAATTTATTGAACTCATTTCATCTTGCATCGTGTTGCGATAATTTATTGAACTTATTTTATCTTGCGTTATGTTGCGACAATTCAATGAATTCATTTTATCTTGAGTTCAATTCGTTTAAATATGTTGGACAAACCATTCGCCATAGAGGTAAACGGTAAGAGTACTTTCATCATGCCGCACACTTGCTTTCCCTTATTTATGTACTGTTGTACATATCTACATATAAAACGTTTATTATTGAAAGTGAAACTTCTTTAGCCACGGTGTAGTAAATTCAAACATTCAAAGGTCACCATCTCACGAATTTGAAACGAACATAGATAATCAAAAATACATCTTAAAATATTCTACACAAAAACTGTTTTAGTTGTAACATTGTAAAATATTTCAAACCTGTGCCCGTGCGCGCGAAAGAAACGACAACGGTCGCGGTGTAAACCCATTTTGTAAAGTAAAAGATAAAATCAAAAGTTTTCGAAAATTCGATAACTAAAAATATTAGCACTTTTACGTTGACATGAGAGTATGTGTGTTAAATTTTCAAATTTAATGAAATTGCGATCTGGCAACGCAAAAGTGAGCGCCAACTGTCAATTTTGTATGGAGGAAAAACAACGATTTTTACATTCGATTTCAGACGCAATTCGTGGAGTTCATGAGTTGAAACAGATTTCTATGGGGCGCCGTACAATACCACTACTGGAAATAATAATTTAGTTAAAGATCCGATCCGCAGCGCCGGTGACATCATGCATTATTTGATGGTTATTTGCCGTGAGAAATAGACGCCGCGAACTGTCACGTGAGTGTCCGCTATACTCACGATAGCCAACCTAAATTCTGTCAGTTCTCGTGCCATCTCTTTCTCTGTCGCAAGTTTCCGACGTGGGCGACCAAGGAGTTAATCATTCAATATCCCACTATTTTAGTTCGTTGATGATCTCGTTGTTTAATATACATTAGCACATAATGCGAAAAAAATTCCCCACGAAAGTGACAGATTTCGAATGTCTAGGCGAAGAAATCCACAGATAATGCAAATATCATGATTATTTGTCTCGTCTACAGACATCTCCATCTATGCTTTGATAGTAGTAAATTTGATGTATCAACAACCCGCAAAGGAATTTACTATGAACAATAGTAAAAAGTTACCACTGATCACACAATCGGCCCTAACTATAAAAATATACCGAAAAACATTCAGATTAGTATAAAATTAGCGTAAATTATATTCATTTCTATTCATGGCTCGCGTCTGCTTTATTAGGGCATACCTCGTAAGTAGTTTAACTTTTATGATTAATTTGTCAAACTGTGAGATGTTAAAAAACGAATTAAAATGTCGTTAATTATTCACAAGTTTTTTTGTCAAGTCAGCGGACGAACATCCATAATTGAGCTTCGGTCGCGTTTTAAATGGAAATATTTAAATTAGGTAGAAAATAATTTTCAAGATATTGCATGTACTATATTGCATACAGGTTGTATAATTATAAAATAAATATTTAATACAATAACCGCAACAAGAAAAATATTTCGATGTACGATGTTCGACAATACCAGTGCGTTATGAAATTATTTCAGTTTGAATTCACTGTCACTGAATTCACAGTTACTGAAAAATAAACCTGGGAATGGAATGAAAGTGAAAGTAGACAATCATATTTTACGTGCAGCAGGTTGTATCTATGCGACGAAGTATATCTAATAATTACCATATGATAGATAACTCGAGTATTCGTACCCGACCGTACGAGAATATTATATAATGAAACAAATATAATTAATTAAATATTCATAATGTATTTTGACACTTATTTATAGTGGAAAATTTTCATCCGGTCTTCCTTAAACACCAAATTACAATTTTTGAATAAATAAAAAATGTAAAGTATAGTAAAATGTATATGATGATAATGGCCGACACAAATTAATAATAAATTTGCAATATAAAACATAAATTTAGTAAAAAAAAAATTGATATATTGCCAAATGATTTAATGGTAACACAATTATTTTTGGTAAATTATAATGTTATATAAATTATTTCACATTCTTCATGTGAATTTTTTATATTACACAAATACATTGAACAAATATATTTTTAGACAACCCTGATTTTGCTTCATACCACTCATTATATTCATCACAATCTAAGTATGATTGATTTCTCACATTTCCACAAAACTTTACGACGGCGAATAATTCGGAAAAACGGATAGAATAACAATATAGAAAACGGATAGTTGGAACATTAGTTTTTTTTTATTTTTTCAATATATGTTTTACTATCATCATTAATGTTGATAAAAAATCATTATATTAATGCATAAATGTTACGGTTATACAACAAATCCAGCCACCACAATGTCTATCTACAGTAGTAAACAAAAATTCATACAAATTTTCGCCCATATCATGTGTCAATATGATCACGATATATGCATATATTTAGTGATGAGCTCAAAATCACGAACCGTGAATCAATCACTGATATTTTGAGTTGCACTCACTATCAGTGATTGAATATCTGGGAATATCGTGATTCGTGATTCATTTTTTTTTTTTTTAAATTTCGTTTTGAACCGTGATTCGGCGCATGTGCATATGAAACGAAAATATTCATGAAGGAATGACGTTATAATTCGTGATAAGCGCCAGTTTGTAGATTCTGCCAAAACGTTTTGCGCATTTGACCGGAAATGCTGAGAATATGACCCGAAAAATAAACTCACATTTTTAAAGGGTTTTCATTATCTTTGTGATGATATTGAATTAGATAGAGTCATAAATAACTTCCGTTTTGTTTTTTCATACATTTATTTTTCAACAAACAAAAATATAAATTAATCTAAAATGTATTCTCCATTATTTGATATGACTTGTTCCCATCTTGTTTTCAATTTGTCGATTCCTTCCCCATAAAATTTGGCTGGTTTAGACTGGAAGAAATCTCGGACAGCCTCATTTACTCATTATTCATAATTGAAATTTTTGCCATTAAAAACATTCTGCAAGGAGCAGAAAGGTGGAAGTCTGTTGGAGCAAGATCCGGTGAGTATGGTGGATGAGGTAAAATGGACCAGCCAAGTTCGACAATTTTTTTTAAGTCACCCTTGCTGTATACGTATGTTGTTGCATTCACTGAGATTATGAGATACCCATACTCCCAATTTGCTGACTTTTCCCAATTTCTCCAGGTGGCAGCAAACAGTTGATTGCGACGTATTTCGCTTCTCTGCTAACTCTCTTGTTGTTTAACATGGAGTTTGTCCCAATATTGTCTTCAAAATGTCGTCATCAAAGTCTGAAGGCCAACCCGCCCTCGGTTCGTCTTTCAAGGTCATGTCTCCAGAACAAAACAAACCAATTTCTAACTACCCGATCGGTTATCACTCCTTCACCGTACACCTGAATATTTTTTTAGCCTTGGCTGCAGCACTATTGCCTTGTTTAAATTCCCAAAGCATCACATGGTGTAAGTGTATTTTTGATTCTCCATTTTTAATGTTAATTTTTATTTTAATGTAACATGCACAACACTATACTGCTGTTTAAAGATTAACCAAACTTTTAACTGTGTAATGAATATAAAAATCCCTCGTCTGGGTAACCCATTGTGTGCGTAAACAACAATAGTAGGTACTATCTACTTGGGCGAAAGTTATTTATGACTCAACCTAATATATTAATTATATTTGCTGAAATATGTTTTTTTACGCAAATAAAGTTTGAATAATACAATTACGTTTTTTTATTTATTTCTTGTATTGTGATATCGTGCGGTGCACGCATATTAGTAATGAAACTGTGATCACAGTCACAGTTTTCAATCACTGATATTATCGAATATCAATCACAATCACACCAGTGAGTCGAGAGTAGCATTTTTTCTCATCACTAGTACATATCCGAGAAAAAAAAATTATCTTAGGCACAATTTTAAAATGAAGAACAACTGAAAGCATACTGCAATGGTGGATAGATGAGCTATTTCTGACTAGAGAAATCCTGGAGCCAGCTGTGAGGGCGACCCAGGATCGAGACTTGTGAAGATACATTATGAGCCATGTCTCATCTGAAGGCCTATGGCTATGGCCCTACCATGTCCAGCACAAATATTCTAGAGGTTTTCAAGGCAACGTTATGCGGCATACATAATCGAGATGTTTGACAGGAGTGGGTAGTTAAGCCACTGCCTAACACTCGGATACATTAGGATACATTATAATACATTAGGATCTTCGGATCTGAGAAAGAGGTCGAAGAGGTCTGAGTTAGACATGGTAAGTCTTACCACAAACAGATGGTGTTTTATTGCTATTTACATTGTGCTCTATGAAGCTATCTGTATATTTATTTTCACATAATGTAATTCAAAATAAAAATAATGAAATTATTAAATATGTGGTTATATATGGACGGAAAAAAGTACCTGTGGTGTCATTCTATGCGAAATCATTTAATTTTAAAATAAATGGCTGCTGAACCATTTCAGATATTTTCTATTTTTTTACCATAGGTAACCCTCATGAATATGAAGCTCAAAACAACTTTTATTTTATTTTTATTTGCAACCATCTTGGATCTTAATCTTAATTTTCTTCGCAGAGAAGGCGCAGGCAAAAACCAAGCTTTGCAGAAGTTTAGAAAAAAATATATTGTTCTCATCCCATAAAAAATTAAATATTCTGGTTTTCACTAACATAAAGAAGACACAATAACAATATTTAAATATGTTAAAGAACACACATTTACTGGATTTTTACCTATAAAGGCACGCAATAAATATCATAGCTTCGTCTCTATGAGATATCTGATATTTATTTAAGACACAATAGGGTTATAGAAAATGTATATAAACCATAACTTAAATGACCTCGAAATATGCCAAATTTGAAAGCATAATCACCAGTTTTGATGACCTTTTAAGGAGACTGAGGGTTGGAACCACAAGATGGAGTTTTTTTTTGTATAAACTATAACTGGTAGAGTTCCACTCATTTCCAGGTACATGCATACACACAATGTTATAAATAAAGTATAAAACACAAACTGAAAATAAACCATAAAGTAAAATATGTAACAAATAATAAAAAAGATTTGTATGTTTTCTTTCCTAAAAGATAATAATATAGATTAAGAAACAAAGTGGATGAGGATAAAACATATAGTGAAAAAGTTACTCAATATTGTCATCAGTCTCAAGTGAAACATGTATAGTATACTTAATATTGAATTAAAATACATATGAACAACCTGGAAACAAAATAATTATAAAATATGTAATGAGTAAAAATACAAAAAGACATAAAATGAGTACAATAGCAACACAGTATAGATATATTATACATATACAGTAGTACAGGAAACTAAGGGTTATATAACAAAGTTTTATATTTAAAGCTACAATCAAAATAAACCACATAAAAAAATACATTCCATATTTCATTGCCTTTGCGTTTTCTAATCGGATTCTTATTGTAACATAGTTTTAAAGTTTTTGAAACCATCAAGACTTTTTTTTTAGACAATGAAGTATGATTACAACCATTCGACGACTTCCACAATTCGCTGCTCTAATTTTGGTAACCGGTCACATCCCCCCCCCCCCCCTTCCATCCTTTTTCAACAAATACTAAATAGATTTTTAGTTAATATTCCTGACCATTAATCCTATTTTGAAAGCTTCAGGAAAGATTTCAAAAATAAGTTTAAAGTATTGGTCTTGAATATTTTGAACTAATTGAATGATTTGGTGTTGAACGTACCTTAATCAACAAACATTTTCAATATCATGAAACATACCCAGTGTTATGATGGATTTTATTATAAATATTCAGCAAGAGTTTTCCTATTTTAACAACCAGTTTGTACCCGGAGCGGAGCACACCCGTAGGAGGACATCACTGGTTATGTCACACACCCACAAAACAATAATTCACATTCCTTTTTTATTATTTTAGATTATAACATTAAAGGATGGCAATGTTAACCCTACTAACATGGTGAAAGCTCAAGGTATATTACGAGCTAGAAAATCATTGTGATTCATAGGAAAAATAACAAATCAATTAAGTATTCTATTGACCGATGCATTTTTTCACCTCTGACACATTACTCATGATAAGACAGGTGATAAATAGTAAAATAAAGGATTGGTGCAATCAGGCTTACAGATCCAACCCATAGTTGACCTTTACATCCTCTACTTTGACCCGTGGTTATTTTATTATTTGCTAGTAGTTATTTTTCCTACTGCAGAAATTAAGCTTATATATTATTATTCAAGATAAGAGGTATTTCACTGCACTTTAAGGTAAATTTATAAACAAGACCCTAAGTAATTAAGGAAACTTATGATAACTTCCACTCAATAATTTACACAAGAGGGACATAAAACATGAACCATATGACGTATTAGAATCCTGTCTGTATGTCAGAAACTGTAACATTATCAGAAATAAAACAATGGATATCAAGACTACTTATTTGAATTTAAAAGTATCAATAACCCTTAATAATAAATTGACCTATTTATGACAGTTGCCAATTAATTAAAGTTGTTACAAAATACATTTTCAACACAACAAAATTAGGAAAAACACTGTTAATATTATTAAAACACTCACCTTGTTAAAGTATTAAATATACCAAAATTTGAAATATTTGTAAACAAATTCAACTCGATGCACATTGAACAAAACTGATCAAACACAAAATGAAGCCAAAACAAACACAAAAGGATGCCAGACGTCAACGTCATTACCATAAAGAACTCAAGAACTACATCAGTATACAGTATCTTATCTATGACTATATCATAAATAAAAAATAGAGTTTGAGGCACATACAACCATAGATAAACATACAACTTTATCATAGATAAGAAACTTGATTCAGCTCAATTCAGCTACACCAGGGGTCGGCAGTTTGTCAAGTGAGAAGACCTAAATTGTCAATGAAATGATAAAAAAGGTACCAGAGAGCCGCATATATGTAATATACATACATATGTATATGGATTTATAGTGAAAAAAGTTCGAAATTTTTTATGAAAAAATTTAATTAGAACGGCGTCCATGCATCGTTTTTGATAGCTTCACTATATTAGCAAATAGCTACTTATTTTTAATTGAATACATGAATGTAAATTTGCATGTGTTATTCTACTTCTAAGTTTATTTTTTATTTGGTTCATAGTTGAGAACGTCGGTTTGCATATATATGTAAAGCCAAAGATTGTAGAATACCAAAAGCTAGTTTATTTTAATGCGTCATATGTTTCAGGCAAACTATTCCATGTATCAATTCCAGTGTTTTCCAGATATGCTTATATAGCATTCGCAATATCTTCTCCGCGTGTTTATCCCTTGAGTGGCAGCTGTCCAAGAAGTTCTTCTTTGAAACTTTGTGTCACCATATATCGCACAAAGAGGGTTACTTGTGCTGTATCACCAATATCACATGACACATCACTCATCAGTTGCATTTGATATTGTTTAAGCCAGGTTAATACCTTCGACTTACTGCTCTGTTACATTCGAAGACATTTTGGCAATTCTGTCTTGCATTGTTTTCGCAGATAAAGCAATTCTTTTCGTGATCGCTTCTTTATTTTTAAACTCGTAAAAAAGTTTTTCGGATGCTTTCACAAAGCACTCTTTAATATAATCACCATCTGTGAACGGTTTTCCTCTTTTAAAGGTTTCCAGAGAGACCGCAAAGCTAGCATGATTGAGGATATTTGCACTATGTGTCCAGTTGTCAAATACGGAGTTCGATTTCTGATTTTGGCGCTGAAGTTCTGTAACAGCTCTCTTCCGTGCGTCACCTGCCGGATATTTGTTGGCGAATGTACTATGTTTTGTTGAGAAATGTCTCTCAAGATTGATTTCTTATTATTTGCGATCTTTTCGTGACAGATGAAATAAGTCAGAAGACCATCCATATTTTGAATGAACGCATAAGACTCGGTCCATTCTTTATTAAAGTCAAGATTTTCATCAACTATTTTTCTCTTCTTTTTAGATATAGTCGAAGCCATTTTATCCATGGGTTGAGTCGTATAAATTTGAATAAACCACAGCACATAGTACAGAAGTGAGACTAGATATTAATACTTTCAAAACAAAATATTTAAAAATGAGCAGAGGAAAGACGCCATCATCATTAACGCCATTCATAAGAGATCAAGCTTTTGAATCGGTTAAGCAATTTAAATATCTGGAAACAATGAGTAATGATACCCCATAATAAATAAATAGCAGTATAAAATCAGGAAACATTTGTTACTTTGCTTTACAAAAATTATTGCAATCAAAGTTGTCACAAAATTTAAAGATTAAACTATATTCAACACTGATACAACCGATCGTTATATATGAAGAAAATAGGTTGCAGATCTTCGAAAGTAAAGTCTTGCGCAAGATTTACGGCTTAATACATATTAATCTAATCGAAGAATGGAGATTAAAGAAACTGGAACTTCGAGAACGTATACGCCACAAATGTCCTTATAAAACATGAATTTAAGGTCACATTCAGATATTTGAAATTATCACCCATGAATATTCTATGAATAATTGTACATCGAATCATTACCCATAAGATATGTATTTCTAACCTTCGGTTAAAATATATAAAACGTTCCCAGGATCGCGTTAATATTTTCACGATAATACGCATTTTACATAGAAAGCAGTTGTTGTCAAAGACGTCAAAATTTATGGAAAGATCATAGATAAGAGGGAAAGATTGAAACATGTTATGTTGATATGTTCGTCGGGTATTCGCATGACAGTTGTTTAAGTTATGCATTTATTATATGCTGCAATTTCCTTTAAGCCAGTTTTGTGCAATCCTAGAAACATTTTTTAGAAAAATAAATATACAGACATAATGTAAAGATTTACTTATGATTATTGAATATTTGCAAAGTTGACTCTTCACTAGTAATTTATGAAATCTTCCCTTATCAATATGGATACAGACATAAGTAATAATGCCTTAAGTGTCGTCGTACGGACTTTAAAAGAACGATGTTATCTTTTACAGCGGAGACTTAAGTCTGTTGAGGAAGAAAATATACAGTTGGCCCTGCAGTGTAGTAAAACAGTAAACAATCATGTCTCACAAGATGTCAGTGTACTAAATGCTACCATTGCCCAGCTAACGAAAGAGAAGTCGCAATTAGCGCAGCATGTTTTTATGGTTGCATGTGAAAACAAGAAACTGTGGTCACGGTTGTTGATTTTGACAAAATCGAATCTTGAAGAACATGTAACTGAGAATAGTGATAGGGGGCAAAATATTACCCATGAAATTTCTTCATCAAAGGACAATTTTACCATTCCTCATTTAATTAGATCACAAACATTCACTCAGGCTACTCCAAACCCTAAGCTGAAGCCAAGAATTGAAGAAAATGGTGACAACATTGAAGCAAGCCTTGAAGAAATATCGCTGAAAGTAATCAGTAGTTTCTTAGCAGAAAAAAGTGAATTAGTTCAGCAATATGAGCAAATGGTGGAACTGCAGATGACAAATGAAAAAGATTTAAATTTCAAATCTATCGGCTTTGCTTACTTAGATAATTTAAATTCTGATGCCCTTGCTGACATTAAACGCTATACAGACAAGTTGATTGATTTAAAAAAGGAAGCGTCTCAGCAACAAATCGATTTGAGAAATTTCATCGCACGTATAGAGTCAATTCGAGATCCAGGTAATGTTCTAATGTTGAGATTTATGGATTCATAGAAATGTATTATTACGATGCATCCATCTACTATGTAATGCCATTTCTGTGAACCTTATTAGACATTTAACCAATTTAACATAGCTTTAAACCAATTTTCTAATATTAGCCTAAACACTGTAATTGGTTTACTTAATTAAAAAACAATATTCACTTTAGTATTGTGGAATGGTTTTCATTAAAGAGAGAACTAATCCGTGCACAATAATTATCTAATTTGAAATTATAATAAATGCTAATAAAGAAAATTTAACAACAAAGATGCAGAGCTCGAGCTGTCATAATCAGAAAATATCTTATGGATTAAGATTTGACCGTTTTGTGCCTTTGTAGTTCTGGATTTCGTGCCTCGCATATTTGACCTCTGACTAATGTTTTGGATACTACCATCAATGCTTGGTCATTCAGTCTTCAGAAACATTTGTCATAGTTTCTTTGAAATGTGGTCATTAAATTTAAATCTCCGATACAGCCTCTTGAATATTGGTGATACATTTTTCAATTTTTCAGGTGAAAATCTTCCCACATCAAATCAAAACAAAGGACCTATGGATATTGATACATCTGAAACAGAAATGCTTGATAGCTCAACTAGATGGGTCACGCCAGCCAACTCTACATCTTATCAGGACAATATGGAAGATGTTTCTACTTACAGTCATAACACCAGTAAATTTAGTCATAATAATATTCAAAGCATAAGCAATGGGAAGAAAGTTGAGGAGTCTCGTTCACTGATGGTTGCCAGCAAATTAAAAGGGGAAGGACCACCCTTAACTGCAGATAGAATATGCCCTTTATGTGGAGAACATTTTATGTTCTCAGTATCATTTGAAATGTTCAGCCAGCATGTTGAGCAGCATTTTATCGGAGATGAAGATTATGATTCAATTGCAGAAAATTATGAGGTTGTCAATAATTCTGTTGGTAATAATTTCAACTGAAAGATTAATAGCAAATACTTTGGATTTAAATCTTAGTAAATCTCTTTCACCATATATGTGTATATATTTCCTATTCAAGCTTTTCATTTTTTGTGCAATATACATATAATTATTTGTTTAGAAATAAACTTTTATACGGAAACTATTGAACTTTTGAAATTCTTATATATACTACATATACAGTTACAGGCACATATTTAACCATTGTAATTATGTATCGTCACTATTTTCTGCATATTTTTACAGTATTAACTACTTTACTATTCTATTTGCTATAGACATTAACACATTAAAACAGACAAGATGTCCAGAGGATCGCAATCTCTCTCAAAATAGTTTTATTAAGTCATATGGCAACATCGGGATGAAAATAAAGAATTAAAAGGTTTAAAGGTTAGCTTGTGTATCATATTATCATTATATAATTTATCAAATTAAAATAACATATTATTTATTTTTGAAGTTGTAAAACGTGTAGGCTAATTTTACAGTATATAACAAAAGCAAAAAAAATTCCCAAGTATCTTGGCTTCAAGTAAATAATTGTTAAATATATGTTATAATAGAAGATGAGAAGTGTATATCATTTAATATCAATGATAGGTTTTGAAACAAAAATATATTGGAGAATGTTGTCTGTATAGAAATGAGAATGGAATATTTTTCCCAAGTGAAGGATGTCATCAATGCATAGGTGTTGGGCGAGTTCTTACGTGCCGAGTGCGGTTTTTTGGGAATTAGCAATGATGCTAGGAATTTTAAAAGAGGCACACTATTCCCATATTCATCTGTGATCTCGAGATTAGGTTACATTTAAGGGGCTATCGATCAGACAAATTCATTTGAAATATGAATGCAATGTACTATTTATGTTGCTTTTAAGAATTTTTTTACTTTATGAAACTTTATTCCGGAAAAATACAAAATAATAATGTCATGATTTTTTTTAAATATCTCGACTCTAATTTTATGGTATCTCAACCATTATCAACATTTTAAATTTCAGGAGTCCTTTTTTAACCTTTTATATTTGTATTAAAATTTTATGCACAGTTTGAAAACATAATATGTATATGAATTTGGAAGATTTATATTGAGAATGCTAATTAACTGTATTATTTTTTTACAACATTAAATAAAGTACATTTAGAGACGAGTCTTGGGTTCCTAAGTAGCTGCAATTACCGAAGGATGTCTCGGGTGTGATATTGTATTATCATGTTTCCGATTGTACTACTTATGTATGTATTTTTTAAGCACATTTTTGAATAATACTGTTTAGTTTACCCATTTTTTTGTAAGCAAGTACATATAAGTTTCTGTATTCCGTAGTTATCACATACTGTAATTGCTCGCGTAATTTGCGCACCATTTACATCGCTTAAAAATCGGGGTGCATAAATATGCAAATTTTTTTAGTGGAGGTTTTAAAAACAGTTTATATTATAAGCTACCCTCGACTAGTCTTGAATTGATTATCTGATATGTTGTGAGACTTTTCGATTACATGCGTACGAAGTTGTAACATGTCATGTGTAATTACAATTCCATTGTTTTTTAATGTCCATAGTAACTTAGAAGTTCATCTTCTATTGCGGGATATTTTCAAAATGCCATACACTCGCTTTTTGCATCTCTTAGCTCTTCTTTTTGTTTCTTCCAATAATATATTGAATTCCAGAATTCCAAATTCTTTTTCTGCTGCACATTCCCAAACTGTTCTGCGAAACTTATCACTTTTAATTTGTACTACACTTTAACAATTGTTTTTATTACCCATCTTGAATTGTTACACTAAAATTGTTGAAAAGCAACTAAAATATTTTATAGACTTAAACATTTGCAAAGCTATTACTTCTGTACCCTTGACAAAACTCGCATTTAGCATGCTCGCTCTTTTATCAAGAAAGTTCAAAGTCCAGGAATCAAACCCATACAAAATGTAGAGTAAAAAATAAATTCCAAAATCATTTTTTAAAAAGAAGAGTACAAAATACTCAAGAGGCGCAAATTACACGAGCAAATATGTTAGTTATTCCATATTTTATCAGAATACACTGCCAGAAAACTGAAGTGCCAGTTAAAAATGCTAAATAATATTTGGAGTTAAAATATAAAATAGGTTTGTATTTAAAGCTTGATTAAACAATTGATCATTTCTAGGTTTCATTATATATTTAAAAAATGCACATAAGTATCAAATTGTCCAGAATAATTGATGTACTTAGATTATTAACCCAAACGCAGACAAAAAAAATTGTTTGTGTATCTTGTATTTATTATTATATATTAACTTGCGTTAAGTTTGAAAATCATAAAGAGAGAAAAAAATCTGCATTATGATTAGCAATCAATTTTACTATTTGTTAACCTGATTTACGGCATAAAAAATATTTATTTATTTAAAAATCAATAACTCCCGAAGAAGTAACTGATGTTTTATGGGATTCTTTTTGAAATATGTTCAGTGTTTGTTTTAAAAAGAAAATGTATATCTTATGTATTTTCTATTTCAAATGAGGTATGTATTAGGGTTTTCAAACACCTTTGTTTATAAGTTCCATTGTATTTAGATGGTGCAAGATGTCAATCACTCTTCATATTTATTAGTTAAGATTTTGGGAAGGTAAAATTGAACAGAAGTAAAGAGCATATTCATTATCTGAAAGATGTATGACAAAACACATTAGTGAAGTTTTCAGTGATGGTGTAGCGAATGCAAGAAAATATTAAAGATGATTCAAAGATTCATGCTAGTAATTTTAATAACATTGTGGACAACCATTAGAAACAAATTTTGAATAAATTAAAAGTGTTAGGCAAATTAATTCCATTTAACATGAGAAATTGGCTAAGCATACATGACTCTGCTTAAAAATCGGAAAATATATAATTTTTTTAATTTAGAAAAGCAAATTATGAGTCGCATGAACTGTCTGAAAGCAATCTTCAAAAACAAAATTGTGAATGGGAACTTTTTGTGCATATTGACCAGATCTCGCACCCTAAAACTATTATCTGTTTCAGTACTTCCAGCATTCTATCATATAGACATCGCAAAACTTGCGCAATTAGTAATAAAACGAGGAGGCACTTACATTTTGGATTAGTCCTTATAATATCCCAAACCCCCCTCTCTGGGCTCGACCCTAAGGGTATGCCAGTAACACTTCTCAGTACACGGTGATTCTAACTTTGGTAAACACTGATTTAATATATACCTACTACCTGTATATTGTATTTACCTATTGGTTTAAGAGATTATTCAAGTGCCTCCCCAAGATGTGGACATTGATAAAATTGTATTTTAAAGATACTTTCATCTTCACCAATTGTTATTTCCCTCATTAAGACTCTTTAGAAACAATAATAAACTATATAAACATTCCAAATATCAAATGGGCAACACTAGAGTTACCTTTTACCATACACAAAATGTGCTTGACAACCACATTAATTTCCAAACACAAAAATAATAAATGTAGGTACTGAACATTACATAATATTTTGATTTCCTAGGTATGATGAGGGATACATTTATTTTTGGTAATTCTGAAGTACATACAATAAATTTTGCAAATCCCACCTCTAGGCACTCGATTGTCACGAAAATGGCAGAAAGAGTTTTGTGATAATGATCTATTGAAATAAGTATTGAGAGGTATGGTTGAGCAGGGTAAAACTATTTTACAGTAATTAGTAATATTTACTTTATACCACAGAAATTAATTTCTTGTTCATGTTCATTGCAATCAGAAATCAAATACTTGTATTTTATACTATAATAAAGACATGTTTTTTTAATATATTTCTGTGTTTTTATTTGGTTGTAACATTTTGTATTTTTATCTACAATTTTTAGTACAAATAACTAAATGCTACATAAATATTATGATGCACATTTAATAATAGCTTAGGCTAGTTCTGTTGGTTTGACGTCAGTGGATGTAGCCGGTTGCTGTGTCGATCTTTGAAGAAGATTTTTACTAAACCACGGCGGGCGAGGTTTAGCCATCTCCACAACTCGTTTTCCTTTCCAATACTCTTCAGGCTGAAAGAATAAATTGAAGTTCATATAACTTTTATTTTAGGTTCAACATATATTGAATTGTTTTTTGAAAAGCATGAAAAGGTAACACTAACTTCTAGTTCTATTAATCCAATATTGTTCTAAAATAATGGATAATGGCTCGATATCAAATTATGAATTTTTGTATTAGGATTTTCATTGCAGTGATTTGTATATTCAAGATTGTTATCCTATTTTAATAAGCTTATATGAAACTTGTGAGAATTTTTACAATTGGAAATGATTTCATTTACATCTCAGTAATAGAAAAATTGTTATAAATGCATAAATTTGGGTAAAAAAAACTCAATAATTTGTGTTTGACTTAATTATTGACCACATAGTGCACCAGGTCTTAACCCCCTTGATCTGCTTCCCCTCTTTCAGCGTAACACTTAAAGTTCATAATTAAATTGATTTGCAGTAAATTATGTTTATTGCAGTAGATTGCTTATTTTTATGAATTTTCCATAATTTAGTCATTTTCATATTTTGATAATTGTGATTTGTGGTAATTTATGTGCTCTATACTTTTATGCAAAGCAAATTTCATTTTAGTAGGGTTATCAGTGGAGTAATTCAATTTAGTAAATTCATATTAATGGAGTAATTCAAAATTTGATTTTTCCATTTGAAATTTAAGTTAACTAGGATTTGGAAAAAAATCTGGATAGTAGTTAAGTGCAGAGCGAGTTGTCAGTCATTGTCACTGTATCTTGAATAACCAACTTATGCATACCAACATCTCTCCCAAATATGCAAGATGAGAGATTGAACATTTATCTGTGTAAACACACCATAAGTGTGTTTATAAAGCCATAATGTGGGTGATGAACAATGTAAAATTTAATGATATTATTTGGTTAATCAAAAGATTTTCATCATCCACGTCAATCCCTCTTGACTAGGAATCACGATCTTCGTGAACTTCCGCCTTATGCTCCACTTTTCTCGGCATCCTGCAGGTCATAGGGCTGCCACCAGAGAAGTGCCACCTGTTGCCTTTTCCACTTGGTCAATCCAACGGGTGGGGGATCTTCCCCTTCCTCTTCATTCTTCAATGTGGCCCACCATCTCTTCTTGCAAAATGCACAAAAAAGTGAAGGATTCATCTCAGGCAAATGGTTGAGGGTCTGTCCTTGATGTTCAACATCTGCAGAATGGAGACAATTGTGCTTCTCACCGTCCACACTATATGCAACATGTGTCCCCAGCACCACATCTCAAAGGCATCGATCTGTCCATGATTCCACACCATATAGAATGCACCAGAGACTGTACTTGGTTGTTTTGGATATACCTTGGTTTTTCCATATTTTGTCATATATTTACATACAGTAGAACCGCGTTAATTTGAAGTTCAAGGGATCAAAAAAATAAATTATTTTACAAATTTCGCAATATAATCACATAAAAAAGCCCCTAATTTCGTGAACAGCATACATATTTCGCAAAATCATCTTGAAAACGCGGTTATTTATTATACTAATACAAAATACTGATGTAATTTATTATATGTACTACTGAAATTAATTAGGGTGAATATTAGATCTATTTCTCGTAATAAGTAATGATCCCAACCTTAAAACGTTTTCAGGAAATTAAACAATCATTAAATAAAATAGACAATAACTAACAACTTATAACACTAAATTAAGAATAATAAGAACAAATTTAAACATTTTTAATTGTCAGGCATGTTTCGGCTTGAAAAAAATCATCTATTTTACCTCGTCTCATTTTTTGACACTTCTGCAATACAAATTGTACCACTCAAATGATCACTCGAAAATTTTCACGTGAAATAATAAGATAGTTAACAATAAGTAAGTAAAATAATGTCATTAAGGAAAATGAAGATTATTAACACAACAAACACAATTATTAGAAACACAATCATTTATAAAATACGTGAAATAATACAAAAAGTCAATCTTTCAAAATAAAACATTTCAAAGTGTTATTAGTAAAAATAATTGAAAGGGCCAAAGCAGCCAACGGAAGAAAGCATACCTGGAATTCTAC
Source organism: Eubasilissa splendida (assembly GCA_031772225.1). NCBI lineage: Eukaryota > Metazoa > Arthropoda > Insecta > Trichoptera > Phryganeidae > Eubasilissa > Eubasilissa splendida. The sequence continues at coordinate 18,703,901 of CM062851.1, forward strand.
ATAAAGAAGGTTGCACACAAAGTAGGCTCAGACGCGAGTTGTGTCAGCAGGTATTGCGAAATACATAAAGAATGCTTACCACGAGCGCGCGCAATTCAAAAAACTGCATGCTTTGTTAATTTTTTATAACTTACTTAAAATTCTCAAATTATTTGACATAAAAATGTATTGATTTATGACGCGAAAGCCTGAATCATTTTGTACTACATGTTAATGGGGTTTTCATGTTAAAGAGGTTGATTAAGTATGAAACTGACAATTTGGGTCTTAAAGTGTTTGAAAATTTCAAAGTATATAAAATTTAACTTTTTGCCATAACTCAATGTTGTTTGATGTTTACTCCATCATTCGTTTAAAACGTCTTAACACAAAGTAAATCCTTTTCTGACACTTGCATTTTAGAGAAAGAATTTAATTTAACCGTGATTGCGAATGAGATGCGCAAGGTATTCTGGGACTATTTTACATTATTAAAATTATATGGTTTTTTTTCACTTACCTCTCCAAAAAAGAGACTAGCTCTTGTGCTTGGAGAGCGAGTTACACTGTAATAATTTTATAAATTGTATATATTGTCTATTTGTGTGCTTCTGAAGTGTTCTGTAATATTGTTTATTTTCTAATTATGTGTTTCTGAAGTGTTCATTTAATTTTTTTCTAAACTCTTTTATCTTTTATTTGTGTAGGGAGGCTATTGAAATTTTGTATCCTTAAGTATATAAAATTTTGCTGATAGTGTTTGGTGTTACGTTAAGGGATTTTAAAGTTATTTTTAAAACTTAATGATGTGCTTGTTTCAAATTTTAGTGTTATTTTCTTTAAGTAATTGATTAATTGTAATGTAAGTGTAATGTTTTCTATTTTGGGGACTGGGAATTTTGCAAAAAGTGTTTGTGTTGAAAACGTTGAACTTTTTTTAAATATTACCCTAATGATTGTTCTCTGTATTATTTTTACAAAGTTAATTATACTATTGTATGCTCCTCCCCACCCAATTATTCTATACTGGAGTAGTGAATGAACAATAACAAACTTTCCACATGCAAAGAATTTTGTACGCATCATTTTTTTTAGAATTTAATAATACTTGAGTGAAGTTTTGAGATATCCATTCCATGTGAAAGTAACAGAAATATGTAAAAATGGGGGTAAACATGCTTAAACACGGGTGCTACTTCATTCCTTGTTTACATGTTACCTACTGCTCGCACATCGCATGCAATATATATTACAAGCTTCCTGTACATAAAGAAATGATACATTCCAATATTCCTTATTTTTTTTCGATTTTAATTTGCGTTTCTGCTGATTTTAATGATGCACCTGATAAGATGGATCCTGCAATGGGATCCGCAATGTCAACTTGAGAGGTCAGAGGCACACGGTAATTTGTCTAATAATTTTGTTAGCTTTTTGTTTTTCTAAAATATTATATTTCTTAATTTTATGTGCATTATATCTCCTACATTTTCATTAAAAAAACACTTTTTTATGATACATGGATTTTACTTGTCATATTATTAATATCATAATATATATAAATGAAAACCCCTGAAAATCCAATATAATATTTTATAAATATAAGAGAATATCCTGCGCAAGCTCTATTATTTAGCCACGGTACAGGCAAAATCATAATTCAAAAGTAAATTAGTTCAGTGATATATGTTAAATAACTTATGATTGGATCACCCTCAATAGATATATTCAAACCGTAATCATAATCAAAAAATTATATTAAGAGTTATCCTCAAATCCCCAATCACAATGAGCACTGACAAAACTTTTAATAAATTCGATGTCTTTGATATAAGACAAATTTATACGCAAATACTACTCTTAAATACATATATAAATATAAATACAAACCGACACTTTTTAAAACAACTCAAAATATAATTTCCACACGGACAAATACAAATAACCTACAAACCCCAAGAGCACATACAACATATGGTCAAAGTAACTACAAATATTTTGGACCTAAACTATTTAATAGAATGCTAAAAGATTTAAATCAATTGAATTGTCCCAAGAACATGAAACTATATAATAAAACTTGGATTTGTAATATGGGTAGAGCCAGTATTGGTGCACTCACCCGAACATATTGACTCATACCTATATTAATTATTGCTACAAAGTGATCCAAAAATTAAGTCCGCTTTAAAATTGTTCTTTATATACACCTTTTATATAGTAATAAATGTAATTCTATCTACTACTTGTAATTCTAATTAATTGAACAATTGCTTGTAAACTATGCCCGTCTCGACACAGAATTTCTCTAATGAGACGGGTACAATCCAAACAGATTTTTATATTGTATTATATAGTTACAAATAAATAAATCACGATGTTTGCATTGTTGATATTTGATATATCAGTGATTGTTAAAAGCGACTTAATACTCATATGTAAACCATGATCACAATCCTAGTCACGCTCAGCGGTCGCACTGATATTTATATATCAGTGAATTCTAACTGTGAATACGCCCCATGCACATATAAACCGTGATCACAATTCCACTCATGCTCTGCAGCGGCACCGATATTTGATATATCAGTTGACAGTGATTTTGCACATATAAACTGTAAAAATTTATGAAGGAATGTCATAATTCATGATAAGCGCCATCTAGCATATATTGCTAAAAAAGTTTTATGTATATTCACCAGGAACTTTACTGCCAAAAAATTTTACACACGTTTGCTGGGAATTTTAAAGGAAAAATACACTTATATTTATTAATTATGCTAGAAAATGTTTTCAACACAAATTAAGTTTTAATAATATGTTCGGTTTTATATTTTTTTGTTTCTTTATTTATTTCATGTATTGTGATATCATGTGGCACATGGACATTAATAATGAAGCAGTGATTACAGTCACAGTTTTCAATCATCATTCCAATTATCGAATACCAATCACAATCACATCTATACTCTAAAACTGTATTTTTTAATAATGGAATGTTTGTACTCTGCATTGAATTCTTACCGTATCTAATTTTTCTCCTTCATAAAGAACGACAACATCCTCTTCTACAGGGTTCAGACCCAATTCTTGTTGAATGGCATCTTGCATTTCTTGTGTTTCTAATTTCACTTTGCTGTAACAATGTGCTGAAAAATATTTTTTAATTATGTAAAAAACAAATACATTTAAATAATATAATCTTTATCAAGTACACTAACTTCCCAAAGACTGTGGTGCACATAATTGCTGTAAGCTTAGGGCCCATGGCAAGTGGAGTTCGCAAAATATTTTGAAAAACTATACATCAAAAAGAAAATTATCAAGAGAACTAGTCTAAAAATACCGTTGATAAGGAACTATTATTTTATTTAACACAGATTTGATAATGTGATTTTATTTCTTGAAATTTTTTTTTACAATAATTATCCAAGAATTTGATGAAAAAATAACACTATTTTTGTTTTTAAAAACAAGTTCAATCAAAATTAATTAAAATATACCATTGGAGGCCATGTTCATACCCTAGATGTACCCTTGGATAAACTGTCATATAAATTTAAAATTAAATTATTAAAAAAACAGCATACGCCCAAATACAAAACCATCTTTTGTTTTTCCAATTTTTTAGTCCAGAGTTGCAAAAATGGTGTGAACTAAACAAAATATATGTAATGGTCTGTTTATTACATTTTTTAGAGAAGAAACACACTATAAATATAGTACCAATAAAAAACATTAATGGCACATACATAGTTCTCAAAGTGTTGAATCTAATCAGTCACAGGTTCATTAGTAAAACATCTCTAGATTGGGCACAATCGCTGAGCTGCTATGATCAGTAAAAATCTCATATTTTCATCAATTTGGTAACAAGAAATTTATCCAAAGGTTCAATAAGAAACGAGACAAATATTTTTTTAAATACTAACCGCACAGAATTCCAACTATGTAATGGTGCCCACAAGTAACGCAAACTTTCAAATTTTTCTTAGGTACAAGTGGTTTCCAAACATATTTTGGATCGCCGAATTTTCTCATCCACCTCTTTTCAACAGTTCTTCGGAACTTGGGAACGGCAAAAAGATACCCATCTCCGATTATATCTTTGAGGGAGAATGATGTACCTTTATTCTCATCCGTTATGTGATGTGATACAGAAATACAAACAGCTTCTAAAATGGCATTATTAATATCACAACTAAGAAAAAAATCATAAATCAAATGCTTCATTGATATATTAAAGTGAAAATGACGTATTTTAAGGTTATAAAAATTCTTGGGATATTATTTCAATTAATCAGCGAAAGGAATTATAATTATATTACCTGGTGGAGGAATGTGGCGCCCGAAAACTGTCAATATGAAAGCCCTTTCAGCATTTTGTACCGCTAAAGATAACCTATTTAAAATCGAGGCAGCCATTTTTCTAATTTTGAAGTATATTTGATTCCTATTCTTATCTATGGTTTGTTGTGATATACACTACTACACCAAACCAAATATACACACCTCACAAAAGTAATATAAAATATACATATCACCATAGATAAATATACACTTATCTATGGGTAAACAATTTATCTATGGCAAACAATTGATAATGCTGCCAGTTGACAATATAATTATGTAATCTACTAAATAAAATCGTTCGTTTGCTTGTCAGTAAATTCAATCTCGTGCTCATCTTTGGTAGCATTGCAATAATATTTATACAGAAAAATCTGTAATTTTCGAAAATGTGCAAGAATATTAATATTTTGATGATGTATGCATGAGATATTGATTAATAGAAATTAAAACTTTTGCTACTGATTTTAGATTTTGATTCGTGCCACCGTAACGATTCCCAGTAGGCGATCTCTAATAACACACAATTCCACTGCTGCAATGCGATGGAGCTATTTGATACAGTCGCTAGTCAGTCTTTGGCTGTGATATGTGATGTATGTTGTGTTAGTGCTCGAATATGAAACTACTTTTATATAAATACATAATCGTTCAATTCAAATTTGAGTTTTATTTTCAAAGTAGTATTTATTTGTTTTATCTAGTTAAATTAGACTATACTATAATAATTATTAGGAGAACACATTCTTATTGTGAAGTTGTAATTATTCAGAACGTAGGTCTGTGATTTTTTAAATACTAATTAAATATAGTAATTAGAAAGATATACATATAAAATCTATTTTTATCGAAAAATATTGTTATTGCGCCACCGGGATTCGAACGTGGATCTTTTTCAATCCGGAGAAGGTGCATTATTCAACTATTTCAGCGACAATATTTTTGACGACAAATTTTCTAGCCTATATGTTACACTTTTTCAAATGAATACATCTATCGTTCCAATATTTGAAAGCCATCTACTTTACCAAAGACCAAGTTTCTTCTTTTAAGGTGCGTTTAAATTCATTCTGGGTATTTAAAAGCAAACGCATGTATTATATTATCCCTGTTTAAAATATGTTTGTTTCTTACATATTTTGTTCCGTTGGTGTCTATAAAAAAGTAATGGTAAACTGTTATTGTGACTGTGATTGTATTCAATTGTAATGATAATTGGTAACTGAGATTTTACTGTTAGAGGTTTTGTTTCTAGTATAGCAGTGTTTGCTTGAAGAATTACGAATTATCAGTTACTAATAATTGTTACAATCGAATATAATCACAGTCACAATAACGTTTTAATCATCACTATTTTAAAAATGCTAAACACTCGTAACAATTAGATAATATTTTTCGTATAAAATGAATTTTCTAATGTTATTTCAAACCTGCTATAACTAACGTTTCATTTTTATCGTTAAAGGAAACCCTTGTAGGGATGACATGATATATGTGGCTGAGATATGTAACGCTTTTAATTTTTATTAAACACATATTTTTTTAGGAGGATCGTTGGAAGAGAAGAGTTTATTAAAGTTTATAAAATAAGCGGGAAGTCGACTTTGAGAAAAAAACATCTCACCTGAAGTCAACTATGTGTGGAAACTGGACACGTATTCATTGAGTTTTCCTGTCACAAACTAGGACAGAAGGTGCCAGTGAAAATTTTCCGTTGAAATGACAGTAAAAAAAAGATAAATAGAGGATGATTAATTAAATAATTATGCACTGAATATGTTAAAGATGTCGTGCTTTTATTTAACGCAAACTATTGTTTTATTTTGAATGTTAATACTCATTTCTAATTAAACTTGTATTTTTTGTATATAATGCGACTCAAGAAATAATAAAGTTTTACCTTATTTTTTTTTCAAATTAAAACGTGATAGAAAAAAAATTGAATTCAGAAACTTTGAATTAAAATTTCAATGTTTTTGAGATTATATTTGTAATCTTTTGTTGATACTAACAGAAAGCAATTGGTTTTAGCCGATGCCAAAAAGTACATTATGATACGTTTGTTGCTGGCACAACACACCCCAGTATTTTGTTATCATTATCATGTCTTCTTACCATTTTTCTGCAGTAGCCACATTATTAAATTGACGTAAATTCTACATGCTCTTTGAATATCAACATGGCGCTCCGCGATCAGCTGTGAGTGGGGATGTGAATGTGGACCGCGCGATGATAGTTTGTGATCAGTTCATAACAGTTTTGACTATGGCGTGTTTAGGGTCTAGTAGGCTTTGTGCCCGTGTTCAAGAGAAAATTTTGTGTCAGTTTACTCAAGCAGTACCGCTTAGGAAAAAAGCTGCCACACTTGTGAAAATCAAACCTCCCGGATTTCAATTGTCGAGGAGCCTGGTTCAAAGCTGTCAGGTTAGATTTTCAGTCTTACGATTTTCCCGGTTTTTGGTGTTTCAAAAACGTTCGATATTATATTATATTGTTACTTGGATGAAATTTAAATGAAGTTTATTTCATAAATTTGAATTTTATTGCATGTCGTATTCGCACGGACTCTTATTCACATCGATTACATAAACGCTATTGGATGTAGGTTTCACATAATTAAATCTGTATAATATTGTGTGAATCTAATTTTTAGGAATTTTGAGTTAACTCGTCGTGTGTGTTGACGTTTTTGTGACATAGAAAGTTGATTATGGTGTGTGAGTTTTATAAAATTAATATAATATTCATTTCTACGTTACGTCGCTTGCCTCGAACGAAAGTGAAATCTATCGAAAAAGTAATGCAATGACTCTCTTTAATCGGCCAGGTATTATAACTGGACTACTCGGCGGTTCGCGTTCGCGAAACTTTGAAGCGATTATTACATTTTCAACTTTTACTCTCGGACGTTTCACGTTTCTTCGTTCCAACTAATAGATAACTTGAATACAACATTCCACAGTGCGCATGCCTCTCTACACGCAAAAGTGATATTTTAAACAAAGCAACCGCTTCATTAAAAATGGTTAATAAAATTAATCATTTTGCAAAAGAGTCAAATATTCTTTATTTAATTGCTGTCAATCTATAAACGATCCTAAATGTCCAGGCATGATTGTTAATAAATCAGGGTATCGTTCTTCATGTGCATTATTGATAACCCAAAGTAAATTATAGGATAGATAACAAAAATAAAACAGAACCTGGATGTAGGTATATATACATACGTACTGCCAAGTGCATATCTGGTGCGCGGATAAGGAAAGCAGAAACCTGAGCAGTGGCAATACCATAATTAATATGTTTGGTATTAAGTGATAAAAGCTTACCTTTTATTAAAAGGTTTATCGGATAAAGAAGAAGCGACCATGTTATTCCACTGTATCTGTATAATTGTGCAAATGTTGAAAAGTTAGTATTTATGTATTTATAAGCAATGCTTACTGAGACCTGTTGATATTTCTCAACACACTGGCTTGACTTGAACACTTTATTAGAACGCGCTTAATAGTTTTCTGGTCGTACTGACAAGATACATTTTAAACGCGGTTACGCTAAGTTGGAATTCTTATTAAAATACATCAAACATATTTTAAATGGGAGTAAGATTGATATGTCGGTTTAAATGATGAGACATTGCTTTCAATAAATAATTACATTTTTTTCCATTGGGCAGTAAGAAAAAAATAAAAGGGACCATTTAATATTGAAAATGATACTGTTAACTTTATTTAGATTCACTCTAGATTTAAAAACATAAATATATGTTGTTCAGAAAAAAAAAATACTTTGCATTCGATGTGAATCGAAACATATTCGGAACGTACCTCGGTTTTTACTCTATTTTGAACACTAGTGTTATATATCCAACACAAGTTACCAACAAATTTATTTAACCAACATATACCTATATTATAATAGGTACATGGTACATTATGGTTAAATACATTTTGCTAACAAAGGTTTTCACTATTCGAATTTTTTCGAACGGCACGTATTCAGTTGTAATATGTCTGTTTTATTTTAGATTTCATGATATTGTATGTATTATAATTAAATCACCCTATGTATGGTTAGATCCTCCCTAGATTCTAATTTTTCAATGACGGTTTTGTATGATAATTTTTCTTTGTGTATGTACATATAAGATTTGCTTAATGTAGATTTTTTTAGTTACACAAAATTTGAGACTCCGAGTCTGTGTTGCATTATTTAAGTACATATATATATAAGATTTGCTTAATGTAGATTTTTTTAGTTACACAAAATTTGAGACTCCGAGTCTGTGTTGCATTACTTAAGTACATATATATATATACAGGTGTAACACATCTAGTATATCATATTTTAGGGATAGGTTCATATTAAAATTCGAAAATGTTCAAGGTACGTGGGTTTAATCTCAACCATGTCGGAGACAAGCATTTAAAATAGTCATAGTCATGCAATTATTTCGATTAATACAAATATTTTATTAATTCAAAATTATATATTCAGTACAAAAAATAAGAAAAGTCATCGATCTTCAAGCGGCCAGGCTGTTTTTTGTTAGACGATTTAGAGCCTAAAACAAATATATATATAGAATAATACTGTTTTTGTAAAATAATAATATTGGATAATTTTTATAGCGCCATTTTCGTAAAAAAAAAAATCACCTCAATGGAGCTTTACATATAAAATGTGTATAGTGCTGCATTACTTAAAATTGTTATTAGAACTTATGGAAATGATTTTTTGAAAAGGTGCGTTTTTAGTATCTTCTTCTTAAATAAAGTCTTTGATGCACTATTTCTTATGATGGAGAACATAAGGTTTTTGAACCTGCCACCGCAAATGCTCGTTCGCTAAACATAGACTTCTGGCGACGGCCGGTCGGTTCTACAACCCTTCCTGCGGCAGATATAATAATATATAATTTATACATGCTCAATTCAAAGCGGACATCAGGGATGATTGTATTTATTGCGGTGACGTCATTTGATTTCGTCGTGACCTCATTTTATTTTCAATATTTTTGAACGACGCCGTAACCATTTTGAAGTAAACTAGCATATTATCAAAATGCCGTAAGTTGTGAAATTATAATGTGGATTGTGAATGTCTTTTAGCGGTGTGACATTTGTTGGATAGTAACGACACACTGAATATAAATATTTTGATTAATTTTATTATTAATAATATGTTGTAATAGTAATTTCGCGCAATATTTCGCTTCGTCCGAAAGTTGACTCTCGAGATGTGTGGTGTTTATTGAATACATTTCTAGTGCCTCAAATTAATTATCACATCGCTCTCTAAAATCACTTGCGTGGAAAATAGTATTCGAGTTTTATGCACTAATTAATGTATGGAAGTGATGGTTGGAATGGGTGAAAGAATGACGTGTGTAGATTGAATGTTATGGTAGCAAATATGGCTACGTTGTGGCACGGTCGATAGAATTAAGATGGATCTCTCGGATGGTTTGGACAGGACTGTGTAAAGAGAATACGGTAAAGAAAAAGGCGAGTGTTGGAGACAACAGGAACAGAGCATATCCGCGAAAGACATGGCGCGATCAGGTCGACTAGATTTTAAAGGACGGCACTGTTAAAATTTTCAACAATCGACATTTAAATACAAATTAAATGTATTAATTAAAAAGATATACATATAAAATCAATTTTATCTAAAAATATTGTTGTATTTCAAATATCACAGACCTATGTTTTGAATGAATAATTACAACTTCACAATAAGAATGTGTTCTCCTTAATAATAATAATAAGTTTAATAAAAATGAATTGTTAATTCTGGCGTCTGCCATCGGTTTACTCAAAGGTATTTGAGATTCCGTAAAAACAAAGTAGATGGCTTTCAAATAATGGAACGATAGATGTATTAATTTGAAAAGTGTAACATATAGGTTCGAAAATTTGTCGTCAATCCACTGTGTTGGTATAGCATAATCGGATAATGCATGTTTCCCGGATTGGAAGAGATCCAGGTTCGAATCCCGTTAGCAACAACAATATTTTACGATAAAATTGATTTTATATGTATATCTTTCTAATTAATATATTTAATTTGTATTTAAAATATCACAGACCTATGTTATGAATAATTACAACTTCACAATAAGAATGTGTTCTCCTTAATAATGACATTTAAATCAATTCAAAATGTGTAAAAATGAACTAGGCATAAGTGGTTAAGAGAGTATAACGTTATATATATATAATATTCTCTGTCTTCCTTTCTACGAGTAAACAATATTAAATTTATTAATATCGTTTACATAATATATTTTATACATAGTAATTTTTATATATAATGTGTTTTAATGAAAAAAATTTAAAATGTAGAATTATGGCAGACTGAAAACTATGGGCACACTGCTTGCGACATGTCGTGGGCATTATTTTTGAAAAAGAATACCCGATCGAAAATTTGTCCTCGATTTTTCTGTTGACATAACTACATTAGGTAAATGAAAGGCCTAACCAAGTTTTGGGAGGGGCTGCCGCGTAAGATTTTTTCTGATTTCTCTTCCGGTATCGATGAGCGCACATTACATTACCGCATGAGGCCACGAGATTGTGAATTGGTAGGTCAACAGATGTCTAAATTATTTCAAGATTAACAAGTGCGACGTCGCGTCGCCGATATACTCGCTACCTGTTCATACAGAATCCCGAATAAATTATAAGTCTTTTATTAATACACTTTTGTGTTTATTTATGATTTAAATATCTTAATTTATTTTATTTTTAACTTGTTTAATTAAATATACACATGTACGTGTTAACGCACATTTTGTATTTACAACACGTGTGTTAATACACACGAAAGGTACATAATATGTTGCTGTTGTAAGTAGACATTAGAACAACAAGATACCATCTGATGTTCTGTTCAAGATGGACTTTTTTTGTATTAAAATGCTGACAATATTGTTCTCTTTAAAAGAGTGTAACAAATGTGTCAAATTTCTTACTACAGTTTAGAAAATAACAAGAAAACAAAGTTATACAGTGTGTCCCAAAAGTCTTTTTCATTTTGGCTCATTCGCTGCACCAACGAGCGGCAGAGGGGCCGGGGGTATGTCGATCGCTAGCCGCGTCTTTGGGAATTCAATCGCTATGGAGCGTGCCCTTACTTGTTCGTGAAATTTTCCCTGGAAAATTGATATTGATGATTGGAGTTGACATAAACTGGCCTCCACGTAGCCCCGACTTGACACCAACGGACTTTTTTTTATGGGGCTACCTTAAATCAAAGGTATACAGTGACAATCCTCCCTCTTTGGACCAATTAAAAGAAAATGTCCCGAGAAGAAACGGCCGCGATCACGGAGACAGGTACGTGCCGAGCAGTTTTCAGAAATTTTGCCTCCCGTTTAGAAGAGTGCCAGCGAAATAACGGATCACATTTAGAACACATAATTTTTAAGAGATAAATTCCCAGGGACTGTACTTAAATACAGAATAAACTTTTTTTTTTTATTAAACCCATCCATTATTTTATTACAGAATTTTTATTATAATAAAGACTTTTGGGACATCTTGTATTTTCATATTTTTTAGAACAACTGTTAATTGCGATACATATAAAATCTATGAGCTAAACTCCGCAGAAGAAACCGAAAAAATAATATTCAAAGCACAATTGTCTCAGTTTGATGTGATATTACAGATGATACCTTGTTATTCTGGCTGCACGATATGTCTAAATATATAAAATATTAGCATTTTATTTGCGCATAACACTATTATAAATAAGATAAAAAACGTAGTTTGTTTCGTAATTCGGGTGTAAATCACACGACTCGCAACGCACGCGATGCAACATTTCTTCGCGAAACAAAGTTGTCTAATTGTATGCAACGCATAGGAATTTATAGCAGAACTTGGCGTTGCTAGGAAGAACTAATTATGCTTTGATTAATCAAAGTGTTATTCTATCCCTTTGAATAATATTTTTTTTAGCTCAGTTATCGGCGGGAGTTAATTAGATCAAAATTAACGGTGCCTTTTTACGTATATAAATATAAATGAAAAATAATGTAAGTAGCTATGTGTCGAATCTTTTGTGCTATGCTGCCGTGTATTTTCCAGCCTCTTGCTGATGTTTGTAGGATTCGTTATCATCTACTGACGTCGCTGATGACATCATTCCCGATGATTGACCCCGCCATGGGATCCGAAACGTCCGCCAGAGAGGTCGGAGTTGCACGGTAGAATAGCCCAGAAAACTGCAGAAGATTTTGATTGATCGGCGAAAATCTGAGAACATTTTTACTTAGATACTGTTCCTAGGTGTATTTTTTTACAACACTTTTTGGGACACTATATATCATATAATAATTGGCTAATCCTCGTTCTTCTTCTTTTTCCACGGTACTACATCCCAGGGTGAGATTTGACCTCGTCCACAAGTGCTCTCCACCAATTCCTATCCCTGACCATTCATTAATACAATAATTAGCTAAAACGCTCTTGTATTTATGACGTTTATCTCTCTCCGTGACGTCATAAATCAACCGTAACGTGATGAAACTAAAATATTGTGGTGTATGATCATAATACATTACATGTCTCAGATACGTGTGTCATACCACCCATGGATGGAATATATTTTTCCGCTTCGAATTTTTTATTTATTTACTTGAATAAATAAAATCTAGAACCATAGTCTCCAGGTTTCACAGGCAGGCATACTTTGCGTTGCCAAAGGGTACGAATGAGACTTTAAAGTTGATGTTTTCAAATAGCTTCAGCTCTAAGTATTGAAATTTGATGTTAAAAATGAGTAAATAATAAAGTATATCAAATAAAATGATAAATTAATGTATGAAATTCTTCCACAAAAAATCAGCATTACCTGAGAGTATATAAAAGTGTCATAACATTTTCTAACGCAGTTTTTGTGACAAATTTTAATGGGATACCAGTTTAATAAACATATATGTTAAAATTACTTAAAAAATTATCGTAAATAAATATTAGGTCATATTTTTGAATGATAATTGATTAATATAATTATAATTTTTTTTAAATTAAGAAAAAAATTGAAGAATATTTTGTAAACAAAACCGATTAACGGTATACTTATTTATTAATGTGCGCGAGACATCTCATTGGTAGATCGTTTTAATGAATGGCGTAGTGTTTCAGATTCTCAAGATTTGATGGTATACTCAAAATAATTACAAGTTTTTAGTATTATTATTAAGGAGAACACATTATTATTGTGAAGTTGTAATTATTCAGAACGTAGGTCTGTGATATTTTAAATACTAATTAAATGTATTAGAAAAATAAATTTTATCGTAAAATATTGTTTCTATCGGGATTCGAAGCTGGATCACTTCCAATCCGGGGAACGTGCATTGTCCGATTATGCTATACCAACACAGTGGATTGACGACAAATTTTCGAACCTATATGTTACACTTTTCAAATTGATACATCTATCGTTCCATTATTTGAAAGTCGTCTACGGAATCTCAGATACCTTTGAGTAAACCGATAGGAGACGCATTTATATGTAAATCTTTCTAATTAATACATTTAATTTGTATTTATGTGTTTTTAGTATTACAACATTTACATGTCGAATACTGAATTAGCATAATTAATATTACACATATTTTAAATTATGTTTATTGTAAGTGTAATTATTTTCTTGACATTTTCCCGTTTAATTTGTTTTACTAAATTTATAGTGGACTGAAAGTTTGTTCTACATGAAGAGAAGCGCCGTGACGACATTGCGTTATATTATACATAGCTAAATTTGTTAGCATATTAACACGCTCTTCGTGATGAACGATTTCATGTAATTGAAGAGATTAAGATTAAGCAACCTGAATGTGAAGTGGGTAATGGGAGATAATAATCGATACAGGTTTTGTCGGTACAGAAGTATTGCATTCCATGTGTCTTGTCTATTCAATCTTATATAATATTTTTTAATGTTTTATTAGTGCGGTACATATAGTAGATACACTTAAATTTTCATCGTGTTCTAATGAAATCATTTTTTTATTAACCCTTCCAAAGCCAAGCAGTAACACAAGTCTACCGCTCCAATTAAAACTATAATATTTCGGTTAATATACGCAATATAAAATTCATATTTTAGTTAATTATAAGGAAAATGTTTATGCTTAAAACTGACTAGTGAAAAACCAGTGGTGTATAGCGAATCTTATAAAAATAATTATTTTTCAATTCAGTCAGTTGTAAAAATAATATACTGGGAATAATACCACTTGTGGTAAGACAAATAGAGATGGTACATTAATTTCACAATTAAAATAATAACAAACATACGAATATATGATCTCTCTTTCTCACTAATATAATGAAGAGAGATAAAAAAAAAATGGCAGTATTGTATAAAACTTGATGAATGCTCCAAATTATATTAGGATATATTGATCCCGTTTTCATAATTTATGCTCAATATTTAGAGTAAGTTTATAGAATTAATAATTTTAAAGCCATTTTGACTAATAAAAGCATTTTTCACATTTTAAATGTTAAAAATTTCTTACGGTAACACGAGTTGACAACATGGCTGCATATGGGTATTTTATATCACGGTATGGTGAAGGTTAAATAATATAAACAAAAGTTTTGAATGTGCTGATGGAGTGGCCAAGGAGGTCACCCTTTTCAGAATTTTCCCTTAACAGTTTTATACCCCGATGAATGACAGATTTAATATTGTTAAAAAACGTACGAATTGATCTAAATAATCGCAAGGGTATTCGATTCAAATACATCCAGGTTCGAATCCTGGTAGCAACAACAATATTTTTCGATAAAATTAATTATATATATCATTCTAATTAATACATTTAATTAGTATTTAAAATATCACAGACCTATGTTCTGAATAATTACAACTTCACAATAAGAATGTGTTCTCCTTAATAATATATAAGTTGTATCCATGTATCCAAAATTTAATACAAATGAATTGTTAATTCTGGCGTCTGCTATCGGACCACTCAAAGGTATTTGACATTCCTTAAAAGTTAAGTAGATTGCTTTCAAATAATCGAACGATGGAAGTATTAATTTGAAAAGTGTAACATATAGGTTCGAATACTGTGTGTTGTAGCATAGTCGGTTAATATGCGTTCCCCGGATCGGAAAGAGATCCAGGTTCGAATCCCCGTAGCAACAACAATATTTTTCGATAAAATTAATTATGTATATATCATTCTAATTAATACATTTAATTAGTATTTCAAAGATTTATTTCCCCGCACTCCGTGGTACTCAAAAAAGAAAGTCTCTAAGGTAACATTTTCAAATATTTTTAGAATGAGAATTGGGCATTGCCAAGTATCCTTGCATTTGTTCAGATTGAATTTAACATTAGGTTGATTCATAATTATTAAAACAAAAAAAATGCATTGTAACATAACCAAAAACGAAAATAAACTCAAAATATATTATGTACAATTGTCATTCGGGGGCGTAGTCACCATCAACGTCAATTACTGCTTCCTTTTTGCTTGGAAGACGGCCGATTACGCGGGCGAAGAAACACGGTTTTTTTTATCAACTCTAAATCGTCGTAGACCTAGAACCTAGCCTGTAAAAATTTAGGCACGTCATAAACGATGAAAAGATTAATTAATAATTAGGAAAAAATATTTCATAACGCTTTCTCAGTTCGACAGAAAAGTGTTTTGTTTTGAAAAGTGTGTTTGACAGAAAGTGGCGGCGTCCTATTATAAGTAGCACGTGGCGTGTTCAGTGCCAAAAATGAATACCAAATTCGCTCAACGAACTTTCTCGTTTTGTGCACCGCTGATATTTAACAAATTGCCACTAGACCTTAAAGAGTCTAAAGTGGTTAACGATTTTAAACCGAAATTAACAAATTGGTTGCTTGATGTGGGTAGAAAGCAAAATGAAACTAATTTGTCATTTGTGCTAACCTAACTAGCTGCACATTTTTATCTCCAACTATTGTATATTACAGATAAAATTATTTTTACAATGACATTTTATAACTTCTGATTGTACTTTTTTCACATAACTTTTTATAACTTACTTTACATTATACTTATTTACCTTACTTTATAACGATTTTATCTTAACAATTACAACTTTTAAAAACTGTACAGGCATTGGAACAGACCACGTCTAGTAAAGTAATTACCTTTATTTTCATATGTACTATTTATGGTACAAAAATATATAAAAAAATTGTAATCCAATATTTCTCGTATTCAATGTATTTCAGTCCCGAAGAGTTTGACTCTTGGAAATATGACTAATTGGAATATTATGTACATTATGCACTCAAATATCTGCTCACTTCATCGCATCATAAGTTTATTATAAATGTGGGAAATGTAAAATATCTCTATGAAAAAAATCAATATTTATTTTTCTCGATATACATCTCTAACTTGTTGTGATTAGCTGATGACGTGCATGTGCAATTTAATCTTTGCGATTTAAAGAGATACCTCTAATCAATGCGGTAATCAATTGTGCATCGCACGTTCCATATCGTCAGTATTTTCCTACTTTTTCTCCGGTCTTCTTGCGTTCTTGTGGCACTACGTCAATTTAGAAACTACATTAAAATAAGCTGTATCTACTAGATGTGAGCACGCGTTAACTGGCTAACTGGCTAGCTGGCTAGCTGGCTAACTGGCTAGGGATCCAGCCGTGAAACTGGCTGAAATCAAAACACGTTTCAATTTCTCTCAACTCTTGTGCTCTCAAGAATTGTCTTCAGTTTTCTGTGGATGGCGGACGCATCTTTTCAATCGCGGCATGATGTCCCGCGCAGCACGGATTTTATTCTGTCGCTAGGAGCGTCGCGGCTGGCCACTCCCCGAGATGAAATTTCTTCTTCAAGGTGCACGCGTGACGAAATAAAATAATGTTAAATATTTCAGAAGACCCGCGCGACCCGCGGCGAGGTTGCGTCACGGTTACGATGTCCCCATTTAGAAAGATCGATTTTCTCAAATGCTCCAAAATAATGCCGTTTTTTGTATTCATCACTTGGAGCATGTGGTGTTCGTGTTCGTACATTCTAGGCGGCTCGGATGGTTTTACTTCATTATCTGTTCGACTTTCACGATTGCACACTTGTATATGGAATCACTGTCATCGCTTTCTTTTACTTTTGCCGTTACACGAATAGTCTAAGCATTGTTGTCCGCGTACATATCAATTAACGTTTGTAACAAATATATATACATATATATACATGTTTACACACATTTAGCGTTTAAAAATAACTTTATTTCAAATAATATTCCAATTTAAGAAAAAAATATAAGATTTTACTTCCTACCACTTATCGAAGCAGTGTGAGTGACGTACATAGCTAAGATTGGCGGACGACTGAAAGTATCGCGGTGTCGAGAGAGGCCGTCATCCGACAGAAAAATTGATAATGGGTGATGATGATGATGATCATGTATATTTTTTTGGAAAAACGATTATTAATGCATATTTAGATTTTGTATGGTTTACGTGTTTCGATTATTCCCTCCAAGTTAGTCATGTTAAAAATATTCTTGTATGAATACATTTAATAATAATATCGCTTACTTTTTTATATTTATTATAAATGTATGAATTGATAATGATGGCTGTTAGAAATTAAGAAATGTAAAGGTTACCCACGTGACCTTTTCCAAAATTTATTGTCAATTATTATATATCTCTTATCTTTTTCCGATGCTGGTGGCTTATTCTGTCTTCTGATATTTGGGTGATCCGCGTATAACATTACTAATGATATCACACGGCAGGTATCTTATAACATTTCACATTAGTTTACTATTAAGCGACAAATTATTCAACATATTATAATTTTTTGTCAGAAAATACTACGTATAACTTTTTCATGTAAATTTTGGTACATAATTAATATATTTAACATCGTAGAAAAACAGTTACGTAAATGATTATGCAGGTTAATTTATTGTAATTAGTTTATTTCTATTTTTAATTTTCCTCAAATCTACAAACTCTTTTACGAAATATTATGTCTAGTTTGGTTAGTGCGCAGGTAATGTCGCTCGAACACTTGCTAGTGTTAAGTTAAATATAAGTTCTGATAACTTTTTAAAATCGTTCAGACAAGTATCAGAAGTTTTTTTTTGGTTTTCTTCGCTTTTGATTGTGAAATGATTACGTATTTGGCAAGCGATCTCCGCTTACACTAGAAGGTCGTCAATTGAGCGATGTAGTCGACTATCAGATTTTCACCTGTTGCCAATAATACTTTTCAATCATCACTCGGTCGCGCTGTGGGCTGTTTATGATCTATGACCGAATCTGTCATTAGACCTTGTTGATGAGCTTATACAGCATTTAAACGCACGCATGCGTCGTCTTGGCACTGGCATATACTATTTCTATCAAATGAGCTAGGGAACTTAGATTAATCGATCCTTTTCTATGAACTTAAATTGTCAGATATATCGGAATTATCCTGATATAATTAAAGTTTAAACAAATAATTAATTTTATCACGTTCTGGTCAAATTTATGTGTTAGTGTGTATATTTGAATATGATTTATTTTGGTTGTTTTTATTTTATAGGTTTTTACCATTGCGTGAGAGTAAAAGAGGTATGAGAAAAATATTTCTTTCTGTAAACGATTGTAGCAAATGTAATGACACATCACATACACAGATGATGTACGGGTGGGATAATGTAACATGAACGAAAATCGAAAATAAATTGCTTCGAACATTCATCTCACTTTTACAATAATTATAAGATTTTTTATATTTTTTTTTACACTGTAACAAAAATATAAGTTAACGTTTGATGTGATATCTTTAAAATATATAATTGTTCTCTCGTCTCGCTGTGAGCGATATGATATACATATTCGCATATTGTATATATGTAGATCATACTTTTATGTCTAACTTAATAATATAATAGATTAATTGATCGTACTTGATTCATTTTTAATGTCTTCGAGTACATTACTTATTTGAGAGTTAGTCTTTTTCTGAACTAGATCTTCTTCCATATTAATTAGTCACATTCACATTCTTCCATATTAATTAATTTATCACATACGCTTTTGGTTAGCTAACGCCTTGAAACGTTAAGAAAACTAACTTGACTTAGAAATTTGAAACATTTAAAAAAATATATATTTATTGCAAACTTTACACTGTGATTTTTATTCATTTTAATATAAATTATTTAAAACCACTTTTGAGTTAAATTTAATACACCAACCGGTTTCGGAAAATACCATTTCATCATCAGGATGTCAAATAAACTAACTAAAATCATCAATGATTTTTGAAACATTGAACTAAAGATTTATACAAAATAAGCTTACAATCATGTATGTAGTAGGTAGATAATTCCCATTTTTCAACTTTTGACTTTTTTGTTTTTTATTTGAAAAGTGTACCTTCAGAACAAAAAGGTTAACGTATCCATCTTATACGTATATTTCAAAATAAATTGTTACTTAACTCCACTGTAATGCACCAGTTTCCTTTCAAATTTCGCTACGCGTGATATACATAAGGATATTATATATATATATAATATGTTTTAAATTTTTACAAAATCGTGTTAAGCTTGAATTCTACGCATTTATATTTACATTGTTTATATATATATATTTCAATTAATCGAAGTAATCACATTGTTCCGTACAAGAAACAAGAATGCAGACAAGGGTGGTTCACCGATCTCAGCTTCTCTCAACCGGCGATGATGATGATGATGATAATGAGGTCGTAAGAAATGAAACACAAAAGATGTTCAATATAAGCACATTAGAGCAGCAAAATCGAGAATAACTTTCGGCAGCAGAATACTCTGTTTTTATTCAAATTCATTACAATACATGTAGTTATATTTGTAAGTACCTACACGGCGACAGGCCGCCGCTTGTGACGTTTTACTAAGACTCTTTGTTTTCCTAAAATCTATCCCACGCGTTTTTTGGCGCCACGCCGATGATTACACCTTTAAATTATTGACACGTGTCTTATCATTATCAATTACATGGCGCTTCCTTGGCGAGTAATTCTGTGCGATATACACATAATTAGGATTTTTTTGAAATGATTGTATCTCTGACATGGTTGAGATTAGGCACATGTCCCTTGAACATTTTCGACTCGTAATTTAGTTAGGTATCCATCTATAAAATATTGTGGACTAGGTCTGTTACACCCTGTATACGAAAGGAAAAGGGATAATAATTTATTGAAATGTCATCTAGAACAGGTTCTAAAGCAGACTATGTATGACCTGTAACCGTAGGTATCTTACTTGTAGTTTAAAAAACACAGTTTTGTTGTTTTTCATTCGTGGATTGTAAACAAAAATGTTAAAATAACAAGACAGCAACACAATGTTAATGTTCTCCAGGTAATGATAGCGGCGGCCGGAGTTGTTACTTTCGTTCCGCAGAGCAACTTTTACTTTCGCCTTCTCCATCTTCGGGTCCTCGGCGGATCCGCGAGGCGGCCGCGCGGCGAGCAAACTTCCCGGGCGGCTGGTGCAAACGTTAACGTCAAATCGTCGTTTTTAACGAGCAAACGGTGTATTTGTGTTCCCCCTCTACACATTGCCTACTTACCGTTCCACCTGTTTTGCCTCGCAGTCTGGCGTTTCGTCGAATGTAGACCCGAATGATAGTGACAATTAAATTTATTATTCGCGTCGTTGTGAACATTTTGTCTCGTAAAAAATATTTCATATATTTGGTTCTTATTAATATGGAGGTTAATTACAATGTTACGCAAATAATTGACGACGATTTATTATTTTAATAAGGTATTTTTATACCTTGACATTTATAGTGATTTCATATCTTATTACAAAATTTCTATTTTACATAATGGGTTTTCAATATGTTTAGTATTTCGCATTTATAACAATAATGTATTTTTTTTGTAATATATGACGGTTATTGATTCGGATCTTTCTTTTACAACATTTTCCTTTTTTATACGGTATGATTGTAAAACATTATTATTAGACGAATTAAAAATAATATTTAATATTTTCGATACTGTTTTTGATACGATTGGCATAATTTTCGTTGTCGTGTGACGCGTTGTCAATTAAAATTATCCCCGAGCAGTTGAATTTGATGCCCCCTCGACAGAGCGAGGGAGGTTGTCTTATTTACTTATTCGTTAATTTGCATAAAACGAAAATTGTTCTAGTTTTACTGCGAGACGATTTTTTTTTTATTATTAAAATTAATCATTTTTGTTATTACGCACAAAAAATTATAAAAATGTTAAACAAATATAGGCAAATTTACTGTTTCCGAGGTAAATTTGTAGAACTCAATAATAACATATGTGAAAATAATTTTTAATAAATTCCAGAATGCCAATAATGTCTCTCTCGCTGTATTATCTTCTTAGATTGTAAAATTATATAGCTGTCCTTTTCTACAAATTATCCATGACATTAAAATGCCATTAGTGTTGAATCCGAATGGTTACTTAGAATAGAATTAGAAGCATTCAAAATGTATGGAAATCCTCAGAATTCCAATGAATGATGTTGTCCCTTTTCGCCTCATATAAATACAATTGTATAGCTCTCCCTCATTATAGCTATAAATACAAATTGTTAGATTGATAATAAATACCCTTGCTCGCGTCTCAAGTAAATTAAACAAGTAGAATCAAAAAGACAAGTGGGCGCGTACGTGTCCTTCGTCTCCTACACAATGTTTGACCACGTTGTTGCTTAAGGTCTTCCTCGTTGTTGCTTAAGGTCTTTCTCGTTGTATTCTCACTGCAGTTTTGATGATAAGATTATCTAGTAATCTCATTATATAACCATACCATACCACCTTACTCAGCCTGCCTTCCTCCCATCTTCTCTGTGTGTAATCTTAAAACTTCCCGTGACATATTCATTCCGAACTCTATGCAGTCTCGTTCTTCCTGCCCGTCTGAGTATTTTATGTTCGTTGGTAATTTTTTTGTTTGTGTGCCGTCTTCAATATCCAGTACTTGCACCATACAACATAATAATAATTTCGGTCGGTATTTTTGGGTCGCAAAACCATCAGCCAGTTGTTTAATATAGTATTTTGTAATAATTTATTTTGATTCCCTTTGTTATCCAACAACATCCGCTTATGAGATTCGACATATTTATTATCCCCTTGTCTGGAGTGAGAAAACTATAAACATGATAATAATTGTTATATCTGTTTTTTTCGTACACTTGTAAATGCGCGCGCACGCTTTCCAAATGCAAAATTATCGTATTAGCATTAGACGACCGCCAATGTTCGCCTGACACTCTGAATACATAATCCATTGTTCCGTAGCAGATTGTCATATTACGTATTATCCGCCATCTTATATATATATCTTGTCGTCTCTGTCCTGAATGTTTGGAAATGCTTGACCCATCAACTTTGTCTTAAATGTTGAGTATTTTGCAATTTTAGTGTATGAAAATAATGCAAATAATTACGTTATTCTTTTAATTCAAACCGATACGACAACAAATAAATATATTCATTTCATTTATGATGTTTATCTTTGGTGTGTATTATAAAAACCGGTGGTGTATTTTGTTTCAAATTATTATTTAATTGACTTAAAACAAATGAAAAATAGTCATTACGTACGTACCACTGATTTTTTTAAATCTTACGCTGCATTTATTACACATATGTGAATAAATAATAATAAAAATTATAGCCCGGAATATTAAATTTAGTGGTTGAAGAACCTGGTACAATGTCTTACATAATATAGTGCAACACCTAGGTACCCACTATATAATAACTAGCAGATAAGAAATCTGTTATCGTCGATTACTTACTGCTAGGCCCTGCGGACGCAGTAAAAAAAAACGCAGTATATAATAAGGATATAATGTAATAATCTGTTTGGTGCTCAATAGTTCAATCTCTCAAGAAACTGGAACTATACAATTTAATTAAAGTCTACCTATCTTGATACTGGTGACATCTCTTCAGTCGATATAATAGTAACCGTGGTATGTAATTAATATTATTTTTTATTAATTAATAATATTTTTTTAAATAGGTCTAAAACAAAATAAGTTTTTCATTTTGATACGCTTGTTTGTTTTCAGTTACTCTTTCTTGTCTTGTTTTCTCGATCCATCACCGTTGTTGTTAAAACAGTTCTCTCTAAATTATATATCTATATATATATATATTAAAAGTAAATTGTGAATTTAAACGTTCTTATTTCAATGACTTCTTTGAGGGGTTGTGGATTGCCTGTTTAAAAGAAGAAGAAGACTTCTTTGAAGAAATATTAATCTTTACGGCCGGAAAAAACCGTCAGAATTTTGCGAACATCGAGAAGCGTCAGATTTGCAAAGTGATCTTAGCTAGCCGAGGGGTCGCCACTAAACCGGGGCCGCATCTTCTAAGTCAAAGAGTCAATACTTCACTTTCACGCGGGTACATTTTCTAGTTCATCCTAAATAAAATCAATATATTTTTCCTTGCATTTATTTTATGTACCTATAGGATAATTTGTGCATTGCATAATGACGCTAATGGGATTTTTTATGGTTAGTATATCATTTATATAGATAGTATATTATTTGAAACATTGAACCACCCCCTTTCGGCGCAAGATAGACAACGGCAGTGAGCAAAGGTCAAGTTGTGTTTGTAATTTTTTTTATTCAAAATTTTGCACTATTGTTTGATCAATAAGAACTAATTCTTCATTTAAAGTATGCAAAATTATTTTAATAAAGACGAGTGGATATTTACTTAATTGATGCAAGCCTAAGCGTATCCAGTATTGTTTAAACAATTCATTAGTGAGCAACTTTTTTCTGCACCGACTGTCTAATATATATTATTTTACGTCTCGCCGCTTCTGTATCGTTTATATAAATTATTATTGTGTATTTGTTAATTGTATAGTCGTCACAATTGTGTGAATGCAAAATATTTTTTTTTTTTTTTTACTGTATACCTACTTTTTTCTCATCGCTAATTTCTTCACATATATATGAATTCAGTACAGTACCGATACATTGGCATTTATTGATAGGATAACATTTTGACACACAAATTGCAACTTTTTTTGTACAAAACAAAATACTTACTCACCATCACGCCGTTTCTCCGCGGGGGCAGGCAGAGAGGATAGATCGCCACACTCCTCTGTCTTGCAATACATACAATTCTCGCCTCATTAACATTCATACATCTTTTCATACAGGCTTGTCGATTGTTGAGGCTTCTAACATAACCATCCTCCATTATCTGGTTTACCTAGTCGTGCCAAGTCTTCCGCGGACGTCCTCTATTTCTGGTGCCATTAACACATGCGTCATATTTCTTTCATACCATTCTCTCCTCATTCATCCTTTCCTATGACCAAACCACCTAAGTGATACTTTCTTAATTTTACTCACTATACTAACATCAGCTTTACATTCTTTCCTTACTTCTTCATTCTTTACTTTGTCATAAATATATTTGCCACATATACGCCTAAGTGATCTCATTTCCACTGCATTCAGGCTACTTTTGTTCCTCTTCTGCCAGCTCCAGGCCTCATTTCCATACATCGGTGTCGGTACCAGAACTACATTGTGCACCGCTAGTCTTGCCTCAGTTTTAAAATTCCCGTTAGATATAATTCCATTCAAAGCGCCGTTCACTTTATTACCTGCAGTCTCCCTCCTTTCGATATCATTCTTAGTCTTTTCGTTTCTATCAAACATACTTCCCAAATACACAAACTCATCTACTTGTTCAAAACATTCATTACCTACATATATTTAGCACGGTGTCTTGCTTTCCTTCTTCTCGAATATCATCACTTTCGACTTGTTAACATTCATCATAAGGTCGCTTTCCTTGCATACATCATACATTCTGCTCACTAGACTCTGTAGTTCTTGTTAATTATTCGCCAAATATATCCGCAAAATACACTTAACTATTTTGTTAATATGTATTTACAACTCTTTTCAAATTAAGCTAAACGCTTCTACTGTCTCCTGGAATGAGGTTCGAACCCCCGACCACCGGATCACTAGGCTAGTATGTCTTAACCATTAGACCAACAAGTACGATAAGTGGATAATATGTGCCGTCACCCAGGCGGGGCGTGCACTCAATACACAAAAAGCTAAAGTAAGTCAATAAAATAATATTTAATTATTGTGTTATTAATTAATTCAATACGCCAAGCGCATTTACGTCATGTTATTTAGATACATAAAACTAAAATTAAGAATGTACTGTTTTTTTAATGTACAAAGTTCACACCCCTGGAAAATCATTCAACTTTAATACTCATTTCAAGGAGAATGATGTAGGTAATTCGCACGTCATTTAGGAATTTACATTATGTTATGTCAATGTATTAATTAAATAAGCTTATATGTTTTATGGTGCTAAAAGGTATCATCTGCACAATTTACTAATGTTATTAAATATACTTTATGGTTGTGAAATTGCTATTCGGAACATACAGTCCCTGATAAAATTAAACCAAAGGTCAAATCCGACTGTTCAGTTATGTCGGAAGAAAGATTTGTTTTCATTTTTATCATTTCTTTTGGAATTATTCAGGAATATTTAGATGAATTCTTTTATTAATTTTGTACTATTATTTAATTAATATTATTAAATATTGAAATCGACCATTTGAAATCATCCTTTCATTCGTATTTAATGTATAATTGACAGCAAGCCGCCTAGTGTGGTAATTGACGACGACGAAAAAGTAGGTTTGCAGTAAAAAATCAATATTACTTTGTACTCGTGCAAATATGGCGATTGTAAAATTAACAAATATACTTAATTATTTGCTTAGACGCTACAGAAGCAGTGTGATGTGAAAAAAGTTATTTTTTAAATATAATAATATCTTGTTTGGTTTAAAAAAATCATAAGCATTGAATTAATCAAATATTGATACCCACCTCGGAACAGTGTACTTAGTGAGGCAGGTAGTGGCTAATAGACTTGCAAACATAAATAAATTCGCAAAATGTATTTTACAATGTATTTTATTATATTTAAAAACAATATTGCATTTGTGTGTATAAATGATATTCTACCAATAATTATATTATTATTAAGGAGAACACATTCTTATTGTGAAGTTGTAATTATTTAAAACATAGGTCTGTGATATTTAAAAAAATACTAATTAAATGTATTAATTAGAAAGATATACATATATAATAAATTTTATCGAAAAATATATTGTTGTTGCTACCGGAATTCGAACCTGGATCTCTTTCCAATCCGGGGAAAGTGTATTATCCAATGGAATGGTAGATGTATTAATTTGAAAAAAGTAACATATGGGTTCGAATTTAGTTGGATAATGCACCTTCTCCGGATTGGTAAGAGATCCAGGTTCGAATCCCGGTAGCAAAAACAATATATGTTTTAATAAAATTGATAATATGTGTATATCTTTAAACATTTAATTAGTATTTAAAAAAAAAATTATTACACTTTAATTTTATTTACTTCTCGCGCGTGTGACACTGACTCGGTTAAGAATGTACATATTATGCGTGAAGGAATTTGAAATCCATCACCTGCTTTGGTTTCCCCATCGCGTGCGTCGCGGAGCCGCACCGACGCAGCTTACTGTTTCTAGAAGAGCTCTTGTCGCCGTGAACCTTTTCTGCGCACGCGCGCTACGCCACACCGTTCCATTTTTGAAACACACCCATATTTTGAAATAATAATGTGTAATTAAATTTGCCAACCAATGAAATGAGTTCACATGTAGGCCCGTTTTAAACTATGCTAATGACAAAATTAATTGGAGAGTGTTCCATATTTTATTAATAGCGCGCTGGACGGAAATATTCATAGTGTGAGAGTCAAATGTATTTTGCACTTTGTCTTCGTTTATTATATTATATTTCTGTAGACTGATTAAGTGAAGGAAGCAGTAGGATCATTCGTGTTGAAAATCTGCAAGGTGTGAAAATTATGAGATCTAGAGAGATTTAGAGAGAAATCTAGAGAGAGAGAGAGAGAGAGAGAGACCTACCTCATCCCAAATAAAGTTTTTTTTGTGCATTATTATTATTTTTTTAAAATTTTATTCAGTAAACATACAGTTTATCAGTAAATACGAGAATTACAATAAAAGCTAAACCAGTTACTTGTTTTCTCAGACGATACAAAATACTTTATACAGTGAGTACAATTTAAAATTTAAGAAGGACTATAAAGCAGAAAAATGTGAGAAAAAAAGTTGAGCATAGAAATTTTAACACAGTATAAAGCAGAAAAATGTGAGAAAAAAAGTTGAGCATAGAAATTTTAACACAGAGAAAAAAGTTATAAAAAAAAAGTAAGAAAATATTCAAGGGGAAAGGAAAAGGAAAATAAAGGCCTTTAAAGTTTGTTTTGAATTTAGATTTAACTGAGGTAACTGAACTCGTTTGAACATGTCTAGTTCGTTTAGGTGTGAATTGAAATAGAGGGGTGCTCGGTAAAAAAGTTAGTTTTGCTTGGCATTGGTGTTGCAATGAGGAAGATTAAATGTAAGATTAGTTCTGGTTGACCTGGCTGGCACTCGAATGGAGATGTGTCTGAGTAAATCAGGACAGTTGGCTATTTTGTGTAGGAAAAGTTTGTAGTGATGGAACTTTGAAAAAGATAGATGACTCAGCAGTGCTAGTTAGGGTTCGATAAATACGAAAATTAAGATATTTGAGGAAACCGTTCTGTATTTTTTCGATTCTATTGATGTATGTGGTATATCTTGAATTCTAGACTTGGGTGGCATATTCGATGATAATGCGGACATATTAGAAGTACAGTGTTTTCATGGTGTTTATGTTATTGAATTGTTTACATACCCGAAGGATGAAACCTAACATTTTGGTTGCTCTGGATGTAATATGGTTAATGTGCAATAACTATACAATATTTAGCATTGATTAATGCATTTTGCAATGCTGAGAATTACCCTGATTACTCTAGTTACTCTTACATGGGCGTAATGACGATAACTTGTGTACGTGTCATTTTTTATTATTTTTATTTAATTCTTAACATAGTGCATACATAAGTATTCATACATATGCTCTAATATAAACACCATTAAAGTATTTTCTTTTACTAAAACTTATCTTTTACTTATTTAGTTAGTTTTATTTTAAATCTATTCAATTTCTCATCCTTTCTTATGTTTTCTGGCATATTATTAAAAATCTTCATCGCACTGTGCATCATTAATTTCTGAGATTTGGCTTTCTTCCTGAATGGCAGTCTCAGTCTATCCCCCCCACCCTCTTGTACGATGCTTGTGCTCATGTTGATTTGCATTAATTTTCATGTATATCCGCTGATATTTTCTTGAGGATTTTATAAATAAATACCATTATATTAAAATATATCTTCCGCTTAAAGGTTATCATATTCAGATCTTCTAGCATTGCACTGATATATCGAGTATATCTAAGTGAGATTTTCTTAGCAATCTTTTAGTCACGTATCTTGTATTTTGCGATAAATTAAATTTTGAATCTATTATGACTTCCAAATATTTTATTTCACTCACTTCCTTCAGACTTTCACCACTTATGATAATGGCTAGTATAATTTATATAGATAGTATATTATTTGAAACATTGGTGCAAGATAAACAATGGCTGTGACCAAATGTCAAGTTTTGTGTATACAATACAAAATTTTGCAATTTTCAAGGATTGTTTAGTCAATAAGAACTGATTCTTTATTTAAAGTTTGCAAAATAATTGAAAGATGACGGGTGGATATTTAAATTCATTTAATAATTTAATCTTTCCTTATTATTAATATTTTTAACACGTTTCGTCGTTTCCGCATAGTCTAAACAAATAATAATTATTAAGAAGAACACATTCTTGTTGTGATGTTTTTAATACAAATTAAATGTACTAATTAGAAATATATACATATAAATTTATTTTTTTCGAAAAATGTTATTCTACATAATTTTCGATAAAATTGATTTTATTTGTATATCTTTCTAATTAATACATTTAATTTGTATCAAATAATTATTCTTTATTTTATAAAGTTACTGTCGCCATATTAGTCAGTGAAGATTCATATATAGTATATATATGTATGTATATTCGCAACACATTTTTTAAATATATTTAAGGAAATACTGTATTTAAATATATAAATTAGTGGTGACTGTTAACATTAAATATTAACTAAATATCATATTCAAATTGTACAAATGTGGATTTCACAATATGCCATTTGAAGATTTCAATATTCCTCACTCAATCTCAGAACAGTCTCATGGGCGACAAGTTCTCGTGAGTTTTAATAGTGCTATTGAGAAATAGCGTGAGTTAAATGAAATCGCGTATAAAGAGGGTCGACATTGATAAAGCAAATCGGTTTATAACAGACTATACCCCCTCCTAAATTCATACAGTTCACTATCCCTAAAAATTAATTTCTATCCCAAACCTTTCCATAAACTCCCTCAGCCTATATGATCCCTCATCCGATCCCCATCACCTTCGTCCCATTTCACTTATTTATTCTGTTCTTGACCCTTTTGAACAAAATTAAAAAAAAATATCACTAAATATATTTTTTTTAAAAATTCAACAAAATCAAACAAAAAAAAGAATTAACAAAATAAAAAATATATTTTATAAAAAACTTAACCCATTTTTGCTACTACTTAATACAAAGTTAATATTACCTGAAATTAAAAAAAAATAATTTCATCATGTTCCCCGTTCAATAGGGCCCCCAAAAAAATCTTACGCCATTAGTGTTACCTCATATGTCGGAGACAAGATGGCTCAGCCTTACCCTCCCCCCTTAGTAGAAGCGAATCGGCAACATTAGCTCTGATGATGGGCCCCGGCCGAGTAAGCCGGGTGCACACGGTATAAAATAGCCCACAAAAATCGGCATAGAACCTAAACGAGTTTTCTAAAAAAATTCCGTAAATTAAATTACAAAATATTTCAGTCGCACAAACAAAAGAATTGTTCCGTCATGCAATTGTTTTGTCACGTAGCTTACGTTTTTTTGCAGAAGATTATGCTTTTGTAATGTCGTGCATTTTGTTCGAGTGCGTTAATAAGAATCACTTATTTTTGACCTCGTGCATTTTATTTGTTTTTTTATTTACGCCATCTATTCATTGCGTCAACTGTTTGGGGATAATTTTTAGATGAGTTGTGAAATTTTTCCTTTAGTTGATTTGTTTGGATTATATATATATATATTGTAAAACTTTCAGGGGCGGAATAATTCGACGGAAATATTAATGTTTCTAATATTTATTGATTTATTGTTTCGGGAATACAACGGCATACAAACAAAATTTAAATAAAAATTTGTTTTTCTAGATACTCATAGTTGCGTACTAGCTATTTTAAATATTCCATACGATTTACAAAATGGACATGAAAATAATTATGTGTAATGTTGTGTATTTGTGAAGTATTGATGGGCAAATAAGAAGATATGAGAAAAGGGGGGACGAGGTACAGAGGTGACAATAAATTTAGTAACTTAAATGTTACTGAGGTAGTTAAGTAAAAAATACATTTGTACACACACACACACACATATATATACCGAATATTTTCTGGTGGAACTTGAAAATGAAAGGCTTTTCATTTTGGCTCTTGCTTCGGTCAAGTTTATTCTTCAGTTTAGGGCAGAATTTAGGATGAAAGGCCCTTGAGAATGAGTAACGTTATTTACTCGAAACATCGGGAGTGTAAAAGTCCTTCTCAGGACTATTTAGCGCGGGTTCCCCAAGAAAATAATTCGTTATCTTTTACCCGTGAAAACCTTAAATATGTATATATTAGGATATTGATAATAATGGTAGTGTATGGTACGATCAGGTATTCCAGATATTAGAGTTATGCCCTGTTAGATGTGTCATCAATCAAATAACATGCATAAGAATATACATATGATGATACAAGATAATGTCAGGATAGAAGTGTATGGAGTACATATACTCTCTCGTCTATGGAATACTATTTAATATATATATATTTTTAAATATTTTGGAATGTTTACAGTCATTATGGAACTTATGAAGCGATGGATTTTAATTTATTTAGTCAATAATGACGATAAATTGGAATATTTGAATCTTAATTTTACGGTTGGGCATTTTGAAAATTTTATCCAAAATAATTTTGGTTTTAACCACCAATGTATTTTTTTATGGCGGCTAGTTTAATGTTAAATAAATACAAAATTGTGAAATTGATGTGCGTGGTTAGTTTCCTGCCCAAAATAAATATTATTATCAATATATAAATCTTCAATGAATATAACAATGAAATAAATCGAATTGTAAGTTTATTAAGTCATATTAATTTTAGCAGATGACGATGGTCGTCAAAAGCCCAGTGATGTTTGTACCAATAATAAATTAATGTTTCATAATCATACATTATTTTTAATTAGCCTGTGTTAATGCATCGATGCATCAATGACATCTGCATTATTCATAGTATGTCCATTCCTCAAGTCTGTATCGGGACATGACATCAAGACTTTCTGGTCGGCATACCAAACAGGAGTTGTGTCCTGGTATCCGTTATTAGGGTCGTCTTGTATTACGGTCACCGGCTATCATATATATATCCGTCTTTTCGCATTTATTCCATTAAACACTAGATTTAATTTAGACACTAATTTATATTTGAGAGAAATCTGATACATATGTGCAATTATAAATTGATTAATTTTTTGTTAATTAAATATAATGTGTTGTCTACATTTGTAATTTGTTAACAAAAATTAGCCATACAATGAACATAAGCTTTCGGCATCAAAAACGTTATCTTATCTTAATCCTAAAGGGTTCATCATTAATGAAATATTTATACTTATCTTAATACTAAAGGGTTCATAATGAATGAATTATTTATACTTATCTTAATCCTAAAGGGTTCATAATGAATGAAATATTTATACTTATCTTAATCTTAAAGGGTTCATCATGAATTAAATATTTATACTTATCTTAATCCTAAAGGGTTCATCATGAATGAAATATTTATACTTATCTTAATCCTAAAGGGTTCATCATGAATGAAATATTTATACTTATCTTAATCCTAAAGGGTTCATCATGAATGAAATATTTATACTTATTAATATACAAAAAAGGCGAACAAGTTTCATAATGCAAGAGATGTTCACCTTCCTGTTCCTTAACTAGACCGAAGTCTGTACTAAAGGAGACAGGTTCATCTGTTGTCTGTCATACAAATATGAATGGGAAATATCATACATATTTTTGAAGATAAGTTTTCAAATTATATTTTTTCAAAAATGTCCATTTATATTGCTAGAAATTTTAAAATTGGAATCACAACAGGTAATTAATATTTAATACCTTATTTTTTTTTTAGAAATGTCGCTCATAACGCTCGTTTTTCATGTTTATTTCAAACCATTGTTTTCATCGTTTCTATTAATTTTGTTATTAAAAAGTGTTTAGGTGTTTAATTAATATAGAAGATGGAAGAAGATCCAATTCTGAAACAAAGATACTTAACAGATGTCCTAGAACGGGTTTTAAACATTTGTTTTAAAATAGCATCTCCCATGCTGTTTTATCTTGTCATTAAATAACTTTAGATTTAAGTAAGAATTTACACCTTTAAATGAAGCTATCCGAAAGTAGAAAAATAGGCGAACCACTAAATGCTTCTGATTGTTTATGCATTTTAAAAATGTAGTATAATAAAAAGTATTTTCGCAAGTAGTTGCTACTGGACGATCTTATTGTTTTTTCCATACGCCAAGTCAAATGCCAACTCCGCAAATATTGTTTACTTTCAAATATAGTGCATGTACATAGCAGACCACATCTGGTATTGGATAAATCAAGTACAGGGTGAATATTACGTTCCAGGCCGATTTTGTTTGACCACCATTTTGGTTTGGCAGATATTTGTCAGTTCGCCATTAATGGTGATCGCTATCGCCACTGCCCAAGGCGTCCACACGATCGATGTCATATTCCATGCGTAATTGTAATAAACAAAATAATCGATAAATAAAAATAAAATTAAAAAATTGTGTTTCATTTCCTAATTATTCAAAAACAACATCGGCATGAAACATAATATTCACCTGTAGCTATAGAGAAAAGCACATTAAGAACTAATGGTTTGGATCTTTGCTAGAATACGATTCAAATGATACGCTTTCTTCATGGTGTTCATCGAAAGTCGACAACAGGTCTCGCATAATAAAACTAACATTTTAAAATGTAGGAAAACCGTTAGTTATTTATAATATACCCACTATTAAAATAATATATTTTTTTATATAAATCATAGTAATGACCACACGTGCAAATTAGTATTTTATTAAATTTTGACAGCTTATTCCGATTTTTTAAAATCTGCTCGTTTTCTTTGTGATGTTATACAACTGAAATAAGCTTTAAATGTGATTTGAAAGCTACCGCCTTGGTTGATTTAGCATACCAATTTTTACATCATACATTTTTAATTGATAATTCTACGTGTATGGCCGGAAAAGTTTTGGGTTTGAATTCTTTTAATTCAGCGCATCGGTATCACTTTCTATTAATGTAGAATTTGTACGACTGCAGACTATTGCACAGTGGTTTGGATAACACTAGGCATCATGAGGAGGTATTTACCTCGTTAGATGTATATATATATATGTTATAAATTCATTAAAATACGTAATTATTATTTGTGTTTTTTATTTTTAAGAACACGTTTTTGTTGTAAAGTTGCAATTTCAGAACATGGTTCTGTGGTATTTTTAATATAAATTAAATTAAGCTAGAAAAATATACAGAAATAATTCTTACCGGAGAAATGCATTTCATTCCGCTATATCAATCATGTAAGTTTACGACAAATTTTTGAACTTATATTCAGCTCTTTAAAATTGATAAATCATTTTTGAAAGCAATTAACTTTATTTTTTTTTACCGTTTTTTGTATTTCGTTCATAGAGTTTTTATGTAATTTTTTGTGTAGTATGATGAATACTGACTGCCTATTTATTAATATTATATTTGTTTTTAAATATTTTTACCTATAATATAGGATGTTGATAACCCAAACATTAATTGGTATCACACGACTTTAAATTATAAAATAAGAATATACTTAATATTTGATCAAAATGTAGTTTAAGTCATCTGAACTAAGTCATTCATGCTGCTTTAAATGATCTAGTTATATTAGTTAAGTATTTTCACTACACCTGTTTTTAACATATAAAAAACATTATAATTAGTTTAATACAGTGGTGGCGAACCTTTTTACATGCGCGTGCCTAAAATCCCCAAATAATATATATTGACTGACTGACGTGCCGGACAGTTAAAAAAATTTATTTAAATAACTATATCATGTGTCCTCATTTAACAACGTGCTCCGATAAGATAGAATGGGTTCATTTACCCTTCCAAGCAATTTTTATTAGAGGAAAAGTGTAGATGAAAAAATTCAAAATTTTACTTAAAAAGTTTAAAAAATATTCTTATTAGTATTTATAAGATTTTTGTTGCTGTACATTCGATGGCAAATACTTTATATCCGGTTCATATGTCGTTGCTTTTAGTAAAATGCACGCCCAACTGGAAACATAGGTCAATCTACTTTTTGTACTACGTTTTATAAAATTCATTTCGGAAAATAATGGCTCACAGGCATATGTGAAAGAAAAAAATGATTTTATTGGCGTCGCTGATTTTATGAATTTAAAAGATTTCTGAAATGTTTTATTATTTCTTTTTCTGAATTATTTTCGATAATTGATCATTTTCAGTTATTTCTAATTTATTTCTCAAATCGACAAATTTTTGTCTCCAGATAGAACTTGATTGGAGTTCAATGAATTGCATTTCTATATTTTCAAGATTCAGCCACTCGAAAATCTCGAAATTTAGATTATCTGCCGACATAATGTCTTGATATAAATTAAATTTTGATGTATTTTTAAATCTTCTGTATTGTTTGAATTTTGAAGAAAACTCGTTCTTCATTGATTGAATAACTGTGGAAAATTCTTGAGTTAATTTAATTTAATCTGGTTTTTCGTCTTCAAATTTTTTTTTTGTGTTCAGAAAATATTTAATCGCTTCCAAACCAATTCACAATTGAATACATCTAATTTTGCTTCAAATGCTTTGATCCAATCAAACATGATAATAATTGTTTTTTTTTAACACCTTGCAGTTTAATATTTAATTAATTTAAATGTAAGCACATATCGGTAAAAACATTAATTTTGAAAGCCATAGTTTTCAATGATTTATTCATTTAAAAAAAAAAACTTAACTTCTTCAATACACTTTACGAACTTTGAAGGACTTTTCCACGACTTGGCCATCGCACGTTGTTGTGCATAAGTAATCCATTGTACGTCGAGTTTACCTTTTTGAATAACTCTAAAAAAGTTATTTTTGTTTAATTCGCGCGCAGATATGAAATATAACAATTTTGTTACAAGGTTCAATATGTCTTTCAGTGATTTGAAACCGTGCTTAGAGCATAAAACTTGCTGATGTATAAATGCAACGAAAGCCCAGAACTGGATATCCAATAATGCATTTGGTAAATAAAATAAAATTGATAAAACTATTTTCTTCTCCAGTCATACTTCGAGCGTCATCAGTCGTTACTGACACCATTTTGGAAAGATCTATTTCTCTTACATCGAGTGCATTTACAACTGCATTGCAAATATCTATTTCTATTATTGTTGCTAATGATTTTAAACTGATCAATTCTTTTATGATGTTTTTTTCTAATGCTGTAACGAATAAAAATTGCTGGACGAGTAAATTAATTAAGTAATAAGTAAAAAAAATATCTGTTAATTGTTACGTGCCAGCTAAATTGATGAATGTGCATGATATATTACAAGAAATGGTAAAAACGTGTTTTCATTCATAACTTCCCGCGCAGGTACACTAAACAGTGTATTTTTCTGGTATATATTTTTTTTATGATACATATATCCTTTAATTTTTGACTCGAAGTAAGTATGTACATATGTCATAAAATCAGGCGACGAAGTCAAATCGCCTGCGGCCAGTATTATTTCAGTGTGGACTGACTAGCGGGAGTCACTATATTTTGTGTCGACTCGCGTTTTCTTGGACCATTTTGAATCACTCTTAAGTGTAGTGATTTTTTTTAGTACTTTTTCCCCAAGTACAGATTTGAAATCTCACACGGTTGTGCCTGCCCGGTACGTAAAGTATTTTATTGCATCATATCATTTTTATTTTATTATTATTTGGGATATATCGTTAGGCAGGTAATGATGACTCAAAATATTCTATTCGCACTTACTCTATTATCACTTGTTTTTTAGAATATTTGTTCTCTATTATTAATTTCACAATGAGCGTACTTAAGTAATACACCCAGTCCAAACTATTACACGTACATATTTATTTTGCGTTGCGATTTGGAGTGTGCTAATTTAAAATGTTATATATTGTCACCATTCTCACGTAAAATATATCTGTAAAAGCTACGTCATTGGCTATATTCATTCCGACAAGGTGAAGGCGACGTCCGCGATGGTTTTGTGTACTTAAGTTTCCTAGCGGGGTGCGGGGGAAGCTGTGACGAAATGGCGTATGTATGTGAAAATGACCATTTGGTTCATTGTCATAAATCACGTGACCGACCTGCCGCCACCTTGAAACGTTCGCACATCGATTTCACAAAAATAGCTTCCTGGCTACGCGAGTTCAAAAGGAATCACAATGATCAATCCTGCTGAGAATGTTAAATTATTTTTATATATAAAATCACAATATCTTTCTGTGTGTGTCACATTGGGAAATTGATACGTTTCATTGGTGAGAGATTACTTTTGAAATGTGAATATGTAACTTTTTTATTATGAAGGTACATTTTTCAAAATAGTAAATAAATATGTTGTCCATTGTTAGAAATTTAAAAATTGTATAGCCGCAACGCTGCTGCACTGAGCGTGTGTAACAATTTAATTATTAGTAATATTTCTTAATGATTATTTTTTAATGTTAATTGCTTCAATCTATTTTTCTAGACGTTTCGAAACGGTTATTAAAAAGTGGTTGTGGTATCTATTAATATAGAGGGAGATTCAAAAAAAGTATCTCTTAAACAACATACTACAATGGGTTTGTTTTTCTTTTGTGTAATAAATCAATTTTTAGAGAAAGATTATTTCACATATGTGAGAATAAAACGCTGTTTTTTTTATTCTACTCGTTTAATTTACTTGAGACGCTTTCCGCCTTATAAGGGCATTATCAATCTAACAATTTAACTCAACAACTTGTATTTATAACTATAATGGGGACAGCTATACAATTTTTGTTTTCACATATATGATTATGGAATTCTACAAACATATCTAGGAAACAGTAAATATTTAATATTAATAAGAAAAAAATATTAAGGCATTAAACGATATAAGTTAACAATTAATAATTGATATTGTTATAATTTATAACTCACCATTACACTGCTTTTCTACATGGATTCCTCAGTTCTGTGCTGTTCTCTTCCAAAAAAAGCTACTTATTTACTGTCTTAACTATTCTGAGATAGTCCCTTTTGGATTTTGGTGTCATTTATTGAGTTAATTTTGATCCCTTACGTGCCTAATGCAATTATAGTCAAGAGGCGGTAGTTGTTTTTTTTTTTTTGGTGCGAGTCAATTTAGTGTAAAGTTTTCGAATTCGTTTTTGCAAAAAACTACACCAGTACGTGCTTTCAATCAATTTTATTATCCATTCAATCTTAAAGTATTTCTTTAAAAAATAATGTTTAAATATATTACAATTATAACCAAAAAAATATAATGCCGGAATGCTTAGTTAATCTTTCTCGCAGTAGGTTATCGAAATATTTGGTACACTGAATCGCGAAATATTTCCATGTAAAGACTATACATTTTGTTCATAAATTGATAGTTAAATGTTCAATCAGCAAATATTGCCTTTCGCAAATGAATATTTTAACATTGATTATTAAATATATAAAATAAACTCACGTTTGGTCTCTTATAATTCCAATATCCAAAAACGTGTAAAAACATACAATTAAAATTTATAAGGGTACCTACTTTTATATTATTAAAATAAATTATAATTTATGTACATATATTTAACCAACAAGCTACTCCCAAATGCGCATTGATATTTTGTACGTCCTCAGTCTATTCTTAAGTGTTTGAATAACAATCACAGCTTTAACGATATTGTTATTTTAAGAATTGACTAAAGTCATTTGTTGTAATAGTATATAAAAATAGACAATGTATCGCGGATTATGGATGGTTACGATCTCCTACAAAAAAAATAGAAAATATAACATAAAAATATTTTTACTATCAATGGTGGAATTGAAACATATTACTTATAATACAAAAATAACGGGCGGAATGCAGCAATGATAGAAAGTATCAGAATAACAACTCCGATATATACATGAGTGACGTTTACACACTATACACCAAAAAAAAAAACAGATATAATAATATTGACATGACATTTTCCGGTCAATGTTAATCATATGCTGTATTGTGACCGCGACCAAAATACGCGAATTCGTTAATCTTGAGAAAACGCAATAGTAAATAATATGTTTAAAAAAAAACCTTTAAAAAAAATGGGATGACACGTCAATAATAACGACAAAAGTCAACGCGCGTGCTTGAGTTGAGTGACCGCGAAAAAAGGCGGATTTTGGCGCGAACGCGTGTGTTGGACGATTTCCGTTTCCTCGGCGGCGGGCGGCGGTGCCTGGTGCTGCTTTCCATTCCCCAGTCGGGCCAGTACACATACATGTGCGGTGAACGCGGTTTCCGAATCAAATCGTGTATTCCTTCTAGCCACGTGGTCAATGTCACGGCGTTTTATAATAATACATGAATTTTTCCTTCCTTCTACTTTCGACTTCGGTACTTGAATTTTTCTCGAATTCGACTGACGACAACCGATTTCACGTCCGGCCGCGTGATACGGTTTCCAGGTGAGAAAAAATTCCGCCGGGTCGTAACAAATCGAAATAACGAATGAGATATATGGAATAGTGTTAAATGCTGAAAAATGAAGAAATAAATGTGTATGACGTGATAATGGCATCATGTATAGAGATGCCCGCGAAAGACCTGAAGTGATCATATATACTGGAATACGGTTCTGATAGATGTCTCAAAAAGCTACGAGCGATTGTGAGAAAATGTATAAATGCGAACAAGGCGAGAATTTTATCAGGACAAAATTGCGTGGCGTTCTATTATCTTTGACTTCGCGGAAAAACGAGGAATGGGAAGTAATAAGATAATTTCTATAGTATCAAAATGTGTAGAAATTTTCATTTTATTGTATATATTATGTTTATATCTAACAGAAATCTAGAAGATCTCGAGATGCTCCATCAGCGAGTTTTTGTCGTTGGTTGGATTTTTCTCGTTTCTCCGCTTCTCTTGCGCACGGTGGGGTGGTATCAGCTAATCACTTAACCGTCGCTTGGACCAGAATTAATGTTTAAATATAATCATACTTAACTAAAAAAAAATTAAGTACTGAACTATGTTGGTAAAGTAAAAAATATGACGTGAAAAATTCCTTAAAAAATGTAAATACGGATATTGAACCGAATGTGGCTAAAGATCGTCGCGCGTCGTATCACGTGCATTACAATGGTAATATGATGACATCGATGTGTGTGTTGGCTCAAGCGGTAAACGTTGCTGTATGTTTTCCGTTTGGTGTAAATCGTTGCGATTGATCATTAGAAATGATTGAATTTAAGCGTTGAAAGTATTTTCCGGATTATACATCAATGAGAACGAGCCATTGTGAATGCCTTGAAGGATGAATTATTACTACTTATTTATAAAGTTTTTCACACAACGAAGGCCACGCAAGTTATATATAATATATATTTTGAAATGTATTTATAACGCATGACATATAATGATCGGGGAGCCCTAGAACGAGTAGTTACGTACTCGAGTGTCAGCGACACTCTTCAATATTCAAATTTACCTATACAAGTATCATATAAGCTCTGACTGTTAAGGTCAATTAAAATTGTTGTGTTAACATTGGTGTGTTGCTGGAATTGTGCATAAATAAATAAATAATCAGATTTCATCTGTAAAGATGCTGTGCAGGTATGGAATACGTAACGTGCAGTTTGAATGGTTTTAAAAACAATGAAACTTAATACTTTGGAATTATGTTGTCCGTTCCACTGGGTTTGTCGCTGTTATTTGTTACTATATTGTTTCTTATTATACTGACGGCACAAAAGCCTTTGTTCCGCGCAATTTTCTGTGGTTCCGTTAGTCGGGTGCTTTGATTTTGAAAAAATTCTCGTCCTGCGAAATTTCACGTAAATTGTAAAATGAATATTTTTCTTCTTTCTAAAGTTGAATATATAATGTGCGCGGTATATTATGAAGGCATGTTATTTACTGATAATATTTTGAATTTCCGGCTGTGTTGTTTACACAGGACTTTCGTTTCCGCATATTCTCAAATCATGCGTGAACGTCATGCACAAATTTGTACTTCCTTGATCAGGAATACCTTTAAACATGGAACACTTAGGGGAATCTTGCATATCTTAACTATTAATGGGGTATAGTTATCCCAGGTGTGATGTTAATTTACGATTTTTGATTTTAGTAGTACTACGTTTTATGTCATCCTTATCTAATTTGTATAATTTTATTTATTAATGAATCTTAATATTATAAAGAGTTCATACAAATATATACACACACATGTGTAATTGTAATTAAAGTATACGGAAGCCTATATGTGTAAAATAAAGATAAAAGTGCCTAATCTGAAAAGTATAAAAAAAAAGTTAACAATATAAATTGACAAGGTGGTAGAAAAGGGTGAGGTGGTTGGGATTAGCGTAAAAGTTTTTTAAAATTAATTTTATCTACAGTTTATTAAGAGTTTAATATTATATGATAATAAAGTGCTCCGCATAACATAGCTACAAACCAAAGGTCCCAAAAACTGGATACTAAACAAAGAATATATATATACCATATCAAGTGTTCCAGGGTTAATATTATAATTCATGTGAACTTGAAATCTTTTCATAACTCATGAATGAATGAATGGTGTACTTTTAATTTTCCAAAAAGCAATAATACCACCTAAGTGCCTTTGAACCCGAGTAGGTACTAAGTTGCTTACAGCAAACGGTCAGGGCACGGTCCCAGCATTCCACAACCATAATTAATTTACTCTAATTACATAAGTTTTATCCATATTTTTACACAAGGTTCTTGACTCTTCAATATATGTAGTTAAAAAGACTGAAATGTTTTGCAAACTGGTATTAATATGAATAATAATTTATCTTCTCCGATGGTCCAAGAATTTTGTTACAGTAACTTTATATATACATATATAATACTATAAAATTAACTTTTACTTAAAATTTACCCGCGATTATTAATAACCGTGTACATGAGTGCATATAAAGTTTTTAATAATAAATTGAGGGTAGTTGTGAGGTTTTTATAAATTATTTTGAATCTTGAAGTTACGAAAGGTTTTATGTGAAGTTTAGAAGATCTCGCTGCGGAAATAAAAATTCTTGTGCAGAACCTTAATATGTTTTTCTTCCAGGGATTAATTTTTTTGTAGCCGACGCACGGTATAAAATATGTTTTCATCTGACGGCCCTGAATGTCTGAGTATATTCAACATTTGTAATGTCTGAGTATATTCAACATTTGTATATAGGTTTTCCCAAAATCACTGCGCTTAAAAACATATGTTCTGATTTTTATTTGAAATAATTAATTTTCTTTTCAAAGCAGCCGTGGATTTGTTTACGTAGTAAAATAGAATGCCCCGCTCCGTACGTTTCGTGCCTGACCTGGAATAGTCACAGTCAGCTGGTAACATGATAAGTGTCATTTGTAACGAGTTGGGTCTAATAATTATCGCTTTATATTTATCGATTACCTGGTGAACGCTTAAACCAGTAGCGGTGTTTATTATAAGCCGTTGAAATAAATTAATATTTAGCAATATTTGAATACGCTTCATAAAAAAAATTTACCTAACTTTAAATGTTACCTAGAACTTTTCTTCATTGAAAGATATTTATTATAATTATATTATATGCAAGATATATTATATTTCAAACGAAAATGAGAAAATAGTACAAATGAACCCCTTGTTCAAAATAGATACTATCTATTCAAACCCGCCTTGATTCTGTGGTACCCGTGTGGTCTATAGTCTAAAGCAGGTATCGGCAACCTCTAACCCGCGGATTACCAAGTGATCTATTTGATAATTTCAAGTGACCCACTTGAGTTCCTCGAATAAAGTGTAATATATAAAAATAAATTATGAAACATAAACTTGTGTAGCGTGGCCTTAATCCTTTCCGTTATTTAAAAGGCGCGTGCATCCATCAGGCGTGGGCCAATGAGAATGAGCCTGTGACCCAACTTGACAATTCTATTTATTTTTATAATAATTAGAATTTGTTTTTTTTTTATTTAGTTTAAAACGAATTTAAAAGCATACTGTAATAGTTTTCTCAATAAAATGTATATTTTTATTCACTAACGAACTGTTTTAAAATGAAAATAAATACCCAAACCGTCTTCTTAATAGTCACATTTTGGTTGATTTTGACCCGCGGCCAAAAAAGATTGCCGACACCTGGTCAAGAGGTAAATAGTGACGGTAAAACAGTTAGGTTTGTGTGATTGTGTCGATGATTGGTAACTGAGATTTAACGATGATTGGTAACTAAAATTTAACTGTCAGAGACTTACTTTCTACCAGTGTACCAGTCATCGCTCGAAGAATTACGTTAATCAGTTACCAATCATCGTTACAGTCGAACACAATCACCGTCACAATAACAGTTAAAATAACGGTTTAAATAATGATTTTGTCATCACTATTAGTTACCTGATCCTGAAATGTGCAAATTAAACATAAAAATAAAGATTTTTTTATTATTCATTCGCTTTCAAACATGAAATGTTTATCCTAAAATATATATATTTTTTCCTTATATACTCGTTTCTTATTGTATTAATAGATGAGATATCCTGTATTATGTTATACTGCTGTGAATTAGTGTAAGCTTGTTCAACCAGTTCCAATAAACATATTTACATTACAGCCCGTCATCAATTGATATTAGATATATCACATTCATCGTTAATCCACATTCCCTTTTTGGTATCGTAATACTTTGGTATATCCCAAAACATATACATCGTTCTTACCTGACCATAAATGTACTTATATATTATACGTCATGTAAACGTTATATCTTCATCTGTTTTTCCCTCCAAAGCAAATGCATATAAACGTATATAAATAGTTATCTTGCTAAATGTAAAAATATTTCATAATCTTCGGTTTCTTAATGTCGTTACGTCACTGAGGTGGGAATTTCAAGTTTTTATAAAAAGTTTTAGAAATGGTAATCTTCGAAACATTATGGCTAACGGACATTTGACTTTATTTTTTTTAAAACATGAAATTATATGTGTAAACTAGCTAATTTACAGTAGTACAAAATATATAAAAGCCCCTTCATTACATATAAATACTATAGAAAGGCTGCGGTAATATTATATATATATCAAATAGGTTGCATTGCATGTCTTTTTAAGGGAATATGTGTACGAGAATTTTCACTATTGAACATACTAAAAGATGAGATGTTTTATGTTGATTTTTGATTTAATGGTGGTATGCAGCTCAGTTATGCAAACAGAAAACCATATTATACAAATCACACTTCGTTCTAATCAATTAGAAGCGAATATAATATTTAATTTTTATGTACTTCTGGCCTGGCTGTGGTGCACTGAGGAAGTTGTCGATTACCAAGTTTACCGATTAGTTCCGAAGATGTTGCGTTACAATTCGGGTCGGTACATGAACATAAATCTGGTATGGTTATCAAATGTTATTTAATAAATTTGTGTTGACATACATCGAAACACTTATTTTAGTATTGGTTTTGAAAATATTTCTTAATAGATCACAAAACGCCTTGCTATTTATTCCGAATAGAAAATACTTTTGCACTATCGTATTGTAAGATTAAATAAATAATTTCTAATTTTGAATGCTAGTGTAGGAATATAGAGTATAAAGCGTCCTTGGGGGGTATTTTTAGGGAAATGGCGTTATATTATTCATCCTATTTTGTTATTATATCAACCACAAAAAAATCTTAGTATACAGACCTAGTCCACAATATTTTATGGGTGAATATCTGTCTAAACTGCGAGTCTAAAATGTTAAAAGAAATGCGCCTAATCTCAACTATGTCAGAGATGTAAGCATTTCAATAAAAAAATCGTAATTAT
The DNA here is from genome assembly GCA_031772225.1 of Eubasilissa splendida. Taxonomy (NCBI): domain Eukaryota; kingdom Metazoa; phylum Arthropoda; class Insecta; order Trichoptera; family Phryganeidae; genus Eubasilissa; species Eubasilissa splendida. The sequence goes on from CM062851.1 coordinate 18,748,615, forward strand.
GCGATTATTTCAAATAATTGAAATATTTTTATTGATTCTATAATATATATTGTATACAAGAAATTAAAGTTCATCGAATTTAGAGCGGCCAGACTATTTTATGTCAGATGATTTAGGACCTGAAGAAAAGATATAGATTAATAATGGGTAAATGTCGCAAATATGTCGACTTAAAGCTTAACACGATTTTATAAAAATTTCGAACAATAATATTTTCCGTAATGGTGCAGAGTTTGACATTCCTTAAACATTTTCGACTCCACCTTTAAAATATTGTGTAATAGGTCTGTTACACCCTGTATAATGTGTTTTTTGCATTTTTATAAAATTCGTAAGTATTTACAGATAATTTTAATCAGTTTGAGATTTATTATCAGTCAATTATCAGTTTAAGATTTTTTTCATTCTGTACTGATCAGATGTATGTGACTCATGTAGTTAGATCGGTACGTGGGCGGCATTTTAACGAATGAACAGAAGCATAAACGTACCTGTGGGTATATTTCTGGAAGGCATCCTTGCAAAAATGGGACGTGCCCAGTGTCGTGTCTCGCCGCATGGCTACCGCCGAACCGGACAGAATAACATAACAATGCTATTAACGTTACTTGCCGATGACGTGACAACTTTAAAGATCTGACGACCCGAGAAGGATCTAAATATTTCCATGGTTTGTCTACCGGGGAAAAATAATACAGAGTGATCAGGAAGGATCTTTTGTGTACGATGTGATGAGGAAGAAAAACATATTAATTATTATAGAGAACGCATTTAATTTCTGACGTCTCTTAGCGAATATTATTCGAATATATTTGAGATTTTTGCAATAAAAGGTGACAGCTTTAAAAATTAGAATAATAGATGTATTAATTTAAAAGAACCACAGCATATAAGTTCGAAAATTTGTCGTCAACTTACTATGTTGGTATGGTGTAATCAGTTAACGCATTTCCCTGGATAGGAAAGTAGTAACCAGGTTCGAATCCCGGTAGCAACAAAAATAATTTTCGTTAAATTGAAGTTTCCTGTATATCTTTTTTTAATTGATACATTTAATTTGTATTCGAAAAACCTAATGGATGAATATAAATAAAACAATGTTATTACTCTACTTGTTTCGAGAGAAACAGTGAAAGCATTGTTTCATTTATATTCATCCATTATGATAAAACTCTAACAAGTTAACGCCGATTCTAAAAATTATAGAAAAACTTTGTTGTAACTAACAAGTTATTTTGATACTGAAAGATGGTTAAGTATAATATTAACACAGACGACATTCTCATATAAATATGTTGGAAAATTTAGAAATATATTTTTATATTTCTCATTCACATAAGTTTGAAATTCGTTTTCGATAGTAGGTACTTGGTTGAAATCCATTAATAATTTTTATTTACATCATATTTGGTACACCGACAAAAAAATTGTATCGAATTCAAATAAATGAAATACGTTTGTTATGATAATATTATTTTTGACATTCTTAGTTCCGTTTGTGATGGCTATTATCTCAAAGAGCTAATCCTAAATTAATTATCACGATCTGTAGTTTGCTCTCATAAACTTTGAAATTAAACTGAGTACATTTTTCGCGCGTTGAATTTAAAGTACGACATTTGTCTTGGATTATCAATTATTTTTTTTGCCGATATTAACCGCAGTACAAAATATGCACATTAAAAAAAATGAGCTTGCATGTTAAAGCGTGCGAACAGGTGAACAACATGAGCGGTGATGTTGAGTGAGGCAAGATTGCCAACGTGAAAACTATGATCCATTGTCTAAACTGTCAAGTTTTCACTACACGAAAGCATTCAGGGCCCGTTGCGTGGACCGCAATGTTGGCACAACAGGCCGCGAATTGCCGATAAATTTTGCCATAAATTCTAATAGTTTCATTTTCGGTATCCGATGAACTCGGCCGTACTCTTGTGATTTGACTTTTGATTTCAGAAAATGTTGGTATCGGTGGTCTTTGGAGGTAAACTTGGGAGGTATTTTAAAGTATAGTTATAATCTAATCTAATTTAATACGAATTAAATGAATCAACTAGAAACATATACCGGAATAAAAATCTATCGAAAAATATTAAGTTGTTACCGGGATTCGAATCTGGACCTCTTCCTATCCGGGGAATCGTGTTTTCGACAAATTTTGAACTTATATTCTGTTATCTTTTTAATTGATACATCTATTATTCCATTTTTAAAAGCAATCAACTTTATATTGGGGTGAATATCAAATACCTTTGAGTAAAACTTTCTAGGAGACGCCAAAATTAATTAATCAATCCATTTAAAATGTATTCGATTGCTATAGCGAAATGGCGAATGCGCGTCTCCGGATAGGAAGAGGTACAGGTTCGAATCTCGGTAAAAACTAAATATTTTTCGATAGATAGATAAGTATTAAAATAGCACAAAAGTATGATCTGAAAATGCAACTTCACAACAAAAATGTGTTCTCCTTAATAAATATTGTAATTATTATTAATGTCTGAACATTTATTTATGGTGGTGTGTGTGTGAGTACGGCGCATAATTGTTTTAGCGTATGGACTACCCCATTTTTGTTTTTTAATAGACTCTGTGCACCGACGATAAACGCACTGTATGTAATCACCCAATATTACGCTGCACAGTGGAATTCTGCGCCTCCTACGACACTTTCATATTACGTGTGCCGTTCATATAAAGCGGTACGCGTTAATATACTCAGTCAGATATAGGTAGATATCAAATGAGCTTTCTCTATTTGCCGAGACTCGTTTTCGAGGTGGCTCTAAAGACCTGGACAAACATTTTTCCGTGGTTGAGTCGACGTGCGTCGCGTCCGCGTTGCGTGGGCTCTTTTCATATCGTATGAGCGTCTCTCACTTTCCTGATATCTTTGAAATGCCTTACTGGGTCACGCATTTCGTGACGAATTGGAAATGAATTCAAGGTTTTTTTTGAAAAAAAATCCTTTGTAAACATCGGTGGTGTTAAACACTTTTGGTTTAAGCGAGCGACTTGTAAATTACGAAAGTTCTTTTAAATTCAACTTGTATCTTTAATTTTTTTGCTGCTGGACTGCTGTCCAAGAAGAAAGCTTCCAGAAGATTCGGCTTGGACACATTCAGTATTAACGACTAATCGTACCTTGTCGAGGTGGTTGGGTTATGAAAGTGACTGGGGTCACTGGGGTTTAAAAAGGAAATAAAATTCGGAAACTTTGCCTTTCGATAGATAGATAGATAAATACGATATTATTCCATTAGGTTAAGAAAAGATCAAGATCTAATTTATTAACATTTTATGATAAATTTATTTCGAAACGATGTGGACTATTCTAATGTCTTTTAATAAAGCTAAACATGTTAAATAAATTTTTTAACTATAATTTATTACTGTACTTCGGTAGCTTGACCCGAGTCATTACTATTTTTTGATGAAATTCACATTTTTCCTTATTCAGGACTGTACTAGTTTGGTGTCATAAAAAAATATTTTTTGATTGTTTTTCCCCTTCAAAACACGTCATACGATTCTTAATATTCTAACATATTTATAGTCCTAAGTTGTTAATGCCGTAGCTATCGATATGCGGGTGAATATTTATAACCTAGGTGCGTTGGAACTATTTTAGGTTTCATTTTTTTAATTTCGATTTCATCGTATTATTTGTGCGAATAAAAAAATAATGTAAATAATTTTTTCGTAGACTAAACGTTTACGTAAACGTAGACGTGTCTGTTAGTTATATAATTATGTATGTTTTCATTATACTCAATTATAGTTTTATTTTTTTTATATAATTAATGTTTGAGTAGTACTAGTTTTTCAGTATTTTCCAATCATTTATTAGAAAATGATGATACTTTTGATAAAAATATGGAATTGTCTGTTTTACATATAAACAATGTTGGTATTTAATCGAGTAGTTTAGAATCATTAGAAATAAGTAAAGCGTGTAAAATTCACTAAAATATATAATAAAATATAAATTGAGAACTAAATTTAACCGCGAGTTGAATTTTTCCCAAAAAAATTCTAATACTTTGGTATCATTGAGTCAATTTCCACATCTTTCATCATCGTAACAATTTAAGTTATGTACTAGATTTTTTTTATTAATAACGATTAATTTTTTTTTAAAATAGAATTTTAAAAACATTAGAATAATTTGACATATATGGTTTTAGTTAGTTAATTTGACATCCTGATGAAGGAAATGGATTTAAAAACTTGTGTTGAACATTTTCAGGTTTGCACTCTTTTATACAGGGTGTAACAGACTAGGTCCACAATATTTTATAGGCAGATGGATACCTGACTAAATTACGAGTTGAAAATGTTCATCATTAGTATCCTTGTATATTTGGCAAGTACCGTGTAGACAAAGGCAACGCCACTGCGCTGAATTTGGCATCTCTCTTGTACTAAATAAAAATACTCAACTATTTATTATTACAATCGACGGTATTCTTAAAGGCAGTTAGTTAGAAATAAAAAAAAAATTGTGTAACCAGATATTCGATCTTTCTAGCCAACAAATAAAATCTATGTATGTTATGTTCCTTGGTTGTGACGTTTCTTGTATTATTCTTTTAATAATACCTATACTATATACTCATTATGCAAACGTTGAACCGAATCAACACTACACTATCCTGTTATATTTTTACTTGTTCTATTTTTTGTTATTAAGCGATCGCCTATTTTCTGAAAGACGGCTAGCAATAAAAAATAATTGTTATGTTCTGTTAAATTATATATTTTTAAGGAAAATAGTAATCTTACTACATATTGACAAAATATATATACGACATCGGTTAATGGATATATTATAATACTCTAAAACTGTTTTTAGTTTTCTCAATATTTGTCCTTTAATTAATTACAAGATTTAAGTATGTAGTTAAAAAGATTATTTGTATCGCAGACCGGTAAATTAATAGACATGAAATAAAGTGTACATATATGAGAGGGGTTTGGTACATTAGTTGTGGGACGAGGGGAATTCTACACACATTTTTGACGGAAACATAAATCTTATAAAAGTATTTACTCTTCGAAAATTAAATCTTTGTTGTAAACAAGACGTATTTTTTACATTAATGCATATTATATTGTTACTGTTTAAATTTTCGTTCTAATCAAGTCATATTTTTAAAAAAAGTCGCAAAGCTGTTTGCTTGCTTAAGTGGTACCAAAATGATCACGTGGGTGACACCAAAATGAAAATATTGTGACAACGAATTTGCGTTAGTTTATGTCTGTATGTTTGGTGGTCTGTGATTTGTATTTACATTAAATGCATATTTGTCAAATTATTATTTATGATAGGATAAGAATGTGGAACATTGATTCTATAAAAGCTATCATAAAAGTCGTATTAATGTCTGAAATTTGAACAGCTACGAACTTCAAAAAAAATAATCTACTGGTTGATATTGGCTGAAGGGTGTGGAAGATTAACACGATGCTAATGAACGTTGGTTGGGTATGCAAAAAATCGTGCGTAAAGATGAATTCTAGATAAACTATATGCATAGTCGAAACATCAATCGAAATGATTGAATCGACATGAATTGATCTTAAATCTTATTGGTCTTTCAGCTACGTTTCCATGCATATGCATGTCTTTGTAAACAAGGAATCATTTAACATTTATATGAAAGTAAGCTTCATTTTTTTAAATATTCATTTTTGGATTTCTACGGCGGGTTTGATTCATCGCCCGTGAAAAATGTGCTTTGTGGTTTAGAGAAATAAAATTAACAAATTCCTGATTTTGGGCAGGTTTATATTACATAGAAAACTCCGTGATACATTTAATTTGTACTAGCGGGCGGCTATTGTGGCCGCTTCGCAGCCAATAGTGGCTGCGCAATCAGGATCTAAATAGAATCTATATTTCAATGATAGAGCTCTCCCCAAAATAAAGCTTCAAGTAAATAAAATCTCGATGTAATTAAAATTATTCCACCTTTGTAAGTTAGCTGTCAAAATAAACAAAAATAGCATCTAGATGATGCTTACCACAGACAGCATAAGATCATATGACATATGTCAATATATTTACTAATGTATGTTTTATCGTACTTGACATTGTACACTTAATTTCAAATTGAATATATATTTACGTAGGTACTGTTATTGAATATATAAAAGAGAAAAAATGTAAGTGATCTTTACCTAGAAATATTAAAAACAATTTCGTTTTTGCTCTATTCGCGCCTCACTGACCCGGATGTTTAACCGAGCACTCTACAGCCATAAATGACACTACGTCCGAATCCGACACATCCAGGAAGCCGTATATAATAGATTTAAATCAACGGTTGTTAGAAACAATACTAGAAGTACTGTTTTATAACGTGTAAACAGTGTTTTCCTTTGTGTTAACTAAGTAAGAAGTAGCAGAAAAATATTTTATTCGATGTATTAATAGATGGTGTTGTTTATAAATGGTTTTGTCGTTAACTCAAAATTGACTTGTCATTCGAAGCTTTTCAAGTTCAAGTCGTGTTGCGGCACTTGTCCGCTGGCGTGTAACAAAAGTGACAGTGCTCACCGTTCGCTATTCAGCAAGTTAACCTACAATTTACCGCGAACAACTATTGCAGGTCTCGGTTCAACCGCCGGAATGCACGGTTGTGTTTCGCAACTTCTAACCTACCGGCGATTGCGAACATAATCTCCGTTCGAGCAGGAGATCATTCAGCTGTTTTACTATTTCTCCGAGCCGCTTTTTTGTTTCAGTATTAAAAATCTATCACTTAAGAGATAACAGTACCCGATTCGCTACACGCTTTGTTAATACTTTTCAATATTGTTTCTTCTATCAACTCTTATTAAAAATATTTCTCGCCGTTTGTTTTTGTCGCTCACTTTGTATCATATGGTAAGTCATATGCAAACATATTTAGAATATACTATGTAATTATATAATTATTTAGCACTTTGTCACTTTGATGTTTTGTTAATATGAAACAATAGTACTGTTTGGACGTTACATTTTTTCATATCTAACGTAGGTATCTAACATACCTATGTGTTTAATAATCATTTAATTCTATACTAGAATGTAGCAACCTACGTATGTCTATTATGTATACATGGTTACTGGTAATTCAATACATTCCTTTAAATACGCAATAGTAGGGGTCGTAAGCTAATACTTTGTACGCTTAATTGTTTAGTAAAATTTTACGAAGTTTGCTTATTTCCGGAAAAGAAAATCAATTTTTATTATAACGTTGTAGAGTTTTAATGTGTTGCTCGAAAGTATTAGCAAATTGTAGTTTTTATGGTTCATAATAACGTGTGAGCATGTTGTCTATGCATAAGAAAAAAAATACAACCATACATGGTGTAGTTTTTTTGAGAATAAATATCAGATAACTCATAGAGACGAAGTTATTTTTATAATATTTAACGGAAGATATATTTATGGCTTATGTGATCACTTCTCACCAATTCTCACACATAAATCTCCATATTTATCAAATTTTTTGAAAGTTGTATATATATTAGTTCGTGGACTCGCTTCGAGTACCACTACACCATCGCCATCTATGGACCAAATTTGAACATCCATTTTTCCTTGAAACAGCATATGTTTACCAATGCGTAACTGATTTTATTTTGAAAATTATTTAAAGCAGTATTCTTTATCTGTCTAGTTTTTTTTTTTATTTAACTTTGCATATTAAAAATATTCAAAATTCAAAATTTTTAGGAAACGGTTCACATTTGGATATGGGAATATGGGGCTAAATCGATTACTTACGACCCCTACTATTGGGTCTTTGACGGAATGTATCGAATAATAATAAAACTATGTTTTTTTTCCTATCACGGGTTTTCACCTAGTAATTATGTAATTGAAATCTTATAACGATTTTATAGATTTATTACTACGATGTGATGTGAACACGTGTGTGTATTTTTATATTAAATTACTTGGATAAAAATGAATTATGTAATACATATGTGAAGTATGATAATTTAAAAGTTTAGCATTTTCTTCGTCGGATGTAAAAATAAACGCGTGAACAAATCTATTCAGGAAAAGTACGGTAAACCACGCCAGTCGGTCGGTGAAATTCTTCATATTTCAGACAAATCGTCAATTTATCGGTGAAACTCTGCTGAAACCGCAAGCCATGGACAGAAAATATTCCTCAGTATGACATCGATTATACCCTTTGTTTATGAACGTGAATGGTGTTCGTTGAAAAATTCTCTACTTAATTATTGGACATTTCGAGTTGGCATCTTTTTGCCTGAATACATTTTGTTAAAAGATTTTCGCGTCAAAGAAATTCGCATGATTTGAAAGTAAGATCACCGAAATAATATATAATATATTTTGATGAAAACCACATTGTGTTGTGAAGTTGAAATTTCAGAACATAGTTCTGTGATATTTTTAATATAAATTAATTAGCAAGATATTCAGAACAAATCTATTTGATATGGCGAAATAGTAACGTGTTTCCCCGTATAGGAATTGTTCTGACTTTGTATCCCGATAGTAACAATTTTTATTTTGTGTATATTTCCAATTTATTTAATTTGTATTAATATTATCTATATAATATCTCTTGAAAAATACATAGTAAGTGAAAAGATGATATTTTAACGCTACACATCGTGTATTATTTTTCATATGTGTGTACGAACATACATTCGTAGTATACTAAACACACACTGTTCTGAAGATCACACGGAAACCAGCTGCTCAAATACACACAAAAAAAAAAACCATCTGCAGCAACTGCAGTACGCAAAATCACAGTTTCAATAAGAAATATTAAACTGAACACAGAACAGATAATCAAGGCTGTGATTACAGCAAAAAAAATACTACAGATTGCTGAGGACAGAATTGAATATGAGTGAGTGTTCCAACTTAAAAACACATAAGTGCACATTTTCCTTTATTTATCTACATACATTAAAATCAACCAAAACAAACACCTACACAATTATATTATCGACATATCATACTTTCAAAATTTAATTATCTATTTAAATTTTTCATTTTCAAAATTTCATACATTTCAAATTTAATTATCTATTTTCATAAATTCAAACATGAACGATTGTATAATTAACTCTATAGACAAAAAAATCAAAATAAATGAACGAATTTTTCATTCAATAAATGACATAAATTACATAATAGAACCAAATCCCGATAGTCTGGTTATTATCCACGTGAATATTAGGAGTCTGAAAAAAAATTTCGACGAATTCCTGGCACTTGCAAATTCATTAAACAGACTCGACGTGATAGTGTTAACAGAAACACGCTCATCGCGTGATGTTAACTTCTACATATAAATATAAAAAAAAATAAACATTTTAAAATTAAAAATCAAATACAAAAGTAATTCATTTAACATATTAGCCATCTATAGAACTCACTTATCATCGATAATAACATTTATAGAAGAGTTAAAAAATATATTATTAAAACTGAAAAACGAGAAAACTATTATTTTAGGAGACATAAATTTAAACATAGCTAACGACTACTCATGCAATAATAAAGATAATTACTTACATATGCTAGCTTAAATATATATATATATTTATACATTGTCATGTATAAATGGATATACTAGAAACGTAAAAAGTCAACTACCTTCTTGCATTGACCACATGCATTGTAACATTTTAGACATAAATAATATTATTTCTGGTATCGTTCATACAGAAGTCACTGACCATTACGCGATTATATTTACTTACAAATACTACAAAAATATTAATCCTCATGTGATGGGAAAAAAATTGCAAACCAAAAATATACACGCGATAAAATTAAATGAAACACACACTCATAAACATATTAATTTCTGAAAAATGGACTAATATTACAATGCAATAATGTCAACGAATGTTGTAACATATTTGAAGACACATTATCTAAACATATAAATGCCGCTAAATATACCTTACCTAAATGCAAATCTTCTAAATACATACCGATAAAACCCTGGATTACTCATGGTCTAATCGTATCAATTAGACATAAAGAATTCTTTTGAAAAAAAATTCTGTATATCTTTTGTTGATTAATTTGAATTATTATGTCTAATAACAAAGCTGTGAACATTAAAAATACGGTCCATCATTGACCATACTAAGAAAAATCTTTATTTTATTATTTAAAAATAAATCTCTAGTATAGAATAGTGGATAATATCAAAAGTAGTGCATGAACAATATTTTATTAAGGAGAACACATTCTTATTGTGAAGTTGTAATTATTCAGAACATAGGTCTGTGATGTTTTAAATACTAATTTAATGTATTCATTATAAATATATACACATAAAATCAATTTTGTAGAAAAATATTGTTTTTGCGCTACCGGGATTCAAACCTGGATCTTTATTTCCAATCCGGGGAAGTACACTAAACAATGTAGATGGCTTTCAAATAATGGAATGACAGATGTATTAATTTGAAAAAGTGTAACATATAGGTTCGAAAATTTGTCATGAAAAATACTGGCGCTATAACACAATTGGTAGTGTACTTCCCCGGATTGGAAATAGAGATACAGGTTCGAATCCCGGTGGCGCAAAAACAATATTTTTCGACAAAATTGATTATATATATTATATATATATTTATAATTAATTCATTAAAATAATATTTTGTTGTGTTTTTATTTTGATTCTGTTTCCAATCCAAATGGTAACCGTCTACTGCTCATCGGACAGCGGACACGAATTACACGTTTAAGTTTTAAGGTGCTCTTCTGAATCAACCAATCACGATGCTAATGAGCGCGGTCCGAAGCCCGCTGTTTGTGGGGGCCCCGGGCACATGTTTGCTTTCACCGAATGTCTGTCGGACCAGCTCCGGCTCTATATCACGTGGTCGGTGATGCGGAGACCAATCGCGGGTGACTTTTGTCTTAAATAATGGCTGTATTGCACAATGTAACGCTGGAGGCTTAATCGGTTGAAAAAACTTATAAATATTAATGTTGAAAAGCAGTACCTGTGATAATATGACAAATATATGTTTGGTGGGCGAGCAATGCGAGCATCGAAACTGTTTCAATAAAAAATCAATTAGAATCGTTTCAAATAAGGCTGTTGAATAATATGTAATTTTTATTACATTTATTTTTGGTTTTATGCTTTTTTTGTGCCATATAAATACTCACTTCATTCATGAACTCGTTTCCGTAACATTTGAATCACTGGCCAGGCCAGGCGGGGTATACTCATCGAAGCCAAGAACAATAAAGGAAAGATAATTAAGTGGGTATCTGTCTAGCTGCATGATGCATTTTGCATATGACGGTGAGCAAATAACTAACTGCACACAAGATAAGAGCACACATAGACATCTTCACACAGTGACTAGTGGATATATAAAGTAATAGAATATTAGCTACATTAATAGGTTTTTTTAAGGAGAAGATATTATTGTTGTGAAGTTGCAGTTTTTCAGAACATAGTTCTGTGGTATTTTTTAATAAAAATTAAATTAATCAACTAGTAAGATATACAGAAAAAAATCAATTAATCGAAGATATAATTTAAATATTATCCCGGTAGCAACTAAAGTATTTTTTCTGTATATCTTTCTAGTTAATTAATTTAATTTAGATTAATAGTTGTCTTACAAAGTTTCGTTAGGTTATTTTACTTCAAAGTAACTGTCTGCAGCTGTCTGTGCGCGCACTTGCCACTGTATGGAGTTGTCTATATGTGTGCACCTGTCTAGTATGTAGTTAGTTGCCACTTGTGCACCTATCTTGTGTGTAATTGTCTCTCGTGGCTGTGTCTGCACCTGTCTTGTGTGCAGTTGTCATGGAATCGATCTGATAGCAGAATACGAAGAACCGTTTTCTTTAAAATAATTTTCCATAATCAAAGGCAATAACAATACTATATCGTCTGTAGTGAGCAGGATTTGAGTTGATTATAACAAATTGACGATGAAAACAAATTTAAAATATTAAAATTTGCAAATATTAAATTTGTTTTCATAGTAGTTCCTACTTAGTTACCCACCACTTTATAGTTTTGTTTTTATCTGTGTTTGTATTTAGTACGCATTGTTTTCTGAAGATGATACCATAGGTATCAAAACATGTTGAATAATGAAGAAATAGTCCACGTAATAACATATATAGAATTTTCAAAAATTTGATAAATGTAGAGATTGAGGGGTGGTATATTTATATTTATATATATATATATATAAAGTGATCACTTAAGCCAGCCGAAATCAGGTCGTAAGGCCTGTAATTAGCTCATATTTCTATAAATATATATATATATCTATGAGATATCTGATATTTATTTAATAAATAGTGGTCTAAATAAAGTATTTTATCTTATTATTTATATAATATGTGGTCACAAAGTAATTTTGCTAATATTTAAGAAGTGAAATGTATATTTAGTTATATTTTCTTTTATTTTTATATATGGAATTAAAACATACGAAAAATATCTAAAAAATTGGGCTAAAATTTCATGTATCGCATGATACTCGAGACATTATATCCGGCGCAGTACGCTAATTGTTCCGAACAAAAATTTCATAACTAATTTATAGACGGCAACAATTTAAATACACGATATCTGAATATTTAATCATACAAAGGTAAATGTCGATTGGTTCGGCGTTCTTTTATCACACGAAGGTTCGTTTCTCTTTTCCCGTTACTGAATCAAAAGTAAACCTGTAGAGAAGCGAATGGTTATATTCAAATTACAGAAAACTTGTTTAATCTTAAAATGAAGCAATCTTTTGTGAAAATGCTGCACCTGCTTACACGGCGGGATCGGGTTTGATTGCCGGTCTTAGATTACATTTTAATATTACTGATAGTTAAATTATGCGTTAGTTAAATGTTATTATTTATATTTGTGTGCAAATGTATGATAAAAATTAACCTTTCAGTGAAAAATATTTATTAAAGAGAACACATTCTTATTGTGAAGTTGTAATTATTCAGAACAGACGGTCTGTGTTGTTTTAAATACTAATTAAATGTATTAATTATAAAGATATACGTCGAAAATAAATTTTATCGAAAAATATTGTTGCGCTAATGGAATTTGAAATTGAATCTGTAGCATAGTTGGTAATGCACCTTCCCCAGATTGGTAAAAGAAATCCAGGTTCAAATCCCAATAGCGCTACAACAATATTTTTCGATAAAATTGATTTTATATGTATATCTTTCTAATTAATAATATAATAACATACATAATATACATTATACATAATATTAGTATTTAAAAAAAATTATGTTGATACATTTTCCAACACCATTAGAATGTAGAAAAAGTAGTGGGGAAAAACTAAATATATACCGCATTTACACACATAGTATAGTAATTATTAATTTCGATTTTTTTACTTCCTTATTGTTGGATACACAGTTAATTCTAATTATTTATTAAGCCATCGCACGTCGGTGCTCCAAACTGGCTAATTATTGCAATAGTAATCAGAATAAATTATTGTGATTTCCCAATAATACGGAAATCTTTCTTGTGTGTTTTAAAACATTATTTTTAAATGATACCTATTTAATATTACGTGTTTACATAGTTAGAACGGATTTTTGTAAAAGTTATTGCTACACTATTGCGTTATTTTATGTTAGTCATTTTGCTAATTATATACCTACACAGTGTCGCGAAATCAGTAGATATTAGTAATGTAATTGCATTGTTTGAAAAAAAAATCATTAATTTTTGTTAAATTTAAATTAAAAATAATCATCCATCCTGGGTGTGCTGGTTGTCTTTGTTATGTTTGAAAAAGGCTCTCATTAAATTGTCTTATTGAGTTCCCTAAAAAATAAATATATTTGGAAAATGTGGTAATTCGGAAAATTTATTAACATATTTTAAATTTTATTTTTGAATGTTATGGACGTCGGATCCTAGAAAAGTGACATTCGATTAGTCTCTTATTGTGTTAACAAATGTATAATTCATATTATATGTTTATCATTATACTATGTAATTTTAAAATATGTGAAAATTGTACCGAAGTGTTATATTTTAGATAATATTAAGAATATATAAAGAAATAAACCAATTGTACACCTGTTGCTATGCCGGCCGACCATCGATCGCATGGGGATCGCCAATTAGCGATTCAATTCACATCTTTTTGTTTGCTCGCTAAATCGTCTATGTTTAGGAAACGCGAAGATCTTTGCATTAATTCAGTGCAACCTTGGTGTTGATTATGTGTATTGAATGTATTTCTAACAATTATTTTGGTTTTTAACAATTTTTTGCAACGATTATAAAATTGAGTTTTGACGAGAAATTTATAAACAAAGAAGATTTCTGAAAAAAATATCATTTTAATGCATACGTAATGCATATGTAATTTTTTATTATTATTTATTCCACGCTTTGTGTATTTGTTTTTGAAAGTGCATTAATTGTTTGACACACATGAGACAAAATGTTCGGTCTAGTTTGCGAGCATGTATGACGCACTACATTACAAGCGATCGCTGGCAAAAAATAATACACAAGTATATAAAATGATATGTTTTAGGTTTTTTAATGAGTTTTCCTTATTGCGTCTAAAATAAAAGAAAATCTACATTTTAAATGATGTTTAACTTTGATAAAACATATTATTGCCGAAAGACATAATGATGACTCCAAACTCGAAGGTAGAAAAATTTATACGATGACCGATGTAATTTTTAGGAATGTGTTTTTTTTATTACCACAGTTCGTGGATATTTTTTTAATACGATTTTCCTTCTTGGTTCGCTTATTTTTTCGCTGTGTTTTTTTGTGCATTTTTCTTATCACAAACAACGCTATCAAAGATTATTTTCATTAATGATTTTTTTTGCACTCTGAAGGCGTTGGTGTAAATGTGCTTTTATTTATTTTTTATAAATATTATGCATTCCTCCCCTTTTAGTTAATGTTGTTTTTTTTTATTACTATTTTTAATACATTTAAGGTTTTCCAACATAATTTCTTAGCTTATAATTTTTTATTGAATATGAACAATTAGAGACATAGGAATAATTAATTAATGAATTAGGGCGTAATGTTGCCATATATTTAATGTTTTTTCGTTTTAGGCTTTTCAACCAACCCTTGACAGCTTTTCGTAATTAGGGGAAACGTAAGCGATGGAACGTGTTGCATAATTTTGTATTTTTTGTAAGGTGTAGGTGCAGGTGCAGGCTATTAGCCTCGGCCAGGAATTTAAGGAAGCCGTGTGATAAGCCTAAGCTATTGGTTGCTTATTATTACAGGACCAAAAGTATTTAATTTGTTTCTGTTGCTTGTACAGTTCATTGTTTACGTTTGCTTTGAGGCATGATAGGGCATCATATTTCTTAAGTTCACGAATTTCACTATTAGTTAGGCTCAAAGTTATTTTTTTGGTAAATATTACCAAACGTTGTTCCTGGTCTGCATAAGCAATCACAAAGCAATGATGTGAGGCTACGTTTATTGGCTCACCGATTCAAGATAATTTTCCAAGGAGTTAACGTGTTGCTCAGTGAATTGCTTCATGCTGCTACGTGATTCATCGGTTGTTGAAGGGGTTCTATTAGTTAGCATTTAAAAAAGTATAGTTCAAGAAGACCAGTTGTACCTTTCTGGTTGACATGAAAATGTCATTTTTATGCGATTTATATTTATATAATTGAGTGAATGATTAAAAAAATAATAATTAACGTAAAGTTTATTCTAGGCTATATACAGAAGAGCACGCGGAAGATTGTTAATGTTTGAAAGATGAAAGGACGGTTAATATAAATGACGATTGTGTTAGTGGAAACAGAAACAGAGGATGGTCGCGAAAGACACTTGTTACAAGCGAGGACGAAGGTAATATTTATGAAAGTGGACGATTTAAAAGCGATTTCATCACTGCCTACACCTGTCATGAAGTGAATGATGTTATTACAATGGCGTCTATAATAAATGAAAATTGATTTAATTAAAATAAAAAAAGAAATGCTGATTCGTACAATACAATATTTTGATGGAGACACATTTGATTTCACGGTCCTATTATCAAGAAAATATTTAAAAAAATGTATTTATAAATCCCGTACACACATATACAATCAAATGAATGGGATCTGAATTTTTAAAATTGTTTTCAGAATTACTGTTCACTCGGTAATATTTGTTTTTTTTTGTTTCTGTGCAGTTTCCTAATTTTTTATTTAAACACTTTCAGTTACATGTGAAATATGTATCTTTTTTATAATATATATTAAACATTTAAGTATGAAATATTTCCGCATTCGTAATTTATTTTAATAGGCGCTGAATTACCTATCCACCCTATCCGCAACGGAAACTCTAGCTTCTAATTTGGATCTATGAATATCGTTCAGCGTCGTTGTGTGCCATTGACTCTTCGTCCTACGAGCGTGCGGGCAGGCGCGGGCAGGCGCGCCCAGAGCTAGAAACCTTTCAAAACGCTTTGCGAAACCTCCCCCCCCCTCGTCATCCTGTAGACGGATTCAAGAGTATCACGATGCGGGAGCCACGCAGTAAAAAAATTAATTCGTGCATTTTGTGTAGTATATAAAAAGGACATAGTGACGTGTACACTTTACTGTACATTTTATAGTCAGCTGAAACGATTTAATCTACGTCGGGTTCGTACGTTTCTTTTGCATGTTTTTTAAAAATATTATAATAATCAGCAATTATTTAAAAATCAAAAACTTTTAACGATTTTTATTAATTTAACGTCGTCCGGTTTCGATACTACTGTATTTTCGTTAGACCGGACGCACACTATCCTGAGGAAGATACAGTTATATCGAAACCGGTCGACATTAAATTAATGACAGTGGTTCATACAAAGTTTATTATTTTACGAAATTAATAATTATGTCCAACCACAAAGTTAAGACTGTAAACCTAAATAAAATATTTTTGGAATTATTACATTACTCTGGGAAAGCAGTTCCGCCGCCGATATTTTGAGTGCTTTTGAACTTATGAGTGATATCTGGTTTTATGAATACGATTAAGTTGATTCGTTCGTCTTCTAGTTTAAAAAAAATAAATAACTATCCAAGATTTTTATTTCCAATGGAATCAAATTAAATTGTATTTTCTGATTAAATAATTTATTGCATTCATCCCGGGTTTCATATTACCGATGAATATGAAAATGATTCACACAAATTGCCTTGTGTATTCCTTGAACATTAGTAATGCAAATTTTTAGTATTCAATATACTAATTAATAAATTATGATTTATTAAGTTTCCTTACTAGTGCACATTATATTGATCTAATATTGGTGTAATACAGTACACGCATACGTAAATTGGTTTAATTGGTTTGTAAAATATTGTTATAGATTTATTTATTTTTCTCTTCATATTTTATAAAGTTTTTAATTATGGCACGATTTCTATATAAATGCATATAATATATTTTTTTTGTGATAAATAAGTTTGTCTAGGACGACGAATGAGAGTATTAAGGTTTATTTGTGGGTACGATTCAGAGCGGTCGATGAAATATATTATCAAAAGTGTAAAAATAATATTATTTTATTCTGTACCTTTATCTAAGCAGTAGTAGTATCAAATAATATAAAAATGAAAGTTTCAGCAATATTTTCCCTTAAAATTGAAATACTCCTACAAAAAAATGTTTCAGCAATTATCCTTACTTTTTTTTAAGATTTTAAGATTAGCAAAATCAACTTTGTGGTTAAAATCCATTATTTTAGATTGTTAACTTTACTTTAATTAAATACATCTACCGGTTTTGAAAATTATCACTTTCTTCTTCAGGATATCATTAACTAATCAAAAACAATAATAATAATGATTTTTCAGAATTTTCTAATCATATGTTAGAAAATAATCATATTTTTGATAAAGATTTGGAATTATTATTTTACATATAAACAATGTTGGTCTTAAATTGAATAATTTGGTATCATTGGAAATAAATAAAGCGTGTAAAATTTACCAAAATATTATATACAACCAACTAAATTTAACCACAAGCCCCATACTAAAATTTTTTCCTAAAAATTATACTAATAATTTTGTATCATCAAGTAACAATTTATGTAAGGTACTAAATTTATTTTTTAAATAATTATTGTTTTTTAAAAATAGATTCGGTTAAAGAAATAATATAACATGTTTTTGATTAGTTAATGACATCCTAAAGAAGAAAATGATATTATTCGAAACCCGTAGATGTATTTAATTCATTAAGTGGTAAATAAAACAAAGTTCACAATTTAAAATAACAGTATATTTTGTTTAATTGCGTTATGATATTTTACTACATTGTGATGAAAGTTCTTAAAAAATTTCTTCACTTCTATAGACTAATTAATTAATTATATTTTATACCAACACGTAATATCAAAAATATGTCAAATATCTATCTATACACATAAGCATTAAGGAAAAGTCGAAATTGAATTATTACCATAATTAATAAGACTGTCAGTAATTTCACTGGCATTGTGTCATTCACATTGCATTATAATGGTGTCCCAACAAGAGCAGTAAATTTAAATTTGGCGCCATTTTTGCTGTTGTGCTTTGACACAGTCAAACCATTAATGGCAGTGATAGACAGTCCGCCATTATTAAAAATGGATCGCTATTCAAAACAACAACGCATTCTTATTGTTAAACATTATTTCAAAAATGGTGAAAGTTTGATTGCCACGATTCGCAAACTGCATCCAATTTTTGTAAATCAAAATTTTTCAAGTGTGAAGAGAATAATTGAAAAATTCTAGGAGACTGGGTCGATTACTAATGTTAGACGTTAGAAAAAAAACTGTGTTTAATTTAATATTCCAATTTTCCGCTCTTGTTGGGACACCTTTACATATCTCAAAATACTTCAGTTTTTGGGTTAACCTTGTAAATATCAGTGTATTATGTCATTCTGAAGCGTTCCATGTCCTTGATTTTTATTTGATCCCAACTACATCGAGATGATTGGAAACCCCTGGCCAGATCCGATGCCGGCTGCCGCTTTGAGGTCAAGTTTTTCACGTCGTGTCTGTTTTCACCCAAACCTCACGCGCTGTGCTCGCCGCGACCCGACGATTATGTAAACTGCTCCGAGAGGCTGTGCAGGTAAACACTCTCGCCGACAATAAGTGACATTGAATAAGAGGGCACACGCGTGAGAATTTCCCTATACAATACCGGCAACACAATACTACGTTTTGTAGGTACTTGAGTGTAAATATTTAGGTTGATTGCACTGGAGCTACAAAGTTTTATGAGCCACGTTTTTATGTGTTTTCCTTTAAGCGACCATTTATGCGTAGTGTCGTCTGGTAAATACTTAAATGAACGATGTACATACAAATAAATAAATTATATAATATATTAATAAATAATGTATTATTCCATTTTTAAAAGCAATCAACTTTACATTATTGAGTAGCTTGTTGGTATAGTAGTTAAGACGCTGGCCTAGTGCTCTAGTGGTCAGGGGTTCGCGTCTCGTTCCAACACACCAGCAAGTTAGTCTTATTATCATAGTACAGGCGTTTAGCTTAGTTTGAAAATAGTAAGAATATTGAAGTGACATGTATTCCGTGCACGCATCTTTATTTATTTTGAATAATTAAATTAAATTAAAAATGATATTAAAGCGATAAGAAAGCTTTTACAGATATGCAAAACATATGCCAGTGAACAAAATATTTTATACAATGCCAGTAAATCGCTCATAATGGCGTTCAAATATGGAAAAGGGCCGGATAATATCCCTTCCGTGTGGCTGGACGCGATGAAACTGAGCGTTCAAAATAAGTTAAATACCTTGGCCACATATTCAATGAATATGGACGAGACGATTATGACCTAGAACGACGGAGGAGACAGTTAAGCGTTCGTGCGAATATGCTGTCACGGCGTTTCTATCTATGCAGTAAGGAGGTGAAGAGGATCCCGTTTAAATCATTCTTCACCAGCATGTATACGTGCGAGCTCTGGTCGAAATACAAGTAAGTAATGTACAACCATCTCTGAATTCAGTACAACAACGCACGCAGAATACTGTTTGGGTTGGTGCATTATTGTAGCGCTGCTACAATGTTTGCCGAAGGCCGTGCGCATGGATTCGTTCCACTTCTTGGAGTTGAGTTTGAGTTGCCGGCGTAAAAATGCGGCTGGAGCTCAGCACCAACAGCGGTGTTTTCATGGAAAACTGGCTCCCTAACCAGAGAACGGCAACGATTACACATACAATAATAGCCGTGACTGAAATGCAATATTTATATTTTGTTTATACTTGTATATTTATATGTGAACTTTATTATGTTTTAGTTTTGCTTTTCTTTTCATAACATAAATATAATTATGTAATTTAAAGGTATTCTATGATATGTTTTATCTTTTTGGCGAATCTGGTCTTCAAAAAAAAAACCCGATCACGCTGTATTAAACGCATTATTATTATATCATGAATATTGATCAGTAAAATTGAATTTTGTTAGATTATATGCATCATCCGGATATGCCAGAGACGACCGAACAATAGAGACGCGACTGTTCACTTTAAAAAAAAAAAACACATTTTCATCAATATCAGGTTGTATTCATCTGGCACAGATTATCGGAGTCTGCCGGGCGACCAGCGTCGGAGGTACGCCGGTGTCGCAAGCGAGCAGCGAGCATTAACGCTCGCGGGCGCACGTTGACCATTTACTAGATAGATACAATGTTTACACCTTCCTCCGCAATCATTCTGTGCTAATTTCTAAGACCTTCCCATTTACTTTTGCGAGTGCGACCGGCAATCTAAACCGCAAAAGTGCTCCCTCGCGTGTCTCCGCTCTTCCGAGCTTCTCGGCCTGTTACAATTACACCACGGCGTACTAATGTGTGTAATTCTTCCGTCAAAGCTTGCCTTTTGTAGGTTATTACCTGCATACTTGTTATTATACGAATCGGCGAAATGTAAAACTGATGAAATGAACGGGTGTAATTAAAATTTTAATTTTAATTATACGCATAATTATACACATGGGTGCAGAAAAGCGTACCTTGTATGATTACGCATTAATACGCTTTTCTTATATATTTTATCAATCTCGGCCATATACAAAATAATGAATTATACCATACATTTTGCATAGTTACATTTAAAAATAAGGGGATGACGATGTTACATCTCAATCAGTAGATTGTTGGTCTAGTTGTTAAGACGCTGGCCTAGTGATCTAGTATTATATTTGAAGCCATTCAAATTTTGTTCAGTTATACTCTAAGATTTCGAGAAATATCCCTGACTAGACCAAATTTGACATTTGTAAGGGACCGCTAGTAGTTATATAGGTATAGGTATATAATTTTTCTGATATTTTTCTAAATTTCCGGGACTCAACCCATTAGGAACTGTGAACCTGTGTTAAATAGATTAGTAGTAGATTAGTTAAAGATTATAAACATAAAATTATAATCGCAAATGAAAAGTGAGGCGAAATAGATAAACATAAAAAAAAAAACATTGCGTTATAGCTATAAATAGTAAACAAAAATGTGTTATAGATGATAACAATAGAAAATGGGGATTAAAAAATATTCACAAAATATATAAAAGAAATAGTGGCATGGTAGTTAATCTTTGAAAATATAATTATTAGTAAGTATAAAATAAATGGAATTACACATCTCATAATAAATTAAACTTATCACTTAACACACATAATATATTAATAATGACCTCCCTAGTAATTATAAAATTCCTATCTTATTCATATCTGCTTAATAAATATATAAATTTGAATAGATTTATTAGTAATATGCAATGAATGCATTGATCATTTTATTATATTTCTATACACAGATTCAGGTGGTTTTCAATTGTGAAATTTAATAATAAACTTATTAGTTTGTTTTTATTTAAATTTATTCCTAAATTTCCGCTGGATATCCAATAGTTACTTATCATATACGAATATTTTTGCATTGGTTATTAAATATATCGCTTTCGAAAAAGTATGGACACATTGAATTATTTAATTAAAATTATAAGGGTACCTAGAGAATTTTATGGTATTTAAAATAAATTTTAATTATACTTTATGCGCATATGTTTTAAATAATTACTAGAAAGGAGCCTGTAAAAGCTGGGCGAATTTTTTACAACATTCGAACAATTATTTATGTTATGACGTAATCGGTGCCATTTGAACCTTTAAAAATTAATTTATTAACATAATGAATGGTGTTTATCTGGAAATATTTCGAGATTTAGTGTACCAAAGATTCCGCCATTATATTTTTTTGGTAATAATTATAATATATTTAGACATACTTTTTTTAAAGAAATGCTTTAAAATTGAATGGATCTTTCATAATAAAATTAGTTGAGGACACGTATTGCTGTAGTTTTTTGCAAAACGATTCGAAAACTTTAACTCTCTTAAAAAAAAAACACGTTGATCGTGTCTTGCCGCCTCTTAAGTACTAAAATCATTATTTTCATAATCGCCAATTACCAATATATACATTTAATTATATTAAATTAATTTAGTACTTTAAATGTCCAAAAATATAATCTGTTAAATATTCTGTGAATGTAAAGGCGAGTGTAAGATAACAAAACCCGGGAAATGTGGAAAATAAATCACAATAAAATCGAATAATACAACATAAAGTCAACTCTGTGCTTATTCTTTATATATATATATATATTGTGACATTAACACATTTATTACTCAATATATCGAATGTAATGTGAAGAATGAAGAGTGCAGCAGTTTATGACTTTCCTATGCTGTGTCCCGGGCTCGCGGCGCATGCGCGTTGCGAAATCGTGTGCTGGCCTTCATCGAGTGACTTGCCGACACCTCGCGAATGCTCGCTAAAGAAAATTCGCCCATTGTGCGTAACCGCCGGTAGATTCCTCGTTTGTTTTGAACTAGAACTTTCACATGGAGAGTGATTTGCGCCGTGAATCGAGATCAGGTTTCGTTTCATTAATTTCATGTTGGAAACACTCGGCCGTGCCGTTGTGCGATCGGGAGTTTGCGCAAAATCACGCCAGTGTTGCGGAAGGTTCATTACATTTAAAAAAAATGAACGGATTTAGGTTTCTGCCGAAAATTACACTTTATTACGTCTTAATACTATGTAACAGTCCTTGGACTAGCACAGCAACCAGAGCGTGACCCAATAGAAGAAATATCTAAAACATAATAGATTATACCTACCTACATACTTATGTATTTGCAAATTATTATTTCTTAACATTTAACTTACGAAGCTGAAAAAAATACTCGGTACGGTGTGGGCTCGTGAGATTCCTACTGTAATATTTGTGTGCCAAGAAAAAATATTGGGACAATTTCTGTAACCTCTGAAAAATATTATTAAAATAATATATTGTTTATGAAAACAGGAGTATATGGAAATATTTTTTTTTATCGAAATAATTGAATTTTGGGTCGAAGACCCAACATTAACCACAGTGGGGACTTGATATTACATATTAATTTTTTTTTCAACATATGTATATAATAATTACATAATGTGTAGACACCAATGAAAAGTAATTTTTCGTGTTTGATATACGAGTATCTACCTGATTTTAAAAAAAAAGTTTTATAATTATATATATTGTTATTTATAATTATATAATTAATAATAATTGCGTATTGTTAGTTTGTTATCTCTTCCAGCTACATGTAAATTTATGTCTCAATGTACGTGTATTTAAATAATATTTTACAAAGTTAGTACTTATTCTATTATTTTTTTTACTATACAGATTCACACAAATTGATTAGGTATTCTTTATTTATTTAATACAGTTTACAAATATCATGTTTAGGTTTTCAATATATTCTATTTCATAAGGTGGTCTGTTTCGAGGCATAGGATTTTTGTTCAGGAAAATTATATTTCTAAATTTATTGTAGTTTTTCTCCCGAAGACCTCAACGCGTGAATGCACACGAAACCTGATAATTTTCCACTTTGAATTCGTATTGATTGATTTCGTTTTCGTAGTCAGAGTGTGATGCTAATTTTAAATCACGTGCAATATAGTGTTGTGTGCACAGTTTGTGTAATTAATACATTGGGTAAGTCAATGGGCAAAAAGTCACGGATGTAGTAATCATGCATTTAATATGATTATTTCTGATTAGTGTATTCGCATGCGTCGCTCAACCGAGTTCAACTGCATGCATCATTTTTAGTTGTTATAAATAATAAAATAGCACATCCGGAATTAGATTATCATATTATATTTATTTAGCACGGTCTTTAATATAATTTATTTATTGAAATTAAATGGATTTTATTAGAACACATTCTTATTGTGAAGTTGTAATTATTCAGAACACAGGGGTGTGATATTTTAAATACTAATTAAGTGTATTAATTAGAAAGATATACATAATGGAACGATACATGTATTAATTTGAAAAAGTGTAATATATAGGTTCGAAAATTTGTCGTCAAAAATAATGTCGCTCCAGCATAGTTGGATAATGCACCTTCCCCGGTTTGGAAAGATATCCACGTTCGAATCCGTGTGGTGCAACAATATTTTTTGATGAAATTGATTATATATATATATATATATCTCTTTCTAATTAATACATTTAATTAGTATTTAAAATATCACAGACCTATGTTCTGTATAATTATAACTTCACAATAAGAATGTGTTCTCCTAATAATATATAAGTTGTATCAATGTGTCCAAAAATTTAATAAACAATGAATTGTTAATTCTGGCGGTTTACTCAAAGGTATTTGAGATTCCGTAAAAACAAAGTACATGGCTTTCAAATAATGGAACGATAAATGCATTACTTTGAAAAAGTGTAACATACAGGTTCGAAAATTTGTCGTCAATAGTAATGTCGTTGTAGCATAGTTGGTTCGAATCCCGATGTAGCAACAACAATATTTTCCGATAAAATTGATATCTTTCTAATTAATACATTTAATTAGTATTTAAATATTTTTTTTGATATCCACAAGACATGCAATTCTTGTCAGAAGGAAACTAGACATTCTGGTCGTTTCCTTTACATTATTTTTTAAAATAAATAATATTGAGACGTTTAATAATAATAATGAGTTGACGTTTATAAAATATCTAATGATTAAATATTAAAAATATATTTTGTAGGTATATAATTATTTGTATTATGTGGCTGAAGGCTGGTGTGGATAATAATGTTATACACTAGCTCAGCTCTGCATTCTTATCGATTATTTTTAGAAATGTCTGTACGGCGCCTTTGTCTCGTAAATTGTATTCCATAGACGTTCTACGGAAGCATTGTATTATTTGCATAATAAAGTGACCGTTGTTGGGTTTTTAACTGATGTTAAGCTGCAATAAATCCAAAAGCCGTTGATAAATATGTCATTAATCGATCATCATTATTGTTAATTTGTAAGTAGTTACCTAGGGAGGAGTAGCTGCGCGACAATTTTAGTATTGTTACCTTTTCACGATTGCTAACCTTTTCAGAGAGTTGCGATCAAACAATCCCCAATAGTGAGATTTATGAAAATATTCTTTGCAATGCATGTATGGGAAGATCTGACATGGGACGAATATGTAAGACCGAGATAAGCTTAATATATTGATTTAATTTTTAATTTTTTTTTTACCTGAATGCTTCCGGCTTGTGAAACGTGTCTACAATACAATACGGGAATTTTCGTTTGTGTATATGTTACAGTGAATCTGTATTACCGGTGAGAGTATATTTATATTTTCGCTATTATATGTATACTTTCGCTAAGCCGGTCAGTGGATGTATATCTAACAATGAAGATACAAATTCACTGGTTAGTTACATTTAGTGAGTTTGTATTCGTTGACAAGCGAGAATACGCCGCGCGGGAATATTTGGCCTTAAGTGTCGGATGTGTCGCCCTACAGCATGGCGACAAATAGTTTGGTGGCGTGGGTGGCGTTTACAACTGTCGCTTTTATTCGCTTATAGTATTTTCATTTATATTAAATAAAATTATTTACTGCATAAACTACCGTGTTTATAATCTCAGCCATTTTTATTTCCTTTTCAACACATAGGTTAGGTTCAATTATGGGTTAGGGTAGAATATACATTTGCTAAAACCTGCTAGTAAAGTTATATTTCCACTGGTGGAAACGTATTCGGATATGATTTCACTGAACCGTCTAGTGAAAATATATTCTCACTGGTAATACACATCCACTGTAACATATTGGGATAGAAAACAAAATGATTTATTCGGGCTGTTTATTTAAAAAAATATATATTTGTATTCTTTCTTATCCTTCACAATACAATTTAGTTTATTAACAATATAAAATGTACCTGCAGATTATACGAGATTTTAAAAAAAAAATCTTTTCCCTGATGTCTTATTTTAATCTCGGGGATATACTTTTTTTTAAAATTTTAACTATTCATGAAGCGAATGATGTTTTTGTCCATCGGCTTTGAAAATTTTGCAGCATGTCCATTAGATGGTGCAATCGTCCAACGGGCGTACCACGTGGCCACTCACATGGGGGGTGACGTCAGTAGGCACCTCGGAGGAAATGGAAATGAAATGTGGGTCACTCCGACATGTTGTACGTTGGATGGGGTCAAATGATCTCTAAAAATGACGTCACTCGACATAAAGATGAGAGTGTACATTGTCGATTATTCTAACATCATTCAAAATTATTATGTATTATTAACGCTGAATAATAATGAGTTGATGATTTTTTTTAACTTTACGTTCGAAGGTCGACTTTTTCTCATAAATCTTGGCACCCCATATGGACCGCCTGCTGGAAGACCGCCAAGTACATTCAGTTAATTTTACCTTCAATTCGAGTTTACTCAACTACTTGGCTAACTCTCACTTGTCCGAATGGTAGAGTAATCTTTATATACATTGAACATAATCCGTAATAAATGGTTTTCTTAGCTATCTGAATCCATGTTACAGAATAATAAATAATCTTTACTGAGGATTTAAAAAGTGTGTTTAAAATTGTTTAATATTTTAAATCTCTTTTTAGAAATTGAACTGCCACCGAGACGACTTCGGAATTTTTCTATTTGCGGTAGATTGCTCTTTCAATAGAGTTACGAAAACTTAATTATCAGATTTATTCTTTGCATCCTTTTTAGTAATAGGTCTATTTTTTCGAAAAAGTGTTGTCCCTAGCAGTTTTTCAGTGTCATTGGTTTATTTATCAAGTGACGATATGTTACGAAAAATTGTAACATTGTCAATACAATTTAATACATTTTCATTAATTTTTAAATGGTAACATTTGAAGATGAACTTTCTTGATCTAACATTTTCTATATTTAGGTATATCATGCGCATCGGTAGCGGCGTACCTATATATTACAATAAGCGTGTTAATTAGAAGATTTTTTTTAATGGAGATCCATACACGGAATACATGTCACATTAATATTCTTACTATTTTCAAACTAAGCTAAACGCTTGTGTTGTGAAAATAGGACTGACGTGCTGGTGTCCTGGAACGAGGCGCGAACCCCCGACCACTAGATCACTTGGCCAACGTCTTCACCACTACACCAACAAGCTGCTTACATTAGATTCTATGTTATGATTAGGTTCGAATCCTGGTGGAAACTAAATATTTTTTTGATAAATAGATTTGTTCTGTATATCTTTCTAGTTAATTAATTTAATTTGTATTAAAATACCACAGAGTTATGTTCAGAAAATGCAACTTCACAACAAAAATGTGTTCTCCTTAAAAATATATAAGTTGTATTAAAGTTTAATATTTATAATTTAAATAAGTAATCACTAATGCATTGTATATTTATAATATGTTTAACTTTCTGAACACCGGTTTTGTTTTTACGTGTGGCTGCACTGCAGGATAAGAGTCATTCAATTCCCGACAGAGCGGCGTGTTGCTTAAATTTAAAAGCCTAGGTACATAACCGACTCTCCAACTAAACATCACGTTTTCTGCTAGTTTTGAAACATTTCCTAGGAATATACTTCATGTTTGATTCACTGACAAAGCTGTCCGAGCAGGCGAATACGTTTGTAATGCGTATTGCTGGTTTTAAATTCTTTATTCAAAATTTTAACGGATGAAATTACCGCCTTTTATGATAAAGATTTTTCACTGTCGGTTCTGTATTATACGAGGAAGTGAACAGGAAGGTACGGCAAAATATGAAGTGTGGGTGGTAGTAATAAAAAATGACTTCATTAATAAAAAATACTGTTCCATCTTCTAGTATATAAGAAACGGAAGTGCATAAAGTTGTGTATTGTTTATGTCCACTATTCACCCGAAACGTGTGTTTTTTTTTTTTGACCGTAGGCAAGATAATATAGCTCATATTTGCTGTTTTAAAATTTCTCTCTATGGAGAGTTATTTTAGTTTAGTTTCATTCAGAAATTTGCTATCCTAAAGGAGTCGATTTAACTAACAAACTTACCATCACGCCGTTTCCCCGCAGGAGTAAATCGAGAGTATAGAGCGCCACACTCTTCTATCCTGACACAATACTCGCCGCATCTACATTCAAACATCTTTTCATACAAGCTCGTCGATTATTGAGGCTTCTGACGGAACTATCTTCCAGTATCTGGTTAACCTGGTCGTGTTAAATCTTCCGCAGACGTCATTTGTATCTGGTGTCAGTAACACTCGCGTCACCTGTCTAGCTTGTTGGTCTAGTGGTTAAGACGTTGACCTATTGATCTAATGGTCGAGGATTCGCACCTCATTCCGCGAGATTAGCAAGTTACTCATATTCTCATAGCAAAAGCGTTTGGCTTAGTTTGAAAATAGTAAGAATATTTATTGATGCGACATGTATTCCGTGGACGCATCTCTATAAATATATATATATATATATATATATAAAATATATCTTCTTTACTATTCTCTCCTCATTCATCCGTTCCATAAGACCAAACCACTTACGACTCTGGGACCCCGGACCATAGCAGTCGATTTATGGTCCGCAAATATATAATTGATATTATATGTCACCTTATATAGTAAATTATATTATGTAGAAAATCTATGAAATCATGTTGGTTTCTCCTACATACGAGCAATGTTGTATCACTTTACCACCATAAATGCAAATAGAATGGACTTGGCAAAATGCCATTAATTGTGTCGTATTGACAACAACAAAGTGTTAACATTAAAACCCACTGGTGCGTGTCTCACTACAGTTTTTTGCACGCTGCATGTCCTCTCATCGTCAACCGGACTTAGCGGTGGTAGCGTTGACCTTTCAGTGGTCAGATCTCATGGCATGTGTTAAGTCATATTTGAATAGAGTTTATTTGACGAGGAAAAATAATGATTTTAAATCGTGTCTTATTTGACCGGTTTGAATTCAATGACAGGTAAACACCAAATTTCTATGTATTAAAAATGTATGAATGATTTTTTCGATTACCTCATTTTTCCCGTTTTCTCAGACATTTATTTTTCTTATTATATATATATATATATATATCGGTATAACATGTAATGTGATATGACCGATGCTGCATCCCAATTACTAAATGCCTAATCTTATGCCTTGCATTTATATTCACGTTCGTCTGTTTTTATTCCTCTAGTTTAAACCTTTTATCACTCTAGATTTTGATTGCCCATCTTTACTTTATGCACATTCTTCAGTTTAGTCTTTATTATATTCATCTTATTTGTAAAATATCATTACACAGATGTAGATCACCATAACATCAGTTTAATTTAAACAGCTCAAGCCAAGCCAACAATCTTATTAATTAGGCCGTATCCGAGTTTTGCTGGTGTGTGTTTGTAAGTTTTATAACGGTGCTTGATTTTTAGAAAGACCTTAATCGAAGATTTGCATAATGTATTTATTATTCCTGTTATTAAATTATTTATTTATTGGTAGATTTTCTGTAAAATGGTTCATTTACGGAAGAGGTGATTCATTTCTAGTCGCGGTTTATGTTTTATACTACGTAATCCCCATTTTATTTCGCGGATACAAGTCAAGTTTACAATTTGAACAACGCTACGGAGTCAGGGGTAAGCCTACAATCCTTACAGTATTAGTTCCAGGTAGTGGCACTGCAGCCAGCGGTGTTGGAGCGTAAGAGAGAATAAAATACTTCACCCAGATTAAGGGATGGAAAACCCCAAAATCAAACTCTAATCGTAGGGCTAACAACCCTTTCTGATAAAAAAAAAAAGTAGAAATGTTAAGAATATCATACAAGCAAGTTTCGGAGATCGGTCCCTTGGACGCCCAAGAATGAGATGGGTGTAAAATGTTCGAGACAACAATTTCCCTGTCGGAAGACCATAGCTCAAGGCAGAGATGTTTGAAGAAATCGGTCATGCGGTCGACCATGAACTTGAAAGACCCTTAAAGCCGACTATAATACTAAATAATAATTACAAAAACTAAAACAGTTGACAGCACAACTCATCAACTTATATCAAAAACATAACATTAAAACACAAGATGATTAATGGAGAGATAAAATACAAAGATTTTGAATAACACAAAATACGAAAAACCTAAACAAGAACATCTCAAAACTTCCTCATAAATCAGACGAGAATAAAAATAGACTCACTTCGACAGACAAAGCAATTGAATATGATTAGAAAAGTGATAATCGTTCACAGACGAAACAAACACTAATAAACTCTAAAAATGTATTTTTATTTTTTAAATTTTACTATAATATAAATTATATAATGTAATTAATTGCTTATATTTTTATTTACTAGTATGATTATTCATTTTAGAGTTAAATGCTCCCGAATACGCAGAACATTTATATACCTATTGTTAATAATATATTTTCTGCCATTTGATGCGTGTAAGTTTGCGGTACTTATTGATGTTTCATACTTATGCTCAAGCAATATTAAATTATGAATGTGAAATAAGAACTTTAATTTGAGTTAGTTTCATCGCTAATTGCACGTGAAAGTTTGTATTTTATTGAAATTCTTAGATTCTACGCATTAGAACTATTGCAATGCTGTGATAGTGATTAAATTTAAGAAAAGAGACACGATAATTGATAAATAATAATATATCAAAGAATGATTCGTTTTGGATACGATATCTTAGAAAGCATTGCGTTAGAGCGCCGATGTATGGCTGTATTAATTATCAATTTAAATTGAGTTATCTACCTAATAATCAATTCAGCTTTTCACAGAATAATATGAACACTTTCACAACCTTGACCAAAATCATCGAATTAAGTATTACGATAAATAAAGTGTGTTGAGTTGAAAACCGTGATGTAATTTGTGTTGCAATCGCGAATCTCAACAATGACCCGTTATTTTCTTCAATATGAATTATTCTTCGGACAAACTAGTTTTCGGTTCTCCTGACAATGAATCGTTCACGTGGTCGAGACTACAATACAGTAAAATATGGATTATAATTATTATTACTTACCCTTGATATTATTTTGAAGTATACATTAGTTAATCCACAATTCAAACCGAGTTTTTGAAAAACAATATGCCGTCTGTAGAGTTAGTTATATGTGATATTTTCAGAAGGGACAACTGGACTTTTTTTTTTTTGCTATTTGTTTATCGAAGAATTTATACGTATATATATATGTACATGGGTAAAGGATCAAGATATTAATTTAGGCGACTGCTAATCATTTGGTGAAATTGTAGTTTAAGCCTTAATTTTCTCTCTATTAAAAAAAATTGTGTAATTCATTTTTTTTTTTCTTTATTCCGAGTTTTGTTCCGAACACACTCATTTTCATGACTCACTGGGTGATCATAAACTCGCGAAAGAGGTCTGTCGCAAGATTCCAAATTTTGGCACCATAGATCAGGACTGGGACAATTGATTGAAGACATATATTCTGAGGCATTGTGAAATTTTAGCAGTACGAAGATATCTCTATCTTTATTTTTCAATTACAATATTATGAATGGGGCCACTCTTGCTTGAATGATTTCAATTCGCAAGAACATATTATAAAGTGTTTCAGGTACTTGAAAATCATGATATTTATTCCGTAATCCTTTTTTAGGTACATAAATAAACTCACAATCGAAAATAAAAAAGGAACAACGTATGTTGACAGAATCCTGCCATAAAATTTTATTCATTCATATTAATTGACACCACGGGCTGAATCAAAACTTAATACATATCTAGTTTCTTTTTTTTTTTTGTACAATTTAATGTATGTATTTGATAAACGCTGCTCTGTTAAAAAGGTCGCGTTTGGTTGCCGTCGAACTAGGCATATTTGAATCGAAATTAGGCCGAACTAGCAAGTGACAAATCGTACGCATTAATATGTACAATCTAATATTTCGTTTAACTGAAGTTATTTGCGCTCGTATTTTATAAAACTGATTCATGATGTCATATTAAAATGGAAACAACATTCGTCGGCAATCTTGACAAATGAATGGCGTATTACGTGTATTCAAATATGAATCTCAATTTTTAATATAATAGCATATTGTTAATATAATATTGTTATTCTTTATTATTATATTATCGAAGATTCAACACAATCATTTATCATAAAAATTTATTACATCTAGATTCATTAAAGGTGGAGTCTACTCCACCCCACACAATAAACTACGAGTATATACTTAATTGCAATATAATTGTATATTATGTTTATCATGTTATATTATAATATATTCACCTCTGTTACAACAAAAACATGTATGTCAATAAATAAATAAATGAAACAAAATTTACGATTTTGTTTACAAGGTTTTTCTGCCATCAAAGTTTATCTATATCGATTTTATTTCATTTGAGTGATATTTAAATACGGGACGTATTTTAAAGCATTCTAAAATACACATTACTTAAGATACATTTTTAAAAATTATACGACGATTTTTTAGTATTTTTTTATTATGATTACATTTTTTTTACATTAAATTTAATTATAATTATTATATATAGTCTTTATTTCAAATTATATTTAAAATAAAAACACTGTTTACTTTCACTAATTTGTTATTTATTATAACGATATCAATGTTGACGCATAATCTTCAGTAATGTTACTAATACTAAACTTAAGACTAAAAAACTACGTGCTACTTATTTTGATGAGGGGGGAGGGGCGAGGGGGAGGGCTTGATGATAGATATAATTAGAAGAATTAGTACATTTTTGTAATAAAGTAAATAAACTAGATATTTTAGAAAACTTAATGATTAATTGTAACAAAAATGTCATCACAATTCAAACACTAGAAGGTACGTCCCCTCTCATGCGCTCATTGACTACGCCCCTACATCCACCCAACTCTAATCTCCCCCCCTCCTCTCCTCAACTCTAAGTCCTTTAGTCTTAAGTTTAGTATTAATAATATTACAGTTGATGATGCGTCAGCATTGAAAACGTTATAAAAGATAACAAATTGGTAAAAGTAAACAGTATTTTTATTTTAAATATTATTTAAAATGGACTTTCACAAAGTTTTACAAGAAAATTTTGAAAAATCTATATTCCACTTCAAATTTAGTGAATATTTATGGCTTGAAAATAATGTAATGTAATAAATAATATTCTTTTCACCACATAGTATCCACTGAAAATAGCCCTGTTTCCCTATCCATATATAACATGTTACTGTAATGAGACTTTTAATTTGATGTTCTCTCATAGTGTTGCAACATTTCGACAAAACGCCCATTCTTCTTTAAGTATAATATGAACTACCTATTATTATTATTATTATATTTTCTTCCATATTTGTTTACTAATGTATTGTTTATTTTCCAGATTCATCGGCGACTGGCGACATGCGGGGTCGCAATAGACCGCGTCCCCGCGCCCGCCCCGGGGGCCCCCGCGCGGGGCTACGCCACCAGCGTTCGCAGCACCCATCAGCCGGGCTCCATGCCGGACTACGCCCCCGTGGACCCCTACAGACTGGTCGAGGACGATCTGTGCTCGGTGTACGACGAGATTAGAGAGGTGAGCTATTATAGCAAACACCTTCTACATCGAAGTGAACAAATATGCGGTTTTTGAAATATTTATTTTACTATATGGCTGTAACCGTACATTTGAGTAGTGAAGAAGTCAGTTTGTTATTTTTGCAAATGAGTACGTGGCTTTCTATCCTTTCTGCTTAACTCTGGAATCGATGTGATGGTAAATTACTAGTTATTCGGGCATGTGAAGCGAATAATTGGAAATAAACCACTGACCAGTAAATGAATAGACATGAAATAAAGTGTACATATAGGAGAGGGGTTTGGAACACATTAGTTGCGGGACGAGGGGCATTCTACACACATTCTTTGTGGAAACATAAATCCGATAGTTTATGACACATTTATGCAACGGTAAAAGTATTTCAAGAAGTATTTTTTACATTAATGCATATTATATTGTTAGAGTTTAAATTTTCGTTCCAATCGAGTCATATTTTTAAAAAAAGTCGCGGAGCTATTTGATTGCGTAAGTGGTACCAAAGTGATCACGTGGGTGAAACCAAAGTTAAAATATTGAAACATGGAATTTGCGTTAGTTCATGAATATTTGGTAGTTTGTGAAACTAACGCAGAAAGTTAAGGGCGACCACGTAAGACTTAAGCAAGACCAAATTTAACTAGTTATTTTGAATGAGCTTAGCCTTTAGAACTGAATAAGGTTTATTGATGTAGTTGAACCGGAAAGAGTGTGTCATGATTGGAATGTGCGGCATTCAGTAATCCTATAAAAAATAATATATACATTTATAAAAAAGCATCAGTTACTATTCTCCAATAAATATGCGGCTGTCGATATTCGAGCCTGCCGGCGAGACTCGGCTGTCAAGAAAGTCGTTTGATGAGTTCACTATGTTTAATTATAACTTATAACGAATGACCTCATTGCGTTAATGAACGACTAATATCCTAGCTAAAAAGTATTTATTGCCACAAAAGAAATGTCGCTTTGAGATATCCGAGATTCAAATTTAAATTGTCGTCATCACTAATAAGTTATTGAACACTGTTTGTTTAGTTTACTTAATGTGCTTAAATTAAATTCATGTCAAAAATTAGGTTTTAAAATTGTACACTTTTAGATTTTCGTTTATTATGCAACTGCTTTTTGAAATAAAATTCGGGAAGTATAGGTTTTTTTTTAAAATCTTATTAACTCGTAAATTAATGCAACTTTCGTAAAATTTTCATTGTATTGTTTACGATCATGGCCGAGAGACCTCGAAACCACATTTCGTTAAAAAGTCCGTTAATATTGGATCTAGAAATCAAAGTAAGAATTCTACGTAGTTGTATATTTTTACTAGTCGTTTTCTTCAACTAGGAGTGGAGATTATCAATTGTTATTTGGATTAATAAGATTCTAAAACAGTTGCGACCACTTTAGAAGAAACATCTGATATATTTTTCAATTGTTGAGAATTATTATCTGGGCGGTCGATACAATGTTGAGCTGTAATCGTTAACGTTAAGTTAACATTTAGGAATGACGTTTACTGGCCATTTTGAGTAATGTGGGTGCACATTATTATACAAAAAACAACAAGAAATTGTGTCATTGTTCTTTTCCTCTTAATATTAATAATACATTGAGAATAATTTAACATAATGTGTTAAAACATTCACTGTGTTTTTGTGCCTTGATTTCACCTACATTTTAATTTAATGTGTTATTTTATTGACCATAAAGCAACGCGCACTGCACTAAAAGAAAAATAAAATCAGCTCTTAAATATAATTATTGTCAGTGTTTTGTGTCTGTTAAACAAACGATTACTTTAATACCAACTACCGTCATTTTTACACAGAAGTTTATAATATATTATTTTACAACATAATAGAGCTCCCGAAAATAGATATAATATAATACGCTTATAAAAATGATTTAACAGGTTTTTTTTTGTTAAATAAGTCCTCACATGACGCAAGCCTCGCTTTTCATTGGCCCGTCATGTCGTCGAAACTAACGCTTATATATTTTTTCTGAAATACGTATGTTATGCTAATTATGTTATATCACTGCGTAATCATTATAAAATATTATTATTTACAGTTATGTGACGTTGATATAATCTAGGCCACTGCATTTTTAATCAATTACTAATTATTATTTTTTACTTTTCTTGGCACGGTATTATGGTCGGCGGTCTGAGCACTATTTTTTTATTTTGTCCGGTTAGTGATATTGAGTCGGGACATGTTCTGTGTGCTACCTCGGCATTTGTTCTGCTAGCCTGTCGCCTTCTTGTCGAGCATTATTACCTACGTTGTACATGCCCGAACCAGACCAATAGTCGCGGGGTTTATACAATGATTAGTTCATATTTAATAACGGATTATTTCAAATAGTCAAATAGTCCCGAGAAGGACTTTTATACTCTAGACGTTTCGAGTAAATATCATTACTCATTCTCAAGGGCCTTTTATCCTGAATGCTGCCCTAAACTGACGAGTAAACTCGACCGTTCGAAGCAAGAGCCAAAATGAAAGTGAGTTAAAATTTTTGTAGGTACTTAACATTATTAGTTGACGTCGCGATTAACTGTATCTAATGGTAATGAAAGGTGACGTATAATTTAGTTATTTATTTAATAGCCGGCTTTGTACACGCATAGTTACGTTGCTAAGTAGTTCTTTGATTATTATATGGGAATTTTGTTGGGTTATTATTAATGGTGGGTTTTTTGGATTGATATATTTTCGTGGACGGCTGTATCTAAGATATTTGTCCAGGTGTGAATTTCTTATGGAGTCGTTTCTAATGTTCACGTTTGAAAATTTCTATTGCTTCCCTTTGTTCTTGAGAACGCGTTATGATATTTACTCGAAGCGTTGGGAGTATAAAAGTCTTTCCTTATCAAGGCTATTTGACACAGGTTCCCTTAGAAAATAATTCGTTATATATAATATATATATAATTTTTTAAATATGTTATTTAGTTTATGTGTTGCGTTGAAAAATACACATGACGCGAATAAGTCAAATAAATAATAAAAATTTAGGTCATTGACCAATTTTAGAAAAAAACTGTTGTTTCAGAGATCTAAATCATAAACCTTTTATTAAAGCCATGGACGTTCAAGGGTTTTGATTGGCCAATGGCGGTCATGCTTGACTTTTTACGGAATTTTGTTTTGTATGCCATGTAATTTAATTGAAAAATAATCGGCATTGAAGTTGTTTTAAAACATTGTCATTGATCAAAAAAAAGTGTGAAAGATTTTTAACCATTTAAAAAGTGTAATGTATTCGGTAATCCCTTATGATTTATACTCTCCTCCTGGCCTCCGTCGCCAGTGTGAATATCTTGCATTTCTACGCTTAATACTGGTTTATATGCTTAATATCTAAATTTGGCCAACGTGATCGATCTAGTGGTATAGCATTATTCCCCATGTTATGTCCGTAATAATCCTAGTTCTTTTAACCCGCGTTTTCAATTATCAAATATCTAAAGGTTCCAAATATTCGAATATTATAACGATTCAAATACCTATAGAGCAATTGTTAAAATAAATATACCGATTATCTCATAGTACGCGATTAAATAACGGAAACCTCTGATCATGCGGTATGATACCCGAACGCACTCGTTATAACATTAATTTGACTAGTCTTCAATTTATTACCCCTAATTCTGAAATATAAGAGTGTGGAAGAAATTATACATAGGACACCAACCTTGTCGTAGACTTGTCTTCATGACTGTGGCCGTCTCGTGGCGTCGCCTAGCTGTTCATAAATTATGTGGACATGTGAAACAATATGCGACATGCTAAGTGCCTGCCTCGCTTGGCAAATATGTTCCGTGATTATGATAAGTTCTCTAGACACCAGTTTGTGGCGCTTGCTCGGCTCCCCTAAACCCCAGATTAAGAAACCCGTACGCCTGGTGCATCTTCGCGGTAGACGACGGGTGCTTAACCCCGACCCCTCTCACCCACGCGTTCAAAAGTTAATGATGATGATGATGATCCAAAGTTTAGATTCGGCCGATGTCTTAGTGAACAATATCATTTGTTATGACTCATTCAAGATGCATGGCCGAGATCCTTGTATCTCTAATATGCTGCTGTTCAGTATCGGTAGGAAAGTGGCCGATCCGTGGCTGCGTCCACCACTGAAGGTAATTAATTGTGACATGACAGTACGATTCTCAGGAAAATTACCATCCTTTGGGTGCGTCTGAGGGCATACGTCATGTGACAGCGATGAATAGTTTTGTTTATCTGCAGGATGATTCTCGGTGTCTCGAACAATGCATCTCGAATAGAGCCAGGAACAATTCAGTTAGATGTATTAATAATACGTAAGTCCGTGTAAAGTGACGCCTTTTGATATAAGTCTCCCTTTTGTCCTTTCGTTAAGATACCCACGCTATGTGGTGTGAAATGATAATCTCCCGGCATTCATGTTTAGAGACTTATTTCTCGAGAAGTCCGAAGAGGTACCTACAGTACGCTGAGGCGTCCTTCCTCTGGGATCCGTTCCGTCCACTCACGTCTCGGCTAAGGTGTGAAGCAACAGCATTCAATCGGCAGACTCTTTCGTCTTTGTGCCGATAACGCCTCTTGGATGGCTAGCTAATGTATGCATTTCAGTCCTTACAACCAAAGTATACGATCAATGTCCAGCATGATTATACAAGCATGCAAAAAGATAAACTTAGTATTTCGGTGCGGCTATGGTCCTCAGCGTCTGCGCCGATCTTGGTCTGCACTCTGGAACTTGGAGTCACCGCACTCGCGATTTTGAGTTTGAACACGACCTCCGCGGACCCGGAAACCCACACGATCACCCCTAAAACACTCGCGGCGTAAATCTCGAAAGGGAAATCAAATTTTGTACCCCGAACAATCGTAACGTATTCGACTCTTTTCCTGGTTCAAAAGCGACTCTCATACGTACAACCCCCTCACCCTCCCGAAACCGACTCTCTGGAGAAGCGTTCACCACCCCCGCTCTTGCTGTTCTCGTCCTACGCTCCGCTACTCCCTCCCCTAACTGACCCGCTCTAGAAATTTCGCGGAATTAGTATTTTTTTTATCAATTTGTTGTATGTGGATCATCACAAAAGGTACTGATTTTTTTTAACACTACTTGAACATTTTATATCCAAAATTTAGGTATATGATCTATCCATAAAATATGGTGGAAAAGTCTTGTCACTTTATGTATTTATGAGTGTTTTCAGTTTTTAAGTAAAAATAAAAGAATGTATTGAAATACTTTCAACGCCATCAAAGATTACCACTTTTCGGGCAATACCACGAGTTTTCGGACACCGCATAATTTCTCACGATATCGTATTTGAGTGCGTTTTTTACCGAGGCAGTTTATTCTGCTTAGTAACACAACACAGACATTCTCTTTGATCTTGATTGCTTTTATTTTACCAATTTTCCTCTCGCTACATAAGTAATGTACATATTATACAATTAAATTTATCTCATTTTGTTTTGTGTAATTAATCGATGATTATTTAACGATCTGATTAAATTTATCTCCAATAATGATTGCCTCATGTTGTCTTATAGTGCGTTTAAACGTTGACACACTTTAAGTAAATGCAGTACTCAATTCAAACCGATTAGGCAGTCTGCCTACTGAGGATGACCATTGTTTGTGTGCGAAAAAATGTCAAAATGGCCTTGGATTCCTGGTTTATAGAGTTGAATGAATCGTTGTCACGCTATTGGATTCCGTTTGATTAATGTTATGTCTTGCTATTTGTATACTAATATTAAAGACGTATTCTTAGGTTAGGATTCTTTAATTTATTATAGTTATTAGTTATTATTATTCTTCGAATAACGCCGTGGGTAAATATTCGAGTTTAACCGACACTTGCTCGTTATCGATTCTTAATTAGTATAGTAATAATAAATATTTGAACATTTAAAAAATTCATATGATTTTCCTTTACCATTTCCACAATGAGCTCGAGTTGAGTTTTAACAATAAAACTACCTTAATGTCTAGATTAATTGAATCTGCGACCTTCGTATCTAGATACCAATATATCTATCAAGTTTGGTAGTTATATTTATTTAAGGTTTAATGCACATCTTTTATGATTTATTATTCTTTTTTATGGGACTAAATTCGTATTTAATAATGGGAAGACAAGAGTGGAAGGCCTAGAGAAAAATGAATAAGGCGAGTGCAGACATGTACAAACAAATTCTGGATCCAAGATAGAATCGTGTGACGAGCTCTTAAATATGAATGAAAAAAAGCGATTACATTGGTTTTAATTATAGATTGCTTCCAAAAATTAATTTCGAATAATTCATGTTTCCATTACTTAATTTTTAAATCGGTATTTTTATTCATTTTTTTCTGTTTATGACTTACTGGGCTGTATTGGACTAGTGTCAAAGTAGCGATGGCTGTAAAGTGCTTGATTAAACGGCCAGATCTGTGAGGCACGAGCAGAGTAAAAACGAATGTATTCTTAATATCTCTAGGTTAGATTATTGAAATGTTTTCTCTTTTATATACTCAGCAACAGTACGTAAATATATATTTAAGCGAAATCGTACGAGACGATTGGCAAGTATATTGACATCTGTCATCTTTTCTTATCTATTGTATAGATGGATATCTCTTGAAAAAAAAAGCTTCTATGTTTTATATTTGTATTTTACATATGTACGATATATTTATGGTATTGGATATTTATTTATTTTTTACATAAGATATGAATCAATATTTCAAAATATTGTCATATTAAGTTAAAGTGGATTGGAACTTCTATCCTTCGTTTCCGGCGAGCAACCCAATTCTTAATCAAACCTATTACTTGATTAATCCTAGTTAATTTGACCTCAGTTTTTATAGACTTGTAGGTTAGGTTAGGTTAAGTATTAACTATTTGGCCGCTTCTGCGATTGTTTATTTTCTATTTGAATGGTATTGTAATTCTTTCACATATTACTAAGCATAAATTCGTTACCCACCGAAATGTACTTTCTATACCCAAAATATGGAATCTATAATATGACATTTCATTAGTTCTTCGCGTAATAAATGTGATCGGTGCCTGTTGCCTTATCTGATTATTTTACTGTGTCATAACAGGGTTTGAAAATAAAAAATGATTGTGCGACGGTTAGGAAAAAGGAAGGGGGGGAAGGGGTTAAACGAAAATCGGAGTTAATTAGAGAATTACATGGTCATTAGAAGAGGAAGAATGGTTAAGTGGGAAAATATTCAATAGAGGATTGTTTACAAATTTTATCTGATTATTAATTATATTTAACTTAATATTCAGACATTTTCCTAATCTCGAATATTTATAAATTGTTAATCTGCGAGACCTTGCAACTTGTATGTAATATTTTTAACCCTGTATTAAAATCATATGTATGGTCACATGATTTGAAAATTCCGAGTCATTATTGCTATTTATAGCTCTGAAATGTTCTTTAAGCCTCATTTCAAAGTTTATAGTAGTTTTTCCAATATAAAAATAATTACAATTCCTGATTTCTTTGTTGTTAAGAATGTATTTTTTCCAGTTTATTGTTTAATATATATTTTTTATCTTGAATGATTATCAAATGAAAAAATTATAAATCAGCATTATTTATTTATTTCTGAAAGTATTTTAAGTCTTCTTCTTTCCAAAATCCGATTAATATATTACCTTTTTTTTCTATTATTATTACTTTGTTGTTTTAGTACTTATTTGATTTTACAGGGTGAAACAGTTCTGTTTATAGTTATGAGATGAGATAGTTGGTGTGATTCTGCGTACGCTCCCATTTGTTTTAACATTTCTTTCGGTACATTTTTTGCATGATATGACTTAAACACATTGAAACTGCAGATAATTGTTACAGGTTTCATTTTTCTTCCGTCTGAATCAGAATGCGCATCGTGTTTTACTGGGTGCTATTCCGCGGAGGTAGGCAGAGTTTTTAGAAAATATTATCGTCTTAAGGGCATGCTTTCGATAATAATTAATATATTTGCGTTTTTTTACGAAAATGTAGGATTTATTATTAATTTATATCAGAAGTTATATATTAGATTTGACTTTTTTTAAAACTATTACTTATACATAAGACCTTTACACTAATGTAGAACTAATAAACTGAATGTTACTTGCCATAATTAAGAAAATACAAGCATTATAAGAAAGATCGATTTATCGGCGATATGAAATGATAAAACCCAATAAAAACTAACTAACTTACCATACGATTAATCGGCGATATGAAATGATAAAACCCAATAAAAACTAACAAACTTACCATCGCGCATTTTTATCCGCGGGGGTAGGCAGAGAGGATAGAGCGCCACACTCTTCTTTCCTGACGCACAGTTCTCGCCTCATCCACATTCTAACATCTTCTCATACAAGCTCGCCGATTATAGAGACTTCTAACAGGACCATCTTCCAGTATCTGGTTTACCTGGTCGTGCCAAGTCTTCTGCAGACGTCAATAGGATCGATATAAATATTATTTAGTAAAAAAATGTTTATGTTTTTGATATAAAACCTAATTTTAAAAGTAGCTGAAGCCTCAAGCATGCAAGTAAATACAATATATTATTTAAAACAATTTGTTTTCACTGTCTATCTTGGCTTTAAGATTATTAGAAGATATATTTCGTATATCACAGAGTTTTCCATATTAAGGCATTTTTGTGGCACGCGGAAAATTAATTTAATGGTCGCGGTCTTTCTTATAATGCTTGTATTTTCTTAATTATGCCAAATAACATTCAATTTATTAGTTTCACATTAGTGTAAAGGTCTTATCTAAGTAATAGTTAAAAAAAATCAAATCTTATGTATAACTCCTAACATAAATTAATAATAAAAACCCACATTTTCGTAAAAAACGCGAAAAATGTTAATTATTTTTGAAAGGGAAGTCTTAATACCACCCACGACAAGCCTTAATCATTGTGTCTATTTGCTTTCCTCGGCCTTGTGCTCTTTTCTTATAACCTTTCACGGTCAAACATCGTATTTTTTAACACTCAAGTCAGTGGGAAAATA
Organism: Eubasilissa splendida; assembly: GCA_031772225.1. NCBI lineage: Eukaryota > Metazoa > Arthropoda > Insecta > Trichoptera > Phryganeidae > Eubasilissa > Eubasilissa splendida. The sequence continues at coordinate 18,791,632 of CM062851.1, forward strand.
CTAAAAATTATTTATTAAATTAATTAATTTTTAAATCTACAACAATTATTCATCTTTAAAATCAACCACGCGTGAAAAGTTATACTCAATTCAATAAAATATAAATGTTCCGCACATCTCCAAACGAATAGTAATATGTTAATATGAAATAACTTGCGCTTACTCATATTTTGGCTCACAAAATTTACAAAGCCTTTTCTTAGAGATGTTAGTTAATTAATATTATATTAAAATAATAAGACAAAACACTTTCTTTAAACTACTATTTATTGATAAATCAACATGTTTCGGTACCTATGGTATCTTCTTCAGGAAACAATGTATACTAAAATTAAAAATACAAATTTAAGTTTTTTTTTTATTGCCGATGTGATCAATGAAACTAAAGATCGACCTTTGGTGTGTAAACGGACGTTTTAACTACTTAACACATACTGACAAAAGACTAAAGAAAATTGTGTATATTTTCAAAGCAGGTGATAAATCCTTAGTTAAACATTATAGACCTGTCAGTATACAGCCAGTTTCGGTAAAAATTTTCAGCCCACAATCTATACTCTAAATTTATGCATTTAATCATTTTAAACCTACAAGATCATTATTATCATTATTAGTATAGTGTGTAACGATTACCTCTGATCAGCAATTAATATACGGCTAAAGGTGGATGATGTACACAGCTTTCCAAAGGCATTTCATGAAGTAAATCATAAAATTTTACGGTATTAATATTACGGTATACACGTTGATCTATTATATTAATTAATTTCATATACTTCTTACATATTTCAGCTTGTTATAGTAAGTGGGTTCGAATCAAGTCCGGCGCTGATACCATCTGATTCTCCTCATTTTAGGGCCACTATTATTTTTAATATTTATAAATGATATATTCATCGCTTTAAGGCAGGGATTGGCAGACTTTCTTGCGAGTAGAGCCAAATATTAATCTCTAAATTTTCATTGAGCCGCAACATACATTTTCACTGTAGTACCTGTATACATTTTAATGATGCACAAAAACATAATAAAATCAAGATTATTTTATAGAACTCAAATTTACAATACCGTCGTAGGCTACTCAAAATAATAGAATATGCGAGTTATAAACTTCAGTAGCGCACTGCACTACTTGTAAAACAAGAAAACCTAAATAATTAAACACGAATAAAAACACTTTGGGCTTTGTAAAGTTTAATAGTTAGAACGGTGACCTTGCATCTCTTTTGAAAGCTTTACTATGTCTTGCATGTAACTACTTGTTGTGGTAATGTCATTGTAAATTATCGTCAGTTAATTTGCTTCTTAACTCATTATTTTATTTGATTCGTGGAGGGGTATGTTTATTCGCTTTAATAAGTAAAGATAAAGATTGTGAGAATGGCAAATACTAGTTGTTTTATTGTGTCATATGTTTCAGGCAAATTATTCCATGTATCAAATATGATTGTCGATGAAAATATGAGCTGGAGTTGAAGAGTCGCAAATGCCTATGAAAAGAGCCGCACGCGGCTCGCGAGCCGCGGTCTGCCGACCCCTGCTCTGAGGTATGATCATTTGCTGTACGGTGACGATTTGAAAATTATTCAAACCATTAATTGTGACGGAAGATTTGTTAAAACTGCAAGCAAGGTGTACTGATAATGACACGTACACCTACCTGCATATTGACAAATGTTATTGTGTCACTTTTACGCGTAGCACAATTACATTTTTGCGTAATATTTAAACGTTATATGGTTATGCTATAAATTGTGTTAATGTAACACTAGATGTAGGAGTAGCTTGCAAATAAAATGAAATAAGTAGGTAATATTAAAAAAAAAACAGAATTATTACACTGGCCCGGTTTAGAATTAATTCATCGGCGATAAATTTAAAATACGGTGTTACATATTTGATAAGCACTAAATATTAAGTGTATTTTCGATTGTCGATTTTCACGTTACGTTTCATTATTTTTTTTTGTAATAATTTCAGACATCGTACAAAATGTTAACATGCCACGCCCTTTGGTTAGAACCCTATTCGCATGCCAAAATAAAGCTGCATTCGAGGCTAGCGTATGAAATACATACACAGATCGTTGTTGGAAAAGCTACCTTTCATAGCTTGATGACCTTCTGTACAATATTGTAGAGGACAGTATACAAGTTTCTAATTCAATTATATACAAAATCGGTTGATTTGTAGCAACATGGTGAGATATGTTAAGAGTTTATTCAGCGTTTGAGTAAATAATACACCTGGACAGCGCAGACGCGGAAAGTGTGGTCCCTTTCCACAATATATAAAAATGTTTTTACTTAAATAATAACGGTGTCAACGAAAATAAAAGTTTACTTCACTATTATTTTAATGTGACGGATTGTATTGTAGTTTTTAATTTACGTAAAACCGCATTCAAAATTTTGATCTTAATATACTGTTTTTTTTTTTAATTCAGCGCGTGTGCCATGCATACACTTATTTAACAGATTGACATCACATATATCCCTCCCTTGAAACTCTTCCTATTTTGTGGAAATTGTTCATAATTTACAACATTTGATATAAAAATTTACATCTACCCAAAGAATACCATCATAATTATAAAAATTGTTTTTTTTTTCAAATTTATTAAGAATTTTATTTGTATGTCTTAGAATTTTTCCCAGATTAAATCGTGTATTATTAATTAATTAAGATAATATTAATTTATCATTAAAAACTGAAAAAGTTTGGTTTAGCCATCTATTTCCTATATTCTTCGCTGGTGTCGAATTGTCCTCACTGTGAATATAATACTTTACTATTTTTAACGTTTCATTTCAGTTCATATGAATGGTCTTTAACAATTCCTGAAAAGCCCAATTTTGAGACAATAAATAATTGATCTAAAGTTTTTTTTTTCAAAATCTAAGCGGATTCTTGCCATTCCGTCACGCTCGTTCCTCGCCCGCTTCTGACGTGCATATTAAATTGAAGGTGAAAGTAGTCGAGGTATAATATTCTAGACTTACAGCGTATATGTCTTGAGACTCGAAATTTCTCGCCACTCCTTTGTGGAATAATTCAATTCCGACTTAACCACCTCTCTGCTGCGCATTTATCGGCGTAATGAGGATATTTTTCTCAACCCCTCCGCTTACATTTGAAATTTTTTTGAGACAGTTGGTGTTCTAAGTACATGTGTAAATTTTGCATGCAGCGGATAGCAACATGTGAAAATAGTTTGGTTGGTTATAGAAATTTCTCTATTTTTAAAGTTCGCTGAATTTAATATGTAATTTACATACTAATAGTCTAGATAGTACACGTACTACATGAATAATCCTTGACAATAAGAGGAACAGCTGTAGATAGAGTACGATGGAAATGATTTCGCTCAGGCGTATTTGGGGTAAATTCATTTAGAGCTAGTGCAGATCTACGACGTTCTGTCGTATGACAATTCTGTCGTAATAGCGAATATTTCCGTAGCCCCTCGCCATTACGCCAGAAAGTCGTAGACGTGCTCCAGCTCTTACGATAGAGTAAATTATGAACAAGTTAGGCATGATTGCAAAGCTGGTATCATACGGAACTCTTTTAAATTACGAAAGGGTTGCTTAGGTGGTTTGGTCGTATGAAACGAATGGATGAGGAGAGGATAACAAAAATGATATGTGACGCGAGTGAGATTACTAGAAATAAAAGACGTCCGCAAAAGACATGGCGTGATCAGATAAACCAGATACCCTAACATTTCTGGCGGCTCCTGTTGTCCGGACGTGATGGTTTGTTCGTTCTTGTTGTAACTCATTACTCTTATCCATCATTATACTAAAACATACCAAAGTAAAAGTACCTACTGCCTGTGCATTTTATTAATACCGTAAGAATTGAAAATGGCTGTCACATTAAATTTAACACAACACTAAATATTATAATATCGTTATTTTAATTAAATTATTGGCAAATAATGAATTAAAAAATATATTCTTAAATAAATAGTTACCAAGTTACAAATATAATAATAATATAAGCGTAACTTAAAATATAAATATATTCATTCGGATTGGTATACTCGCAATGAAAATTACAGAACATAAAATCTGTTTGGATTAAATATAGATAAGTAACGGAGATAATGCGAAATTTCTACTTTGTGTGACCAAATCACTTTGATTGTGCGATTTTAATAATCTAAAAAAATTTACGTCATTACGTGTTCTTAGACCGGTTGTTTTGAAATACGTTAATGGATCACTTCGTTTTCATAACCCACCTGACGTCGCTGGGCAGCGGAGCATCTTTTCTTTTTAAAAATAGGTATAAACTGTAGTGTTGTAATATTTTGACGAAGAAATGATGAATCACTCGATCTAATGGTTGCCTCTGCCTATAGATAAATTGATTTTATTATAAAAAAACCCCTTTACATGCCTCAGATACGTGTATCATACCACCCCTGCATAGAATATGTTTGCCTTATTCTTAAAAATATATTTGTAATTCTGTTAATTAAATTAAATAAAAATAAATATATCCCAGGCGTAAACTAAATTCCGTTTCCTGCAATATTGAGGGTTACGAATGAGACGCAAAATAAACGTTTCTAAATATTTTAAGCTTTTTAAAAAGTAACAATTTTTCAAATATACATAAATATGATATTAAGTAGTTGCAAACTTAAAAAGTTGAAGTAAAAATATGGAAAAACTATTTACTTACATTCAAAATGGACAAATAACACGGTGCGCCGTAATATAAGACGATTTTTATTTTCACCATATATTACTATAACGATCGGTACTATTTTCAATTTAGTTAACTTAAATTTCTGGTAAATCTCCGGTACCCTCAATAAATTAAATATTACATCCATCTTATCTATAAAATATAACAATTGTAAAATCACACATTTCTCAAGAATGCAAGTATTAGATTTATTATGTTTTTATTTCCTCACGCTACAAGTATGTATATTTGTAATGTTATAATTGCGTACGTTGACGACATCATATTTAATGAGGCTTAGTAAAAAAATATTTATTTTATGTTTGATGAAAAAATATTTAATTACTGTTAGCTTCCTTCGCATTTAACATTTCCAGATTTAATAATTATTTATAATGCATTCGCCTATTGCATTTTAATGACAGTTTTCAGCGCTGTGGTTTAATTTGACGTGTCTTTTAAGTGTTGTAAGAGCTTTTGATTCAAGTACATTCGCTAGGAACGGTGATCGTCTAATTGTTCGTTCGTGTCAAATGTGCTTTTTTCATTTTTCTACCGCGTCAATTACCCTGAATATCAAATTCGTCACGGATTGCACTCGCCGATTGGATCCAAGTCCAAGGCCCGTCTCATATTGTATTGTTTATTTGTTGATTTTGTATCTTTTATCTCTTTATTTATTTCTATTGCTTTTCTATTTATTTATATTATTAGCCTGTTCAAAATAGTGTGATCTCACTAAAGGGCCGGTCGTGTGATCAGTACAAACTTTTTATTATAGTTAAAAAAGTTACTAAAGTATTTTTTTTTTGTGAAAATGAGTTGTTTGATCGTTAGTAAAAAAATATTTACTTCTCGAAAGTACATCTCGTAGTAAACTGATTTTACTCTCCGATATCTGATAGTAGAAACAAGAATCGATAGTTAAATACGACGAACTTTTCCATCTGACACATTGATACTTTGAAAGTTGCAGTATACGACAATTAATCGTTTAATTATCCCTTTATTTTAGTGATGAGAGTTCGTTCGATGATGATCTCGTTGCTTAATATACATTAGCACATAATAAAATAAAAATTCACCACCAAAGTGGCAGATTTCGAACGTCTAGGCGAAGAAATCCATAGATTACGCATAAAATATGCGTATTTCATGATTATTTGTCGCGTCTATAGACATCTCCATCTATGCTTTGACAGTAGTATATTTGATGTATCAACAACCCGTAAAGGATTTTTACTACGGGCGTTAGTAAAAAGTTACTACTGATCACACAACCGGCCCTTATAATATATCTATGGCCATTACATTCCTAAATATGATAAGTAAATACTACCTATATTTTGTTCTTATTACAATGTCTCTATTTAATTTATTTTTACAATTTTCTCACAATTCGCCTTTATATATATGGTATATATTTTTTTAAAAACTCCAGGTACCGAGAAGTATTAATGATCTAATACAACATCCATCGTCTCTCCTACAGATTTGTCTCCTATTTTGTTGTGTCAATTCCCTTACGTTCCATCTACCAGTCTACAATACAAATGTAATACCTTATAACCCTTCTACTTTTCTTTTGGCTATTCAATTAAAGATCCTAAAAGCTGTAAAATTCCGTCGACATTAAGTATTTTTCAGAATTTAATTCGTCTTTAGTTATTTTGGCCGCATACATGTTTGTAATAATTCAAACGGTACAGTACAGCCTCAATTTTAGCCGATTATAATTGATGGCCGTAAAAGTGAACGCAAGTGCCTTTGTGTTACGTATTTACCGTTAATTGTATTTCATATTTGTTAATTATCGACTTTTGCCCGGGATTTCGTGTATCTTGATATTTTCCAATTATCGCATATGATGAAGGGTTCCATACCTTTCAGTTAAAAGTCTCATAAAACGATGTTGTAGTGAAAGGAGTTTTTACAATTATTCCCAGAATTATCGTGGTGTATATAATATTGTTTTTTTTTTATCATTTTACTCAGTGTTTATCTGTTACATATGATAATATTAAAATTATGCGTGGCTCCCTGTCGCCAGAGCAGTATTTTCGTATAATGTTACCGATTTTGTGTTGTCATTTTTATTAATATATCTATCTACCTCTACTTCGCGGTTGCAAAGTTACTTATCGTCATTTAAAAGGTTTTTAATAGTGTAATTTTGTATTTTTTAATGACTTCATTTAAAAATAGATTTATTTGATTTTCAGGACAATACAATATTTGTTCGATGAAGTTCGTGCGAAGAATATTAATATGTTGCAATTCTTAAATTATTATAATCTTTAACACACTTCTTTTTTTAGGATGACTTATTATTATTAGTTAAATTATAAACACTCGATTAAAGTTAATAAAATGTTACTATTTTTTTTTTTACAAGTGTAGGTATTAATATTTTCCTATATATTTGTAAACACTTATTATGATTATAAAAAAACTACACAATGTGTGAATGAAAAGGCGGTGGAGAAAGAAGGAATGTTTTATATTAAAAATAAAACTTTATATATTTATTTCGGGTTTGATTTGCCGTGCGTTGAAGTTTTTGGTTGAATATCATCGCCATTTTATTTATTTTAATCAGTCACTGTAATATTTCTGGAAATATATTTTAATTATATTTAAAAATGATCAGGGGTAGATATTTTGCACCCCAATTTCTCAGAAAGTATAGGAAATTATGTTCAACCAGCAAAATTAATTCAGTCTTTCAAATTTATGAAATTTTGTAAACTATTTGATTGCATATTATTATGCTGAGAAATTGGACGATAAACCAGAATCAACTAAATGAAGGATATTAGTTCATTATAATAAAATTACAGTTTACATTACTTTTACACGTTATATTATCTTGGACATATTATTGTGGTACTGAGACAATTTGCGAAGGCAATCAATGAAACGTTATTTAGTACACTATTGATTTATTACCAATAAAGACCACTCTTTGTATTAATAATTAACTTATTTTATGTTATTTTAAAAACACGAGTTGACTATAAGTGGCGAGGTGATGTGATTCATAATCAAGTGCAATTTTTTATTAAACATAGCGATTTGGTTATTTATTTACTGTAAAACATTATTATATTAATTTTTTAACAACCGGTGGGTCAAAACAAAACACGTCCGGCGGTGTGGATCATTTTAGACCCACCCCCAAGTTTTCGGTTTTTCAACCGTTTTGTGGGAGATTTTTTATAGATATTTCATTTTAAATACGATTTAATAAAATTGCACGATGTGCCGTAATGTTACTACTAAAAAATTATAAGTTAAAAATTAATAAATATTACTAATAATGTACATATTCTCACGCATCAACAGATGCCCTACACAACCAAAATACAAACATCCACTGAGCATGTGATCTTCTCGTCGGAACCCGAGCAGGTAGTGTCATAAAACTTACAGGTAGGCGCAACGCCCCTCAAATAATTATATTACTGGCATTGTCTAGGGGCCGCCAGATGAAAATAAGTGAAAACAAATACATGTACGCATACCTGGTATCCTTTGTCTACCCGCTCAAAATATTGACAACATATGTTTTGGCGTAAGCGCTGAGATTCAATCCGACTGTCTTAGGTCAGTTTTTGAGCGTTTTTTCACATTTTTATCAATAACTCATTTGAATCTCGTCCGATAACTCCATTAAACGAATATTTGTAGCGTAATATTTTAGCGCATATTTTCACAAACCCCCGGGTCAAATCTGACCCACCGCTGCAGAGTATGTGTTTTTTAATTTTTTAATTCTTGAATTTGTAATGTGAAAGTGAATTGATGCTTCACGGGAATGAAAATTCACATTTTTTCTCTGGCATTGATCGACTGTATTTAATTATTTCGATTCGTGTGGTATTTAGAATAGCTTTTAATCAATATAATTTATGACATATTTTGATTTTAATTTCCATCAGTGTTCATTTTCTCTTGCAATCGTACATTGTTGTATGTTTTATTCCTCGCGTCCGCGGAATGCTATTCGTGCTCTGCTATCATTCATTCAGTATGGTATATGCGTAATGATGCGTTATACCTTTAATACATCGACTTGTTGATTTGGAGAAATCGATCAAAGATAATTCTTGAAATCTTACTGTCCGTATAGCTGTTGAAAATATGACATATATTCTAGATAGGTAAAAAAATATTTTAAATTAAGGGAAATCTACATCTTGTTGGATTTTTAAAAAGTGTTTGTTTCTATGATTGTTTCTTTTTTAACCGTCATGGTAATGTTATATTAATTATCGCGTTCGTTTACATATTTAGAAATTGATCATTTTTTTTTTTTGGAAAGTTTATCACACTTCATTGCTGGGTGTACTCAAATTCACACTTTTCATGTAAGTTAAATAAATACCTTCGAAATCAGATATATTGATGTACCCAATATTAATGGCATTTTAAAATCAAATATAGGTACCCAAGTGCTATTCCTTAAATACACGTGTTTTGGAAAGTGGGTAGCCCTTTAACACAGCTTATAACGTGTTTATTAATTAATTACTTCGCAATATTTGTTTATTTGAAATAAATATGTATTTTCCTTTGTATGATAGATCTGTGTTTATATACATAGATATACAGATGTAATAGATGTATGAGGTTCATTGACAGTATGCAAAGATTTCAGATATTCGTAGCCGTTTTCCAATTGGGTTCAAATCCGATTTTGAATAAATGGCTATTCTTTAGATGTTTTGAACGACAAGGAAAGGGATTGTGAGACAGTTTAATGTGGCTGGGGTGGATTTGAATAATTTAATTGATTTATAGGTCAGATCTAAAATGTTTTCTGGCGGCAAATATAGTCAGTTGAGCCGCTACTTGTGGTCAGCAAGTAGAATAAGATTGATCAGCAAATAATGTCATTATCATTGGCAGCTTTAAAGTTTTCCTAACCCAACCTAACCTAACCTAACCTAACCTAACTTAACCTACTAACCTAATCTAACCTCGTATTTTCACTGCCGATAAACATAGTATTATGTCCAAATGATTAAATAGCTATTTTTGACTTGTTAATCCAATATCTAAATGGTGAATCACTTAATTACTTCTCGTTCGTTTTATCTGAACCATAGGCAATAAATATTTTAATATAGATGTTTTTAAATTTAATATATAGTGATACCTTTTGCCTATTTAAAAGAAGAAAAAAAAAAAAGAAAAATAGTGTTATCTTTATAAATGTACGTCCTAATAATTCCTCTGCAGACATAGCGCTAGGATGATTAACAGAGATTACAAATTACAACTTTTGCAGAATAAATGTAAAAATGCACCCATGTCTTTATATGTGACGTTAGTGATGACCAATCTTTTGCATCTCGTGGATTTAACCTTTTTAAATTGCTGGACGCATAAACCTAAGTGATTAGTTTGTTGTCTTGCGTAGAATCATTGCGTTATTATATGATTTTTTTATATTGAGACAATCGATAGTTAGTCATTTAGAGTAATTCGGCACACTTAAAGATTTCTTTCTTAATTTTAATCGAAAATGTAGCATCAAATTGACGTGACGGTTTAGCATGTTTGCAACATTATCCAGTTCATATCGCTATATCGTACACTGTAAATTTTGAAGTTGTACAACGGTTCATGTTGCTATTTCCCCTCTAAGGCAAGGCGGCCGTGGCTATTTTTAGACATCGGTCTAAGGTGATAATATTTAATAATAATATTAATTTATATTTAAAGTTAATGGATACAACAAAAATATACACGTACGTGCCATGTGCGCCACAACACAAATATTCTCTTTTCTTATATTTACATTTTAGATCGCTGTCGTCTTCATTATTTTTTATAAAGCTTTTCAACATCTTTGGTCACTTTCTATGATTTTGATATCATCATTGATAGCCGAACGGGGCTACAAGCAATATAATACATGTTATTTGGAAATGGTGCTAAAACAAATCAATGGTCACGGACCCATTACTATTGATTGATTAATTGCATCTAAACACTCGTTTATATCAATTATTCCGGTTTTGATATATAATATTTTTATTAGAAAACAAATATTCACGAATTTAGTGCAATAATGGTGATGATTGATAATTATTAACAATTTTAAAAAATGAAATATAATATTATATATCCCGTTAACAGTATCTGTGTTAAAAACTATTATATACTAATATTAGATGTAATATTTCGATGAACGATGCAAACGTGCATTGTATTGCATTGCATTGCAGAGCTCGTGAAGCTGCCCGCTTGTAGTATTAGCCAATGCGCGCTTTAAAAGTCGTTATGCCGCAATTCATAGGTATATTCCTCATATAGAAAAACAGGCAAAGACTCGTAAATGTTAAAAAGGTTCGAGTCTGTCTTATTGGTCGCATCTTCAGTGATTAAATGGTTTGTATTTTTCGTCGCGTGGTTGTATTTTTCTCACATTTGCTTAGCTGATTTGACCCTAATAGGTAATGCACTCGGCTTATTCTTGAGAGACTTCGCAATAGGGAATTTGTCTCCATGTTTATGTTGACCTGAAATTCTTCCGTCCTGTTACTACTATGTTAAAAATAAATTTACTAATGTTTTACTATCTATCAAATTCTTAGTTTTGATTTACCGATTTTACTACTCAAGTGATCATTTTGATAGCCTTTTTTTGTTTTTATTTCTCTTTTTATACGAATGCAATATATTAAGGGGAACACATTCTTATTGTGAAGTTGTAATTATTCAGAACAGACGGTCTGTGATCTTTTATATTTATATGTATATATTTATAATTAATACATTAAATTAGTATTTAAAAAAAAAAAGGAATGTAATATAATTACCGTTATTTCACTTTTCATTCCGCCATTCATATTAGCGAAACGCCATTTGCTAAATTACAATTAATTAAAATTACGAGTTAACATTACTAAAATATGATTGATTTAACGACGTCTTTTGTTATTAGCTTGTATTGATGAGATTTGAAATGAATACATTTTTAATCAGGAATCGCATGTGCATTATGGGTTGTTTTAGGCTCTAATATATTGTAATATTCTTACTGAAAAATAAAAAAATATTTTTCTGCTATAATATTAATTTCTTTAATTGAATATGTTTAAATATGTTTTTTTTTTAAAACTGAATTCTAAAATGAAAATGTACCTCTCGACCACCGGTCGGGGCACCGCCTCATCTCTTGCGCGTCGATTAGTGTGGGATCTCTATCTTATTTAGACGTAGCGGTCTGCGGCCAGATTACGACACACTCCAGGCTTTCGGCCCTTTCGACCGCCAATTATCGATCGTAATCGGATCCATCCCACGAATGATTGCTCTCTTTGGTAACGTTTTGTAACATCCAGTTTTGATCTCATTCCACGCTACGTTCGGACCACATTATTTCAGTTAGTTATATAGTTTGATGCATTAATCAAACGGGTAAGTAAAATTATGGCACGTACAACAAAGAGAATATTCAATTCGTTGACGTTTTATTTAAACACATTGAACAAAACACACTTTTGTCATACATCTGGTAGATATATCTAGTAGCTTGATTTGTGTACCGAGCAATTTGGTTGTGAAATTATTCGAGCATTCCAGTAAAGGTTATTTCTGTGAACATCCTCAGAAGAACGTGCATTAGGGTCTGTCTTTGTCTGGACTAGTTTGGCTGGGAGTAAGCTGGCCCCGAGTAAAATTGTGGTAGTCTTCTAATATTTCCGGCTCTTGACGATAGTTTATTTTTACGAGGTTGCTTCTATTGTACATCAAAAATATCTAATTCTAATTTAAAAAAATCTATTTCTTGAACACGTGGGAACCGTTAGCTTTTTATTGCTTACCAACACGAATAAAATAACGGTGTGAACTCGTTATTGCACAATCGTTTAAGTTTAAACATGCAGTAGAAAAAAAATGTACTTTGAAAAATTACGTACATACATTAATATTCTTATTTGAAACAATGCTCTTTTAATTTAAATAAATAATTTATAAGGATTATTTGCCGTTTATGCCACAGTTTTACAGAATTTCATTGCTTCAGGAATACCTACTTAAAAGCTACATTACTGTAATTTTTTACAAAAGTGTAATGTACTGTTTTTTCACGTGTACACACTATAATTAGTGTCGGTGTCCTAATATGACACATGTGCAGGATATTCACAACAATTATTATATCATTAAATGTGAAATGTCCAATTTCCAATTAAAAGTTTGATTCATTATATCTCAAACAAAAAGTAATAGAATTAGTCAAAGTATGGGCCTAAACTGTCGACACAATTTTGTCATTATCAATAGCAATAGCTATGCCGGTAGTGAATAAGCCTAAAGTCGCGATATATGTTTTCCACTGCTGGTTGAGAATTGAATATTTTTCCATGCAAGATGTGATCCAATGCCTGAAAGAAGTGGTAGTCAATTGGTGTAAGATTTGGTGAATACGGTGGGTGACAGAGAGTTTCCAAGTTCACCTCCTGCAGTTTGAGCAGCGTTGATTGTGCGTCTAGCTTTGTCTTGCAGAAGGTTTGTTGTTATTGACCTGTCTCCGCTTAATCGCAAGATCCTTCGTCATCCACTGTAATCAATTCACTAGTTTTCATGAATCTGTAGTGAACCTGTTGGACCTCCACACGGACATTAGGTTTTATGGTGTGTTCGGTTTCGGACTGTCTTTTGGCATTTCATTTTTATCTAATCATTGTAGCGAATGATTTATTTCTAATGGTTCAATATTGTTGGAACAGTAACGTCAAGCCTTTATGTTGTCCGCTTCCACTGTCCTCATTGTCATTGTCCGCCATGGTCTTGCCCATGTGATTCATTTTAATTCACCTTGGCAATGTGGTTATTTTCATCCACCCATGATCTTAGATTGCCCACGTGGCTCATTTTTAAAATTAAAATTGCCACCTATATTGGAACTTCTCAACCACCGACGTCGTGTGCATTCTATGGCGGAACTCGTATTCGAAAATAATACTAATTTTTTGACTAATTCACGATTTTTCAAAAATTGATCCGTGGGCGACAAGTTCTCGTTAGTTTTAACCGTGTTATTGAGAAATAGCGCGAGTTAAATGAAATCGCGTATAAAGAGGATCGACAACGATTAAGCGAATCGGCAACGTTAGGTCTGATGATGGGGCCCGGCCGATGAAGCCAGGTTCACGCGGCATAATATACTAAAACGTACTTTATTTTTATTTGTTAACTTTGTCTTATTAACCACTTATTGAGTTTAAATCCATCTACCGGTTTCGAAAAATATGATTTTCTTCTTCAGGATGTCAATACTAATCAAAAACATATGTTATTGTTTCTTTAACAGAATATATTTTTAAAAAACAATTATTATTTAAAAAATTAATTTAGTACCTAACTCAAATTGTTACTTGATTATTCGAATAATTTTTAGGAAAAAAATTTAGAATAGGACTTGTAGTTAAATTTAGTTGGTTGTTTATAATTGTTTGATTAGTTTTACACGCTTTATTTATCCTCAACGATTCCAAATTATTTAATTTATGACCAACACCGTTTATATGCAAAACTAACAATCCCAATTTTTTTATCAAAACCATGACCATTTTCTATCATATGATTAGAAAATTCTGAAAACCCACTATTGTTCAAACATCTCAAATGCTCCTTTACTCTTATATTAAAATTTCAACTCGTTTTACCAATATAACAATTTGAGTTATGTACTAAATTTTTTTTAAAAATAATAATTGTTTTTAAAATAGATTCTGTTAAAGAAACAATAACATATGTTTTTGATTGACATCCTGAAGAATAAAATGATATTTTTTGAAACCGGTAGATGTATTTAAACTCAATAAGTGGTTAATAAAACAAAGTTAACATATAAAAATAATGAATTTTATCCACATTGTTAATTTTGCCCATTTTAAAAGTAAAACGTACTTTCATTATAAGTATAATAAAATAAGTCAATTTTGAACAAATATTCCCTAATAAGACTCTTCTCATAGCAACAGCGTTACGAAACATTACGATGAAATAAAATATAATGTATTTGTTATTTTTTTTCATTAATAGGCATTAGTGAAAGGCACATATCAGACAGAGTTAAGAAAAATATCTACATATTACTTCGACGGCCAGGGCAAGGCGCTTAGACCGATGGTAGCAGTTCTCATGTCCAGAGCCATCAACCATCATCTGTACGGAGATAATGGGTAAGGATTTTTTCTTTATTATTCTTTTTTGTGTAACCAGCGACAGACAATATCGCCATTTTATAAATCTGAATCATTTTTATACCATTCGTGTGTATATATGTAAGTTATTAATTTATAATATTTCTTTTGGTAGATATTATATGAATATATGTCAGTTACGCTATATTTAAAATGCACTAAAATTAAATCAAATAAATATCAGATAAATCATAGAGACGATGCTATTTTTTAAAATTATATTTAATGGAAAATATATAGAAATATGGGGTAATTACAGGGCTTGCGACCTGTTTTCGGCTGGCTTAAGTAATCACTTTATAATTAATTAATTAAAAAATTTATTCTGCTCATGTTCTTAATATATGTACATATTATACATTGTTATTAATATACAAAAAGGCGAACAAGCTTCATAATGTAAGAGATGTTCACTGCCTCCTTAACTAGACCGAAGTCTCTACTAAAGAAGACATGTTCATCCGTTGTCTATCATACAAATATGAAAACCATTATAAATATATATATATTTTTATCTAAACCAAAAATATTACGTTCACCACTCTCATCCCATCAATCTCCACATCTATCAAATTTTTGAAAGTTGTATATATGATAATATGTAGACTTGCTTTAAGTACCACTACACCATCGCCATCTATGGACCAAATTTGATCATTAATTTTTCTTTGAAACAGCATATATGTCAATTCAATGAGAATCTGATTTAATTTTTTTTTCTGTAATTACCTCATATTTCTATATATTTTCCATTAAATATAATTAAAAAATAGCTTTGTCTCTATGATATATCTAATATTTATTTAATAACGATGCCTTTGTAGGTAAAAATCCAGTAATTGTGTGTTCTTGGACATATTCAAATATTGCTAAAATTAATTCAGGTGTTTTTAAATTTTTTTATTACATACATATCTTATATTATAATTTTGAACGTTTGACAAACTTGTAGAACAGTTTTATGGCAAGGATTACCCCCTCCGCATTGTAATCAACAGTGTTAAATCAACAACGAAATAAAATAAAATACAACATATTATATGAGTATACATACAAAGAAAACAAATAATTACATGATAATGTGTTCTTTCACGTAACTTTTAGGGCCTTTTAATTTTGTATGATATTTAATAAGTCTTTATTTAGCTTATTAAATATTCGTGGCCACAGCACATCGTCTCGTTCTTTCACCGTAAACATTATTCGCGATCGGCACTCGTTTTTCGGTCAATAATAATACAATGTCTGCATTATAAAAATATATTTATTAATCTTGAGCTTGGTAGATATGTTAAGTTTTTTAAACACAATTTTTACAGATATTTCCATAGAATTGGAAGTACGACACGGTTTTGTTTTTTTTTACCAGATGTCGAGAATAACAGTTTAACATTAAGTGTTCAGTTTAACACAATCTGAATGAAATAAATACATGTTTTTTTGTAATTAGAGTCACTGATCGAAGATATAAATTCTCATTGGACACTAATTGCACGTGTTTGTCTATGATCTTTAGTGGCCTCCTGTTCACCCAACGACAGGTGTCACTCATCAGCGAGATGATTCATTCAGCATCCCTCATCCACGATGACGTCATCGACCAGAGTGACATCAGGCGCGGGAAGCCCAGTGCGAATATGCTCTGGAATCACAAAAAGGTAAGCTGTTTTACATTGAACTAATTCCCTAATAATAAATTGTAGAGTATTTAAAAACTTTTTTAATATTAATGGTTTAATAACAAATGGTTATCAATCGACATTCATGGGGAGTATTACATTATCCACATTTTGTATATTGCTAATATAATATATTTACGTCTAAACGTATAAATAACAAATAAGCGTAGTTGTTTGTGGTTAGACCAAATAACACAATGGTTATTTGGTTACTTGTTACAAATAAGTGATGGCGTCTCCAGCGTGTAATCTGTCATGGCGACTGATTCGAAACAGTCAAAACATTAACATTTTTTTAAAAATAGTTAATTTGTCTTAACAATTAAATACTTATCATGGATTAAAGAGTATTAAACATTTTTATACAGTCCATTAAGCAACTGTCGAATTAAGTACTACTTATGATTTAGAGACAATCGACGATTGTTAAGGGGGTACGATTTGGCTAGACGGTGAGATAATCTGTTCCATCAGAAGATGTCTATATTTGGACAGCAACAATAAACAAGTGTCACTCGTTTGGATTCCTGCACATAAGGGAATTCATGGAAATGAATGTGCTGATAAACTGGCCAAGGAGGCCACTCTTTCCGGAGTTTTCCCTCCTCAATTCCATATCCCGATGTATGACAGACTTAATATGTTAAAAAAGTATACGAATTTTATATGGACTGCACAATGGATGAATCCAAATAAACATAAGAGTAATCGGCTTAAAATAATTCAAAGATCTATTCCCCACACCCCCTGGTTCTCCAAAAGGAAAGTCTCCAAAATAACAATATAAAATATCTCTAGAATGAGAATTGGGCATTGCCAGGTAGACAGGACATTTGTTCAGATTGAACTTGATAAATTCCCCAATGTGTGAGTGTGGGTGCCAAGGAGGAAACCCTTGATCATATATTTATGCCTGTCCATTGCGGATCACAGGTTTTTTTTATAGTAATCTCGTCAATGGTAATTTTCAACTCCCTGTTAACTTGTGTCATCTTCTTTTTCTTAACTTGCCACATTTAATCTATATAATAGCGAATTTTTTGAACGACAGTGGTATTGACTTGTAATATAATATTTTCTATTCTATA
Organism: Eubasilissa splendida; assembly: GCA_031772225.1. Classification (NCBI taxonomy): domain Eukaryota; kingdom Metazoa; phylum Arthropoda; class Insecta; order Trichoptera; family Phryganeidae; genus Eubasilissa; species Eubasilissa splendida. The sequence goes on from CM062851.1 coordinate 18,809,326, forward strand.
ATATTATTATACTTTTTTCTATAAAATAAAGTTTTAACTTGATTAATGGCACAAATCACTCTTGAAGGTTGGATTGCCTGTTTAAAAGAAGAAGAAAAGGGTATGATACTTATTCATCTATTCGTGTTTTTTTTACAAAATGGTGAGTTTTCATTATTCATTTATACCAGAATTCGAACACTAATTTTTTTTATTGAACGATAATTTAGATAATACCTTTGTACTAATATAAAACTAATAAATTAAATATTGTGTGTAATAATTATGACAACTTAAGAATTAATTGTTATAATTATTACAATTATCATTCGGTTTATTAATTTTATTTTATTACAACGATTTTATTTAAGTAACAGTTTTAATGAAAAACTAATCTAGTGTATAACTTTCGATATAAATGAATATTAAAAATACGTATTTTCGCGAAAAGATGAAAGTCTCCCTTAATATATCATCTAGATGTTTCAAATTTCACAATATTTATGAACTATATTACATTATAAATAATTAATGATAATCTGCAAATAAATCGTGCCTTTTCCGTATGAGTCAATGTCAAAACTCGCGTGGAATTAAATTTTTTTTTCAATGCTCACTTGTTTACGTATTGTTTACGTTTAACATACTTGTGCAATAAATCGAATTAATTTATACAGTTATTATTTCATTCATGATTTTTTTTACATTAACGCGGATTACGACTCACAAATGTGTTTTTTTAGTGTTTTAATCCTGTTTTGTATGTATATTTTAATGTGTATTTTTTTAATGTATAATTAATTTAAAAACGGAGATTAATGTAGCGTAAACGAGAAAAGTTGTTGAAGTAGTTTTTTTATGTGATATATGTTTAAGTTTAGCTTAGATGGAACGAGGCTTTATTACGCTTTCCATGGATATTTTCAGGGTGCTGTTGCTAGCCAATGGCATGTTCTTTTAGATGCACATGTGGTGCGATGATTTGTATAAACACCATCGAAATAACGTAATTTCGTACAAATTTTATTTTAATATTCGCATTTGATCCAAATTGTGAATAATGTAATTTCAATTTTGTTCTAGATTAATAGATAAATATATTTCCGAGAAAAGTCGGAATGTAACTTACGCAACCCCCGCGCTGAGACCAACACAAATGGTGAGGTCGATACTAGTCTAATAGCAATGAGATCGTGTGATTTGGACTAATGTCTGATGAATACACAGACTGATTACGGCAGGCGTATATGGATAATAGAATTGAATATTGAGCAACCGAAACAAAAACCTATCGCGACTGAAGGTTACATTAAAGGGAAAATGTTGAAGGCCAATGGTATTTGTACCTTTTACCATTGTAACTCTTGATTATGACGAAATGAGCGACGTAATTGAATCTCAATCTTAACATCAAGGATCAGGCCTCTCGGAAATTCAGAAGGGAAATTACCTGGGCAATGTATTTTATATTTATAAATCCTGAACTGATCAAATTGTAAGAATGTGATTACACCAATGGGCCTGCTTCATTATTGACCGAAATGCAGTAGTCACATATAGGATGGGTAGTAAATGTTACAATAAATAATTTTGGACAAAACATTTTTTTATTCTCTCTTGAATATTGAGAATTTCAAAAATTGGAGGCTACGAAAATAACGTGTTTATACGGATTCATTAGAAATTTTATTCGAATATTTTGCACATACATAAGGATAATTGCTTTACGGCATTTACGCGAGTTTCACGCTCCATTTACATTCTTACCTCAGCGTAATTAACTTTTTGATGTTATTTGAATACAAATACATACCCATGGAATCCTGTAGCACGCTGCTTTGTAGGCTCACGTAGGTTGATGATTAAGTGTTAAGACATATCTATCTATCGAAAGGCATACATTTGTATTAGATCCGTACGTTTAACGAATGAAGTAAGCTCGATTTGTCCATGAACCATTTTAAATTATTGGACCGACTACTTTGGTGCATAAAATTATTTAGTATTAAAATTATCAGCGAGACGTACGATGACCGACCTTATATTTATATACAGGATCATCAATGGTATGATAGACTGCCCCCAGACTTTCGGTCTGCTTGACTTTCACGCAAAATTGAGAGACAATTCATTGTTCTATTACTATGGTCATGTCAGAACTCGTGCATTAGCTGACGAATGAATATGCGGAGGTAGTCGACATTTTTGCTCATTTTAATTTCATTTATCTCTTTATAGGACTGCATTATTACAATTTTTTGTGTCTCAACTCAGTGGCGACAGATAGATTGCTTTACTTCACATTTTGTATTTATTTTTAATTTTGATTGTGAAAGGACATGCTGACATTGTGTATTTTTTTTCTTTGTATATTGCACTTCTGGTGAAATTTTCTGTTATTTTACAAATTATGTTAATGCCTGAATAGGGCAGGGCATGTATAAAAATAGTAATAATAAAGAGTCACATAGACGAGGTTCTCTTATAGTCACTTTGTCCATGTTTATTTTGTCCTCTATATCTGTAGGTGATATTACAGTTAAATTATTTTTTGCGAATAGACAAAATGGTTTTTTAGTCCTGTTTACAAATTAAACGAATTTTACACATATCTGAGGACTTCGTTTGACGGTGGAGGTAGACGCATCTTTTCCCAATTTCTAGACGCACCCTCTAACTGTGAATCGTCCACATTAATTTCCACACTCACCCGTCGTAGTCCACCTTTGCACCAGAATTCTGTTATCCGTATTGTATGTGCACCTTGCATCGAATAAACAGGTTTTGGTTAGCAATTACTACATTCCGCCTAAATTTTAAAATGTAACTGTGCTTGGAAATAGTTGTTTGGTCGATTTTCTGAAATTGGAGATCTTCTTTTTCATACTGAATCCTTGCAGTGTGTCAGGGCTATTTGGATTTCATAATTCTTGAAATGTAAATTTATTATCTAGACACATTTCTTCATAGGTGATCATCGCTTACAAATAGTTTGTTCTCACATTTCTGTGTCATGAATTGTGTCCTTAATGACGTAGTCGGTTTGTTTTTATTACTTGGTACTGTTTCCTTTTCGAGGATGGGATCACCTGGATAATTCCATATTAGGATATAGTGTCAAGGAACTCTATTTATTATAGCACAACTTTTTACAAATATGGCAGTAATGTAACTGATTGGAGTAGTATCTAATAAGTGTAGTTGCAAAAGTAATTGCTAGTTCCAGATCTCCATTTGTTTTATTGTCACATCTTATTTCAAGGGATAATTAATGTATCAGGTTAATAAATAATGTAAATATTATTTAAAAAAGTTTAGAATTACATTGTGGAACTGTATAAAAATAATAAAAAATTATTGTATTTCTTTTTTTTTACCAAGTATTTAAATACGTATTTTATATAAACACAATTTTCTTATATTATATAATGTATCAATTTTGTTATTTTAATAATAACTTTTGTGGGTTCTGAAGTAATCAGAATACGTCCCATATGTCATAAGTAGGTAAGTGACCCTCGCACGTGTGCACAAGAAAAATCATTTTATCTTCACCGGACACATATTATGAGTGAGTAGAGCTGGTCATATTGAACACACATCGCTTATAATCTGCGAATATGAATATTCTTAATCCTGCATACGATTACAGTTTACTGGTCTCTGTATATTAATCGCCGCGATGATTCACGATCGCAAGGCCGACGCCTCGCTATAATTTTACTACAATAAATAGGTTGGTGTAAAAAATAACGGCGCGAGAGGCACGTCGGCGGTTCGTTGAACCGTTCGTTATCGGCGCGCCGAGCTGATCACCTTCGGCGGCGGGTTCCTGCCCCGAGCTGGGCGCCGGCGCCGCTCCGGCTGGCCGCTGTGCCGCCCGCACAGGGTGGTCGTGCCCGGGCTCACTCTCGTTCGGGCACCACATTTCTTCTCCAATGATGTTACAAATATAGGTTTTTTTTTTTTTTACATATTTCATGAAATTATCGTAATTCGTGAACAGTCTATTAATAATTGTAATAAAAGAAAACACGGTTTTCTAAATGGTTATAAACCAAAATCATTTATAATGTCACAAAGGTCCGTTGGTGTTTGCTCGTGACTAAAAATCTACAGTTGTAACGGACACTCGGGAACATGCATTGAGTGGCAATATCCGATATTATATATATATATATTCGAAAAAGAATGTACACCTACTCATAATATATATTTTTAGCTATAAAATGAGGATTAATTGAATAAAAAAATATTCTTCAATATTTGCAAAATTACTTTGGGGCCTCGTTTTATATTAATAATTATATAAACCACTTTATTTAAACCACTATTTATTAATTATTCTATATGTTTCGATACCTATGGTATCGTCTTCAGGAAACAATATGATATATCGAAATATGTAGAGTAATTAATACATAGTGGTTTAAACAAAGTGTTTTATATAATTATTAAAAAAGTATTTACAAATATTTTGTAATCGTAATAAACACCCCCACCGTATATGAAATAAGGATTACAATATTCCCTGGATTCACGCAGAGACACCTTGTGTAGTTTATTTTCACAGATCGCAACAACGATGCATAATTTTAGTGCTCTTTAATGATATATTAAGTGTAATGATTTTAACCTAAATAGTTGTATCCATCAACTACACAAATATATTATATAAAATATTATTAAAAAAAAGCTTATTTTGAAATTACCCTGTACTTTGCAGATGTGAAACCGCTTTTAATGATATAATATGCTAACGGTTTAGCACTATACGTATATTTCAGACTTCGCATTTGGTAGTACGTTGGTTCGTAGGTGTCATTAATTTTTTTTAACATATTTGAAAATGTTGCAAAACACGTTTCAAGAATGGTTATTTTTTTCCTTTCTAATACTTTGAATGCAAAACCATATATATCACTGTGTCATATATTTAGATTGGAGTGAGGGAAAGAGGATATTGCGCACACACGTTCGTGTCTACCGCATCAATGAATGGATATTAAGATTATGTTTAAATTGTGAAATGGAATCATTAAAAATATTATCTGAATTCAGATTTTAATCACATTCCGCTAACTTGATGTAGCGCAATTAATCGGACAACAGCCGTGTAGTATTACAAATGTTATTATTATATTTTAAGTATACTGATTTAGATACTGTTGTATCTTGGACCATCTCTGTGCTACTGCGAAGACTGCATAAGAAATTCGACGCAGAATTGGTATTACTAAGAACGCTACAATGCGTGTCTCAGATATATGGAAATGATTATGAAAAAAATGATCGAGATATTGGTGTTTTCTATGTTCTTGCGCATTTATCGTGGACATTTAATTTAAACCAAATAAAAATTATTTTGTAAATTGAGTTGACATACTGTTTTATTCCACTATATTTCATTGAATTGAACGTTAGAACGTTTTCGGGAATATCTTCCCATTATCAATAATATAATTCAACTAAAGTTAAAAACATTTTCAGACAGTTATTTAGGGTGTGTTTGGAGTTAAGGGAGGTTGGGGTATGGGTGGAGTTGAAATGGATAAGAGAGGGGATGTAATGGGCGGTATTTGGTTTTTTATTATTTTCTTATTGTGGTAACGTTGCGAAGTACCATCAGATTCTCTTGGGTTCTTTCCTTACTTTGTACTCTCGAGTTGCCTTGGATTGAAACTCAGTAAATATGTGTAACAATATTAGTTTCTTACAATAATATATTTACTGTACTTTACAATTATATAACTCAGATATTGTTCATTACTATTGCGAAGGAACGATGGAAAAGAGCCCGTTCCCCCTGAGACAGCCTCTTATAACCCATGACCCCCATCACTCATCTGACACATACAAAAGTGACAGTTCTCACACTTATTATTAAAAATGTCTAAATTTTTTAAGATGTCTAACCTTCGTCTTTTGGTGCAACTATGTAGAAGTTCTAAATTATTATTGTCAAATGAATGGCCCTCCATTCTTGCATGTTCAGCCATTTCGGAATTTTGACTGATAGCTTTTTTACGTTCTTCTAATCTTTTTCCTGTTCTGTTTTCAATAATAAAACATAGTTGAATAAAAATGTTACAACTCAATTTACAAAATAATCATGGAATTCCACAAAGTTTCACCAAAAACCTTTAAACGGTTATCAAATAAAAATGATGGATGTCTTCAAAATTTGGTGCAGGAAACGGACGTTTCGTATTCCACGAACTGCCAGAACACGGAATGTCACTAGAAAAACCAAAAAGGAGAATATCTCCATCTCTACATAAGACTTCCAGATTTGCTGAAGACAGATTCAAATGAAGGCAGGTAGTAAAAAGGATCACGACCCTCCGCAATGAGAACAACGACGAGAGAGAGAGAACTAAAACATTAATCGGAACACTTCACTGCATCAGTTTACATAAATACATATATAATATATATATGATTGCTTATTATCTACATTTTTTTTATCAAAGTGATTTTTATTTTCGTGTTAAGTGTTCCATAATATTGAAAAATCATTCTAATTGGCATCCGAATATATTGCTAAACGTTTGAAATGTATAGAGAGTGACCTTCTAGTTCGTATCATTTATTAATTTTTATATTGTTGCTTGCGGCCGGAATAACCGAAATTAATTTTTATTTTATTAATTAATGTTTGCGTAAAAAAAAAAAACGATAAGTGAAAGTATTAATTTAAAATGTCATGGTATCAATTTTTTGTTTTGTATACTAGAACATGAAACCGAGTGGATATGCAATATATTTAAGTTATCCATAATAATTTGAAAATTATGTAGAAATTAATTAACCGTAGATATATAATCTTATTTCAGATTCATTTATGAATAATTAATTTTCGTCATACATTATCAGTTGTATACCAATCTTCCACTAAGCGAGCTATATTTGTTTTGGCTAATCAAATACTTAATTCTTGCATGTCCCATTTGATTGATAGAATAACACTTAACATAAATTCATGCCGTTTGTTTATAATTTATTTAAATATTTGCACGGTGCAATGCAATAATTTATCCTCGTGCATAATAAGCATCGGCTATTGTTTGCCGGAGATCTGTCGCTTTTATTGCATCATGTGCCTGGTTCTCGCGATTTTACTTTCAAAATGTATTTATTATTAGTCTATGTGGCTAATCCAGAAAGTAAAGGCTTTTTTAAGCTTAAAGAAATATTTTATTGTACAATTATGTTTTTAAATTACAGTATATTAATTAATCTATTTCTTCGTTTCATCGACTTGTACATTTAAGCATTTATCAAATTTTGGTACTCGAAGTGTTTCCACATATTAACTGTTTACGCGTCTTATTTACTTCGTTTGGCACCACTGGGTTTCCTGGTTAATAGTAATGTGCTTGTGTGTGCGTGATTATTGCCGCCTCTTTTCGGAATCGCAGAATTTAACTGGTAGTAAGTAGAAGTTGTAATATATATTTAACTTCAGCTGATAGGAACGCATTTTCCGTTTTACATTTTTATTTTACTCCTTGTACTTAGAATATAAAGCCAAGTGCTTTTGCACGAGGTAATGACACAATATTCTGTCACAACGATAATAAATAAGAAAAATATTGAGAAGCAGCGAATATAAAAATAAACAATATCATGTTGTAATACACATTATCCATTTGAAATAATATAATAGAAAAAATAATTTTAAAAGTTGCATTTTATTTCGCTCGGAAGGCCACACAATTTCACAGTTCTTATTTTGCTTCCACCGGCGTGTTAAAATTACCGAGATTTTCACCGCCTTAGATAGATAGGAATAACAAACAAAAGGTAATCATCTCGCCATAATTAAATGCAATTCTTCGCAGGCGATTCTCTTGCCTAGATTATCGCAATTGACAGCAATCATTTTGCCGTAATTAAACGTAATTTTTAGCAAGCAATTCTTTTTCTTAGACTGAACGCCAGTGCGCTTCTCGGCAAGGCCACCGTCCGTGCTGTGCCCGATGGCGGACCGTACCCGAACTGCAATATCATTATTCTAATGTCATCGACCGTATCTTTCATCGCCGTTACCTTTGATCGGGAAGTCCTCGACCCAAATTTTCTATTTTTCCTCCGTGCGTTTGAGAAATTCACCTTTAAAAATGAGAATCATTCGTTGAATCGATCGAAGCCGTATTTCATCAGGTGTCGGATTGACCGTTAAGCCGGCCACACACGCAACATTATACCTGTTCAGGTAAACGTGACAAGTTAACCGAAGCTCAACTTTAGCCACGCGCAGCGGCCGACCTGTGACAATCTCACCGGTACAGCACAACTGTGACAATACGGTAGCACTAGTAGGTCTTCTCGATATCCTACGAAAGAAAGAAAGAAAACCGCGACAAAGTGACGCGAAGAATGGGATTTTAAATGAAGCCAATGCAGTCACGTCAATTTAATGTAGGAATTAAATGTAGAGCCTCGAGACTAGTGTAATTATTTAAGAATGGATGGCTCAGATTTATACAATTCAATAAAATCTTCCACTTTTACGCTGCGCTTGCGAGACGCCATTTTTGTAATTTCGCAACGTCGAACGATCTTTCCTTTCGCGGTGGACGGAACAACTGAGGCCTGCGTCCTGAAGTGGCACGCACGCTCAGCTTTGCCAGAAGTTAGCACTTACCCGCAGGTAGAAAATATGAATTTTCAATTGTTGTCAGATTGGAATACAGATACAAGGATACATGTATAACGTTGCGTGGCTTTAAATAGAATGGTTTATTTATTCACAAAGTTCCTCAGGTTCCTCAAAGGTGAGCGCATGCGACATATGTGTTGCTAATGTTATATAATATATATTTTTTATATGTTTCTCTAAGAAAATATTTTAATATTATTATTTCATTTATATTTACATATTTTTTAAACAATAATTTTGTCGGTCATCAATGGCTTCCTAGCACGAGCCCTATGATCTACCTATCCAAAATCAAACTTATTATAATCTAAAATTCAAAAAGTTTGTACACAGGAAAATAGAAAAATAAATTTAAAACTACCCAAAAATTACCGTTTAGTTAATATTTACATATGGTACGTATAGGTATAATAAATATATGATACATGTCTATGTCAATGCTCCTGTATGGTAAATTATTTTAGCCTGTCTAAATAATATCTTAAATCACGACATGAATATGTAGCATGTTAATAGTATATAAATGCGAGTATACTAGTATATCTTTGTCTCCTACATAAGTACAGTGCAACTGTTATATGCAAATGCTGTACAACTAACAATAATAAGATATTGTGTTTATATACACTAGCTTATATGACTACCAATACAATAATTAATTAAATACTTACTTAATGTATTAATTATAAGTATATACACATAAAATCAATTAATTTGTATTAATTTAAAAAAGTGTAACATATAGGTTCGAAAATTTGTCATGAAAAATACTGGCGCTATAACACAATTGGTAGTGTATTTCCCCGGATTGGAAATAGAGATCCAGGTTCGAATCCCGGTAGCGCAAAAACAATATTTTTCGACAAAATTGATTTTATATGTATATATTTATAATTAATACATTAAATTAGTATTTAAAACATCACAGACCTATGTTCTGAATAATTACAATTTCACAATGAGTATGTGTTTTCCTTGACAATAATTAATTTCTCCGTTAACATTGGTACGCGTCAATGGCGTGAATATTATTAATATTATTATTAAATTGTATTATTTTGTGGATTGTCAATTTTTTTAATGATTTGAAGTTTTATTTGTAGGTTTTGATTTGTATTATATAATTATATTGTTTGAGAATAATGTACCAAAAATAATTACATAATTTATATTGCAGCATTAGTGCCGCTATTTTTAACAAACAGCCATTTGTAAATAAATTCTGTGAAAAATAATTATTTTTATTGTTGGTTTTCAAAAAGTTGTCAGTTGGATATTATGCGTCACTGAAAATTATTATTTATTATTAAATGGACTCTTTTGTTCATGCACACTTTTGTTAATTTTAATTGTTCACAATTTGTAGTAATTAATTGAATTGCACATTATGAGGCATTCAAAACCTCAAAATTATTCAGGCTCGCCGTAACAGAATGCTTTGTAATGTATTTTAATATTTAACATTAACATAAATTTGTTTTTATTGCCATTATTTTAAATGTTTTTATTATTATTGTATTAAATTATCAATTAGTAGGATGGATCAGGCATGCACTTAGGTTAAGCTGCAAAAGTTTAATGGGCTGTATCGCCACTGGATGTTGTATTTAAAAAAGTATAGTTATGCGTAGATTTTTTTACTATATAGGCGTGCGCCCCCGTTATAACTGTGTTCAAACTACTGTTTTTCAATTTCGTAATTGTGATCGCACACTCACATGTATTTGACCGAATCACGCATATACTCCTTGTTTAGTATATGCGTGATTTGGTCGTAATAGCTACATACTCCTTGTTTGAAGATTGTAATTTCAATTTTTTAGATTAATGTTTATTTTATTTTATTCATGTTTATTCCGTGATCAAAGATTTAATCACGCCAGAGGAACTTCGATGTTTCTCCTAATAAATACGCAGATGGTGTTTTTTTTTAACATTTTGAAAAATTAATACGAAATGTAGTAACGCTTCAAGTGGGTTTCAAAAATTTTCATCGTAAATTAAAACACGGTTAAGACTAGACGGTCCCCGGGCGTCTGGATATATGGAGCTTAATTTACAAATTAATTCATTTCAAGTTATAAAGTACTGTATTAACTAATTGTAATAATTTAGGGCGAGTCATATCTTATTCATTATTTACTAGATATAAAAAATATGTGTGCTTGATTACATGAATAAATTTTTTAATATACTTTTAAAATTAGCAATATTAACTTTGTGGTTAAACTTAGTTGTAAGGATTGTGCTGCATTAAGGGAGCATTTGAATTGTTTGAACAATAGTGGGTTTTCAGAATTTTCTAATCATTTGATAGAAAATGCATATAAACGATGTTGGTCACAAATTAAATAATTTGGAATCGTTGGAGATAAATAAAGCGTGTAAAACTAATCAAAAAATTATAAACAACCAACTAAATTTAACTACAAGTCCCATTCTAAAATTTTTTCTTAAAAATTATTCGAGTAAATTTGTATTAAGTAATGATTTGAGTTAGGTACTAAAATTTTTTTTTTTTTTTAAATATATTCTGGTAAAGAAACAATAATATATGTTTTAATTAGTTATGACATCCTGAAGAAGAAAATGGTATTTTTCGAAACCAGTAGATGTATTTAAACTCAATTAAGTGGTTAATAAAACAAAGATAATAAATAAAAATTAAATTTTTAATGTTTTAATAAAAATATTTAAAAAAAACGGCTTTTTTTAAACATCGCATTTCAAAGCAAATAATGGGAAAAACCTGTATCATATTATAATTTTACATATTCAATTTAATCAATAACATTGTGTAATTTCAGCATAATATATCATATTGACAAATTACCATGAATTATGCATTTTTAATGAACTTCGAAGGTATGTATTAGATTTAGAAATTACGTTTTAATTATCTTATTGGTTGGTGCCTAACAGCTGTTATTTATCTATTGAAATTTATTAATAAAGCACCGTCTCGAATATTTATTAAAAAACACATTTTTTTAAAAGAAATTCGAACTATAATCTATCCCAAATTTCGTGAATTCCTTACAATAAAATAAAACAATTTGTTCGTTGAAAGCTTTAGTGCGTAAACAATAAAAGTGTGATTTGCATTTGTCTAATTTTGAATTTACTGAGAGGAGTTTTAGGGAGAGAGGGGGGAAGATCCCTCGGAACTCAATAACGTAACACAAGTGTATAGAATAATGCTCGTAATTGTGATTGCCTGATTTCCTACCGACCCATTTTGCAGTTACGAAATCAATTTACATTTAAGGCATTACAAAATGTTTGGCCAAATATTCTACGGTAATTTAATACATTCCGTGGTAATTTTCACAGTAACAATAGGCTTTTGTTACGAAAGGTGTACGCGTTTTATTTATTGATCTTCTTATTGCGATGAATGAAAATAGTTTATATATTTTTTTAACCCTAGTCTTTGTAAGCAGCTAATAATAAAACTGCCTTATTAGATCAACCAATACTAACTAAATGATGTACTTTTTTTAAAATAGATTCATTTACTATTTGTAACAGACCTAGTCCACAATATTTTATGGGTGAATACTTGATTAAATTACGAGTCGAAAATGTTCAAGGAATATATGCAAATTCAGCGAATCGTGTTAAGCTTGAAGTTTACGTACTTCGAAATAAATATTGGCAAAAATGTTCCATTATTAATCTATATCTTTGCTTCAGGCCCTAAATCATCTAACAAAAAATAATCTAGCCGCCCGAAATTCGATGACTTTTGATTGTTTGTATTCAGTATATAATTTAGAATCAATTAATCGAAATAATCGCATAATTACGATTTTTTTTAAATGCTTATATCTCTGACATGGTTGACACAAATCCTTGAATATTTTCGACTCGTAATTTAGTCAGGTTGTATATTGTGGATTAGGTCTGTTACACCTGTATATACACATGCAACGCGTTGCATCAAACTAAAACAAACTTGCGCTATCTTTTAAAATAAAACTATGTTGGAAGGCTGTCAGGAATTTGAACCCCTGTCGTCCGAGTTTATCGTCTTGACCACGCAAGCCTGACCATACGTGTGGTAAACACCTGTTTTATGTAGAATCTACCGGGGTCATCAAAATGTCGAAAGTTATATTATTATAGGTATAAATATTGCAGATTTCTTTGATTGAAATCTTTGATTGCGGCAACCATGTTCGCGGTACAAACATTGTAGAAATATGTTTTCTCTTTCTTTTTGATCGGCCACATCGACGTTATTATTTCAATATTTAAAAATTTTATGGTTGAAATCTTCCAAATACTACATATAAATCCGCCGTGTTTGGGCAAAACTTGTTAACTTAAATTTGGCCATTTTATGATAAAGGTCAATTTGATCATAACCGCATTTCTGTATTGCACAAATACAAAGGTTGGTTTTAAATTCCTCTTTTGTAACTTTACTATTACAGTTTAGTCCAATTTATGGCATAGTAATTATGTTGTAAAGATAAATATATCAGATTAATACGTATACTCATACACAAGTATCGTGCGAAGTGCAAACATCTCTCAGTATCCTGGTATTATAATGCTATTAACATGTTGTGGGATAATGTGGCCTCGAGAATTGCAGAAAATATTACAAAATAAATAGGTGCTGAGGCATAAAAATGTACTTTTTTTCTTCAAAAAACCCGGGATCACAAGTGTTTTATAATGTTTGTATAATCTCTTGTATACTTTTCACATTTAACGGATGTTTGATTCCATATTTTTTTCAATATGTATATATATTTTTAAAAGGGCTTTAATTATATAATATTTCAAAATATGGCATGCTTAAGGGCATCCATTAAATTAACTCTTCTTCTTACGCTAAGAGTAAAATAAATCAAAATCCTACTCACGAGCAGCTAGATGCCAAGGCTATTGATATTTGAATTATTCAACAGGTCAATGTATTAATATGATTCGTTTATTTTATTACACGATACCACGAAGTTGTAAGTGTCGGCGCCCATTGAAAATTTCACGTAATCCTCACATTAATTCAGCAATGTCTATATACATAATATTATATTATGTTAATGTTTGTAATTCAGTTTATATCACAGAATTTTTAGGCTTTCTATAGATTAATCAGGCGGTTCATTTTGCGTATAAAATAAATACAGCTAATCAACCAACCAACTTGTTGAATAACTTTATTTTTGGGTGGATATAAATAAAATAATGTTATAACATTACTTGAGTTTATTAGCACTACTCGAGTTTCGAGAGAAACAGTGACTCTCATCGACAGGTGAAGTATTAAACTAACTACACACAAATATAGGAGACAAGGCTTAGGTGGTAGACATACATGTAATTGGGTACTGATAGATGGAGGAGGAGGGGGCGGAATTACTGGTGGAAGGTGGAGTTAGAGAATGTTATATTGTTTAACAATTTAATCCCCGAGTTCAAATTTCTTTTTATTTCAAAATTATTAATTTTTTTACCTTTACGCGTGACTTACTGTTTCTCTCGATACTCGAGTTGTACTAATAAACTCAAGTAGAGTTATAACATTGTTTTATTTATATCCATCCATTATGATGAAACTGTTCAAAGTTAACGCCAATTCTATCAATATTATAACTTTATTAATATTTTTTCATTTATTTAAAAAATAATGATATTTAAAAAAAAAATTATAGTGAGCTCTATGTTGACAATTTAATCTAGCCCAACCCAAGTGAATGTGTTATATTAAGTTTGGAAATGTTATTATATATTAGGCAGTTTTGATTAATTTCACAGAACATGGTAAAAAAATCATACATTTTAATTAGTTTTTTCCATTAATCTATACAACTTCTCTAATAATCCTTTGTATGCTGAGCTTTAAAATTAAATATTTGCGCCAGATTGTATTGCAGCATACTTATATTATCACGATATTTTTAACATTTGGGTATGCAATAAGAATAAGAGATAACCTATTCGTAATTATATATCTAGTGTGTTGTATATGGAGTAGAGTTTTAGGTATCCGATACAATAAAATTTGATTATGTTTGAGAAGATGAAAAATTGTTTAAGAATAAAACAAATTTATTTAAATATTATTCTCTATTAGTTAAAAATCACAGGCTAGTAAATGAATAGACATGATATGAAGTATATATAGGAGATAGGTTTGGAACATCAGCATTCTACACACATATATCCAAAGAAACATAAATCCGATAGATTACGACACATTCATGCAACAGTAAAAGTATTTACTCTTAAAAATTTTTAACTTTGTGTAAATAAGACGTATTTTTTACATTAATGCATATATTGTCAGCGTTTAAATTTTCTAATCATATTTTTTTTTAAATCTCAGAGCTCTTTGATTGCGCGAGTGGCACCAAAGTGATCACGCGGGTGCCACCAAAATGAAAATTTTGGGACAAGGAATAAAAACGAACACAATTTTCTGAGATCTGAGAGTAGTTTATTTGATTCACGAATTTTTACGCCTAATATAGCTGGTTTATGGGGTTATTGAATTTATAGTATAACTGGGTATTTTGTGAACCAACACATTTCATACTTTAACGAAACACGCACGAGAATGCGACAGACGGATGAATGAGAGCCGATTTATGGAGTGGTTTGGCTCAGCCACCGTTTGTGCGTTCATCATCTCCTCGAACGGCCGCTGCTGGGAAATTTCACTTTTTACCTCTGCGGTGTTGTTAGGTGATTTCTTCCTGTTCACGTCGCCGGGCCCGAGTGCCGAGTTGCCTAATTTATAAGTTGCGAAACTATTAATAGCCCACGTATACGTACCCAAATAATTTGTAATCCTCGTTCTGCGAGCATTCACGTTTTAAATGGTCAGGTCCGAGTATTTTTTTTTACCTGTTGGTTTAATTAATAAATAACGTAAGCCGCGAATTTTGATTGATAGTCGAATATTTTAATTTCTCATTTACGATTCTTATGTTTTTACGTAGATTTTTTTTATCGGAGAATTTCATTAAACGCGCTTTTGAAATTACGCGTTTTAAAATTTTATGGGAGGCTTGCGGATAAGGGTTTAATATATATAGTATTTAGTTCCAGGCCGATTTTGTTCGACTGCTATTTTGGTTTGGCAGACATTTGTCAGTTCGCATTTCACGTTCACCATTCTCACCCATTAATCAACCTCCATATCTATCAAATTTTTGAAAGTTGTATGTATGTTACTACGTAGAAACAGTTTATGTATTAACTACAACTTCACTGTCGCCAACTATGGCCTGAAAATTTGATATTCATTTTCTTGAAACAACATAGATATCACTAATGTGAATCTTATTTTTTGGAAATCTAAAAGCTATATTCTTTATCTGTATTTATGACAAATGATTAACACATTATACTAGAATACGCCTGAAAATGTAATTTTCAATTTTATATTTCTTATTTAGACCGGTATATTATATTAACAATGTTTGAATATGTCCATGAATACACAATTACTGAATTTTTACCTCCAAAGGCATTATTATTTAACAAACTATAGATATCTCATAGAGATGGAAATATAATAAAAATTCCTTTGGAGGTAAAAATCCAGTAATTGTGTGTCTCGGGCATATTAAAATATTGTTAATTAGGGCAGGTTGTTGGCCTGAATAAAAAATATGTTGTTTTTGAAAATAATTTAATAATATATTTTTTGCATGTCCTGTCGCTAGCTTTGTACGTTTTTACTTCCGTATTGTAAAACAAAAAGGTCGTTTAATCGGTTGAACGATCGCCTTATTATGTACATACGTACCTACACATTTACACAAGCAGGTCTTGGATGTTGTTAAGGGGATAATCAAAAGATTGCCGTGACGCATCTGCCGTGTTGGCCTTCCTCTATTGTGTATTTGAAGTAATAGCCAAACTAAAAAAAAAATAAAAGCTCTTGAGCACTTCATTCAAAGTTTATTTCCTTTACCTTGAATCGTCATGATGGCCAGGCGTCACATTAACGAGCTAATCGTCATTAGTTTTGTTGGTAAGGCTTGACAAACGTTAGCCTTAATTTCTTTTGTGAGACTCAATTCCCGTTGTGTGATTGTCTTCCGGCTGATGTTTAACTCGCGCCGGATCTTCAAATCACTACTGGCCTGCGAATCGCATTTATTGATTTAATTCGCTTTTCGTACACAGCATTCCGTAGAACTTTTGCATTTATTATTTCTGCATTTTTAACAGTTTCCTTTAAAATTGAAACCTTTACATTTATTATTTTATTATTTATACAATCATTTGTCTTTGCTTATCTTTCGCATGGAGTCACCCCCGGAACACGTTACGGCTTATTCCGATAATAACATGATAAAATAAAAACATTAGAATTACAAAATAACAACATTAAACCAAATTTTATAAATACAATTGAAAACTTGTATTAATTGTTATATTTAATCAATTCAACGTTCTTTATAAAACCACTAAAATCTTTTTAGATTATGTCAGGTTAGTACCTTACCAGTAATATAAATATTCATCTATATGTTTATATGAACGATATTCTTACATTACTATGATTTATTTACAAAAAAATCTATAATATTCTGAACCTAATATATATGATGATACATTTAAATTAAAACTTTTAAAATTTATTGAAAATTTTGAATTATTTTAGATTATGCCATGTAGTACCTACCAGTGATGTAATTATCGATATAGACATGATCGTCAGTTAGATTGCTAGGATATATTTACAGAAATATCTATAATTTTCTGAAACTAATGTATGTGATGATAAATTCAAATTAAAACTTTCGAAACTGATCGAAAATTTTGAATCGATGTGCATCATTCGTCTGTAACGACGGACGTCACCATTACACTCAGTCAATAACTAACAATTAAGATAACAGTCAATAACTAACATTCAGTCAATAACTCAGTCACAGTCACACTCGGTCAATAACTAACATTTAGAGATGTGACTGGGAAAAATAAATATTCTTTAAAATAGATTTTTTCATATAGACATCTTACACTTTTGTATATAGTCTTTTTGCCGACGAGGCGAGCAGACAGTTACGTTCACAATAAATATTCTAATAATTACAACTTTCTGAGAATAAAATCAATCAAACACAAAACATAACGTTTTGACCATTTTATAGTCACGTATCTGGTATCATTTTCTTTCAATATATAAATTTTGTTTCTTTAAGGTAGGCGTAATATTATCGTATTAATTTTATGATAAACATGTGTGAATCGAATGATATAATATATTTCCGATTAACTTTCGGACTGTGAAAATAATTATCAATTATAATTCGGAGGTGAAAGTGAGAATAACGCAAACATTTGATAACAATTCTTGTTATTTATTAATAATCAAATACTTTCAAGTTTCACTTTCAAGTTCACAATCAAGTCTCCCGATCGTGTTGAGTACCTGTTGTGAACTTCACGTAATGAATACGGGTGAGCATTCGTCAATTATACACGCATACGTGATTGGTTGCGTGATGTCGCAGACTGCTCTAATTATTACGAGTACATATTAAAGATTAGAAATTGAATAAATCTATCTTTATCTACAATTGAACTTTTGATATTATTAGTTTGCTTTATCATAACATTTTTACGGAACCTTGGGACAAGGGACACGGGATACAACGTATATTGTGCCAAATTACAAAGACTTTAAATATCTAAAATTCTCAAGGCATGCCTAAATTCTTTATAATTTATAATGAGTGTGAAGAAATGACGCGGAGTTAAGAAATAATGCTGCAATCGGCCGGTTGTTTTAATATCAGTCATTCGGTTTTGGAATTTACATTCAGTGTCCTTTCAGCGACTTTCAAAGAAGTTTGGAGAATTGCGATACATTGTAAATGTTATTAGGTTTCGCAACATTAACTAAAGTTTTTGGCTTCTTATGTTAGTCACATTTGCTTTCAATTATTACCCGCTGTATTAACGAATTTTCGCAATGCCGGGTTAATTGATTGTGAATGAATTATTTTACATTGCCGTACCTACTTCTGAATCCACATGATATCACCATCAAATTAAATACGGACTGTTTAATTTTACATAAAGATATTCTAGTTGTTACACCTTTAAACCGCAAGTGACGATTACCGCGTTGGCCGGAAAGATTCAATCTTATTTAAAAAATTTCTGCACGTATTTTTAAATTAATATTTTCGATTAGAAAAGACGCAAATAAAAGGACAGGTCTGTCGAGTTTCAGATTAAGATATATTTTGCTGGCCGCGACTGCACTTATCGATGCAATATAAAAAGAAAAGCAAACATATAAAATATTTTCTTAATAACTTTTTCAGTATTGTGTAGGTAATATATAATATTTTTAACTTGTAAGCGGTTTGCGCTATAATTACCGAGAAGTATCTTGCGTCTCTTTTTCAAGCTTTTTTATCATTGATTTCAATATCATTTCTCATATTTATTGTCTCTTTTAAAAGAAGCATCCAAATTGATGTGTACCTGCAAATATTCCCATGGTTAACTAACCTTTACCTACTAAACTTAACTAAGAACTTAACGAAGTTCAATGTTATCATGTTAACGTGATCGTTAATTTTATTTTACACGTTTAAAAATTATCTGGCATTAGTGAGATTATTTTTATTTGATTACATCATTTTGATTCGAAATTGTGTGCTTTTCCCATATCCACTTTTTCTCTCTCAATAACATCACTTGCCCCGCGGCATTCTCGGAAAGAGAAAGTATTTTTGTGGATGGTGCTGCGATCGAGAGTGACGGATCATTTGTTTATTTAATTATTACGAATACTGCGTACATTGCGTACATTGCGTACATTGCGTACATTGCGTACATTGCGTACATTGCGTACATTGCGTACATTGCGTACATTGCGTACATTGCGTACAACATACGCGTAAATTTCAAACGCGATCATTTTCACTCTCTTACGTCTAGTACGTCGCTCAATTGCGACTAATATCAGAATGGATTCCACGAAAATCTACTATAGGAGATAGAAAGGGAGTATAGGAAGAATAGGAACATAGAAAGATAAACCCTCTAGAAATGTGGTGGTTTTGGCACATATTACCCAGGACTAATGTATCAGTACTTGAAATTGTATCGAGCAACGTCTCTCTTCTATTGTACAATGTCTGGCCACATTCTAAGCTAGGCTTATTTGTTTTTAACCACTGTTCTGAGTTTATAATATGTACATTAATCACTTTCGGAATATACATTTTCCTTCATCAGGATATAAAAAAAACTAACTAAAACCACATGTCAAATTGTTCTAATGTTTTCAAATTCAATTATTAAATAATTCTAGTAGGTACCTAACTTAAATTGTTACGATGATGAAAGATGTGTATTATTTTTAGGATAGGACTTTTAGTTAAATTTAGTTAGTTATTTATAATACAATATTTTGGTTACTCATTGCTTATTTCTAATGATTCAAAATTATTCAATTTAAGACCAACATTGTTGCTATGTAAAGCAGAGAGCGCCAAAGAGTAAAATGAAGACAAAGTGAATATGAAGCTGATCTAGGGTAGTCCAGTCATATCATATTTTATGGCCATGAAAATACGAACACCTATTTTTTATTCTCATTCCAGTTGGCCGTATCATATTTTTAATGTCTCACTATCAAAGTAAAAATAATGCTAGGTGTGTTAGCCCCGTGTCTCTTATCCTGGTCCGCAAACTGACATGGTTATATATAATAAAGGGATGAAGCCACGCGAGGGTGCGATTCTCCGTATTTTCTGTATTCCGTACACTAACAGCCCCTGCCTTGGCGACTATTTATATTATATTCTTTAATATTCTATCCTGATTCAAACGTTCACATGTTCAAATTATCGGAATCCAATTTAAGATTTGCACCTAATTTATATATGTAGTTGTATTCTTTATAGATTAGATTTACCAAATATACGCTTGGATCACTGCATTACTGTTGCATTCATTGTGCCTCATTCGTCGCCTGCCCTGTTCCACACTTCACTTCCATAAATAATCATTGGTGCAAAAGCTCTTCTATGCTCTGTAATATTGCCTTACATATCAAACTCCTGTCACTCTTTTATATCTTTCAGTTTTATTGTCTCTGGAGAACCTATTTCCCGAGTACACATTCCCATCACGTCTCGTCATTTTATTCTTCTCGAATACCATAATTTATTATAATAATTCGCATTCGTTGTCCATGTTAATCAGATTCAACATTACTGCATCAGAATAAAATATTAGTATTTTTGCATTCTTCGGTCATCAAATACATTATCTCACGATCGAAGAACAAACGCTTTGTTATGTGATTTGTGTTTTGGAAATATTAATTCTTAGGTTATCATTTCTATCGTCTTCCTGACTATAATGTATTTTAATTTGATATATTTTAAATCTACTATTCGTTTGTCAAAGTTGACCAAAATTTGGAAGGACCGCTCTGTCTCAAAGAATGTAAAAGTTCGACTGGTTAAAGCCGGTGTTCTGGAAATAAAGAAACATGCTCGACGCCCTCGAGATGCGGTATTGGCGTCATATGCTGCGTATCCCATGGACTGGGAAACGAACGAATGTTTCTATTCTTCCTACCAAAGAAAGGTTCTCCATAACATGCAGGAAAATAATTCTTTCGTATTTTGGGCATATACAAGAGATGGAGATAGTCTGGAGAGTTTGGTGATCACTGCGAATGAAAAGGACGAAGGGTGAGAGGTCGATCTCAATAAGATGGACCGGTTAAGTCGAGACATGTTCATATCGACCGAGAGAAAGAAATGACCTCGCTGTCTAGTGTCTAGTGATAGCTTTTGCATTTTGGTCTGGGGCCAAAGGTCGATTCGTGTCGATTTTTATCACCCTTTTTTTGGCGTGTTTGAATCTTACATTAATTTCTAATCATATATTATTTTTGTTTCGTTATTGTTCCGTATAGGAAACAAAAAATGTAGACAGGGATGGTTCGCCGATCTCCGTTTCTCTCAACTGGTGATGATGATGATGATAATATGAGGTCGGAAGAAATGTAACACAAAAGATATTCTATCTAGGTACACTACGGCGACAGAATCGAGAATGCGATCCCGTCCGCAGAATACGTCCTTTTATTTTAGTTACAAACAGCACATTCATTTATTCATATTTTTTCCACCGTACTAGCATGGCGCTTTTTACAAGAAAATGAGTCTTTGTTAACCAAATCCTCTGACGCCACACCGATGATTATATCTCCAAATCACTGCCTCGTGTCCTTACAGCAATTAAATGGCATCACCTCGGCGACTTCTCCATCCTGTGCGATACACTTATTGTGTATTTAAATTTTTTCTAATGTATCTTTTCACTTTCTTCTTCGTCTGTCTGTCTGCGTCCATTGTTGAATATTGTCTACTTTATTTATGCTTTCAATTTTGCTCTCTCACTTTCGTAAGTAATAAGTATGTAATTTTTAGATGTCCTAATATTTCACATATATATGGTAATGTCGATATTTTATTTCATATACATCGTATTCTATTGAACACTTTACATGGGAGGGGGGACAGCGGTGTTATCTGACCATTTCGTTTTAGGGCGTGTAAAAGGTTAGTACAAAATAACAATTAAACGTAATCAGTATCCTTTTTTCCCTTTTTTTTTTGTCGGTATGAATAAACGCACGCGGATGCTGAACGTCATGTTCCGCACACTTATATCTGACATTTCACGGTCGAGATAATCAATCAACTTTAAAGTTGTCACACCTTACACTTGTTCGTCAATATTAGGTTTCATGTTTTGTGTCTTATTTATTTATATTAGAAGTATACAATATTTTTTTAACACAAACACGGAGATTATGTTTTGACATTGCGCTTTGACCGTGTTGTGTGTGTTTTTTTTTTTTTTTGTGACAAATGTTTAATTCCAAAGTATTATATTAGCAATGGCGTAACTGTATTATAAATGGACTTGGACTCTTGTCTCTTCTAATATTAACTCTCGAAGAAAACAAAAGTGTGCTTATTTTCGCTTTGCGGCGATGGTCTGGTGCCCAACCCAATATATTAGCTGGGTAGGTTGACAATATATCATTTTGGTAACAATAATAACGCGTTTATTTCAGCGTGATCGGTTTTTTTTTCGATTCGCTGATATAATACATTTAAAGAAAAGCAAAAAATATATATAAATAAATAAAAAGTTCACACATATATGTAAATATAAACAAAATACAAATTCTACATTTTAGTCACGGTCATTATTGTATCTGTGGCTATTCTGTAGTCGTTGCCACTCTTTGGTCAGGGAACCAACTTTCCATGAGAGCGCTGCTTGCACTAGAGAGTTAGTGCTGAGCTCCAGCCGCAGCTTTACGCCAGCAACTCGATGTCTCAGAAGCGGAACGAATCCATGTATACGGCCATCGGTAAACATTGTAGATGTGCTGCAATAACGCGCCAATCCGAACAGTATTCTGTATGAGTTGTTGTATTGAATTTGAAGACGGTTATACGTCACTTGGTTGTATTTCGACTTGAGTCGCAGGTATACATACTGGTGAAGAACGATTTAAACGGGATCCTCTTCACCTCCTTACTGCATCGGTAGAAATGCCGTGATAGCATATTTGCACGAACGCTCAACTGTCTCCTCTGTCGTTCTATGTCAACATCGTCTTGTCCATCTTCATTGAATATATGAACTTATTTTGAACGCTCAATTTCGTCCCGCCCAGCTACACGGGAGGGATATTATTTGACCCTTTTCCATATTTGAACGCTATTATGACCGATTTGCTGGCATTGTATATATAAAATATTAAGTTTACTGGCATATGTTTCACATATCTGTAAAAGCTTACTTATCCCTTTTATAGATGGCGCTAGTTTAACCATATCATCGACATGACTAATGCGTTTCACATTTAAAAATATTCCACGTGGCAGCCAATTTTTGCACGTGGAAATAATTTTTAAAATTATGTAGTTATATTTCTTGCTGTGGTATATTATTCTGAGTTCATTTTAGCGCTGGGAAAAGTATTGTTGACCCCTACCTAACACGGGCCCCAATGTGCTGCATTGGCGTAGTTACGCCACTGGATATTAGTGTTCATACAGTTTTCGCGCGTGCGCTGTGGCTGATCCTAAATAATTTATGCGAGGAACATGGGTTTTTATGTTCATCCGCACCACTGCACTCAATCAATTTATTTACCTTGTTTAATCTGGTCGTACATTTGATCGCACTTGTTAGTTTTCACACGTTCGTTAAGGCCGGTATGCAAACCGAATCCCGCTCAGGATCCGAGGCGATTTTAATACCGCGGCTTGCCATGTCGCGTTCACATCCGTGTGCCGTACCCTTAAGCACTTGACCGTGATTGGCCATTTCGGGATGTCTATTTGCCGAAGCTGTTGCCAAACTGTGTCAAGAAACGGATGGAGGCTTTGTTTAAGTTTGCGTCGCGCCAACACGGCGTACACGAAATTTCAATTAAATTTATTTGACCATGGCGGCAAACGGCCCAGGCTGACGCTGGAAGCGGCTGAAATATAAAAAATATTGCCTTCATCTCGAATGAATTTGCTGACGGTTTTTAAATTTACACATGACGTTAGGTGCGTTGTATTAAAATCACGTTAAAAACGAAAAGTAACCCCACCTCACTCGCGCACTCTATTGCCAATTGTCCGTAAATTCCCGAGCGATGAATCCGATTCTTGAAATCGAAAGTTTTGATTTCTAAAATATTTTAATTTTATCAAAATACTTTTTTTTTTTACTTAAAACAAATTAGATATAAATTTAAAATAGTGAAAAAAAAATTAAGAATGATATAAATCAAACGCATTCAATGTAAATAAGTGTGCAAATATCTATAGACGTATATTGTATGTAAAAAATACAACATTTTATGGTAAAATATTATATCAGTTCAAAAGTACCAACCATCAAAACTAATGTAAAACTATAATAATATGTTAAATATGAATTAAATATATTAATTAGAAAGATATACATATAAAATCAATTTTATCGAAAAATATTGTTGTTGCGCCACCCTGATTCGAACCTGGATCTCTTTCCTAACCGGGGAGGGTGCATTATACAACTATGCTACAGCGACAATTTTCGACCCTATATGTTACCTTTTTGATATTAATACATTTAATCGTTCCATTATTTGAAAGAGCCATTTACCTTATTTTTACAGAATCTCAAATACCTTTAAGT
This sequence comes from Eubasilissa splendida, assembly GCA_031772225.1. Classification (NCBI taxonomy): domain Eukaryota; kingdom Metazoa; phylum Arthropoda; class Insecta; order Trichoptera; family Phryganeidae; genus Eubasilissa; species Eubasilissa splendida. The sequence goes on from CM062851.1 coordinate 18,834,182, forward strand.
AAACTGATATCAGACGCCAGAATTATCAATTAATTTTTATTAAATTTTGGACACATTGATACAACTTTATTATTAGAAGAACACATTATTATTGTGAAGTTGTAATTATTCAGGACATAGGTCTGTAAATACCTTTCTAATTAATATATTTAATTCATATTTAAAATATCACAGACCGTCTGTTCTGAATAATTACAACTTCACAATAATAATATGTAGTTTTATAATACTCTTAACTTTTGAGAAGCAAGGGAGATGCGTTCGCAGTCAGTAGTAAATACTAAATAAGTTTTCATCGACATTTATATCGAAACACCTATTAAGTTCCTAACTAACTAACTTACCGTCACGCCGTTTCTCCGCGGGGGGTAGGCAAAGACGATAGAGTGCCACACTTTTCTCTTCTGACACACAATTCTCGCTTCATCCACATTCATACATTTTCTCATACAAACTCGTCGATTATTGAGGCTTCTAACAGGGCCATCTTCCAGTATCTGGTTTACCTGGTCGTGCCAAGTCTTCTGCGCACGTCCTCTGTTTCCGGTGTGATCAATACTTGCGTCATATATCTTTCTTACCATTTTCTCCTCATTCACACTATCTCCTCATTTACTCACTATTAAGTTCCACGGTATTATTTTCCATTTAAATTGTTACAAAACTCATTTGAGTTTTGATACCGATACAAAACCGCCACTATATTAACGATAATTAGATAAACGTATTTGTAATTGATACGCTGTTAAAATGTACAAACATGTTTTCAAAAGCGGTAATCAATTGTAAATCTGTCATTATTTCCAGATAATCATTTTCAAATACGGTCACCCTCTATTCTCGTCAATTGGATAGCAGCGGTTTTGTTTCTATAGAGCTGAGAGAACAAGAGATGAAAGTTGCTGGAAAATAGGGTTTAAAAACAATGCTTACACGTGTAACATAGTCGTATCATAATTATATATTCGACGCACTTAAAACATGTTTAATCCCATGAATTTAACGCACGAAAGTTAACAATAAAAATCTCTCTTATTAATATTCGCTTTCTTTCAAATATTTTGTAAATGGATTCGATGATTCCGGTGAGTAAAATAAATGTGCCTATTAAAACATTTCTTCGGCCAGTCAGTCACGTTGGCTAATTCTTGGCCCCGAATTAGCGAACATTTATTCAACAGCGTATAATTTAAACGATATTTATGATTTAATTATCAGTAATAATATTATATAATATATTTTAATTGTTACTTACTCGTTTCTAATGAAATTTGGCCATCTCATAAAGTTATTAAAATACTCTGTCAAAATATCACCTCGGATATGATACTAGTAGTCACGTCCGTCGTGTTTCGCAGGCGCTCGATAGTAAACGGTTCTCCATTTTGTTATATACTTCACATTATTTAAATTCATTCACCGTTCTCGGTCTCTTTCGTGTCGACCTTGTTTAGGTCAAAGGCTTCAAATCGCAAATACATTTTTTTTTCGGGAAACCTAAAACATTTTTCAAATTTCTTACGAACGTTATAATAAAATATAATTAATATATACGTATACTTTTTAGAATTCATTACAATACTTTCATTATGTGGGTATATCATTTCGCAATTTTTTGTTTAATGTTTTGTATTTTTCGAAAAAAAAAATTAATTAACCTTTTCAAAAAGTTTTTTAAAAGTTAATTATCATACAATGGACTTCCACAAAGTTAATTACGATTTTTTTTAAATATTCATATTTTGTGTTTCGTGTAGAGTTTTACATCATCAGGGTGGTTGTCGCTGTTGCTTAGTAAACACATGGCAGAAAAGCCCAGAAAACTGCACGGAGAATTCTGAACGTTCGTGAAAACTAAGAACATTTTAAATCTATATTTGTCTAGTTATAATTTTAATTTGAGAATTTATAAAAGTTTAATATTTTAATACATAATCCGTTTTCAATTCTGTTATCAGGTGTTCCTACGTAATGCAAAATAATAATTTAAAAGTAACATGATATATAGTCCAACGTTTTTGAGTTTTATTGTCGAATAAGTGATAATAAAATAATATATATTTTTTAATTTATCATTAAATGACTTCATATTTTTGTCTAACTTTATCCACCTCAAAACGCAGTCTCCTTGGCGATATAATTTCGTGTTTGGTCGGTTTTAAGGCACGAGAAAGATTTGAATTGAAGCATGACCCCCCAAGGCCGTCCGGTAACCATTTCTCGCCGCTCTTACTGTCCCCTCCTTCACCTCCAGCACCCGGATATCCGTCGCAGCAAGTGGGGCAGGTGGCCTCTTCGGAATAATCGCAATTTCTCTTCAACATGTTGCGACATATCATAGATCTGTCTTTCGTCTCATACATAATCATTTCTTGGAATAATAATGAATCAATTCAATACGAAAACCGGTATTCGTGTGTATGCGTACAATACCGTACAATACCGTACCGATGGATTCATTGCATTACAAATGGCAAAAGTAAAATTATCACGGTAACACATGCTACTGTCAAGGCATTGCCTTAAAAAAATATGGTTTACTTTTTAGTATTTTTTAGTATAAACGTAAGACGTGAACATCACACTTGAAACGCGGCCCATAACACAGTCAAAAACAAACAGACCCGACTTTTGGAAAAAAATATCACGAGCGACGAAGCTTATTTCGACTTGGCGGGTTTTGTTAACCCTTCCCAAACCATGCTGTAACACAGGTCTACCATCATAATTAAACAAGTGATATTTCGGTAAATACATGCAACATAAAATTCAAATTTTAGATAATCCTAAAGAAGATATTAGCGCTTGGTAATGACTAGTGAAAAACCAATTATGAAAAGGGAATCGTACAAAAACAATTATTTTTTCCATTCGATCCGTTGTAAAATTAATACGTTAGTAAAAATACAATTTGTAATATGAAAGACAGAGATCACACACTATTTTCACAGTGAAAAGAACAACAAACATACAAATATAATTATATCTTTCTCACTAATTAAATGAAGAGAGATAAGAAGGAAGGACACATTGTATACGACTTAATGAATGCTCCAAATTATGTTATTAATCATTTTTTCAAAATTGAATGCTCAATATTTAAAGTAAATTCGTGCCATTAAAGCCATTTAAGCTAATAAAAACATTTTTTCTAACTGTTACTTACGGTAACACGAGTTGACAGCATGGCTGCATTCGGGTGTTTTATGTCATGGTATGGTAAATTAATGGGGTACTGAAAATTCTCAATTGATACACAGAAGATATTTACACCCACGCAGAGTTACTATATGGTGCGCCATGTGGGCTAGCGGAATCATTGGGCCCTATTTCTTCCAAAACTTCTCGTTGGCCGAATTGGGTCGATTGGGCCTGCAACACATGTGGTTTCAACAAATTAGTTACTGATTAATTCCTAATTAGTTACCCACCACTTGTTGATGCGTCAATAATTAGTGATTTTAAACAAAGTGTTTTTCTTATTATTTATATAACGTGTTGCCGCAAAGTAATTTTTCAAATATTGAAGAAAACATAATAGTTGCCTAATGAGTAATGAATGATATATTTTTTTTTAATTCAAATTAAATTTATTAACTAAAAAGATAAATCATTTATCGAAAAAATATTATTGTTTTTATTAATTATCTTTCTAGTGGATTAATTTAATTTGTATTAAAATACCACAGAATTATGTTCTGAAATCGCAACATCACAATAAGTTCTTAATAATCACAAAGCTTTCTGCTCAAATGACGATATATAAAATAATACTGGAAATTAGGTATTCGACATGAAACATACCAAATTGCTATTTTTTATCGCAAACACACTTGTGATTTGGTTAAAACTTTTAAGAGACTGTAGATAATAATTCTTTCGGGCTATAAATTTTCAGCAAAATACTTAATTTTCACTATAATAAATGGAATTATTTATTTTGTACTATATTTCCAATCAGTGGGCTTTCCTTTCAATGAGATTTGTCAATAATATATGATTATATGTATTATTATTTACCGCACTGTGGTCGCATTACAAATATTTAAACGTCACTAATAAGAGGGTTTCACTTTTTTTATTAATCCCATAATTATTTGAACGCGCGGTTAAGAGCGGAAATCGTGCAATATTTTTAACTTGAACTTTATTCTATTTTGGTAAGGTATTGGTAATATTAGCGCTAATATGAATTGAATTATTTTAATTATTGTACTTTCTAGACGCACTACATTATTAATTGATGATCTATTTTTAATTAATTTATAATTATACTTACAATTGAAAAATTATTTTATATTTAAGAATGTGTAATAATAAAATTTAAAAATGTATACAAACTTAAACATATGTGACAGATAAATAGTCTCCAATATTTTTGAATATTCAAGGGATTTGATTGATTTAAAATATTTAATGTTAATTATGAACGGAGGAAGGGGTTTTTAACTATTAAATGCAGGCTATTATTAACTACAACTTAACATCCCGCCGTTTCCTTGCGGGGCTAGGCATAGAGAGGATACTTCATAGGAGATGATAGGCATAGAGGATTTTCTGTACTGATACACAATTTTCGCCTCATCCACATTTTTACATTTTATAATGCAAGCTCGTCGATTATTGAGGTTTCTAACAGGATTATCGTCTAGTATCTGGTTTACCAGATCTTGCCAAGTTTTCCGCGGACGTCCTCTATTTCTGGTGCCATTAACACTTGCGTTATATTCTCATATGATCATGTCACCAATGTGATCTTACATAATATGCTAAGACCAGCTTTACATTCTCTCCTTATTTATTCATTCTTCACTCATAAATGGATCGTCCACATATATGCCTAAGTGATCTAATATCCTATAAATGAAGGATTTTCTAGCAATTCTCGCTTTATTGGACAGAAAATTTAATTATGTTGTTTGCGAAATCGTAACACTAATAAGATTTTAAACATTATCTATATTAAATACTAATTTTTAATGTATTAATTATAAATATATACATATAAAATCAATTTTGTCTAAAATAGTGTTTTTGCGCTACCGGGATAATGTAGATGGCTTTCAAAAATAATGGAACGACAGATGTATTAATTTGAAAAAGTGTAACATATAGGTTCGAAAATTTGTCATGAAAAATACTGGCGCTATAACACAATTTGTAGTGTACTTCCCCGGATTGGAAATAGAGATCCAGGTTCGAATCCCGGTAGCGCAAAAACAATATTTTTCGACAAAATTGATTTTATATGTATATATTTATAATTAATACATTAAAAATTAATATTAAAAACAACACAGATCTATGTTCTGAATAATTACAACTTCACAATCAGAATGTGTTTCTCCTTAATAATTATCTATATTCGTCGAACTTTTGATAAACAATTTAATATCGATTATCTCTATAACGGTGCGAATTTTCACATTTGTGGTGAACATTTTTCACATTTAAATTTATAATCTTAAACAAATTTTCATCCATAAACATAGATATGCTTTGTTACGTATGCTGTGATCATTTTACGTCTATTACATTTCGAATAATTGTTTATTTTATTTATTCTTCTGCCATTTCCGCTCCCTAGCTGGAGCACATGGCCGCCTCAAAACACTTCCATTGTGTACAATCTGTGTATAGTTCATTGCGGGACGTTCGGGACGCCAGGTTCCTGCTGCCGTGTACAAGAGGCGCGCTCGCTATTTTATTTACTCTGCGGAATCTTTATTGCGTATGTAATATATAGTAGCTGGCAATTAGCAAGTAATGAACACATTGCTTGAGCACATACATATATAGACTTCAACGTACAATTCCAGTGTTCAGTGTTACGAATGTTTGTATTAGCTGTTATGAAATTTTTTGTAATCTACGTGGCCCTGCTGCTCAAATGTGTCCATGTGTTAAAGTCATTAAAAAAGGACGTCAGATGAATAAAACGTAATGTTAATTTTAATTAATAAACATGTGTTTAGAATTTAAATCTGAAGGATTGTTGTTTAGATGAAATAGAAATAATATTTTTTCCAATCCCCGCGACAAATATCAAGTATGACAAATATCTCACCCTCGCGCTTATTTTTAACCCCACTTTTTCATTAATAACTCAGGTTATTTTGCAGTGTGTCGATTTGTTAGTAATCGATGTACTGGCCATACTTATTTGACAACCGTTACAGCTTGTGGATTGATAAAATAAAAAATATTGTAAAAACTTGAAAATTGACGCCAAAGTAACTCAAAAGTTGAAAATCTACATAAATATTTCGCTTTTATCTTGCATCTTAAATTATATATTATCATTTTTCAAAAACTCCCTTGCGTTAAAAATAATTTGATAAAGATATTATGTTGTTAGTGCAACGCTAGTGGCTGAGGGTTCGATCTTCGATCTGGTAGACTACCAGATTTGTCTCTATTTCTATTTAAATAAATCACTCTCGGTACATCGACTGATGGGTTCTGACCTGTCTCGCGACATGACGCACTCCGAGCGGACAATCTCGGAATGCGTGCGAGGCACGCTTTTCCAAAGCAAAAGAAAAATTCTCGTCCGCCTCGTACGACCAGAATTTCGTGTTAGTTAATTGGGATTAGATTTGCTGCATCGTGAATATATATTTTTTGTGTTCGTTCCATTTGAGCATTTGTAGTCCATGGTCACAGGCGAGATGGACTCCGTTTGGCTCACCCACTTTCGATTCTCGAGATATTTCATGACCGAGCGAGGCAGCATCCGCGAGTTTCATCCGCCGTCGCGGATGAACGCGTCTAACAGAGACGCCGTACATTTCTTTTCCTTCTTGTCAAGCACAACGGAGAGTAACATTTTATTTTTTAAACCAAACTTACTATATTTCAGTGTTTATACAGGCACATTACACTAAAAAATATTAAAATTAATAAATTAACCTACATATATGGATGGAGAGATTTAAAATTGAGAAAAATGAGTTTGATTCTTGTAATATCATAAGACACATTTGGAACTTATTTTTTGCAATCTTTCCAATTGATAGATCTATTATTACATTTGTAAAGGCGATCAACTTTATATTGCGGTGAATCTTTAATATATTTGAATAAAATACCCTAGGAAACGCCAGAATTAAAAAATAATTTATTTGATTAAATTTTAATACAACATATATATATTTAGGAGAACACATTTTTGTTGAGAAGTTACATTTTCAGAACAGTTCCGTGTATTAAAATACCACATAATCATGTTCTGAAAATGCACCTTCACAAGAAAAATATGTAATATTAATTTAAGAAACTTAAGGTTTATTGCAAATTAACATAAATGTGTTCTCCAGTATATTACCTTGTTCCATTAGAACAATTGTTAAACAGTTGTGCAACACTGCATTGTTAACTTAACATCAAATATTATTAGTCCGGGTCGAGTGTGGCTTAACACATTGTTGTAGAATACCATCTGCCGTATTTTATATCATCCCTATCACGTCCCGTCTTAACCTGAACTGTCCTATTCCGGCATCTTAATTCAGTCCATAAAATTTCTAACAGTTCAATTCTTTGAATGTTCTGACTTGGTCCAGTCCAACCCTTACCACTATATTCCATGAACAAAACAATTACATCTCATTGCATTCAATACCTTAGAAATAATTGTTCAAAGTATACATTGTTTTTTTGTAACATTCCATCGCACGTCAACTTTTCAGTTCCGATATATAATGTAATTTATGTGTTTTTTTTTTCTATATTGATCACACAACCTCATCGGTTTCTATCCCTTCCCTGACATAACCAATCTTCTAAATTATTATATATTTAAAATATCAGGTTTTTCGTGGCCGCTTTCGAATTGTACCATTCGCGCTAATAGTTTTTCACAGTGATGGGATTTCTGAGAATTTGGTCGCTTATATTCTGCATTCGCTTTTAACCTAATCAGTAATTGTTTTTATCTTTATTTGTTGTACCGATAGTAAAATTTTCCCACGAATCTATTTTCAATAGCAGTAGGACACGTCGAATTTATTTACAGCTTTAATTGGCTCGAATGAACTTTGCTCGGCGAGTGTAGACTCTAGTTTAATGTTCTTAGCAAAAAATTATGCAAAACGTGCATCGTGGTATTGGTATTTTTTTTTATGAATTAACAAGTCTCGGAGCGATGCACGCTTAAAATATTGATGTTTAAAAGTTACAAAACTCGTTATTCGAGCTTCAGCATTGAATAATTGACTTTTTTTTTTATGTATGACAGATATTATGTCATATTATCTCGGAAATTCTTCGTTATTTAATTCAACAATATTGTTTTTTTCTGATCATGCGTAAAATATGATGACAAAGATTTTTTTTTATGATTTAGAATTTGTTTATCATTTATGACATAAAAACATTGAGAACGAATTATTTTGCATTTTGTAAATTTATAACAATATATATATAGGGTGTTCAGCGGAAAAATTTCAAGATTAAATTATAATTACTCGTAAACCAACAGAGTGAAGTAAGTGGGAGGGGTATTGTTCGACGCGCGTGATTTGCGGGGTTGCCATTCGCGATGAGTCACTGGTCGGGAACGCATTTTGTACTCACTTTAATATTCGACGAGTAAGTGATGGGCCGAGCACGCAACTTATCTGGTGTTGGGTTCAAAAGTTCAGACAAGAAGGGACAATGGTTAACCAAACTCCTCCGGGACCATCAACGTCAGCAGCGACGCCAGAACATGTGGCTCAAGTTCGACGTGAAATTATGCGCAATCCGCGCAAATCGATAAGAAAGATTGCAGCCTGTACTGGAATAAAAAAATCAACAGTGCACGTTATTTTGAAAAAGAAACTACAGTTTCATCCATACAAACTGCAAATCGTGCAGTTTCTCAACGAAAATGACTATTCTTTACGTGAAACCTTAGCGAGAACGATGCTGGAACGTTTTGGAACAGCACGAACGCTTGGAAACATTCTTTATTGATGAAATACATTTCCATAACGATGGCTATGTTAATAAACAGAACATGAGATATTGGTGCCCCGACAACTCAAGGGAACGCCATCAAAAACGTTTGCATTGTCTACAAATGACAGTGTAGTGTGTAATTTCTGCCCGAGGGATAATTAGCCCTTATTTTTTTAACCAGCGACAAATAGTCACTGCTAACGTGTATTGCCGAATGATCGACGAGTTTTTGGTACCGCAACTGTTTCCCGGGTTCAACAACCTAACACAATTTCAGCAAGACGGGGCCACTCCACACATAGCTAATTTCAACGGAGAAGCTGAGGGGAATTTTTCCCAATAAATTAATTAGTAAGTACTGAGACATACCTTGAGCACCTCGGTCAGCGGACCTTACACCGTGCGCCTTTTTTTTGTGGGAATACGTTAAGTCGAGAGTTTACAGCAACTTCAGTTCAGCAGAGCAGTTCAGGCCTTACGCAGGCCTTACTTCCAATCTGCAGTGAAGTTGCTCTTATTGAACCAACACTTTGCTTTCACGTGTTCGCAAATTTAAGAGTCCGATTGCAAGTGTCTTGAGAGAAACAGACGGTATTTAGAAGATGCTGTTTATAAAACGTTAAATAAGCATCGTTAAACTCCATTTTGTATAAATAAAACATGAGAATAACATTGTACTTTATTTATTTATTATTTAATATTAAACTTTAAATTTTCCCCTGGACACCATATATATATATATATACTGATAAATGGGAAGGAGTGGAGCAGCAATTAGTCACAAATTTGGATCTTTTGATTGAAGTCTAAAATATTGTACAATAAAATATTAGTGTGGTAACAAAGAAACCTTACCGTTTCCCTCTAGAGCAATTTGCTCAAAAATTTTAATAGATTTTTATAGATATATTATTCGAATGACCAATTCATGTATCTTCAACAATGACAAAAGTATACATAAAACAGGACAATAGACATATGAGATGAGGCACACAATTACATCATCAAGTTACTATATTGACATGCTCTATTACGCAAAAGGCAAAGTTATTTTCTTCCTCTAAAAGTGTAGGTACAGTAGATTTACAAAAGTTATTTGAAATAAATACAAGTTTCATAAAAATAGTAGATCAAACAGTAAAAACTAACAAATTGGCTTATTTAAATAAATTCCACTTGCAATTTTATTTTTTAATAATAATAATTTAATTGTCTCTACTCTTTAAAAAATTATTATATTATATTAATTGTGGTATTTATAATACATATTACTGTTTTCATTTTCCGTCTCTAAGGACAACATTTTAACCATTACATAATTATTTACATTTAAATAAAAAAATAATTTTTTTTACATTAAGTACCTTATATTATATTTCTTAACTTTATATTTTAATGTTTTTTTTATTTTGTGTAGTTCACAAAATATATATAATATATTTATTGTATTAAAATATAATTCTATAGATTTTTCTTATGACTTTTTATTTTATTTTATGTACACTTTAAATTAACATTTTTTGAATTTAGAAATTGATCCGGAACAGGTTTGTTTAGAGGAGGGAAAAAAACTCGCATGTTTGATACGTAACTCACTTTAAAAAAAGATTTAATTGACAATAAAAAAAATATATGAATTAATTATTATTAAGCATGTGGTCACTGTAATACGTGTTGCGAGCTGAGCAGCGAGAGTAGAATCATTCTTGGCTTTTACTTTCGTTACGGTCCAAGACGTTCGACAGGGCGCAAATATTCCAAGTATTAATTTAATAATGTTCTAATTTTTTATACCGTATTTTTTCATTAAACTACTCAATTTTATTTTATTTGTAATGTATTATTTGTCTATGTGATGTCGTTGCATCTGTATACCATCGCCAATAACGTGATGAGAGAACGATCTAGACATATATATGTTCAGCAATTGCTTTGTTCTGCCGCACCTAATTGACATGTGAATTAGCTTATATATCCCACACCTAGATCAAAAGTAAGACAACTCAAAAAAACAAGAATTTTGAGTTATTATTGTATTCGGATACTCTTGTCATATACGCAACTGATTTATTTAAATTGTATTAAAAATACCACAGAACTATGTTCTGAAAATGTAACTGCATAACAAAAATGTGTTCTCGTTAAAAATATTTTAATAGGTTCATTTATTTGAATCACCTAATGCAACAATTTCGCTATTTTACTGAATACGTAATTAAATATACGTACACGAAATTATTTCTTCATTAAATTAATTTTATATAAAAGTTTTATATTTAAAATATTTTAATATCTCAGCTGTCATTAGAAATATGATTATTTTTTAAAGTATTCGAACCCTGCTTACAAATGATCCCGCAATATTCCGAGGCGTTGAACCTTGTGTAATAATTACCAAATCCCGTATTACACTGATCAAAGCAATATTTTTAATATATATTTTAAAATTAAACTAAACTTACCATCGTGCTGTTTCACCAGGCAGGCAGAGAGGATACAACATCACATTTTTTCTTAACATACCACCCTTGCCTCGTTCACTTTCATATATATTCTTATGCCATTCTCATTGTCAGACCGGTAATAGTGGTTAAGACGCTGGCCTAGTAATCTAGTGGTTCGCGCCTCGTTTCAGGACACCAGCATGTTAGTCCTATTTTAGTAACTTAGTTTTAACAAACGTTTAGTAGTAAGAGTATTGAATATTGATGTGACATGTATTCCGTGATTTAAAAAAAAAGTATTTTCTCCGACTGTTCAGTTATTTATTGCATTTGTAAGATTGATCAACTAAAATCACATGAATGACTTTTTTTATCGCACTCAGATGCCTGGCCCTTGAAGGTTTTGATCATTATTTCGGGGAACTTTGAGGTTCCGTAACAAGGTAGGGTTCATCATGCGCCTAACCCACAACCTGGAAGATATGGGTTTTTTGATCGGGGATTTCCTTTCCTCTGCTACTTCCCATTTTTGTGAAATAAATTTTAATTTTTGTTTTTAAAATCTCAGATTAAAGTTAGAGTTAAGAAAGACACATTGTTCAAGTCTGCACATTATATTATTAGGTTATACCTCGCTATACGAGTAGGTCAGTGGCGTGCAGTAGGTATAGATTTAGGTTATGCTGTTACCAATGATATTATACTATCATATATAATATATGTACTTTCGTTTAACCGACGTCTTTAGACAATATAAATCCGTCGTTTATACGACCCTACCATGTATTTATTTGTAATTTTAGAGTACTATTTTTTGTTTTGTCTGTTTGTTATTATTTGTTTTTAAAGTTTGAGTTTTAACGTAAAATAATACCTTCTTACCCATATAAAAATGTATGGACGTTTTTAAGAATACTTTCTATGACTGAACATGATTAATTTTTTGTTTGAAAATCTTTATTATTATGAATAATTATTTTTATTAAAGGTCAACATAGGAAATAGTTCTGCCGATTGCTTTTTGTTTTTACCAAATCAAAAACTAATCCATGCACCAAATTTAAAGAACAATCATGAAATCAACACGTTAAAAACAGTAAGATAGTAAAATCCGCGAATTAGCAAAAGAGGATGTAGACACTTCAATAATTTGTACACAGTTGTAAGCCTTTCTAATGTTATTCTGTTAAAAAACAGCATCGGTAACGACTCCGTACGAAAGGGATCAACCGAAAGGAATTTTCAATTTAGTAAATAGCCATTTATATGACTTGAATAATTCACTAAGTTAAAGACAGAGCAGAGTAATGTAATTGCTCGATGCGCGAATGGGTACAGCAGTGAGTTGTAGTCGTAAAGTCTGGTACGCAGATGACGCTAATTGTAAAATAATATTTTCGTTTATGTTAATCCAATATTTAATTTATATTTGTTTCCCAGAATTTTTAGTAATGCACAGGTTTTTTGCTCGTGTGCACTGCACGCCTCATAGAGTAGGTATACCTAATAAATAAAATACAAAAAATATTTTTTCGTATTTCGTGCGCAAGATCTATAACAGATATTTTTAAATGTTATCTACTATGCACCACTGATACAAAACTTCTGTTCGGCTGCAATCAAGAAGTGTGTCAAAATTCTGTGCCGAAACCTATTTTTTTTTTGTGATGTTTTTTACATCTCCATATTTCACAATAAACTGCTGGCGGACAGCCACCTCTGCTGAGTAATCTTTATGATATTATTCAAATCAAATTCAACGACACCACTGAACAATTCACACATTGTCGCAACGTATATATATTTTTTTGCAATTTGGTAGAATTTGCGGACGACACAATACTTACTGCTCTTGTAAAGTGAATAAACGACATTCATTATTCCAAATTAATTTATTCCATGTAAGTTAATAGCGACGAAATTTTTTAGAATTTATTTTAATTGCTACATCGTTTGCACTGTCAAATTGAAAAAGCTGTTTTTTTACAAATTATAGTCAATATATTGAGTTAAGTTATTTTAAATTTATTTTATTTTTAACAAGTTCAGAAAGTATCTATCTACTTAAGAACAATGTAAGAAAAGGAGTTAAGGTTTTTATATTGAAGGTTTTTCTTGCAACCTGGGGGTACTTACACGCGTCTTCGGTGTTTTTCACTCCACTAATTGAAAAATTTAATATTTTTTAATTCAATCTACCGTCCAGAAGCAAGATAACTTACTGATATGTTTATTGACAAAACAGTTTATTTTGTATATATATATATATATAGTAATATTTTCGTAGCATTTTTTCTAATTTACATCAGTCACAACAGTCGTAGCAGTCAGGCAGCGAATTGAGTTTTTAATTTCCAGCCAAAATGCTCGGCAACAATACTTTTTAATTACGTGTTCCTATTGATAGTGCTTACATTACTAAACACTATCTGTAATAGATAATATAAACTAATACATTATTATACGGTTAAGATTTTTTTTATAAATCACTGCTATTACTGTTAATAATATATATTAAATTCTTGGAATACGTTTTACAGCGCACTATTAAATAATTAAGTGTTCCAATAACAATAGCGCCGCTACATAAATAAATTAATGTATTTTTTTAAATATTTAATTTTTTATTGATTTCAGTAGATATTATCTTAGGTTAGATTTATTTATGTTTAGAGATTATTAAAAAAAATGTATTTTGGATGTTTTTAGTTAATGTTGTAAAATATGAAAAATCCAACAACATCAAATCAAATTTTGTAGAAATGACACTTAAGGTTTCGTGAGTGTATTTTATTTTTATTTTAGAAGACTTGAAAGTCAGTTAATATATCTATTTAATTTTCAAAAATTCATTTTTTCCAACATACAGGAAAACGTATTATTGAATTTTGATTACACAATCAAATCATTATTCATATTAACAAATCAATGATTTTCACATGTCGGGGGCACTTTCGTTTTCGTTTACGCGTTTTGCATTAACGCCTGCGTATTGTACTCTGTTCAGCTAACAGGTGCGAATAAGGAAAGAAAAAATCCCCACTCTTAATAAGCAATAAAAAACAATTATTTTTTTAACGCTTGCTTTTATAAAGGTATAAGAGCTGATGTTACACTGAAACCAGACTTTAGCGTGATTTATATTTTAATTGTAAGCTAAAGCTTTAAATAAATCATTTTATGCTATTAAATTAATCGACCTGTCTCTCGGCAAGAAAGTACTTTAATCATTTTCATTTCTTCCATTATCTTCTTAACAAGATAGCATCTTCAAACAATTCGGGCCATCTGGGTGGAAGTTATATAAACATGTATTTTTTATCAATTTTGCATATTTGTTTATGTAAACGCCTTCGATCGCTGGTTCCCAGGTTTCCGATTAATAATAAGTACACATGTGATACATGAACTGCACTAATCTGTTAACTTTGCTGTCGTTAGATATCGGTAGTTTTAGGACTGCTGGACTGGTCGAAGCACCGCAGGTAATGAGAATCACGCCTTCGTTCCATCTTCTCCGATTCCGTCAATAGGCGGCAATAATCACGCACACATATGCACATTATACCAGGAAACTCAGTGGTGCCAACTGAAGTAATAAGGCGCGTAAACAATATTATTAAAATTAAGACATTTGAAATATCTTTTTTGAGGGCTTTGAAGTAATGCAATTAAAAAGCACCATGAATAATATTTACCTGTCTGTATTATATGTAAATTTAAATGCATGCCAATATTTATTATACAATAGTAATCCATGATAAGTAAGAAGTAACACGTGCACACCATCATTATTTTGCATTATTTGATATTTGAAAAAAGCGTGATTTAACACGCTGTCGATATCGTCTAAATTACCTTCCCACGAATAAGTTCTTAGCGATTATATTATACTTCAAGGGCTTATCGGCTTAGCGCAGACATATTCCAACATACATTCCGGTTTATTTTATAACGTTGACTTACGTATTGGATTATGTATCTACGTATGTAGTTAAATTATCTAACCGTTCCTTGTTTGAATTTGTTTATTGCGTAGGTGGCATTGAATGTTAACGAAATGAAGTATTTGTTGAACTTGGACCTGGTTACGGACGATTGTCTCGGCGCACTCCTCGAGCGAGCGGACTAGGCGGACGGTCCGAGCAGCTGGCGCGCGGTTGCGTCAGCGGCTGGGCGAGAAAGCAAACCAGACGGATGAAATACAACCAACTTTCTTTCTGCGCCCGTCGCCATTATTTCCATTCGTCTTTCTCGAAACGCCAAAGCGCGAATTTCGGCTGCATTTTTATCCACGCACGCGGCGCTCTGAGGGAATGTGTACCGCCTCGATTTCGTTTGCGCAACTGCCTCCTAAGGCGTCGCGGCGCGTTCACGAATCCGTAACCGTTGTTTTTAGTTTTTGCGTGGCGGCCATATTTGTTTTACAGGGTGTACCATCTTTCGCAATGTAAAGGGTTTGCGGAAACTGAAATATTTCAACTCCTAGTTGTCCCATCAACATGGGGGCTAAAAACAAATTGTTCAGAAAGAAACGGGCTACAAGATTGCCATTACTATTTTTACATATTTTCACCTGCATGCATTCCCGCAGTGTGAAAATTCAGCCTCAATTCTTAGCTTTCTTTTTAAAAGAGTCACATCTTCACTGGGATGTTTTTGCAGGAAGAGTTAGAGTCTGTATGGCAAATTTTTTATTTTTTTTTACAAAGTGGTGAGAACTATAATAGTTGTGTTCACACACTAAATTTAAACCCTATGACTTAACCTCTTTTTTTCTAAAAATTCTTAAGGTTTGGAAATTTACAAAAACTGCACTTTAGGTAAACGTAGGGAAAAATATCGAGGCAAATGTTTCCCGCTTTATATGTTAATAATTGATCTGTGCAATTTGTTTCACTTAATATGCATTTTTAATTGAAAAGTTATCGACGTATTGTCATATTATTTTATTTACAAATTGTCGATACAAAATGTTGATTCAGTTGTTCGTTCTGACGAACATCCTATATGATGTAATCAGTATTTTTAATCTACAGAAAAAGGTGTCGATGTAGAGACGGTGCCGTGCCGTTCCTTTAAATTATTTCTCTAGACTATTAGTTACTTCTCTAGACTCTCCGTCTAAAAGTGTAATTAGTATTATCAATATACATTATTAATTGTTGTGTAATCACACACGCAGCTGGTATATCAAACGGAGATATACTAAGAAGTTGGTTGTATTTTTCCATTTCACGAACATCAGTTTGTATTCATCTTCAGAACAAACGGGTTAAAATAATTTCTAGATCGTTATTAGTAGACGCTGAAAATACTTTGTTTTATCTAAAATAAATATGATATATTTACATGCGATCCTGGCGAGGTTCGCCACCCCTGTAACAGCGCGGAGAGTGCGACTCGCATCCGTAAGGAATTCGGCCTTCGATCGATCTACCGCTGATGGGCTTTACGAAATCTCTCAATTTTATTGATGTATAGAGGCGCAATTTCGTTTGCGTTATGCAACTCTCCCGATAGCTTCTCGGCCGGCGGCGGACCTCTCTCGCCTCTCGTCTGCTGACGGACGGCTGGCCGGCGAGCTGGCCGGCGAGCTCTGGCAGGAAGGTGCGATATGGTATTTAATATTGGTTAATTCATTCAATCCGTGACACGGATTCGATAATGTGAATTTCTACGAAATTGTTGTAGGCACTATGCGAGATGCCGCATGGACTTTGTTTTAATTATCTTTTGATAATTAGCGCGTGATCTTTGTGTAATTTTGTTTGATTTATTTGTATTACATATTACATCGCGCATAAATTAACAATATAATATATACCTAGTTATTAAAACGAATATTATTAAGGATAACACATTCTGATTGTGAAGTTGTAATTATTCAGAACATAGGTCTGTGATGTTTTAAATACAAATTTAATGTATTAATTATAAATATATACATATAAAATAAATTTTAATCGAAAAATATTGTTTTTGCGCTACCGGGATTAGAACCTGGATCTCTATTTCCAATCCGGGGAAGTACACTACCAATTGTGTGTGTTGATGGCTTTCAAAAATAATGGAACGACAGATGTATTAATTTGAAAAAGTGTAGTATATAGGTTCGAAAATTTGCCATGAAAAATTCTGGCTACTATAAATACTAATTTAATGTATATATTTATAATTAATACATTAAATTAGTATTTAAAACTAATATTCATGATATATATTATTTGCCGACATTTTTTTACCACCGATTATTTGGTCCGGAATACCTTTGAGTAATCAGATTCGAATCCCGGTTGCAACAACACTGTTTTTCGATAAAATTGATTTTATATGTATATCTTTCTAATTAATACATTTAATTTGTATATAAAATACTTTGTTTAAACTACTATTTATTGATAAATCAACATGTTTCACTTATATTTTTATAGTTTCGTTTTTATCTATGTTTGTATTTTTAATTTGAGTATACATTTCTTTCTAAAGAAGATACCATAGGTATCGAAATATGTTAATTTATCAGTAAATAATGGTTTAATTAAAGTGTTTTTTTTATCTTATTATTTATGAAAAATATGATATTTTGTAACTCCTTATGTAGGAGAAGATAGAAGGCAGCAAGGAGTAGGTAGAAACAGATTATATTAGCTTTGTAACTTCAGAAAGTAGTTTACCTTTACAAAATGATGGTGATCTTATAAAGGTTAAATTAACTTACTGCAAGATGGTGGTCAACCTTCGATAGATGGCAGCACGTAAAGAAGTCTTGTTAAAAATTGTGTGCGTGCTATATTTTGTTTTTGTGCGCTATGATGCCAAATAGTGTGCGTGCCCACGTTTCGCTAGGACAGCGAGTTTTCCGTCATTGCGCGTGCTTCGTTATATAACGTTGAACAACAAACTGCTGCTTTGTTGTAATTGATTGGCCTTCTATTTTTCAGTAGCTGGTGGCTACTTACTTAGTAGGAATATGTGAAATTTCGGAGCCGACTGATACTCCGCGATACGTAATCCCGTAATGTTGATTTTCTATAGAACTGGTTTTGTGACTGCGACAATAAGAACAGTACAGACACAGGTATGCAAAGAAGGTGAAATTTCCCAGCGTAGCCCACCTGAGATATTTGTTTACCATCGTGTGAAACTCTCACACGATTGCGATGTTAATTAATTAGGTACTCGACTTGATGCAAACATTCCAACAATCAATTAATACTATGGTATATTAAGCCAATGTTCGCAATGTTACATCCATTGTAATACCTATTGGTGCAATCCAGTAATGCACACATAATATTCTGGTAATATATCATAACATCAATTTCCCGACAACCGAGTGTATGGTGTGTTTTGTAAATATGTTTAGTGAAATTGTAGGTATTGTGAGGCGATCATGTTGAAATGAGAAATAAATTTAAGTAGGCATATCGAAATTTTATTTTTGAACCGTTAATAGCACAATAGGGACTGATATTGATTTGAATTGCAAATTACGTAAAAGTATATTGATTAATGAAAGTACTTCGTATTCGCATATTAATCTCGGATATAACGAATTAAAACGCAACAATATTTTGCAAACAATACAAATTACAAGAGTAGGACATTATTGAATGCACGCGAAAATGTCGTCAATGGATGATGACATGGATTTCAAATTCTCGAAATTTGTTATCGTTTTATTAATATTCAAATCTATAATTGAAAATTCAAATAATATTGTTTCGATGTGGAATTACTTAGTCTATTTTATAAAAGTTAAAAATTGTTTCATTTCCGTCTACATAAATAATGAGGTAGTGGAGCATATCAGAAATGAGCTTTTGTAGTATGTTAAAAAATAAGAAATAAATCCAGATTACCATGCTTTTAGAATTTTTTCAAAATGTGCAATACTTTCGGAGATATTCAGGCCTATTCTCAAAATTGCAATATTGAAATGAAGGTGATTGTTACATTTGAATGAAATATAACACGGACGTTAATTTACATACTGTCTATTTTTGAGGGTTGGTGTAACAATCACCTTCATTTCAATATTGCAATTTTGAGAATAGGCCTGATTGCCATTCAATTCAATGGCTTGTTGAAAAATGCTCGTATTACCGTGTGACGTCACTACGTCAATACTCGCCCGCTAGAGTGTCGATAAATAACCGACTTGTCGACTCGGAAGATGTGACGTCACACGATAAAACTGTTTAAACCGATCATTTTTAAAACACACAACTTTGAACATCTGTAACTCCGCCATGTTTCAAGATATCGAAAAATTCTTTCAGTTTTGAAAATGAGATTTATCGAAGAATTAAACAAAAAAAGACTACCGCCTCATTAAACATTATCAAAGAGATGTGTAAACGTTGGATACGTGTAAAAAAAATAGTTTTATGAAATAAATGTTAAATGCTAATTAAATGTATTAATTAGAAAGATATACATATAAAATCAATTTTATCGAAAAATATTGTTGTTGCGCTACTGGAATTCGAACCTGGATCCCTTTCCAAACCGGATAATAATAGTTGGATAATGCACCTTCCCCAGTTTGGAAAGAGATCCAGGTTCGAATCCCGGTAGCGCAACAGCAATATTTTTCGACAAAATTTGATTTTATATGTACATCTTTCTAATTATTTTAAAATATCACAGAGCGTCTGTTCTGAATAATTACAACTTCACAAAAGGAATATGTGTTCTACCGTAGAGATGCTGATTGGTGTTTTTGAATTTGTTTTCAGGTTACAATGGCGGGAGATTACATCTTGGCGGTGGCGTCGATAATGATCGCCCAGCTACGCAACGATGATGTCACACTCATTCTCAGTCAGGTCAGTCGGATTGCGTTCGATCTGTTGATTTGTGCATATGTAATCCGCTTCCCGGCGTGTGGCCCCGCGCGGCGAGCCGACGAGTTTTCACTTGTTCCATTATTTGATCGATTGCAATTTGTTTCAAGTACCCGCCTGCGTGTGTGGACGGCGACCAGTTCCGAAATAATGATAATTTATAAAATAGTTTAGATATATATATCTAAACTATTTTCAGAGCAACACGAATAAAGTTAATTAAAAATCTAATTCTGAAACGTTCCACTCAATAACGCTTGTTTGCTACCAACCAGTATTGCGATATATGTGTGGTAGGTATATACAATAGGTTGGTCAATAAAATTGTTACTTTCAAATCGTTTTAAATCGCATACTATTTTTTTTTTTTTTCAAACTGATTACTTTCTGGCAACATATTATACTAATAATAATTATTATAAAACGCTTTGAATATTAAAGAATTATATATTAAATAGCAAGGATAAGGATGATATTAAAAATAATCTGGGGTTTACAAATTAATTTGCAATGATTGTAATTATTTTTGAGGAATTAGAATCGAGGAGCACTTGAGATGTTTAAATAGCAACAACTATTCTGAATTCGTCGATCATCTTTTGGAAATAAACCATTCTTTTGACATTAATAAGGGTTTAAAACGGTGTTTTATTATTATTATTAATATTGAATTATT
This sequence comes from Eubasilissa splendida, assembly GCA_031772225.1. NCBI lineage: Eukaryota > Metazoa > Arthropoda > Insecta > Trichoptera > Phryganeidae > Eubasilissa > Eubasilissa splendida. The sequence continues at coordinate 18,855,097 of CM062851.1, forward strand.
TTACTATGTATATATTTTGCTGATCTAGTTTACTTAAAAATAATGCTTCAAATAAATTAAACGTTTTAAATATAGGAAGATTTTACGCCATGAGCCAGATTTTGAATTTATTAACGATTTTTGATTTATAAAAAAAGCTTGTAGAAAAAATAAAAATAGATACGGCATTTTTTTGTCGTCTCGTATCGAGTATATCTCAAAAATAAAAAATGCAACAACAAAATATTCTTTCAAATATTTTTTGATATTTTCTAAAGATGATCAAATAAGTTCTAGTAATAAATAATTCTTCCTATATTTATTAGGTTATCTGGTCTCTTGACATGAACTCCTGTCTTGGGGCAAACGGTTCATCACCTGAGGCGCGCGTTTGATGCTGGAGCGTTCGCGTACTAATTTGACTGACAATTTCGAAAATGTCTCTATTTTGGAATAATAATAAAAAACATTTTATAATATTTTAAAATAATTGATGTATTTTTTGGCATAACGCCATCCCATGTAATGATTTGTTTTATATTATGTCCAAGAACACACAATTACTGTATTTTTAATAACAGTGCCTTTGTAGGTAAAAATCCAGCAATTGTATGTTCTTGGACATATTCAAATATCGCGAATTCTTTTTTCTATTGTGTATAGATTTTCCACATATATGCATTAATTCTAAATTTATATTTATCTACTCTATTTTTTCGACAACTTAGCCCTTGATATTGAGACATATCCAGTATTTTAACACTACGTGTCGTGCTGTTACACTCATTTATGTATTAACATTATTTCAATATGAAAATAAAAAAAACTTGCACTCCAAGACATGGATTGTACACAATCTAGTATGAGTAAGATTATTGAGATTGTTCTCATGTCTTATTAGATATTTTTATAATCTTGATGTAAATGTATGGATCAAGAAGACATGACCACTGTATTCCTGATTAGTGCTATGTGAAACGTAATTAGTTTTTAACATTATTTTTCTACATTTTCAGATATTGACAGATCTGGTCCAGGGAGAATTCATGCAACTCGGTAGCAAAGAAACAGAGAACGAAAGGTTTGCCCACTACCTCACCAAGACATTCCGCAAGACAGCTTCACTTATTGCTAATGCCATGAAAGCTGTAAGTTAAATAAATTTATCTTATAGCAATACATACTACAAATTAATTGTTCCTGGTAGTTTATTATTATGAATAGAAACTTTAAAAACAGTGTGTGACATAACTATGCTAATGCAGCCAATGCGGTGCATTGGGGCCCATATTAGGTTAAAAGTTCATTCACAATCTACATTACATTTTGAATGTATTTGTTTCCTATCGCTAATATATAATAATTTTTAAAATCTACCACTGCAAGACATGGAATTATGAACTTTAACATACATTAAGAAACTACCTGAAAACTTTATCAATGTGTGTACACAGTAATACCTACCCCGCTAATATAATATGTCGGGGAGAGGGTTATCGCCAAAATTTTGTGAGTGCATAGTACCTAAAAACACACTTCAAAAATAGGACACAAGAGTCCAATTTTATTTGACTATTATTACCACGCAGTACTCAATATTTTATGTACAATATATATATAGGATTTTTTAAAATTTTGTATTGGGGTCCAATTTTTATAGTTAGCCACTACTACCCCTAGCTCTGATTTTTGTGCTAATACTAGAAGAGACAATATATATTATGTATTTAATAAAAAATCAATATCAATTAGACTACTTTGCTGACTTATGATGATTGGCCGTCTAAATCCGCCATCTTCCACCGGAGCGCGGCTCCGGTGGAAGATGGTGGCGGGAGGTAGCAGAGATTAAAAGTGAGATCAATGCGGTTAACCCAGAGATCGTTCTGGTCCACCTGTGGGTTGAAGAGAGACCCCATTGCTTTGAGCAAGGAGGTGGCATGCGATCGATGGCCGATGTATGGGTGTTATGGACAATGCTGAGATGAGATGGTGTCCAGTTTATCTCCTGGAGCAAGAGATCAATCCTGACACGGGCGTGTGGCGATCCGGTTTCTCAGCTGCATCGGTACCCCGCGGTTGCATTGGCTGATGTTGGCAATAGATAAACTCTGTAAATAAAAGAAAGAGGAAAGTTGACCTGAAGAAGGAAGATCTAAAGAACATTTTTCGTGCAACTAATGTCGGGATTAATTATGTTTGTGAATAAATTTGTAAAGTGAAATCAGAATGCCTTTGAATCAATTATCATCTCATCCGAGGTAGCAGGCGACACCAAAGCATACACACACACTTGAGGACCCAGACTGAGCTAGATCGGTGGCGGCCCCTATGGCTTCCTACCTTTAGGGCCCAAAGGCACCGTAACAATGTGTAAAGTATTATAAAATTTTGTCTCAATTTATTAAGTGTTTTTTTAAAAATTAAAAATTCTAGGTTGCCATGTTAGGGGGAGCAGACGAACAATTGTCAGAGTTGGCATTCCAATATGGTCACTCACTCGGTCTCGGCTTCCAACTGGTGGATGACTTACTGGACTTTGTGTCTTCGTCAGCTGCTATGGGCAAACCGACAGCTGCGGATCTTAAACTTGGTTTGGCGACAGCACCAGTACTGTTTGCTTGCGAAAAGGTAAAGAAATTTAATTAAACACATTTAGGATGCATGTCACATCCTAAAGAAAAAAACGACTTGAAACTCATGCAAAATACATTATGGAACTAAGTCATTTGTTGTATTTTTTAATCTAAGTAAACTGCTCAATCTCGAGGGAAAAAATTCATCCTTATAATGAAAGAATTTGAAATTATGCATTGAATAAATATAAGCTTAATACACTTTTCATTCTCTATTTCCCTTTTTCTTATTTTTGACTACATAAATTTGCCCTGAAGCTCGAAATAATTATGTAAAATAGTGTAGCTACGTAGAACACAAAACCAATAATTAACCCATCTTTCATATTTCAATATAGGCATGAACCTAAATTATATTTTTTATACATTAAAGGTTTGTTTAAATTATTTCCCAGTAAATGCATTTGATATTATGTATTTGAAAATATAAAACATGTAAATGAACCTTCTCTGAGAATATTTTATGGATTTAAGGTGTATTAATTTAATAATAGTGTTTAATTCAAATTTTTTTATAGTTCTAAACTTTTCATAAACATTTAATTGATTTGTATTTATTAATATAAATAAAAATACTGAAGTTTAAATACAGTGGAACCTCTCTATATTCATCATTAATCAGTTCCTAATTTTTCCCATAAGAAATAACTGAAATTCAATTAATCTGTTTCCAACTTCTGAAAATGGTACAAAAATGAAAAAAGTGCTGTTTAAACTTTAACTTCATCATACTAAATAGATATACATAGTGGTGGAAGTAGAAGAGCAGGAAGATTAATGTTAAGAACAAGGGTTGCTATCAATTAAAACAAAACATGCAATAGTAATTCCAATTCTGATCATGGGGTCCATTTTGCTGATAATTAGCACTCCATTTAACAAGGAACTTGTCCAATGTTGTCTGTAAAACTTTCCTGAAGTAGTCAATCAAATTTGGGTGCCATTTTTCGACCATATTCTGCCCAATTAGATAGCATTTCATTGATGTCTGCGTGATATAATTACGCGTGAAATTAGCGCGAAATATACACACACAACAATATACGCACGATGACCGCACAAAACAGACTAACTACAGCTACCTAATACGTTTAGCTGATTGGCGTGCAATTGTGAACTAACGAATATGTGAGAAAAACATTGTCATCAAAATGTTACGATTATCGAATATTATGAATATGAGGGTTGACAAATATAGAGGTTACTCTGTACTCATTTTCAGGTTTAGCAAAAAGTTATGTTAATTTTATACAATCTTTACAATAATCTTGTTAATATTGTTACATCATTGCGAGGGAAGTCAGTGTGGAGGATCAACATTTCTCCTTTATTAAACAGATTCAATAGGTTAATGTATAATTTTACATTCAATTTTCTATCAATACAATAAAATTCCTAGGCGTATATATCCCTTTGTAATATGTATAACTATTTTCAAAGTCATGTTCACAATGAATTTATTTACACAAAATAAACTATTATTGTATTTAATTTTGTTCATAATTTAAGTCATTAAAATATATTTAAAAAATAAAAGATTATTATTCATATTATCAGTGTGTAAGGTTTTCTTTTAATTTTTACAGTATCCAGAGCTGAATCCGATGATCATGCGGCGTTTCCAAGAGCCCGGAGATGTAGAGAAAGCTTTTGAATTGGTCCATAAATCCCAAGGTCTCGAGCAGACCAGACTGCTGGCCCGCAAACACTGCCAAGAGGCTGTCAGACTAGCCTCAGAACTCAGCCCGTCCCCCTATCAGAAAGGGCTTATTATCGTCAGTGACTTAGTACTCAACCGCATTAAATAGCAAACGTACCAACGTCTTCACCTCCAACCGGTGACTGAATCAAATACAAGTTAACACTGACAAACTGCGGTTAGCTAGTGTAATGTAAACATAAACATACCACGCTTGATGATCACTTGTGTCCGCGTGTAGGAGTCAAACCAAGATAGCAGGGCTCAGTTCATAAGTACTGTTTAATAATTTAAGTAATTTCTGCATACAAAATGGATTTGTTATTATAAAAATGAGATAATTAATCCGACCTTTCAAAGCGTGCATCAGTCATTTTAAAGAGGATGTAATACTTATCAATAAGATGTTTATTGCTGCATTCTACAGTTAAATTTGTACTATAATTATTATTTTTTATTTTAAAAATAATACATATATGTTTTCGATTTCACTTTTACTAAATGCTACTTTACAAAATAAATTGTAGTATAAAACCTGGACCATCTTTCCAAAACATGATTTCACAGCCTAAGCCTCTGGTATTTTTCAAGTTGGTGGTTTGTTAGTCTTGAATTATTATTAATAATAATAATATAATATGTAAGTGTATAATCTAAAGTGTCATTTGTCATAGTTATTTCGATTTATAGTTGTACATTGTATACTTATTTTATGTACATAGGTATTAGGATTGTGTATAATGTTATGTATTTTTATTTCATATCCAATAGGTACAATATACATATTTATGAATCCCAGTAAATGTTTCAAACCAGAAACAACACACAATTCTTTTAGACATACAATGTTAGAATCTGTTATTTCATTTGTTGCTCTAATGTGTTATTCTCACAAGTAATCGGCATTAAATAACTTCATAGCTAATTGTTATGGTGGTGAGTGAGCACTTTAGAAATACTCATTTTATCTTACTGTCATTTGTAAACAGAATATCAAACCGGTTATATTAAAAAATGTCTGTTGTACCAGTTTAGAATTTATTGTTAAATTTACAATTCAAGTTAATTGGGCGTGCATAAATTTTCAGCAGTTTTAATTTCATCCACGTCTAAGATTTCCAGCTTTTCATTTATTTTACAAGAAGGTCAACGCATCAAATTTCAAGTACATATATGTTGTCAATATTCTTTTTTTTTTTTAAATATATTTAGTTGCTAATTTATTTCAACATCATTTCTAAATATGGTATTTGATGTTGTTGATTTATATAGAATATTACCATGTTTAAAAATGCCGGTAGATTTGTTGTTAGGAGCTTTTAGTTTTGAATATAAGTAGAATTATTTAATTTGTAAAATATTATAGATATAAATCTATATTTAATAACGTATATGTCTAGTGTCATTTATAATTGTGTACATAAAAATATGGTACGAAGTACTTTATAATCGTTTTTAATTTTATGGTCTATTATTTGCGTTTTAAACATTCTTGTGTCGAGTCAGCTGCTAAAATTGAGGTGATCGAGATTTTTACGTTTGATTAATAACTTTGACTAATATTAAACAAAAGAAAATAGTTCAAGCATAGGATTTATTATAGAAGATAGTAGAATTTCTTGTAAATCATTCTGCTCCGGGTTAGTTTATGTTTCGAGCTGACATTTCAAAATATGTTCATTGACCATCAAAAATTGACTCTGCAGAATAACATACAAGAAATTCGTTTATCAAAAAGCATGTATTTTTCTTATGTTTTCCAATTATATTTTGAATTCCGTCACTACAATATATTTCTGCCTTATATTATTTTTAAATTTTTTAATTTGAATAAAATCAACTTATACATTTTTGTTAAATTAACATTTACAAAATTAAAAAAATATTGGATCAATAGGCCAATGAATCCCAGTTAGATAGTGATTATTGTTTGCTCATTTTAATTTTTAAAAATCTATAGGAAATGTTATTAATTAATTAAACTAAGTATGTATTTCAAATAAATGATAAAACATTATTTTTCATAAATTATATTTATGATTTATTATCATTAAGATTTCCAGACGTGTTTCAGATGATTTACTCTTATATATTCAGTGGAAGTATTGATTTCACCATTTTTATCTGTGGTTGAGTGGTTGATCTGTGTGCCTGACTATTTTAAAATTGTTTATAGTAAATATAAAATGATTTGTACATATTGAGTAGAAATAGAGTAAATTTATTTTTGGAATTCCACATACCAGTAGAAAATTGCATAATTTATTTATGTTATTGGTTTTAACATTGCCAGCTTAGTTTTAAAGTCAACAACCGTTCCGTACCAGAAAAGTTCATCTAAACAACCGTACCGGAAATATTATACGCATAAACCTAATTCAAACTCCAATTTAAATTTGTAGATTGATCTTGCTGGCGTTGCAAGGTCAAATCTGCTGTGTTTTAGCAACAATTGATCACTTATAATTGGCTGCCTAGTTTGGCTTATATAGAGTCGAGTGATCAAGATGCCTGCCTTTGAAAACAAAGATCGGAGGTTCAAATTCCACTAGCGGCCATTTGTCTTAGTCCCATTTTAACTACACAAATTTTAGATCGAAAATTGTAAAAATATTCACGTGATATTTTGTCAATCATACCTTCATTTGTTTAATAAATAAAAAAACTGTTCTCGCAATATATTTTAGTTACCACTGCTATGCAGCCAAAAAGGAACATTTTCATATAAAGATAATTCAATCTCAAATAGAATGCATTAGATATAATATTTATTTTAATGAACATTAGTCTTTATTGATTCTCCATAAATCAAGATATTCCGACTTGTTTTAATATTAAAGACCAGTAGCACCTGTCTCCTTAAACATATTGTTTATTGTGCTTTTAAAAAAATGGTGAAGTAATTTTAAAGTGCACTTGTATCAAGATACCCATTGATTTTGTACCTGTTATTTTTAATAGTTTAATAATAGCACAAAGCTAAACCTGTAAGTTAAGTTTTCAAATAGTTACCTCCCTCCCATTCATTAATCACAAGTTCATTACCCTACGTATCACTAGGTGATACCATTTATGTACATACAATAGGTACGAACTATACATTAATATTGAAATATGAATTCTTATTATAAACAAAATATTTGTTTTAAACCCATACAAATTGAAATAAATACTTGAATTTCTCTTATATACATATTATGAATCTAAGCAAAACAGCGACTATGTATAAAAAATAAAAAGGTAATATTGGCCCAATTTATTAGACATTGAGCAACTGATTTTTACCGATTTATAAATAATTAATTAAACAGTTTTATAACCTTAAAAAATTTTGATTCAGTATTTTATTGTACATTAATAAATTTTTCAAATACATATTTTTACAGTATTATTTGAGTCACTTGGCCTGATGAGCCCGTCGTAAAAAAGCACAATGTTTAATGCTCTAGTTTATATTATATTTGTTAGCTTTCACTGATGCTAAGATTATATGTACGCGTACAATTTTATTGATTTTTGGCAAGTTTGTAAGTATTGTGTTTATTACGAAGTTAAAGTGATTGTTTCATGTTATAAAATGCACTTTTAATCAAATAACAATTACTGGTATTATTAAATAATTTTAAATTCATATGTACTGTTAGTTCATAAATATTGTTTTCTATGTCGCCTTATGAAGAATGTGTTTATTAAATAAACTCACGCGTGTACCTAAATATTCTGACGAGCAGCATGAAATGGCTTGAATCTATGGTGCAAGGAACCGCAGATGTTATGATGTGGCTGTATCTTTTACAACCGCAAGAGTGTAATGATTATAATTAATATAATGATAAATAAAAACTTGTAAATAATATTTTCTTATTGTAGTAAATAACCTCTTTTGAGCAAGAAATAACTTATTGCTGGATATTTTAGGGTGTGTTTTTTTATTTATTTTTTATTGGAACGCTAAACATGATTTATGTAGGACCATTAATTAGTTGTTTTTCTTTGTGTACATTTTCATCAATATTAGTTTAGATGGTTGTAAAGTAAAAATAATATATATTTATATATGTATAAAAGAGATATTGATTGAACCGAGTGTGTTGGTCAGGTAAATAACCTGTATTCTTGTATTCGGTTGTGGGTTTTAATTCTCGTTTATCTATATTTACAGTGTTACATTTGAAACTGAATTAATTGAATTTATGAAGGACTTTCGAAAAATTGTGGACGATTTATGATTGTCGATGAAATTATTGTTATTATTTCTTTTTAATAAAATTTTTAAAATAAAATATTTATTTCTCAAATTTCCAATATCCTTTACCCGTGATGTTTACTGCGTATTATGTACAGCACTATTTATGTGTTAAATATTCACACAAAATTTCCTTCAGAGAATTTTTTTCATCTATTACAGAATTACAAAATAATTAGGTGTGTGCAAGTTGATGACACTGATGTATATATAATCGTAGCGAATCCCTTGTTACGTGAATAATATTTGACTATCGTGTAAAGTTCTCTAGGATTTCATGAATTTTCAGCTTCTTTGTATTTCTAAGTTCAGTTTACGAATACTTAGTTTATAAACCTTCCACTTACGATCTTTTGAACTAAAGTATTTGATTTTTGAACGCGAGTTCTGATCTTACCAACTAAATAATTTAATGTAAAATTTGTAAACACAGATGATTGTTGAAAAAGCATAGACCTTATCTGATGGTTAAAATATCCATGTTATTTTAACCGTCAGGTATCCAATTACTTAAGTGACCCTTAACCCCTTAACTGGGTTTAATGAAATATTCCATCATTCCAAAAAGCAACTGTAGCGGGTATGATGAAATATTCCATCAAGGCCTTTCTAAAACTACCCTCTAATAAGCGTGACGATCATTATTACGATTATTTTGTTTGCGTATCATATATAAAATACATCTAGGCATCGAATTGTACGGACTCCTGCGTGTTTTTATTGTGTTTGACTTCAAATATTGTTATTCTCTCTTCAGTATCACATGGAATTTTGTGCGGGTTAGACGCATGCTTTTTGTTTGTATTTCAATCAATAAGTTTTTTGTTTTTGTTACCTTTTTCTGCTACCGTTAGATAATTTTATATAAAATTAATAAGAAAAACCTAGATGAAGACACAATATATGTATTATTGGAAAGTAATAGTGGTGATGAAGGTGATTCGATTCGATAATCAGGAAGTAAGCGCCGACGAATGTAGAGTACTAGTTCTGAAGACAGTGATAGTGAGTTTATGACAGATGGGCCTGATGATAGTGAATCGGAAAATGAAGATGCACCTGAAGAGCCCATGGATGGACTTGAAGAGACTCAGCATCAGGAGTGTGGGCTTGCCAAGGAATACCAAGGTCAGCTTTTACTTTTTATCACAACCAGGAAAAATATTTGAAGAATCAAATCAAAATAAATGCTTATTTTATTGATAATATTATGAAACTCTGTTGAGCCGACTAACAATTTTTAGCAAAAAATCCAAATTTGAAGCCTTGTTCAAAAATCTGTTGAGCGGTTTAAACTGTATAATGAGATAAAAGTATATATATATGTTGATTTTGCAAAGAATAGTTAAAAAAACACTTTGTGAATTATATTTTACAAGATGTGAGAATTTTGAGACTACTTTCTCTAAACTCATGATGGAGAGTAGGTTCTCTTTACTGCTCAAGTTCTCGTATTTCGCAAACAACGAGTCCTTTGATCCAACAGAAAAACCTATAAAGTAGATCCAGTACTCATGTATATAAAAAAATAAATTATGGATTTGTACACACCTGAGAAGGAAGTTGCAGTTGATGAGTCCCTTTTACTATGGAAGGGTAGATTATCATGGAAACAATATATTCCCTCAACAAGAAGTTAATTTAGAGCTAAGCTAAGCTATAATTGATCTGTGAAAGCAATTCGGCATATACATATATGGAATTATGTTATTTATACTGGTAAGGATACCAACTATGGCCTAAATTATACGGAAGAAAAACGGCCACTTGTGTTGGAATTATGCGACAATCTTTTAAATCGTGGCTATACAATATACTTAGATAATTGGTCTACCAGCATTGATTTAGCTGAAAAATTGTGTTAAAAAACACTGATGTTGTGGGGATAATGTGGAAAAATAGAAAAGGAATACCTTTGATAACATCTCATCAGTTGGACAAAGGTCAGCACATTGTAAGGTATAAAGATAAGATGATGGTTATGAAGTGGAAGGATTAAAAATATCTAATTATTCTGAGTACTTTACATGATGATAAAATGGCGGAATATGAAAAAAGAGGTAAAATCATAGCGAAACTAGAAGTCATCTTGAACTATAACAGATATAAGGGAGGTGTCGACCTGAGCGATAGTCAAATAGAATCATATGAAATTGCCCGAAATAGAGTAAAAAATACTATTTCAAGATTTTTTTTACATATTTCGGATATGATTTGCCTAAATTCATACATACTTTATAAACAAGATGGAGGAAAACTCGACAGGCTACATTTTCTTGTTGAGGTGGTGGAGAAATGTATTGAAAAATATTTCAAAGACAAACAATTAACTTCTTTTATCGTAGGATGACCATCACATACACCAAAACCATCGCGGCTTTTAGAAAGACATTTTGCAGATTATATTCCGAGTACGTCTACAAAAGTAAATGTTACACGAAGATGCAAATTATGTTATAAAAATAGTATATGGAAAGAATCAAGGTTTTGGTGTCCAGATTGCAAAGTGCCATTATGCATGCCTATTTGTTCCAAAGATTTTCATACTACATAAAACCTTTTATAACCTCAAACATTGTTAATTTAAATTTTTTACTTTTAATTTTAATTAATTTTTAATTTTTCTATGGCAGACTGGGTAATTACCCAGTACAGCTGGTTATTATAATTTATTTGCATTTTCAATAAAGGTACCTATCAATCTTCGCTTTTATTTTTCCACTCATTTGTTGACAAGAGTTTTCCACTCGTTTGTTAACATGGCTAAACTATGCGCATGGCAAGATTTTTCATCATGTCTTACTATGGCCATGACTGCATATTTTGTCACTGCAATGTTTACTATGGGCGTGATTACATATTGCGTCACTGCAATGTTTACTATGGGCGTGATGACATTTCGTCATCACGATTATTACTGTGGGTGTGACGAAATAACCTGTAATCCTATAGAAATAATTACTCGCTCTATATACACATAAGCTAAACCAAATTCCCCGGTTAAGGGGTGTTGCCAACCAAACAAAAAGTGGTCGCCTCAAGTCAGTTCGCTAGGGCACGAGCGGATTCACTCGACCGAAATCGAGTTCCTCACACTCGCTCCAAACCGTCGGTGGTCGCAGACTCGAAACGCCGGTACCGGACCGAGGGGTCGGGGCAGAAGGCTGCTGGACGGCGAGGTTCCAAGGGATGAGGCGGGATGCAAAATGAAACACTTGCTTAAGGTGTATTCAGTGCACCGCAGTATGTAGTTTGTTGTGTAGAGACGAGACGTTTGACGAGAAGTGACCTCCATACTGCGGTGCGCTTCTATTTATTCAAGATGAGTGGACGTGCGCCGTTACCAGCGCACGCCACCCCAAAACCACCCACCGTGCCAATCAGGGCGCGTTTACAGGCCTAACCGCGCCCCAAGCGACACGGTGTTCGGCGCCGCCTGTCGGCCGGATAGCGCAACATCGCGCCATTTTTCGGTCGCGAGCTGACAGGCGGCAGAAGCCGTTTTTCGGAGACAAACAATTAAATATTATACTTAAAATTAACAATTGGGGATATCACGGGTAGTGAATTCTGTAGTAAATATCGCGACCCGTGATATCCCGTAACAAGAATTATCCGGCCAGTGTTTTCTTTCGAGTTATTTCGTTTTTTGTGACTTCGTTATCTCGGAATGTTCGTTAAGCGGGTTTCTTGCCAGGGGCGGGCGCCGCTAAGGGCCTTTTGATAGGAAACGTAACACTGGCGGGATAATTTTGTATGGGTGCCGCGGACTACGACATTTGTTTATTTCTACTGTTGTCCGCGGCACTAAATACACTAAATTCAAACAACAGTGGCGGCGTACCGGCGGGTGGGCAAAGGTTTATTGTGTTCCCAATCCCGCGGCACGCCGCGTAAAACAAATAATAATTATTTATACGTAAATAATAACATTTCAAATTTAAATAACAAATATGTAATATTTTATTTCATGGCACTAGTCTCTGTGTGCAACACTCCCCCCGTGCGGCTTGGCCGTACTACGACGGTGCACAGAGAGGCTTCGTTGGTAGAACTATGATGCGGGTAGCTGGTCGTGTGTAGTCCCCGGTTGCTGTCCGGATCCGCACCGCTCGTACCTGCCCGTCGGCTGCTGGTCTGGCCTCGATGATAATCCCCCGTGGCCATGTGTTGCGTGGCAAGGTGGCGTCGGTGATAATGGCCAATTCGCCCTCGCGGATTGGTGGAGCTGGCTCCTGCCACTTGTGTCGAAGTGCGAGCGTTGGCAGGTACTCGCGCATCCATCGACGCCAAAACATGTCGGCGAGCTGCTGCGCCACCTGCCACTGTTTCCTTAGACAGGTCTGTTCATCGAGGGCTCCGTAGACGGCCAGGTGTTGTTGTCGTCCGGCCGCTCCCATCAGCAGGTGGTTTGGTGTGAGCGGCGAATTATCCCGCGGGTCCACGGAGACATGGGTCAACGGGCGGCTGTTTACCGTAAATTCCGCTTCGGCCAGGGTAGTCCGCAAGGTTTCCTCTCGCGGAGCCCGTTCCTTTGTTGTTGCTTCGAGCGCCCGCTTGACTGAGCGGACGAGGCTTTCCCAGGCTCCGCCCATATGGGGGGCGAGCGGGGGGTTGAAAGTCCAATCAACCCCCACCTCCGCTAGGTGTTCCACAACCCGCGGCTCTTGTCTTAGATCCGCCAGCGCGCTGGCCAATTCTCGGTCGGCGCCGCGGAAATTGGTTCCGTTGTCGCTGTAGAGGTGCCGCGGGTGGCCGCGGCGAGCTGCCATTCGTCTGAGGGCCATTATGGCTGAATCAGCCGTCAGTGATGCGGCCAGCTCCAGGTGCACGGCGCGTGTTGTCATGCAGGTGAATAAGGCGCCGTACCGCTTCTCGCGCCGGCGTCCTACTGTCACCTCCATCGGGCCGAAGTAGTCGAGGCCGCAATGGGTGAACGGTGGTGTGTGGTGAGCCAGGCGGGCTTCCGGGAGCTGTCCCATCAGTGGCGGCTGTGGACGACTGCGTCCATTCCGGCAGGCCTGGCATTGGAACTGTACCCGGCGCACGGCGGGTCTCAGTTTCAGCACGAAGAAGTTCTCCCGGACGTCGCTCACTGTCCGCTCCGTGCCGGGATGACCCGCGCTCTCGTGATAGTGACGTATCATGAGCCGGGTGTATGGGTGATTTCCGTCCAAGATGATGGGGTTTCGCAGGCCTGGCGAGATGTCGACGTCGGTCGTCCCGGTCAGGCGTGTTCCCATGCGGATGACGCTGTTGTCGTCTAGGTGGGGGGTGAGTTGGTAGAGTTGTCCGTTTCGTGGTAGAGCCTCCCCCCGTTGCAACAGCCGGATCTCGGGCCCGAAATCCGCGGCCTGGGTTTGTAGTATCCAGGCCCGCTCGGCGCGGTCCCGCTCGTCCGTTGTCAAATTTTGGGCCGATACCTCACCTCGAGGTCGGCGGCAGTTGTGGGCAAATCGGCGGACCCACGCAGTTGTCCGAATGAGGCGGGTCCACGACGAAAAACGCTCGAGGTTCGGCATCGCTCCTCCAGCTGTTTTGGCGTGGCGGGTCACCGTCACCGTTTCGGGCCTGACCTCCATCTCGAGTTTGTCAGGCGGAGGCCTGCTCACCTCCCGTGGCCATGCTGCTTCCGGTTGCTTGAGGAATGCGGGGCCCCTGAACCACCTCCCGGCGGTCGACAAGTCAGGGGGCTCTCCGTCCCTGGTCCCCAAGTCCGCTGGGTTTTGGGCTGTAGGCACCCATCTCCAGCCGTCGGCCCCCACCAGCTCGTCTATTTCTCCAAGCCGGTTGGCGACAAATGTGGAATAGGACCTGGGGTCGGTCCGGATCCACGCCAGGACGGTGGACGAGTCGGTCCACAGAATCGTCCTCTCAACCCTGCACACGTGCTCTGTCTTTATGACGGCGGCTAGGCGAGCCGCCATCAGAGCCGCCTGCAGCTCAAGCCGTGGTATAGAGAGTGGCTTGAGCGGGGCCACCTTACACTTTGCCGAGATGAAGGCTACGTCCGAGCCGCCCTCTCCTGTCTCGACAAAGTAGGCGACCGTGCAGCACGCTAGTTCTGAGGCGTCGCAGAAGATGTGCAGGGTCGGTCGGCTTCTCCGACTCGCCACGCTCTGGCGTGGCACGGCGCACTGACTCGTGCGGAGGAGCCGGTGCCAATCTTGCCATTTGTCCGCGTGCTCGGGACGGATCGGGTCATCCCACCCGACCTTTGAGCGCCACACTTGTTGTAGAAGTATCTTCGACCGGATTAGTAGGCAAGCTACAAAGCCCACCGGGTCGAAGATTCGCATTACGGCGCTCAGTAATTGTCTCTTGGTGGGGCGATCCTTGGCCTTCAGTTCTGGCAAGTTCACGAACTGAAAGAGGAACTTGTCTGCTGCTGGATCCCACGTTATGCCGAGCACGCGTTCAGTAGTTGTTTCTTCACTGATGATTCGCACCGGTTCCACGGCACGAAGTGACGGCGGGATGTGGCTCAGGACCTCTGGGCTATTGGAGGCCCAGTTCGCCAGATGCATGCCGCCCCGACGAAGCACCTCGGTCACATTGCGGGTCATCTCGATGGCCTGCTCCGGGGTGTCCATTGCGTCGAGGTAGTCGTCCATGTAAAACTTGTCCTGGACGGCGGCAGAGGCGTCTGGGAATTCCGTGGCGCTGGCGTCGGCGATCCGATTTCTGACAAACTGCGCGCTGCTGGGCGAGCAAGTCGCTCCGAATACCATTGATGTCATTTGGTATGTGCGTGGTGCGGCCTCGCCCGGTCTTTTCCACCAAAACAGCTGCGCGCACTGATCCTGCGGCTTGATTTTCACCCGCAGGAACATTTCCCGGACGTCGGCTGCCAGAGCCACCCGTCCTTCCCGGAACCGAAAGATGTTGCCCAACAGTGATGATAGTAGGTCCGGGCCTGTCAACAGGGCGTCATTCAGGGAGACGCCCCGGCATTTGCTTGCCGCATCGAATACAATCCTGATTTTCCCCGGTTTGTTGGGATTGAAGACGGCGAAGTGCGGCAAGTACCAGCGGTGGCTCCCCAAACGGGCCACCTCATCCTCTGACAGGGGACGAGCATATCCCTTGTCGAGGTATTCAGCCATCTTTGCCCTGTAGGCGCTGGCGTAGGCCGGATCTTTCTCCATCTTCCTTTCGATGCTGATTAGTCGGTTGATGGCACACTGTTGGTTGTCGGGAAGGACTGTTTCCTCTTTGGCCCAGAGTAGCCCGGTTTCCCATTGTCCGGTCGGGAGGCGCCTCGTTGTAGATTCCATTACCGCGGTGGCTCGGGCCACGCACGCGTTGATGCGGGTCGCGGTCGTGATTCCCAACGAATCCACCGCGTAATGCTCCCGCACGAGCGCCTCCAGGCGCGTGTCGGCGGCGGTACCGCTAGCCGCGGCGAGTGCTAGCACGGTCGCACCGGTTGTATGTGGGCGGTAGGTGGTGGCTCCATGAGATGTCCACCCGAGGACCGTTCTGGACAGGACCCCCCGGCCTTGTGTCATTTTACATTCGCGGCTCACGATCAAATGGGCGTGGTCCTGCCCGATTAGTAGTTGTGGTGACACTTCGATGGCCTCGGCGTGGCCCACACACGGTTTCCCTCCCTGATGCGTCATTGTCCATTGGGAGGGCAAAGCAAGTCCGCGGACCGTGCTTGCTTGCAGCGGGTACTCGGCCCCGCCGCCGCGGATGGTCAGATTCACTGACTGGGACCGGTCGTCCGAGGAACACATTCCGTTGGCGCCGTGAATGCGTAATTGACGTACCGGTCCCCTGGCCCCGACGGCACTGGCCACTGTTGCCTCGATGAGGGTTACCGTGGATCCCTCATCGAGTAACGCGTAGAGTCTTTTCCGCCCCCGGGGGCCGGAAATTGTCACTGGGAGGACCTTTAGCAACACTTGGTCCTCCTGGCCTCCCGAGAGGCTCGCTTGGCTTGTACCGACGGAAGCCAGCTGATCATTCTTCAGTCAGGATCTGCCCGACGATGCACCGGAGGCCGCGTTGCCTGCCGCCGACGGTGCTTGTGCTCGTGACCCCCCATGTAGTAGGCGATGGTGGGGTCTACGACATCCGCTTGCTCCGCAGCGCTTTCCCCGGCACTGCTGTGATCGGTGTCCCGGACCGAGGCACGTGAAGCACACTTCCGACATTTTTACTAGCGTCCATCGGTCCGGTACCGATTTCCGCGCGAAGTCGTGGCACGCGGCGAGACCGTGTCGAGTCGAGTGGCATGCTTGGCACTGCTCACTTTCGGATGAATCCAGGTTCGCGTTCACGTTTTCTTTTGAATCTTCCTCAGGCGCGGCCTCTATGGCGAGGTGCACCTGCCCGCTCCGGCGGGTGGGGTGGTTTGTGATGCTGATAGACAGGCATCCTGCGTTCGGCGCCACCGCGGTTACTTTGGTCAGCCAGGTGGAGAAGTCCTTCACGGCGATGTCCGGCGACTGGTCGACTCTTGATAACATCCAGATACTCTTAAAGTGTGCTGGCAGCTTGCTGACCATCTCCGCCAGTAGTCGTGGTGATACCAGATGTTTCGTGTCGAATGCCTCGACCGTGGCGACGACATTCCTGACCGCCACGGCGTAGTCCACGATAGCTTCCGTGGGGGCGGTCTCCGTCAGCTTGGTGTACCGCTGGATTCGATCCAGCATATGGCTGATGATGGTATCGGGCCGCCCGTACCAGCGTTCCAGCGTGGTCACTATTTCGTGTATGTTGTTGGGGTCGATCAGCAATGCCGCCACGGTCTCGCGCGCTTTCCCCTTCAGGGCGCGTTGTAGGCGCATCAGGTTTTCCGCTGGGTTCAGGTCGCAGAGCGCGGTGGATTGGTCGTATTGAGCTTTGAACGTGGGCCATTCCAAGGCATCACCGCTGAATGGTGGCAGATCTCTGGCGCTTGACTGGCGCGCCATAAATGCGTTCATCGGCTGTGTGTGCACCCAATCGCTTGTTCCGCGATGTCTGGCGGCCTCATCTGGAGTTGCGTGTGCAGTGGCGTATGGCATGGCGTATGGTGCGGTGTATGGTGCGGCGCTTGCCGCTGATCCCCAGACGGCACGTGGTGGTGACGACCATGCTTCGGCGGCGGCGTTTGGACTGGCCGCGCCCGCGGCGCTCGGCCGGGTGAGGTCGATTGTGTTGCCCGCTGCACCGGCGGTGGTTCCTTCGGGAGCATGTGGTGCGACGGACTGGAATCCCGGGGTCCCGGCGTTAGTTCGCGCGTCCGGCTGGGGTCCCCAGGAGATCATGGTCGACATGGTTGGTCCGGTCCGTCCGGCTGTTCCGAGCATGGCCACCGGCTGCACTGGCGTCGTGGTGCTCCACACTCTCCTTGATTCAGGCGGAGCGGCCGGTCCGACCGCTCCGAGCGCCATCCGTGATGCGTCCTCCCAAGGTGCCGCCGATGCAGGCGGGGCGGCCGGTCCGACCGCTCCGAGCGCCATCCGTGATGCGTCCTCCCAAGGTGCCGCCGATGCAGGCGGGGCGGCCGGTCCGACCGCTCCGAGCGCCATCCGTGATGCGTCCTCCCAAGGTGCCGCCGATGCAGGCGGGGCGGCCGGTCCGACCGCTCCGAGCGCCATCCGTGATGTAGGTGAACCGGTCGGTCCGACCGTTCCGTAGTCCGCCTCCTGCGTCATCGCTGGTGCCGGACTCCATGGTGCTGCCATTGGCTGATCCTGGCTCTGCACTTGATAGTAGGCGTCCATCCGTGCTTGTTGTAGTTCCAGGTTCAGGCGATGGTTTTCTTCCATTAGCCTGCGCTGCCTCCTTTCCCATCGGATATTGGCCCGCAGTCGACGAACCGTGTCCCCTGTTGAAGTAGAGGAACCCCGGCGAGATCCGCGCTCATCCCTGGATCTGCTGTCGTCCGAACTCGAGCGTGACGATCCGCGCCGCGGCGGTAGACCATCTTCCTGTCGCGGCGTATCGTCCTCCTCCCGTTCCGATCTTCGTGCATCCGATCTCAGTCCGGATCGCGACATTTCGTTTCCGGACCACCGACGCTGGCTAGTTGACCTGAGGCAATCCGGCTCGAAGGACCAGTTGTTGCCAACCAAACAAAAAGTGGTCGCCTCAAGTCAGTTCGCTAGGGCACGAGCGGATTCACTCGACCGAAATCGAGTTCCTCACACTCGCTCCAAACCGTCGGTGGTCGCAGACTCGAAACGCCGGTACCGGACCGAGGGGTCGGGGCAGAAGGCTGCTGGACGGCGAGGTTCCAAGGGATGAGGCGGGATGCAAAATGAAACACTTGCTTAAGGTGTATTCAGTGCACCGCAGTATGTAGTTTGTTGTGTAGAGACGAGACGTTTGACGAGAAGTGACCTCCATACTGCGGTGCGCTTCTATTTATTCAAGATGAGTGGACGTGCGCCGTTACCAGCGCACGCCACCCCAAAACCACCCACCGTGCCAATCAGGGCGCGTTTACAGGCCTAACCGCGCCCCAAGCGACACGGTGTTCGGCGCCGCCTGTCGGCCGGATAGCGCAACATCGCGCCATTTTTCGGTCGCGAGCTGACAGGCGGCAGAAGCCGTTTTTCGGAGACAAACAATTAAATATTATACTTAAAATTAACAATTGGGGATATCACGGGTAGTGAATTCTGTAGTAAATATCGCGACCCGTGATATCCCGTAACAA